>OZ038379.1:70054100-71306791 GCA_964036045.1 Eutreptiella sp. 'Long Island Sound 2002'
GTTGCCCTTCTGGTAGTCCCCGCGTGCACTTTGCGTGTGTGTGCGGCCGCTCTCCCGCGGCGTGCGCTCCCCCCCCCCCTTGGTGGTGTGGCGTGCGCACCTCGCGCAGTCCCGGCACTGGGCGCTGGTAGGGCCGTTCCATGTGGTCCGTGCCCCCCTGCGTGTCCTTCCCCGGTCCCTTACTCCGTCTGGCGTGCTTTGAGGGGGGGGCGGTCTGGTCCCGGTTCCCCCCTAGCTGGCTTGGGGCTGTGCGGACCCCGTGGGGCGGGTTCGTGGCGTTCATGTGCCGGGGGCCGGGGTGGGGGGTGGGGGGGGGGGCGGCCTGTGCGCCGCGCCCCCCGTTTGTGCGGCCGGGGGGGCTAGTAGGGCGGGGGGTCGCTCTGCCTCGTTCTGGGCAGGCAACAAAGCGGGTGTCACTGGCGTCGTTCTGGTCATGGGGGGCATGGCCCCCATATCGCTCCGGTTTGTGCTCGCCCGCCTTCTCTGGGCGCGGTCCGTGCGGCGCACTGGCGCGTTGGCGCGGGCTCGCTTGTTCCCCGCGGTTCCTGTGGGAGCCGGCGGCTGGGGCGGGGGGGCGGGCCGTGCTCCGGCCTCTCTCTCGGGTGGGGGGAGGGGGGGACCATCCCCTTTGCCTCGGGGGGGCGGGGGCCGGCACCCCCGAGGCTTGCGGGCCGTTGGGGTTGTGGGGGAGGGGGGGGTCGCGCCGCGGCCTCTTTGCTCCCCCCCTGGGGGGCGGCCCGCGGTTCCCTACCCTTCCCTACCCTTTTCGTCGGCGCACTCCCCCCCGGCGTGTGCGTTTGGTCGGGGTCACGGGGCCGCCCCGGGGGGGGGGGATGAGGGGCGGCCCGTGGACCACTTTCCCGGGGGCCCCTTCAGACCTGTACCCTCCCTCTGCCCTCCCCGAGTGGGCAATAGTCATGGGGGGGTCATGGGGGGCGCGGCCCCCATACTGTTCTGGTGCGCCGCCGTGTGCCGCCCCCAGGCTTTGTGTGCAGGTCCAGCCGCATCCCCCCCAGGTCGAGGTCCCTTCTGGGGGAGGGGGGGCGTCCCCTCGGCTCTGGGGGGGCGGAGGGTCGCTCCTGTGGCCCTCAAGCTGGGGGGAGGAGCGGGGTGAGGGTGGGGGGGCCCCTCTGCCGCGCCCCGCCCCCCCGCCCCGTCGGGCGTCGGCCTGCCATCCGTTGTCTTCGGCGCGCCCCCCCGGGGTATACTCGTGCCGTGGGGGTTGCCCGGCGGCCGTCGGCGTCGGGCGCCGCCCGGTCGGCCGACCATGGGTCAGTGCGGCGAGGGGGGGGAGGGAGGAGGGAAGATGATCTTCCCGCCCTGGTTTGCGCCCCCGCCTTCCCCAGGCCGGCCTCTCAAGGGGCCGCTCCGTTTGCGCCGTCCAGGGCGCCGCCGGTCCGCCGTTGGTTGGCAGCGGGCAGGGCGGGAGCGTGCGGGCGGTTCACCGGGGGCGCTTGCCGCGGCCGCTGTGCCCCCTCACGCCGGGTGCAGCAGCCTCTCCGGGGGAGGCTGCGGGGCTGCTGTCTCTTCGGCCTGCCTCCGTCCGCTCTTGGGCCTGAGGGGGAGGGGGGGGGGAGAGGGAGGGGCCCTGTGGTCCCCTGGCGCCGCCCCCTGACGGCCGCCGGGGGGCGGCCTGGCGGTCCCGGCCCCGGGGGCCAGCCGTCGGCTGAGGGGTCGCATTCTTCCCCCGCCCCCCTCTACTTTGCGAGAGACGGACCCTCGTGCAGGCCCTCGCTGGGGTCCCCTGTCCCCCCCGCCGTCGCCGCGCCGCGCTGGCCGGCCGGGGGCGGCCGTGAGGGTTAGCGGTCAGTGGTTAGCGGGCTGCGGGGCAGTAGGTTCCCCCCCGCGCTCGTTGTCTCCGCCCTCCCTCCCGCGGGAGGTGGCGCGCGCTCCTCCATCACGCCGTATCGTTGGGGGGGCGTGGATCAGGGGGCCCAGCTCTGCCAGGGGGGGCTGTCCCACGGCACTGTCCCCCTCCCACTGTCTCGGGTCCGCCCTCTGGGCCGTCACCTGTGCCGCCGCTTGTGTGGGGGCTGGGCCTGTGGCGGTGGCGGATTTCGGTAGCGCCAGTGGGTGAGTGCGTTGCGAAAAGCCCGGGGGAGCCAGTTGTTGGCGTCCGAATCCGTTTTGCGGAGCACCGCCCCCCCTTCCAGGAAGGTAGGCCACGTCAGCCCCCTGTCGGGCCACGGCGCCCGGATCACTGACTTGAGGACCCTCTCGTGGTCCTCTGGGGCTGCCCACCCACCGGGGGTACCTCCCGGTTTCCTCCGTCCCTCCGGAGCAGCAAGGCATCGAAAAGCCGGTTCCTCATCCCCCTGGTCGTCCCCGAGCAGGCCGGACTCAACCACCCGTACACCTCCACCACCAGGGGGAGGACCTCATCCCCCACAGGGTCCGGGACCGTGCCCCAGTCCCGGTCCCAGGGCCGGGCCCCCCCTGCCCCTCGCGCCAGCTCCCCCTGTGGCCCCTGTGCCTGCGGCGCCGGCGCCGCGCCCCCCCCCTCTGCCGAGGCAATCCGCGCCGTTCCCGCTCTCGGTGCTGGGGGGGCTGGCTGGTGCTGGGGTCGTGGGGGTTCGGGGAGGATGAGTTCTCCGGCGTCAGGGTCGATGTTGTAGAGGTGGGCGTGGTGGTGGTGGAGGTGGTGGGTGTGGTGCGCCGGCATCTGTTGGATGGCGGGGGGGATGCACCTCACCGGCTGCACGTCCGGCAGTGGGGGCGCCCCGCCCCCCGCCCCCCTCCCTTCGACCTGCCCTCCCTACTGGGCTCCCATGCTCCAGCCTGCCTGTCCCTGGGGCCCGTGGCGCCCTTGTCCTTGCCCTTGGGCCCCCTTCTGGCCCCCACGCCTCTGTCCCCCTGCCCGTGCCGTGGGTCCCGCCCCCTGTCACCCTCGCCCTGGCCTGCACTGCCGGCGCCCGTGCCCGTCCCGTGCCCCTGCCCTTGCCCTTGGCTGCGCCCGCGCTCGACCACCGTCCCTCGCTCCGCTCCATGCACCTGGGCGCCCTGCCCGTGCCCCTGCGCGCCACTCCCGTGCCCTGGCCCCTTCTCGGCTCCCTGCCCTGTGTCGCGCCGTCCGCTGCCCGCGCTCTGTCCCCCTCCGCTGCTGCTGGCCTCGGTGCCCCGTCCGTGTTTGCACCCTTGCTCCTTGCCGCGTGTGCCCTGGCCCGCTCCCTGCGCGTGCCCCTGGGCACTTCCCCTGTTGCCTCCTGTCCCCCGCTCCGCGCTCTCGTGGCTGGCACGCAGCCCTGCCTGCGCGCCGTCCCATCCTTCCTGGATCACGCGCCTGGCGTCCCGCTGCGTCTGCAGCTGCGGCAGCGTGACGCCCGGCGGCGAGCGCTCGGGCGCCAGGGGGCGGACGCGGCAACGGGTGGCGGACGCGGACGCACCGGGGGGAAGGGCTTGGGGGAGAACGGCTCCGGGGGCCTGTTGTGGGTGTGGGTGGGCTTGGAGTGGGCGCGGTACTTCGCGCCCTCCCTGCCCACTGCTGCTGCTGCGGCGTCCGCCAGCGTGGCGCCCGTGGCCCGTGCGGGGTCCGTCCCCCGCTTTTGTGGCGTGCTGGGGGCCGCGGCTTGGCCGGCAGAGGCGGTGGCGCGGCTCGCCGGGGCCGCGGTCGCAATCTCTCGTGCACCCTCCCTGCTCCCCTCTGCGGCTGCGGCAGCCCTCGGCGATGCGCCCGGTTCCTGCGCCGGGGCTACTCCCCGTGTCGGCGGCGTGCTGGGGGCCGCGGTCGGGGCCGCGGCGTGGCTTGCTGGGGCTGCGGTCTCCGCCCTCTGCGCGTCTGGGGCCCCCTCCTGGGGCGGGGCGGCAGGGCTTGCTGATTGGGTGGCGGCGGCGGTCACCTCGCCCGGCTCAGGCTCCTGGGTCTATGGCCCGGTGTCAGCGGAGGCCGCCCGGGGCTGTCCAGCCGGCGGCCCGACCGGCACTGCCGCCTCCGCCAGCCTCCGCTCCTCGCGCTCCGCGGGGGTCTCCCCTGCCCATTCTGGGGAGACTGGGGAGCGGGAGCGGGACCGGCAGTGGTGGCGGTCGTCCTGCTGGGGGGAGCCATCGGAGTGCGACATCACTGTTATCCTGGTAGGCATGGGTGCCGGCAGGTGCGCCCTTCCCAGGACCTCCCGCTGCATCAGTGTTGTGCCGTGGGCAGTGCTGTGCAGTGCTCTGCGGGGGGGAGGGGGGGAGGGGGTGGGGGGCCGGCTGTGGCGTCAGCCCCGTACGGGCGGGGGCCGGTGGCCATCCATCGGCATTGGGAGGGGAGGCGGGGGAGCCACGCGGCCCACGCGTCGCGCCACAGCTCCCCGTCTGGGGCGGGGCTTAGGGGCTTGCTTGCTTTGCTTGTGTTTCGTTCTCTCTCTCACTTGATCTCGTTCTGCAGCGCCAGAGGAGTGAGTAAGCCCAGGAGGGGCCAGTCCTTGGTTGAGTTCGTGATTGAGATGGGTATTGATTGATAGAAAAAGGATTGTTAAAATTAGCTGATTGCCGAACTCGTGCATACCCGTGCATGCATATGGCGCATTAAAGGGTAGGCCACACGTGTTGCGCACGGTACAACACTTGTTTAGGTTACCCAGGGGCTCCAACCTACGATCCATAAGGCAACGGGTGGGGTTCCCTAAGCTTGCTTGCTTGATTGGGCGGCTTTTAGACAGCATATTCTTTTTCAGCCTGAGATCCGTATAATACGGAGAGCCTGGTTAGGTTCCTCCGCTAAAAGCCGCCTAGCATCTGCCTCTGTTCTCAGGTGGGAAGGTTCAGGGTGATTGGTGCAGTTGGCTGCCCAGCTAAACAGGGCGCTTATCCCACAATCAACAAACTGTACCTCAGCCAGAAGTGGCGGGGACCGTCCGACTTCACCATCATTCAGGCTGTGCACGCAGATAGAGCACTCCTTCCCTCCAAGCCCTGACAAAGAAACGTGTAGTGGCGTCCCTGCTAGGCCACAGTCGCTTAGTAGCGCTGTGTTCTCTTGTATTTTCACAGGGGGGCTTTTAGGGCCTGAGACCTCTTTGTGAACACCACCAAGTAGCGTGTGAGTGTAGCAGTGGTAAGCCTGGGTGAGAGCTTGAGCACAGCGCTCGCTCACCCTTTAAAGGCTGGTGCCACTGTAGTGAGTGTAGGAGCAGTAGTGGGTGTGTTAGTGTGCCGCCTGTTTTCTGAAATTTTATCAGGGTTTTTGGTGGGCAGTGGCAGTGTAGCCTAGGTTTTGGCCCTGTAGCAAACAGGCGTTTTCATGCCTCGTAGCTTTTGGCCACCCCTCCCCTGTAGTAGGCAGGTAGGTAGGCAAACCAATACCTTGGCATTAGCGCCGGGTCTTCCGCCAAGGAAGTCTGGTGCCAGCACAGAAATTGGACACCTAGGGGCGGAGAGACCTGGGGCGTACCCCATGGCAGTGTGTAAAGACATCCGCCGGGTTTGACAAGGGTGCAGAGTTGGGTATAATTAGGAGGGCATTTCTGCAGCTTGCTCACAGGTCCTCAGGATCAGCATACTCACATAAACATAGGCACTCATAGCAAGGGTTCAGTCCCCAGGCTTCTTGTGAGAGGCAAGTGTTTCAGTGAGCCTCAGCGACTCTCCAAGGTTGTTCTGGGACACGTAGTCGACCAGAACAGAATTCGGGCGTCCTTCAGGAACCACAAAGGCAGAAAAGGGTTCCCAGGTAGCTTCTTCAACTCCAAACCCTTCCCAGAGGGTGAGGAAACGCCACCCTTGGCGATAGCGGTGTCGGATAACCGAGTTCACCAGGTAGAAGCGTTCCTTAGCCATCTCCTTGGCAGTCATGTCAGGGAGTTCTTCTTCCACTTCCATTGCGCTGGCAGCGCCCTGTAGGTCCAGAGCGGCGATCTCTTCGTTGTTTAGTTCCCATTCTTCCCCACAGAGGTCCTCTGGGTCATAGTAGCGCTTGAGCTGCTGAGCAGCGCACACCAGGGTTATTCCTAGTCGGTGAGAACACCGCACCGTGATGCGGTGACCATCCACAGACAGGATCTTGTAGGGCTCAAAGTAGGGGTCATCTTTGGTGCAGCGAGGCCAGGCGGGCAGCGGACTGTGGTGCACCAGCACCCAGTCTCCCTCTTGATAGGATGCAGGCACCCAATGCTTGTTCTTCTTGTTTCACTGACGCTCCCCCACTCTCTGGAGCATTGCCTTGGCCTTGTCGACCTTGTCTTGCTGCTCCTTCACCCACTTACCCAGAGTGGAGTAGGAATCTTCAGGATAGGGAGCGGGTAGGAACCAGGCCGGGCGTCTCATGAACAGCTCATTGGGCGAATATCCAGTAGCCGAACTCTCTTGGAAGTTCATCATCAGGGATATGACGGGGAGTAGTCTCGCCCAGTCTTTGGTGCGTTCAGTCTTGCACCATATCCTCACGTTCTCTTCGAAAACTGGAATCTGTCGCTCACATAAGGGGTTACTCGTATGAGTGTAGGGAATCCCCCTGCACACCTGGACATTGAGGGCTCTCAGGACTCTCTTGTACCAGCCAGTGTCGGAGCGTACTCAGACATCCTCGTCTGAGTTAATTTCTTTGGGTGCCCCATAGACACAGAACCACTCTTCCGGGAGTATGTTGATGGTCCCCTCGCCGGTGATGTGTTTAGTGCATGGGAACATCCTGGTAAACCTGGTCAGCCCACAGGTTACCACTAGTGCGAAATCATAGCCTCCAAACTTAGGTATCCCCGTGTAGTCCACGTAGAGAACACTGTTGGCACAGTGGGGGATAGGAAGGGTCGAATAGAGACCTCTGTCCCTGATATCCCCCGGTTTGCAGGACCGACACGGGCCCTTGTCCGCGATGGGATGGAGGGTTTTCCGCAGCTGATCGTCAGTCCACGTAGTGTGGAACCACTGCTTGAACAGCCTCAGGGTACCGTCTGCTCCAACTTGACCACCAGACTCGTGGGTCCACTTCAGGAGTGGCAGGATACGGTGGCTAGGCACGACTATCCGGTCCTCATACCAGAGGCAGGTCCATCCTTCCATTGTTCCTGGTTGACCAGAAGGGTTCCGGACGCTTCTCAAGGCATTTGTAGATGTTCCCAAACTCCTCCAGGTACTCGACTTGTTTGAGTCCATCTAGGGGTCGACTCGTGGTCATGTTGAGGTCCAGGTGTACATTCATACGGCTGAACGCCCCCTTGGCTAGCTCCTCAGACCTGGCACCAATCATGTCGGCAAAGTTGTTGCGGCTGATGTAGTGCGCACACTCCTTCTTGACGCCCTGGATATGATGTACTGAGACCCGTAGCTGGCTCAAGTAGGTACACCAGCGTCTGAGCTTAGCCTTCCCAGGTGGGGGTCCCTTCTTGAAGGTGCCGACCGGTTCTTGGTCACACACCCAAACCACTGGGTTGCTCGCCAACAATCGGGACTGAGAGGATAGCACAAGCATACCCGTGAGCAGTTCCTGCTCATAGGTAGAGTAGTTATCCCGGGCCTGGTGCCATTTCCAGTTCCAATAACCCAGGGGAACCAGAACCGATTTTTCGTCAGGGTAGCTGTGCTTGAGGGTACCGTCTCGGTTCAGTCCATCAGTACCCCATTGGGAAATGGCCGAGTCAAACTCCTCCTTCTCTAGTGCTTGCGACTTCCACCTCCGCCCACATTGCTGGCGTCAGTCACCAGTATAATTTCTTCTTGTGCTCTCGGAACGCCCAAGCACTTAGCGTTGGCCACTTTGCCCTTGAGCTCATCAAACGCTTGTTGTTCTTGAGGGCCCCAGTACCAGGTAGTACTCTTCTTGATGAGGTCCGTCAGGATGGCGCTGGTGTAGGTGAATTTTTTGATGTGGCGGCGGTAGAAGTTGCAGGCCCCAATGAAACTGCGTACATCATGGAGTTCTTTCTTGGTGTCTTCATGTTGTACCTTAGCATCCATCAGGGAGACCGAAAGCGCCAAGCAACAGCCCCGTGGGATGGGGAAACCAGTCGCCATGGAGTGGTGAACCATGGGCCAACCATGGGGAACCTGACCACGGGAAGTCGGGAAAATGCTCTGAACTCCGGGACGGCCGTGACGTGTCCGCAGGGGTGAGGGTTGACCTTGAGATCCCCGGGTCAATGGCCTGAGTACACGTAGGTTCACGCGTGAGCGGGACCAGGGGGAACGTGGAAAGGGTCGCCCCCTGGCCTCCAGCCGTGGATGGACGACACCCAAGTGCATCTGGGAGCCGAGTGGGTACTCCAACCCGTGAGGGATGGGGAGTGGTGGAATGTGGTTGACAGAGAGAAATGCTCCGCTGTCGGGGAGGGCTATCCACAGGAAACCCGCCTGCAGGCGCCCAATAGGCTGTGCTAGGGGGGGATGGCCGGGGGATTCTTCAATGGGTGACTGGAAGGAGCTGAAACCGTGAGGGCAGCGACTGAAGGGAGCCTACCGCCGGTCATGCCCCAAGGGAACCTGGTTGAAGTTCTCGGCCGTGAGGTGAGACAGGGGTCGCCAGGGGAACTGATGGTGGAGAGCTCTCCTTCCTGCCAGAGGCGGCCACCATGTAAAACAAACAAGGAGATGTCAGATGAGGCTGCGGACGCGGCCGCCCTTACTTACTTACTTACTTACTAGCATCCATCAGAAGTTTTGCCTTAGAGGCCGCAGGGGTCTACCACCCATAGCCAATGTCGAACCCCAGGTACTGCATAGTCTCCTGCATGAACTCACACTTCCCCAGCTTGAGTCTGGTGTGGTTCTCCTTGCAGACGGCAAAGAACTCACCCAAGAGGATTAGGTGGTCCTCCTGAGTATTCCTTCCCAGGCATACGTCGTCGATGTTTGCTTCCATCTGGGCGCCTCGGGATATGAGTTCTTGCACCACAGGTCTCCGACGTAGGATGGACAGGATCTTGTTCATCAGCTGTTGAAAAAGAGCGGATGTGTTGGCCACGCCAAAGGGCATGACCTTCAACTTGAACACCCTCCTCTGGGGGCTGATGAAGGTTAGGAGCTCCTGAGCACCGGGCGTCAGGTCTACTTGCGAGAATCCACTTCGCTTGTCAATCTTTGTCTTGTAGCGGCAGGAGGCTGTCTTCTCGAGAGTTGACTCCATGTTAGGAATAGGTCCTGAGTGATTCCGCGTCTTCTTGTTCAGCTCTCCATAGTCCACTACCAGCCGTTCGGCTGTAGACCCACGCTTAGCCACCAGGATACAGGGGCTGCAATGTTGGGGATAATCCCCATCTTTGTGCTCCAGGACCATACTCATGTATAGAACCACGAGTTCAACGTCTCCGACAAAAAGAACTCTTTCACTGAGCTCAAAACCAGTATTCCAAAGCGTTTGGGCTTCTACTCCAAATGTGCACACAAAGACTTGGCACACGTCTACGACATGTTGCGCATCCACAAGACCTTCTTAGTTTCCCTGGTGCCGTAGAACCATGTCGACCACGTCATGGGAACCTCTGTGGAGACCCGCCCGCTCGCGCAACGAAGAATTTGAGGGATGGTTTATGCTACCGGCACAAATCAAAAATTGCAATGCGGACAATTGCCTTTTGGTTGACCCCCGTTTGCTTCTCACTCCTCTACGTCCATTTATCACCCAACGCGTTAGCTTCTGTGATGCCAAGCAATGGTGCATCCCCGGTAACCAAAACGTGGAGAACGCGGAATACATATTTGAAAAAGCGCTTGCCGTGCCGTAGTTTGCCTACCACCTTCATTCCCAATCATGGTATGCGCCGTCGAAGCACCGGAGTGTTGTGGTAGACCACTCCTCAAGCCTACGGTGCTTCGTCCAACAAAGTACCGACATGGATATAGAACAAGCAAATGTACTACTCTGTTTTGATGTCGTAAGAGAGATTATTGATCAACAAGAACTCCCGAGTGACCAAGAAGACGCAAAGGCTCGGATTAAGGCGGAGCTAGGTAATGTTAGCGACTTCTACAAATGGTTGAACAAGGCGCTTGCACCGCAGTTTGAAGGCACGGCGACCACCACCAACTGCAAGTATATTTTTGAGAATGGTGAGGCTCTTTTTGCACCACATCCCAATCATTATCGATACGACTACACCTTGAGCCCCCCTGCGCAAATGGGATTATGGCATTTGGTCGACGTGCGCCCTGCCGCCTGGTGCCAGAATGAAAATAAAAAGACAAGAAAAACACGCCGAAAAAACTTTCTAAATAGCTGAAACTAAAGCTGATTAGCATAAAAAACGCTTAGGACAAAAGTGCGCGGCGAAAAGTGTAAAAATGCGAACGAAAATTTAGGTAGCTTAAATAGGTAATCAAACGGCGCCGTGAGCACCGTAACGAATAAAGAAGCGTGACGCCATGTCGCTTGTTGCTGTATGTGCCCTATAGGGAAAGAAAAGCGGTCCGCGAGCAGCGCGTAAAAACCCAAAAACATTTTTGTAAGACGCTACGCCCCTGAACTCGCATCTTCTCGCTTTGTTTTCTTCTTCATGTAGCTCCCCTTCCCGTTTTGTCCCCACTCTCGCCGTTTTCGCCCTCTGTCTTGCAGCAGGCAAGTCAAGTCGACCCAAACTCAAGAAAAGACGACAAAGACGACACCATCAATGAAAACGCTGCCGTCAAGGTCGCCGGTTAACACGTAAGATTGCAACGCGGCAATGGTCCTGTTGCCTGCATGCGTGTGTGTGTTGGGTACTGTAAAATTATCCAGTGCGAAACATTTTAATTTTTCTTTTTAAGATTTTTCAAAAAAAATTTTGAAGGTCGAGAGACACACGCAGCAAAGGACAGCACACAGCACAGCCCAGCAGCACGGCACCACGAGGGAGCACAGCACCACAGGACACAGCAAAAAAAAGAGTACGCACAAACAGCACCGCAAAAAGACACCGGAGCATGACAGCACAGCACCACACGACAGCACAGTACCACAGAACACAACACAGGGGAGCACGGGACCACAGCAAACCACATGAACCACAGGGAAGCAGGCCAGACAGGGACAACGCAGCCGGAACAGGCCACCAGACGACAACCGCGGGCAACCAGACCCGGCACCGCACCGCAGAACACCACATGAAACAGCACAACACACAGCAACGCACCACAGCACCAGGCACCACAAACAACGCAGGCCACACGAACAGCACAGCGCAAGCGCACCAGCACAGCCCAGGTCAGCAACGCACAGAGCGGAGAGGACAGGGAACGCTTAGCACGACACCCCAGGACACACACAGCACACACACACAGCAAAAAGCACAGCGGCGCACAACAGCACGCACCAGCACACCACGGCAAAACAGACACAGCACAGAGCACACAGCGCGGGGGAACACCACGAAACACTGCGCCGGAAAGCAGAGGACCCGAGGGAGACGGACAGCGCCGGAGGGTACAACACAAACAAGCAGCGGCATCAAACGAGGGAAACAGCACATAGCGCAACAAAACAGCACAACGCCGGGCGGAGCAACGCGCAGCAACGTGGCGCAGCACCGCACCCAGGGACACGGCACATCAGAGCCGACGGCACCACAGACCAAAACCAGAAAGCAAACCACGACGCGAACAACGCAGCAGGACAACACGACCAGAGACACGGCACAACACGCAGCAGCAGCCAACAGAACAGCACAGCACAACAAAAAAAACCGCCCCAAGGAACACCGCACAGCAGCCCACAATACAGCAAGGCGAGGAACACAGCACGACCCGCAACACAGAACACGGCAACACGGCACGGCAAAACACCAAACGGGGGGGCGACACAGCGCGGCGACACCAGACAGCACAAGGCGCAACGCGCGCACCAGGGGGGGGAGGAGGGGCAGCAGGCGGCGGGAATCGCCGACAAACGGCACGCAAGCAGGCAGGAGCAAAGCAGCGGAGGAAAAACAGGGAACAGCGGGCGGCAGCGACGCCAACTGCCCAGCACACACCAGGGGAGGGTGGGGGCAGCAACCGCAAGGGAGCAGCCAAAGTGGCACACGGAGAACCGAGCAGCGGGAGTCCCACAAAACAGGCAGCCTTGTCCTTCTGCTCTGCTTGGCCCCCTCCGGGCTCGGGTTGCCCCTTTCTTGTCCTTTTGTTTGCCTTCCTTCTTTTTTTTATTTGTTCTCCCCCCCTCTCTTGGCGCCCCCGCTGTCTCTTGCTTTCTCTGGTTTCGGGCCCTGGGTGTCCTGGGCGTTGGCGCTATGTGCCCCCCCCCCTATTTCTCTTTGTTTTTTTTTCCCATGTGGCCTGCTTGGTTTGGTGTTTGTTTCCTCCTGCCCTCCAATTTCCTCTCCCCCCCCCTTCTCCTTTCTTTTGCGGCTTTTTGAAAGGTGAGGTGCAGCAAAATCCGCCCGACCGGGCCCAGAAGAGCGAGCACACGCACACAAGCACGGGACCCGGGCGTGGCGTCCTCCGACCCGAAAGGGAAGGTGTCGGCGTCCGCACCAAACAGCCCCGGTGCACCAGCGGAGTCCCCTGTCAAACGACGGATTGTACAGGAAACCAGACGTGTCAGTGCGCGCGTCCACACACTCAAACCACCGCAGCCGACGCAGCCCAAGACCGACGCCGGAGGGACGCGCCAGGGACAACCCCATCGCGGGGCCCTGAAGGGGTACGACGCGGAGTGCGCCCAGCGTTCGTGCCTGGGCGGGGGCCAGCGGCAGGCACAATGAGCCTGGTTCCCGGCCAGCCTCTCCGTGCCCAGCGCAGCCGCCAAGTAAATCCGGGTGCGAAAGCCCTTGGGGTGGGGAAATGCACCACAGCGTTGGGAAAGCCCACTGGAGCACCGAGAGCGGCCAGACCGGACGAGGCGCGGCGCACAACCCCAGACCACGAGGCACGCCAGAGAGTTGGGCCACTGGCCACAGCCAAGTGACACGGACAGGTGGCAAGCAACAACGGCCACCAGGTGCCGCAACATCGGACAGCGCGCACAAAACGCAACGAACCACGGCACACAAACAGGTGCCAGGCAACACCAGCTGCCGTCCGGATGGACGTGTGCACACCCGGCAGCGAACCCTGCCTTTGCCTGCTACAGAACGGACGCGGTCCGGATGGACGAGTGCCTGTTCGGCAGTGTACCCAGCCCCCTGCCGGCTACAAAACAGCCACCGTCCGGATGGATGTGTGCGCGCCCAGAGGGTACTTAGCCCCTGCCTGCTGCGAAACGCCGCCGTCCAGATGGACGAGTGCGCGCCCTGCAGCGATGCCCCACACACGCAACACAGCACACCCAGTGCGCACACCGGTGAACAGGAGCCAAGTGGCCCAGGACTACGCACACAGAACACATGCAACGCAACACGCCGAGCGAGAACACGGCTGAACAGGAGCCAAGTGGCCGAGGACAAGGCGCACGCAGGACAACGTGCGGAGCGAGCACACCGGTGAACAGGAGCCAAGGGGCCCAGGACACCGCACACGCAAGACAACACAGGGAGCCTACACACTGACGAACAGGAGCCACGTGGCCCAGGACAGCGCACACACAGCAGAACACACTGAGCCTGCGCATCGGTGAACAGGAGCCAAGTGGCCCACGACACCGCACACGCAACACAACAGGCCGAGCATAGACACCAGTAAACAGGAGCCAAGTGGCCCAGAACACCGCACACGCAACGCAACACGCCAAGCGAGCACACCGGTGAACAGGACCCAAATGACCCAGGACACCGCACACGCAACACGTCACGCCAAGCCCCCTCAACGGTGAACAGGAGCCAAGTGGCCGAGGACACCGCACACGCAACACAACAAGCTGAGCGTGCACACGCCGAACAGGAGCCAAGTGGACCAGGACACGCCTTAGGAGACACAACACGCCGAGCGTGCACAACGGTGAACAGGAGCCAGGTGGCCCAGGACACCGCACGCGCAACGCAACACGCCGAGCGAGCACAACAGTGAAGAGGAGCCAAGTGGCCCAAGACAATGCACACGCAACACAACACGCCTAGCGTGAACACCGGTGAACAGGAGCCAAGTGGCCCATGACACCGCGTACAGAACACAACGCACCGAGCGTGCACACGGATGAACAGGAGCCAAGTGGCCAGGACACGGCACACGCAGCGCAACACGCCAAGCTAGCACACCGGTAGACAGGAGCCAAGTGGCCCAGGACACCGCAAATGCAACACATGATGCCGAGTCTGAACACCGGTGAACAGGAGCCAAGTGGCCCAGGACACCGCACACGCAACACAACGCACGGAGCGAGCACACCGGTGAACAGGAACCAAGTGGCCCAGGACACCACACACGGAACACAACGCACCGAGCGTGCACAACGGTGCACAGGAGCCGAGTGGCCCAGGACACCGCACACACAACGCAACGCACGGAGGGAGCACACCAGTGAATAGGAACGAAGTGGCCGAGGACACCGCACACGCAACACAACGCACCAGGCGTGCACATCGGTGAACAGGAGCCAAGTGGCCCACGACACGGAACACGCAACACAACACGCCGAGCGTGAACACCAGTGAACAGGAGCCAAGTGGCCCAGGGCACCGCACACGCAACAAAACGCAGCGAGCAAGCACAGGGTGAACAGATACCAAGTGGCCCAGGACATGGCACATGCAACACAACATGTCGAGCGTGAACACCGGTGCACGGGAGCCGAGTGGCCCAGGAAACAGCAGAAGCAACACAACGCACCGAGCGAACACACCGGTGAACAGGAGCCAAGTGGCCCAGGACACTGCACACGGGACACAACGCACCGAGAGCGCACAGCGGTGAACGGGGCCACGTGGCCCAGGACACCGCACACGCAACACAACCAGCAGAGCGTGAATACGGGTGAGCAGGAGCCACGTGGCCAAGGACACCGCACACGCAACACAATGCACCGAGGAAGCACACCGGTGAACAGGAGCCAAGTGGCCCAGGACACCGCACACGCAGCACAACACGCCGAGCCAGCACACCGATGAACAGGAGCCAAGTGGTGCAGGACACCGCCAACGCAACACAACATGCCGAGCGTGAACACCGGTGCACAGGAGCCAAGTGGCCCAGGACATCACACACGCAACACGACGCACCGAGCGAGCACACCGGTGAACAGGAGCCAAGTGGCCCAGGACACCGCACACGCAACACAACGCACCGCGCGGACACATTGGTGAACAGGAGCCAAGTGGCCCAGGACACTGCACACGGAACAAAACGCACCGAGAGCGCACAGCGGTGAACGGGGGCCAAGTGACCCAGGACAACGCACACGCAACACAACGCACGGAGCGAATACCCCGGTAAACGGGAGCCAAGTGGCCCAGGACACCGCACACGCAACACAACGCACCGAGCGTGCACATAGGTGAACAGGAGCCAAGTGGCCCAGGACACCGCACACACAAAGCAATGCACCGAGGTAGCACAACCGTGAACAAGAGCCCAGTGCTCCAGGACACTGCATATGAAACACAACGCACCGAGCTTTCACATCGGTGAACTGGAGCCAAGAGGCCCAGGACACCGCAAACGCAACACAACACGCCAAGCATGCACAGCGTGAACAGGAGCCAGATGGCCCAGGACACGGCACATGCAACACAACGCGCCGAGCGTGAACACCAGTGAACAGCGGCCAAGTGGCCCAGGACACCGCACACGCAACACAGCGCACCGAGCGAGCACAGCGGTGAACAGGGGCTAAGTGGCCCAGGACACTGCACACAGGGCACAACGCACGGAGAGCTCACACCGGTAAACAGGGGCCAAGTGGCCCAGGACACCGCACACGCAACACAACACGCGGAGCGTGCACAAAGTGAGCAGGAGCCAAGCGGCCAGGGACACCGCACACACAACACAACACGCCGAGCGTGAAGACCGATGAACAGTAGCCGAGTGGCCCAGGACACCGCACACACAACGCAACGCACCGAGGAAGCACACCGTTGAACAGGAGCCAAGTGGCCCAAGACACCGCACACGCAACACAACGCACCGAGCGTGCACACCGGTGAACAGGAGCCAAGTGGCCCAGGACACCGCACACACAGCGCAACACTCACGGCATGCACACCGGTGAACAGGAGCCAAGTGGTCCAGGACACCGCACACACAACGCAACGCACCGAGCGTGCACACCGGTGAACAAGAGCTCAGTGGCCCAGGACACCGCACACGCAACACAACGCACCGAGCGAGCACATCGGCGAACAGGAACCAAGTGGCCCAGGACACCACACACGGAACACAACGCACAGAGCTTGCACAAGGGTGAACAGGAGCCAAGTGGCCCAGGACACCGCACACACAACGCAACGCACCGAGGGAGCACACCGGTGAATAGCAACCAAGTGGCCCAGGACACCGCACACGCAACACAACACACTGAGCGGGAACACCAGTGGACAGGAGCCAAGTGGCCCAGGACACCACACACGCAACACAACACACCGAGCGAGCACAGGGTGAACAGATACCAAGTGGCCCAGGACATGGCACATGCAACCTAACATGCCGAACTTGAACACCGGTGCACAGGAGCCGAGTGGCCCAGGACAAAGCACAAGCAACACAATGCACCGAAGGAACACACCGGTGAACAGGAGCTAAGTGGCCCAGGACAACGCACACGCAACACAACGAGCCGAGCGTGAACACGGACGAACAGGAGCCACGTGGCCAGGGACACCGCACACGCAACACAACAACCCGAGCCAGCACACTGATGAACAGGAGCCAAGTGGCGCAGGACACCGCACACGCAACACAACATGCCGAGCGTGAACACCGGTGCACAGGAGCCGAGTGGCCCAGGACATCACACACGCAACACAACGCACGGAGCGAGCACACCGGTGAACAGGAGCCAAGTGGCCCAAGACACCACACACGCAACACAGCGCACCGCGCGGACACATCAGTGAACAGGAGCCAAGTGGCCCAGGACACTGCACACGGAACAAAGCACACCGAGAGTGCACAGCGGTGAACAGGGGCCAAGTGGCCCAGGACAACGCACACGCAACACAACGCACCGAGCAAACACCCCGGTAAACAGGAGCCAAGTGGCCCAGGACACCGCACACGCAACACAACGCACCGAGCGTGCACATAGGTGAACAGGAGCCAAGTGGCCCAGGACACCGCACACGAAACACAACGCACCGAGCGTTCACAATGGTGAACAGGAGCCAAGTGGCCCAGGACACCGCAAACGCAACACAACACGCCAAGCGTGCACAACGTGAACAGGAGCCAGGTGGCCCAGGATACCGCACACGCAACACAACGCGCGGAGCGTGAACACCAGTGAACAGGGGCCAAGTGGCCCAGGACACCGCACACGCAACACAGCGCACCGACCGAGCACACCGGTGAACAGGAGCTAAGTCGCCCAGGACACTGCACACGGCGCACAATGCACGGAGAGCTCACACCGGTGAACAGGGGCCAAGTGGCCCAGGACACCGCACACGCAACACAACACGCGGAGCGTGCACAGAGTGAGCAGGAGCCAAGTGGCCGAGGACACCGCACACACAACACAACACGCCGAGCGTGAAGACCAATGAACAGCAGCCAAGTGGCCCAGGACACCGCACACGCAACTTAAAGCGCCAAGTGAGCACACCGTTGAACAGGAGCCAAGTGGCCCAGGAAACCGCACACGCAACACAAAGCACCCAGCGAGCACACCAGTGAACAGGAGCCAAGTGGCCCAGGACACTTCACACGGAACACAACCCACCAAGAGCGCAAATCGGTGAACAGGAGCCAAGTGGCCCAGGACACCGCACACGCAGCGCAACACTCCCAGCATGCACACCGGTGAACAGGAGCCAAGTGGCCCAGGAAATCGCACATGCAACGCAACACGCCGAGCTAGCACACCCGTGAACAGGAGCCAAGTGGCCCAGGACACCGCACACGCAACACAAAGCACCGAGCGAGCACACTGGTGAACAGGAGCCAAGTGGCCCAGGACACTTCACACGCAACACAACGCACCGAGAGCGCAAACTGGTGAACAGGGGCCAAGTGGCCCAGGACACCACACACGCAACACAACGCACCGGGCGTGCACACCGGTGAACAGGAGCCAAGTGGCCCAGGACACCGCACACGCAACACAACACGCCAAGCGTGCAGCCCGGTGAACAGGAGCCAAGTGGCCCAGAACACCATACACGCAACTCAAAGCGCCTAGCGTGAACACCAGTGAACGGGAGCCAAGTGGCCCATGACACCGCGTACAGAACACAACGCACGGAGCGTGCACACCGGTGAACAGGAGCAAAGTGGCCAGGCCACCGCACACGCAGCGCAACACGCCGAGCTAGCACACCGGTGAACAGGAGCCAAGTGGCCCAGGACACCGCAAATGCAAAAAAACACGCCGAGTGTGAACACCGGGGAACAGGAGCCAAGTGGCCCAGGACACCGCACAAACAACACAAAGCACCGAGCGAGCCCACGTATGAACAGGAGCCAAGTGGCCCAGGACCCAGCACACGGAACACAACGCACGGAGCGTGTACAACGGTGAACAGGAGCCAAGTGGCGCAGGACACCGCACACACGACGCAACGCACCAAAGGAGCACAACGGTGAATAGGAACCAAGTGGCCCCGGACGCCGCACACGAAACTCAAAGGGCCGAGCGCGAACACCGGTGAACAGGAGGCAAGTGGCCCAGGACACCACACACGCAACACAACGCACCGAGCGTGCACTGCGGTGAACAGGAGCCAAGTGGCCCAGGACACCGCACACACAGCGCAACACTCCGAGCATGCACACCGGTGAACAGGAGCCAAGTGGCCCAGGACACTGCACATGCAACGCAACACGCCGAGCTAGCACACCCGTGAACAGGAGCCAAGTGGCCCAGGACACCACACGCGCAACACAAAGCACCGAGCGTGCACACCTGTGAGCTGGAGCCAAATAGTCCAGGACACCGCACACGCAACACAACGCATCGAGCGAGCACACCGGTGAACAGGAGCCAAGTGGCCCAGGACACCGCACACACAACACAACATGCCGAGTATGAACACCAGTGAACAGGAGCCAAGTAGCCCAGGACACCGCACACGCAACACACACACCAAGGAAGCACACTGGTGAACAGGAGCCAAGTGGCCCAGGACACTGCACACGCAACACAACGCACCGAGAGCGGACACCGGTGAACAGGGGCCAAGTGGCCCAGGAAACCGCACACGCAACACAACACGCCAAGCTTGCACACCGGTGAACAGGAGCCGAGTGGTCCAGGACACCGCACACGCAACTCAAAGCGCCGAGCGAGGACACCGGTAAGCAAGAGCTAAGTGGCTGAGGACACCGCACACAGAACACAACGCACCGCGCGTGCACACCGGTGAACAGGAGCCAAGTGGCCCAGGACCCCGCACACGCAGCGCACCACTCCGAGGGTGCACACCGGTGAACGGGGGGCAAGTGGCCCAGGACACCACACACGCAACACAACGCACCGAGCGTGCACACCGGCGAACAGGAGCAGAGTGGCCAGGCCACCGCACACGCGGCGCAACACGCCGAGCTAGCACACTGGTGAACAGGAGCCAAGTGGCCCAGGACACCGCACACGCAACACAACGCACCGAGGGAGCACACTGGTGAATAGGAACTAAGTGGCCCAGGACACCGCACACGCAGCTCAAAGCGCCGAGCGTGATGACCGATGAACAGGAGCCAAGTGGCCAAGGATACCACACACGCAACACAACGCACCGAGCGCGCACACTGGTGAACAGGAGCCAAGTGGCCCAGGACACCGCACACGCAACACAACACGCCAAGCGTGCACACCGGTAAACAGGAGCCAAGTGGCCCAGGACGGCGCAGACGCAACTTAAAGCGCCGAGCGAGCACATAGGTGAACAGGAGCCAAGTAGCCCAGGACACCGCACACGGAACACAACGCACCGAGCGTGCACAACGATGAACAGGAGTCAAGTGGCCCAGGACACTGCACACACAACACAACGCACCGAGTGTGTACACCGGTGAACAGGAGCCAAGTGGCCCAGGACACCGCAGACGCAACACAACGCACCGAGCGTGCACAACGATGAACAGGAGCCATGTGGCCCAGGACACCGCACACGCAACACAACACGCCAAGCGTGCACACCGGTGAACAGGAGCCAAGTGGCCCAGAACACCACACACACAACACAACACGCCAAGCGAGCACAGCGGTGGCCAGGAAGCAAGTGGCTCAGGACCGCGCAAACACAACTTAAAGCGCTGAGCGAGCAGACCCGTGAACAGGAGCCATGTGGCCCAGGACACCGCACACGCAACACAACACGCCAAGCGTGCACAGTGGTAAACAGGAGCCAAGTGGCCCAGGACACCGCAAACGCAACACAAGACGCCGAGCGTGAACACCGGTGAACAGGAGCCAAGTGGCCGAGGACACCGCACAAACAACTTAAAGCACCTAGCGAGCACACCAGTGAACAGGAACCAAGTGGCCCAGGACACCGCACACGGAACACAACGCACCAAGCATGCACAACGGTGAACAGGAGCCGAGTGGCCCAGGACACCGCACACCCAAGGCAACGCATCGAGGGAGAACACCAATGAATAGGAACCAAGTGGCCCGGGACACCGCACAAATAACACTACGTACCAGGCGTGCACGTCGGTGAACAGGAACCAAGTGGCCCACGACACGGCACACGCAACACAAGACGCCGAGCCCGAAGACCGGTGAACAGGAGCCAAGAGGCCCAGGACACCGCACACGCAACACAATGCACAGAGCAAGCACAGGGTGAACAGAAGCCAAGTGGGCAGGACATGGCACACGCAACACAACATGCCGAGCGTGGACACCGGTGCACAGAAGCCGAGTGGCCCAGGACACCACACACGCAACTCAATGCACCAAGCAAACACACCGCCGAACAGGAGCCAAGTGGCCCAGGACACTGCACACGGAACACAACACACCGACAGCGCACAGCGGTGAACGGGGCCACGTGGCCCAGGACACCACACACGCAACACAACACGCCGAGCGTGAACACCAGTGAACAGGAACCAAGTGGCGGAGGACAGCGCACAGGCAACACAACGCACTGGGCGAGCACACCGGTGAACAGGAGCCAGGTGGCCCTGGACACCGCACACGCAGCACAACATGCTGAGCCAGCAGACCGCTGAACAGGAGCCAAGTGGCCCAGGACACCGCACACGCAACACAGCATGCCGAGCGTGAACACCTGTGAACAGGAGCCAGGTGGCCCAGGACACCGCACACGCAACACAACGCACCGAGCAAGCACAGGGTGAACAGAAGCCAAGTGGCCCAGACATGGCACACGCAACACAACATGCCGAGCTTGAACACCGGTGAACAGGAGCCAAGTGGCCAAGGACACCACACACGCAACACACACACCTAGCGAGCACACCGGTGAACAGGGACCAAGTGGCCCAGGACACTGCACACGGAAAACAACGCACGAAGACCGCACACCGGTGAACAGGGGCCCGGTGGCCCAGGACACCGCACACGCAACACAACACGCCGAGCATGCACACCGGTGAACAGGAGCCGAGTGGTCAAGGACACCGCACACGCAAGTCAAAGCGCCGAGCGAGGATACCGGTGAACACCAGCTAAGTGGCTGAGGACACCGCACACGCAACACAACGCACCGCGCGTACACACCGGTGAACAGGAGCCAAGTGGCCCAGGATACCGCACACGCAGCGCAACACTCCGAGCGTACACACCGCTGAACAGGAGCCAAGTGGCCCAGGGCACCGCACATGCAACGCAACACGCCGACCCAGCACACCGGTGAACAGGGGGCAAGTGGCCCAGGACACCACACACACAACACAACGCACCGAGCGTGCACACCGGTGAACAGGAGCCAAGTGGCCCAGGACACCGCAAAAGCAACACAACACGCCAGGCGTGCACAGCGGTGAACACGAGCCAAGTGGCCCAGAACACCACACACGCAACACAACACGCCTAGCGTGAACACCGGTGAACAGGAGCCAAGTGGCCAGGCCACCGCACACGCAGCGCAACACACCGAGCTAGCACACCGGTGAACAGGAGCCAAGTGGCCCAGGACACCGCAAATGCAACACAACATGCGGAGTGTGAACACCGGTGATCAGGAGCCAAGTGGCCCAGGACACCACACATACAACACAACACACCGAGCGTGCACACTGGTGAACGGGAGCCAAGTGGCCCAGGACCCAGGACACGGAACACAATGCACCGAGCGTGCACAACGGTGAACAGGAGCCAAGTGACCCAGGACACCGCACTGACAACGCAACGCACCGAGGGAGCACACCGGTGAAAAGGAACCAAGTGGCCAAGGACACCGCACACGCAACTCAAAGCGCCGAGCGTGAACACCGGTGAACAGGAGGCAAGTGGCCCAGGACACCACACACGCAACACAACGCACCGAGCCTGCACACCGGTGAACAGGAGCCAAGTGGTCCAGGACACCGCACACGCAACACAACAGGCCAAGCTTGCTCACCAGTGAACAGGAGCCAAGTGGCCCAGAACACCACACATGCCACACAACACGCCCAGCAAGCACACCGGTGAACAGGAGCCAAGTGGCCCAGGACGGCGCACACGCAACTTAAAGCGCCGAGAGAGCACACCGCTGAACAGGAGCCAAGTGGCCCAGGACACTGCACATGGAACACAACGCACCAAGCGTGCACACCGGTGAACAAGAGCCAAGTGGTCCAGGACACCGCACACGCAACACAACGCACCGAGCGAGCACACCGGTAAACAGGAGCCAGGTGGCCCAGGACACCGCACACGCAACACAACGCACCGAGCGTGCACAACGGTGAACAGGAGACATGTGGCCCAGGACACCGCACACGCAACACAACACGCCAAGCTTGCACACTCGTGAACAGGAGCCAAGTGGCCCAGAACACCACACACACAACACAACACGCCGAGCGAGCACACCGGTGAACAGGAACCAAGTGGCCCAGGAGAACGCACACGCAACACAACACGCCAAGCGTGCAGACTGGTGAACAGGAGCCAAGTTGCCCAGGCCACCGCAGACGCAACACAACACGCCGAGCGTGAACACCGGTGAACAGGAGCCAAGTGGCCCACGACACCGCACACGCAACACAACGCAGCGAGCAAGCACAGGGTGAACAGAAGCCAAGTGGCCCAGGACATGGCACACGAAACACAACATGCCGAGGGTGAACACCGGAACACAGAAGCGGAGTGGCCCAGGACACCACACACGCAACACAACGCACCGAGCGAGCACACCGGTGAACAGGAACCAAGTGGCCCAGGACAACGCACACGGAACACAACGCACCGAGCGTGCACAACGGTGAACAGGAGCCGAGTGGCCCAGGACACCGCACACCCAACGCAACGCATCGAGGGAGCACACCGATGAATAGGAACCAAGTGGCCCAGGACACCGCACACACAACACAACGTACCAGGCGTGCACATTGGTGAACAGGAGCCAAGTAGCCCAGGACACCACACACGCAACACAACGCACCGAGCGAGCACAGGGTGAACAGAAGCCAAGTGGCCCAGGACATGGCACACGCAACACAACATGCCGAGCATGAACACCGGTGCACAGAAGCCGAGTGGCCCAGGACACCACACACGCAACACAACGCACCTAGCGAACACACTGCCGAACAGGAGCCAGGTGGCCCAGGACACTGCACACAGAAAACAACGCATCGACAGCGCACAGCGGTGAACGGGGCCACGTGGCCCAGGACAGCGCACACCCAAAACAACACGCCGAGCGTGAACACCGGTGAACAGGAGCCAAGTGGCCAAGGACACCGCACACGCAACACAACGCACCGAGCGAGCACACCAGTGAACAGCAGCCAAGTGGCCCTAGACACAGCACATGCAGCACAACACGCCGAGCCAGCACACCGCTGAACAGGAGCCAAGTGGCCGAGGGCAACGCACACGCAACAGAGCATGCCGAGCCTGAACACCTGTGAACAGGAGCCAAGTGGCCCAGGACACCGGTCACGCAACACAACGCACCGAGCGAGCACAGGGTGAACAGAAGCCAAGTGGCCCAGGACATGGCACACGCAACACAACATGCCGAGCGTTAACACCGGTGCACAGAAGCCGAGTGGGCCAGAACACCACTACGCAACACAACGCACCGAGCGAACACACCACCGAACAGGCGCCACGTGGCCGAGGACACCGCACACGCAACACAACACGCCGAGCGTGAACACCGGTGAACAGGAGCCAAGTGGCCAAGGAAACCGCACACGCAACACAACGCACCAAGGGAGCACAGCGGTGAACAGGAGCCAAGTGGCCCTGGACACCGCGCACGCAGCACAACACGCCGAGCCAGCACAACGCTGAACAGGAGCCAAGTGGCCCAGGACACCAGACACCCAACCCCCCATGCCGAGCGTGAACACCGGTGCACAGGAGCTGATTGGCCAAGGACATCGCACACTCAACACAACGCACCGAGCGAGCACACCGGTGAACAGGAGCCAAGTGGCCCAGGACACCGCACACGCAACACAACGCACCGAGCGGACACATCGGTGAAAAGGAACAAAGTGGCCCAGAACACTGCACACAGAACACAACGCACCGAGAGCGCACAGCGGTGAACAGGGGCCAAGTGGCCCAGGACACCGCACACGCAACAGAACGCACCGGGCGTGCACATCGGTGAACAGAAGCCGAGTGGCCCAGGGCACCGCACACACAACGCAATGCACTGAGCGAGCACAACGCTGAACAAGAGCCAAGTTGTCCAGGACACCGCACACAAAACATATCGCACCGAGCGATCACACCGGTGACCAGGAGCCAAGTGGCCCAGGACACCGCACACGCAACGCAACGCACTGAGGGAGCACACCGGTGATCAGGACCCAAGTGGCCAGGACACCGCAAACACAACACAACACGCCAAGTGTGCACACCGTGAACAGGAGCCAGGTGGCCCAGGACACCGCACACCTAACACAACGCGCTGAGCGTGAACACCAGTGAACAGGAGCCAAGTGGCCCAGGACATCGCACACGCAACGCAGCGCACCGAGCGAGCACACCGGTGAACAGGAGCTAAAAGGCCCAGGACACCGCACACGCAACACAACACGCCGCCCGTGCACACGGCGAACAGCAGCCAAGTGGCCCAGGACACCGCACACGCAACGCAACGCACTGAGGGAGCACACCAGTGATCAGGAGCCAAGTGGCCAGGACACCGCAAACGCAACACAACACGCCAAGTGTGCACACCGTGAACAGGAGCCAGGTGGCCCAGGACACCGCACACCTAACACAACACGCTGAGCGTGAACACCAGTGAACAGGAGCCAAGTGGCCCAGGACACCGCACATGCAACACAGCGCACCGAGCGAGCACACCGGTGAACAGGAGCTAACTGGCTCAGGAAACCGCACACGCAACACAACACGCCGCCCGTGCACACGGCGAACAGCAGCCAAGTGGCCCAGGACATCGCACACACAACACAACACGCTGAGCAAGAACACCGGTGCACAGGAGCCGAGTGGCGCAGGACACCGCACACGCAACACAACGCACCAAGTGAGCACCCCGGTGAACAGGAGCCAAGTGGCCCGTGGAGCGTGTCCAAAGTGAGCAGGAGCCAAGTGGCTGAGGACACCGCACACACAACACAACACGCCGAGTGTGAACACCGGTGAACAGGGGCCGAATGGCCCAGGACACCGCACACGCAACTTATAGCGCCGGGTGAGTACACCGGTGAACAGGAGCCAAGTGGCCCAGGACACTGCACACGCAACAAAATGCACCGAGCGTGCACACCGGTGAACAGGAGCCAAGTGGCCCAGGGCATCGCACACACAGCGCAGAGCTCCGAGCATGCACACCGCTAAACAGGAGCCAAGTGGCCCAGGACACCGCACATGCAACACAACACGCCGAGCGTGCACACCCGTGAACAGGAGCGAAGTGGCCCAGGACACCGCACATGCAACACAATGCATCGAGGGAGCACACCGGTGAACAGGAGCCAAGTGGCCCAGGACACCGCACACGCAACACACTGCTGAGAGCGTGCACAACGGTGAACAGGTGCCATGCGGCCCAGGACACCGCACACGCAACACAAGGCATCGAGCGAGCACACCGGTGAACAGGAGCCAAGTGGCCCAGAACACCACACATGCAACACAACACGCCGAGCGTGAACACCGGTGAACAGGAGCCAAGTAGCCCACGTCACCGCACATGCAACACACACACCGAGCGAGCACACCGTTGACCAGGAGGACAAGTGGCCCAGGACACTTCACACGGAACACATTGCACCGAGAGCGCACACCGGTGAACAGGGGCCAAGTGGCCCAGGACACCGCACACGCAACACAACACGCTGAGGGTGCTCACCGGTGAACAGGAGCCCAGTGGTCCAGGACACCGCACACGCAACTCAAAGCGCCGAGCGAGGACACCGGTGAACAGGAGCGGTGTTTAAAATGATAAAATGCTTCGGTTTGCTTTAATACAAACCGTGCTCTATGCCCTCCGTGAGTATCAACGAAGCAAATGCAAATGCAAAGGCAGCCTCAGTCCAATATCCACGGGCTTGAACGAACTCTGAGCGTCTACTGTTTCATATCAGTATGCATTTCGCTGCTAAGTAGCAGCCTCATCAGCCAAAACAACTGAAGGAAGCGATGTATCATACATGCACAATGGGTACAAATGAGAAGAAGCTCAGTAAATCACCAACGAAGCGACAAAAAATAGATAAGAGAGCACATCAAAAATCATGGGCGCCAGTGCCAGCGCGACCAATCATTCTGGCGGTGTGCCCGCGCGCGCCCACACTTGCAACAAATCTTGGGCTGTTAAATCCGGGGTTAAAGAATTTTTTGAACCGAGATCTCGGGGCAAAAAAACTTTCTCATCCCTCCCACCCTCCCCGGACTCACGTAGTGTTCTCATAGCAAGGCGATGCCATATCATTCGAAGCTTGGTCATCGGTCGGTAGGTGACGAACAAGCGCAAGCGCGGAATGTGTGTGGCAAGTTTGCGTTGCATCCATTGAAGTAGGCCGGTTAGGGAAAACTCCAAAGAAGCATTGGAAGGTACCCGGAGGCAATGGATTGGTGTGTGCATGGTCGCGCGCGGTTTACGTTGCATGTAGAGTGCTCTCGAAGACCAAGAAAGAGGCAAGGGCTCATATGTGCACACCGGTGAACAGGAGCCAAGTGGCCCAGGAAATCGCACATGCAACGCAACACGCCGAGCTAGCACACCCGTGAACAGGAGCCAAGTGGCCCAGGACACCGCACACGCAACACAAAGCACCGAGCGAGCACACTGGTGAACAGGAGCCAAGTGGCCCAGGACACTTCACACGGAACACAACGCACCGAGAGCGCAAACCGGTGAACAGGGGCCAAGTGGCCCAGGACACCACACACGCAACACAACGCACCGGGCGTGCACACCGGTGAACAGGAGCCAAGTGGCCCAGGACACCGCACACGCAACACAACACGCCAAGCGTGCAGCCCGGTGAACAGGAGCCAAGTGGCCCAGAACACCATACACGCAACTCAAAGCGCCTAGCGTGAACACCAGTGAACGGGAGCCAAGTGGCCCATGACACCGCGTACAGAACACAACGCACCGAGCGTGCACACCGGTGAACAGGAGCAAAGTGGCCAGGCCACCGCACACGCAGCGCAACACGCCGAGCTAGCACACCGGTGAACAGGAGCCAAGTGGCCCAGGACACCGCAAATGCAACACAACACGCCGAGTGTGAACACCGGGGAACAGGAGCCAAGTGGCCCAGGACACCGCACAAACAACACAAAGCACCGAGCGAGCCCACCTATGAACAGGAGCCAAGTGGCCCAGGACCCAGCACACGGAACACAACGCACGGAGCGTGTACAACGGTGAACAGGAGCCAAGTGGCGCAGGACACCGCACACACGACGCAACGCACCAAAGGAGCACAACGGTGAATAGGAACCAAGTGGCCCCGGACACCGCACACGAAACTCAAAGGGCCGAGCGCGAACACCGGTGAACAGGAGGCAAGTGGCCCAGGACACCACACACGCAACACAACGCACCGAGCGTGCACTGCGGTGAACAGGAGCCAAGTGGCCCAGGACACCGCACACACAGCGCAACACTCCGAGCATGCACACCGGTGAACAGGAGCCAAGTGGCCCAGGACACTGCACATACAACGCAACACGCCGAGCTAGCACACCCGTGAACAGGAGCCAAGTGGCCCAGGACACCACACGCGCAACACAAAGCACCGAGCGTGCACACCTGTGAGCTGGAGCCAAATGGTCCAGGACACCGCACACGCAACACAACGCATCGAGCGAGCACACCGGTGAACAGGAGCCAAGTGGCCCAGGACACCGCACACACAACACAACATGCCGAGTATGAACACCAGTGAACAGGAGCCAAGTAGCCCAGGACACCGCACACGCAACACACACACCAAGAAAGCACACTGGTGAACAGGAGCCAAGTGGCCCAGGACACTGCACACGCAACACAACGCACCGAGAGCGGACACCGGTGAACAGGGGCCAAGTGGCCCAGGAAACCGCACACGCAACACAACACGCCAAGCTTGCACACCGGTGAACAGGAGCCGAGTGGTCCAGGACACCGCACACGCAACTCAAAGCGCCGAGCGAGGACACCGGTAAGCAAGAGCTAAGTGGCTGAGGACACCGCACACAGAACACAACGCACCGCGCGTGCACACCGGTGAACAGGAGCCAAGTGGCCCAGGACACCGCACACGCAGCGCACCACTCCGAGGGTGCACACCGGTGAACGGGGGGCAAGTGGCCCAGGACACCACACACGCAACACAACGCACCGAGCGTGCACACCGGCGAACAGGAGCAGAGTGGCCAGGCCACCGCACACACAGCGCAACACGCCGAGCTAGCACACTGGTGAACAGGAGCCAAGTGGCCCAGGACACTGCACACGCAACACAACGCACCCAGGGAGCACACCGGTGAATAGGAACTAAGTGGCCCAGGACACCGCACACGCAGCTCAAAGCGCCGAGCGTGATGACTGATGAACAGGAGCCAAGTGGCCAAGGATACCACACACGCAACACAACGCACCGAGCGCGCACACTGGTGAAGTGGAGCCAAGTGGCCCAGGACACCGCACACGCAACACAACACGCCAAGCGTGCACACCGGTCAACAGGAGCCAAGTGGCCCAGGACGGCGCAGACGCAACTTCAAGCGCCGAGCGAGCACACAGGTGAACAGGAGCCAAGTAGCCCAGGACACCGCACACGGAACACAACGCACCGAGCGTGCACAACGATGAACAGGAGTCAAGTGGCCCAGGACACTGCACACACAACACAACACACCGAGTGTGTACACCGGTGAACAGGAGCCAAGTGGCCCAGGACACCGCACACGCAAGACAACGCACCGAGCGTGCACAACGATGAACAGGAGCCATGTGGCCCAGGACACCGCACACGCAACACAACACGCCAAGCGTGCACACCGGTGAACAGGAGCCAAGTGGCCCAGAACACCACACACGCAACACAACACGCCAAGCGTGCACAGTGGTAAACAGGAGCCAAGTGGCCCAGGACACCGCAAACGCAACACAAGACGCCGAGCGTGAACACCGGTGAACAGGAGCCAAGTGGCCGAGGACACCGCACAAACAACTTAAAGCACCTAGCGAGCACACCAGTGAACAGGAACCAAGTGGCCCAGGACACCGCACACGGAACACAACGCACCAAGCATGCACAACGGTGAACAGGAGCCGAGTGGCCCAGGACACCGCACACCCAAGGCAACGCATCGAGGGAGAACACCAATGAATAGGAACCAAGTGGCCCGGGACACCGCACACATAACACTACGTACCAGGCGTGCACGTCGGTGAACAGGAACCAAGTGGCCCACGACACGGCACACGCAACACAAGACGCCGAGCCCGAAGACCGGTGAACAGGAGCCAAGAGGCCCAGGACACCGCACACGCAACACAATGCACAGAGCAAGCACAGGGTGAACAGAAGCCAAGTGGGCAGGACATGGCACACGCAACACAACATGCCGAGCGTGGACACCGGTGCACAGAAGCAGAGTGGCCCAGGACACCACACACGCAACTCAGTGCACCAAGCAAACACACCGCCGAACAGGAGCCAAGTGGCCCAGGACACTGCACACGGAACACAACACACCGACAGCGCACAGCGGTGAACGGGGCCACGTGGCCCAGGACACCACACACGCAACACAACACGCCGAGCGTGAATACCAGTGAACAGGAACCAAGTGGCGGAGGACAGCGCACAGGCAACACAACGCACCGGGCGAGCACACCGGTGAACAGGAGCCAGGTGGCCCTGGACACCGCACACGCAGCACAACATGCTGAGCCAGCAGACCGCTGAACAGGAGCCAAGTGGCCCAGGACACCGCACACGCAACACAGCACGCCGAGCGTGAACACCTGTGAACAGGAGCCAGGTGGCCCAGGACACCGCACACGCAACACAACGCACCGAGCAAGCACAGGGTGAACAGAAGCCAAGTGGCCCAGGACATGGCACACGCAACACAACATGCCGAGCTTGAACACCGGTGACCAGGAGCCAAGTGGCCAAGGACACCGCACACGCAACACACACACCTAGCGAGCACACCGGTGAACAGGGACCAAGTGGCCCAGGACACTGCACACGGAAAACAACGCACGAAGACCGCACACCGGTGAACAGGGGCCCGGTGGCCCAGGACACCGCACACGCAACACAACACGCCGAGCATGCACACCGGTGAACAGGAGCCGAGTGGTCAAGGACACCGCACACGCAAGTCAAAGCGCCGAGCGAGGATACCGGTGAACACCAGCTAAGTGGCTGAGGACACCGCACACGCAACACAACGCACCGCGCGTACACACCGGTGAACAGGAGCCAAGTGGCCCAGGACACCGCACACGCAGCGCAACACTCCGAGCGTACACACCGGTGAACAGGAGCCAAGTGGCCCAGGGCACCGCACATGCAACGCAACACGCCGACCCAGCACACCGGTGAACAGGGGGCAAGTGGCCCAGGACACCACACACACAACACAACGCACCGAGCGTGCACACCGGTGAACAGGAGCCAAGTGGCCCAGGACACCGCAAACGCAACACAACACGCCAGGCGTGCAGACCGATGAACAGGAGCCAAGTGGCCCAGAACACCACACACGCAACACAACACGCCTAGCGTGAACACCGGTGAACAGGAGCCAAGTGGCCAGGCCACCGCACACGCAGCGCAACACACCGAGCTAGCACACCGGTGAACAGGAGCCAAGTGGCCCAGGACACTGCAAATGCAACACAACACGCGGAGTGTGAACACCGGTGATCAGGAGCCAAGTGGCCCAGGACACCACACATACAACACAACACACCGAGCGTGCACACTGGTGAACGGGAGCCAAGTGGCCCAGGACCCAGGACACGGAACACAATGCACCGAGCGTGCACAACGGTGAACAGGAGCCAAGTGGCCCAGGACACCGCACTGACAACGCAACGCACCGAGGGAGCACAGCGGTGAATAGGAACCGAGTGGCCAAGGACACCGCACACGCAACTCAAAGCGCCGAGCGTGAACACCGGTGAACAGGAGGCAAGTGGCCCAGGACACCACACACGCAACACAACGCACCGAGCCTGCACACCGGTGAACAGGAGCCAAGTGGTCCAGGACACCGCACACGCAACACAACAGGCCAAGCTTGCTCACCAGTGAACAGGAGCCAAGTGGCCCAGAACACCACACACGCCACACAACACGCCCAGCAAGCACACCGGTGAACAGGAGCCAAGTGGCCCAGGACGGCGCACACGCAACTTAAAGCGCCGAGAGAGCACACCGGTGAACAGGAGCCAAGTGGCCCAGGACACTGCACATGGAACACAACGCACCAAGCGTGCACACCGGTGAACAAGAGCCAAGTGGTCCAGGACACCGCACACGCAACACAACGCACCGAGCGAGCACACCGGTAAACAGGAGCCAGGTGGCCCAGGACACCGCACACGCAACACAACGCAGCGAGCGTGCACAACGGTGAACAGGAGACATGTCGCCCAGGACACCGCACACGCAACACAACACGCCAAGCTTGCACACTCGTGAACAGGAGCCAAGTGGCCCAGAACACCACACACACAACACAACACGCCGAGCGAGCACACCGGTGAACAGGAACCAAGTGGCCCAGGACAACGCACACGCAACACAACACGCCAAGCGTGCAGACTGGTGAACAGGAGCCAAGTTGCCCAGGCCACCGCAGACGCAACACAACACGCTGAGCGTGAACACCGGTGAACAGGAGCCAAGTGGCCCACGACACCGCACACGCAACACAACGCAGCGAGCAAGCACAGGGTGAACAGAAGCCAAGTGGCCCAGGACATGGCACACGAAACACAACATGCCGAGGGTGAACACCGGAACACAGAAGCGGAGTGGCCCAGGACACCACACACGCAACACAACGCACCGAGCGAGCACACCGGTGAACAGGAACCAAGTGGCCCAGGACAACGCACACGGAACACAACGCACCGAGCGTGCACAACGGTGAACAGGAGCCGAGTGGCCCAGGACACCGCACACCCAACGCAACGCATCGAGGGAGCACACTGATGAATAGGAACCAAGTGGCCCAGGACACCGCACACGCAACACAACGTACCAGGCGTGCACATTGGTGAACAGGAGCCAAGTAGCCCAGGACACCACACACGCAACACAACGCACCGAGCAAGCACAGGGTGAACAGAAGCCAAGTGGCCCAGGACATGGCACACGCAACACAACATGCCGAGCATGAACACCGGTGCACAGAAGCCGAGTGGCCCAGGACACCACACACGCAACACAACGCACCGAGCGAACACACCGCCGAACAGGAGCCAGGTGGCCCAGGACACTGCACACAGAAAACAACGCACCGACAGCGCACAGCGGTGAACGGGGCCACGTGGCCCAGGACAGCGCACACCCAAAACAACACGCCGAGCGTGAAAACCGGTGAACAGGAGCCAAGTGGCCAAGGACACCGCACACGCAACACAACGCACCGAGCGAGCACACCAGTGAACAGCAGCCAAGTGGCCCTAGACACAGCACATGCAGCACAACACGCCGAGTCAGCACACCGCTGAACAGGAGCCAAGTGGCCGAGGGCAACGCACACGCAACAGAGCATGCCGAGCCTGAACACCTGTGAACAGGAGCCAAGTGGCCCAGGACACCGGTCACGCAACACAACGCACCGAGCGAGCACAGGGTGAACAGAAGCCAAGTGGCCCAGGACATGGCACACGCAACACAACATGCCGAGCGTTAACACCGGTGCACAGAAGCCGAGTGGGCCGGAACACCACTACGCAACACAACGCACCGAGCGAACACACCACCGAACAGGCGCCACGTGGCCGAGGACACCGCACACGCAACACAACACGCCGAGCGTGAACACCGGTGAACAGGAGCCAAGTGGCCAAGGAAACCGCACACGCAACACAACGCACCAAGCGAGCACACCGGTGAACAGGAGCCAAGTGGCCCTGGACACCGCACACGCAGCACAACACGCCAAGCCAGCACAACGCTGAACAGGAGCCAAGTGGCCCAGGACACCGGACACCCAACGCACCATGCCGAGCGTGAACACCGGTGCACAGGAGCTGATTGGCCAAGGACATCGCACACGCAACACAACGCACCGAGCGAGCACACCGGTGAACAGGAGCCAAGTGGCCCAGGACACCGCACACGGAACACAACGCACCGAGCGGACACATCGGTGAAAAGGAACAAAGTGGCCCAGAACACTGCACACAGAACACAACGCACCGAGAGCGCACAGCGGTGAACAGGGGCCAAGTGGCCCAGGACACCGCACACGCAACACAACGCACCGGGCGTGCACATCGGTGAACAGAAGCCAAGTGGCCCAGGACACCGCACACGCAACGCAATGCACTGAGCGAGCACAACGCTGAACAAGAGCCAAGTTGTCCAGGACACCGCACACAAAACATATCGCACCGAGCGATCACACCGGTGAACAGGAGCCAAGTGGCCCAGGACACCGCACACGCAACGCAACGCACTGAGGGAGCACACCGGTGATCAGGACCCAAGTGGCCAGGACACCGCAAACACAACACAACACGCCAAGTGTGCACACCGTGAACAGGAGCCAGGTGGCCCAGGACACCGCACACCTAACACAACGCGCTGAGCGTGAACACCAGTGAACAGGAGCCAAGTGGCCCAGGACATCGCACACGCAACGCAGCGCACCGAGCGAGCACACCGGTGAACAGGAGCTAAAAGGCCCAGGACACCGCACACGCAACACAACACGCCGCCCGTGCACACGGCGAACAGCAGCCAAGTGGCCCAGGACACCGCACACGCAACGCAACGCACTGAGGGAGCACACCGGTGATCAGGAGCCAAGTGGCCAGGACACCGCAAACGCAACACAACACGCCAAGTGTGCACACCGTGAACAGGAGCCAGGTGGCCCAGGACACCGCACACCTAACACAACACGCTGAGCGTGAACACCAGTGAACAGGAGCCAATTGGCCCAGGACACCGCACACGCAACACAGCGCACCGAGCGAGCACACCGGTGAACAGGAGCTAACTGGCTCAGGAAACCGCACACGCAACACAACACGCCGCCCGTGCACACGGCGAACAGCAGCCAAGTGGCCCAGGACATCGCACACACAACACAACACGCTGAGCAAGAACACCGGTGCACAGGAGCCGAGTAGCGCAGGACACCGCACACGCAACACAACGCACCAAGTGAGCACCCCGGTGAACAGGAGCCAAGTGGCCCAGGACACCGCAAACGGGGCACAATGCACTGAGAGCGCACACCGGTGAACAGGGGCCAAGTGGCCCAGAACACCGCACACGCAACACAATACGCGGAGCGTGTCCAAAGTGAGCAGGAGCCAAGTGGCTGAGGACACCGCACACACAACACAACACGCCGAGTGTGAACACCGGTGAACAGGGGCCGAATGGCCCAGGACACCGCACACGCAACTTATAGCGCCGGGTGAGTACACCGGTGAACAGGAGCCAAGTGGCCCAGGACACTGCACACGCAACAAAATGCACCGAGCGTGCACACCGGTGAACAGGAGCCAAGTGGCCCAGGGCATCGCACACACAGCGCAAGGCTCCGAGCATGCACACCGCTAAACAGGAGCCAAGTGGCCCAGGACACCGCACATGCAACACAACACGCCGAGCGTGCACACCCGTGAACAGGAGCGAAGTGGCCCAGGACACCGCACATGCAACACAATGCATCGAGGGAGCACACCGGTGAACAGGAGCCAAGTGGCCCAGGACACCGCACACGCAACACACTGCACAGAGCGTGCACAACGGTGAACAGGTGCCATGTGGCCCAGGACACCGCACACGCAACACAACGCATCGAACGAGCACACCGGTGAACAGGAGCCAAGTGGCCCAGAACACCACACATGCAACACAACACGCCGAGCGTGAACACCGGTGAACAGGAGCCAAGTAGCCCACGTCACCGCACACGCAACACACACACCGAGCGAGCACACCGTTGACCAGGAGGACAAGTGGCCCAGGATACTTCACACAGAACACATTGCACCGAGAGCGCACACCGGTGAACAGGGGCCAAGTGGCCCAGGACACCGCACACGCAACACAACACGCTGAGGGTGCTCACCGGTGAACAGGAGCCCAGTGGTCCAGGACACCGCACACGCAACTCAAAGCGCCGAGCGAGGACACCGGTGAACAGGAGCGGTGTTTAAAATGATAAAATGCTTCGGTTTGCTTTAATACAAACCGTGCTCTATGCCCTCCGTGAGTATCAACGAAGCAAATGCAAATGCAAAGGCAGCCTCAGTCCAATATCCACGGGCTTGAACGAACTCTGAGCGTCTACTGTTTCATATCAGTATGCATTTCGCTGCTAAGTAGCAGCCTCATCAGCCAAAACAACTGATAGAAGCGATGTATCATACATGCACAATGGGTACAAATGAGAAGAAGCTCAGTAAATCACCAACGAAGCGACAAAAAATAGATAAGAGAGCACATCAAAAATCATGGGCGCCAGTGCCAGCGCGACCAATCATTCTGGCGGTGTGCCCGCGCGCGCCCACACTTGCAACAAATCTTGGGCTGTTAAATCCGGGGTTAAAGAATTTTTGAACCGAGATCTCGGGGCAAAAAAACTTTCCCATCCCTCCCACCCTCCCCGGAATCACGTAGTGTTCTCATAGCAAGGCGATGCCATATCATTCGAAGCTTGGTCATCGGTCGGTAGGTGACGAACAAGCGCAAGCGCGGAATGTGTGTGGCAAGTTTGCGTTGCATGCATTGAAGTAGGCCGGTTAGGGAAAACTCCAAAGAAGCATTGAAAGGTACCCGGAGGCAATGGATTGGTGTGTGCATGGTCGCGCGCGGTTTACGTTGCATGTAGAGTGCTCTCGAAGACCAAGAAAGAGGCAAGGGCTCATATGTGCACTTCGGGTAATGAAGGCGAATGAGGCAACTTCTCAAACGATCACAAACCAAATCGAAATAGCACTTATGGGAGTTGGTTCGGAGGTACCGGGCGCATTCACCTTTGATCCAACCAAGCTTGTGTGATCTCGGGTTATTGCTACGCCATGGTAGGTACACACCAAAATTCGTATTCTTAAAGTACGTGCAAAAGCGTAGCGGGCCTCCTATTGAGATGAGGTACAGATCAAGGAATACGAGGCCTGATTGTTGACCCAGGTGTTCGATTTCGAAAGGTAAGTGTGCCGGGTAACACTTGGAAAGGTGGGCGCTCACGTGGGGCGTCCATGCCTTGGGGTGTGTGAGGCATAAATCATCAATGAACCGAGCGTGCATGAATCCACGTGTGGTTGGGAGTGGGCACAATAATCAGTGGCTGGGGACACCGCACACGGAACACAACGCACCGAGCGTGCACACCGGTGAACAGGAGCGAAGTGGCGCAGGACACCGCACACGCAGCGCAACACTCCGAGCGTGCACACGGGTGAACAGGAGCCAAGTGGCCCAGGACAACGCACATGCAACGCAACACGCCGAGCTAGCACACCGGTGAACAGGAAGCAAGTGGCCCAGGACACCACACACGCAACACAACGCACCGAGCGTGCACACCAGTGAACAGGAGCAAAGTGGCCCAGGACACCGCACACGCAACACAACGCACCGAGCAAGCACACCGGTGAACAGGAGCCAAGTGGCCAAGGACACCGCACACGCAACACAAAGCACCGAGCGTGCACAACAGTGAACAGGAGCCATGTGGCCCCGGACACCGCACACGCAACACAACACGCCAAGCGTGCACACCGGTGAACAGCAGCCAAGTGGCCCAGAACACCACACACGCAACACAACACGCCGAGTGAGCACACCGGTGAACAGGAGCCAAGTGGCCCAGGACACCGCACAAGCAACACAACACGCCGAGCGTGAACACCGGTGAACAGGAACCGAGTGGCCCAGGACACTGCGCACGCAACACAACGCACCGAGCGTGCACAACGGTGAACAGGAGCAACGTTGCCCAGGACACCTCACATGCAACGCAACACTCAGAGCGTGCACACCGGTGAACAGGAGCCAAGTGGCCCGGGTCACCGCACATGCAACACAACGCACGGAGCGTGCACACCGATGAACAGGAGCCATGTGGCCCAGGACACCGCACACGCAACACAACACGCCAAGCCTGCACACCGGTGAACATGAGCCAAGTGGGCCTGAACACCACACACGCAACACAACACGCCGAGCGAGCACGCCGGTGAACAGGAGCCAAGGGGCCCAGAACACCGCACACGCAACTTAAAGCGCCGAGCAAGCACACCGGTGATCAGGGGCCATGTGGCCCAGGACACCGCACACGCAACACAACACGCCATGCGTGCACACTGGTGAACAGGAGCCAAGTGCCCCAGGACACTGCAGACGCAACACAACACGCCGAGCGTGAACACCGGTGAACAGGAGCCGAGTGGCCCAGGACACCGCACACGCAACTTGAAGCGCCTAGCGAGCACACTGGTGAACAGGAACCAAGTGGCCCAGGACACCCCACATGCAACGCAACACTCGGAGCGTGCACAACGGTGAACAGGAGCCATGTGGCCCAGGACACCGCACACGCAACACAACACGCCAAGCTTGCACAACCGTGAACAGAAGCCAAGTGGCCCAGGACACAACACACGCAACACAACACGCCCAGCAAGCACACCGGTGAACAGGAGCCAAGTGGCCCAGGACACCAGGCACGCAACACAACACGCCGAGCGAGCACACCGGTGAACAGGAGCCAAGTGGCCCAGCACACCGCACACACAACACAAGGCATCGAGCGTGTACACCGGTGAACAGAAGCCAAGTGGCCCAGGACACCGCACAAGCAACACAACGCACCGAGCGTGCACACCGGTGAAAAGGAGCCATGTGGCCCAGGACACCGCACACGCAACACAACACGCCAAGCGTGCACACCGGTGAACAGGAGCCAAGAGGCCCAGAACACCACACACGCAACACAACACGCCGAGCGAGCACACCGGTGAACAGGAGCCAAGTGGCCCAGGACACCGCACATGCAACTTAAGGCGCGGAGCAAGCACACCGGTGAACAGGAGCCATGTGGCCCAGAACACTGCACACGCAACACAACACGCCAAGCGTGAGACTGGTGAACAGGAGCCAAGTGGCCCAGGACACCGCAGACACAACACAACACGCCGAGCGTGAACACCGGTGAACAGGAGCCGAGTGGCCCAGGACACCGCACACGCAACTTAAAGCGCCGAGCAAGCACACCGGTGAACAGGAGCCAAGTGGCCCAGGACACCAGGCACGCAACACAACACGCCGAGCGAGCACACCGGTGAACAGGAGCAAAGTGGCCCAGGACACCGCACACACAACACAGGGCATCGAGCGAGCACACTGGTGAACAGAAGCCAAGTGGCCAAGGACACCGCACACGCAACACAACGCACCGAGCGTGCAAACCGGTGAACAGGAGCCATGTGGCCCAGGACACCGCACACGCAACACAACACGCCAAGCGTGCACACCGGTGAACAGGAGCCAAGTGGCCCAGAACACCACACACGCAACACAACACGCCGGGCGAGCACACCGGTGAACAGGAGCCAAGTGGCCCAGGACACCGCACACGCAACTTAAAGCGCCGAGCAAGCACACCGGTGAACAGGAGTCATTTGGCCTGAGCACCGCACACGCACCACAACAGCCCAAGCGTGCACACCGGTGAACAGCAGCCAAGTGGCCCAGGACACCGCAGACGCAACACAACAGGCCCAGCGTGAACACCGGTGAACAGGAGCCGAGTGGCCCAGGACACCGCACACGCAACTTAGAGCGACGAACCAGCACACTGGTGAACAGGAACGAAGTGGCCCAGGACACCGCACACGCAACACAACGCACATAGCGTGCACAACGGTGAACAGGAGCCGAGTGGCCCAGGACACCGCAGATGCAACACAACGCACCAAGCGTGCACACTGATGAACAGGAGTCAAGTGGCCCAGGACACCGCACACACAACACAACGCACCGAGCCTGCACATCGATGAACAGGAGTCAAGTGGCCCAGGACACTGCACACACAACACAACGCACCGAGCCAGCACACCGATGAACAAGAGCCACGTGGCCCAGGACACCGCACACGCAACACAACGCAGCGGGCGTGCACAACGGTGAACAGGAGCCATGTGGCCCAGGACATCGCACACGCAACACAACACGCCAAGCTTGCACACCGGTGAACAGGAGCCAAGTGGCCCGGGACACCACACATGCAACACAACACGCCCAGCAAGCACACCGGTGAACAGGAGCCAAGTGGCCCAGGACACCAGGCACGCAACACAACACGCCGAGCTAGTACACCGGTGAACAGGAGCCAAGTGGCCCAGGACACCGCACACACAACACAAGGCATCGAGCGAGCGCACCGGCAAACAGGAGCCAAGAGGACCAGGTCACTGCACACGCAAAACAACGCACCGAGCAGGCACACCGGTGAACTGGAGGCAAGTGGCCCAGGGCACCGTGCACGGGACACAACGGACGGGATGAACACACCGGTGAACAGGAGCCAAGTGGCCCAGGACACCGCACACAGAAGACAATGCACAAAGCTAGCACACCGCTGAACAGGAGCCAAGTGGCCGAGGATAGCGCACACGCAACACAACGCACCGAGCAGACACACCGGTGAACACGAGCCAAGAGGCCAAGGACACCGCACACACAACACACAGAGAACACCATGCGCGCACACCGGTGAACAAGTGTGAAAGGGCCTTGGACACCGCACACACGTGCGCACGTAGGGCGGCCGAAAACCGGGAATCAGCAAAACGCACCCCATTGGTCGGACACACTGCGGCAACCCAGCCAACCCACCGGGCCAGCAGCAGGGGCGGTACCCCAAGGCCGCAGGTCCGAGCCCGGCCAGGCTGCATCGGGGACCATGGAAAACGTCAACCGGAGCCCTGGAAGCAACCGGTGACAGGCGTGCCTGTACACAGTCCAGGAGGGGGTCGCCTGCCAAGCAGAGAGGCACCGCAACTTAAGCCACAGGGGTGAGGCGATCAAACCGTAGACTCGCGGGAGCAATACCCCCTGTGGTGAGAGATACTCCATACGGCTGGGCAGCCCCCAGATCTGCCGCCAAAAGGAGGGGGTATGTGACCCTACCCACGGGCACATGTGGGGACACCCTCCCAGCCGGGACACCTGGACTGGGTGGCCGCAACACTGCCTTCCCAAGGACCTGCGGGATCGGCTTAAGGGGCACCTGAACTAGGGCAGTTGGAGGGACAGGACGTCCCCTTGGTACGACCTTCTGCCTGCATTGTCCAAGAAGGCATCCCGAGCTCCCGAAGATACCTACCTACCTACCTACCTCGGGATACTCCCCGTATGGATCCAGGTCTTTTTGGTGACCGCATGTAATGGGCACGCATGGCCAGGCTGAGATCGTGAGTCCGGTAGCTTAGGATGCGTCACACGCGTGCAGAAATAAACGATCTTCCGTGCATGAAAAGTACCGTTTTATTTTAGATTAACATTCAGAATTAGCGCATTATAATTCAGGGTATTTTACCCACATGAAGGAGATGACGGAGAATCGGACAACGGGCTTGTTGATTTGAACATCAAGGTCTTTGGTCTTCGGCGTTTGTGCTGTGCCGTCCACAAGGTATTGAGGCCGAGGGCCTTACAAAAAAGACACCTAAGATTTGGACAGGCACATCTGTGGGTATGTTGGAGCACCAGTATGATATCAGTACCTGTTCAAGCAGCAGCAAGAATTAACTTTCTGAGTGTCTTTTTTTCCTCCATTGCCCCTCGAGATGGACAATGGAGCACCACTAGTCAGAAAATCTGCCGTCGAGGACTAGTGGCAATTGGTCGCATCTCCCCGCATGTTGAGTACCTACCTTGGTTGGCATTGATCGTGCCGCCTATGCCATTTCATTGCAATGGCCGACCTTTCTCTTTTTCACCAATTACTCGTCCTACTCCATTAACACGAATTGCACGGGTTCTTTTTCCTGATACCATGTTTCCAAGCCCGTATTCGCTCCTTGGTTGGTCCAAAAGTTCCCAATTGCAAGCCTCTATGGACATTGACGACAGGAAAGGGCCGGTCTCTCAGAAAACAAGAAACTCCATCCTCGGGAATGGAGCAGGTCACCACTCATTTTTGGGCAATACTCACATATTACCCAGGCGGCGCCCACGGCTTTACAGGGTTGGGCTTCCAATGAAAGAAATGCTGAACTCCTCATGTCCCAAACAAGAAGCATCAAGGTGCAAGGCAATATAGCGTATGAAGCCTAAAAAAGAATCCAGACATGTGCCACGTTGTGAAACCATGGGATATTGGTCAATGGAACCACGAGTTATACGTCTCGAACAAAGAGAACTCTTTCACGGAGCTGAACACCACTATTCCAAAGGGTGTGAGTGTCTACTCAAATTTTGCACACAAAATATTGGCGCACGTCTATGACGTTTTGCACATCCACAAGACCTTCTCAGTTTGCCCAGTGTCGTACAACTATGTGGACCACGACATGGGAACCTCCGTGGAGACCGTGACGGATTGGGCAGCTGCAATAGGACACACACTCCAATTAGCCCGCTCGCGTAACCAAGAATTGGAGGGATGGTTTATGCTACGGGCACAAATCAAAAATTGGCCTGTTTGCTTCTCACTCCTCTACGTCCTTTTATTACCCAACGCGTTAGCTTCCATGATGCCAAGGAATGGTGGATGCCTGGTAACCAAAACGTGTAGAACGCGGAATACATATTAGGAAACGCCCTTGCCGTGCTGCACATTGCCTACTGCCTTCATTCCCAATCATGGTATGCGCCGTCAAAGCACTCGGGTGTTGTGGTAGACCACTCCTTCGGCCTACGGCGCTTCGTCCAACAAAGTACCGACATGGATATAGAACAAGCAAATGTCCTACTCTGTTTTGATGTTGTAAGAGAGATTATGGATCAACAAGAACTCCCGAGTGACCGAGAAGACGCAAAGCCTCGGAATAAGGCGGAGCTAGGTAATGTTAGAGACTTCTACAAATGGTTGGACAAGGCACTTGCACCGCAGTTTGAAGGCACGGCGACCACCACGAACTGCAAGTATTTTTTTGAGAATGGTGAGCCTCTCCGTGCACCACATCCTAATTATCATCGATACGACTACACCTTGGCGCCCCCCCTCGCAAATGAGATTATATCCATGTCCTTAGAAGATGGGGACTTTCTACAAAGACGTTTCTATGTGATCGAAGTAGCAAAAGTGGTTGAGCAACACTCCTTCTTTGTGAACCCTTCACAAAATGAGAGAAACAGCCACGAAGGAGGATTTACACCTACCGAAGTGATGACCACCTTGATGGGCCACATGATGGAGAACGGGGACGCACCCGAGTTATGGGCCCTTCTATCAAGAGCCGCAATAGCAGAATTGTACACTTGGACCTTAGCAACACTCCAAGCGACGAAGGAGGCTCGCCTCGCTCTACATTTATCCCTTACCTTCACACTAACGGTGCAATGGTAATGTGCAACTCAAGGGACGGCGCCCTGGTTACCTTCAACGCGTTCCGAAATGCGGGCAAGCAGGGTGCTCAACCTAAGTCCTCGCCCACCTTGTCTGCTATCCCGCTGCCGATGCCTAGCCAGGGAGCGCCAACCGAAGTAGACATCCAAGCGCCCAACAGGACCTCATTCTTTGACATCCAATGTGCGGTAGGGCTCCTGGGCTCCTTCACCCAATTTCAGCTCCATTCATAGTCGGTGAACCCCCCTATCAATTTATACTCCGTTCCTTACGAGAACCTTAAATCAGCTCAGCTTGCCACAGTTTTTGCGATGGGTCCGATTTGCTTTCAGCCGGCCCAACCTTACCTACAGGTTGATGCGCTTTTACATCTCGACTCCACGCTGGCTGAGGAAGATGGCCCAGCGGAAGCAAGGGTGCGAGCCGGCCTCAAGATTGGCGCAGGGGACTTTCTCAAGGACTACATCGCCAACCACAAGGAACATCAAACACTCTTGAGCCCGCCCAGACACCCTCAGCGACTGAAAGATCGAGAAACGGAGGACCTTACGGAGAAGTACCTCCCTGGCCTACACGTTGATGAAGACGCCATTGACATGGCTATGGAGACTACCCTAATGGCTTACCTCGAGAAGCAGGGTGGGAGCGTGACACTCGGAGCGGCCGGCCACACTACGGCTGGCGGTACTTGGATCCATCCCGCACCCTTGAATGAGCGGAGGAACTCGCCACGACGCTCATGCATCTCATCGACAAGGTTATGGATGCCTGGGACTCGGTAGACATCCCCCTGCTACCAGTGCAACCCGACCAAGTCAGCGTCAACGACTATGATCCTGCTGTGGGCATCTGATGGCATAGAGACATTGACGACATTCGGGACACCATCACCTCGATTTCACTTGTGGGGTCAACTACCATGGAGTTCCGCAAGGGAAACCGCCCGGTCGTGAGCGTGCATGTGCCTCCATTCTCCGCTCTTCAAATCACGGGTGAGCTTCGGGACCATTGGCAGCACCAGGTGCCTTACTGCATGAGCGACATGGTGGACTGCACCAAGGTCCCTCAAAATCGAAGGCTTGCGGTCATCCTCCGCAACGTGCAGGCAGCTTTGAACGCCGAGCCCGTCGCCGAACTTGAACACGGCAACGGGCAAGCTTAGCGACAAGCTTGAACGCCTCGGCGTCCCTCTACCCACTGAAAGTAGATTGAGTCCCCCCCCCCTCTCCCAAAGGGCCACGCCCCTCAAGCCTACTCGACCTGGTATGTTTTAGGTTCGAACCCCCCCCAGTGACCAATTGAAGACAAAGCAAAGGATACCTGCGCCCCGCCACAAAACTTAACAACCCCCCGCCCCTAAACGCTTAAAGTTTTCTCACGCAACCTGGAAATGAAAACCTTGCCCCCCCTTCATTTTCCGGCACCTACACAAGGGGTACCACATCCTGCTCCTCCAAGAGTTGAACGAAGAGCCGAGCCTCCCGCATATTTTCAGCCACGGAGATGGAAAGGGTAAAATATTTCCTAGCATGAATAAGAGGGAGAAAAAGAATAGTACCGCCATCGTGATCTCTTCGGCACTACAGCCCTACGATAAACTCATCCTGAATTCCGACAAGGATGGACTCATGTGCTCGGTCGAAATAACCCTCCCGGGTGGCTCCTCCACAGTCTTCACTTCTCTCTATTCCCGCCCTCCGGCTATCACCAGACACCGCCTGATTGAAATTAACCTGTCCTGCCTCCTCTCCCGGTATTCTTACCAAATGGTAGGAGAACATTTTAACTGCATCTGCAACCCCAATCTGGACTCTTTGCACGCTGACACGAACCCGTGGACCTGGATCACCTCCAAAACATCGGGCAGGTAGGTAGGTAGGTATCTTCGGGAGCTCGGGATGCCTCCTTTGACAATGCAGGAAGAAGGTCTTACCAAGGGGACGTCCTGTCCCTCCCACTGCCCTATGTTAGGTGCCTCTTGAGCCGCTCCCGCATGTGCTTGAGAAGGCATTGTCGCGGCCATCCGGTCCATGTGTCCCAGGTGGGAGGGTGTCCCCACATGTGTCCATGAGTAGGGCCACATGCCCCCTCCTTTGGGCGGCAGCTCTGGGGGCTGCCCAGCCGTGTGGAGTATCTCTCACCACAAGGGGTATTGCTCCCGCTTGTCTACGGTACGACCGCCTCACCCTTGTGGCTTGAGTTGCGGGGCCGCTTCGCTTGGCAGGCGACCCCCTCCTGGACTGTGTACCAGCTCGCCTGTCACCGGTTGCTTCCATGGCTCTGGGTGACGTTTGCCATGGTCCTCGATGCAGCCTGGCCGGGCTCGGACCAGCAGCCTTGGAGTACCGCTCCTGCCACTGGCCCGGTGGGTCGGCTGGGTCGCCCCAGTGTGTCCGACCCATGGGGTGCTGGTTCTTTCCTGTCCCCCGGCCGCCCTATGTGTGTGCGGTGTCCTGGGCCTCCTGGCTCCTGTTCACCGGTGTGCCCGCTCGTTGTGTTGTGTTGCGTGTGCGGTGTCCTGGGCCTCCTGGCTCCTGTTCACCGGTGTGCCCGCTCCGTGCGTTGTTTCGCGTGTGCGGCGTCCTGGGCCACCTGGCTCCTGTTCACCGGTGTGCCCGCTCGGTGTGTTGTTCTGCGTGTGCGGTGTCCAGGGCCCCCTGGCTCCTGTTCACCGGTGTGCCCGCTCGGTGTGTTGTTTTGCGTGTGCGGTGTCCTGGGCCTCCTGGCTCCTGTTCACCGGTGTGCCCGCTCGGTGTGTTGTTTTGCGTGTGCGGTGTCCCCGGCCTCCTGGCTCCTGTTTACCGGTGTGCCCGCTCGGTGTGTTGTGTTGCGTGTGCGGTGTCCTGGGCCTCCTGGCTTCTGTTCACCGGTGTGCCCGCTCGGTGTGTAGTTTTGGGTGTGCGGTGTCCTGGGCCTCCTGGCTCCTGTTCACCGGTGTGCACACTCGGTGCGTTGATTCGCGTGTGCGGCGTCCTGGGCCACCTGGCTCCTGTTCACCGGTGTGCCCGCTCGGTGTGTTGTTCTGCCTGTGCGGCGTCCTGGGCCCCCTGGCTCCTGTTCACCGGTGTGCCCGCTCGGTGTGTTGTTTTGCGTGTGCGGTGTCCTGGGCCTCCGGGCTCCTGTTCACCGGTGTGCCCGCTCGGTGTGTTGTGTTGGGTGCGCGGTGTCCTGGGCCTCCTGGCTCCTGTTCACCGGTGTGCCCGCTCGGTGTGTTGTGTTTGGTGTGCGGTGTCCTGGGCCTCCTGGCTCCTGTTCACGGGTGTGCCTGCTCGGTGTGTTGTGTTGGGTGTGCGGTGTCCTGGGCCTCCTGGCTCCTGTTCACCGGTGTGCCCGCTTCGTGTGTTGTTTCGCGTGTGCAGCGTCCTGGGCCCCCTGGCTCCTGTTCACCGGTGTGCCGCTCGGTGTGTCGTTCTGCATGTGCGGTGTCCTGGGCCCCCTGGCTCCTGTTCACCGGTGTGCCCGCTCGTTGTGTTGTTTTGTGTGTGCGGTGTCCTGGGCCTCCTGGCTCCAGTTCACTGGTGTGCCCGCTCGGTGTGTTGTGTTGGGTGTGCGGTGTCCTGTGCCTCCTGGCTCCTGTTCTCCGGTGTGCCCGCTCCGTGCGTTGTTTCGCGTGTGCGGCGTCCTGGGCCACCTGGCTCCTGTTCACCGGTGTGCCCGCTCGCTGTGTTGTTTTGCGTGTGCGGTGTCCTGGGCCTCCTGGCGCCTACTCACCGGTGTGCCTGCTCGGTGTGTTGTTTTGCGTGTGCGGTGTCCTGGGCCAACTGGCTCCTGTTCACCAGTGTGCCCGCTCGGTGTGATGTGTTGGGTGTGCGGTGCCCCGGGCCTCCTGGCTCCTGTTCACCGGTGTGCCCGCTCGGTGTGTTGTGTTGCGTGCGCGGTGTCCTGGGCCTCCCGGCTCCTGTTCACCGGTGTGCCCGCTCGGTGTGTTGTCTTGCGTGTGCGGTGTCCTGGGCCTCCTGGCTCCTGTTCACCGGTGTGCCCGCTCGGTGTGTGGTTTTGCCTGTGCAGTGTCCTGGGCCTCCTGGCTCCTGTTCACCGGTGTGCCTGCTCGGTGTGTTGTTCTGCGTGTGCGGTGTCCTGGGCCTCCTAGCGCCTGTTCACCGGTGTGCCTGCTCGGTGTGTTGTTTCGCGTGTGCGGTGTCCTGGGCCTCGTGGCTCCCGTTCTCGGTGTGTTGTGTTGCGTGTGCAGTGTCCTGGGCCTCCTGGCTCCTGTTCTCCAGTGTGCCCGCTCGGTGTGTTGTGTTGCGTGTGCGGTGTCCTGGGCTTCCTGGCTCCTGTTCACCGGTGTGCCCCCTCGGTGTGTTGTGTTGCGTGTGCGGTGTCCTGGGCCTCCTGGCTCCTGTTCACCGGTGTGCCCGCTCGGTGTGTTTTTTTTTGCGTGTGCGGTGTCCTGGGCCACCTGGCTCCTGTTCACCGGTGCGCCCGCTCGGTGCGTTGTGTTGCCTGTGCGGTGTCCTGGGCCCCCTGGCTGCTGTTCACCGGGGTGCCCGCTCGGTGTGTTGTTCTGCGTGTGCGGTGTCCTGGGCCTCCTGGCTCCTGTTCACCGGTGTGCCCGCTCGGTGTGTTGTGTTGCGTGTGCGGTGTCCTGGGCCTCCTGGCTCCTGTTCACCGGTGTGCCCGCTCCGTGTGTTGGTTTGCGTGTGCCGTGTCCTGGGCCTCCTGGCTCCTTTTCGGCGGTGCGCCCGCTCGGCGTGTTGTTTTGCGTGTGCGGTGTCCTGGGCCTCCTGGCTCCTGTTCACCGGTGTGCCCGCTCGGTGTGTTGTGTTGCTGTGCGGGGCGTCGCTGCGGGGCGCTCACTCGTCCATCCGGACGGCAGCTATCGTAGCCGGCAGAGGCTAGGTACCCTGCGGGCGCACACACGTCCATCCGGACGGCGGCTGTTCGTAGCCGGCAGGGGCTGGGTACCCTCTGGGCGCGCACTCGTCCATCCGGACGGCGGCTGTTCGTAGCTGGCAGGGGCTGGGTACCCTCCAGGCGCGCACTCGTCCATCCGGACGGCGGCTGGCGTGCGTGTGCTTGCTCTTTGTGGCCGGGTCGGGCGGGCCGGCCTCCCGGGCGCGTTGTGGTGCGCCTCACCTTTTCCTTTGGCCGCTTTGTCTTTCTGCTTTGCTTGGCCCTTTGCCGTTCCTTGGCGCTGTGCTTTTGTTGTTTTTCTCGACCTCTTGCTGCCCGGCTCTTCGTGCGCTCGCGCCTCCTTTGTGTCTCCCGCTTGGCCGTTGGCTGCTCTTTGGTGGTTTCTCCCCCCCCCCCTCCCCTTTTTTGTCTCGCGGTTTTCGTCGCTCTTCCTTGGTGCCTTGGTGGTTTTTTTTTTCTTCTTCTTCTTATTCCCCTGTGCGCCCCCGTTGTCTCCCGCTTTCCCTGGTTTCCGGCCCCGGGTGCCCTGGGCCTCGGCGCTGTGCGTTGTTTGCTTTGTTGGCCTTCTGCTTCTCGTCTCTCCGTGCGCTTGTCCCTCTTTTGTGCTTTCCGCCTGGCTGTTGGCTGCTCCCTGCTGGTTGCCGCCCCCCCTTCCCCCAGTGACCAATTGAAGACAAAGCAAAGGATACCTGCGCCCCGCCACAAAACTTAACAACCCCCCGCCCCTAAACGCTTAAAGTTTTCTCACGCAACCTGGAAATGAAAACCTCCCACCCCCTTCATTTTCCGGCACCTACACAAGGGGTACCACATCCTGCTCCTCCAAGAGTTGAACAAAGAGCCGAGCCTCCCGCATATTTTCAGCCACGGAGATGGAAAGGGTAAAATATTTCCTAGCATGAATAAGAGGGAGAAAAAGAATAGTACCGCCATCGTGATCTCTTCGGCACTACAGCCCTACGATAAACTCATCCTGAATTCCGACCAGGATGGACTCATGTGCTCGGTCGAAATAACCCTCCCGGGTGGCTCCTCCACAGTCTTCACTTCTCTCTATTCCCGCCCTCGGGCTATCACCAGACGCCGCCTGATTGAAATTAACCTGTCCTGCCTCCTCTCCCGGTATTCTTACCAAATGGTAGGAGAACATTTTAACTGCATCTGCAACCCCCATCTGGACTCTTTGCACGCCGACACGAACCCGTGGACCTGGACCACCTCCAAAACATCGGGCAGTGTTTGGGCGTGGATTGACACCTACGGACACAACCACAGCACTGCCCTGGCGTGCACCAGGCCGCCGTCTAAGAACAGGCTGGACTATATCTTTGTTTTGAGGCGCCTCTTCCATCAGCAACAAATTGCTGGCGCCTCAGCCCTCTATGGTGAATCCCTCTACCGACCACCACCCCGTCACGACAAAGCTACACTCGCCCCTCATACCAACATTCCCCCCCCCCCCCGACGTAAGCGCTTTTGCAGGATTAAAAAAGGGGAACTACTCCGCCTTCGAGGAGGACTGCCACCCCTCGATAATCGGTGTGAGCAATTCAACCAACACCTCCCTGACATCCCGTCCTCTCAACTAATCCATGTCGCGGACGCCATTCTCTGGGAGTGCTGGGAGGCCTACCACTCGATCAAAATCCTGGTGGGGGGGACAGCCCCATACAATATCCAAAAGGAGTTCAATCAGTTGGCCAATGCGGTCCCGCCCCCTTTCCACCCCCGTTTCGGAGAAAAAATGCGGCAGCCCAACAGCTAGCTGGGGGAATGGCAGAAAGAGAACAGAGAGGGCCCGCACTACAGTTCCTAGGGCGATTGTTCAGGGCCACCAGATGAAGTGCACGATCCAAAAACACCTCCAACCCGCAAACCAAGCCCCAATCTCAGTTAAGCGCTTGAAGGGAACCCTTGCCACAGACACTAAGGAAGTTGCAAGAAAATTTTCGGATACACTCCTCCACTCCGGGGGTTCACCAGACTACAACCCCCCAGATGATTGCACGGAAGGCCTACTAAGCCTAACACCCCAGTGCCCCCCAGGAACTGAAAACCGGATTAATCCGGACATGACATGGTCCGACTTTCAGAGTATCCTCTGTTCAGTTACCTTGTGGAAGGCAGGTGGTGATGACCACAGCAATACCTACCTCCTCTGCACCCTCCCTCCCCAACTACAAAACCTATTTTTCCTGGTGCTGAACGGCTTCCTGCATGAACCCCTGCGACCCCACGGGACGACTGCCTAAGTATGTTTGATCTAGAAAAACAAATGCCCCCACGACCCCGCCAACTATCGCCCAATAGCCCTGTTAAACACGGTGTACAAGATAGTTGCCCGTCATGCCACCTCCAACCTCGAAGACCTCATCAAAGATCACATCTCTATCCACCACAGCCAGCACGGGGGCATGCCCACTTTTCGCACCGTGGATCGGCTCTTCCACGTCACTGCAGAGGTTGCCCGCCGCTGCCAGGCCTACCCCTTTGGTATGCACTTCAAAAAGGCCTTCAACAGCGTCCCTCATTCGACCCTCCGCCGGGTTTTGCACCTCTATCGAATGCCCATAGGGTTGGTCGACCTGATCAGCGGTCTCCACGCTCACCCTCGGGACGCCCCTCTTGTCAACACTACCAGCCGCCAGGGCTGCCCCATGTCCCCTGTTCTGTTCATCCTCTACTCAAACGTGCTGCTTCATGCAGCCCCAACTCCCTCTCTGTCGGAGGGACAAGCCGAGACCACAGCACATGATTTCATTGATGACGAATTGTACCAATCACCCTCCAAAACCTACATACAAAAATTAATCAGTTTTTGCGACACAGACACCAGAACATGGGGACTTCAAATGAATTGCGACATATCTGAGCTGCACGCCTTGGGTGGCATCCCGCAGCATGATTCTCAATGCCCTAGCAGCTTTACACTCTGTACCATCGACCCGTCCACAAGACAACCGAGGAAGGGTTATAAGTACCTGGGGGTTTGCATCTACAACGACAAGCATGCCCTGCAACTCCGGCACCAAATATACTCGGAGATAAACAGCTCCTTCGTAAACCTTCCCACCCTACCCCTCACCCTCCCCGAGTTGGTTAAACTGGTCAATGTTCAGCTAATACCGATCCTCACCTATGGCCTCATAGCCCTCTCCTTCCTTGCCAGCGAAATACAGGAACTCACGAAAGCGGTCTGGAAAGAGCTTGGTACGCATGGCAGAATATCGCCCAAGATATCCACTAAGGACATATACCAACCTTTCTCTAAGCTAGGCCTGGCCCTGCGCCACCTTGGAGTAGCGGTTTGTAAATCCTTTGTTGAGGCAGGGCTGATGTACCTCAACCAAGACGGACGACCGGCCAGCTGTGCGGCAGTCAGGGACGCCCTCCTATCAACACAACACAACACCCTCCAAGATGGCTTCCTGGATGCGGCCAATTGCCTGAATCTCCGATTCCACACCGCTGGGCCTTGGAACCCCTGCCTCCCCCGCGAGCTACGCGAGCATGAGCACCTGAATGCTGCCCCCCGCAATGCCCCGCCTTGTTTGGCCACGGTTACCAAAACTTACAAAGAAACAGCCACCATCCAGTCAGATACCGGGGAATGTGGCACCATCACGGAGCGCAGTAGTTTCACGACCTCCCCCCCCAACACCCCTCCGCTCCGCACGTGTGAGATCACGCATCACCACCTCTTCACCCCTTCTCTTCCCCGCAAACACGCAACCCCGACATCCCAGTTCCTCTACAAGCGGACCTCATGTACAATACCTGTGACGGTCACTGGCTCCACCTGCCCAATCTTTGCCATGTTCTAAACCACGGGGATCTGCTGGGGTGGGGGAGCATTCGGGCCGCCGACCTCGTCGCTGAACTCCCCTTCGATGACACGGCCTGGATCTACACTGCTGGCAGCTCGGGGGAAGGGGGACATGGGTGTGCCTTTGCCAGTTTTTGGCAACAAAAGTGTTATATCCTCTGCCGCTTGTTTCCCTCACCGACGTCTGGGGGCTCCTAGCAAAGGGCCATGGCAATGGCACTCGCCAACCTCTGGAACATCCTTCCCCATAGCCCTGTAGCAATCCTAGGTGACAATGTCGATGTGATCCAAGCGGTTAACCGAGCCATCTCGAAATCTTCCTCAGCACGGCCTTCCACCTCCGCACAGGGCACAGGGGACACAGCCTACGATTCCCTCCTTGCCCCCCTCCCCCACCAAATGTATGTGGCTTTGATCAAGGGCCACACACATTTCATGGGTAACGAAGTGGCGGACTGTTTTTCGAAGTGGGCTGCACAAGCATGAGCGTGGCGTCCATCCCCCCCCCTGTCCCGGTGGCGTTAGTCACCAGCGGAGGCTTGGTCATGATTTCAAACATACCGAAACACCACACCCGCTCTCTCTTCCCAACCTACGCGCACAACCGCCTGCATTTCAGCACCAGCGCACGTTTGCTCCATCAAAGCAGTTTTCTTTCAGCAATTGCCTTTAGATGGGTCTCAGGCACGTCTGGATCCCATGACTACCGACCCCACTGTGACACCAACGACGAAAGGTGCCCTCAGTGCATGGAAGTGGATCCCATGGACCCCATCTCAGTCTGTGCCCTCTTTCCCACAATGCAGTGGTTTCCGCAGCGTCTCTCAGGGGCCTGGCATCCTCCCTTTGATAAACTAGCACTTGAATGGTGGATCGTCAGCGACCGTGGAGACCGGCGATTCGGTGGTGGTCACTCATTCCAAAAACAGTCAACACGACACTGGCCACACCACTATCACACAAGGATCCTGCCCCGCATGCCAAAGACTTTGAGACCGCTTTACTTCAACGCAACAAGGCGCCCAGACGGCTCATTGAGGAAGGCAAACAGCTTCTGCATGACAACCCGAGTGGGGCCATCTGTCCACCGCTAACTAGAAACAATTCACTTGACTCCTTAGGCGCGTTCAGCACGTCTAGAGGCCAGCCCCCTCGAGACCCACCAAAATACCGCCCTGCTTGGACACTGCCATCTGAAGTATTGCCATCCCTGAAAGGCAAGCCCTTGGAGTAACCACAGCGCAAGAAGCGCCCCCCCCCCCCCCACCCGCGCCCTCCAAATTGGCCAATCCCAGCGCTCTGCAACGCGCTCTGGACGCTTACCCGCAGCCTGTTGGCCTCCGCCCTCCTCCCCTCCTGCACCATTCCGCAGCAACCAACCCCAGCTGACGCACAAGGGACGCAAACAAAATGAGCCTGCGCCCCCCCCCCCTGCCTCACACCCGCCTGATCCCAGGCAGCCTCGAAGTGACAGCTTTTTCCTCCCTCGCCAGCGAACCTAACCATCTGCATGTCTCTCTCCGCGCCCACGTCTGCTCTGTCGCAACAACTCTGCCAGTCTGTGCCGCAAGGACGTTCTGTGTGGCCACCACCTCCTTCACCCTGACTCGCTCGGTCTCAACGGCACGCCGTCTTCAGATGCCCATGTCTCTAGAGCCCTGTCTGTATCTCTGCATTAAACATCACGTGCCGACGGGCGCCCTACAGGAGTCCAAGTCGCCGGGCAGACGAAGATACACTGATCCACAGGCACAAGAAGCATCCATCGGGTGGCTCTACCTTCTGGATGCGGCTGTAAAGTAGTTTTGCAGTGTACATTTGTCTGAACAGTCTCCACCGGACTCAAAATGTGTCTATGTGCAAAAAGCAACAGGAACCTTATTTTTTCGAAGAAAGCTGGTTCAGGAGTTTCGCATTTTCGCAGTCAAGTCTGGTGTCCGGCACGAACAAGAGTTTGGCTTTTTTGCTGTCAAGTTTGGTGTTCGACGCACTCACGAATTTCCTTGCGCGCCAGCGGAGGCGCTGCAGCGCTGCGCGAGCCTGAGAGGCGGTTGAGTTCGCTATGGAGGCGCCAAAGTTTGCTTGGCACCAGTGGCGGCCTTGCATTTCTTTGTGACCCCGTCAGAGGTGCTCGAGTTCGAGCTGAAGAGCGCCGAAGTTTCGCAGCGCTGCATTTGCAGGAGAGCACTATCATGAACATCAAAATGGCTGCCTTGCGCTCCTGCAGTTATCGCAATCAATGAATGGCGCCATGATGGTACAAGTTTAAAAGTTGTGTTCTGTGTCCGCGTGGGTTGGTGCACGCTTGTTTTCATGCTACTGGTGTGGCTGGTTTCAGATCCAGTTTATCCTCACCACAACTCAGCTGCACTACCACAGACAGTTGTGGGATCTTTGTAGAACCAGACAGATCTGCTCCCTGATTCCCAGAGCTTTGAAGCGACACGTGCCTTCCCTGCACCTCACTCGTAGGTAGGAAGGTACTGCACGTGTGCGTACTTGGTCTGTTCTTGTTGTTCTTTTTCAGTGCTGGATAAGACTGTGTTTTTTGGAGTGGATTCATGCTCAAATGAGCTGAATGTGAAAACTGGGTATGACACCCAGCGCCTTTGGCGCTGAAACAGCACCGTTTTTGTGCTCAGAGGCTTGCGTTGATATGCAGCCTTGTTTTGGTTTTTGGATTCTGGCTCCATAGGCCCAGATTTACACTAGCCTCATTTTGAGCCTTTTGGCTCTGATGGTGTCTACTCATGGTGGTTTTGGTTTGCTGACAATAGGATATTTTTTTCTGTGACTTTTGAGTCTGACTTTTGACTCCACCTTAAGGTTCCTTTAGTCTGAGTCACAGTGTGGTTCAGTTTAACAACGTGAAGCCTGGTTGGAGGCTCTGGGCCAGCTTGTGGCTGCCCTACCTCCAAGTCTAAACATAGAGCAACTTTGGAGTCTGTTTCCATATGGCCAGAATTGGGTATGTTCTCTTTTGCACGCAGGTGCACTGACGAGTGCACCTATGGTTTTGAGAGGGGGACGTCATCAGGGAATGCAAGCCTGTGTCCCCCTGACATTGCATGCCGTCTTTTGTGTTGTCTGTTTGTGCAGCATAGAGCTGGCACATTTTGTTAAGGTGCAGTGGAAAACCCGCCCACGACAAGATACTTAATCGCGCACACCTTGAGTGCATCGGTAAGCAGTACAAAAAAGTCGGATGGAAGTGAGAATGTTTTTGCTGGGTTTAGTGCATTTTCTGAGGTAATTTTGGGAACATTTGAGCCTTTTTCCTTGGTCTTACTAGCTTAGCTAACTAGTACTCCAAGGGGTAGTAAGAATAAGTCACTGCCATGTCTTTCTTGGAGGGCTTGATCCTGGCCAAGCCCCCCTTAAAACCCTCTTGTTGATGCTAAGACTAACGTAAGTATTTTTATCACTCTTTTGAAGCTTTTAGTACACTTTCTCAACGTAACTAGGGTTATAACCCTAGCCCCCCATGAAGTTCACCCCTACCACTCAACTGAGCGGAGCTATCTTCCTTTATGAAGGATATACCGAAATAAAATAGGCATTTCATGCTTTAGGCCTTGGAGGTTAAGCCTAGTGGTCTCCCACCCCAAGACCCCTATACTCAATTGTCTCTACCACTTATTGTGGTTCTACTTTTTAACTGTTTCTGAATTCAGTTGCTTGGCCAAGTCATAATCTGTGTCTGGCCTAGCTCCTATGCCCCACTTTCCTAACCAGCTCCATTTCATCCAGAAGAGTGCACATGCAGTGCTTGATGCTAACTTGGAGGCTAGAGTCAGGGCAGGTTTCACATAAAATCTTTTATACTATCCATTTGTGATTGAATCGTTGTAGTTAAACCTGCTTTGTCTATCGACAGCCCTTCTGTGTTATACTGGATTTCAAACTATTCATTGATTCGATTCACATCCTGTTCTTGCTCTACTTGCTCCTTTGGTTTTGGGATTTCATCATCAAAAACCTGCAGGATTTCATCAAAATCTATAGGGCACTAATCAAGGACATCTTTCCAGTAGCAGAGGCAAACGCTGAGAACCTTTCGAACCGACTCTGAGCAGAAGCACAAGAAAAGAACACTGAAAAGCACGTTGCACATGTCCGCTCAACTGTCCTCCCGAACCTGGACAATCAGAAGTGTACAAGTACAACTTGGCAGTGTAGCCCACCCAAAGAGTGAACCGGCACTCAGAGCAGCATCTGGGTCTCAGGAAGATCCAGAGCACAGAGGGGCGAAACTAAATCGCCCAGAACAACCCCATTATCCATTGAAACCCTAGCAGCCCATGGTGAAGACAGCCTGCAAAGGCTCCGCAGGCGGTCCCAAGCCTCCATCGCCCGGTTGGCCTGTCCGGCCTCGTCTTTTACCGTGCTTGGAGTTGATCCTGAAGAAGAGAGGACCTACGAGGGAGGATGGACGAGTTCATGCTCCACGAAGAGTACCACAAGTCCATTGTAGGAGAAGATGGAGAAATACCTCTTGATGCCCTCGGGTCGCCGCCCCAAACCGAGATTGGCTCCTTCCTTCATTCTGGGCCCTCTACAGACAAGGCGGACATAGTATCACTACCGAGACGACCAAGAGTACACGAGCACCCAAGAGCATGGCATCCAGACCTGCCGATAACTTTGATGGCTCCTGAAAAGAGTCTGGATCCTCTTCGCCCAGAGCCCACCCATGGGGCTCTGGATCGTACGGCCGAACTTTTGGCCAAACTTCTATCCGGATCGGAAGACCCGGATGTCACAGCTCTGTCAGAGGCTGTCAAGAGAAAATTGGGTATCACTGAACCCTTACCCCAGCCAACGCTACTCTCACCTTCACCCGGATTGAGCACGTTGGCTGATGATCTCATCAGATCAAGGGTGTCCAGGTTGGTACCCGAGGTCACTTGCCCCAGCCCTTTTCATCCTCGCGCCAGGACAGTCCTAATTGCTGAACTACAGGATGTGCCAGTGACGGAGACTGAGAAAAGAGGGCTGTCAGCCCTGGCACCACTTGCCGGCGTATCTCCTTCTCCTTCTGGCCTAACCCCGGGGGGTGAGAAGATGGGCAGACCTATTGCCCAGGCGAACATCCAGCTAGAACTGCCGGAGTTGACCCGAAAAATCTGCGCGAATGGGAAGAAGAATTTTGCTGAGTTTCTTTTGCTGACTGGCCAATCCCATGTGGATGTGGCCAGCAAATGCTCACTGCTGAAACGCTTCTGCAAAAGGAAAATTTTGCAAAAACAGGTGAAACAGATTGTGGAAACCTGTTCAACGTGGGTAGAGGTACTCCAAAGAGTGGAGAAAACATTCCCAGAGTATGAGACTGACCTCAGTGTGCGCACACAGATGGAGGAGCTACCTATGCTGCCTGAGTTTCATTCCGCTGCGCGAGTCTCTGAATACGTGTGCGACCTGGAGTATCCGTTTTCACGGATGAACGTGGGCTCCTATGCAGCCACTGACCCCCAGCTGTGGCTCATGAGTAAGATCCCCCAACGTACGTGGGATGACTGCCGCGCTACCTCTGAGAAGAAAAGCCGGACCCACTCGTACGACGAACTGGTGGACCTGCTGATTGAGCTAGCTCTTGAGAGGGAGAATGACTCCCACATGGAGAAATTCCTCAACAAGCAATTGGGTCGAGGTGGTACCCCTACCCCCGAACGCGGCGAAGGGAAAGGGCCTAAGAATCCCACTAACGCCAACCAGGGAGGTGGTAAAGGAAGGGGTAACCTACGTGTCATGAATGAGGTTAAACCTGAGGCAGGTACACCCCCTCTGTTTTAACGTAAGCCTGTCAATGACAAGGGGGGACCTTGTCATGCCCCTGACTGCGACCACCGCAGTAGCTGTATGCTGCAGATGAAACGACAGCAGCATTCCAAGGATGGAAAAACTGTGACCCATCAGGATCATTTCAGGTGTACAATCACCTGTGGCTATTGTGGCAAACCTCGGCACTACGAAGACGAATGTCACATAGGGAAACGCGAGAGTGATAAACTCAAGCGTCAGGAGGCTGAACGCCAGAAGACCCAAACACCCACCAGAAACCCCCAGAATCGGGATAAAGATGGTAAAAGAGGTGGCAAGGGGGGTGGCAAACGTGGACCCCCTAACCCCCAGAGGCGCTCATCAGCGCCCGCTGCAACTCCCCCTCCTGCCGCAGGTGACCCGAAGAAGCGCGCACAGGGGGATAACGCTTCCCCTGAGGGGAAGAACCCCAAGAAGAGGCGACTGGCCTGGATGGCCAAGTCCCCCATGGCTGCAGGGGTGGATGTCAAGTTCCCTGATGAGGAGTAGGGGGGCGGCTCCGAAGAGGAGGACCTGGTTTTCTGGATCCTCGTGAAAATGGGGGATCAAGTTTTTCGAGCGGTGCTTGACACCGGTGCAACACTTTTCATAGTGGCCCGGCGCCTGCTAAAAGCATTCAAGAAAACTAAGACCGTGGCCATAAGAGTAGGGGATGGGCGTACCATCCATTCCTTGGGGGGGGTCCATGTGACTATATGCCTCGGCGACGAAACTGTGACCCAACACTGCAGAGTGCTGGACACCGACGCATTTCACATCGTCATTGGTACCGACTTTCTACGAAGAAACCCCAGGTAAAAATGGGGTCTCTCCCGCGCCCCTATTGGCAGTGGGCTCTTCTTTGTACCTCTGGAGCTGACAGGACGAAAAGACTCTGGACTGCGCTACGCATCCAAGACTAACTATCGTACTGAAAACTACCAATTCGGCCGTCACGTTCTTAAAAATGGACTGGCGGCCCTTCAGGTAAACCTGGATGAGATCCAGGTGGAATTGTTTGCGAGCCAACAACAGCACACCATGCAGTTGTACTGCTCGAAACAATTAAACAACGATGTCCGTTTCTTCTGGAAAGCAATGGGCCTAGCGTATGATAACCCTCCCTTCTCCCTGCTCGCAAAGGTTCGAACCAAAATTGCTTATGAGGGAGGAAGGCTTATCATGTGCACCCCTGACTGGGGCTGCTCTGGTGAACACGCTTACTGGCGCCGTATGCTAGACCGAATGACCGTGGGAAGAGTGCAACTCCCCGACGGTCCCATCTTTGTGCCTGAGGACTCAGACACAGCTATGCAGGCCCCTGAGTCGGCCAGTTTAATATCCATCGTTGATGGATCTCTGAATCCTGTACCCCTGTGTGACCTAGACCAGGTGCTACTGAAAGAGGTCATTGCCGAAAATCGTGGCCTGACCCTTTCTGATCTCAAAAATCAATCTCCTGAGTAAAGAAGGTCCCTACCAGGACCGGCCCCCGCTGTGCCCCTTCCGCCTGTTACCCCTGCCGACTTGCTCCTGATCAACGATGGCATTTATCAAAATCCAGGGTCCAAAATCCAAAAATATAGAAAATACTATCCTCCTTCAACCCTGAACAGCAACCAGATCCCACAAGTGCAGCAATAACCCAATCCACAATCCAATACACGCTGCGGGCTTCCGTTCAGCTCACCGGTCGTCTCACAGTGGCGGGCATGTACAAGAATTGCACCAAGGAAGAAAGCCCTGAAATTGGCATATGAACACAAATAAAGCAAAGTTGGGGAAAGAGGTAAACATACACATTCACAGCCATAAACCCCTCATTCCCTGGACTCAAGACCTTCCCTTGTCTCACCAACATATTGCCCTGAACCAGGTCAATCAGATGGCTGAATGCCATGTGTCACAAGTCGCTACACAAACCCCAAAAATGTGTTCACTCCCAAGCCTATAAGTCCTAGCCCATTAGGGAAGGTGGCGCGTCATGGCTTAGAGTGGCACTCAGGACCATGCCCTACCCTGACATAATCTTGGTTAGATTTGGAGTCGAATGGGCTTGGAGTACTGCCCCATGAAGATGACCTCACAACATGGCAAAATCAGGCAAATCACACCATAATGCCCAAAATTCAATTACATACTCAAAAATGCATACGGCAAATATTCAAATGCTCCATGCATATGTCAAACCGGAAAGTAGTATACAAGGGTGATGTAGACCAAAGATCCCTGCCCAAGAATATTCCATCATTGGCTCCGAAACCCCTCCGGTTATGTACATGACATGCTTCACAAGTCAGCCCATGAGTTTGAGACCTAATTTTGTGAGGCCTCGTGTGCCAAGCCAAAGTGACTATGTGATCCGGCATCTGGTGAGGTACAACACCGAAGCATATGCCAACATATAAGCATCATACCATAGTTCACAGATCTCCAGGCACCTTACTGTTGACCGACCAGTTGAGCACATAAAACACAAAAATGAGCATAAAATGAGGTCAAAAACATGCAAATAATGCCAAATTCAAGATAATTACAATAGTATATAACTTCGCTCACCCATGGTGTCAACCCATGACTCAAAACACAATTGCCTGGGACCATTTGCAAACAATCCCCCCACTTGGATCCCCATATGGACGCATGAGGACACCTTCGAACCTCCTCCCAACACGCACCATGAAAATGGGAAAATTGATATTGGCGCTTGTGGGTCGCTTCGTAGGCCTTCCCACATGCACTATATGAGCGGTAGACTTAGTCTAGCGCTATGGAGTTCACCATTCGGACATGGGCGAAGCCCTGGCCACGTATGACTCTGTATATCTCCCTAGAAACAGAGATATATAACATGGGTGTGAGCATATCGAAGCACATACCATGCATATAACGCATACCCTCAAAAGTGGCTCCCACCATGATATGCCATGACCCTCCATGGACATAACTTCACGTTAAAAATACGTAGGATCCCAAAGAAAATTGCTATGCAACCCCAACACTCATGCAGTACACTCGAAAGTCGCATTAAAATATTTGGTTGCACGGTCCAAGAGTTATATATCACTTTCTACCCACTTGACCTTTATCCCTTGCTATACCCGGCATGTGTACACACCAAAGGCGTTTGATGCTTCTCAAATTAAGTTAAGACCAATGCAGTTTTAACCCCATTCTCGGAATTGGTACTACTCGCAGTGAGCTGGAGATATGACCTTTCAAAGTGGCCTCACGAATCAACTTTGTTTCGCCTATATCTCTAAGCAAAACGAAGGGCATAACAAAAGGAAGGTTGATTCGTGATCGGGGAAAAATGTCGGACCACTCGAGATTCGTCATATCGAGTGCGGCGATGTCGAAGTCGAAAATCCGATTCTGAAAGTCTGAAAAAATCAGATTAATTTTGCGAGTGTATAATATGAAAATTGCGGAAGCAACGAACCCTTTACTGATGAAATCTGACCCTTCATCGGGGTTTTACGCCAAAATATCTGTAAATAACAGTTAACCATTCGGTTACCGCAGAATCGCGAGCCAACTGACAGTCGCCGATACATTGACCATCAGAACGGAAGGCTGAAAAATTACAGAAACATTATGATGAAAAAACCCTGTTGATTCCTGATATTCTGATATATAGATCTCCGCTGGCGGCGCCTCATTACTGAATATGGCCGCTCATAGCCGGAATGGCCAAACCTATCACACTATCACATCGGGTTAGGTCAGGTGGATGGAAGAGTATGATATCAGCCAATGGCGGCTTGCCGGCACATATATACACACCCCAAGTGACCCCAAGATGGCCACGGGGGTCCGAGCCGGCTTCACCCCCCTTCTCAGAGCGTTGTTACCGCTCGGAAGTCATTGAAGAGAGGACGGGAGGACCCCAATTGGCTCCCACCCCCCCCCCCCATGTCCCAAGGACACATGGAGGCCCCACACACGTCGTAGGCGTCCCCCACGCCCCAAGGGGGGGGTGAGGACACTCATAATCGGTGTTCTACGCCATATCCGGTCTCCTCTTGATCTACAACATGGACCAAGGGGATCAAGGATAAAAAAAAAGTCGTCGATCGATCTAAAAACGTATACCACGATGAAATATATACGTGGAGATCGAGTGAAGGGGGTATATGGCCACTCAAGGCCGAAAAATCCCCGGATGAACACCCTCACCCGTCTCCCAAGCACAATAACAAACAAAAATGCCAAGGGGGATCCATTACGGTGCTACTGCAGCCACCAAATGGACCAACACGTCCTTGACATCCAAAGAAATCTTTTTTTACTTCAGGTAGTCCATCCAGACCGTGGTGTACCTCGGCACAAAACTGCTCGGAGGCCCCCACGAGTCCCTGGATGCGGCGAATGCCTTCCAACGGACTTTATAAAGCCTCCCCCCAGGCGTCCCCGGGTCCGGCTTGTCCGCCAGGATCTTCTCGGCTGTGAACTCGTCGTCCTCACCCTCGTCGTCCGAGTCCACATCGCCGGCCGTGAACTCGAAGGTGACGGGACGTCCGCTGGGGTCTGGTGCTCGGGGACGAAGCTGGGTATGGTCGCGGTCCAGGATCTTGTTATCCCCCAGACGAACCGCATACACATCCTGCCCGACCTTCCGCACGATTACCCCCGGCACATACCAGGACGCCTGCCGATGCCTGGACAGGACATCCTTGTGGTGCCGCTCCACCCACACGGTGTCTTGGAGAGCATACTTCTGGACCTTCCCCTGCTTGAAGTACTTGGCCCTCTTGTCATGCTCGTCCTGAAGTGCCTTGCACACCTTGGCCGCCGTGTCGTCCGCCTCAGCCATCATGGCGTTCGCATCCCGGGCCACTTTGCCATGGTTCAACCACGGGAGAGTGCGTGACACTCAATCCCGTAGGAACAGGATGCGATGGGGCGACAGTCCAGTGGGCTCCGGAAGGTCGTGATACGCTTGGAGTACCCTCCACAGCGAATTGTACCCATTCCGGCCCGGTTCGTCGATGTGCAGCTGGCGGAACTTCTCGAACATCTGCCGCCTGGCCACCTCAGCTCGGCCATTCGACCGGCTGTGGTAGGCCGTGGTCTTGGCGTGCCGAATACCAATGTGCTTGCACATCGTCTTGAACCACGTCCCCACAAACTGACTGCCCCGACCGCTGCAGATGACAGCCGGGACACCAAAAATCGTGTGCCAATGCCTGATCATGGCATTAGCGACGGTCTTGGCCTGCAGCCCCACTCCATGCTTGTCCTTCTTGTCCTTCTTCTTGGACTTCTTGCCGGGGACCGCCACGATATACCCACTGTGCCTATCCACCGCCAGGATGACACAGTCGTAGGTCTCTCCTTCCCCGGTGACCTCCGGCATGGCGAATACATCCATGGCCACGGACCGCATAGGGGCCTCCGGTATAGCCGTATACACCGGGTTGCCCGCTGTGGAGTGGTTGGGGCTCTTCGTGGCCCGACAGACGGCACAGTCGCTGCAGTACCTATCCAGGATGGCGTAGTACCCCGGAGGGAACTTGAAACGCCACTCCAGGTCCTGCTGCATCCTGTCTCGGCCAGGGTGCATGAGCTGGGCGTTGTGCCAATGGTCAATGAGCTCCTCCACTCGGTTCTCGGGCACCAGCAGCTTGTCCTTGAGGAACAACTTGTCCCCATCCTCGGTCAAGCCTTCGGGCCATTCGTCGTCCGACGGGGCGCTCACGGCATTCCAGTACTTGCTCCAATGCTCGGATGCCGCGTAGTCATCCAACCAGTCCTCTGTGAGCACCGACCTGACTAGCTCTACAGGGGCCACCATCCATTGCTCGAGGGTTTCCTCTCGAATGGCTTGGACGCGGGCACCCCGGAACTTGGCCAGGTCCGTACGGTTTGCCATCACCACAAAGCACTTGACCCCCTCTTGTTCCATGGCCTTCTCCATCTCGATGATGCGCTTGGCCTCCTCGGTCTCCTCGGCGTCCCCATGGCTGGATATGTCCATCCACGCCTTGCCTGCGGGGTAGGCCCAGCGACTGAGGCAATCTGCCACAGTTTTGTCCTTCCCCGGGACGTACACGACGCTGAGGTCGAACTTGGCGAACGTCTCAGGCCATCGGGCCCTCCTTGCCGCCGGTCCCGAGGGGGTGTCGACGTGCTCCTTGTGCCAGCTCTGCAAGGACTGATGGTCCGTGCAAACCACCACCGGTTGCAATCCGATGTGGCCAGACCACTTCCTGAGCGCACAAACAATGGCGTACGTCTCCTTCTCCCTCGCGGTCCAGGTGCGGCGTTGGCCCTCGGCCAGGATCCGATCCCGAAACGCCACGGGTACGTGTGACCCGTCGTCCCGGATCTGCTCGAGGACTGCCCCTACAGCATAGTCCGAGGCGTCCATCCGTAGCACGAATCACTTGTCCGGGTCCACCAAGAATAGTCCCAGCTGCCCCAGGAGTCGCTCCTTCAGGCGGCTGAACGCATCTTGAGCCTCAGGGGTCCAGGCAAGCTTCTTCTTGCTCCCCTTCCGGCCATCGAACTTGCCCACTTGCAGCATCTTGTGCAGCGGCCCCGACAGTTCTGCATACATTCGGACATAGCCCGAATAGTAGTTGCAGAACCCCATGAAGGACCGGAGTTCGCTGATGGTCTGGGGTTTCTCCCAGTGGTGCAGGGACGCCAGCTTCCCAGGCATGGGACGGCGTTGCCCATGACCAACCACGTGACCCGCGAACTCCACTTCCTTCACGAAGGGTGAGGCTTTGGTGGGCTTACACCCCATGTTGTGCTTTTCCAACTCGCTGAGTACTCGGCGCAGATCCTTCTCATGCGCGTCGATGAGCTCGTCCTCAGTCATGTTCTCCGTGCCGGACCCGATGATGATGTCATCCACGAAGGGGTCGGCACAGTCCCGGACAGGACCGAGTAGGTCCTCCATCATGCGCTGGAAAGCGGCGTTGCCATTCTTGGCGCCCATAGGCACCACTTTCCACTGCATGGGCCCCAGCGGCGTCGACATCGCTGTGCAGGGCCTGGAGTCCGGGTGTAGCGGCACCTGGTGATAGCCGTGTTTCAGGTCCAACACCGTGAAAATCCGCTTTTTCTGTACTTTTTGGAGGATGGAGTCGATCAGGGGAAGCGAGTACGAGTCGTGCTCGGTCTGCTCGTTCAAACCTCTGTAATCAACCACCAACCTCCACTCGCCCTTCTCCTTCTTGGGCACGATGAAGGCTGGGCTGGCCCACTCACTGTCGGAGGGTTCGATCCATCCCCGCTCAATGAACTCGGCCAACAGCTTCTGCATGGCCTCGGCCCGATCGCCCTGAAGTTGGTACTCCCGATGACGATAGATCTTGGGGTTCGGCTTCAGCTTGATCCTCGCTGTGCCAAACCCCCCACGATCTGGAGGATTCTTGTTGGCGACGCCACTGAACAGCCGCGGATAGGCATTGATCAGCCTCTCCTTCAGCTCGGCGACCTTTGGGTTCTCCTGAGCCTCTTCAGCCGCTTGCTTCGGTATCGATACAACCGACCGCACTGCGGTATAGGCCTCTTCTGGGTCCGAGTCTGACTTCGCCTCGTCCGATATGCCGTCTTCATCGTCGTGGGTCGCGATTCCCACCGATAATCTTCGAAAGTTTGCGGCCTCGGGCTGGTGCTCGTCGCTACCGTTTCCCACTCTTGGAAAACCCCACGTTGGTGGGTCCGACCCAACCGGACCATCGTATTGGTCCGCGATGTGATCCATGACCCTCGCCACGAACTCATCCTTCTCGTACTTGCCGGTGAGCAACATCTTGTCATCCCACCAATGCGGAGATATGACCATGTCCTGCGTCTTCTTAGCTGCCACACGGTCGTGCATCCCCATCCGCATGTAGTTGACGACGTTGTCGATCTCAGCGTGGGACAGGACGTCAATGCCATCGATTGGCTGATCCGTCCCCTCCTTGGGCTCAAACATGACCTTCATGGGCACCGCCTCCACCCTACGGATGAATGCTTCATCACCCGTGAGCTGGGCTTGCGCCCCATCCACCAGGAAAGCCTTGGTACCCCACGCTTGACCCGGGGAGGGCATTGATACACCCTTGGCGTCGATGAACAACTCCTCTTCTGGCCCCAATGACATCTCGTTCAGGGTGATGGAGTCCAGCGTTGACTTGAGACCCTCCAGCGGACATGGGGTGGATCCTATGCCGGTTATGACCAGGATCCCCTTCGCCCTATCCGCGACAATCTTCTCCACCGTACGTCTGGTGTTATCCAGGGAGCCATGCCAATACATGGGCCCCCACCCCTTCGAACCCCAATGCCTGTGCCAGGCTGAGTCTCGTCGATGCCAATGCCTCCTACACTTCCGCAAAAGTGGGGCATCCCGGGAAGCGAAGACCTCCGTCTCGGGCGCTTCGGCTCCCAGCGTCTGGATCGTCCTGGCATACACCTGCGGCGCCATTCCATACTCTGTGAGCTGAACTCCACGGTCGCCTCTGGACTTGGCACCCACAGCATGCACCGCTTGGACGATCCGATCCTCTTCCTCAGCATTCCATTGGGATGATCCGCATGCATAGTCCGTGGACAGCCATGTGAGGCATTCATCATCCTTGCGGACCAGCGTTGCACGATGGGGAAGGGCTCCAATGGCATTTGCCACCATGAAGTCATACCCCATGATCATATCCCAATCAGTAATGTCGGCCACATAGAAGTTCCCGGATGGACTGCTTCTCTTCGCCAAATCAGGGCGGTTCAAGCGCTCATGCTCCCAGAATTCCATACTGATAGTGGCCTCATGGGTACCACCACCCATAATCTCTCCATTGGCCACCTTCAGGCGCACCGGTCTCCGGCTGGGCTGCAGGGATTCCTCCTTGAACAACCCTCTCCGGACCAGGCTCACCTGGGCACCCGTATCCACCAGAACATCCACCACCAATTTCCCTTGTCCGCACCGTACACGCACCTTCAAGTGCAACTGCCGCTCGTCGCCATGCGGCGTATGGACGACTCTCACGGCATGCAACTCTAGCACGTCCGGGTGCATCAGGACTTCGAGGGTATGATCACGGATGGTGTAGATCTTGCGTTGGTCTTGCCTGTCCACGGGGCTCTCCGTGGTCGCTCCTTCCTTCTTGCCACGTCCCTTCCCCACATAAACTTCCCTTGGCAGGGCGCTCCAGGGGTTGGGAGTGGCGAAACTCAGTGGTTTTGGCTCATCTGGAGCCTTCTTCGGCACCCGATGTGCCTTTGCTTTCTCTGGGATTCCACTCATTTTCGGAGGAGAGACCTCCGAGGTCCCACTCCTGTGGGGGCTCCTCTAGACTTGACTTCACGCAGCCCCTTCCGGCTGCGATCTGCCAGGACTTTGTCCACCACGTTGCTGGGCTTTGAGTTCCTCCAACGTCCTCAACATGTCCTCAGCAACTTCCTCGATCGACCTCACTCGTCGGTCTTGGCCAGGTCCACCACCATATCCTTTTCCTCCGCCTTTTTCATTGGCCTTTGCCTTGGCCTTTTCCCCCGTCTCCGCCCTTCGCCTTCAAATCGGAAATCCGCTGCTCCTTGGGCTTCTTCTCGGGGTGGGCGGCGAAGTAGGCTTTCTTGTCCGCCTCATACACCTTGCACTGACGGTGGTCGTGTGCATGGTTGTTTCCCTTGCCATAACAGACCCAGCACCCGTCGTGCTGAGACCTGTACTCTCGGAACGAGAGCGGTGGGCTCCCGATCCTCCTTGGCTCTTTGCCCTTCTTGGGTCCCACCCGGCTCCATCTGGACCGATCCTGCCCATTGTCCCTCACGTTGTGCGCCACAAACGCGAAGAAATGGGCCTCCTCGTGATCCTCCCGGGACCAGTGGTCCTGGCCACTTCCAGTGCCATCCTCCGCGGAGTTGGCAGTGTCCTCCTGGATCTCCCGATGATGGCGGTCTTCTCTGTGGCCTCGTTGTCCATGACCATGTCGATCCTGCACGTGGGCCTCGTTCTTCGCATTGAGCTTCAACTCCACCGTGATGTACTTCACGATCTCGTCCAGGCTCATGCGGGCGAAGATGACCTGCATCCTCAGCGGCTCCCCGCGCCTCCACTCCACGTTGTTGAGGCGCAGCAACCTTTGCCCCATGGAGTCTCCAAACACTCCCACGTACACGGCGTTCTTCAGTCCCAACATCCGGTTGGGCTCGCCCAGGTTCCTCCTGAAGAACTCCATGATACCCGCATGGGTATCTTCCGCCGCCATGATCCTCACCGCCACCCGCTTCTTGGTGCGCTTCTTCTCCTCGTCCTCCACTCGCCTCTTCCAGTGGCCCGGGAGGACGTCCTTCAGGAGGTGGCGGATCTCGCTGGCCTCATTCCAGTCCTCCACCAGCTTGAGGCATCTTCGGTACTTTCGCAGGTACCGATTCCACTCCCAGACCCGCAACTCACCGCGGTCCAGCGGCAGCGGGATGGACCACAAGTCCTCCAGCTTCCGGTTCGGAGCGTCCACCCGCTCCTCATCCTCCAACCACTGGAGGCAGGCCTGCTCCGTACGGATCAATCCTTCCCGGATCTGATCCCGCAGCTCCTCCTTCAGGTCCTGCGCCAGCCGGTGTGGGAATGTCCGGCATACCCACTTGTCCCGCGGCGCTCCCCGCATCTCGCCGACGACCTCCTCGGCGAAGTCCTCCCAATCCAGGATGAAGTCGTCCAGCTTGGAGGGGTTGCCATCATAGTAGGGGATTTTGATTCCCCTGAGGTCGTCAATCCTGATGGCGTCTCCGACGTCCCCAGCCACCACTCCGGCGAGACGGATACCACCTGTGGCCGGGGGGTGTGAGTACAATCCCCGTACATCCCTCTCCTCCATGGAGTGCGGTCCAGTTGGGCCTGAACCCATGGGGTTTGGAATGCGGGAAGGACTTGCTCCATCGGCCGTCCATATCCCCGTATTGGGGTCCTTCGCCCACAGGTTTCCGCCTGGGTGGCCTCGACCATGTCCGTCGGCGCTTCCCATGGTTCGCCCCTGCATGGTCTGGTTCTGGATCTCCTCTTCCGCATAAACTGCATAGGCGGTCGTAGTGAGCGGTGGATCCTGGGTGGCATGGGACATCTGTACCGTCAGGCTCCTCGGGTCCCTGGTTGCGTGCCCTTCCCGCATAGACCCAGCCGGCGCCGTTTGTTCCCCGAGCATTGTGGATTCGCTGAACATGGGAACAAAAGGCAGCGCACCCGGGTCAACACGCGGAGGCGCGTAGGGTGCCTCTGCCGGACCGCCCATGGGTTTATCCATGGCGCTCCTGAGGGTCTTAACCCGCTCCACCAGCTCTGCCGCTGCCGGCTTTGCCGGGAGCTCCGGACCCGAGGTGAGGGGCTGTAGCTCCTCTAGCTTTTCAGGCGTCCCGACATGTCCTCCACCAGGTGGAGAAGGCTGTCCACCACTCGCTGCTGCTTCTCCAGGGCCAGCTCCAGATTCTCCCGGTACCGGTCCCGTTCCGCTCGCAGCTCCTCCATGTCTTTCTCCGCGGACGACTGGTCATCCAGGATCCTGGCGACGTCCTCCCCTAGGCCGTCCTTCGCGTTGTTCAGGCGGTCGAGTCGATGCACGATGGCATCCATCCCCATCATCGGGTACTTGCCCATGAGGAAGGACACGTGGTCGCAATGGCACTCAGCGTGCTTTCCACCTGATCCGGCGCGTCCCGCGGTTCCCGGCGCCTCGGACTCCTCCGCCATGGGTGTGTCGCCCATGCTATCCCGCGTTGGCTCCGTGTGCCGGGCCACGGGCGCCGTTCTGCTTCTGGCGGGCCTGTCCAGCGCCTCAGCGTCATGCTCCAGGCTGAGTTCTGGGGCCGTGTTCGCCCTTGTGGGCGGTCTGGCCCTCTCTTCCGACTCCGAGGGTTGCTCATAAGCTGTCCGATAGCCCTCGGAGTGCTCGGATTCCCACAGCCTGACCGGGCTGGGGTCCGTATCCATAGCCCCGGCGACCCTTGCCGCGGACTTGGGTGACCCGCACTTCCGGTAGCGCCGGGCCCGTCCTCCACTGCTGCCTGAATGGCAGGCCTCCTCAGAGTCCTCCGCGGTGGAGCGGAGGTTGCATGCCTTTCGGCGGGGACGCTCACACATGCAGACCAGATCCTCCATGTCAAGTCCTCCTCTTCCCGAATGTCGTACCTCTCTTCGGGCTTCAACTTCCGGAGTTCGCCATGCTCTTGAACGCCTCGGCTCTTCTATGGCTCCAATCTCCGGCGTGGTCTCCACCGAGTCCACAATACGCACCCGGGGCGTACTTGGGCAGGGCTCATAGGGGCCCAAGTCCCCGGGTCGGCGGTAGGTAGGGGCAGCAAGTACGCCTCTGCTACCATAAAGAAGGTCCCTACCAGGACCGGCCCCCGCTGTGCCCCTTCCGCCTGTTACCCCTGCCGACTTGCTCGTGATCAACGATTGCATTTATCAAAATCAAGGGTCCAAAATCCAAAAATATAGAAAATACTATCCTCCTTCAACCCTGAACAGCAACCAGATCCCACAAGTGCAGCAATAACCAAATCCACAATCCAATACACGCTGCGGGCTTCGGTTCAGCTCACCGGTCGTCTCACGGTGGCGGGCATGTACAAGAATTGCACCAAGGAAGAAAGCCCTGAAGTTGGCATATGAACACAAATAAAGCAAAGTTGGGGAAAGAGGTAAACATACACATTCACAGCCATAAGCCCCTCATTCCCTGGACTCAAGACCTTCCCCTGACTCACCAACATATTGCCCTGAACCAGGTGAAATGAGATGGCTGAATGCCATGTGTCACAAGTCACTACACAAACCCCAAAAATGTGTTCACTCCCGAGCCTATAAGTCCTAGCCCATTAAGGGGGGTTGCGTGTCATGGCCTAGAGTGGCACTCAGGACCATGCCCTACCCTGACATAACCTTGGTTGTATTTGGAGTCGAATGGGCTTGGAGAACTGCCCCATGAAGATGACCTCACAGCATGGCAACATCAGGTAAATCACACCATAATGCCCAAAATTCAATTATATACTCAAAAATGCATACGGCAAATATTCGAATGCTCCATGCATATGTCAAACCGAAAAGTAGTATACAAGGGTGATGTAGACCAAAGATCAATGCCCAAGAATATCCCATCATTGGCTCCGAAACCCCTCCGGTTATGTACATGACATGCTTCACAAGTCAGCCCATGAGTTTGAGACCTAGATTTTGTGAGGCCTCGTGTGCCAAGCCAAAGTGACTATGTGATCTGGCATATGGTGAGGTACAACACCGAAGCATATGCCAACATATAAACAACATACCATAGTTCAGGAATCTGTAGGCACTTTACTGTTAGCCGACCAGTTGAGCACATAGAACACAAAAATGAGCATAAAATGAGGTCAAAAACATGCAAAAAATGCCAAATTCAAGATAATTACAATAGTATATAACTTCGCTCACCCATGGTGTCAACCCATGACTCGAAACACAATTGCTTGGGACCATTTGCAAACAATCCCCCCACTTGGATCCCCATATGGATGCATGATGACACCTTGGAACCTCCTCCCAATACGCACCATGAAAATGGGAAAATTGATATTGGCGCTTGTGGGTCGCTCCGTAGGCCTTCCCACATGCACTATATGAGCGGTAGACTTAGTCTAGCGCTATGGAGTTCACCATTCGGACATGGGCGAAGCCCTTACCACGTACGACTCTATATATCTCCCTAGAAACGGAGATATATAACATGGGCGTGAGCATATCGAAGCACATACCATGCATATAACGCATACCCTCAAAAGTGGCTCCCACCATGATATGCCATGACCCTCCATGGACATAACTTCACGTTACAAATACGTAGGATCCCAAGAAAAGTTGCTATGCAACCCCAACACTCATGCGGTACACTCGAAAGTCGCATTAAAATATTCGGTTGCACGGTCCAAGAGATAGATATCACTTTCTACCCACTTGACCTTTATCCCTTGCTATACCGGGCATGTGTACACACCAAAAGCGTTTGATGCTTCCCAAGTTAAGTTAAGACCAATGCGGTTTTAACCCCATTCTCGAAATTGGAACGACTCGCGGTGAGCCGGAGATATGACCTTTCAAAGTGGCCTCACGAATCAACTTTGTTTCGCCTATATCTCTAAGCAAAACGAAGGGCATAACAAAAGGAAGGTTGATTCGTGATCGGGGAAAAATGTCGGACCACTCGAGATTCGTCATATCGAGTGCGGCGATGTCAAAGTCAAAATCCGATTCTGAAAGTCTTAAAAAATCAGATTAATTTTGCGAGTGTATAATATGAAAATTGCGGAAGCAACGAACCCTTTACTGATGAAATCTGACCCGTCATCGGGGTTTTACGCCAAATTATCTGTAAATAACAGTTAACCATTCGGTTACCGCAAAATCGCGAGCCAACTGACAGTCGCCGATACATTGACCATCAGAACGGAAGGCTGAAAAATTACGGAAACATTATGATAAACAAACCCTGTTGATTCCTGATATTCTGATATATAGATCTCCGCTGGCGGCGCCTCATTACTGAATATGGCCGCTCATAGCCGGAATGGCCAAACCTATCACACTATCACATCGGGTTAGGTCAGGTGGATGGGAGAGTATGATATCAGCCAATGGCGGCTTGCCGGCACATAGATACACACCCCAAGTGACCCCAAGATGGCCACGGAGGTCCGAACCGGCTTCATGAGCACCTATCTGCCACACTTACAGGGTGTGAATCTCCCGATGGCTATCTGGAACCTGCAGCTATTAGGGAGGATGCTGACGACCAACTGTCTGAGATTGCCAGCACTATCCCTCCTGTTGATCCCAGCTGTGTTGACCTTAAAGGTAGTGATCTAGAGTCAACCTCAGAACCTTCTTCCCCTGTTGGGAAGCCAGTGCTACACATGCAGCCTATGCACACAGGAGAACCCGTGGCCCGGAGTCCTGATGCCCTAGCGCGGCCTGCTTCTAATAACATGCCACTGTCTGAGCATGACACTCAGGAACTTCGGCGGCTGTTGTACCTGAAGGCCGAAGGTATTGAGCGCCAAGAGCGGCTGCAATACCTCGGACAGACCTGGAAATCCTCCATCTGGTCTCAGGAGGACGATGATACCTATACGCTGCCTGATCCTGAGACACCGCTAGTGTATTCTTTGCACTATGGGCAGCAATGTTCCCCTGAGTGGGACGATGGTTCTGTACCTGCTGAAACTGCTGATCGGCAGAAGAAGAAAGAACATGGAAAGAGCAACCTCCATGCTGAGGAGCATTTCCTGCAGAAACTCGAGAGTCTTAACCTTGATGCCCGACTGAAGAAACTGCTGCTAACCTATGAGGAGGTGTTCGGCGCCTTGCCGCCCCCCCTCTCTTGTAGAAAACTGGTCCAGATGAACCTGAAACTGAAACCTGAATCTTGAAGAAGATGCGAGTGAGGCGTCGTCCCTATCCCGCTCCACAGGAATAGGTTGAAGAAATCGGGCACCAGATCAGGGAATGTATTGATGCTGGCCTCGTTGAAGAATATAAGAAGGGGGACTACCCCCATCACTGCAGTCCCTGTTTCCTGTTTGCTAAACCAGGGTCAACTGCCCTACGACTGGTTGTTGACTATGGTGAGGTCAACAAGAAAACCCAGAACCACTCAGGGAGTACTCCTAACATGGAAAATACCCTGGAGCGTATTGCCAAATGCAGGTATAAGACGTAAATAGACAAACGCTCTGGTTTCTGGCAGGTGGACCTAACCGTCGCAGATCAGGAGCTGCTGGCCTTTATAACCCCTAAGGGTCGTGTCCTTAAGTGGAAGGTCATGCTTTTTGGGGTCGCTAATGTCCCAGCACTCTTCCAAGAGCTAATGAACAAAATTTTGTACATACTGAGGCGCAGGCCTCTAGTACAGGAGTTGATTTCTCGGGGTGCAGAAATGGCGGCCCACATCGACGACGTGAGTTTAGGTACTAATATTCAAGAGGACCATGTCCTTCACCTCCGTGAATTTTCCATTGTTTGTCAAGAAGACCATCTCCGAAAGAAACTCGAAAAATGTGAGTTTATGAAAGAGGAGATGGAATATTTGGGTTTCGACGTGGGGTACTGCTTGTTGAAACCAGCCGCGTCTCAGATGCAGCCCCTACACGACATGCAGATTCGCGATGACCCTAAGAAGGTTATACATGACGTGAGGAGTTTTGCGGGCGCCTGTAATTTCTATCGGCGTCACATGGACAATTTTACCTACTCCCCTGCCCCTCTCACTGACCTAATCAAGAAAACTACACCCTGCAGGTGGACTGCCAGAGAGGAGGAATGTTTCCAGGAGTTGAAGAAGAAAATTGCCTCCTTCAGCTGCCTGGGAGTGCCCCGCCCTAAGGGGACCTTAGTCCTGATCACTGCTGCCAGTGATGTAGGGGGGGGTGGAACGATCCACCAATGGCAGGAGATTAACCGAGCTGAACTAACCCACTGCAATTATCGTACTAGTGGACTGAACCGTGATGGCTCATTGAAACATGACTATCCTACCAGTGAGTGGCGGCTGGTGCCACTGGGACACTGGAATTGGAAATGGAACCAAGCGCGTTCCAATTACAGCACCTATGACCAGGAACTCCTGGCCGGTATGTTGGTGCTTTCGTCAGATTTCCGGCTCCTGGGACCTAACCCTATTTTCTGGCTATGTGACCAGGAACCTGTGAAGTCTTTCCAGAAGGGCCCACCACCAGAGAAAGCAAAACTAAAGCGGTGGTGGACTTACCTGAGCCAGTTCAGGCTGACTGTTCAGCATATCTCCGGTATAAAAAATGAACCGTCTGACCATATATCGCGCAATAACTTCGATGCGCTTATAGGTGAGAGCTCTGAGGCGCTCGCCAAAGAGGCTTTCCAGCGTATGGATGTCCAACTTGACCTGTCCATGGGCACTGCTGGAATCCTGGAGGGTGGGGCTCTAACCGACTATCAGTCAGAGTATAAAGAAATTCCCCAAACCCTCAGCACTGGTCTCGAATCCCGTGTCATTGACGGGCACCAGTGGTAGCAAAACAATCAGTACCTCTTCTACGGGGACCGAATTGTTCTGCCTGAGGCACGGCTGGATGGGTGCCTACAGTGGTCCCGTTTCAGTTCTGGTCACACTGGGGCTAATCGCTCAGTGGACTTCTTCTGTGAGTCTTTCCACTCTAGTCTAACACTGACTGAACTGAGGTCTTGTATGCAGACCATTGTAGATGCTTGTGGCTCTCATGCCAGCAAGCAGAGCAACAGTAGGGATAGGGGCCCGATTTCCAGCTTACCCATACCCTATTGTGCTAACTCTCTTCTCTATGTGGATTCTCTCCACGGCCTACCACGCTTCGGCGGATATGATAGTTGCCTAGTGGTCACCTGTGGCCTATCTCGCTTCACCCGTGTGTTTCCTTGCAATAAGAAAATCACAGGTGAGCAGACTGTGAAAGTGTTGGTCGAACAATGGTTCGAACCCTATGGAGCACCTAAACAGGTGCACTCTAATGAAGATGCACCCATCCGCAGTGACACTGGCTGGTACAAACGAGTGCTAAATGCCCTCAACGTGGAGGTAACCACAGGTGTACCCTATACCCACACGTCCAACCCTCTCTGTGAGAGTCAGAACCGTGTGGTGGAGCAAAACCTAAGAATCCTGATGAAACAGGAGCGTACCAAGGACTGGGTACGCCTAGTGCCCTGGGCAGTGCTGACCATGAACTCTCAGCGGAGCTCTTCTACGGGTTTCGCCCCCCACGAACTGTTCCATGGAGGACGAGCTGCTTGGTTCTTGGAAACCTCCTTTCCTGAGGACTTCAAGAGCCCTGTGGGAGATTGGTTGGAGCACAAGCAGTCTCTGGTTAACCAGGCTGGGACTAACCTGAGACACATTCGTGACCGTGAACTGAGCCGACAGAACCGCCTACGGCGACCTGCCAGCTTCAAGGTTGGTGACCTTGTTCTGGTTCACCATTCACGCCTACCCTCCTGGCCACCCAACTGCCTACAGGACCCTTATGTTGGACCCTATCGTATCATCAGGAGAGACGGATCCAGGATCCATGTCAAGAACAGTCCACGTCTGGGTGGTGAACTGCTGGGTGCACCTAAACAGCTGAGGCACTATCACCCCCCTGACGATTTGTCCTGAGATGAGTGGCGCCTCAGCAACATTGAGGTCGAGCGTATAGACCTAGAGAACGCTGCCAGTCCAAAGAAGGCAGACGAACTCGAGGAGATGACTGCCGATGAGATGGCAGTCGATGGTTACTACGTGGTTGCAGGTATTGCTCGCCACAAGTAGAAACAGGGCTGGAAATTCCTAACCCTGTTGGATGGCTATGGGTCATTTGAGGCGACCTGGGAACCTATGTCAGCCTTCATACAACCAGATGGGAGTATCAACCCCATCTTCTGCTCCTACCTCGTTGAGAACAACGAGGGGCAGCTACTAACCCGTGCTGAGACTCTGTCCCAGCGTAAAAAGAAAACCTAAATTCCCTGTGTCAGTCTACTGACTGTGTTCTAACTTTACAGGTGCAGTGAGCACACTTGTGCAGACGTGCCTGTGTATGGGTGTAAGAGCAGTTGTCACAGCTGACCAGCATTGCATCGCAGGACAGGACCATTCGCCCCCCTTAACAACCACTCCCTGGCCGAAGGACATTTGTCTTTCACAGACCACTGCTTACTAAGCACTGCACTGACCCTGTCTGTGCCCTGCAGTCCCATGCCTATGGTTTCCATCGTGGACCAGGTGGCCGCTTATCAGCTTGGCAGCCATCCAGCGAGTGTATGCTTTGTTGACCGTGTGTTGCATAGGGACTGCCCTGATGTAATGACCTTGGGCAGCCAACGAAGAACGGTGGCTTACTACACCAGGGGGGAATGACAAGCAACGTGTTATGAGGCAAGGTGTGCCTTCCCTCCTTGGGGACAAGTGAGCCGACAGTTAGGACCTCTGATTGGTCCAGACCCATGGGCTTCTACCCTTCCCTACAGGGTTTACCTTACCCCTAGGTGTGCCATGTATGTCTGTGTGTGTCTCACTTCTCTCCCAGGCGTGGCTCCCGACTGAACGGGCTTCGCTGATGTCGTACCGAAGGTCCTAGTCAGTTACTCTAACCACTCCTATGGCGCCCAATTTCTGTGCTGGCGCCTATCCTTGGGGGAAGACGGCAAAAGCCCTACCTACTAGAGGGGAGGGGTGGCCAAGTGTGCGAAGGGCATACAAAACGCTCATTTTTGCTAAAGGCCAAAAGCTGACGCACTCCCCTGCCCACGTGGAAAAGCACGCGGGACAGGAGACACCACTACACTACACTCACTAACGCCAGCACCGACCTTCGAAGGCAGGGTGAGCACTCATCACTTGCACTCAACTCCTGCCAGGCCTCCTGACCCCAACACCTACACACACTACTTGGTGTTGCTATTGAAGGAGTCAGGGGTCCTACTGACCCTCCTGTGAGAAAGCAAGAGAATACAGCGCTACTAAGCGGTTGTGGTCTAACAGGGACGCCACCACGCGTTTCCCTGTCAGGGCTTGGAGGGAGGGAGTGCTCAGCGTGCGTGCAAAGCGCTGATGGCGGTGAAGTTGGACTGCACTCACCCCTCCTGGTTGAGTTGCAGTTATTTGTTTTTTGTGATCCGCGCAGCATATTTTAGCGCTGCCAAGGTGGGACTGCACCAATCACCCTTACCTTCCCACCTGAAGAGCAAAGGCGGATGCAGGAGCGTTTGCAGCGGAGGAACCAAGACAGATTCCACGTGTTATACGCTTCTCAGTCTGCCCTATAATACGCTGTCCACAAACGCCCCTATCAAGCAAGCAAGCTTAAGAAGCTCCATCCGTTCTCTTATAGAACGTAGGGTGGAGCCCCTGGGTAACATAAACAAGGTTTACCGTGCCACTTCGCGTGGCCTACCCTTTGATGCATCATATGCATGCACAGGTATGCACAATTTCTTGTTTTCCTGCTGTTCTTACCTAATTTAACCCAACACAACCAATTACAAGCGTGACTCAACCAGGAGGTGAGCTCCTCCTGGGCTTACCTACTTTACTCACCACGCATCATGTGAACGACCAGGAAAACATGAGCGCAAAACAACTGTACGCGCTTAAACAAACGTACGGCGAATTAAAAACCACCCTAAGCGATTAATGCACTGTGTGTGATGCATGCTTCCCTTGGTTTGTTTCCTGCAGAAAGGAGAGAGAGAGTGGCGTACTGCACAGCGCAAAACAAGCATAAGCTTTTTAAGCAACCCTACTTTAGCGCTACGACAACACAAACACAAGCAAGCACTTTATTTTCTTACCTGTGAAGAGAGAACAGGGGTGAATTGGGATACAGAGAAAGCGCCACAGCGTGTGAATTCCGCTATTAGGCACATGCATCGCGAGCACAGCGCATATTCTAACGCTACGTGCGCGCTGCGCGCTCCATTCGCATCACATAACCTTCATTCCTGTTTTGACCTGTGGAGAGCAAGAGAGAGGAACACCCGAACCCCCAGCGAACACAGCGTTGACAACCCTAACGTTTTAACGAAGCAACCAACACGAATGCAATGCATGCGTGTGAAATGATACTGGCATACCTGAGAGCTGGGCTGTCCACCTGCTCTGTGGTGTGGGTTGATTTTGGATACTTTTCCCTAAAGTTTATAAAAGATGTGATGCAACTGTGCAAAAATTTTCTTTAGAACTTTAAAAACTACGGCTCATTCCTTTCTTTTTCAAGAGCCTTTTACGCTTGCGCAACCCTGTTTTTGAAGTCCGCTTCTGTTGCGCTTGTTTGCGACTTTGACTTTTGGTGTAAAAATGACAATTTCTCGCGTGATTTCGTCAGTTTTTAGCGATTTGACTTCTTAAATCGCTACACCTTTCGCTAAACCACAGGATGCACTCCCTGTTGGTTTCTTTTACTAATTTTTGCAGCTCCTGGAGATTTGTGTCCTCAATTGGGAGTATTGTCCCGCCCTGGCCCTTGGTCAGGACGTTTACTAAAGTGCTGTTTATGCAGCAATAGCTGTCCGCATTAGAGCGCTCGACTGTACCCTAGTGGGCAAGCATATGTGCTCTAGGGAGGGAGTCCTGGGTTCAAACCCCAGTTCCCCCAATTTGTTACCAAACGTTTTCGTCGCACGCTGGCGACTTTTGAGGAATGCCCCATCGAAGGGACATCATTCACGGTACATTACACTGTTTTTCAAGGGTACCTACAGTGTGATAAGCTTCTATGAACTCATGAAAATGTTTTTGGTGGGTTTAGTGCATTTTCTGAGGTAACCTTGGGAACATTTGAGCCTTTTTCCTTGGTCCTACTAGCTTAGCTAACTAGTACTCCAAGGGGGAGTTAGAGAAAGTCACTGCCATGTAATTCTTGGAGGGCTTGATCCAGGCCAAGCTCCCCTTAAAACCCTTTTGTTGATGCTAAGACTAACTTAAGTATGTTTATCACTCTTTTGAAGCTTTTAGTACACTTTCTCAAAGTAACTAGGGTTATAACCCTAGCCCACCATGGAGTTCACCCCTATCACTCCACTGAGCGGAGGTATATTCCTTCATGGAGGATATACCGAAAAAAAAAAGGCGTTTCATGCTTTAGGCCTTGGGGGTTAAGCCTAGTGGTCTCCCACCCCAAGACCCCTATACTCAATTGTCTCTACCACTTATTGTGGTTCTACGTTTTAACTGTTTCTGAATTCAGTTGCTTGGCCAAGTCATAATCTGTGTCTGGCCTAACTCCTATGCCCCACATTCCTAACGGGCTTCATTTTATCAAGAAGAGTGCACATGAAGTGCTTGATGCTAACCTGGAGGCTAGAGTCAGGGCAGGTTTCACATAAAATCTTTTGTACTATCCAGTTGTTATTCAATCTTTGTATTTAGACCTGCTTTGTCTATCTGCAGCCCTTCTGTGTTATACTGGATCTCAAACTATTCATTGATTCGATCCACATCCTGTTCTTGCTCTACTTGCTCCTTTGGTTTTGGGATTTCATCATCAAAAACCTGCAGGACTTCATCAAAATCTATAGGGCACTAATCAAGGACATCTTTTTTAAACAGGTTTGTGGGTGACCTGTGTTGGTCGGTAACCCGTACGTCTCCTGGGTCTGCTGCCTTGAACACCCAGCTGGACCAAGGTTGACACCTCCACTGAGGTTCAGGTTAGCAGGCCGCGGGCTGGATGCCATGGCCAGGCGTTGCCCTTCTTTTCTATGCTAATTGGCCTGCCACCGTAGGTGAGTGTGGACTAGAATTCTTTTCGGTTATGCTTCTGATCTTTTGTCCCATACCACTGCGTGGGGAGTGTGGAGCCTGCTTGCCAACAAATATTTCTTTTGCCCTTACCTCCCTCATTCTGAACCCCACTCCGTTGAGTTATTTTTACAGGTCAGAGATGCAAGCAGTGTTCAAGTGGGGTCACATCTGAAGTCAGAAAAGACAAAGCAGAAATTTCAGGGGCTCACATCACGCTAGGTCTGTTTTTTTATATCAGTTCTGCACCGCCACCCCCCTTCATTCCCCCTTGCCTCAGACTCACTTCTTTTCCTGCTCTGCTATCCAGGATTGCAGAGCTGGAGTTCTGTGGAAGGAGTGCGCTCAGAAGTGAATAGGGACATCTCAGAAACAATTAAGGCACATTTAGTGCCGCTCTCATGGCCTGCAGCCTGTATTGTAGTTCTAAGGGTTGGTCGAACCCTGTGGGCTCGGCAGATTTGCATTTATTGCATTTCTTGTGCCCCGCGAGTTGCTGCTTCTGCTCGTTTGTCTTTTTCTTTGAGTTCTGGGATGCCGGTTTTTTTTATGTTAAATCTTCTGAGCAGGGTTTTTCCAACTTACCGGTGCAGAAAAGCAGACTTTAGGCATGGTTAGTAAGTAGACGAGTTTTCGTTTTTGAGTGTCGGTCTTGGGGAACTGCCCCCCTGAGTTTTAGGCGAAGGGATTTTAGGCAGAACCTTCTGATTAGAATTTAAAAGCCTTCTCACAAATTTCTCCCCAACAGTCAGCTTGGGCTTTTTAAAGCGCAGCAACCCCCACTCAGTTATGTGTCAGGTTGGCTCCTGAAAGAGGATAGAGGGTTCTCAGTTCAGGATTTCCGACCCTGGGATAGGACAGGTAAGGTAAGCTAAGGGCGGCCGCGTCCGCAGCCTCTTCTGACTTCCCCTTGGTTGTTTCTTATGGTGGCCGCCTCTGGCGGGAAGAAGAGCTCTCCACCATCAGTCCCCGTGGCGTCTCACCTTATGGCCCAGAACTTGTACCAGGCTCCCTTGGGGCATGACCACTGGTACGTTCCCTTCAGTCACTGCCCTCAGGGGCGCTCCTTCTGGTCCCTCTTCGAGGATCCTCTGGCCTTCCCCCCCCCAGCTCAGCCATGTTTTGGGCGCCTGCGCGCGGGCTTCCTGCTGATAGCCTTTGCGGACAGCGCAGCATTGCTCTCAACCACATTCCACCACTCCCCATCCCTCAGGGCCTGGAGTACGCATTCGGCTCCCGGATGCACTTGGTTGTCGTCCATCTGGGGCTGGAGGCCACGGGGCGACCATTTCCACGTTCCCCCGGGTCTCGCTCACGCCTGACCCTACGTGTACTCTGGCCTTTGACCCGGGGGCCTCAGGGTCAACCCTCAGCCCTGCGGACACCTCACGGCCGTCACGGAGTTTAGGTCGTTTTCTTGACTTCCCGTGGCCAGGTTCCCCATGGTTGGCCCATGGTTCCCCACTCCATGGCGACCATTTTTCCAATCCCAGGGGGCTGTCGCATGGCGCCTACTGCTGCTCGCTCTACCGTGCTCTGCTCAGATTGCTTTGCGACCCCCCGTTCCTGTTCGCGCCATCCCGTCTGGCCCTGCCCCCGCGCCTGGTTTTCAACCGTCTCCTGTTCCCGTCCCTCGTTCGTGTTTATACTCCACCGGGCCGCCAGCAACCCCTTGGTGCGGGCCCACTGGATCCTCATCCTTGGAGGGATTGTTTTGTGCCCCTGGCACGGGTCGCTCTTATCTTCTCTCCGTCCTGGGATCGTTGCCCTGGGCTTCTGGCCCACCCATGCCCCGTGTCCCCTTGCGCTTGTTCTTCCTTGTGGCCGTTCCTCATCCCGTGTTTATACCCAACCGGGCCACCAGCAACCCCTTGGCGCGGGTTCACTGGATCATTATTCATTGGGGGACCATTTTGTGCCCCTGGCACGGGTTGCTCCTATCTTCTCCTCCTCCTGGGATCGTTGCCCTTGGCTTCTTTCCCACCCGTGCCAATTGTCCTCTCGAGCCTTCTCTCTATTGTGCCCCGTCCCTCATCCCGTGTTTATACCCCACCAGGCCGCCAGCAACCCAGTGGCGCGGGCCTGAAAGACTGTTCCGTGCCCCCTGCACAGGTTACTCCTATTTGTACCCCTGCTTCTGTGCTCTTCTCGCTTTGGGGTTTTTTTATTGGGTCCTTCTTCCCCTTGTGCGCACCCCGTTGGCCGTCTCCCCCCCCCCCCGCCCCCTCTGTGTGTCCTCTGCTGTGCCGGGGCCTATGTACTTTTTTTTCATTTGGTCTGTCTTCTTGTTTTTGTTTCTTCCTTTTTTGGCCTCCTTCCTGCATGCACGCATGACACTGCTGCACTGGTCGTCTGTTGTTGCGGCTTCTCTTTGGTCTCATCTCTGGCCCTCTCGCTCCCGTGGGGCTTTCCCCTTGGCGGTCCTTGGCCATGCCAGGTGGGCGCCCCTCACTTGTGTCTCCCCCTCCGTGCTCCCCGCCGCGCCCCTCCCCCTGTCGTGCGCCTGTCGCCCTTCCCCCTCTTACTGGTCCCCGCGGGCCTTGTGTGCGCCACGCTGCCCCTCTCCGCGCCACGGCTGTATCTTTCTTGCCCACACGCGCCGCTCTGCCGGCGTCCTATCCACCTCCCGGTAGGCCTACTTGGGCGTCCTCCCCAGGTACCCCTTTCAGGAAAATTCCCCCGTCATCCGTCCCCGCCCCCCTCCCTTCCATCAGCTCCCTGATGGTGGGGTGGCGCGGCTGGTGCGGCTGAATGCGGGTCTTTGGCATGTTGTTGTTATGTGGGTGACGTGGTGCCCATGCCTGCCGCATTTTGCCCCCTTTGCCCCTGCCTTGGAGTGTTCATTTGCGCGCCCTGTTTCTTCACCCGCCCCCGCCCGTTTGCGCCTCGCGTGCCGTGCTTGCCGCCGCTCGCATGCGCTCCGCCTCTTTCCCCTGCTGCCTGCCACCGTGGCCCTGCCTTGCTGCCCCAACCCCTCTCTCTCTCTCTGCCTCGTCCTCTCACCCCCGTCCACTACCCACGCCCGTCTTCCAAATCGTGTGATATATAGAGTCTTACTCGACCTCAGGCACCCAACCCCACCTTCCCCTGCGCACCCGCGCTACCTCGATCTGGGGGGGTGCTGTCAGAATGAAAGTCAGAATGAAAATTAAACAACTTTCAGTCACATTCTTCTGCGTAGTACACTGTTTCGAGTAGACCACACCTGGGTGTCACAGTTGAGGCCGACGTCCCCGGTGGGCCATGTCTGCACCCCCGGGAACTGAAGCCAGGCCGCACCCGACGGCACAGCATCTCTTCCTTGCGCACCCAAATCCCCGTGCTTCCACCCAAGAGCTCCGGCCGGGCGTGTTTGGCCGCTCCGAGGCACAAGGTTCACGCCCGCTGGAGAAGCGGGCTTCCGCTGAGGTGGAGCCTGTATGTTCACAGCCAAAAGAAGGGCTAGGAAGCCAACCCTAGGTCAGGACACCCAAGTCCCGAAGGGTGGCGTGCAATCCCAAAAGGCAGACCGGACGTTTTGGCCCTTGGAGCCACCGCATCTTCCAAAGGTACACAACCAGTGTGCGGATGTCCCTTTGCTGCATTTGCGCTCCTGACCAGCGGCGTCTAGCCGAAGTGACCAGCTGCGTGGTTTCGCTACAGAGCCATTCGAATCTGATCAGAGCCCCCAGATGGGTGCTTGTCCCGGTTCCTTCACCAGGGGATTGCGCTTTGTTGCACAACTTCACAGGGCGTTCCGTGGAGTTGATGGCCAGCAAGGCGTGGCGCATTCTGGGTCGGCTGAGGCCAAACCCTCAGAGCAGGACACACGTAAGTCCAACGGTACCAATGCAGCACCATCTTGCCAACCAGGAAGCCATGTCGCCAGGCGGCCTGTCAGCAGATAGCCCACGCAATCCAGCTGTCAGATGAAAAAGACAACGCTACAGGGGCGCCACCCAGACGTGGCCCCGGTGCACCGGACGTAAGAACACCAGCGTTGCCCCTGGCCTTTCCCGGCAATCCCTGCGACAATGTGTGCTGAGTAGCCAGCCCACACCCTGGTGCCAGCGTGTCCGAACATTAAATTCCTCTGCCTGTTTGCCACTCCTGCATAGTAGAGCCCTGGTACCGGGCTTCAGCCGAAGGGCACAGCGCTGCGCACCCCATGGCACCCAGTGGAGTTCCCGTGGAAATCCGCACACATCGCCCGCTGGTCCACCCTGCAGCCACCAGGCGTCACTGCCGTCGGGCCTCCATTGTGGGCACGCCCTCAACGAGGGGGCTGGGGGCCACTCTGAAGGGCCGCCCTGCTGCTGCATCTGTCTCTACATCTGCAGCTGCCTGCTTGGGCGCAGATGGACGCGGCTCATACTCCAGCCCTCGCTTCGGACCTGGTTGCTCTCCACCTTCTCGCCGTACGCCACGCGTATCCCCCAGAGGCAAGCATGCAGACCAGTCTGCACCGCAGGTTGTCGTCTTGCAGCCTGGCCTGCACGCATCAGCCGCCGGTCCTGGGTCCCTCCGTGGCGGCCGCTGCGGACCTTGATCTGGTTCTCGGTCTGGCGTCAGGGGTCCATGTGTTTGTTGTCCGCCTCTCCGTCCTCCTTTTCCCCTTGTGGCCCAGCGCAACCTCCACCATGGGCATCATCCCCTCCACCTCCGGGTCCCCCGCATCTCCCTGCTCGCCCCGTGCCTCCAGGATCCCCTCTGTCCGTCCCCGATCACAGCCCTCGGCCGCGGATACCCAAAGCCGTCACATCCCGCGAGCCTTGCAGCAGTCCCCCTCAACACCCTCCTGCACCTGCGCCCGTCCTCCTTTCACTCCTCGTGGGCCGGACTCTTCATCCCGTCGCCCGTACGAACCCCCTCCCCTCCGTCCCACGCCGCGCCATTGCCTCGTTCCCTGCCCCTTTCAGTACCACCCCTCCCTCTGCAGCAGCTCCCTCAGCATATGCACCCTGGGCTTTGTCCCCCGTTCGTGGGACCATACAGGTCCACCCCCGGGAGCGTCCCCCCCAGCATGCTCCTTCACCTGTCCAGGTCCAGGGAACACGCCATCCCCCTCCACGGTGCAGAATCTCTCGCCCTGGGACTGCCCCCACCAAAACACCAACACCAGCACATCCCGGGGGACAAACGGACACAGGCGCCAGACGGGGGAAAAAAGGCCCACCAACGCGCCCTAGCCCACATCACCGTCCACCCCGCAGCCCAACTACCAAAGGACTTCGGCACGGAGCGCCACATTGTCCTGGAGGGGCAAGCCCACCACATCATCACCGCCGCCCCGTACACCCTCGCCGCCCACGAACGCCACTGGGACCCCACAACCATCCCAGCAATGCCCCCACCACCCCAGGGCTCCAAAGATCCCGTCACCTTCTTCCACATCGATCAACTTCTAAGCCGCAAGGCCCCCCCTACACCTCCACCCCTCCAGGATACCACTAGCCATCGCATCGTCGGACACCCTGGATACGCCCCCCCAACAACCCGCCATCCACATCCTCAAAGCGGACGCCCAATGGTGGGTCCTCCACTGGGCACACGGAGTCCTCATGGCGGCCCAGGCCTATACCCCGGAAATAGACCCGGAAGACCCCCCACGGGGCCGGCAGCGACTCCTCCAGGCCACCACTCTCACAGGCCGCGAAGGCGCCCCCTGGGAAGCCCTCCACACAGCACTCTACTGGGCTCAAGGCTCCCCCAACGGCCCAGACACACCGGAACCCACGGAGGCCTGCGTCATGCAGGCCAAGGCCATGAGGAACTACCACCTTCACCACCCCTTCGACGACAGCCCGGCCGCACTGCCATGGCCATCAGATCCCCCGGAGACCGTGCGCAAGCTCGCTGACATCATGCGCAGCCACGCGAAAGCGAAAATGCAAGCACCAGCGGAACCCCCCCTGAGGGATCCGGGCCAGCAAGCAACCCACCCCTTCTTCAAACCCCACGCCCCCCCAGCCCCGCTACCTCCAGTCCCGCCCAAGCGAGCGAGACGACAAAGGGGCGCACCCGCCCCAAACCAAGCCGGAAAAGCAGCGACCTCCCAACCCCCCGCATCCAACCCGACCCACCCGGCGAACCCAGACCAAGCATCCTCGTCATCCTCCCTCCCACCACTACCGCCGCCCCACCCGGACCAAGCATTCTCGTCATCCTCCCTCCCACCACTACCACCGCCCCACCCGGACCAGGCATCCTCATCATCCTCCCTCCCGCCACCAGCACCGCCCCGGCCCAAGGCGTACCCAGGATTCGAAAAGGGCGCGAAGGTCCAGCAGCCCTTCAGCAACGACCACACAGGTGACTGGATCTGGTGTGAAGGCACGATCCAGTACCGCCTCAAGGAACCGGGGGACAACGGGGGGCCACAGATCCGGGTGATCTGGCACCGCCAAAAGGAGCTAGACCAAGGCAGCAGCGCCCCGGCCAAGCCAGTAAGCTACACCCTGGAGCTCACCAGCGCCCACCCCATCCGGCTCCGCATCGAAGAGAACAAGGCCCACACAGGCACCAAATACACTGGGGAGCTCCCCCCGGAGTGGAGCCAAGGCCTCCCCCCGCCGCGCCTACCCAAGGGCCTACCAACCGGCAAAAAGTCCCCGAGCCCCTGTCGTCCTCCCTGACGGGACAAGGGCCGAGGGCACAAGCCTCCACAGCCCCGACCCGCCCCTACCGAGGCCACCGTCAACCTCCTCGACCTCAACCACCCGGCCGTCACATACTCCAAGGACGCCACAACCGCCCTCCAGGAGCCGGGGTGGGTCCCGCACCTCCTCACCTTCCTGGAACAAGGCCTACAGCGCGACGACCCCCCAGAAACCACCCCCATATATACCCCGGACCAGAAAGCGTACAAATGCTACTGGCACAAGGGGGCCCCCCTATACGCCCAAACCGGCATCCACGTCCACCTCGTCCACCACCTCAGCGTCCCAGGGAGGCTAGGTGTCTATGAGGTCGTCGGGGACGGATGGCAACTCAACGTCATCGACACCCACGTCCCCTTCGGCGAAGCGGCGGAACCCTTCCTCCAAGCCCTGGCCGAGGCGTACCGCCCGATGGCCATGCTCGCCCCCACAGTCATCGTCGGCGACATGAACGCCGCCCCCACCCCGGCAGACCGAGGGGGACAGGCCACACCCCAGGACCAAGCAGTCCGCGACACCATCGAAATGCTGGGGCTCGTGGACCTGACGGCCAACCTCGAAGGCCAACCATCCCACTTCCCCCACCAAACAGATGCCGCCCCATCCCGCATCGACGTATGCTATGGCGATCCCACCACCATCATTCGGGCAGAGGCCCGATATGGACCCCTGCTGCTGGGACCCACAGGCCATAGCCCCCTGCAAATCCGCCTCACCAACCCCAAACTTCCCGCCAGCCCCCCAGAGGATGCGGACCAAGGCCTACCACCCCCCCTGAAGATGCCCCCACTGCATGACAAGCATGCCTGGTCCCAATATCACAGGGCCAAAGACCGCGCCCGGCGCATCCAACCAGACCCCACCGACCTACTCACGGCCATGCGCACGGCTGCCGTCGCCTGCGGCTTCCAGCAACACCCCCAGACAGACGATGACCAACCACCCACGGCCCTAGGGGACATGCTTCATGACCTCTGGCATGCGAAGCAACAACTGGCGACCCTCCTCCACACCGACACCCCCCAAACCCGCCGCCAGATACACCACTGCAGGACACAGACAGCCCACATCAGGGCAGACCTGCAGCGGTGGCACATCCACAGGCAACAGCGCATGGCCCAGGAATGACGCGTTCCCGTGGGGGGCCTGGCCAGGGGACGCTGCGGTTGACACGCACAAGCAAGCAGGCAGGCAAAGCACTGCGCTCACAGGGGCATCATTACGCTCGTGTCATGTGACAAAGCGTTTCAGGATCCTTGCCACTCTGAAACAAGGGAACAAACGTATGTACAGCAAGACATCAGGATATGTACACATGGGGTTAAGATTGGACTGGGGTAAGGGCATCACAGGACAATAGACACTCAGTCCCAACTCGTATCCCAATCCCAGGTCCGACCCTCTCAGTGGCTTGTGGGGGCGGGGGCTCAAACACAACCCATGCCCTGCTCAGTCCGGACCCTGAAACCCTGCCAATAGGGGAGGTGTTGCGCCCAGCCACAGGCGAGTCCCTGGGAACCAAGGAGCTCCAGGGCTGACCGACAGTGGCCTCTCATGCTCCATTAACAGCGGGTCCCAACTTCCCTCGAGGCCAGGGATATGGCCCCGCCATTATCCCCTAGGAGCAGGTAGCTGAAAATGGGCTGTTTCAGCCCAAACTGATATTAGCTCAAAATTCTCCTAAAATGACCCCTCGTCCGGACCCGCCAGAGGTAGGGACAAGGCAACTGACCCTATGTCCTTCGGGTACCAACTCTTTGGAGCCCTCACCCCACCTGGTTCCCTCTGAGGTCCCGGCATCAGGGCACCACGGGTTCGTCAAGTGGGGTCATGATGCCAAAATCACCAAAATTGGCATCATTCTCACGCGTGGCTCGCCCGGCCAGGGCAAGGCCAATGGCTTACAGGATAGGAGGCAGAACTTACTACCTGAATCTGAGTGTACAACCTGAAGTTAGGTCCGGGCTCCTCGTGGGCATTGAGATATGGGGCCGCCAATTGACCACACGGGGGGGTGAAATAGGGGTCCCAAAAGGGGGTCATTTTGGCTGCTCGAAATGAGCCAAAATTCTGGGGTACTCCCAATAGTATATCTCCACGCTGGCTCGCAGATCAGATCCGCCATTCCATACGCAATCCACCCGGAGTCCAACAAAGACTTCCATGCCCTTCGCCCCCAAAGATCTCCATGCCATCGGGCGTGGTGACAATCCCAATCGGGTCCACAAATGCCAAAATAGCAAAATTGTCCACACTCACTTTGGGCTAGCACCTTAACAAAGGTTGCTCCGCTTCGCCCACGTGGTGTGTGAACCATGGGGACCAATGTCCATAACACCCATGTCATATATGGTCCATTGGTCCATGAGTCCGGCGTGCACGAGGTGGCTGAACATGGTGCACGGCGGGCAGAAAATGTGAAAAATTGCTCAAAATGGCCGAAAATGCGCACACTCATGGTTGGGGCAAATGAGGCACATGCCCAACTTGGACCGAAGTGTGCAATAGGATTGGTATCAAGTCATATGTGTCCAACATATCTTTTGGGCGTCGCCCAACTCCTCGAGTTTCGGGAATGGCAGGGTCGCCAAGTGAGCCCATGATTTGGGATGGTCCCAAATCGCCAACATGGCGGCCACGATACGCCAAGCCCAAGAGGAGTTATTCGCCGGGTTCAAGATATGTTGGGCACCGAAGTATGTACCCCCAAAACATCCTTGAGTCATGATGTCAATTGGGCCCAACGTTGAGATACACGGTCGCCACTTGACATCATGACGGGCAAAAAACAGCAATATTGGCGAAAAACACCGGAAAGTGCCTTGAAAGGCGCACAAATATATTAAAATAACTTCCGCTTGGATTGAGTAACCGACCAATTCTTCTAAACACAATGACTTGAAACCAATGACCTTCGATTCCACATATGTGCTCCACTTGGGGCGCTTTGGAAGGCCGCGCGCGCTGTCTCCCAAGTGGGCACATGCAAAAATGGAATATTGCAAAAAACACACCTTGCTCGCAACGCATCGCTTCGGGAGCGCTGCACAAGCGTCCCTTCAGGAAGGTTAGGCTTGCGAGTGTTGGTTGGGAGTACAATGAAGGGCCTCGTACGATATGGGGTCCATTGGCGGGTTAGTCTTGGAATGGTGCACCCGCCAAATGGGCACGCAACATGACACCAAATATGGCATACAACCCTACCCACGCCTTCTACACCCAACCTAGTGGCCTGGAATCAAAGTATGCCTATATTCTAATGTAACTTTGGTCCCTGGACACGCATGCAAGTGCTTTGGTCGAAAATCGACCTCCTTTCGGCAAGCCGAATTTTAGCATGCACGCAAAATATATTGCCAATATATATATGGAGATCATATATGCACTATCCAGGGAAGGCAAGTGATATGCCTCGGATGTAGAGGCAAGCAAGAGTGGGACAAACGCCAACTCAACATACTTCTACACGTACTTGGACGCCAAGTACGTGAAAAAGCGCACTTCTTGGAGAACACTCAAAATAAATAACGCTTTGGGCCTATTGAGTTGGGATCCTTTCGCCTCATCCTATGACCTTGGGGGGCAAAATCTCATACACAGTGCCTATGAGGCACGTTAGTTCGTCCTTGGGCGCTTGAACGCTCGTAACCCTTGTTATTCCACTTGGGGGTTCAAAGCGCCTTCGGTCGCCCAGATTTTCTGGGAAAAATCTGGGACGCGATCCGTTATATCAAGGAGAAAAATTGCGGATCACTCGAAGACTGTTTCAGTCTTAACTCCAAGGGAAATCGTATTACAGAATAATCTAATGCAGTCCACGGAACAGGTGACGACAGGTGGCGCGACTGCGGCGATTCCACGACAATTAGAAACCGCGGTAGAAATCGGGTATTTCACCGATTTCCAACCGCAAATCGACCAGGACAGTAAAATTATGGTAATTCCACATTGACTTAATGGTTAGAAATAGGATTCCAGATTTCGCGGGTTGAAGAACAGGGATATCCCGCTGACAGCCGGTGTCAAGGGGTGTGACGGCTCACAGGCGTCCGGGCCATGGGCCATAGGTTCTGGGTACCGCTTCACCCCTCTCCTTAGAGCAAACCCTGGGGGGGGCTCGATAACACCCAAGCATGGCAGCGGGTACCCAGGACCATCCTCTGAAGGGGGGGGGTTGTCACATCCTCATTCAGACTGATTTGCAGGTTAGGCTGCCCAAATCCCACAGTAAGACATGTACGGTGCTGTAGCTGTTAGTAACTGCAAGTATAGTATCAAGTATCAAGTCCCGGGTCCTGGCGGCGATTGTTCGGCATCCAAAGGACCTGTTAACCCATACCAGGCGCACCGGGTGCGGGCTGCGACGGTCACTACCACAGTGGCAGTGGCATACACGGCCAACATAGGCGTCACACGACGACCGAGACTCGAAAGCGACCACAAAGATCCATCAGGCTACCCTAGGCTTCCCAAGGCCGCAGGCTGGGGGAGAGTCCCCACGGGTCTTTCCTTGGGCGCACCATGTCCATATCCACGACACGAGTCCAGAGCCGTACAGCCGAACGAGCTCCTCCTTAAGGGATCGGGCATCAAGGCCGTCGTTTCCCTCGCCCCATTACCACGAAAGCCATACATGAGGGAGTCCCCATGCAGTGTGGGCGGAGGCGTCGACTCCTCAAACCACCAGTTTCCCAGGCAGACTGACCGAGGTCAGGACACCGGAGGTCGCCAGCCGACTGCAAGTGCGTCTGCGAGTCAGTAGACTCACACTGGGTCTGACAGTGGCGGACTGCTGGGAGTGTAGTCAGGCAACTGGGCTTCCCGCGTGGCGCCATCAGGATCTCAGCACATCACAGCCACTAGGGCACACGGTATCACAGGCACACAAACAGAAGAATCTGTACTTAGGTATCGGTCCAGGCTTGACCTTACGTAAGAGCATGTAAACGGCGACTCAGGGCGCCCTTGTATTCCGATTCGCATCTCTTCGGGGGGAAAAACAGTCCACATCTCGGTGATGGGCTGATAACACTCAACATACAGATGCACATATCCTAGGGAACAGAAAAACAAGCAATAAGCGGGGTAAAGAGGCGTGTAAACACACTCTGGACAGAGCGCCAAACCACGCCCCGGTTAGGAGAAGGCATATGCAGGAGGGTGGACAGGGAAACGCCTGAGTTCAGGCCGTATATAGTCTGCAGACACACGTAGACTGGTCTGGATGCCGCAAGTGCCATGGGACCAGACGACACACCACAAAAATGGCAATGCCGATGACAGCGGCATCCGTTGCGCAACGTCGTATGGGTTTCAAGGCCCCAAGAGCTCAGAAAATGTGAAGGTCAGTCTCCTACCTGGTTCCCCAAGGATTCAGCAGGGGGGGGAGTGACAAATAGAAGTTGAAGAGAGGGGCCATCCTCCTCTGGATTCAGCAGGGGGGGGTATATGGCCACTCTGATGGCGGGTCACCGGAAGATGGAAGAGAGCAAGCAAGTTAGGGACGATCCGTCGACCAAACAAGCGCTCAAAACGCATCAGGGGAGAGCTCAGGGCGCTGATGAGGCGCCCCTGGCTGCAATCGTCCGGGTGAGTGCTGCCAAGTCCGAGGCATGGATCTCGGTCTTGTGCTTGCGGATGTAGTCTATGAAGGGGGTATTGATCCGCGGCACGAACGAGGAGACGGGTTCCCAGGTGTCGTGGGACGGCCCATAGCCTCGCCAACGAACCTTGAACTCCAGGCCTCCGGGTGCCGAGGCGTTTGGACGCTGGGCCAGGATCTTCTCGACAGTATAGTCGTCCTGCCCAGCATAATCATCGTCCAAATCAGCCTCATGTGCGGCGTAGTTCAGGGACACATGTTGGCCACGGAAGTCGGGTTCCCGCACACGGAGTTGACTCTTGTGGCGCTCCCGGAACTGTCTGTGACCCACCTTGATGCGGTAGGTGTCCTCACCAATCCTGCGGACCACCTCTCCGGGTGTGAACCAGGTTTTGGTGCGGTGGGTGCCCATAGGGCGGGGTCTGATCACCCACACCAGGTCTCCCACCCTGAACTTCTGCGTTGTCGAGTACCGGGCGGACTTCTGACGCTCAGCATGCTCCTTCTCGAGCTGCTGGCGGATGTCACACGCCGTTGCTTCTTGCCGCGCAAAAAAATCCTTGGCGTCCATTGCCATACCATCACCAGACAAGGGAAGTACCCGACCAAGGGGGTCCCTGCCGAACAGAATCTGGTGAGGGGACAAACCACCCGGAGTGGGGCTGTCATGATGGGCCTTCAGAGGGGGCCACATCTCCTCAAACCAGTTCCGACGTGGATGGGTGATGTGAATCTTGCGCAGCTTCTCGAACAGCTGCCGTCCAGCCACTTCAGCTCGGCCGTTAGACCGGCTGAGACAGGCGACGCTCTTGGCATGACGTATTCCCATGAGGGAACACATGGCCTTGAACCAGCCACCAGTAAACTGGGGCCCTCGGTCACTGCAAATGGTGCGGAGGATGTCAAAGACGGTCAGCCAATGACGAATCATCATGACTGCCACTTCCTTGGCAAGCAACCCCTTTTTGCGTGCCAGAACGGCTACTACGTAGCCACTGTGGCGATCCACACACAGAACCACACAGTCAAATGTCTCCTTGCCAATGTGCACTTCGGGCATGGAGAAGAAGTCCATGGCCAAGCTCTCCATGGGCTGGTCAGGTACCGGAGTCCATTGGGCTTCCCCCTTGACGTTCCGGTTGTCGGGATTGCAGGCCTGACAGACCGAGCAACCCTCCCTGACCTTCTTGATGGCGGTGTGGAGACCGATCTGGTCGATCTCCAACCGGCGCTGCATGTCAAGGGCTTGCCTCTTGACCCCTGGGTGCAGCATGTGGTGGTGCCAAGCCTCACATAGCTCGAGCACTCGGGACTCTGGTACTAGCAGCTTACCGTTCCGGTAGAGCTTGCCATCTTCCTCAGTCAGCCCCTTTGGACACTTCTGCCTGTCATCAGGGTCCGTCACAGCCCTATACTCGGCCGCAAAGGCCTCAGACTTGGCGTAGTCGTCGGTCCAGTCGTCCTGGAGGCAAGACTCAGGGAAGAGGTGCTTGTCGGACTCAGCTCCATCAGGGGCGAGTACTCTGACCGCTCTGCCCATCCTCGTTCCGAGGGGGGCATCCGCAGCCATGACGACGAAGTATTTAACACCCTCCTCCTCCATCAGGCGCTCCATTTCAATGATCCTCTTGGCTTCAGCGGTCTCAGCCTCATCGCCATGGGCAGATACATCCGTCATGCCCTTGCTGGCTGGATAGGCCCACCTACTGAGACAATCCGCCACGGTGTTGTCCTTACCAGGAACATACACAACCGTGAGGTCCAACTTGGCCAAGGTCTCATGCCATCTTGCCCGTCGGGAGGCGGGACCAGAGGGGGTGTCCACGTCCTCCTTGTGCCACGACTGCAGACTCTGATGGTCGGTGCAGACAGTGACGGGATGGAGGGCTATGTACCCAGCCCATTTCCTGAGAGCCATGACGATGGCATACGCCTCCTTTTCTCGGGGCCTCCACGTTCGTCTCTGGCCTTCCGCCAGGACTCAGCTCCAGAAAGCCACGGGCACGTGCCTCCCATCGTCAAGAACTTGCTCCAACACAGCGCCAACGGCGTAGTTGGAAGCGTCGGTGCGCAGGACGAACCCTCGGTCAGGATCCACGAGGTGCAGATCCACTGCGGATAGCAGCGCCTGCTTCATCCCCTCAAAGGCACGGTCGGACTCAGCATCCCAGACCAGAGCCTTGCTGGACCCCTTCTTGGTCTCCTCTCGGTTGCCCTTGAGCATGGTCGTCATGGGGGCTGCATACTCGGCATACATTTTGATATTTTCGAGTAGTAATTGCAGAACTCCAAGTACGCCCGTAGCTCAGAGACCCTTTTGGGCTTTTCCCAGTGCTCAATCGCAGCCACCTTGCCAGGTATGGGCTTTCGCTGCCCGTTCCCAACTATGTGGCCAGCGAAGACCACCTCGCTTACCGCAATGGTGGCCTTGTCACTGCTGCCCGTGAGTTTGTGCCGAACCAGAAGGTCCAACACTCGAGTGACGTCCCTCTCATGTGCCTTCAGGAGCTCCTCGTAGCTCATACTGGGGTCCCCGGACACGATGATCACGTTGTCCACGAGGGGGTCCGCACAGTCACGCACCGGCTCAAGCAGGTTCTCCAGCATCCGCTGAAAAGCCGCAATGCCGTTGGTAACGCCCATGGCCATCACCTTCCACTGGAGAGGTCCAAGTGGGGTGCTCATGGCTGTGCAGTCCTCGGCGAGAGGCATCTGATGATAACCATGTTTCAGGTCAATCACCGTGAAGATCCTCCGCCGGTGTTGTTTTTGCAGCATGTCCTCAATGAGGGGCAGCGTATAGCTGTCATGCTGCGTTTGGGCGTTTAGGCCGCGGTAGTCGACCACGAGCCGCCACTCACCGGCCACCTTCTTGGGGACGACGAAGCACGAAGAGGCCCATTCAGAGTGGCACGGCTCGAGCCAGCCTCTCTCGATGAATTCACGGAGGATCTTCTCCATGGCTTTCTTCCTCTCGCCCCTCAGGGCAAACTCCCGGTGCCGATACACACGGGGGTCCTGCTTCAGTCCTATCTACGCCTCGCCATACGGTCCACGCACCGGTGGGGGAAACACAGGCTTTCCGCTGAAGAAGGTGTCCCCATACTTCTGCTTCAGCCTGGCCCTCAATGCCTGGATCTTGGGGCAATCATCGGACTCCGCCTTGGCTTGTCTGGGCACCTGGACCACTGAGCTTACTTGAGGGGTAGCGACCCCACTCGGTTTTGGCTCAGGTGGTCTTCCCAGGTGGCCCAAAGGGCCATCTCTGGTCTTGCCTCGGAACAAGTCACCGTAGGTGGGTGGGTTCCCGCCGATTGGCTCGTCCTGGGGGGACATGTGGTCCAGTACCCTCCTTACGAAGGTATCCCCATCATAGGAACCAGAGACGATAGAGTCCACTTCCCACCAGGCTTTGTCCTGGCCTTTGCCCTCACGCTGGCTTCCCCAGTCGTGAAAGGGCTGATCCATATACCCCTGAACCAGATCAAACTCCTCTTCTGCGAGGGGGTCTTCCGATTCTCCGATGTCAACAGCGGAAACCGCGAAGCATTGCCGCCATGGCTCCGCTACGATGCGGTTGACACACACGAAATCCGTGGTGTCGGCCTGATCAAGGCCCCCATCCACATAGTGGAATTCCGTTGGCCATCTCTGGGGTGGCATGGGCTGTCCCTTAGCGTCCTGATAGACACTCTCTCCAGCCGGTAGGACGACCTCGTTTAAGGTCATGTTGGTCAATGAGAGCACCCAATGTCGGGTACCTTCCTCCTCGGTGCATCCCATGGGAACAACCAGCACTGCCTTGGAGCGGTCCTTGCGAATCTTCGCTATCGCCCTTGGAATGTCCCATCAGGGGCAATGGATCCACATCAAGCCCTGATGCGGACGCCAGTGCTTCTTCCACGCGGAGTCCTCTGCGCTCCAGTACTTCTCACAAACCCGCAGATTGGCGGAGGTTCCTGAAGAGAACGCATCCAGGGCCAGATCCGAAGCTCCCAGGTCCACGACCACTCGGCTCGCCACTTCCGGCATTACGCCGTACTCCTGGTTTGCTGGCCCAGTTGCCTCAGTGTCCAGCGCGGCCACTTCGAGCTGATTGCGTTCCGGGTGGATTAATTGGCATTCCACATGGTGCTCAGCTGACAAAAGCCACGAGAGGTGGTCGTCCTGGTACAGGGTCATGGAGGCCTGGGCCGGGAGGAAGCCGGAGTCCGTCTCCATCATGAAGTCGTACCCAATGATCATGTCCCAGTCCATCTCGGCCTCGTAAAAGCGACCTTGCAGGAGGAATTCCTTGCCGAGGTCTTGGCAGCTCAGCTCACGGTGGTTCACGAACTGCAGCCCAATGGCCGCTTCCTTCGTGCCTCCCACCATGTACTGGCTGTTCGCCACCTTCAGCCTGACAGGTTTCCGACTGTCCGTCAAACACTCTGGCGGAAGTAGGCCAGCCTTGACCAAGCTGACCTGAGCTCCTGTGTCGACCAACACGTCGAAGACCTTTTCCACTTCCCCACATAAGGCACGGACCTTAAGGTGCAACTGCCGCTCACGCCAAACTCGGCGCACGGCGTGCAAGCTCAGGATCTCCGGCCGTTCCAGAAGCTCAACAAGCGACTGGTGCAGGTTGTGGACAATGGGCTCAGGCTGCCCATCTGCAGCATCCAGCTGCGGTCCGGGTAATCCTCGATACTCTCGGATAGATCGTGAAGTACATCAAACACATTCTTGGTCGCGAAGGATGGACGGGTGCAAGGGTTCGTGCCTTCACTTGCCCTCACCCCGCCACCGCGACTGGGTGCCGGACGGGGCCTTTTGCCCGCGGCATTCCCTTTGTGCTTATCGACTCCCGACTGGGATGGTGTGGCGCTTCCCACGACACCATCCTGCGACCGCCCTAGCTGGGGCCCCTGGCTGCAGGGGCTCCGCTAAGGGGCGTCGGTTGTGGAAGTAGGGGCACTCTCCTCGGCATCAACCTCGTTGACACCCTTCTTCCTTCCCCTGTTCCTAGGCTTATTGTCCTTGTCCTTGTTCTCGTCGTTCTCGTTGTTCTCCTTGTTCTTGTTGTCCAACCTGGGGACCCAGTTCCTCTTGATCTCCTGGATCTCCTTGGCCAACTCGGTCCCCACCGACATCAGCTTGGAGAGCTCGTTCTTGTCCACCTCCACTTTGGCCTCCCGGATACCCGCAGGTGCACGCTTCTTCGACCCGTGCGCCTTCTTGTAGGCTCCTCCGTGTCGGCCTGGTGGATGGGGCATGTTCGGTGGTCATGGTTGAAGCCTTTCTTCCTCCCATAACACACGAAACAGCCCTGCGGGTGAGCTCGTATGAACTCCCCAAAGGACAGCGGAGGGTCGCCAATGCGGCGGGGGTCCCTCTTCTCCTTCTTCTTCCAACCCGGCTGCAGGGGCTTCCAGCTTCCCTGTTTGCTCCCCGCGTTCAGGTTGTTGGCCACGAAGGCACAAACGGCCATCTCGGCGGGCTCATCGTCGTCGTCATCGTCGACGAGAGTCTCATCGCTGTCGGCTCCCGCTAGGTCCACGGCCATTTCCCCGCCAGGCCCCTCGCCAACGTAGTTGACGTCACGGTCGCCGGGCTTCAACCCGCAGGTGTGGTGGAGGTTCCGGTACTCCTTGAGTACTTCCTCTCCAACCCACTCCAGGATCTCGTTGCAGCTCATCCGCGCCGTGATGGCCTGCAGACGGATGGTCTGGCCGCTCACGTCACACTCGTCAAGGCGCCACATCGCGGTCTTCTCGCAATTGCCCGAGACGGTGATGAGGAGAGCGTTCCGCAGGGAGGGCCGTTTTGACATCCCGGGCCACGTTCTTCCTCGTCCAAGCCACCACGTTCGTATGATACTCTTTGGGGAGCATCATCTTGACCGTGTGGTTGGACTTGGCCCGCTTGGCTTCCTCCTTGGTGACCCTCTTGATCCATGCTTCCGGCAGCATGGAGAGCAGGCGAGCCTGCTCTTCACCCTCGTTCCAGTCCTCCACGTTGCGGCGGAAGAGGGTGTATTGCCCCCGGAAGTCCGGCCAATCTCGTAGGTGGATCTCCCGTCCATCATGCTGAAGCTTGATGGACTTCCACCGCTTGGCAGCCACCTGCGGAGCGTCCACCCGCTCCTGCTCGTTGAGCCACTTCTTGGCTTCTTTGAGGGTCTTGATTTTCCCCTCCTTGGTCGCCACGAAGTATAGCTCTTGGAGCACTTCCGGCAGGCGGTACCTGAACCGTCTGAAGACATACTTCTCCGCATCTGGGGGATCCATGTCCTCAGTGACGGTCACCCCCGAATCGTCCAGCTTCTTCAAGAAGCGGTCGAGGTTGAGGGGGTTGCCATCGTACATGGGGGGCTTGATGTCCTTCAGGTCTTCCTACACGGCTGCATCCGCGGCCTTAGAGACCATGACCGCCGGCCGCGAGGTCGACCGAGGTTCCCATCGGCCTCTCCCACAGACTCCCACGGCCGCCACTTCCACCTCCTCCCCGGTATCTGCGTGGCTACGCCGTGGTTCCTCCATGTACGCTGAACCAGGATGTTCACGCCGTACTCCTTCCATGTATGCCTCCTCATCACGGCGCCGGCGGCTGCGTTCAGCGGCCTCCCGTCGTACACCACGCGGCAGGGAAATTTCGAACTCCTCCAGGTCCAGGTCCAGGTCCTCACCTCCGCCGACATCCCACTCCACGTCTCTTCTGGGGACCTCATCCCTGAGTCCACCATAACGTCCACCAGCCATTGGGATTGGCTCCGGGGCTGGTGCGGGGCGTCGGGGGCGCACCGGTGTCCGCGGTGGAGCACGGCGGTTGTGGTACTCCGCGCTGAGCAACTCATCACGCCAATCCTCACTGCCACTGCCGGGCGGCACGCGCTCGTTGCGGCGGCCCGCGGTGTGGTGAGAGGGGGCGCTGAGAGAGGGGGCACTGGCGCTGGGGCGACTCCTGGGGGCTCCGCCGGGGGCGTGGGGTCTGCCTGGACCTGGTCCAGGTCCCCAGCCGTCGTCCGACGAGCCAGACTCCAGTGGTGGGTGGTCGCCGCCGACGCTCCCACGGCCTTCCAGCTCGTCTAGCGTCTGCTGCAGGCCGCTGACGACCTTGTTCAGCGACCTGGTCTCGCCCCTGGTGATGTCCAGCAGCTTCTGGGTGGCGGTGGCGACGTTGGCGCTCTTGACCATCTCGATCTTGGCGATGTCCAGCTCTCTCTGTGCGCGCGCGGCGACCCTGGCGATGCGAGTCATCTCGCCCTTGCCCGTGTCTACCTCGCGCTCGAGGGACTGGACCCTCCTGCGGAGGTAGACAATCCACCGCCGGGTGGCATCTGGGTCGCCGTCCCCTGGTGGGTCGCCGGGGTCCCCAGGGGGTCCTCCAGGAGGGCCTCCGCCGGGTCCGCCCGGTCCAGGGGGTCCTTCCCCTGCCCGGTGGTCCGCCTCCAGGGGGTCCACTTGGTGGGCGTCCTCCAGGGGGTCCTGATGGTCCTCCGCCAGGGGGTCCCGGCGGGTCTCCGCCGGGTCGCCTCGGTGGGTCCGAGGAGGGGGGCTTCTTGTTGTAGTCGAAGTCCATGTCATCATCCTCGTCCATGTCGCCCCACGTGGGCGTCTCGCTCTCAGAAGACTCCGAGCTTCGTTAGGGAGGAGGGGGATCCTCGTCGTCACCTTCCGGCTCCATGGGGACGTCTCCGCCCCCTCCGCCAGCCACTTCTCGGCGATGTCGGCGGCCCCCTTCATCCCCGTCGCTGGCGGTGAAAGAGGGGTCACTGTCGTGGGGGTGTCCGCCCGCTGGCCTCCGTGACCTCTTGGAGGTCTTCCCTTTACCCTTCCTCCGTCGGTAGGCAGTGGGGCCACTGCTCCCACTGCTGCCCGTGTCCACCTCCTCCGGATCCAGCGCCATCTTGGAGGAGGTGTCCCTTTCGAAAAGCTTTCGAAGGGTCTCCACTCGGGATCCTCCCGGGGGAGTGTCGCGGCGGAGCTTACCCTCTGCCTCCTCCATTGCGGCGGCGGTGGCTGCAGCAGCTCGCCCTTCGGCCTCCTCCCGGGGGCGAGCCGCCTCAGCTACCTGGGTCTGCTGCAGCCGAGCCCTCCCCGCTTCCAAGGCTGCCAGCTGCGCCTCCATCTTGGCCCTCTCCTCAGCGACCTTCCGTCGCGCGCCCTCGATGGCGTCCTTCTTGGCGGCGTCCGCCTGGGCCTTAGCCGTCGCTTCGGCGCGGGCCCTTTTCTTCCGCCTCCTTCTTTGCCCTCTCTTGGGCCAGCGCTTCTTCCAGCGCCTTCACCTCGGCCTCTCTGCAGGCAATGGCCTCCTGCGTCAGGCGGGCTTCCTCGGCGGCTGCCGCCACCTCACCCTTGACCTGGGCAGTCGCTGCCTGATGGGCAGCTGCGGCCGTGAGTCCAACCGCAATGGCCGCCACGGTCGAGGCGTGGATGGCCATGCCATGCTCCCACTCCGCAGCCTCCTGCTGGGCGATGCCGACGGCGCCCTCCATGGCAGCGTTCTGCTGCGTGGCCCGTTGCCGGGCAACCGGAAGGTTGCAGGGCACCCCACAGGCGCGCTCACAGGCGCGCGCCACGTCCCTTTGGTCGGGAGCGACGCTGCTGCTGGAGCTGGCCTGGTCGGCCGGCATCCTCCCGCGGTGGGCCGACTCCACGTCGCTGCTCGGGCCTTAATTCCTCAGGAGCAGCGGACGGGGCTTGGCCTTGGCCTGCTTGGTGACTTCCAGCAAGTGGCCAAGGGTGGTGTGGCCGGGGTGGTGACCGCCATTGTCCCGTTGGGGGCCGTGGGCTGGGGTTCCGCCCCTGGCGCCTTGGGCGGCTTCGGCGGCCAGGGACTCCTGGTACTCCCGCCACTTCCTGTCCCGCCTCCTGTCCCCGGCGGAACGCTTCTCCTTCCCAGGAGACGCGCCGCTGCTGCTGCTGCCCTGCAGCCGGCGCTCGTTCCCCAGCTCCGGGAACTCCTTCTCGATCATGTCCCACATGGAGACGTTGATCGAGGCGCCCGACGGGTAGTCGTTGGGCTTCTTGTCCTCCTCCATCCCGTCGGGGCGCAGCCCTTTGCCGGGCCTGTCTGGGCGGGTCCAGACCCTCCAGCGCTTGCGGCGGAAGCGGTACGCATACCCTTCCGCCCGCAGCCATTCCTCCACTGCCCGCAGGCGGTCCTCGCCCATGTTCTTACGGAGCTCGAAGCTCCCGGGCATGCCTCCTTCGCACTGGGGATTGCTGTGGCGGTAGTGCTGCCCCCACAGTAACCCATGCAGTAGGCGTGCCGCATGTGGGTGGGGCTGCGGCCACGTCTTGCCCGCCTGGTCCGAGTTCACCATCGGTGCTCTCGATGGAGTGGTCCTGAGGTGGTTGTTGAGGTGGGTGATGTAGCACTGGACTGGGAGTGCGGCCGGTGCTGGTCGGCCGGTGGTTGTGGAAGTGGTTGCTGTAGCTGGGAGTGCGGCCTTGCTGGTCGGCTGAGGGAACTCGTTGATGACGGAGTTCCGGTCCCCGCACTTCCTTCACGGACTAGGCGCTTGCGCTGGTCGGCGCTGCGAGCCGCTGCGCTGCGCTGCGAGCTGCGAGCTGCGAGCTGCTGCGACGCGCTGCTCGGGGTTCGTGGCCCCGAGTGGCACGCGAGGGTTGGGTAACCCTGCGGTGGTGAAACGCTTTTGACGCGGTCCCGTGGGGGGCCTGGCCACAGGACGCTGCGGTTGACACGCACAAGCAAGCAGGCAGGCAAAGCACTGCGCTCACAGGGGCATCATTACGCTCGTGTCATGTGACAAAGCGTTTCAGGATCCCTGCCACTCTGAAACAAGGGAACAAAAGTATGTACAGCAACAAATCAGGATATGTACACATGGGGTTAAGACTGGACTGGGGTAAGGGCATCACAGGACAATAGACAGTCCGAACTCGTATCCTAATCCCAGGTCCGACCCTCTCAGTGGCTGGTGGGGGCGGGGGCTCAAACACAACCCATGCCCTGCTCAGTCCGGACCCTGAAACCCTGCCTATAGGGGACGTGTTGCGCCCAGCCACAGGCGAGTTCCTCGGAACCAAGGGACTCCAGAGCCAACCAACAGTCGCTCCCCATGCTCCCTTCACGGCAGGTCCCAACTCCGCCCTGAGCGAGAGATATGGCCCCGCCATTATCCCCTAGGAGTTGGTAGCTGAAAATGGGCTGTTTCAGCCCAAACTGATATTAGCTCAAAATTTTCCAAAGTTGACCCCTCGTCCGGACCCGCCAGAGGTAGGGACGAGGCAACCGACCCTATAGTATGAACTCCCTGGAGCCCTCACCCAACCTGGTTCCCTCTGAGGTCTCGGCATCAGGGCACCACGGGTTCGTCAAGTGGGGTCATGATGCCAAAATCACGAAGATTGGCATCATTCCCACGCGTGGCTCGCCCGGCCAGGGCAAGCCCAGTGGCTCACAGGATGGGAGGTAGGACCTACGACTTTCTTCTGAGTGTACAACTTGAAGTTAGGTCCAGGCGCTCCGTGTGCAGGAAGAGATGGGGCCGCCAATTGACCACACGGGGGGGTGAAATTGGGGTCCCAAAAGGGGGTCATTTTGGCTGCTCGAAATGAGCCAAAACTCGGGGGTGCTCCCAATAGTATATCTCCACGCCGGCTTGGAGATCGGATCTGCCATTCGATACGCGATCCACCCGGAGTCCGACAGAGACTCCCATGCACTTGGCTCTCAAAGATCTCAATGCTACCCGGTGTGGTGACAATCCCAATTAGGTCCACAAATGTTAGAATGGCAAAATTGTCCACACTCACTTTGGGCTAGCACCTTAACAAAGGTTGCTCCGCTTCGCCCACCTGGTGTGTGAACCATGGGGACCAATGTCCATAACACCCATGTCATATATGGTCCATTGGTCCATGAGTCCGGCGTGCACGAGGTGGCTGAACATGGTGCACGGCGGGCAGAAAATGTGAAAAATTGCTCAAAATGGCCGAAAATGCGCACACTCATGGTTGGGGCAAATGAGGCACATGCCCGACTTGGACCGGAGTGTGCCATAGGATTGGTATCAAGTCATATGTCTCCAACATATCTTTTGGGCGTCTCCCAACTCCTCCAGTCTCGGGAATGGCAGGGTCGCCGAGTGAGCCCGTGATTTTGGGATGGTCCCAAATCGCCAACATGGCGGCCACGATACGCCGAGCCCAAGGAGAGTTATTCGCCGGGTTCAAGATATGTTGGGCACCGAAGTATGTACCTCAGGAACATACTTGAGTCATGATGTCAATTGGGCGCAACGTTGAGATACACGGTCGCCACTTGACATCATGACGGGCAAACAACAGCAATATTGGCGGAAAAACACCCAAAAGTGCCTTGAAAGGCGCAGAAATATATTATTATATCTTCGGCTTGGATTGAGTAACCGACCAATCCTTCTAAACACAATGACTTGACACCAACGACCTTCGATTCGACATATGTGCACCACCCAGGGCGCTTTCGAAGGTCGCGCGCGCTGTCTCCCAAGTGGGCACATGCAAAAATGGAATATTGCAAAGAACACACCTTGCTCGCAAAGCATCGCTTCGGGAGCGCTGCACAAGCGTCCCCTCACATAAGTTAGGCTTGCGAGTGTTGGTTGGGAGTACAATGAAGGGCCTCGTGCGATATGGGGTTCATTGGCGGGTTAGTCTTGGAATGGTGCACCCGCCAAATGGGCACGCAATATGACGGCAAAATTGGCATACAACCCTACCCACGCCTTCCACACCCAACCTAGTGGCCTGGAATCAAAGTATGCCTATATTCTAATGTAACTTTGGGCCCTTAACACGCATGCAAGTGCTTTGGTCGAAAATCGACCTCCTTTCGGAAAGCCGAATTTTAGCATGCACGCAAAATATATTGCCAATATATATATGGAGATCATATATGCACTATCCAGGGAAGGCAAGTGATATGCCCCGGATGTAGAGGCAAGCAAGGGTGGGACAAACGCCAACTCAACATACTTCTACACGTACTTGGACGCCAAGTACGTGAAAAAGCGCACTTCTTGGAGAACACTCAAAAGAAAAAACCCTTTGGGCCTATTGAGTTGGGATCCTTTGGCCTCATCCTATGACTATGGGGGGCAAAACCTCATACACAGTAGCTATGAGGCAAGTTAGTTTGTCCTTGGGCGCTTGAACGCTCGTAACCCTTGTTATTTCACTTGGGGGTTCAAAGCGCCTTCGGTCGCCCAGATTTTCTGGGGAAAATCTGGGACGCGATCCGTTATATCGAGGAAAAAATTGCGGGTCACTCGAAGACTGTTTCAGTCTTAACTCCAAGGGAAATCGTATTACAGAATAATCTAATGCAGTCCACGGAACAGGCGACGACAGGCGGCGCGACTGCGGCGATTTCACGACAATTAGAAACCGCGGTAGAAATCGGGTATTTCATCGATTTCCAACCGCAAATCGACCAAGACAGTAAAATTATGGTAATTCCACATTGACTTAATGGTTAGAAATCGGATTCCAGATTTCGCGGGTTGGAGAACAGGGATATCCTGCTGACAGCCGGTGTCAACGGGTGTGACGGCTCACAGGCCTCCGGGCCATGGGCCATAGGTTCTGGGTACCGCTTCAGGAACATGAACGGTATGCGCAACATGAACTCCCCTACAAGGCCATCCGCCACCTCAACGACGCCATGACCGACACCGGCCACCGCAACATCACCACGGTCCGGCAGGAGGACGGCTCCCTCACCAACGACCCAGCCACAGTGCTCCAAGCCACCAAAGACAGCTTCCTCCGGCAACACACCCCCACCAAAGACACACTGGACCCAGACACCCAGGCCAAAATCGACCACCTCCCTCGGGTCTTCAACCACGCCCAGAGGAGGCAACTGGAAAAACGCCCCTTCACCATCCACGAAGTCCGGAAGGCCATCGACAGTCTCCGGCAACACAAAACCCTAGGCTACGAAAGCCTCCCTGCGGAGGCATACTACCACCTCCCCGCCCACCCCCTCCGCATCCTCACCCACCGCCTCTGGGACATCGTCACGGGGCAGACCCCCCTGCCACCAGACTGGGCAAACTTTGTCCGCCCCCTCTACAAAAAAGGGGACGTGGCGAACCCGGACAACTGGCGCCCCATAGTCTGTGCGGTCACGGAGGACAAATCGTCTGGACCATCCTCCTACGCCGCATCCGCCCCCACCTGGACCCCCACATACCGGCAAGTCTTCCGGGGGGCCATTCCGGGCCGGTCCCCACACGAGGCCATCTTCCTCCAGGACACCATCGCAGACATGGACCCAGTGGACCTCATCATCGCCTCCCTCGACGTCAAAAGAGCCTTCCCGAACACCCCCTGGCTCCTTCTAGAGGCGGTGTGGAAACGCCTAGGCCTCCCTATCTACAACTTCGCCTCCGGCTACATCCGCACCCGCAAATACACCGTCCGCACCGGAGCGGGCCTCACCCCCTTCCTGGAGCCAGGCAGCGGGGTCCCCCAAGGAGGAGCAGAGGGCCCCTTCCTATGCCTTCTAGTGACGCTCTTCCTGGCCCACGCAATCGAGCAGGATTACCCAGCCTACGCACCCTACCCCCTCCTCTCCCCCCTGGTGGGCTTCGCTGACGACACCAACCTCACGGTCGCGCACACCCCACACGAACCCCATGCCCCAGACCCCGGGCCAACAGTCACCCAACAGGCCAATGACTTACTGGACGTGACCATCTCCTACCTCTGCCACAACAACCTCATCGTCCACCCCACAAAGTCAGTGGCCATGATCAAGGGGTCTGCCACAGCCCCCACCCTAGGGCCACAAGGGCCCCACATGCAAGTCGTGACAACCACCACCCACCTGGGGGTAATCCAGGCCGCCAACCCTGAGGACGCCACCTGGTCTCCCCAGTTGCAATCTGACCTCGCCCATCTCCCCAGATATGCGTCCCCGACCACCAAGGCCCTCTCCTTGTCCCACCAGAGCCTGGTGTACTACCTCACCGGGGTCTTGAACGCCTCCATAGGCTTCGTAGCACTCCACCTGACACACCCCACCACCGCCCTCCAGCCGGCCACCCGCGCCGTGACCAAGGCATGGGCAGCACACGGGGGCTGGCCCACCTCCATATCTACCCGCGCCATCCGAGCGGCATGGCCCCAATATGGGGACGCCATAGGGGACGAGGTGAGAGCGACCTACACCAGACACACCGCCCTCCTCCTCCACCGCATGACCCACAACCACTCACCGGAGGTCCGCGAGGTCACCGCAATCCGCCTCCAAGCCGCACAACGGGCCCGCAACACATGCCCGCGCTGGGTACTTCACCAGACGGGCATGCCCACCAACATGAAAACGCGCCTGTGGAACCACCTGCAGCTTCTCCTCCCATCCCCACACCACGCCATACTCACCAACCACACGTGCCCAGAGGAAGGGCCTCTAGCGGTCCTCTGCGGAAACCTCCACCATCACCCCAAGGGCACCATCAACACCATAGACCTTGTCGGGGCCTCCATCACCGTAGTATACGTCACCCTCCCCCAAATGCGGGTCCTGCACCACAGCGGGGCACACCACACCCCCTTTCTACAGCTTCCCGAATGGCCTCAATACCGCCTCTTCCACCAGTACCTCACGCAGACGGCACCAGCAGCGGGACACACTCTACCAGGAAGCAAAAACATGCACACAGCATACCGAGAATTCACAAAGCAATACCCCCGACCCATCCCAGCGACACCGCCCTACGCACCCACTGGATCGAAACACGAACCCGTCCCCCCGGTGACGGGCCCAGTCCCACCACTAACCCTACTACTGGCCCCTGAATGAAGCCAAACCGACGCAGACCACCGTCATCCACCACGGGGCAAAATGGCGCATACCGAAACACCACATGACCGCCCGAGACCTACCAAGGGTGCCCCATGATTCCCAGAGCATGCCACGCACATGTTGGGCCTGTGACCCCGAGGCACCTACAACACCATGGCCCGTACTACACCTCATAGCACGCCACCACACCCACGCAACAACCCACCTACCACCACAGGCCTACGCATGGGTAGCCCCATGGTTCCACCACACCGACACTAACCCCACGGTAGCATGGAACCCCGACCACGCGCCCAAATGGCTCTTCACCACTACACCGACATGCCCCCCCCCCGACCCGGCAGGAGTCGCCATCCGTTACAGCATGTACGAGCCAGGCAGAACAGGCAAGCACGAGCACCCCTACTATCCGTTTCACCACTCCTGCCACACACCGGAGCACCAAACACAAACCCTCACATGCCACGACCTAAACCCCGACACAGCCTACATCCTCCACTACATCTACTCCTACCTCACACAAGGACAGCCGAAGCAGGGACTCATAACCCTGCCCCCCCAAGCGAAACGCATCATCTCCAAAGGAATAGGGGTGTACGCTACCCCCATCCTGCAGCCCACAACCCCAGTAGCCCACCATGCCACGGGCCTTGCCATATACGCCTACCTGCCCATGAACCCATGCCGCCTCCCACAACCATCACCGGCGGACCGGCTCTTCTTCACCGACGCCTCAGGCGAATCCGCCCTCACGCCCATCACCGGGGGGGCCACCCTGCAGCTGACCCACACCGGGGGACACTACCACATGGACCACCACACGGGCCACACCACATATGGGGCCTCCTCTCACGGGGAGCTAGGGGCCATGGCCGACGCCATCACCGAGATCGCGGCCCACCTACCCGCCCAGTCCCCGCACATTGTCTTGGTCTGGTTCGTGGTAGACGCCACTGTCGACACACACCTGCTCCTCCGCATAGCAAGGCAACCACTTCACAAAGCCACCGCGACGAGCCTCGGCACCCAGGCACTGCTGCTCTGGAAAGCCCTTCGCAGCCTTCCCCCATACGTCCAACTCCACATCGTGAAACAAGAGTCCGACAGACACCAATACGGAAATGGTAAGGTCGACAACCAGGCAGTACACCAGCGCACAACACACCTACCAGCCATCCAGATCCCTGCCCTCGGCCGCTACCACACACACCTCCAACACGTGCCCCCTGTACCCGAGCCCCACCAGACCCCGGACTGGGTACCAGAGGACGCCCCCTATTCCTCCCACGACAGAGCATACCACTACCCCAACCCCACCCAACATCTCGCCCACGTGCTCGGCGACGCAGACAGCCGGGCGCACATCCAGGAGCTCCAGGACAGACTGCAAATCCCCCTCTACCACTCAGCGCTGCGCCCAGCAAACGTCCCAGCACACCTCCAAAAACGACGCATCCAGCTCCTCAGGGAGCAACTATTATTCGTCACCAGGGTCGCCAGATAGCTCGCCCGCAAACACATCCAGTTTCCGAGGAACACACCCGTTGCCCGTGCGACCACACGGCCCCGGAGGACTGGGAACACTTCAAGAAATGCCCCCTCCATACGCGCAGGGACACGCTAGTGGGCTGGTCCCCGGCGGAAACCCTGCGACAACACGAAGGATGGCCAACCCAGAGCCACGCACAACAGGCCACCGAACACCTCTTCCTGGATCCCCTGGTCAAAGAAGCCACCATGAGAGGGGCGGTGACACAGGCCCTGCACCGACACCTCACCAAACACACGGAAAGCCCCATGGAGGCAGCAGCACACCTCCAGCGAGAGGCAGTCCGCAGAGCAGCGGCCCAAAAAGAACACCGCAAACACCTCCTGTTAACACACACGGAGCAACTCACCGAACCCACCGCCAGTGAACACATGCAGCGTCTCATCCATTACCATGCCGTGCATGACCCAGACGTCCACTAACCCACTCCGCGCCCCGCACGCACCCCCCATCTCCATCCGCAGGTCTCCAAGACACCACCACAACGCCCCGAGGCCCATCTCTCACCCAGGAAGCCACCCAGCACCGCCCAGTCCGGCCGAGCCCAACCAGGGCCAACCATACATCGACGTAGACGCGCAAGACCCCGGCAGCCCATCCAGCCCACCCCCCCCGGTCCCGGTAAATCCCCCCCCCACAGCGGCCACCATCCGCGACCCCGACCTACTCCGAGCAATCCTCCAAGACAGGGCCCCGACCACCCCCCTGAGCTGGTACCGCCTGCAAGAGGACTGGACCAAGCTCACCGTCAAAGCCCTCAGGGACCTGACCACCCCAGGCAGCGGCCTCGACCAGGGCATTGTAGACCTCGTTCTCTGGCGAGCCCGCAAACACACCCAGGGCCAGCACCTCTGGATCCCCCCCATCGAGTGGAGCCAGGCCCTGGCGCACGACACCGGCATCAACGTCACGCGTCAAGGGACCGTACGCCTACGACGGGCCCCAGCGAGGACGGACCACCCAGCGGACCCGAACCGCCCGGAGCAGTGGAAACAGGCCACCGAACCACTCGCGACACCGCCCTCCGCGCCGCCGGCCTCCGCACCCCAGACGACGACCTCCCCCCCCCACCTACAGACAGTGACCACCCCCCGCCGGAGGTCTGGGTTACAGTCCTCGAGCGCGGCCCCTACTACGTGATAGCCGCTACGGCTACGTCCCCCGGCCCGCAATGGCTCATCCAAGGGACAGACACCATGCTCGCCCCAGAGACCGCCCCACCAGGGGCAGTAGGGGAACCCACCACCATGCACAGGGTCTTCAGGGGCATCTTCCAGCCAGAGAACAAGCCCCCAGCCCGCGCCCTGGCCCAAATCACCTCAGGGAAGGCGGGCTACCACCTGGGATTGGCCATGCTCTGCCTAACCCACTGGATCCAGCGCCGCTGATCACGAACGGGGACCGTGCCCTTGGTCCGGGCCATTCCCACTGCCCACACGCAAGTGGTGGCGGGCCCGAACGCACGACCAAACCCCCCCCCCGAGACCGCAGCAATCCCTCACCTACGGGTACCACGCCATTCACAGGGTCCTCAGCCACGCGAGTTGTAGCCCAGAGCTAGCATACCCCCTTCCCACCACTGACCAAGAGGTCCACCAGATACGCAAGCTCGTCTGCGAAATCCTTGCCACGGCAGCAGAAGACGGCAAGCTTCTCCTCCAAACCGCCCGGCCTACAACTGGCCACGCAAGCGCGCCGCGGCGAGCGGACACATACACCGACACAGCACACCCCACCGCACAATCCCCGCCCATACCCCTCCCCTCTCGCTGCTCAACCGGAGACCCACACACGCCCACCATCGCGCGCACCCCCGGGCCCCGCGACACGGGCCTCCCCCACCCGCCCGAACACCAGCACACGCCCGCCACACACCCACCCGCCGGACACCCTTCACCACCCCCCACACTCGACAACCCACACACACCCGCCGAGAGGAGCCATGCACCCTGCGGCACCCCCACCCCACCCAGTGGCCCGCCCACGCCCCCCGCACACACCCCAGAAGACCCAGGCCCACCACCCCCGGCCCCTGAATGCAGCCCACGCGAACTGTTCCCCCCCGCGGACGCCGACCCACACAACCTCGCACATTGCAGGACCTGGGCCCAGCCAAGCCCAGAAGGAGAAGGCCACAGCCCCGCGCCTCCCTCCACCGCCGCTGCCGACCAGATCGGCCCCCCGGGCCGCCAGGTCACGACCGGGCCCCCCAAGCCGCCCGCCCCCAACCTACAGCCCGAGGACATGCCCTCCATCCTCCCCGCCGTGGCCGCAGCAGAAGCCGCCGCCCGCAAGCCCGCCTGCATCACAGCCCAACCCGCGTCCACCACCTCCTCCTCATCCTCAGCCTCGTCCACCTCCTCCACCTCATCCTTCGACCCCCCCCTCGCCGCCGCCCTCATCCTCAAGGCCACGGCAAAGGCAAAAGCCGCGGCCGCACGCACCGACCCCCCAACCCCCACACAGGCGACTCGGGCACCCCGGCAACGCACCAGGACGAACCCCGACCCGACATCGGCGCCCTCACACCTCCGGACAGAGGTACTCCTCAACCTGGAACCGGACCCCAACCACAAACCCGACCTCAAACCCAAGCCGGCCCCCACGCGAGCACACACAATACCACAAACGCAACGACACAAACCCAACCGACACCACCCCCACCCGGACCCTCACCCAAGCCAGGACCCCCCACCCACCGCAACCCACGCCCCCCTGCCACCGGCACCCACCACCACCGCAGAGGCGGCCACCCAGCACGACCCCATCCAAGCCCTCGTCCGCATCCCCGTCAGCAAGCGCCCCGTCATCCACCCCCGAGAAAACCACCACCAGCACCGGCCAAACCGACCCAGGGACGTGGGACCCCTCGACCACCGTCACCGTCAACCCCGGCCCCCAACCCGCCCCCCCTGCCCACCACATAGTGCAGCCCCGGGGACTGCCCACGATGCCCAACCCCCCACCCCCACAAGGGGGACCGGAAAACCTACAAGGGGTTCATGGGCCATACCCGCAACACCAACCCCACCACTACCCACACCACCACCACCAGCGGCCCCACCACCACCACTACCAACACCATCCCCACCACTACCACCGCCCACCGCCCTACCCCACCGGGCCACAACCCCGCGTGCACGAACAGCACCAGCGAATGGGATGGCAGCCACCGAGCGCTCCACCCGCATACCCCACCTACCGCCAGGGGCCACCCCCTCCGTACCAGCCACCCCCCCCGTACCAGGAACCGTATCCGTATCCCCCCGGCCACCACGTCCACGCCGAAGGGGCCCCCCGCGCCCAACCCCGCCAAGGACAGTCACTCGACCCATACCACCAGCCGCTGCCGCCACCACACCCCTACGTGGCGGATCCACGGACGACAGGGAACTTCCCCCCCTCCCCCAGTACCAGGCGGCACCACGCGAAGCCCCCCAGGGGCCGCCGACGCCTCCTGACTGGCCCGACTCAGGCGATGAGGCCCGGTCCCGCAAACGGCGGCGCTCCCGCTCCCACACTCGCCCACGGCGCCCACACTCCGACCGCGCCTCACCGACCCACTCGCGCCGCTCCCGCTCCCCCAGGTGCCACCACAACCCTCCGAGACCCCGCTCTCGTCGCTCCCGCTCCCCCAGGCGCCACCACGAGCGCCACCGCCGCCCCATGTCCACCTCCCCCTCCCCCAACCAGCCATACGAGACCCCCACCCTCAGCCCCCGCCACCACCGCTCCTGCTCCCCCCGAGCCGCCAGGCACGCCACCGCCGCCCCACGTCCACCTCCCCCTCCCGCAACACGCCCCGCCAAGCTCCCCGTTCCTCCCGCCGCCCATACCCATCCACCAGCCCCAGCCCCCGCCACCACCACTCCCGCTCCCCCGGACGCCACCAAGCACGCCACTGCCGCCCCACGTCCACATCCCCCTCCCGTTCCCCCCTCCGCCCGTACCCGTCCTCCACCCCCAGCCCCCGCCACCGCCGCTCCCGCTCCCCCAGGCACCGCCACCCCCGCCACCACCGCAGGTCCACGTCCTCCCCCCGCCGCTCCAGGACCCCGGGCACGGACCCCTCCCCCCCCCAGGCCCCCGCCCACCTCGCCTGGTGGTCTGCCCCCGCTCTGCAGGAGCTCCGCCGCTGGGTGAAGTGGGCCGGGGGAGCGGGAAGGCACGAAGGGGTGCACATGGTGCATACCTTCGAGGAGGTGCGCACCCGCACCGCTGCAAACCCCAACGAGGCCGCCCCGGAGGCAATCATGCCGCGAGCGGCATGGGAGGCCCTCCTCCGCGATGCGGTCCAGGGCCTCCGCCCCCCCTACACCCCCCAAGCCCTCCGCCAGTGGCTCCAGGCCACCCACCCCCAGGGCCTGGGCCGCCGGCGCCCCCTCCCCACCCCGCCCCTCCCGCCACCACCACACCAGGAAGGGGGAGGACAAGGGCAAGGGGAGGGCAAGGGACACCAAGGAGCACTCAGGCAAGAGGGCACGGAGGGGCCTCAGGTGAGGGCACGTACTCACAGGGACAGGGCGCCGGAAGAGACACCACATGGGGGCAGGAAACCACCGAAAAACCAGGAAGGGGCGGGAGCTGGGACCAAGGCACGGAGGAAAAGGGCACCACGGCAGGCGCCACGACCCACATCCAGGAAGGGCATACCACGACGGGGGGACCAGCGCCGCCCCACCCCCACCAAACACCCCACGACACCCGGGGGCGCACCCCCCAACACACTCCACCGAAGCAAACATCGGACGCCGTGCGGATCACACCAGCGCACACCCACCAGCCACCGGAAACCACACGGAAAATGGAGGGCGCACCTACACGGGGAAAACGGGCCACACCCACAGAGGAAGCTGCAGGGAACGCCGCCGCGCGGCGCAGCACCACGCCCTCACCGCCAGGCAACGACCCCGGCCGCCACAAGGGCCACCCCAGAGGCACCGGAAGAGGACGAAGGCACAGCCACCGCGACCAGGACTAGGGACCGAAACCCCCAGAGGACACGGGACCAAGGCACAGGCCCCCAGGGAGGGCAACCCCACGGACCGACGCGCGATCAACCTACCCGACCCACCAGCCTGAGCGGCACGCCCAAGCCCCCACAGCACGGACCCAGCGAGACACCCACACCTAACCGCAGACCCCAGCCAAAAGCCAGCCACAATCCGGCCCGCACTCCGAACCACGACACAGGCCAGGCTGACCTCCACTGACCCACCGCAGCACCACGCGAGACCACGGCACACCGCACCACAGCGCGCCACAGTGCAACGTGCCACAGCACAACGCGACGCGACGCGGCACAGAGCGGCACAACACGACACAACTGACCCTAACCTGAAGGACTAACCGGAGCCAGCCACCGCACACCCTGGAAGGCGCCGCACCAGCACGCCACATACCAGCACCGCAGGCCACACACGGGGCCGCAGCGCGCCAGGCAACAACGGTGGCGGACCACCCAGAAGGTTAAAACCGGCACCGCAGAGGGGAAAGGACACGAACAACACCAGCCCCCTAACCCAGAACCACAAGCAGCCGCCTGGCGCAGCCGCCCAGCCGGCAGAGCCAGGACCTAACCCAGCAAGAAGGGGCGCCGAGCCCACGTGTAGATAGCCCACCCGACCCATGGGGCCGGAACGCGGCCAAACAGAACGCAACTGAAAACAGCAGCCCGGATGACAACACTGAATGCAGGCCAGTGCTTGCACCAGCCCAGGGAAGGCAGAGGGAGGAACAGGCAAGCCACCCCCCCAAAAAGAAAAAAAACGGAGGGGGGAGGGGGAAAAGGCGCGAAAACAGCCCACAGCAGCCAAACCGCCCGCGAACACCACCAGAGGCGGCCAAACCCCCCCTCAGAAGGCACCGAAGACAAGACTCCCAAAGAGGCACAAGGGGACAACCCACCCAAAACCGGCAACACCAAGCCAGGAACAGCGGCCCACCGGGAAAATGGACACCGAAACAAGCAAAAAAAAAAAAGGAGAGCCAGCAGCCCAGCCTGAAAGAAAGGGGATGGGGGGACAGGGACCACGAGGCCCGGGACAGGAACACCCAAAAGGAAAAAAAAAAGCGCAAAAAACACACCCCGACAACCCAGCTAAGAAGGGCTGGGCACAGCCGAGACCCGGGCCCAGCACACACGCCCACACCGCACGCCTAAACTGGAAACGGCGGGGGGCCCACGCAACCACACACATCCCATAAGCAGGCCGAAACCGAACCCCAACCACGAACACCACAAACAGCCGACACTAGAGGGACAACACCACAAACCGTGCCCAAACACACCCACGCAAGACCCCAGCCAGGACTGGCAGGGTTAACAAAACCCACACCCAACCGCCAACCGGACCCAAACACAAACGCCGCACAACAGTAGGAAACCCAGTGCCCACAGCCCGGGCACTGAGGCAGCCCGTGCCATGCAGGTGACCCCGCCAAAGAAGATCCTGAGACTGGGGGTAAGGCTGCATCCTAAGGCCTGCGCTGCTTTGGGACTCGAGGCGGAGCGTGCGACACCCAAGCGCCTCGGAACCATAGTACCAAGAACATGCATGCATGCCTCGGGAAAGGGATACGCCAGGAAGTCCGGTGAACCTCTAGGGTTCCGCTCAAAGGAGGGGATGTGCGCAAGCACGGGGGCACACCCTCCTGGCGAGACAAGCACGTCACGCTGGCGGCGATCAGCCCTCCCGGTGATGCCCGAGGCCGCTTTGTCCGGGGCCAACAGTCAGGTCTAGCGGGATGTAAGCCGCCTCCCCCCTTCACGCGCGGAGCCTCTTCCTGTTCGTCAGAGGGGTGACGCCAGGGGGAACCATGGGGCGCCTCTCCACGACCGAGTGCACCTACCTACCTACCTCCTCCACCTGTCCTCTGCCATCTCCGGCCTGCTGTCCTGCTGCCTCCCCGTCCTGTGCACCAGATCGCGGAACGGGTGGGTCCCGCGCCATTCCCATCACCCTCTGGTCCTCCCTGCCCACTTCGCGTAGTGGCCTAACTACGCCACCTCTGCTGCCGTCCAGCCCCGGAGCGTTCCTTGGTACTCCACGCAGGATGCCGCGAATAATGCCGCGGCAGCAGCGTTGCCGAGCCCCAGTCTGTAGGCGTTGGCTCCGGGCTGGAATTGGCGGACCGCGGCGCCCGGGATGCGTTCCCTGCTCCCTGGTCCTTCAGCTGGCGCCGCTTTCCCCGCGCATGCCCAAAGTCGTCTCCTACCCCTCTTGCTGTCTTCTGGAATGGTGACCGACCCTCCTTATCTATGGGGGGGGTGTCCCCCTCCAGGTCTGGGATGACGCGGTGCCCCCCGCGGGCCATTGCTGCCTCCCTCTCCCTCACCCTGCGGTCCCACTCCGCCACCTCCCTGTCCCTCCGCTCCAGCCTCGCTGCCTCGCCCCTAATCCTCTTCCAGGGCCGCTCTTGCACCTCCCTCTAGGCCTCCAGCGGGACACCTGGCTGCTGAACGGCTGCAGCGGGCGGCAGCTCTCCGTCCCCTCGCTCCCCTGCGCTCGTTCCCCTTGACGCTCGCCGTCCTGCACTGCCCTCTCCACTCTCTCCAACCTCCTCTGAATATCTGCCCACGCGTGCTGCAGCTCCTCGACTGCCTGCGCCTCTCCTCTCCCCTGGGTGCCCTGTGCCCTTGCCTGCACCCCTGTTGCCCCGGCCGCCTCCCCCATCGGCCCTGCCTCCCTTTCTTGGAGCATCCTCTCCTACTCCCCTACACTCTCTTATGCCCTCCTGAGCTCCTCCCCCTTCCCTCATTGCGACGGACTGCTTGCAGGTGCTGCTGCATGGGTGCCGGTGGCAGCGCACTCGGGTAAATCAGTGGGGGGTGGGGTACACCGCTATGACCGCAGGGTGCGGTAGTGGGGGAAACGTTGGGATGACGCCACCCCACCACCTGCCTCCTGCCGTCCCCTGGTACACCGTTGCCCCCATATACCCCCCTCCACCCGTCTTCCCTTGTGCCTTGTCTCCTGCTTCTGGCTGCCCTGCCTTCCCCTGCCCCTTGCCTCGTGCTCCTTGGTGCCCTGCCTTCCCCTGTCCCTTGTAGCCACCCTTCCCCTGCCGCCCTCCGTGCCCCTCCCCCGCACTCTGTGCACCTTGCCTACCTTGCGCCGTCCGTCCGCCTTCTGCTCGGTGCGCTGTAACCCTCTCGCACTCGGTCAACCTTTGCTGCCTCCCGCTGCCCTGTCCTCCTTCCCGCTGGCTGTGGCGCCCCGCGTTCGCACTGTCCTCTTCCCCTTGCCGCCTCTCACCTCCTTCTGTCGCCTACCCTTCTGCCCCTCCCCGGGTCACCGGTGCGCTCCGTCCAGCCTTTTCTTCCTCCCCCTGTGGCCCTCTACTGGGTTCGCCGCGCCGTTATCTGGCCCTCTTCTGCTTTCCTATGTTCTCTGCCCCTCCCCTCCCCACCTCCAGCCGGTAAACAGTTTTTGGCTCCGGCGATGGAGCCTGCCGACGACGGCGCTGGTCCTCCAGGTGCGCCAGCGCCTTGTACCGCGCCGTCTCCTGACGGCGCGCCTCTGTCTTCTCGTCCGCCCTCAGCGCTGCCCCGACCTGTGGCGGTGACCCTGAGGGCGGCTGCTGAAGACAACTGCTGGGGCTGTGGCCATTGGTGCCGGTGGCGCTCTCCTTTTCCTCCTGTTCCTCCCCTGGTGCCCTGCGGTCCTCTTTGCCCCTAGCGAGCTCGCCTGTCCCTGCCCTCCCGTGCTTGGCCGCCCCTGTCCTCCTGTGTGTCCACCGGTGCTCCTGTGGCCTGTCACTCCAGTCCCTGGCCACCCTGACCCACCTTTGCCTTTGTTTTCTCTCTGATCTGCCGGGAGGATCGAGTTCATGGGAGCAACCGGCACATTGGGCGGAGTCGGCTGACTCTCGCCCCCTGCCACCACCATCCTCCCCACCTCCTCCCCGTCCTCCTCCGACACCTTGACAATGTTGGCGACCACAGATGTGTCTGACCTGTCGCTCTCGGCCAGGTTGAGCGCCCAGTTGCCTCGGGCTCCCCCCAGTCCCACCCCTTGGTGCCAGCGCCCGCCGCCTCTGGCCGCGACTGTCCCGACCCTCGCCTCCTCTTGTCCGCCCCTGGCCCCTCCCTCCCCTTTTCCCCCTGCGACCGCGCCCTCCTGCCGCTGCCCTGCGTCCTCCTTGCCTGCCAGCTGCGCCGTCGCCGGACTGTCTGAGGTTGGGGCCGACGACAGCACCACGAACAACCCCGAGTGCATCGGTGAGGGGGGCGGCGGGAGAGGGGCTGACTGCATACATGCCACCCCAACCCCTACCCCCACAAACCCAGGCCCCCTGAACCGTCGAAAGTCGCTGCTGGCAACGAGCCGGGATTCGCCTTCCGCGTGTGGGACATTTATCTGCAGCACATGGCATCGTGTTCTTAGCTTTGCTGCCATTCCTCTCCCCCACGTGTGCCCCGCACGCCGCTTCCGCTGCGTTGTGGCCCGTGTGCATTTTGTGCTCACTTGATCATCCGTCCCCGGCTTGCCGTCTCCACCGGCGCCTTTGCCCCCGCTTCCTGTAGCCAACGTACTCTACCGCTGCCTTGCCCCATTCTTCTTCATTCCGTCGCGTTGATCTCTCCTCCTGGGTAAGTACTGGACGGTCTTCTCCTGTTCGAGGCCTCTTGCCTTCTTTTTCCGTACCACGTTCCAATCTTGTGACTTGTGCTCTCGGGTTTGGCATCTTGTCACCTCCTCCTTCGTGTTCTACCCCGGACGACCCGGAGTTGTGCGCCCGATGCTCTTGGATGCTCCAGTCCGTTGGGCCTCCTTCGTGCCGTCCTGCTCCGCTCTGTATGCCCGGCACTTTGGGCTCCTTGCCTTTCTTATACACCTTTATCCTCGGGCTGGGGGCCCTCCACACTCCTGCCTCTCCAGCCCTGGCAATTGTCCTCAGTGGCTTTTGGTTCACCAGGTCTTTCTTCTCTCTCCGCCCCGAATGCTCCAGTCCAGGGGTGTCCCCCTGCGTCCCCCGGCCGTTCCAGCCCTGTGGGCGGACTACTTGCCGCCTTGCTTCGCCCTGGATGTACCAGCCTGTGGCGCTGGTCCGTGGTCCTCTGGATGGCCCCCTGGATGAAGGTCGCCGTTCTTCCTCCCTGCTCGGTGCCGGACGCTCCTGTCTGATGCTTCCTGCCTTTCTTCCCTCCTCTACATTCCAATGCCACAGCTCGCGCCTTCGCTTCCACTGCGGAATCCAGCCCACTCCCTTTGGCTACTTTGTGTGGTACGCTGTCGTCTCCTTTTTTTTGTTCCGTCTCGGATGATCCAGTCCGGCGCGTACCTCCCCCGGGTGCTCTGGCCCCGGGGGGCCGCCCTTTTTTTTTCTCCTAAGCCTGCCCCGGATGTTCCAGTCCAGGGGCGCAGGTCCCCCTCCCCTGGATGTTCCAGTGCAGAGCCCATCTCGTTCACTTACCCCCCTATGGGGGGCTTTGGATTGGGGGGCAGGGGAATGGGGCCCCACCCCCCTCTAAAAGCATTCTTTATGCCATTATTGTTAGATACGCGCGCCGAAATGAAACATACGTCAAAAGTGTACAATGCAGCCCCTCCAAATGACCGCCTCGGGGAGCTGACTCACGCCGTCATATTTGTTTTGATCAATCATGGCTGTTTTTCAAAGTTAGGACCTTTACAAGGTTTTCACTTCTTCACCAGCCTCCACTACTTCCATACAAGCTAGAGATGCGATTTGAAGGTGCACTAGCAAGGTTGAGGGGCCGAACAACACTATGTATAAGCCACAGGCCCCAAATCTCAAGATATGTATTTGCCATATTTTTTTTTGCTGTGCACGCGTGCAATTTGCAGTCGCCGGCATTTGCCATCTTTCATTGTGACCGTCCAAAGGGAAATCAGGCTACAGTGCACTAAATTTTGGGGCGACCCACCAGCAGCTGGCCTGCTACTGGGCCCCTTCGTACTCTGCTCTGGTCGGCCGTGTCCGCACCGCCCTTTCGTCCTTTGCCCATCACGGCGCTCCCCACCCCACATGCTTGCTGCCGCCAGCCTTCTGCTCCTGCCGACCTCGCTCCTGTCCCCGGGTGTCACCTGTCCCCTCCTGACGGACAAGTTCACCCTCTGTCCCCCTTCTTCTGCTGCTCTGCCGCTGCCTCTGCCTCCACCCTGGGCTCGTCTTCCCCTTGATTGCACCTCCTGCTCTTTCCTCCCCTGCTGCCGACCCACCTCTTCCTCGCGAAAGCCCCCCTTCCCCGAATGATCGTGCCCCTGCAACTTTCGGCCCAGGCTGATCCAGTCCGGGGCACGTCCCGTCTCCGTCCCAGCCATAGCATATGCCCTTATGCACCCCTTCCTGCGTCCTCCGCCGGCTCCTAGCTGTTTTCGACGGCCCCGCCCTGGAGGTCACCCACAGCTCTAATACTTGCTGCACCCTCTTCCGTCTGCACGCCATCAGGTCGTCCCTTTATTCATCGACTGCTTCATCGACACGCCTCATATCCCGCGTCCTCTTGCTGCCGCAGTTACCAGTCTGCCTGGGGCCGCACGTCCTTCGTGGTGACCTGCGGGTTGTACCTGATCAACGCCATCTCTACTCTCTTGGTGACCAGGTCCCTCATGTCCTCAGCACACGCCTCCAACTGGGTCTCTCTAGACGTCATGCGCGCCTGCAGATGTTCCACCGTACGCCTCAATAGCCTCTGTGCCATGACCTCCGGCACTACCGTATGCTCCAAGAGTCCCCACTACAGTGACTCCAAAATCACCATGTGCAGAACTCCCTTGCGATGCCCTTCTTTCCCTCGTTCCCTCCCGATCACTCTTCTTCGGTTTGCACCCCTCTTGAGCAGCGGGATGTCCAGATCCCTCACTTTCGGCCCGTCTATCTCCCTATACTGTTCACATTGCGTGAAGTGCTCGTACGTTTCCAGCTCCTTACCATAGTTGCACCAATGTATTCCTCCCGGAGAACCATACCCCTATCCCTGTACCACTTCATGATGGTCTCCCTCACTGGCGCTTGACCTGTGAGGTCTGGAGCCGCCCTGGTCGTAGCCGTTTTAGCATTGTGTCGGCGTGAGAATGTTGGGGAAGTGGACCTGCTGTTCCACTCTGCCCTCCAAATATCTGCTCAGCGTGACCACCTCCGGTCCCCCTGTCACCTGCGCCAGCATGTGCACTGGCTGCGGACACACTCTTAACTGCCTTCTGCCCCTGTCCTCCCCCACCACCTATCGGGATCTCTCTTCATCCCCCGACCTTGGCAGTATGTGCATCATGTGGAGGTGATCCTTTCTCTCTGGCACCCTGCACTCCGGTTCCTGTTCCTTGTACACCGCTTGTGCCGCTCCATCCGCCTCATGCTTCCCTACACCCCCTCAATGCGACTCCTGCTTCACCAGATGTATGTGCAGCAGCACGCTCCTGATCTCCAGGCCGTGCCATATTGTGTACACCAGTGACGCCAGTTCCGTGCCCAGGGCTTCATGCGTCTGCTTGTTGACAAGTCTCCTGAGGGATGCCATGTCCGCCTCTGCGTCCACCACCATCCAGATTTCCGTCACGTCTTCCCCTAGCCCCCCAAACCATGACGGCCACCGTTTTTAGCTCTCCATGGAACGCGGCCCCGTATACAACCTTGTGGACGATGACTTCCGTCTTCTGCCCCACCCCCTTGACCTGTACTGCTGCCGCTCCCCCCTTCGGCGGCTTCCCCCCACCCCTGACTCGTCCAGAAACACCACCACTCTACCAACTTTGGGCTCAGTAAGAAAACGTGTATTTTCCTGCCAAAAGGTAAGCTTTAGTTGTTTGAGAGATGCCTAAAGGCATACTACATTTTTACCTTAGTATTGGCCCATACAAAAACCGGTGACAAAACATTTTGACCTATAAATCCAAGCATTGATCTTTGGATGTTGTGTGGACCCCTGACCCCCGGAAATGATTTGACTTATGCACCATTTTCTGGACTGACTGAGGCGCTCACATTAGTCAAGAGCCCATACATTTTTCTACATTTTCTCATGAATGCTTAGGTATTCTAGTGGTCTGCACCTAGGGGCCTGGGGCACCTCTTTTTGAGAGGTCCTGGGTTCAATTTCCAATCAGCCTTGCTAAGTAGGAAGATCCCATGTGACATGGTAGTGACCTCAGCGCCACAAGCCATGCCACCTCAGCACCTATGGGACCCAAAAAACAGAGTGCACATCTCTAGATGGCACTATAAAAGACAGAGTGCCCATGTGGGCAATTTTCACCTGATTGTAGGATGCCTTCTAACTATCTCTTCTTAAATCTGTAGTTATTGTGAGTTCCTTTGTTGTTACACTAACTCCTTCGACTGCAGCCCTTCATGTTGTGGATTGGATCCTGTGGTCCCTTGCTCTCACTGTGGGTACTTGGATTTCAGGTTGGTTCCATCAAAACATTTCTATTTGGAAAGCCTGGACTACACCAAGAAGCAGCAGGAGAAAGCAGAGGCACAAGCAAAACAATGTCTTCAAAAGCAATCAACAGTGAAAGCCTGTGTCAAATTTCTGGTACCAGGGATTTTCAGTCTTTGCGTATCTGCAGCCCCGTGAATTACAACCAGTACGTCGAGACTGACAACATTACTGAAGGGCGGAAGAAATGCAACATGGACACCAAGGACACTGCCGAGAAGACAGCGCCCTCAGTGGCACCAGCCAAGCCAGCGCCAGCGCCCAAAGCGGCTGGTGAACCTGGACCTGACGTGCCCTGAAGTGGGCTTGGAAACGAATGCCTTCAGGGCTTGGAAGCTGCCTTGAGTCTACTCTCTGCTGGAGGAACTGCAGGCAAAATGAAGCAGAAGGAGAAGAAAGCAGTCGATATGAGATTCGAAGAGGACAACCCGGGAGATGGACACGAACCATCCGATGAGTTTTAGGAATTTTTTGTAATGAGCTTTGAGCTTGTCCTCGCCGGAGAATCCTGAGAAGGGGTCCTCAATCAGAAAATCAGCGGTGGTCACGGGCTACTTCACACACGGCTCACATGCAAGCGTCCACAAACAAAGCCAAAAAACGAGACCGGTTTCGGCCCAACAGTAGGCCATAATCAGTCTGAGCGTGAGATAACAAAGGATATTCAAAAAGACATTCTTTATCTCGCATCAGTGCGTGTATCACACATGCAGACATCCGTCATTTTACTGGCGTGTTCCATCTGGTGTATTATACATCTGGTTCACTGACTTCACTGAAAATACATGTGCATAGCGCAGGAATTGCATCAACAAATATTCAAAACACATGATAATTTGGCAGTGTGCGCGACCTGTTCAGGCGACGCGGCGGCGCTTACTCTGTCTGCAGTTGCCATTTTCAGCTGCTGCCCTGCAATTCAACAACAGGCTGGCATCCATAGACAAACTGTCTGCAGCTGGCAGGACGATCCCGAGATCATTCAGGGTTTTTACCAGCGCTCTGTGCCAGCGCTTCCTGAGATTTGGCTGTGGACGGTTGACTGCAAACAGTTTGGTCCCAGGAAATGATTGTTTGATGTGTTGGTTCAGTCTGTGAATTGGATCTCCATACTTCAGGGGAATATACGCCTCATATGGCACTCTCCACACATGGATGCGAAAAAATTCCGAAAAACTACCCACCCTCCTACCCTTTGTTTTGGAATTTCGTGTCATGTATCTGTCCTTCCCAGACCAACTCACAGGCAAGGAACTGCAGAGCGCTTTGGGGTACCCTAGCCTGCGGCAGTCCCCATTCATCCTCTTTACGGCCGCCAGGAAATATCGTTCATGGGAGTTAGTACGAAGGAAACGTACCCCGTCTCCCCGTCTCCACCCGCGTTTTGTACCTCGGGGGGTATTGCTGGACCAGGGGATGTATGTGGCACTGTTTGTAGGCTTGAAATGGGTACAGTACCTCGGTTCATGCAGGTCCAGGACATGTAGGTCCAGGAAAATGATATCCGCTGACACACCCAGAGCCAAAACCTCAAAAGGCAGGTGTGGGGGGTACCAAGAGAAAAGCATTGCAGTGATCCGCGGCGTATGGGCGCGGTGGTGAATACACGCGCTATCAGCGATAAATCTCAGCAAAATGCATGGCAGTGCATTCTGGCCCAGACGTTCAAAACAGCGCAGCGCTAGGTTAGCCCAGGCTGGGGCGCAATTCGTCCCCATGGAGAAGCCCTGGGCCTGCCTGTAAATTCCACTGCCTGGGGCCTTAAAAATATTATGAGTAAAAATTAGGTGCAGGAAAACCTCACCCAGGGAAACCTCGGGATCGTACTGCATATTGAAAAATGGGAATGAGGTATCAATGAATCGAAACCATCGTTCACCAATCGGCTCAGTGAGCCATCGCACATATGCACGCTCATGTAATGTGATCTCAAAATTATTCAGACATGTGTTCTTCCACTCATCGCGCCAATAGCGGAACGCTTTGCTCAAATCACTGAACGTAAAATTTGTGTACAGGGCAGTGAAATCAAAGGAGGTCAGGACATACTGATCGTGGTCCCCATCCACCCAATGTTTGAAATTGTGTATGCTCTGTAGAAAATCCAGTGTATCCGTGAGGGGAGTGTTCTTGGCGTGTTGCCAAGCATTGAAGCGCAAAAATATTTTCCCCAACGTGCTCAAAATGATTGACAGGGGGGTAGTGAACCAGCTTGTGAGTGCTGTGGTCGGTCTGGAAGGCAAAGAATTTTCACGAATGGATTTTCTCTTGTGGGTCTCCACTTGCATGTATAAAATTGGCATTTTCATAGGCGGCGACCTTTCAAAGAGATTTTGCAACAACTCGGTTAGTGGTTCGTCCACGTTGTGGGATTCCAGCAGGGTGATGGTTGTTTTGGCGATGTCCCGTCTCCACACCTTAGCCTGGTCAGTCCGCATCAATTCTTGATCGGTTGTGAAGTCCCCAAGCTTGTGGTATACCGGGTCTCCATTTTTGTGGACCACACCCATGTTGTTGTTTTGTTCCATGAGGTATGTCTTGAGAGACATCACAACTTGATCCCCGTCTTTGTCAGCAGCCACAATTACGTGTGTGTTTGGGAACTCATGCACGCATCCACTATGCCAAATCACACCACGAGAGGGGGGACGTTGCTCAGCAAAATCGCTGAGCGTGAACTTGAAAGTATCATGGCACTTGTTGACGAAATTTTCGATCACGAACGACTCTGCTCCCAATTTTTGTAGCACACACGGAAGTGGGGTAGATGTCCACCTTTTTTGGTTCGTTTGTAAAAGCCAGCGACCATAGAAGCACACGGCGCATCTCCATAGCCTCAGATTGGAGCGCCCTCAATGAACGCTTTATAGATGGACCAGGGAATGAATGGGGCACAAACTTTCCTCCGAGCGATAGCAGCATGCAAAGGTATGGCGAAATTGGTTGAGACAAAACATCTCCTTGCAAGACGGTAGGCACGAAAGGCTTGAGGTGTAGTTCAATGCTGTGAAGCACTTTGAAATCCATGTCACTTTCAGCAATTTCTTTGGGGCAACGCGTCTTGTCCCACTCACGTTTTCTCATCTTTTGCTTCTTTGACCGCGTCTCTTTGGTGTGGGTGTTCGGAAACGGAGTTTCTTTGACTTTGGCAATTTTGCTTGCTTTTTCCCGCGGGTTTTGCGCCCGCCGTAACTCTTGGGACTTCTTCCTCACCTTCCTCTCTGTGAGCTTCCGGTGCTTTTTCGTGTCGTTGAGGTACGTGAGCTCCTTTTCATTGAGGTACTGCTTGAGGCGGAGTCTTCTTGCCCTCTCCCTCTTTTCACGTGCCACGTTTTTGATTTTGTAGCGAGCTCCGGTCGGTTGGTCACCTTTTTTTGTAGTGCACGGCCAAGGGCAAGTATTTGGTCATCCATTTCGAGTTCACTTTGAAAGCCTTCACGCATAATTTCCTCAAAGACGGTCGGCTTCTTTCTTTTTGATGTTCTCTTCCCACTTGGTGTTTTTTTTCCCAAAATTATCATTGATCGATCGTAAGCTTACGACAATTTGCGTGAGTGCTTTATTACATTCTTCAACGAGATCACAGCGTGCTGTGTTGGTGTCCATTCCCCATTGCGCACATTCATCAACAATGGTAATAAAATGTGCATGCACCTTGCCACGTGCCGTGCTTGCCAAATCCCGCACACGAGCATCATCATTGGCTTTTTGTTTTTTAGGAGTTCAATTTTGGTGTTGTAGAACTCTTCGTGCACCTTCTTTTGAGACTCTTCGGCAATGACGTTCATCACTTTGTTGGTACCATCGTAAAATTGGTCCTTTTTGGCCTTGAATGTGTTGTGCCGGTAGAAGAGCATCTTTCAGATTGCAAGGTCACGATTCTTGGCTTTTTCGGCGGCCATGAGGTAGGTAACAACGTCCGAACCAATCGCATGTGGCACGGCTTGGAGTTGCCACTTTGGTTTGTGGTTTCGACACTTAAAAGACATATTGGCGCTCGGTAACACAAGACATTTCTGGAATTTTTTGGGATGAGCTTTGAGCTTGTCCTCGCCGGAAAATCCTGAGGGGTCTCGGGGTCCTCAATCAGAAAATCAGTGGTGGTCACGGGCTACTTCACACACGGCTCACATGCAAGCGTCCACAAACAAAGCCAAAAAACGAGACCGGTTTCGGCCCAACACTAGGCCCTCATCAGTCTGAGCGTGAGATAACAAAGGATATTCAAAAAGACATTCTTTATCTCACATCAGTGCGTGTATCACACATGCAGACATCCGTCATTTTACTGGCGTGTTCCATCTGGTGTATTATACATCTGGTTCGCTGACTTCACTGAAAATACATGTGCATAGCGCAGGAGTTGCATTCACAAATATTCAAAACACATGATATTTTGGCAGTGTGCGCAACCTGTTCAGGCGACGCGGCGGCGCTTACTCTGGCTGCAGTTGCCATTTTCAGCTGCTGTCCTGCAATTCAACAACAGTCTGGCATCCATAGACAAACTGTCTGCAGCTGGCTGGACATTCCCCAGATCATTCAGGGTTTTTACCAGCGCTCTGTGCCAGCGCTTCCTGAGATTTGGCTGTGGACGGCTGACTGCAAACAGTTTGGTCCCAGGAATTGATTGTTTGATCTGTTGGTTCAGTCTGTGAATTGGATCTCCATACTTCAGGGGAATACACGCCTCATATGGCACTCTCCACACATGGATGCGAAAGAATTCCAAAAAATTCCAAAAAAATTCCGAAAAAAGCACCCTTCCATGACAAACCTGTTCAGACCGCGCCGAGCGCCTCTGATCACTCTGCAGTACCCTCTTCAACAACCACCAAGCTCCAAGCCACACATCCAGCGACATCCTCACCCACACCCACACCACTTATGGCTGAGGGTCTAGGCTTTACCGGTATGCCTTACTCCACCTATGGTGTGACTCCAGCCGCAACTGCATGAGCTATGGCGGCTGCAGTCAGCGAACCAGTGCCATCCAGCTCCACCTACACCGGTATTCCTGAGTCTATGCCACGCCGTTATGATGATGACTATCACAGACCCGCGGCGGCTGTGTACATGATTGGTATACCTGGCTATGCGGCGCCCAAGCCTGGCTATACCATGCCGGCACCTGGCTTCACCTCTCTGAGTGGCCTACGTGGCCCTGAGTCTTGTGGTGGAAGGAGCGGAGGATCGGGAAGAACCTCAAACAAGTCTCTGACGCGGTTGGAGATACGAGAAGCTCTTCGAGGAGCCACTGCAGACCTAGCGGGCGATTTAACTCAAGAAGTTCGGGCCAAGTTGGAGCTCCTTATTCCTCCCCAAGCATCAACTACCACCATGGGAGCTTCTCTTCATCGACTACAAGCCAATCATCTGGTGGGGGGACTTACAAACACCCTGGGAGGCTTGAGGAGCCGACCTATGCTGACCCCTGCTGTGATACCAAGGAGCCCTTTCGTATAAAGAATGCCCCAGCGGCCCTACAGCCACGTGGAGAAATACACGCGAGCCGAGCTCGACCAGTTGGGGTTGCCAGTCCTAAGGGCTATGGTTGATGTTGGGCCCTACGGCTCCAGTGATCTGGGCGGTGACCCTTCTGATGATGAGCCGCCATCTATGACGTCTGCTTCACCCTCTGAGGGGGATGACCCTGTGGACCCCGAGGACCTGAGCGGCAAGTGGGAGATGAAAAAGAGGAAGACAAAGCGCCACGAGAGACGCGGGTCTCAGGAGGATAAGGCCATTGCAACCTCCAAGATTGTGGTGAACTTGCCGGAGTTCACAAGGAAGGACCTCAGCGCGTTTGCTGAGAACTTCGGCCGGTTCCTGAGGATGAACGGCCAAACCCGTGCTAGTGGGCGAATGAAGTGCGATCTGCTCCTCCAGTGCTTCAAGACCAAGTACCTGGAGAAGCAGGTCAAGCCCATCGCGACAAAGTCCGCCACCTTCGCGGACGTGTTGGTTGCCTTGGAGAGGCAGTACCCGTCCTACGACACCGACCTCTCCATCCGGGCCGAGATCCAGAACATGGCAGCGTTGCCCAACAACCCCAAGCCTGCCGGGATTTCAGAGCTGCTTGCCGACCTCGACCACTGGGTAGGGCGACTGACGCCAGGTTCCTATGGCAGCGACGAGGTGCTCTTCTGGCTGGTGGCCAAGCTCCCACGAGAGCTGTGGGATGATCGCCCGGCAACAGCGGAGCGCAAGGCAAGAGCCCTCACCTACGAGAACCTGTCTGTCCTACTTTTGGAGCTGGCGCTGGAAAAAGAAAGCAACCAGTACCTGAACGCCTACCGCCCTGGAGGAGGCCGTTCTGAGAGCCATGGCCGAGGGTACCAAGGACCCCGCCCCGGAGAGGGGCCTACCCCCAAAAATGCTCGCTTCAAGAGCAATGTCCAGGATCTCTTCTGGTGTGATGGCAGAGATGGGCAGGGTTGCCTGCTTAATGCCCCTGACTGTGACCAGCGGAACTGTTTGGTGGTCCAGGGGAAGAAGCAGGAGACACCGGCGCAAAGCCAATATGCCGGACCACTACAGGTGCACAATCACCTGTGCCTTCTGCGGAAGAGGAAGCACTACGTGGACGAGTGCTACCACAAGCAACGCCTTTCGGCGAAGCTCAAGAACGAAAACGGAAGTGGCAAGGGCAGTGGCAAGGGCAACGCCCACCAGGACAGTGGTAAGGGCAAGTCCAAGGGCCCTGGCAAGGGCCAAGGTGGCAAGGGCAAAGGTGGACGAGGAGGCTCTGACCGCAAGCTGGACAGCAACAAGAATGCGGACCACTCTGGAGGGAACCCCAATCCTACCCCAGGGGGGAACTCTGAGCCATCTGGTGGGCCACCAAAGACGGGACCTACGACCCGTTCCCAGACGCAAGCCCAACAGGAACAAGGGCCTAAGCGTGCCAACGAAGATGGGGATCAGTCAAATTGCCGCAAACGTTCCCGTCTCATGCGCATGGCGCGGAAACTGCAGAGGAAGGGGTTTGAAGTGACCTGCCCCGCGGAGTTCTAACAGGGACTCTCCAGGGGACCTACAGATCTGGTGTTCTGGGGACGTATCTGTCTTGCAGGACGGGAATACCTGGGGGTACTGGATACTGGGGCCACTATGTCTATTGGGGCCAAGAAAACGTTACCTCGTGCGGACCTGAAGAACATCATGCCTAACGCAGCCATCCGCATCGGAGATGGGCATGTGGTGCACAGTTGTGGGGACTGTGAGGTCAACGTGCCTATGGGATCAAGGAGCATTGCCCATTGATTCTACGTGATGGACACCGAAGCCTTCGAATTTGTACTGGGGACCGACTGCTTCGTCAAGCACTCCCAGATTCTATCCCTCACTCTGCAAGCACCCTACGTCCTCCAAGTGGACCATGGTGATAGAGGAAATCTGTACCACTGGAGCAGTCTGAACACACTTCAAGCTACCTGGGGGTGTGCAAGAAGGAGTCCTCTAACATGATAGTTGCCTCCAAAACTGAGGACTATCAGCTCCTTGGGCATGTCCTAGACCAAGGTCTGGAGAAGTTGGGATACTCTCGGGAAGACCTGAACCTGGAGCTATTCGCCAGCGACAAGCAACATGTCCTGGACCTCTACTGCAGCAAAGGGAAAAATTGCTGCTACAAATTTTACTGGCCCTCTTTCAAGATGGCTTACAGGATCCCGAGGTGAGCTGGGGAAGGGCCTGACAAAGGTGGCGCTGGAACGTTCCCGTATGGTCCTGTGTTCCCCCGATTGGGGAGCCCACGGAGAAAATGAGTACTGGCGTACTCTATTGGATAGGCTGACGCTCATCTCCATCCAGATGCCGGACCACACCATCTACGTGCCTCTGGGTCGCAAGACGCCCATCTGAAAACCAGGGTGGAGGGGCATGCTAAGCGTGGTGGACGGGGGTCTAACCCCAGTGCCCTGGGAAGATCTGGACCCTGCTATGGTCCAGGAAATTCAACATGAAGGCAGCGGCTACACCCTGGATGTTCTGGAAAACCAAGTACGGCCCCGAGACGCTGTAGAAACTACTCCTGGGATGGACGAGTACGTTGTGTCTGACACTGTTGCCACCAATACCCCCTGCCGTGTACCTAATCCTGATGTAGTCTCAGAGTGTTGGCTTTCCGAGCTACCCAGCTCAATACACTCTGATGACGAAAACGAGCATGACGCCCTCTTTATGCAGACGTGCGTGGAGGAAGTAGAGAACGCCGAGTACGCAATCCCACAGAAACCCCTACTTTCCATGAGGGGAGAGGGGCCCTGGGACAAGGAGCTGGACCCGCGATCCAGGCTGAGGGAGTATGTGGACTCCAGGAGGAGTCTGGTGGCGAAACAACTATGCTACGCTAGGTCTACCCGCCGCTCATGGCCGTTGAAGCAAGGGTCTATGGGAGATATCTCCGAACTGAAGGAGGACCTTGAACAGAAGATTACCACCTTGCAACGAGAGCCGGACCTGAAGCTCATGAACAGCGTTTGGGGTGCCCATGTGAGCACCCCAGAGGAGGATGAACTCTCAGAGGAATGCGTATGTGAACCCCCTCGACTGTGCCTGTGTTGTCACTGACCACCTGAGACTGTGGAACGGGACCTTCTATACGCCTACCAAGGGCTGAAGGATACTACCAAGGACGCTGAGCCGGTTGAGGACCACCTCCCCGCTTCTATACACCAAGAGGGCAGGCAATCTACACTCCGACGAGAACATGGAGGACAAGATCAAGCTCTCGGACCCTAGAGTACAGAAGCTGATCAGGACCTACCTGGAGGTATTCAGAGAACTACCCCCTCCTGCTTCCTGTGACAAGCTAGTACAGATGGACCTCAAGCTGAAGCCCGACCTTGTGGGTCACAAGATACGTAGGAGACCCTGGCGGCTCCTAAAGAGCAGGCCGATGAGATTGAGCGACAGATACAAGAATGCACTGACGCTGGCCGATCCCATGGTTTTCTCAACGTGGCACATGTGTGGATTCTTCTTTTGGCGTCATACGCTAGATTGCCTTGCACCTTATTGCTTCTCGTTCGGGACAGGAGGAGTTCAGCGTTGCTTTCATTGGAAGCCCAACGTTGTAAAGCCGTGTACGCCGCCCGGGTAGTATGTGAGTATTGCCCAAAGGTGAGTGGTGAGCTGCTCCGTGCCTGAGGATGGAGCTTCTTGTTTTCTGGTGGACCGGGGCCTTTACCGTCGTCAATGTCCATAGAGGCTTGCAATTGGCAATCTTTTGACCAACCAAGGAGCGAATACGGGCTTGGAAGCATGCTATCAAGAAAGGGAACCCGCGCACTTTGTGTTAATTGAGTAGGACGAGTAATTGGTGAAAAAGAGAAATGTCGGCTATGGCGGTGAAATGGCGTAGGCGGCCTGATCACTGCCAACCAAGGTAAGTACTCAAGTTGTGGGGAAATGCTACCAATTGCCACTAATCCTGGACGGCCAATTTTCTGACTAGTGGTGCTCCATTTTCCATCGCAAGGGGCAATCGAGGAAAAGAAGACACTCAGAAAATGAATTCTTGCTGTTGCTTGAACAGGTCCTCATATCAGACTGTTGCTCCAACATCCCCACAGATGATCTTGTCCGAATCTTAGTTGTCGATTTTGTAAGGCCCCCGGCCTCAATTCCTTGTGGACGGCACAGCACAAACACACGAAGACCAAAGACCTTTATGTTCAAATCGACAAACCCTTTGTCCGGTTCTCTGTCATCTCCTTCGTGTGGATAAAATACCTTGAGATATAATGCATTAATTCTGAATGTGAATCTAAAATGAAATAGTACTTTTCATGCACGGAAGATCCTCTAACTGCACGCGTGTGACACATCCTAAGCTACAAGACTCACGATCTCAGCCTGGGCATGCGTGCCCATTACATGCGGTCAGAAAAAAGACCTAAAACCTTTCGGGGAGTATCCCGAACACAAAGAAAACCTTGGACTGAATCGCCAAGTGCAGATTCAAGACCAAGAAGGAGAAGTGCAGTGGCTTTTCGCAGGTGGACCGAACCTGAGCAGCCTAGGAACTGCAAGCCTTTAACACCTAAAGGCCGTGTCTTCTGCTGACGGGTAATGCCTTTCCGTGTTGGGAATGCCCCTGCACTCTTTGAGGAGCTGATGAACAAAATTCTATACATCCTGAGACGCAGACCCCTTGTACAGGAGCTGGCTTCCTGTGGGGCTGAACTGAAGGCACATATCGACGACGTGAGCCTGGTTACTTATACTCAGCAGGATGATATCCTCCTCCTACAAGAGGGTTTCCCTGTCTGTCAGGAAAACCATCTCCGCATCAAACTTGAAAAATGTGAGTTCATGCGTCAGGAGATGGAGTACCTAGGTGTCGACGTTAGGAATAGCTGGTGCAAACCAGCTGCATCGAAGATGTAACCCCTGCAAGATATGCAAATACGTGGCGACCGGAGGAACGGTCTACACAACGTTCAGACTTTTATTGGCGCTTGCATTTCTACTGGCGCCATATACAGAACTTTATTTATTCATCAGCCCCCCTGACTGATCTTATGAGGAAGACCAACCCTTGGCGGCGGAGCGACAGGGACGTGCCGTGTTTCCAAATGTTGAAGAAGACATTCTCCTCTACCAACTGCCTAGGGGTACCCGCCCCAAAGGCGAGGTAATACTCGTCACAACCCACTCAGATGTAGGGGGGGGGGTGGTAGCCTACACGAATGGCAGGACCTTAACCCTGCTGATTTGGCTCACGGCCACTATGATACTTCAGGTCTGAACCGCGACGGCACACTGAAGCATGACTACCCTGCCAATGGGTAACACCTGGTGCCCCTTGGGCACCGGAACTGGAAGTGAAATCAAGCACGATACAACTACAGTACCTATGACCAGGAACTCCTGGCTAGGATGCTCGTGTTTTCTTCCAAGTCCCGCATACTTGCAACTAACCCTATTGTATGGCTCCTCCTGCAAAGAGGAAACTAAACCGTTGATAGACCTATCTCACTCATTTCAGGTTGACTGTGCACCATACACAGGGTATAAAAAATGAACGGGCTCACTGCATATCACGTGATAACTTCGATGCCCTCTTAGGTGAGACATCAGAGGCGTCAGCTAGAGGGACATTTCAGCGTATCGGCGTCCAGCTGGACCTGTCCACGCGCACTGCAGGTGTTCTGGAGGGTTGGTGTCTCAGAGACTATCAACAAGAGTACCACTGTGTACTCCAGAGCCTGAGTGATGGCCTACGGGCATACCTGATAGACGCCAACCATTGGCATAAAGATAGTCACTACCTCTATTATGAGGACGGCATAGTTGTGCCTGAGCCAGGGCTGGACGGTTGCCTGCAGTCAGCCGATCTCAGTTCAGGGCATACAGGCTATAACCGCTCTGTTGACTTCTTCAGGGAGTGCTTCTACTCCCGACTAACCCTAACAGAACTACGGGTGCTAATGCAGTCCATAGTGGACCACTGCAGCTGTCATGGCAGGAAACAAAGCGACTCTTGTGACTGGTGACTGATCTCCAGTCTACGTATTGCTTTCGGTGCTAACCTTCTGTTGTGCGTGGATTTAAACCAGGGTCTGCGAAGGTTTGGAGGTTACGGCAGCTGTATTGTTTTCACCTGTGGTTTGAGTCGTTTTACCTCGTGTTCCCCTGCAGCCAAATGATCACAGCGGGCAGACTGTGAAAATGTTGGTTGACCAGTGTTTTGCACTCTATCAAGCACCCAAGGAGGTGCACTCTGATGTGGGTGTACACATCCGGAGCGATACCGGGTTGTACAAGAGAGTGCTAGACGCCCTGAGCATGCAGGTAACGTCAGGTGTTCCGTATCCTCACACTTCTAACCCTCTGTGCGAGGCACATAATCGTCTGGTGGAACAGATTTTGAGGATGCTGATGAAACAAGAACGTACTAAGGATTGGGTACACTTGTTGCCCTGTGATGTCCTAACCATGAACTCACCACAGAGGTCCTCAACTGGCTATAGCCCCCACGACCTGTTCCATTGGGGGCGTTCTGCATGGTTGTTCAAGATATTCCTTACCCTGAGGATTACAATCGTAGGAGATTGGCTGGAACATAAGCAGGACCTGGCCAACTTTGGCACAGCTAACCTAAAGTACGTTCGTGAACGTGAGTTAACTAGGCGCAACCGAGCGAGATGTCCTGCCACTCTCAAGGTAAGGAGACCTGGTCTTGTACAGCATTTGCCATTGCTTTTATGGCCCCGCAACTGTCTGCAGGACCCATTCCGTGACACATCATAACCATAGATGGATCCAGGATCCATGTAAGATGCAGTCCCCGCCTAGGTGGAGAGCTGCTGTGTGCACCTAAAGAGCTGAGAAATTACCAATCTCCTTACAACTTGTCCTGGGATGACTGGCATGTGTCGAACAGAGGGGTTGAGCGTATCAACCTAGAGTAGGCTGCGAACCCTGAGGAGGCAAACATACTCGAGGAAATGATTGCCGATGAGATGGCAGTCGATGGCTACTAGATAGATGCACGTATTGCTCGCCACGAGCATAAACAGGGTTCGAAATTCCTTACCCTGTGGGATGGCTATGGGCTATCTGAGGCAGCCTGAAATCCCATGTCAGCCTTTATAAGGCCAGACGGGGTAATAAACCCCGTCGTTTGTTCCTACCTAGTCAAAAACAACGTGGGTCAGCTGCTAAACCGCGCTGAGACAGTGTCTGAGCATAAGAACAAAAGCTAATCTCGTTGTGCCTATCTATCTGTTGCTGCTAACGAAACCGAGGAGGTAGCAAGCTTCCAGAGGCGGTGATACTTCCCAGAAATTGCCTCCTTCCGTTGCGAGTCTCATTCGGGCCACTCCTGCAGGCGTATAGGCTCCCCCCTGAGGTATCCTTCCCCCTCACCGAGGAAAGCATCACAGGGGATCATCGAAATACCACCAGGCGACTTATCGTGTCTGCAGCCCAATAGAGCGTGAGTCCTACTCCCGTATCCACCATACATTCATCGGCACAGTGTAGAACCAAGAAGGCGCCCACGTGCTGGACTAGGTACCCACAGGGTCGGATCAGTGGGACGTTTCCCCCTCAATACGACCACCAAAACTGCGGGTCACGTGTACACGCCGGCCTACATGAACAGATTTGGTCGCTTCGGAACTCACAGTTGAGGCCCTTTACACGCAACCCTCCCTGTTTTCTAACCGTTCAGGGGCGGTAAGCACTCGTGTGCTGACGACTAGCCCTATTCAATGTGTACCATGACAGGTTCAGGACTCCGGTAGAGCTCCAGTTTCAGTGAGTGTACTAACAGCTGTCCCTCTTGCGGGTTCGTTTTTCGGAACACGTCCACATCTGCTGCTTTCTGAGCCCTGCCCCTGCCTTTGTTGTGCCCTGCACACCCATGCCTGTGGTTACCAGCATGAGTGAGTGCCTCGTTCACTACGTGTTGCATGGGATATGCCCTAATGTGATGACCTTGGGGGAACCAACGGGGAACCGTGGTTTCCTCGACCAGGGGGGAATGGTAACCAAGGTGATGAGAAACAAGGTGTGTCCCCCCTCCCTGGGGACGCAGGTACCCACAGTTAGGACCGTTAACTGGTCCAGACCCATGGGGTTCTACCGATGGGGTTCTGGACCCAAGGGTCCTTCAACGGTCCGGGTCAAGCAGGCAAAAGCCATGAGCTGCTATCACCTCGACCACCCCTTTGACGACAGCCCACTTGCACTACCTTGGCCCACAGACCCCCCAAAATCAGTACGGAAACTCACCGACCTGACACGAAACTGCGCGAAAGGGACCATGCAAACGCCGGCGGAACTCCCGCTGCGGCACCCCGGGCAACAAGCTACCCACCCCTTTTTCAAAGCACACGCGCTTTCGGTCCCACCACCTGCAGTCCCGCAGAAGGGAGCACGGAGAAGAGGTGGTACACCCGCCCCCAGCACCCAACAGGCCAGAGTAGACGGCAAGGCGACAACCTCCCACACCCTAGCACCCGCCCGGAACTCTCCCCCTGACCCGGCAGGCGCCACGCCGCAGGCATCCTCATCATCCTCCCTCCCTCCACAGGCACCCCAATAGCTGGAAAGATACCGAGAGTTCCAACCGGGCACGGGAGTCCAACAGCCCTACAACAACGACCACACGGGAGACTGGATCTCGTGTGAGGGCACAATCGAATACCGCCTTAAGAGCAGGGGCCAAGACAATGCGGTGCAAATCCGGGTGCAATGGCACCGCCAACCTCAGCTAAACCAATCAAGCACCCCAGACAAGGCAAAGGGCAACACCTTGGAGCACAACAGCGCCCACCCCATCCGAGGCGTCGGCCCCGAAGGCAAGGCCTAACAGGGCATCAGGTACACCGAGAAACCCTCTCGGAATGAAGTTCTGGTCTTCCCCGGCCACGCCAACCCTAACGCCCACCGCTCGGGCATGATGTCTCAAAGCGCCAGTCCTCTCTGACAGGCCGGGGTCCGGGGACAAGGCCCCTACAGCCCTGGCTCGCGCCCACCGAAGCCACTGTCAAACTCCTCGACCTCAACCACCCACCCGTCACATACTCCAAGGACAACGCCGTCGCCCTTCAAGAACTGATGATGGCACACGGGGCGAACTGGATCCCCGAAGTCCTCACTCTCCAGTAGCAAGGCCTTCAACGCGACAACCCTCTTGTATGCACCCCGATAGATACCCCGGACCAGAAAGCATACAAATGCTACTGGCAGAAGGGGACCCCCTTGTATGGCTGGGCGGGCATGCACGTACACCTTGTCCACCACCTCAGAGTCCCAGGCAGACTGAGCGTCTACGAAGTTGTCAGGGACGGGTGGCAAAAAAATGTCATCAACACGCACGTCCCCTTCGGCGACGCAACGGAACCACTCCTCCAGGCCCTGGCCAAGGCATACCGCCAGATGGCCATGCTGGCCCCCACCATCATCATCAGCGACATGAACACCGCCCCCAACCCGGCGGACCGCGGGGGACAGGCCACAGCCCAGGACCACGCAGTCCGCGACACCATGGACATGCTTGGGCTCCTAGACCTAACCGCTTGCCTGGATGGCCAACCATTTCACTTCCCTCACCAAACGGAGGACGCCCCTCTGCATCAACGTGTGGTACGGCGACCACACCACCGTCATCCGGGCAGAGTCCCGGTACGGCCCGCTCCTGCTGGGGCCCACAGGCCATAGGCCCTTACACCTCCGCCTCACCATCCTCAACCTTCCGCCCAATCTTCTCGGAGATGGAGCCAAAGGCTTGCCGCTTCCCCTGAAAATGCCCTCACTGCAGGACAAACAAGCCTGGTCCCAGTATAACAGGGCCATAGACCGCGCCCTGCGCAACCAACAGGACCCCACCGACCTACTCACAGCAATGCGCACGGCTGCCGTCACCGGGCAACCGCAGGCTGAGGACGGCCAACCACCCACGGCCCTGGGGTATATGCTCCATGCCCTCTGACATGGGAAGCAACACTTTGCCACCCTTCTGCACACCGACATCCCGCAACCCCGCCACCACATACACGACTGCAGGACGCAGATAGCCCACATCAGGGCGCACCTGCCGCAGTGGCACATCCACAGACAACAGTGCATCGCCGAAGAACACGAGCGATATGCACGCCACAAACTCCCCTACACAGCCATACGCCACCTCGACAACGCCATGACCGACACCGGCCACTGCACCATCACCAGAGTCTGGCAGGAAGATTGCTCCTTCACCAACGACCCAGCTACAGTGCTCCGAGCCACCCAAGACAGCTTCCTCCACCAGCACACCCCTGCTGAGGACACACTAGACACAGACCCCCAAAACAAAATCAAACGCCTCTCCCAGGTCTTCAACCACGCCCAGAGGAGGCAACTGCAGAAGCGCCCTCTCACCATGGACGAAGTCTGGATGGCCATCCGCAGTCTCAGGCAACACAAAACCGCGGGCTACAACGGCCTCCCCGTGGAGGCATACTACCACCTCCCTGCCAACCTCCTCCGTCTCGTCGCCCAACGCCTATGGTACATCATCACGGGACAGACCGCCCTACCTACGGACTGGGCCAACGTTGTCTGCCCCCTCTACAAAAAGGGGGACTAGGCCAACCCGGACAAACTGGCGCCCCATGGTGTGTGCAGTCTTGGAGATCAAGATTGTCTGGCCCATCCTCCTGCATGGCGTCCGCCCACACCTGGTCCCCACATACTGGCCAGCTTCTTGGGGGATATACCGGGCCGGTCCCCACATGAGACCATCTTCCTCCAGGACACCGTTGCCGACATGGACCTGGTAGACCTCATCATCGCCCCCCTGGACGTCAGGGCTGCCTTCCCGAACACCCCCTGGCTCCTCTTCGAAGCGGTCTGGAGACGCCTGGGACTCCCCTTTGACAACTTCAACCCCAAATACATCCACACCCGCAAGTACACAGTCCGCACCGTAGCGGGCCTCACCCCCATCCTAGAGCCCTTCCTGTACCTCCTCGTGACACTGCCCCTGCCACTCATAATCCAGGAGTACTGCCCGGCCTACGCACCCTACCCCCTCCTCTCCCCCCTGGTGGGCATTGCGGACCACACCAACCTCACTGTTGCACACACTCTGCACGAACCCCAAACACCAGATGATGGACCCACGGTCACCCATCAAGCCGACGACTTACTGGAAGTGACCATTTCCTACCTCTCCCTCGACAACCTCATCGTCCACCCCACCAAGTCGGTAGCCATGATCGAAGGGGCTGCAACGGGCCCCATCCTGGGATCACAAGGGGCCTCCATGAACATCGTGGAAGCCACGGCCCACTTTGGAAGTGATCCAGACCTTCGACCCCAACAGGACCACCCTCCCCTTATAATTGCAGTCCTACCTGGCCCACCCCCCACGATATACGTCCCCGGCCACCAAAGCCCTCTCCCTGTCCAACCGAAGCTTTGCGTACTACTTGAAGGGGGTCTTGACCGCCTCCATAGGCTTCGGGGCACTCCACCTAACACACCCCTTGACCGCCCCCCGACCGGCCACACGCGCAGTCACCAAGGGGTTGGCGGCACAGGGCTGGCCCGACTCCATATCACCCCTGAGCCATCTGTGCGGCGTGGCCCCACTATGGAGACGCCATATCGAGCGCGGTGAAGGCGTCCTACACCAGACACACCGCGCTCCTCCTCCACCACATGACCCACAACCACTTCCCGGAAATCTGCGAGATCGCAACAATCAGACTCCAGGCTGCACAACGAGCCCGCAACACATGCCCACGCTGGATACTCGACAAGACAGACATGCCCACCAACAGCAACACCCGCATCTGGAAGCACCTGCAGCTTTTACTCCCTTCCCAACACCACGCCATCCTCACCAACCACACCTGGCAGGAAGAAGGGCCCCTGGCAGTCCTCTGCGGGTACCTCCCCCAACACCCCAAAGGCACCAACGACAGCATCGACCTCGTTTGCGCCTCAATCACAGTGGTATATGTCACCCTCCCCCAAAAGGGGGGTCCACCAGCGCAGCGGGGCACACCACACCCCTTCTGTACAGCTCCGCGCATGGGCTCAGTGTTGGCTCGTCCACCAATACGTCACACAAACGGCACGAGCCACGGGAAACCAGTTGCCGGCCAACAAGGACATGGAGACGGCCTACCGGGAGTTCAGAGCACAACACCCACATCCCGTTGCAGCGACAATACTCTACACGCCCATGGGCTCAGAGCAGTTGCCTGTGCCCCCGTGACGGGCAACGTCCCGCCACTTACCCTACTATTGGCCCCGAATGAGGTCAAACCCACACAGACCACCATCATCCACCACAGGGTAAAGTGGCGCATACCAAAACACCAAATGACACCCCAAAAAGTACTGGTGGTCCGCCAAGACTGCCAGCAGATGCCCCGCACATAGTGGGCCCGTGACGCCAACGCACGCACAACACCGTGGCCCGTATTACACCTCATAGCACACCACCACACCCACCCCACAACCCACTTGCCACTGCAGGCCTACACATGGGGGGCCCCGTGGTTCCATCTCACCGACACCAACCCTACCGTAGCATGGAACCCAGAGCACGAAATCCAGTGGCTATTCACCACAACACCCACCTGGCCCCGCCCCGATCCTACCGGGATCGCAATCTGCTACAGCATGTACGAGCAAGGCAGAACAGACAAACACAAACAGCCCCACTAAAACCTCCACGACACGTGCCATACGCCAGAACACCTAACGCAAACCCTCACGTGCCGACACCTCAACCCGGACACGGCCTCCATCCTCCTCTACATCCACTTCTACCTCACACAAGGGCAGCAAGAAGAAGGACTCATGGCTGTGTCCCCCCATGCGCAACGCATCATCTCCAAAGGAGTAGGGGTATACGCCACCACCATCCTGCAGCCCACAACCCCGGGGGCCCACCTCATCACAATCCTCGCCATATACGCCTATCAGCCCATGAACCCATGCGGCCTGGGACAGCCATCACAAGCAGACGTCATCTTCCTCACCGACCCCTCAGGCGTGTCCGCCCTCAGACCGATCACAGGGGGAGCCACCCTAAAACTATTCCACATTGAGGGACAGTAAGACATGGACCACCACACGGGCCACACCACCTACGGGGCCTCCTCGCATGGGGAACTGGGGGCCATGGCAGACACCATCACCAGACTTGCGGCTACGCTACCCTAGAACCTCCCAAACGTCGTCCGAGTCTGGTTCCTGGTGGACGACGGAGTCGACACACATCTACTCCTCCGCATAGCACAACAGCCGCTCCACAAGGCCACCGCAACCAGACTTGCCACCCAAGCACTGATGCTCTGGAAAGCCCTCCGCAGCGTCTCCCCCTATGTCAAACTTCACATCGTAAAGCAAGAGTCCCACAGGTACCAGTACGGGAACGGTAAAGTGGACATCCAGGCAGTGCACCAGCGCACCACACGCCACCCAGCCCTCGTGATGCCAGACCTAGACCGCCACCATACACACTTCCATCTCCTACCCGCCAAGGCAGAACCCCATCTGACTCCTGACCAGGTACCAGAGGACGCCCCCTATACCTCAGACGACAGAGCCTACCACTACTCAAACCCGATCCAGCCCGTTGCCCGGGTACTCGGCGACGTGGAGAGCCGGGCACACATCCGAGGAACTCCAGGAGACACTGAAAGTCCCCCTATACCACTCAGCACTCCGTCCAGCATGTGGCCCAGCCCACTTGCAGACGCGACGCATGCAGCTCCTCAGAACGCAGTCGTTCCTCCTCAGTAGAGTGGCCCGGTAGCTTGCGCGCAAGCACATCCACATCTTGGAGGAACACAAGCGCTGCCCATGCGACTGCACCACCCCGGAGGACTGGGAGCACCTCAAGAGGTGCCCCCTCCATGCGGGCAGAGACACATTAGTGGGCCCGTCCCCAGCGTAAACCCTATAGCAACACGAGGGCGGGCCGTCGCACAGCCACGCACACCAGGCTGCCAGCCACCTGTTCTGGGATCCCCTGATCAAGGAGGCCACCATGAGAGGGGCGGTGACACAGGCCCTGCAAAGATACCTGAACCAACACACAAGAAGCCCGATGAATCCGGCGGCACACCTCCAACTGGAAGCGGTCTGCAGGGCAGCGGCCAAAATGGCACATCGCAAACGCATCCTGTTGGCGCATACAGAGCAAGTCACCGACCCCACCAGCAGAGGACACATGATGCGTCTCATCTATTACCAGGCCGTACATGACCCAGCTGTGCACCAACCTACTCAACAGCTCACACACGCCCACCATCTCCGTCCACAGGCCTTCAAGACACCACCAGAGCGCCCCGGAAGAGCAGTAACCACAGGGCCCCCGCACCACAAGCAGCTGTGACACCTCGGAACTACCCGCCTCACGCGCACGAGACCATCTTCTCCTAACCCCCCAACGATTACGGCCACCGTTTGTACCTCTCCATAGGACGCGGCCCCGTATACAACCTTGTCAATGACCACTTCTGTCTCCTGCCCCACCCCCTTGACCTGTACTGCTGCCGCTCCCCCCTTGGGCGGCTTCCCCCCAACCCTTGCCCCGTCCAGAAACACCACCACTCTACCAACCTTGGGCTCAGTAAGAAAATGTGTATTTTCTGCCCAAAGGTAAGCTTTAGTTGTTTTAGAGATGCCCAAAGGCATACTACATTTTCATCTTAGTATTGGCCTATACAAAAAACCGGTGACAAACCAGTTTGACCTATAAAGCCAAGCATTGATCTTTGGATGTTGTGTGGACCCCTGACCCGCCAAACTGATTTGACTTATGCACCATTTTCTGGACGGACTGAGGCGCTGACATTAATCCAGAGCCTATACAATTTTCTATATTTTCTGTCCAATGCCTAGGTATCCTAGTGGTCTGCACCTAGTGGGCTGGGGCATCTCTTTTCGAGAGGTCCTGGGTTCAATTTCCAATCAGCCTACCTAAGTAGGAAGATCCCATGTGACATGGCAGTGACCTCAGCGCCACAAGCCATGCCACCTCAGCACCAATGGGACCAAAAACGCAGAGAGCACATCTCTAGATGGCACTATAAAAGAGAGAGTGCCCATGTGGGCAATTTTCATTTGATTGTAGGATGCCTTCTAACTATCTCTTCTTAAATCCGTAGTTATTGTGAGTTCCTATGTTGTTACACTATCTCCTTCGACTGCAACCCTTCATGTTGTGGATTTGATCCTGTGGTCCCTTGCTCTCACTGTGGGTACTTGGACTTCTGGTTTCATTCCATCAAAACGTTTCTATTTGGAAAACCTGGACCACACCAAGAAGCAGCAGGAGCAAGCAGAGGCACAAACAAAACAATATCTTCAAAAGCAATCAACAGTGAAAGCCTGTTTCAACTTTCTGGTACCAGGGACTTTCAGTCTTCGCGTATTTGCAGCCCCGTGTAGTACAAGCAGTACGTCGAGACTGACAACTTTACTGAAGGGCGGAAGAAATACAACATGGACACCAAGGACACTGCTGAGAAGACAGCGCCCTCAGTGGCACCAGCCAAGCCAGCGCCAGCGCCGAAAAGGGCTGGTGAACCTGGACCTGAGGTGCCTATACCTTCAGTGCCCTTAAGTGGGCTTGGGAACGAATTTCTTCAGGGCTTGGAAGCTGCCTTCAGTGGACTCTCTGTTCGAGGAACTGCAGGCAAAGAGAAGGAGAAGGAGGAGAAAGCAGTGGATATGGGATTCGAAGAGGAGAACCCGTGACATGGACACGAACCATCCGATGAGAAACCCTTCCATGACAAACCTGTTGAGACCGCGCCGAGCGCCTCTGATCACCCTGCAGTACCCTCTGCAACAACCACTAAACTCCCAGCCACACATCCAGCGACATCCTCACCCATGGGACGCTGGGAACGGCCCGGTGCCGGGATGAGGCAAAGGGGAATGCGACATGGGATGGGCAGGGAGATTGAAAGTACCAAGCAACAGCCATGTTGGATTGGGAAACCAGTCGCCATGGAGTGGTGAACCATGGGCCAACCATGGGGAACCTGACCACGGGAAGTCGGGAAAATGCCCTGAACTCCGGGACGGCCGTCAGGTGTCCGCAGCAGTGTGAGGGTTGACCTTGAGATCCCCGGGTCAATGGCCTGAGTACACGTAGGTTCACGCGTGAGCGGGACCTGGGGGAACGTGGAAAGGGTCGCCCCCTGGCCTCCAGCCGTGGATGGACGACACCCAAGTGTATCCGGGAGCTGAGTGGGTACTCCAACCCGTGAGGGATGGGGAGTGTTCGAATGTGGTTGACAGAGAGAAATGCTCCGCTGTCGGCCAGGGCTATCCACAGGAAACCCGCCTGCAGGCGCCCAATAGGCTGTGCTAGGGGGGGAAGGCCGGGGGATCCTTCAAAGGGTGACCAGAAGGAGCTGAAACCGTGAGGGCAGCGACTGAAGGGAGCCTACTGCCGGTCATGCCCCAAGGGAACCTGATTGAAGATCTCGGCCGTGAGGTGAGACAGGGGTTGCCAGGGGAACTGATGGTGGAGAGCTGCCCTTCCCGCCAGAGGCGGCCACCATGTAAAACAAACAAGGAGATGTCAGATGAGGCTGCGGACGCGGCCGCCCTTACTTACTTACTTACTCTGCAACAACCACTAAACTCCCAGCCTCACATCCTCACCAACAACCACTCCACCTATGGCTGAGGGTCTAGGCTTTACTGGTATGCATTACTCCACCTATGGTGCGGCTCCAGCCGCGACGGCGCCAGCTATGGCGACTGCAGTCAGCGAACCAGTGGCATCCAGCTTCACCTACACCGGTATTCCTGAGTCTATGCCGCACCGTTATGATGATGACTATCACAGACCCGCGGCGGCTGTGTACATGATTGGTATACCTGGCCATGCGGCGCCCAAGCCTGACTATACCATGCCAGCACCTGGCTTCACCTCTCTGTTTAGCCTATGTGGCCCTGAGTCTTGTGGTGGAAGGAGCAGAGGATCAGGAAGATCCTCAAACAAGTCTCTGACGCGGTTGGAGATACGAGAAGCTCTTCGAGGAGCCACTGCAGACCTAGTGGGCGATTCAACTCAAGAAGATCGGGCCAAGTTGGCGCCCCTCACTCCTCCCCAAGCGTCACCTACCACCGTGGGAGCTTCTCCTCACCATCTACAAGCCAATCATCTGGTGGCGGGACTTACAAACACCCTGGGAGGCTTGAGGATCCGACTTATGCTGACCCCTGCTGTGATACCAAGGAGCCCTTTCGTACCAAGAATGGCCCAGCCGCCCTACAGCCACGTGGAGAAATCCACGCGAGCCGAGCTCGACCAGTTAAGGTTGACAGTCCTAAGGGCTATGGTCCATGTTGCACCCTACGGCTCTAGTGACCTGGGCGGTGACCCTTCTGATGATGAGCCGCAATCTATGACGTCTCCTTCACCCTCTGAGGACGATAACCCTGAGGACCCCGAGAACTCGAGCGGCAAGAGGAAGAAGAAAAAGAGGAAGACAAAGCGCCACGAGAGACGCAGGTCTCAAGAGGATGAGGCTATCACCACCTCCAAGATTGTGGTGAACTTGCCGGAGGTCACGAGGAAGGACCTCAGCGAGTTCGCTGAGAACTTCGGCCGGTTCCTGAGGATGAGCGGCCAAACTCGTGCTAGTGGGCGAATGAAGTGCGAGCTGCTCCTCCAGTGCTTCAAGACCAAGTACCTGGAGAAGCAGGTCAAGCCGATCGTGACAAGGTCCGCCACCTTCGCGGACGTGTTGGTTGCCTTGGAGAGGCAGTACATGTCCTACGAGATCGACCTCTCCATCCGGGCCGAGATCCAGAACCTGGCAGCGTTCCCCAACAACGCCAAGCCTGCCAGCATTACCGAGCTGCTTGCCGACCTGGACCACTGGGTAGGGCGACTGATGCCAGGTTCCTATGGCAGCGACAAGCTGCTCTTCTGGTTGGTGGCCAAGCTCCTAAGAGAGGTGTGGGATGAATGCCGGGCAACAGCGGAGCGCAAGGCAAGAGCCCTCACCTACGAGGACCTGTCTGTGCTACTTTTGGAGCTGGCACTGGAAAAAGAAAGCGACCAGCACGTGAACACCTACCGCCCTGGAGGAGGCCGCTCTGAGAGCCATGGCCGAGGGTACCAGGGACCCCGCTCCGGAGACGGGCCTACCCCGAAAAATGCTCACTTCAAGAGCAATGTCCAGGATCTCTTCTGGTTTGATGGCAGAGATGGGCAGGGTTGCCTGCTTAACGCCCCTGACTGTGACCAGCGGAACTGTTTGGTGGTCCAGGGGATAGAAGCAGGGGACAAACACTGGCAGCAAAGCCAAGATGCCGGACGACTACAGGTGCACAATCACCTGTGCGTTCTGTGGGAAGAAGAAGCACTACGTGGACAAGTGCTACCACAAGCAACTCCTTTCGGCGAAGCTCAATAACGAGAACGGAAGTGGCAAGGGCAGTGGCAAGGGCAACGCCCACCAGGACAGTGGCAAGGGCAAGTCTAAGGGCCATGGCAAGGGCCGAAGTGGCAAGGCCAAGGGTGGACGAGGAGGCTCTGACCGCAAGCCCGACAAGGACAAGACCGCGGACCAGTCTGGAGGGAACCCCGATCCTACCCCAGGGGGGAACTCCGAGCCCTCTGCTGGGCCACCAAAGACGGGATCTACGACCCGTTCCCAGACGCAAGCCCAACAAGAACAAGGGACTAAGCGTGCCAACGAGAATGGGGATCAGTCAAATTGCCGCAAACGTTCCCGTTTCATGCGCATGGCGCGGCAACTGCAGAACAAGGGGTTTGAAGTGACCTGCCCCGCGGAGTTCTAACAGGGACTCTCCCGGTGACCTACTGATCTGGTGTTCTGGGGACGTATCTGTCTTGCAGGACGATAATACCCGGGGGTACTGGATACTCGGGCCACGATATCTATTGTGGCCAAGAATACGTTACCTCGTGGGGACCTGAAGAACATCATGCCTACCGCCGCCATCCGCATCAGAGATGGGCATGTGGTGCACAGTTGTGGGGACTGTGAGGTCAACGGGGCTATGGGATCAAGGAGCATTGCCTATTGGCTCTACGTGATGCACACAGAATCCTTGGAATTTGTATTGGGGACCGACTGCTTTGTCGAGCACTCCCAGATTCTATCCCTCACTCTGCAAGCACCCTACGTCCTCCAGGTGCACCATGGTGACGGAGGAAATATGTACCACTGGAGCAGTCTGAACACACTTCAAGCTACCTTAGGGTATGCAAGAAGGAGTCCTCTACCATGATAGTCGCCTCCAAAACTGAGGACTATCAGCTCCTTGGGGATGTCCTAGACCAAGGTCTGAAGAAGTTGGGATACTCTCGGGAAGACTTGAACGTGGAGCTATTCGCCAGCGACAAGCAACATGTCCTGGACCTCTACTGCAGCAAAGGGAAAAATTGCTGCTACAAATTTTACTAGCCCTATTTCGAGTTGGCTTATGGGAACCCGAGGTGAGCTGGGGAAGGGCCTGACAAAGGTGGCGCTGGAAGGTTCCCGTATGGTCCTGTGTTCCCCCGATTGGGGAGCCCATGGAGAAAATGAGTACTGGCGTACTCTATTGGATAAGCTGACGCTCACCCCAATCCAGATGCTGGACCAGGCCATCTACGTGCCTCTGGGTCGCAAGACGCCAATCAGGAAACCAGGGTGGGGGAGCATGCTAAGCGTGGTAAACGGGGTCTGGCCCCAGTGGCCTGGGAAGATCTGGACCCTGCTATGGTCCAGGAAACTCAACATGAAAGCAGCGGCTACACCCCAGATTTTCTTCAAAACCAAGTACGGCCCCCAGACACTGTAGAAACTACTCCTGGGGGGCACCAGTACGTTGTGTCTGACACTGTTGCCCCCAATACCCCCCGCCGTGTGTCCCTAATCCTGATGTAGTCTCAGAGTGTGGGCTATCTGAGCTACCAAGCTCAATACACTCTGATGACGAAAACGAGCAGGACGCCCCCTTTGTGCAGACGTGCGTTGAGGAAGTAGAGAACGCTGAGTACGCAACCCCACAGAAACCCCTACTATCCATGAGGGGGGAGGAGCCCTGGGACAAGGAGCCGGACCCCCGATCCAGGCTGAGGGTGTACGTGGACTCCAAGAGGAGATTGGTGGCGAAACAACTATGCTACGCTAGGTCTACCCGCCGCTCATGGCCGTTGAAGCAAGGGTCTATGGGAGATATCTCCGAACTGAAGGAGGGCCTTGAACAGAAGATTATCACCTGGCAACAAGGGGTGGACCTGAAGCTCATGAAGAGCGTGTCGGGTGCCCATGTGAGTACCCAAGAGGAGGATGAACTCTCAGAGCTCGGGATATCGCTTGGGATTTTTCCGGGGGCCGCTCGGGACATCGCTTGGGATTTATCCGGTGGCCGCTCGGGAAACCGCTTGGGATTTTTCTAGTGGGCGCTCGGGATATTGCTTTGGATTTATCCGGGGGCCGCTTGGGATCCTCCTCAGGGACTTTTGCCAACATGCCTTACCCAATCTGTAGGCGTTTTCAGGAAAGTCAGGTCAGACCCAACCCATTGAACACCCCACCAGATGCATTTCCCAATCTGCCAAACCCACCATCATTCCTTGGTTTGACGGATCTTTTGCTACATAAGCCCCACCTTTAATATCCCTCCTCCCTCCACATGCCCTGCCCAATGTGCACTGTGCATTGTTGTTCTTCACAGATATTTTCTTGATCAGAGAGCCCGTTCAGTGCTGGCCGCGTCTGATGAAGGTGCCTATTTGTACAGCACTGGAGGGATGGGGGACCATGGACCATGGTAAGGTAAGGTGAGTAAGCACAGGAGGGGCCACCCCCTGGTAGAGTCAAACAATGATTGTTGTGGGTGGTACCTGTGCATGCACATGACGCATTAAAGGGTAGGCCACGCGTGGTGCGCTCGGTAAACCCTCGTTTAGGTCTTCACTTCAAGAGCAATGTCCAGGATGTCTTCTGGTTTGACGGCAGAGATGGGCAGGGTTGCCTGCTTAATGCCCCTGACTGTGACCAGCGGAACTGTTTGGTGGTCCAGGGGATAGAGGCAGGAGACCAACACCGGCAGCAAAGCCAACATGCCGGACGACTACAGGTGCACAATCACCTGTGCGTTCTGTGGGAAGAAGAAGCACTACGCGGACAACTGCTACCACAAACAACGCCTTTCGGCGAAGCTCAATAACGAGAACGGAGATGGCAAGGGCAGTGGCAAGGGCAACGTCCACTGGACAGTGGCAAGGGCAATTCTAAGGGCCATGGCAAGGGCCAAGGTGGGAAGGCCAAAGGTGGACGAGAAGGCTCTGACCGCAAGCCGGACGGGGACAAGAACGCGGACCAGTCTGGAGGGAATCCCGATCCTACCCCAGGGGGGAACTCTGAGCCCTCTGGTGGGCCACCAAAGACGGGATCTACGACCCGTTCCCAGACGCAAGCCCAACAAGAACAAGGGACTAAGCGTGCCAACGAAGATGGGGATCAGTCAAATTGCCGCAAACGTTCCCGTTTCATGCGCATGGCGCGGCAACTGCAGAACAAGGGGTTTGAAGTGACCTGCCCCGCGGAGTTCTAACAGGGATTCTCCCGGTGACCTACTGATCTGGTGTTCTGGGGACGTAACTGTCTTGCAGGACGAGAATACCTGGGGGTACTGGATACTCGGGCCACGATATCTATTGTGGCCATGAAAACGTTACCTCGTCGGGACCTGAAGAACATCATGCCTACCGCCGCCATCCGCATCGGAGATGGGCATGTGGTGCACAGTTGTGGAGACTGTGAGGTCAACGGGCCTATGGGATCAAGGGGCATTGCCTATCGGTTCTACGTGATGGACACCGAAGCCTTCGTATTTGTACTGGGGACCGACTGCTTCGTCGAGCACTCCCAGATTCTATCCCTCACTCTGCAAGCACCCTACGTCCTCCAAGTGCACCATGCTGACGGAGGAGATCTGTACCACTGGAGGAGTCTGGACACACTTCACACAAGGAGTCCTCTACCATGATAGTCGCCTCCAAAACTGAGGACTATCAGCTCCTTGGGGATGTCCTAGACCAAGGTCTGAAGAAGTTGGGATACTCTCGGGAAGACTTGAACGTGGAGCTATTCGCCAGCGACAAGCAACATGTCCTGGACCTCTACTGCAGCAGAGGGAAAAATTGCTGCTACAAATTTTACTAGCCCTCTTTCGAGATGGCTTACGGGAACCCGTGGTGAGCTGGGGAAGGGCCTGACAAAGGTGGCGCTGGAAGGTTCCCGTATGGTCCTGTGTTCCCCCGATTGGGGAGCCCATGGAGAAAATGAGTACTGGCGTACTCTTTTGGATAAGCCGACGCTCACCCCAATCCAGATGCCAGACCAGGCCATCTACGTGCCTCTGGGTCGCAAGACGCCCATCAGGAAACCAGGGTGGGGGGGCGTGCTAAGCGTTGTAGATGGGGGTCTGGCCCCAGTGCCCTGGGAAGATCTGGACCCTGCTATGGTCCAGGAAATCCAACATGAAAGCAGCGGCTACACCCCGGATGTTCTTCAAAACCAGGTACAGCCTCGAGACGCTGTAGAAACTACTCCTGGGGGGCACCAGTACGTTGTGTCTGACACTGTTGCCCCCAATACCCCCTGCCGTGTGTCCCTAATCCTGATGTAGTCTCAGAGTGTGGGCTATCTGAGCTACCCAGCTCAATACACTCTGATGACGAAAACGAGCATGGCGCCCCCTTTGTGCAGACGTGCGTCGAGGAAGTAGAGAACGCCGAGTATGCAACCCCACAGAAACCCCTACTCTCCATGAGGGGAGAGGAGCCCTGGGACAAGGAGCTGGACCCCCGATCCAGGCTGAGGGAGTACGTGGACTCCAAGAGGAGATTGGTGGCGAAACAACTATGCTACGCTAGGTCTACCCGCCGCTCATGGCCGTTGAAGCAAGGGTCTATGGGAGATATCTCCGAACTGAAGGAGGACCTTGAACAGAAGATTATCACCTGGCAACGAGAGGTGGACCTGAAGCTCATGAAGAGCGTGTGGGGTGCCCATGTGAGCACCCAAGAGGAGGATGAACTCTCAGAGGAATGCATATGCGAACCCCCTCGAGTGTGCCTATGTTGTCACTGACGACCTGAGACTGTGGAACGGGACCTTCTATACGCCTACCAAAGGCTGAAGGATACTACCAAGGACGCTGAGCCGGTTGAGGACCACCTCCCCGCTTCTATACACCAAGGGGCAAGCAATCTACACTCCGACAAGGACATGGAGGACAAGATCAAGCTCTCGGACCCTAGAGTACAGAAGCTGATCAGGACCTACCTGGAGGTATTCAGAGAACTACCCCCTCCTGCTTCCTGTGACAAGTTAGTACAGATGGACCTCAAGCTGAAGCCCGAACTTGTGGGTCACAAGATACGTAGGAGACCCCACCCGGCTCCTAAAGAGCAGGCCGATGAGATTGAGCGACAGATACAAGAATGCACTGACGCTGGCCGATCCCATGGTTTTCTCAACGTGGCACATGTGTGGATCCTTTTTTTTGCGTCATACGCCATATTGCCTTGCACCTCGATGCTTCTTGTTCAGGACAGGAGGGGTTCAGCGTTGCTTTCATTGGAAGCCCAACGTTGTAAAGACATGTACGCCGCCTCGGTAGTATGTGAGTATTGCCCAAAGGTGAGTGGTGAGCTGCTCCGTGCCTGAGGATGGAGTTGCCTGTTTTCTGGGAGACCAGGGCCTTTACCGTCGTCAATGTCCATAGGGGCTTGCAATTGGCAATCTTTAGACCAACCAAGGAGCAAATACGGGCTCGGAAGCATGGTATGAAGAAAGGGAACCCGCGCACTTCGTGTTAATGGAGTAGGACGAGTAATTGGTGAAAAGGACAAATGACCGCGATGGCGAGGAAATGGCGTAGGCGGCCTGATCACTGCCAACCAAGGTAAGTACTCAGGTTGCGGGGAAATGCTACCAATTGCCATTAGTCGTGGACGGCCAATTTTCTGACTAGTGGTGCTCAATTGTCCATCGCAAGGGGCAATCGAGAAAAAAAAGCCACTCAGAAAATGAGCTCTTGCTGTTGCTTGAACAGGTACTCATATCAGACTGTTGCTCCAACTTCCCCACAGATGATCTTGTCCGAATCTTAGGTGTCGATTTTGTAAGGCCCCCGGCCTCAATACCTTGTCGACGGCACAGCACAAACACACGAAGACCAAAGACCTTGATGTTCAAATCGACAAACCCTTTGTCCGGTTCTCCGTCATCTCCTTCGTGTGGGTAAAATACCCTGAGATATAATGCATCAATTCTGAATGTGAATCTAAAATGAAATAGTACTTTCATGCACGCAAGCTCCTTTAACTGCACGCATGTGACACATCCTAAGCTACAGGACTCAGGATCTCAGCCTGGGCATGCGTGCCCATTACATGCGGTCACCAAAAAAACCTAGAACCATTCGGGGAGTAACCCGAACACAAAGAAGACCCTGGAGTGAATCGCCAAGTGCGGATTCAAGACCAAGAAGGAGAAGTGCAGTGGCTTTTCGCAGGTGGACCGAACCTGAGCAGCCTAGGAACTGCTCGCCTTTAACCCCTAAAGGCCGTGTCTTCCGCTGAAGGGCCTTTCGGTTTTGGGAATGCCCCTGCACTCTTTGAGGAGATGATGAACAAAATTCTATACATCCTGAGACGCAGACCCCTTGTACAGGAGCTGGTTTCCTGTGGGGCTGAACTGGTGGCACATATCGACGACGTGAGCCTGGTTACTAATACTCAGCAGGAGGATGTCTTCCTCCCACAAGAGTCTTTCCCTGTCTGTCAGGAAAACCATCTCCGCATCAAACTTGAAAAATGTGAGTTCATGCGTCAGGAGATGGAGTACCTAGCTTTCGACGTTAGGAATGACTGGTGCAAACCAGCTGCATCGAAGATGCAACCCCTGCAAGATATGCAAAGACGTGACGACCCGAAGAAGGGTCTACACAACGTTCAGAGTTTTATTGGCGCTTGCATTTCTACTGGCGCCATCTACAGAACTTTACTTATTCATCAGCCCCCCTGACTGATCTTATGAGGAAGACCAACCCTTGGCAGCGGAGCGACAGGGACGTGCCGTGTTTGCAAATGTTGAAGAAGACATTCTCCTCTACCAACTGCCTAGGGGTACCCGCCCTAAGGCCGAGGTAATACTCGTCACAAACCACTCTGATGTAGGGGGGGGGTGGTAGCCTACACGAATGGCAGGACCTTAACCCTGCTGATTTGGCTCACAGCCACTATGATACTTCAGGTCTGAACCGCGACAGCACACGGAAGCATGACTACCCTGCCAATGAGTAACACCTGTTGCCCCTCCGGCACCGGAACTGGAAGTGGAATCAAGCACGATACAACTACAGTACCTTTGACCAGGAACTCCTGGCTAGGATGCTCGTGTTTTCTTCCAAGTCCCGCATACTTGCAACTAACCCTTCCGTATGGCTCCTCCTGCAAAAGCGAAACTAAAATGACGATAGACCTATCTCACTCATTTCAGGTTGACTGTCCACCATACACAGGGTATAAAAAATCAACGGGCTCACTGCATATCACGTAATAACTTCCATGCCCTCTTAGGTGAGACATCAGAGGCGTCGGCTAGAGGGACATTTCAGCGTCTGGGTGTCCAGCTGGACCTGTCCGCGCGCACTGCAGGTGTTCTGGAGGGTTGGTGTCTGAGAGACTATCAACAAGAGTACCACTGTGTACTCCAGAGCCTGAGTGATGGCCTACAGGCACACCTGATAGATGCCAACCATTGGCATAAAGATAGTCACTACCTCTATTATGAGCACGGCATAGTTGTGCCTGAGGCATGGCTGGACGGTTGCCTGCAGTCAGCCCATCTCAGTTCAGGGCATACAGGCTATAACCGCTCTGTTGACTTCTTCAGGGAGTGCTTCTACTCCCGACTAACCCTAACAGAACTACGGGTGCGAATGCAGTCCATAGTGGACCACTGCAGCTGTCATGTCAGGAAACAAAGCGACTCTTGTGACTGGTGACTGATCTCCAGTCTACGTATTGCCTACGGTGCTAACCTTCTGTTGTGCGTGGACTTCATCCAGGGTCTGCCTAGGTTTGGAGGTTACGGCAGCTGTATTGTTTTCACCTGTGGTTTTAGTCGTTTTAGCTCCTGTTCCCCTGCAGCAAAATGATCACAGCGGGCAGACTGTGAAAATCCTGGTTGACCAGTGTTTTGCACTCTATCATGCACCCAAGGAGGTGCACTCTGATGTGGATGTACACATCTGGACCGCTACTGGGTTGTACAAGAGAGTGCTAGACGCCCTGAACATCCAGGTAACCTCAAGTGTTCCGTATCCTCACACTTCTAACCCTCTTTGCGAGGCACAGAATGGTCTGGTGGAACAGATATTGACGATGCTGATGAAACAAGAACGTACTAAGGATTGGGTACGCTTGTTGCCCTGTGATGTCCTAACCATGACCTCACGACAGAGGTCCTCAACTGCCTATAGCCCCCACGACCTGTTCCATTGGGGGCGTCCTGCATGGTTGTTCAAGACATTCCTTACCCTGAGGATTACAATCGCCCCGTAGGAGATTGGCTGGAACATAAGCAGGACCTGGCCAACTTGAGCACAGCTAACCTAAAGTACGTTTGTGAACGTGAGTTAACTAGGCGGAAGAGAGCGAGACGTCGTGCCACTCTTAAGGTAAGGAGACCTGGTCTTGTACAGCATTTGCCATTGCTTTCATCGCCCCGCAACTGTCTGCAGGACCGATTCTTTTAGCCTTATCACATCGTAACAATAGATGGATCCGGGATCCATGTAAGATGAAGTCCCCACCTAGGTGGAGAGCTGCTGTGTGCACCTAAAGAGCTCAGACATTACCACTCTCCTGACAACTAGTCCTTGGATGACTGGCATGTGTCGAACAGAGGGGTCAAGCATATCGACCCAGAGAACGCTGCGAACCCTGAAGAGGCAAACGAACTCGAAGAAATGATTGCCGGTGAGATGGCAGTCGATGGCTACTACATAGATGCACGTATTGCTCGCCACGAGCATAAACAGTGTTCGAAATTCCTTACCCTGTGGGATGGCTATGGGCTATCTGAGGCAGCCTGAAATCCCATGTCAGCCTTTAGAAAGCCAGATGGGGTAATGAACCCCGTCGTTTGTTCCTACCTAGTTGAAAACAACGTGCGTCAGCTGCTGACCCGCTGTGAGACACTGTCCGAGCGTAAGAACAAAAGCTAATCTCGTTGTGCCTATCTATCTGTTGCTGCTAACGAAACCGAGGAGGTCGCAAGCTTCAAGAGACGGTGGTACTTCCCAGACATTGCCTTCTCCCGGTTGGAGTCTCATTCGGGCCACTCCTGCAGGCATATAGGCTCCCCCCTGAGGTACCCTTCCCCCTCACCGAGGAAAGCATCACGGGGGATCATCGAAATACAACCAGGCCACTTATCGTGTTTGCAGCCCACTGGTCCGTGACTCCTACTGCCGCAGCCCCCCACCATACATTCATCAGCACAGTGTAGTACCAGGAACGCGCCCACGCGCTGGACTAGGTACCCACGGGGTCGGATCAGTGCGAGGTTTCCCCCTCCATACGACCACCAAAGTTGCGGGTCACGTGAGCACGCCGGCCTACAGGAACAGGCTTCGTCGCTTCGGAACTCACAGTTGAGGCCCTCTACACGCAACCCTCTCTGTTTCCTAACGGTTTTGGGGGCGGTGAGCACTCGTGTGCTGACGACTAGCCCTATTCAATGTGTACCATGACAGGTTCAGGACTCCCGTAGAGCTCCAGTTTCAGAGAGTGTACTAACAGCCGTCCCTCTTGCGGGTTCGTTTTTTAAAATACGTCCACATCTGCTGCATTCTGAGCCCTGCCCCTGCCTTTGTTGTGCCCTGCACACCCATGCCTGTGGTTACCAGCATGAGTGAGTGCCTCGTTCACTACCTGTTGCATGGGATATGCCCTAATGTGATGACCTTCGGGGAGGCAACGGGTAACCGTGGTTTTCTCGACCAGGGGGGAATGGTAACCAAGGTGATGAGAGACAAGGTGTGTCCCCCCTCCTTGGGGACAAAGGTGCCCACAATTAGGACCGTTAACTGGTCCAGACCCATGAAGTTCCACCGATGGGGTACTGGACCAAAGGGTCCTTCAACGGTCTGGGTCAAGCAGGCAAAAGCCATGAGCAACTATCACTTCCACCACCCTTTCGATGACAGCCCACCTGCACTACTTTGGCCCACGGACCCCCGAAAATCAGTACGGAAACTCACTGACCTCACACGAAACTGCGCGAAAGGGACCATTCAAACGCCGGCGGAACTCCCGCTGCGGCACCCCGGCCAACAAGCCACCCACCCCTTCTTCAAAGCCCACGCGCTTTCGGTCCCACTACCTCCAGTCCCGCAGAAGCAAGCACGGAGAAGAAGTGGCACACCCGCCCCCAGCACCCAACAGGCCAGAGTAGACGGCAAGGGTACAACCTCCCACACCCTAGCAACCGCCCCAGGTTCTCCCCCTGACCCGGCAGGCGCCACGCCCCAGGCATCCTCATCATCCTCCCTCCCACCACAGGCACCCCAATAGCTGGAAACATACCCAGAGTTCCAACCGGGCACGAGAGTCCAACAGCCCTACCACAACGACCACACGGGAGACTGGATCTGGTGTGAGGGCACGATCGAATACCGCCTCAAGAGCAGGGGCCCAAACAATGGGGTGCAAATCCGGGTGCAATGGCACCCCAAACCTCAGCTCAACCAATCCAGCACCCCGGACAAGGCGGAGGGCGACATCTTGGAGCACAACAGCGCCCACCCCATCCGAGGCGTCGGCCTCGAAAGCAAGGCCCAACGGGACATCAGGTACACCGGGGAAATCCCCTCGAAATGGAGTTGGGGCCTTCCCCCACCACGCCCACCCTAACGCCCACCGCGTGACAAGATGTCTCAAAGCGTGAGTCCTCTCTGACAGGGTGGGGTCCAGCGATAAGGCCCCTACAGCCCTGGCTCGCGCCCACCGAAGCCACCGTCAAACTCCTCGACCTCAACCACCCACCGGTCACATACTCCAAGGACAACGCCGCCGCTCTCCAAGAACTCCCGATGGCACACGGGGCGAACTGGGTCCCCCAAGTCCTCACTTTCCAGGTGCAAGGCCTTCAACGCGACAACCCTCTTGTATGCACCCCGATAGATACCCCGAACCAGAAAGCATACATATGCTACTGGCAGAAGGGGACCCCCTTGTATGGCTGGGCGGGCATGCACGTAAACCTTGTCCACCACCTCAGCGTCCCAGGCAGACTGAGCGTCTACAAAGTCGTCAGGGACGGATGGCAAATAAATGTCATCAACACGCACGTCCCCTTCGGCGACGCAACGGAACCACTCCTCCAGGCCCTGGCCAAGGCATACTGCCAGATGGCCATGCTGGCCCCCACCATTATCATCAGCGACATGAACGCCGCCCCCAACCCGGCGGACCGCGGGTGACAGGCCCAGGCCCAGGACCACCCAGTCTGCGTCACCATGGACATGCTTGGGCTCCTAGACCTAACCGCTTGCCTGGATGGCCAACCATTTCACTTCCCTCACCAAACGGAGGCCGCCCCCTCCCGCATCAACGTGTGGTACGGCGACCACACCACCGTCATCCGGGCAGAGTCCCGGTACGGCCCGCTCCTGCTGGGGCCCTCCGCCTCACCATCCTCAACTTTCCGCCCAATCCCCCCGGGGATGCAGTCGGGGGCTTGCCGCCCCCCCTGAAAATGCCGTCACTGCAGGACAAACAAGCCTGGTCCCAGTATAACAGGGCCATAGACCGCGCCCTGCGCAACCAACGGGACCCCACCGACCTACTCACAGCAATGCGCACGGCTGCCGTCACCAGGGAACCCCAGGCTGAGGACGGCCAACCAACCACGGCCCTGGAGATTTGCTCCATGCCCTCTGACACTTTGCCACCCTTCTGCACACCAACACCCCGCAACCCCGCCACCGGGTGCGTGAATGGTGTGTAGGTGGTGTGTTTGGTTGCCTGCCCTCGCCTCTCCGGGCTTGGGTTGCCGGCTCTGCGTGGGTGTGAAGATTGTGTGTTGTGGTCCCTCGCCTGTCCTGGCTGAGGGGCCTGGGTGTGGTTCCCCGCCACTCCAGGCTGGGGTCTGCCGGTGGTGGTGCGTTCCCCCGCCGCCCCCTTGCGTGCTCTCCCCCCTCTTCATCTTTGGTGCGTTGCCTTGCGTGCTGCTCCCCTGGTGTCTGTTCCGGGACTACCCGGGCTTTGGTAGGTGTGCGGTGGGGGTGAGTGGAGGGGAGAGGCTTGACCCTGGCTGGGTTCCCTTCTTCTGGTGTTTCCCCTTGGGGTGGCCGATGCTTGCACTCCCAGTTAGGTTGTAACTCTGTTGTACAGGCCGTCCATTTGTGGCGGCTCCATACAAATGGACCTGCGCCGTAGCAAGGTACTCCAGCCGTTCCGCACGCCGTGGTCGGGTACACTGTGGGTCGCAGGGGAGTCCTTGTCGGACAGGCGCCTCCCTTGCCTGCCCCGATGGACATTGTGCCCTACCCGCAGCCCCTCGCTGGACACGACACCGCAGTACGTGCCGTGAGGATAGCTTCTGGTCAGGCCCATTGGTCATCCCCCGAGGGCGGGTCCACCTCGGGCCGCTGACCAACCGTCTTGGGCGTATCCAATCTTATTGTGTGCGCTCAGATGGGGCGGATACGGTCATCGGGGGGGCCCCCAGACCCCTGAGGTAGGGCCCTTCGCCTGCGTCGCCTGTGGGCTCTTATCGTCCCCTCCCCCCTTTCCCGCTGTGTTGGCTACTGTGGTGGGTCCTTTGCCACCCCTGGCTTGGGTGCGGTGGTGGTGCTGGATTGGGGGGCAGCCCCTCGCCACTCCTGGCTGAGGTGCTTGTGTGCGCGTCCCTGCCACTCCTGGCTGGGGCCCGCATCCCGTGGTGGTGGGTGGTCCCTCACCACTCCTGGCTGAGGGTCGTGGGTGCGGCTCCCAGCCACTCCTGGCGGGGGTCCGCTGGTGGGGCTGGCTGGGTGGTCCTTCGCCACTCCTGACTGAGGTCCGGTGGTTTGTGGGGCGTGGCCAGGTGGGGTTCCCGGCTACTCCTGGCTGGGGTGCGGTGGTGTTGGTCGATGCCCCCTTGCCACTCCTGGCTGAGGGTCCTGGGTGCGGTTCCTCGCCACTCCTGGCTGGGGTCCGCTGTTCGTGGTGGTGGGTGTTCTCTCGCCACACCTGACTGAGGGCACCGGTTGCGGTTCCTCGCCACTCCTGCCTGGGGTCTGCTGGTGGTGGTGGTGTGTGGTCCCTCGCCACTCCTGAGGTCCTGGTTGCGGCTCCCCGCCACTCCTGGCTTGGGCTTGCTGGCCGCGGCGGTTGTGGTGGCCCGTTTCCTTGGGGTTGGGTGGGGGGGTTCCCGTGTTGAGTGTGTTTGTGGCGCGGCGCGTGTGCATGGTGCCCGTGCTTGTGTGTGTTTAGTGTGTTTGTGGTGTTGTGTTGATGGTGGTTTGGGTGGTGTTCTGTGTGTGTGTCTTCCCCGTGTGTTGGTGTGTGTGTGTGTGTGTGTTTGTGTGGTGTGTTGGTGGTCTGTGGTTGCTTGTCCTCGCTTCCCTCGGCTGGGGCTTGGTGCTTGTGTTTTGTGTGGCTGTGGCTGTTGTGTGTTGTGGTTGGTCCCTCGCCACTCCTGGCTGAGGGTCCTGAGTGCAATTCCCAGCCACTCCTGTCTGGGTTCCGCTGTCGGTGGTGTTCGGTGTTCCTCGCCACTCCTGGCTGAGAACCCCTGGTGCGGTGCCCCGTCACTTTTGGCCCGGGTCCGCTGTTGGTGGTGGTGTGTGGTCCCTCGCCACTTCTGGCTGCAGGTCCTGGTTGCGGTTCCCCGCCACTCCTGGCTGGGGTCCGCTGGCTGCGATGGGCTGTTTCGTGGGGGTCGGCAGTGTCCTGTGTTGTGTGTGTTTGTGGCGTGGGCAGTTGCCGGTGGTGCTCGTGCTTTTGTCAGTTTTCTGTGTTTGTGGTGTCTGTGTTGTTTGTGGTGTGGTGTTGGTGTGTTTTCCGTGTGCGCTGGTGTGTGTGTGTGCGTGTGCTTGGTGTGTCGGTAGTCTGTGGTTGCTTGTCCCCGCCTCTCTCGGTTCGGGCTTGCGGCTGGTGTTTGTGTGGGTGTGGTTGGTGTGTGTTGTCGGTGGTCCCTCGCCACTCCTGGGTGAGGGTCGTGGGTGCAGTTCCCCGCCACTCCTGGCTGGAGTCTGCCACGTGTGGTGGTGGCTGGTCCCCCACCACACCTGGCTGAGGGTTTTGGCTGCGGTGCCCCGCCACTCCTGGCTGGGGTCCACCGCCGGCGGTAGTGGTTGGTTACTCGCCACTCCCGGCGGAGGGCCGTGGGTGCTGCCCCCCGTCTTCCTTTCCTGGCCGGGGCTTGCTTGTGGTGTCGGTGTGGCGGTGTTGTGCGCGTGTGTAGGTGTGTTGTGTCGTGGAACCCGAGCCCAAACACACACCCACGCCCCACATCCCAGCCAGGAGTGGCGGGGTACAAGCGGAGCCCGCACACCAACACACACACACCCCAACACCCCAGCCAGGAGTGGCGGGGCGCAGCCAAAACCCAAGCCCAAGCACACACACACACGCCGCGAATCCCAGCCAAAAGTGGCGGGGTACAAGCAGAGCGGGCACACGAACGCACACACACCCAACACCCCAGCCAGGAGTGGCAGGGGGCAGCCGAAACCACGAGCCCGAGGACACACACCCACGCGGCACACCCCAGCCAGGAATGGCGGGGTACAAGCGGAGTGGGCACACCAACAACCACACACCCCAACACCCCAGCCAGGAGTGGCGGAGTGCAGCAAAAACCAGAGCCCAAGCACACACACCGAAACCGCACACACCCCAGCCAGGAGTGGTGGAGTACAAGCGGAGCGGGCACACAAACACACAAACACCCCAACACCCCAGCCCGGAGTGGCGGGATGCAACCGAAACCTGACCCCGAAGCTCATACACCCACGCCGCAAACCCCATCCAGGAGTAGCGGGGTACAAGCGGAGTGGGCACAAGAACACACACACACCCCAACAACCCAGCCAGGAATGGCGGGGCGCAGCCGAAACCCGAGCCCAAGCACACACACCCACACCGCACACCCCAGCCAGGAGTGGCGGGGTACAAGCAGAGCGAGCACACAAACACACACACACCCCTTCACCCCAGCCAGGAGTGGCGGGGCGCAGCCGAATCCCGAGCCCAAACGCAACCCGGACCAAAGCACAAACACCACTCAACAGTAGGAAACCCAGTGTCCATAGCCCGGGCACTGAGGCAGCCCGTGCCATGCAGGTGACCCGGCCAAACAAGATCTGGAGCCGGGGGGTAAGGCTGCATCCTAAGGCCTGCGCTGCTTTGGGACTCGAGGCGGAGTGTGCGACACCCAAGCACCTCGGAACCCCAGTACCAAGAACATGCATGCATGCCTTGGGTACGGGATACGCCAGGAAGTCTGGTGAACCTCTAGGGTTCCGCCCAAAGGAGGGGACGTGCGCAATCACGGGGGCACACCCTCCTGGCGAGACAAGCATGTCACGCTGGCGGCGATCAGCCGTCCTGGTGTTGCCCGGGGCCGCTTTGTTAAGGGCCACCAGTCAGGTCTAGCGGCATGTAAGCCGCCTCCCCTCTTCAAGCGCGGAGCCTCTTCCTGTTTGTCACAGGGGCGACGCCGGTGGGAACCATTGGGCGCTTCTCAACGACCGAGTGCACCTACCTACCTACCTCTGCAAACCCGCGCTGCCCATTTCCCCTTTGCCGCTCCCCGTCATTGGCCTCGTCCCCGAGCCTCACCCCTCAGCCTGTGTTTATACCCCACGGGCCGCTAGCAACCCTATGGTGCGGGCCCACTGGATGCTCATCCATCCGGGGACCGTTTCGTGCCTCTTGCATGGGTCGCTTCTATCCCGCCCCCTTGGGGGTTTTTTTTGGGGGGGGGGGGGGCACTGTGCGGTCCTTGTCACACCCTCTTCCTGGCCCCGCTATCCGTGCCTATACGCCAGCGGGCAGCCTGCATCTCATGTGTATACGTCACCCGGCGGCATGCTACCCTGTGGCGCGTGCCCCAGGGACCGTTTCTTGCCCCATGCACTGGTTGCTCCTATCTGTGGTCCCGCTCCCTGTTCGCTCTGTGTTGTGTGTTTTCTGGCTGTGTGTTTATGTTTTTTTTCGGCTGTTTCTTCTATGCGCACCCCGTGGGCTGCCCCCTCCCCTCTTTCCCTCTGTGTGTCTGTGCCCTGTACCGTGGTTTCCTGATGCTTCAGTTTGATTTTTTTTGCCTTCCTCCCTGCATGCAGGCACGTCACCACTGCACTGGACATCAGCTGTTGCAGCCCCCCCTGTTCTCATCTTTTGCCCTCTCGCCCCCGCAGGGCGTTCCCCTTGGCGGTCCCCAGCTAAGCTAGGTGGGCGCCCCTCTCTCCTCTCCCCTCACCGCCCTAGCCCGGTCGCTTGCGTCACGCCCGTCCTCCTTACTGCTGCTCTCCTCCCCTGTGTGCGCCGCGCTGCTCCTTCCCGCGCCAGGGCTGTATCTCGCGCGCTCTCACGCGTCTCTCCGCCTGTGCTCGGTCCTCCGTCCTCTAGGCCGAATGGGGCGGCCTCGCCAGGTACCCCCTCGGGGGGATTCCACCGTTGTCAGCCCCCGCCCGTCTCCGCTACATCAGTTCTCTGATAATGGGGCGGGTGGGGTGGTACGGCTGGGTGCGGGTCATTGGCATGGCGTCGATCTGGGGGCAATGTGGTGCTCCTGATTGCCGCTGTTCGCCCACCATGCCCCTCCTTCGGCACGCGGCCGTGTCCTGCGTCCGCATTCGCCCTTCCCCCTTGTGTCTCTCGTGCCTTGGTCATCGCTGCTCACGCGCGGCCTGCGTGTGTCCCCTGCTCCCCGCTTCTCCACCCTTGCCCTGCTGCCCTTCCCCCTCCCTCTCTGCCACACCCCCTCTCCCCTACCCACCACCTCACCGTGTCCCAACCCTTGGTTACACAGAGGGGCGTTGCTTGCCCATAACAGTCTGGATATTACTGTCTGCAAAACACTCCGAATGCTGTACACCTTCCCGAGTAGTCCACTAGATTCGGGCCACCTCGCCCTCCTGTCGCCATCCTGTCGCCTCCCAGTCGCCTCCCTGTCGCTGCTTTGGCACCTTCAGCCCCCTGTTGCTCCTCTGTTGCTTGCCCGTCACTTCTCTGTCGCTGTCCTGTCTCTCCCCTGTTGCTACCCTGTCGCTTCCCTGTTGCTTTTGTGCCGCCCTCCTGTCGCTATCCTGTCGCTTCCTGTCGCTTCCTGTCGTTTCGTGTTGCCATGCCACTTTTTGCCTGGCTCCTTCCTGTCGCTCTCCTGTTGCTCTCCTGTTGTTCCCTCCTGTCGCTCTCCTGTCGCTATTTCCTGTTCCCTCCCTGTCGCGCTCCTGTCGCTTGCCTGTCGTCTTCCTGCCGCCTCCCTGTCGCCTCCCCGTCGCCTCCCTGTTGCCTCCCTGTCGCCCAACGTGGTAACCTGTCGCTCTCCTGTCGCTTGCCTGTCGGTTGCCTGTCGCTTGCCTGTCGTCTTCCTGCCGCCTCCCTGTCGCCTCCCTGTCGCCTTTCTGTCTCCTCCCTGTTGCCCAATGTGGTAACCTGTCGCTCTCCTGTCGCTTGCCTGTCGCTTGCCTGTCGCCTTCCTGTCGCCTCCCTGTCGCCTCCCCGTCGCCTCCATGTCGCCCAATGTGTTACCCCATTGATGGAAAGCCATAGATACCTCAAACAGGCAGTTCAATAGTACTAAAAATGCTCTTTGTTCATGCCAAATTGTGAGATCTCGCCTTAGCAAACCTCCCCAAAGGTGTGCAAAGCAATGATGCAAATCGTAGATCGATGGTTCAATCATTTGCATTGTTTGACAATCCTAAATTCCTAACACTCTTGATGATCTACTATGCACATTTGCATGGCCGCCCAGCTGTAGGCTCGCAACCATTTTGCAAATCAAACTGAGTCCCACAATTATGTAGTACACACGCCGCCAAGAAGAAGTAGGTCAACTCATTATATTCGTACGATCCACCTCGGCTCTTAACTCGATGACGAAGTCCAAAATTCTTGATGTTGGAGAATGCGTTCTCAATAGCAACGCGCTCTTGAGGTGCAATGATGAAAGAGCAACGTACTTCACGAATGTCGCTTTCTCCTGTCGCTTCCCTGTCGCTTCTCTGTCGCCGCTAGCCCTATCGCCCTCCTGTCGTCTTCATTTCCCTTTCCTGTCGCTTATCCTGTCGCAATGTCTTGTCTTCTGTTGCTTCCCTGTCATCTCCCTGTCGCCACCCTGTCGCCGCCCTGTCGCTTGCCTGTTGCCCTCCTGTCGCACCTCCCCTGTTGCCTTCCTGTCGCCTGCCTGTCGCTTCCTGTCGCTTCCCTGCCGCTTTCCTGCCGCTTTCTTGTTGTTTTCCTGTCGCCACCCTGTCGTCTTCCTGTCACCACCCTGTCGCCTTCCTGTCGCTCCCGGCCGCATTTTGCCGTCGCCTGCCTCGCGTGGCCCGAATCTACTTGCGGGTACCACCTATGTGGCCGATGCACCTACCCTTGCCCCTGAAACTGCAGTCAGGTCGTACCCGAAGGCCTCTGGTCCTGGCGCACCAAAGTGGGTGTGCGCCCTGTGGCATGACATGCTGTGTGGCCCACGACGCCTTCAGAGCTCTGGCCACCCGTAAGTCCAACAGCCCCTCTGCAGCACCACCGCGCTGGTCTCCCGGCAGTGGGCAGTCCGCATCCGAGGGAGGTCAGCCCTACCAGGGCGCCGTTATGCAGTTTCGTGGCACCAATCCTAAGGACACCAGCTGAAATTGTCGCGCGCCGTGTAGCCAGCCAGGATCCTGGCGCCAGCGTGTCAGAATACTGGTTTGTCTGGCTGTTCGCCACCCCTGCAGGGCTTGGTTCTGGCACCTATGTCCACCCAAAAGGTGCAGCGCCTGTCGCAGCGGGATTCTCATAGAACACCGCATACATCGTCTGTTGTCCAACGCGGCCGCCAGTTTTGCATCTGTCGCATTCCGGCTGTTTGCCCGCCCTCCATAGGGGCGCTGTGGGCAGGAGCGAGATGGCTGCCCCGGCGCTCCTCCCGTCGCCTTACCTGTCGCCGATTTCCTCTTGCGTCGCTGTACGCCTCCCATACTCCGGTCTTGGACGCATACCGTGACGTTCTCCACTCTCGCTCCATACGCCCCGCTTACTCCCTAGTGCCTGTCACGCAGACCGGGTAGCACCGTTTGCCTTCACCTTGCTGCCCGACCGCGTTGCCCGCATCCGCCGGCGATGCCTTACCACACCGTCGCGGCCGCTGCTGCTGCTGATCCGCCGCATGCTCCCCTTCTGCTCCCTCCCCCCTTGCCATTTTCCTGGACGGCGACCGTCCCCCCACATCTGCGGGGGGGGGGTGTGCCCCTACAGGTCCGGGATGACCTGTTGCGCCCTGCGGACCACTGCCTCCTCCTCCTTCCTCACCCTGCGTTCCCGCTCCGCAACCTCCCTGTCCCTCTCCGCCAGCCTCGCTGCCCCTCCCCTGGACCTCCTCCAGGCCCTCTCCTGCATCTCCCTCTCCACGTCCGGCAGAATTGCAGGTTGCCTGAATGGCTGCAGCGGGGGGGGAGCCTCCGACCCCCTGCTCCCCTCAGCCAGTTCCTTGGGCCGCTCGCCTTCCCTCTCTGCCCTCTCCACTCTCCCTAGCCTTCTCGGAAGATCCGCCCACGCTCTCTGCAGCTCCTCAACCGCCTGCGCCTCTCCTTCCCCCGGTATGCCCTGCCCGGTCGCCAGTCCTTCTGCCGCACCGGCCGCCTCTCCCATCGCGCGTGGTTTCCTCTCCTGCAGCCTCATCTCCTCCTTCCCCATCCTCTCCCATGCCCACTCGAGCTCCTCCCCCTCCCCTCTCTGTGCCCCCAACATCGCTCTGCAGGCCTGTTGGTGCTGCTGCACGGGCGCTGGCGGCAGCGCACCCGGACGCGCCGGTTAGGGTGGGTACACCGTCCCTACTGCAGGGTACGGTGGTGGCAGAAAAATCGGGAATGTAGGTGGGACAACACCCCCCCACCATCCACCTCTTTCCTCCCCCGGGAATAGAGGTACCCCCATGTACCCACCGCAACCTACGTTTCCTTGTCCCTGGCCTGCCTGCGCTTCTTTCCGTTGCCCCTTGCCGCCTGCTCCCTGTTGTCCTGCCCTCCCTTGTCCCTGCCACTGCAGCTCTCCATGCCCCTCCCCTATGCCTCGCGCACCTTGCTCACCTTGCCTGTTCTTTCTGCTTTCCCGCCCGAGCCCTGCCTCCTTGCTCCTGCCTGCCCGCTTCGTGGCCTCCGACTCTCCTGTCCTCCCTCCCGCTGCATTGCCACTCTGCATAGCCTGTCCTTCCCCTCCGTGTGGTCCGCCACTTGGTTGGCCGCTGCGCCCCCCCCCCTATCCCCTCCTGCTCATCATTGCGCTCCAACCTTCCCCTCCCTGTCCCCATCTCCAGCCGGTAGATGTGTAGGGCTCCAACTTTGGAGCCTGGAGGCGACACGGCTGAAGCTTCATGCACGTCAGCGCCTCGTACGGCGCCGGATGCTGGCGGCGCGCCTCCCTCTCGTCCTCTGCCCGCATCGCTGCGCTGCCCTGTGGCGGCAACCTCGGCGGCAGCTGCCTAAACAACTGCTGGGGTTGCGGCCATTAATGCCCTGGTCCTCCGCCTCATCCCTCTTTCCCTTCCTTGTGCCCTGCCGCCTTCTTGGCCCCTGGCGCACCCACTTGCCCCTTCCCCCCCTTGCCTGTTCGCCCCTGTCCTCCTGTGCGCACCCCGCTGTCCCCGCCTTCTGCCGCTCCCGCCCCTGTCGACCCTCACGTCCCTCTGCCCTTCTCCTTCCTCTGCAGTGCCGAGAGGATCAACTTCATGGCAACCGCCGGCACATTGGGTGCCACTGGCTGCCTCTGGCCCCCTGCCACCGCCATCCCCCTTGTCCCCTCCGCCTGCTCTCCCGAGACCTCGAGGATGTCAGCGACCACCGACCTGCCCAGCCTGTCGCGCTCCGCCGGGTTGAACGTTTCCGCCCGCGGCCTCGTCGCCTCGGCCTCCCCCCGCACCCCCCCCTTCCTGCCAGCTTCTGCTGCTTTCACCTCCGTTGCCAAGGCCCTCGCCGCCTCTTGTCCTCCCTTGACCCCTCCCTCCCCTGTCCCTGCCATGGCCTTGCTCTTCCGCCCCTGCCCTTTGGATCGCCGACCGTCCTGCTGCACTGTCTCTTGATGACGCCGAGTGCGTCGCTGAGGGGGGGGGCGGCGTGGGGCTGCCACCTAGTAATTTAACGACCGACTTTTCCCAAATCCACACAATCTATCTGAATGCCTCTAAAATCTACCCAAAAGAAACTTTGTTCTACTTCTAATGGTGCTTTAATGGTGCATTGCCCATCATTTCTCTTTTCATTGTTGTTTTCACCACAGAAATCATTCAAAAAATAGCTCCGGCATATACCATACACAAAGGATGACTATCCGGGAAAAAAAAATGCAACATTTCACATTTTCACATATTTACTAGTCCAAAATTGGCTCAGATTCTCATCACCAAATGATGATTTGCTCATGGTGGTCCTCAAATAGCACGTGCGCATAGGACTTTTCCAACCAGGCAGTGGTGTCCGTCACCAAACAGCAGAACCCCGGCACCAAATAGCAGAGCCCCGGCAAAAAAAGGTCTCTACACGGTAACTAACCCCACAAAACCTCCGGCATAAAAACGCCACACAGCAGCACCGGACGGCAGAACTACCTGCGGCACACATGCAGCATCCGGAGCGGCACATTCCCAACTACAAGCAAATCAGCAAGCAAGCAAGACGTGACCTGAGTCATGGCCCCCATTTCCGCCTGCACCTCTTGGCTACCTCGTGGGCCTGCTCGGCGGAGCCGGAAGCCTGTCCTTCCATTTATGGCTCTGGTCCACCATCGATGCCTTGAATTCATTTTGATTTGCCTGTGAAGTACAATCGGAATTTCAGCCCAGGGCTGTGAATTCCCGGATGGGGCTGTGAATTCCCGGATGTCACGGATGTTGACCTTTGACCGACCAGTATACGCCCGGACCAAGTCCTCTTAATTGCTTTGTATGCACCGTGCAACTTTTGCTACCAGAAGGTTACAACCTGAAAACACTGACAAGTGATCTCGTCGCAAACCCAATCCCCGCAAACGCAAACACTTAAAGTATCAATATGGGTATACAGGCGACTCAGTCCGGATTCTTAAAGGTGATAAAACGTGGAATTCAGTGTAACTTAATCGAAAAGCTACAGATCCTGCGACCAAACGAAACTTACCGCGGCACCATTCCCGGCTCGGGACTCCGTCAGCTGTAAACTACTAGGTGCCTGCATTCGGGCGACATTGACCATCCGTCCGCCCAACCCCGCCCCCTGGAACCCTCCCACCGTCTCTTGCGGCGGCGTGGCGGCTGCCGCCAACGACCAGCGGGACTTCGGCTGTGGCGTGTGGGACATCTTTCTGCAGCACACCGCGTCGCGTCCCTAGCCTTGCCGCCATCTCCCTCCTCTACTCGCGCCCCGCACGTGGTACTCGCTGCATCGTGGCTCGCGCGCCCTACGTGTGCTGTGCTCCTTGCTGGTCACTCACCAGTGTCTTCCTCTTTGCCTGCGTACACATCTCGGGGTACCGCTGCCCCTTCTTCCACCCTGCGTCACGTAGATCCGCCCCCTGGGCACTTACTGGATAGCCCGTCCTGCCTCTTGTCTTCGCGCCCCGTTGCATGTTCCAACTTGCTGACTTGCACCTCCCGGCCCCTGGTGGCAGCTCCTCCTTCGTGCCCTGTGCCGGCTGACCCTATTTCCTGAGCCCGCTGCCACTGTGTCTGCTGGGCCACCACCGCTCCTGTCCGATTGCCTGGGGTCTGCGGCTGCTTGCCCTCTGTCCTCGGGCCCCTTTCCCCTCCCGCCCTGGCTTGCGATGCCTGAGGCGTGTGCCACTTGTTCCACCAGTTCTTTCTTCTCCGCCGCACTGGATGCTCCACACTACACGCACACAACCTTCTGTGGTACCTTTGGTCGAAAACTTGGTTTCACATGAAGGAGAACATGTTGATGAATTTCTGCATGTGCTAATGGATACGTTCTAATACGCCGAGGTGTGGCCCCAGACATACGACCATCTGTACTTATCACTCCTAAGGGGACGTTCCGTGGGGAAGGATCCCGACAACAACGCTGTTACTGGCCCAGCACTCTAATTCGACACAGAAGCAGCCAACGAGCCCGAGAAGCTGGAGCCATAGGCAACCAACGAGGTATTGGCTGATCATCTACAAGAGCTTTCGGCACACCTCGAGGATGCTGGCAATGAAATACCAGACCAGTCCGCCTACCCTGATGATCTTCCCGAAGTGGACACCGACCGCCCCCTTCCAGTTACCTTTGGCAAAAAACTTCAATATGCCCCAGTGTTGACGGAATTGATCCGCTGTTGACGCCATCAAGACGGCACTCTACAGCCAGTAACCTTACCCAGGGTTGGCCTGAACACGCCGTACCCCTCGAGTCCGAAAGACACACAGCGCAGGGTCCACCGACATTACCAATGCAAGGAATTGACTTCGTCAGCAGTGTGGGGGGCGGCATATCGAGAGGATAGAAGCACAAGGCACATCTATGAGGTGCCCATTTGAAGCTCTGGGGGACAACATCAACTCTGAGACGCCAAGGTGTCCTCTGATGACGGCACGGTTTTCCACCTGTCAACATTGGGCAAGCGTGTTCTCGTACGCCGAACGCTCCTGACATCCATTGTGGCCATGTAACACCAGTCCGAGTTCTACGGCCATTCTGAAGTACTTGGAACCATGGCATTGATCAAACGTTACTATGTCCGTTCCCACTTTCCACACTAAGTGGAGCACTACATCTTGAGTTGGGACGTATGCCAAGCGCCCAACTCTGAACACATCAACGCCGCCAGGCAGCGCAGGCCCCTATCGCTGCCCGACACCAAATGGCACAGCGTGTCATCGACTTGGTCTCTGCACTGCCTCCAACTACGTGAGGTCATGATGCTATTATCACTGGGCTCGACCGGTTCTGGAAGTGTGGAATGTTCATTGCTTGCCGCAAGGACATGACAGCCGATGACCTCGTCTACGTGTTCCTGTGCGAAGTGAGACGGTTCAATGAGTGAGAGAAGCTGTTCGAGTGCCAGGCGTGGAAAGAATCTGCACACTGCTTGTGGATTGAAATGCATCAAACAGTGGCCAGCCGTCCTCAAGTCAGTGGCCTGGCGGAGCGATGCAACCAATCCACTATCCAACGTTTGCGTTTCCACGGCATTCCCAGTAACAATGAACGAGATGTGGATATCTTCTTGGCCGAGATCGAGTTCCAAAACCTGACATCCAACAGTCGTCAACTGTCACCCTCCGATAATGACGAGGGAAACACACCCCATTTTCCGTTGAAGTTCCCCAGAATGACATCTCATGCACATGAACCATTGACCTTGTGTGCTTACATGCATAGAGCTGAAGGTACCTTCGATTCTGCCGGCGCCATGCTCGCTGAGGAACGCCGACGCCAAATGCATGTGGTCCTACAAATGGAGCGACACGTCCGAGTGCCTTTAGGTGGGGAAGCGTTGGTGGGTGCTGGTACCCGAATATCGACACAAGGAGAATTGGACGTTGTTTGGTGTGGTCCATACAACGTTCTTGAGGTGCTCAATAAGGGCGAGAATGTTAAACTGGACAACGGCGCCTCTTTCTACAGGTTGTGCGACAGCATAAAGCTTTCCGAAGCTTTTCGGCAATTGGCCAGTACATTGTATATTTTGGTGTAAATTTTGAAGTTTGAGGTTTGACCTTTCGGATGTCTGACGCCTCTTTGCCGCCTGGGCGGTTACTTGGTCTGGGGAGGTAAGAAGCCTCCCCCGTGGCTCTTGGAAGGACCTTCGAATCACGGCTCCTGCCGAGTTCACGGGGGGCTCGGAGGCCTGTCTCTCCCCGCTGCCCAAGTTTGCCACTCCCCGGCCGGCATTTCTCTAGCAATTTTATCTCTGGCGCTTACCCACTGCGGCAGCCCCCTTGAAAACCGACCAAGTCGTCAGGAGCAGACGTCACAGTGGTAAAGGAAGCACCATGGCTCGGCATAGCAGACTTAGCACTGATAGAAAACTGGTAGTATCCTGCAACCGGACAAGGACAGCGACAACCAGTGTGGGAGTTTCCGATGCCACCTGTCAACTCTGAAGCTTCCCTCGTTAAGAATCTTGCTAGAGGTCAATTAGGGTCCAAAAAGAGCCGCACATTCTTGTACGATTGCGAATGGAATGATGAAGCGTGTTTTTGGGAGTCGACTAACGCTCTAGATCAGGATCCGTTCTATCCTCATTTCCTCCGACTCCACCCTGAGTCGGAGAAACTTCACCTCCTTTGCAGCTTGAGCTTTTAGAAACTCATGTGTGCGTCCAGATGGACTGCTGGAGCCTCAGAGACACATGCGACCCACAGGTCCGCCAACCCAGCATCCCGGACGTCCTTCCTAGCTCCAGCCTCTAGCATTTGCGCCGAACTTCATCGATGTTGAGAAGTTTGACAACGGCGACACTGCATCAACCTCAGTTGCATCAGCCCCAGTGCAGCCGTGCCACAGTCCATAAGTAACATCCACCCCAGCTCAGCCGAGCTACAGTGGATGAGCTTATGCGGGCAGCTGGAAAAGCAAAGAAGACAAAGGAGGAGGCAGTGGGGCTTTGGGCTACAAGCCTGAAGGTGTGTCCTCCCAAGGAACATCTGCCAGAATAGCACCCAGTGGTTGAGTGATCATGTCGGGAGGCAAGACTGGCTTAGGAATACCCGAACAAACCCTTCCCAACATGCCTGTTCTAGTGTCAAACTGGGAGGGAGGACCCCCGACCAATAATGACTTCAGACTCTATAAACTACCAGCGAGCCCTCCCTCGGATGATGTTAAATATCTTCGATAGAAATGCCAAGATGTTGGGGAGCCTCATGAGGCAGAGGACGAGTCAGAGGACTGGTTCAACTCACGTGCGGAGTGGTTTGACCCACAGGAGGAGGAGGATCTCGGCTGCTACACGGGATACGATTGAATTCCTCTTGTTTTGCTCAGTGCCCGGATGGGATTAAGCGTGGGTCAAGAAGCGGTGGTCCGACTTTTGGATGAAAGAGTCGAACATCCTGATGATGGAAGCATCCATCGGGGGTACTACCTACACTGAAGAGGACGAGAAATGTTGAGAACTACGATATTCGGGATACCGACGACCCTTATCTCGAGCAGAAATTTTTCCGAGCAAGATTACTCTTTCCCAGCTTGTCAACCACCCAGCTATGACCAGGTCTGATGACCGGAATCCCTGTGGCAACCGGATTATCCCGATCGTCACAAGAATGAGTTGGACACTGCTGATCAACTCCAACATCTGGGCCAATTCGGAATGAAACCGCCCTATCAATTTGGGACACACGAGGAGGACCCGCTCGCACGATAGTGTAGCAAGCTGTACCAGAATGTTCTCATTTCTGGGTCAGACTCGGTATGGCAGCATGAGCCGCTGAGTCCTCAGCACGCATGTGCCATATCGCCGAGAAGAGCCGCCCATGACAACCTACATGGAATCATCTATATGGACGGTTACCATCGACGTCATGCAAGCTGGTCGCAACATATCATTCGACTAGAATCTGAACCCAGGCAACGCACCTGCTTACCAACGGTACGATGGAATCGAGGTTGCCCGTCAAAATCTTCCATTAGCTCTCGTCACATTGAAAAATTGCCACAACAAAATCGACTACCAGCGATTGACTCAAAGAGCAGTACCTACCAAACGATATCAAATACCTGAATCGAATGTATCGAGAACTCTGTGGGGTTAGCGACCTGATCCACGTTGTCGACACAATCGAGCTGATCTTTCGATACCAGCGCTTCTGCACAGTGTGCAGGATGCGTCGAGCGGCCCTAGTAGCTGTCCTGATCCTCGGGCTCATTTAAGCCCTAACCAAACCCTGTCAGGCAGACAATTGGCTATTAGGGTTTCCCTAATACGACCGTATTCCTGTAATACGCGTATCCTGCCGTATCCTGCCGTATCCTGCCGTATCCTGCCGTATCTTGCCGTATCCTGCCGTATGCCGCCGTATTCTGCCGTACCTGCCGTATCCTGCCGTATCCTGTCTTCCCTGCCGTATCCTGCCGTATGCCAGTAACCCAAACCCTAAACCTACCCATAACCCTAACCGTAAGCCTGACCGTCACCCTAACCTGGAAGTTCAGTTATTGTTGGCACCATTTGACACCATTGGTAAAGGTCCAATCAATTTGTTTGATACTGCCATTACGCTCGACTTCGGAGCATGCGGTGCCTTGGAGGTGTGGGGACCTTATGTGATCTGACCTTGTATGAACCGATACAAATTGACATTCTTTCATGCCATATGATGTGATGTGTTATGAGTTGATAGGATTGGATGTTCGCAATGAGATGTGATGTGATGTGATGTAATCCGACGTGATATGATTCGATGTGATGTGGCATGATGTTGTGTCGTGTGGTGTGGTGTGGCGTGATGTGATGTGATGCAATGTGATGTCATATGATGTCATTGGATGCGATGTGATGTGATGTGATGTGACATGAAGTGACGTGATGTGACGTGATGTGATGCAATATGATGTGATGTGATGTGACGTGGTTTCATGTGATGTGATGTGATGCAATGTGATTTCATGTGATGTGATGTGGTGTGATGATATTTGATTTGACAGGATGTGGATGTGGTGTGATGTGATGCAATGTGAAATAATGTGATGTAATGTGGTGTGATGATATTTGAAATGCCGTGATGTGATGTGACATGATGTGATGTGACTTGGTTCATTTCTGAAGACGTATTCAAACCCACTGCAGCTTTTATCCTAACAAACAAAAATGCATTTCAAAAATGTTGTGCTCTTTTTTGAAAACTGTTCCCAAATCCGAGTGGCCGTGAACCCACTGCAGCTTTCCTCCTCACAAACACATAAATGCACTTCCAAAATATCGTGCTCATTTTTTCACAACTGTTCCAAACATTCACCGTGGCTGTAGTGCTGTAGTGCTTTTTGAACCTCTGCATGTTTTTGAGTTGTTCTCTGCTATGCTGAAAGGCGAAGAAATGACTTGACACATATCCCCAACTGCCAACTACTTTCCTACGTCATTGAATGGCGCACTCACAAAGCTTGGAAGGCACGGCAACAGTACACTGAGAGTAAGATGAAGTCACTGCAATGTCTTTCTTGGAGGGCTTGATCCAGGCCAAGCCCCCCTTAAACCCCGTTTGTTGATGCTGAGACTTACTTAAGTATTTTTATCACTCTTTTGAAGGTTAAAGTACAATTTCTCAAAGTGACTGGGGTTATAACCCTAGCCCCCCCATGAAGTTCACCCCTACCACTCAACTGAGCGGAAGTATCTTCCTTCATGGAGGTTATACCAAAGCAAGTGGGCATTTCATGACTAAGGCCTTGCAGGTTAAGCCTAGTGGTCCCCCACCCAAAGACCCCTATACTCAACTGTTTCTACCACTTATTGTGGTTCTGAATCATGAGTTACTGTTTCTGAATTCTGAATGTTGCTTGGCCAAGTCATATTCTGTGTCCGGCCTAACTCCTTTGCCCCACATACCTAACCAGCACAATTTCATCCAGAGGAGTGCACATGAGATGCTTGAGGCTAAATGGGAGGCAAGAGTCAAGCCAGCTTTCAAAGTCATTTGCTTTATTCACTTGTGATTTAATCCTTGTACTTAAGCCTGCTTTGTCTATCAGCAGCCCTTCTGTGATACACTGGATTTCAAAAATATTCATTGACTCGATCAACATCCTGTTCTTGCTCTACTTCCTGCTTTGGTTTGGTTCTTCAACATCTAAACCTGCAGGATTTCATCAAGACTATTTGGGCACTAATCAAGGATATCTTTCCGGTAGCAGAAGCAACCCTTGAGAACCTTTCGAACCGACTCTGAGAAGTACACAAGCCAAAACCAGAAACAAAATGTACACACCATCAGTACAGCTTTCTGCCAGGACATGGCCAATCCGGAATGTACAAGTTCAACTTGGCAACAGTGGGCCCATCTCAATGAGTGAGCCCAAGCTCACAGCTGCATCTGGGTCTCAAGAAGATCCAGTTCACAGAAGGGCGGAACAAGAAGCGCCCAGATTAACCACCGAGGCCTTAGCAGCCCGTGGTGACAGCCTGCAACACCTTCGTCGAAGGGTTGCCATATCCATCTCCGGTTTTGCCTGCCCAGCTTCTTCATCTACGGCTACAACAGCTGGAGGACCTGAGGAACAACACAAATTTAGAAGGAGAATGGACGAATATCTCCTCCACGAGGAGTACTACAAGTCCGTCAGAGGGGAAGATGGGGAGAAACCAATCGAAGCCTTCGTATCCCCACCATTCACGGACATGCATTCCTGCCCTTACTCCGGCCCGCTGCAGACCTGGTCGACACTGTGTCTCTACCCAGGCGACCGAGAGGGCCAGCATGGCGTCCAGAGCTTCCAATCACTGGCAGGATCCCTGAAGTGTGCCCAGCTTATGTGGAGAAGTCCCAATCCCGAGGGCCAACCTATGGTTCCCTGGACCGTACGGCCGAACTACTGGCCAAATTACTGTCTGGATCTGAAGACCCAGACGTGACAGCCTTGTCTGAGGCCATCAAGGCAAAATTGGGTATCACAGAACCCTTACCCAAGCCAGCGCTAGCCTCACCCTCTCCCGGAGTGAGCACACTGGCTGAAGATCTCAAACGATCAAGGGTGTCCAGGTTGGTACCCAAGGTCAATTGCCCCAGCCCTTTTCATCCTCGTGCGAGGAAAGTCCCCATTGCCAAACTACAGGACGTACCAGTGAGAGAGACTGAGAAAAGGGGGCTAACAGCCCTGGCAGCCCTCGCCGGTGTACCTCTCCCCCCTTCAGGCTAACCCGGGGGGGGGTGGGAAGAGGGGAAGACCAATTGCCCAGGGGAACATCCAGCTGGAATTCCTTGAGTTAGACATGAAAAATCTGCCCAAATGGGCAGAGGAATTTGCTGAGTTTCTTTTGCTGATTGGCCAGTCCCATGTGGATGTGGCCACTAAATGTTCACTGTTGAAACGCTCATGCAAAAAGTAATTTTTGCAAAGACAGGTGAAGCAGATTGTGAAAACCTGTTCAACATCGGCCGAAGTGCTCCGAAGACTGGAGAAAAATGTCCCGGCCTATGAGACTGACCTCATTGTGCGCACACAGATAGAGGAGCTACCTATGCTCCCTGAATTTCCTTCCGCTGCGCGAGTCTCTAAATATCTGTGCGACCTAGGATATTTGTTTTCACGGATGAAGGTGGATTCCTATGGAGCCACAGAGCCCCAGCTGTGGCTCATGAGTAAGATCACTTCACGTACGTGGGACAATTGCCGCACTACTTCTGAGAGGAAGAGTCAGACCCACACGTACGACGACCTTGTGGACCTGCTGAGTGAGCTGGCCCTTGAGAGGGAGAATGACTCCTACATGGAGAAATTCCTCAAGAAACACCTGGGTCCAGATGGTACCCCTACCTCCGATCTTGGCGAAGGGAGAGAGCATGAAAATCCCACCAACGCCAACCAGGGTGGTGGTAAAGGAAGAGGTAACCTGCGTGCCATGAATCAGGGTAAACCTGAAACAGGTAGACCCCCACTCTTCTACTGTAAACCTGTCAATGACAAGGGGGGACCTTGTCATGCCCCTGACTGCGACCACCGCAGTGGTTGTATGCTGCAAATGAAACGGCAGCAGCACACCAAAGATGGAAAAACAGTGACCCATCACGACCGTTCGAGGTGTACCATCACCTGTTGTTACTGTGGCAAACGTCATCAACACGAGGACGAATGTGACATAAAGAAACGTGAGAGTGACAAACAAAAACGGCATGAGGCTGAACACCAGAAGACCCAAACACCCTCCAGAACTCCCCAAAATGGGGATAGAAGTGGTAAAGGAGGAGGCAAGGGGGGTGGTATGGGTTGGACCCCAAGCCGCCAGAGGCGCTCATCAGCGCCCGCTACTTCTTCATCTCCTGGCGAGGTTGACCCTGAGAAGCGCCCACAGGGGGATAACGCCTCCCCTGAGGGGACTAACTCCAAGAAGAGGCGACAGGCCTGGATGGCCAAGTCCCTCATGGCTGCAGGGGTGGAGGTCAAACTCTTTGCTGAGGAGTAGGGGGGCGGTTCCGAAGAGGGGGACTTGGTTTTCCCGATCCTCGTGAAAGTCAGGGATCATTTTTCTTCGAGCAGTGCTTGACACCGGCGCAGCACTCTCTATAGTGGCCCAAGAAGACTAAGACAGTGGCCATAAGAGTAGGGGATGGGCGTACCATCCATTCCTTGGGGGGAGTCGATGTGAATATTTGTCTTGGCGAGGAAATTGTGCCCCAACACTGCAGGGTGTTAGACACTGACGCCTTTCACATCGTCATTTGTACCGACTTCCTGCGAGGAAACCCCCAGGTAAAAATGCTGTCTCTTCGGCCCCTATTCTCTGCACTGGGACTTTGGCAGTGGGCTCTTCTCCGTACTTTTGGAGCTGTCAGGACAGAAAGAGTCTGGGCTGCGCTATGCAGCCAAGACTAACTATCGTACTGAAAATTACCAATTGGCCGGTCACTTTCTTGAAAATCATCTGGCAGCCCTTCATGTAACGCTGGATGAGCTTCAGGTGGAACAGCACATCATGCAGTTGTATTGCTCGAAACATTTGAATAACGCTTTCCGTTTCTTCTGGAAAGCAATTGGCCTAGCGTATGCTAACCCTCCCTTCTCCCTGCTCCAGAGGGTTCTAACCAAAATCGCTTATGAGGGAGGAAGGGTTGTTATGTGCACCCCTGACTGGGTTTGTTCAGGTGAACACGCTTACTGGCGCCGTATGCTGGACAGAATGACTGTGGCAGGAGTGCAGACTCCCCGACAGTGCCATTTATGTGCCTGACGATTCAGACACAGCTATGCAGGCCCCTGAGTGGGCCACTTTCTTATCCATTGTCGATGGATCCCCCAACCCCGTACCCCTGTGTGATCTGGAACAGGTGCTACTGAAGGAGGTCATGGCCAAAAATCGTGGCCTGACGCTTTCTGATCTCAAAAAACGATCTCCTGAGCACCTAGCCGCCACATTTACAGGGTGTGAATCCCCCGATGGCTATTTGGACCCTGCTGCTGTAAAGGAGGATGCTGACAACCAACTGTCTGATATGGCCAGCACTATCACTCCTGTTGATCTCACCCCTGTTGAACTCACATACAGTGCCTTCCTGGTCCAGCTGTTGCTGGAGGAGGTAGACCTAGAGTCAACCACAGAACCAACTTCCCCTGTTGCGAAACCTGTGCTGCACATGCAGCATACTCACTCAGGTGAACCCATGGCTCAGAGTCCTGATGCTCTAGCGCCGCCTGCCTAATAACATGCCATTGCTGAGCATGAAACTCAGGAACTCTGACAGCTGTTGTACCTGAAGGCCCAAGGTATTGAGAGGCAAGAACGGCTGCAATACCTCTGACGGACCTGGAAATCCTCCATCTGGTCTGAGGGGGACCGTGATTCCTACAAGCTGTCTGACCCTGAGATCCCCCTAGTGTGTTCCCTGCACCATGCACAACAATGCCCCCCTGAGTGGAATGATGTCTCAGTACCTGCCCAAACTGTCGATCGGCAGAAAAAGAAAGAGCATGGTAAGAGCAACCTCCATGCTGAGAAGGATTTCCTGCAGAAAATCGAGAGTCTGAACCTTGACCCCCGACTGAAGAAACTGCTCCTAACGTATGAGGAGGTGTTCGGCGCCCTGCTGCCTCCCCTATCCTGTAAAAAACTGGTCCAGATGGACCTGAAACCGAAACCTGAATTTGAGAGGACGCGAGTGAGACGTCGTCCTTACCCCGCTCCTCAGGACCAGGTTGAAGAAATTGAGCGCCAGATCCAGAAATGTAGTGATGCTGGCCTCGTGGAGGAATATAAGAAGGGGGACTACCCCCACAACTGCAGTCCCAGTTTCCTGGTTGCCAAAGCAGGATCGACTGCTCTGCGATTGGTTGTTGACTATGGTGAGGTCAACAAGAAAACCCAAAACCACTCAGGGAGGATTTCCAACATGGGAAACACTCTGGAGCGTATTGTCAAATGCCGGTACAAGACCAAAATGGACAAACGCAGTGGTTTCTGGCAGGTTGATCTAAGAGCTGCAGCTCAGGAACTGCTGGCTTTTATAGCCCCTAAGGGTCGTGTCTTTAAGTGGAAGGTCATGCCTTTCGGGCTGGCTACCGCCCCGGCACCCTTCCAAGAACTGATGAACAAAATGTTGTACATACTGAGGCGCAAACCTCTAGTACAGGGGTTGATGTCCCCAGGGGCAGAAATGGAGGCCCACATCGATGACATGAGTTTGGTTACCAATACCCAAGAGGACCATGTCCTTCTCCTCCGTGATTGTTTCATTGTTTGTCAGGAAAACCATCTCTGAATCAAACTTCGAAAAATGCGAGTTCATGAAAGAGGAGATGGAGTGTTTAGGTTTCGACTTGGGGTATGGCTGGTGGAAACCAGCCGCGTCTAAGATGCAGCCCCTACAGGACATGCAGATTCGCGATGACCCTAAGGAGGACCGACACGACGTGAGGCGTTTGTTCGGGCGCCTGTAACTTCTATAAGCGCCACATACACAATTTTACCTACTCCTCTGCCCCTCTGACTGACCTAATCGACAAGACTACCCCCTGGAGTTGGATCGCCAGAGAGGAGCAGTGTTTCCCGGAGTTAGAGAAGAAAATTCCCTCCTCAAACTGCCTGGGAGTACCCCGCCCTAAGGGCGAGATAGTCCCGATCAGTGATGCCAGTGATGTAGGGGGGGGTGGAACGATCTACCAATGGCAGTAGCTTAACCCAGCTGAACTAACCCACTACCATTATCGTACTAGCGGACTGAACCGTGATGGCTCCTTGAAGCATGACTATCCTACCAGTGAGTGGCGGCTGGTGCCACTGGGACACTGGAACTGGAAATGGAACGAAGCGCGTTCCAATTACAGCACCTACAACCAAGAGCTCCTGGTCGGTATGTTGGTGCAGTCATCACAGTTCCGACTATTGGGATCCAACCCTATTGTCTGGCTCTGTGACCAGAAACTGGTGAAGTCTTTTCAGAAGGGCCCACCACCAAAGAAAGCAAAACAGAAGCGGTGGTGGACTTACCTGAGCCAGTTCAGGATTACAGTCCATCATATCCCTAGTATAAAAAATCAACTGTCTGACTATATATCGTGCAACAACTTCGAGGCGTATATTGGTGAGAGCTCTGAGGCACTCGTCGAAGAGGCTTTCCGGCGTATGGATGTCCAGCTTGACCTGTCCATGCGGACTGCTGGAATCCTCGAGGGTCGGAGCCTAACTGACTATCAGTCAGAGTATGAAGAAATTCTCCAGACCCTCAGCACTGGTCTCGAACCCCGTGTCATTGACGGGCACAAGTGGTATAAAAGCAACCAGTACTTCTTTCACGAGGATTGTATTGTCGTGCCTGAGGCCCTACTTGATGGGTGCCTAAAGTGGACCCATCTCAGCTCAGGTCACACTGGCGCTAATCGCTCAGTGGACTTCTTACGTGGATGTTTCTACTCTCGTCTAACGCTGACTGCACAGAGGTCCCGTATGCAGACCATTGTGGATGCTTGTGGCTTTCATGCCAGCAGGCAGAGTGACAGTAGGGATAGGGGACTGATTTCCAGCTTACCCATGCCCTCTTTTACTACCTCTCTTCTCTATGTGAATTTCATCCATGGGCTACCTCGCTTCGGCGGCTATGATAGTTGCCTAGTGGTCACCTGTGGCGTGTCTCGCTTTACCCACGTGTTCCCTTGCAAAAAGAAAATCACAGGTGAGCGGACTGTGAAAATGTCCGTCGAACAATGTTTCGAGCCCTATGGAGCACCTAAGCAGGTGCACTCTAATGAGGATGTACCCATCCGCAGTGACACTGGATGGTACAAACGAGTGCTGAATGCCATCAATGTTGAGGTAACCACAGGTGTGACCTATACCCACACGTCTAACCCTCATTGTGAGAGACAAGACCGTGTGGAGGAACAGAACCTGAGAATCCTGATGAGACAGGAACGTACCAAAAACTGGGTACGCCTAGTGCCCTGGGCGGTGCTCACCATGAACTCTCAGAGGAGCTCTTCTAGGGGCGTCAGCCCCCACGAACTGTTCCATGGAGGACGACCTGCTTGGTTCTTCAAAGCCCTCTTTCCTGAGGACTTCAAGAGCCCTGTTGGGGATTGGCTTGAACACAAGCAGTCTATGGCTAACCAGGCTGGGACTAACCTGAGACATATCCGTGACCGTGAGCTGAGCCGACAGAATCGCTTACGGCGACCTGCCAGCTTCAAGTTTGGTGACCTTGTCTTGGTGCACCATTGACGCCCACCCTCCAGGCCTCGTAACTGTCTACAGGACCCTTATTTTGGGCCCTATCGTATCATCAGGATAGATGGACCTAGGATCCATGTCAGGTGCAGTCCTTGTCTAGGTGGTGAACTGCTATGTCCGCCTAAACAGTTGAGGCACTATCACTCCCCTGACGATTTGTCCTGGGATGAGTGGCGCCCCAGCGACAGTGAGGTCGAGCGTATAGACCTAGAGAGCGCTGCTAGCACAGAGGAGGCAGAGGAACTCGAGGAGATGACTGCCGATGGGATTGCAGTCGATGGCTACTACGTGGTTGCAGATTTTTCTCGCCACGAGTATAAACAGGGCTGGAGGTTTTTGTACCCTGTGGGATAGCTATGGGCTATCTGAGGCAACCTGGGAACCCATGTCCGCTTTTATACAACCGGATGGGAGTATCAACCCGAGCCTTCCCTCCCACCTCGTGGAGAACAGCGAGGGACAGTTACTAACCCGTGCTGAGACTCTGTCCCAGCGGAAGGAGAAAAACTAATCTCACTATGTCAGTCTATTGACTGTCTTCTAACCCTCCAGGGGCGGTGAGCACTCTCGTGCAGATATGCCTGCGTATGTGTGTGAGAGCAGCTGTCATAGTTGCCCCGCATTGCATCGCGGGACAGGACCATTAGCCCCCTGTGACAACCACACCCTGGCCAAAGGCCATTGGTTTTGCACAGACTGCTGCTCTCAGACCACTGCACCTACCCTGCCTGGGCCCTGCAGTGCCATGCCTATGGTTACCAGCGTCAGCCAGATGGCCGCTTATCAGGTTTGCAGCCATCCAGCAAGTGTGTGCCCGGTTGACCGTGTGTTGCATGGGAACTGCCCTGATCTAATGACCTCAGGGGGGCCAACGTAGAGCGGTGGCTTTCTAGTCCAGGGGGGAATGACAAGCAAGGTGTTATGAAGCAAGGGGTGTCCACCCTCCTTCGGGACAAGCGTGCCCACAGTTAGGACCCCTGAGGGGTCCATCCCCATGGGGTTCTAACCTTCCTTACAGGGTTTACCATACCCCTAAGTGTGCTACGTATGTCTGTATGTGTCTCACTACTCCCCCTGGTGTGGCCTCGGAGACCGGGCTTCGCTGACGTCGGCTCGGAGGTCCTGATCAGGTACTATTACCACTTCTATGGCGCCCAGTTTCTGTGCTGGCGCCTATCCTTTCGGGGAAGACGGCAAACCCCGTACCTACTAGAGGGGAGGGGTGGCCAAGTGTGCTAAGGGCATACAAAACGCCCATTCTTCTAAATGCCAAAAGGTAACGCACTCCCCTTGCCCACGTGGAAGAGCACAGGGGACAGGAGACACCACTACACTACACTCACTAACGCCAGCAGCAGCCCTTGAAGGGAGGGTGAGCACTCAGCACTTGCACTCATCACCTGCCAGGCTTGCTGACCCTAACACCTACACACGCTACTGGGTGTTCATGCCAAAGAAGCCTCGGGCCCTATTGACCCTCTTGTGAAATAAGAAGAGAACACAGCGCTACTAAGCGACTGTGTCCTGACAGGGAGGCCACCACGCGTCTCCCTGTCGGGGCTTGGAGTGAGGGAGTGCTCTTTTTGCGTATGTTCAACAAGTCAGACTGCCCTCGCCACTGCAGGCTGAGGCACAGTTTTTTGTTTTATGATCTGCGCTACATTTTTTAGCGCGGCAAGGGACTGCACCAATCACCCTCACCTGCCCACCTGTAGAGCAAAGGCGGATGAACTTGGTAAGTGGCTGAGGAACCAAGACAGCCCCGACGCATTATACGCTTATTAGGCTGCCCTATACTCCGCTGTCCACTTACCAAGTTACAAGAAAGCAAGCTTAAGGAACTCCACCTGTCCTCTTAAGGAACGTAGGGTGGAGCCCCTGGGTAACCTAAGCAAGGGTGGTACCGTGCGCAACACGCGTGGCCTACCCTTTAATGCGCCATTTGCATGCACAGGCCTGCACAGGTTTACCAATCTCACGCTGTTTCAGCTAATCTAACGACCACAGCAGATCATAACATGACTAAACCAGGACGTGAGCTCCTCCCGGGCTTACCTACCTTACTCACCACGCATCATGTGAATGCCGAAGGTAACATGAGCGCAAAACAACCCTAAGCTGTTGACCCTACGGCGAATTATATACAACCCTAAGCGATTAATGCATTGTATGTCATGCACGCTCTTCTTATTTTGTTCCTTGCAGAAACAGGAGAGAAAATGGCGCACTGCACAGCGCAAAACAAGCATAAGCGTTTTAAGCAACCCTTTCCTAACGCTACGGCAACATGAACACGAGCAAGCACTTTCTTTTCTGACCTGTGATAAGAAGACAAGGGTGCATCGGGGCACAGGGAAAGCAACACAACGTGTGTATGAATGAGGTAGGCACATGTTTTGGTGATATACGTCGCGCGTGATCGCAGCAGAGAAAAAAAAACCAAGAAGAAGACGCACAGCCGACAAAAACAAACAGAGAAATCGGTTTTCTCCACCTCAGAAACCCGCCTAAACATTTTACGCCACTGTTTGCCGAGGTCATCAAAATTAAGACAAACACAGAACACCAAGAACAAGCGAGCCGCGACGACAAAGAATTTGAACATTGCGTGCTCCAAACCACCTAGCAAAGTGCGTGCCATAGGAGCTAGGCGGCTTGTGCGCGTCAAAAAAAAAAAAAAGGAAACAAAACAAAAGGAGAAACACCAAACCACAAACAAAGAAAGCACGACCACGGACGACGGGAAAACAAAGGTATGACAAACAAGTATGTTACGGCCCCATACATCCTACATATCATATCCCCCGCTACACATGCGTAGATGAGAAAACCAAGTATGTTCTGAAGGAGGGCACCCAAGGGACAACGCTCCACGCAAAAGGGAACGACGAACCACCACGCACGTCATAAGGCATGCCCACAAAAAAAACGAACCACAATCATTTATCCCAAATATTCCTCCATAGGCTCCAAGCACCGTGAGATACACGACGAAAAAAAAGCGCAAAAGGTATGGGGCGGCCACAGACCATGGGCAAACAATGATAGGGCGAACAAGTATGTTAAAAATACGAAGGAGGGCGCCAAGGGATCGCACCACGCACACATACCCAAACGTACACAAGGCTGCAAGGTGAACGAAAGCGTAGACAAGGTCAAAGAGAAACATGGTATGAAACCCCACCCCCGCCCCACCCACACAATGTGCACACGCTCTTGCTATAGGGGATGCCCACAAACCACGGGGAAACAACTGTATGGCGAGGAAGTATGTTAAGAATGTGAAGGAGGGCGCCAAAGGGACGGACCACGCACACATGCACACACATACACAAGACCGGAAGGTACAAGAAGACGGAGACAAGAGCAAGGAGAAACATGGTATGAAACCCCACCCCGCCCCGCTTGCAAAAGCGCACACGCTCTCACTATAGGGGATGGCCACGAACCACGGGGAAACAATGGTATGGCAAACAAGTATGTTAAGAATGCGAGCGAGGGCGCCAAAGGGACGGACCACGCACGAAAACACAAACGTACACAAGGCTGCAAGGTACAAGAAGACGAAGACAAGACAAAAGAGAATCATGGTATGAGACCCCACCCCCGCCCCACCCACAAACAAGCACACGCTTTCTTTACAGGCAATGACAACAAGAAGCTACACAAGGTATGACAAGTATGTTACGGAGAAGAAGAACACAAAGGTGCCTTCCACGCCCTCTCTATAGGGGAAACGCAAGGCAAAGAGGTATGTTATCGAAGACGCTATGGAAAAAGAAAGGGAAACACAAGGCACAACACGCAAAAACAACCAACCAACCCCCGAAAGACCTGCACACGCTCTCTCTCTACAGGGGAGGTAAGCACGGTGGGACAAATAGAGAGGTACGTATTTCGCGTCACGCATACCACGCATTTCTGCTACACGTCTACAGGACCTCTTCTATTGTTTTTCTTCTTCTTCTTCCTGAACACGACCATGCCGACCGTTAACGAGAACCAACCAAAGTATGACAAACCGCACCAACCACACACTGCAAGCACACAAACACACAGACATGGCAGCCACAGCGCGCACGACCCCCCCCACGCCACCCACACCAACACGAAGGGCCACACAGCACACACACGCACACCCAGACCAAGGAGAAGGGCACACAGGGCCCCCACCACCACAACCAGTGGACTCCAGCCAGGAGTGGCGGGGAACCAGGCCACCGGCCCACGGCTAGGAGTGGCAAAGGACCGACCACGGCACCCGGCGGCGGATTCCAGACAGGAGTGGCCGGGCCCCGCAACCAAGCCCCACGGCCAGGAGTGGCAAGGGGCCAACCACCACCGCACAGCGGCGGACCGAAGCCAGGAGTGGCGGGCCGCAGCACCCACGTCCCTCAGCCAGAGGTGGCGGGGGACCCACACCACACACCCACCACAACCACACAAACACCAGCCTCAAGCCCCAACCAAAAGGGGCGGGGACACCAAACCGCAGACCACCGCCACACCAGACACACGCAACCACGCACACCAGCACACGCGGAAGACACACCCACTGCACCACCACACCACACCACCAACAACACAAACACCACAAACACACAACACACAACACAGCACGGCCACCGCGCACAGTCACACACACCACAAACACACACAACAAGGGACACTCCTACCCGCGAAACACACCACCGCAACGGGCAGGCCCAAGCCAGGAGTGGCGGGGAGCCGCACACCACCACCGCCGGCGGACCCGAGCCAGGAGTGGTGGGGAAACGCAACCGGGACGCTCAGCCAGGAGTGGCGAGGAACGCCCACCACCAGCGGCAGCGAACCCCAGCCAGGACTGGCGGAGAGTAGCACACAGGAACCTCCGCCAGGAGTGGCGAGGGAACAACCACACCACACCCCAGCCACAACCCCACCCACACACCACGCCAACACCACCACCAACACAGATACCACGAACACACACCACACACACCAGCACAGGCACCACACGCACACGCCGCGCCACAAGCACACACAACACGGGAAACCCTCACCCGCAGACACACCCACCGCCGCGGCCGACGGACCCCAGCCAGGAGTGGCGGGGGGCCGCCCCTGAAACCCTCAGCCAGCAGTGGCGAGGATTGCCCGACAACCACCGGCAGCAAAACCCAGCAAAGAGTGGTGGGGAGTAGCACACAGGAACCTCCGCCAGGAGTGGCGAGAGCCAACCACAACACACACCAGCCACACCCCCACCAACACACCACAGCGCACCACACCGCACGCCACCAACACACCACACACGCACACACACACACACACACACAAACACACGCGAAAGGCCCGCCCACGCCCACACAACCACCAAAATAAACACCACGAACACACACCACTCCACAACCACCAGCACAGGCACCACACGCACACGCCGCGCCACAAGCACACACAACACGGGAAACCCCCACCCGCGGAGACACCCACCGCTGCGGCCGGCGGACCGCAGCCAGGAGTGGCGGGGAGCCACCCCCGAGACTGTCAGCCAGGAGTGGCAGCGGCCCACCCAACACCGCCACCAGCGGACCCCCGAGCAAGGAGTGGCGGGGAACAGCGACCGGGAGCCGCAGCCAGGAGTGGCAAGCGACCACACACCACCGCCGCCAGCGGACCAAAGCCAGGAGTGGCGGGGAACCGCACCCGGGGCCCTCAGCCAGGAGTGGCGAGGAGCACCCACCACCGCCGACAGCGAAACCCGGCCAGAAATGGCGGGAAATCGCACTCAGGAACCTCCTCCAGGAGTGGTGAGGGACCAACCACAGCACACACCAACCACACCCACACCCACACCAATGGCAAGCCCCAGCCGGCCCCAGCCACACCCCCCCCACCACACACACACACACCAACACACAGGGAAGACACACCCACACCCACACCACCACGAACGCACGACACACACACCAGCACAGACACCACGCGCGCACGCACCGCGCGACAAACACACACACCACGACAAACCCCCACCCAACCCCACGCAAACGGCCACCGCCGCGGCCGGCGGACTCCAGCCAGGAGTGGCGGGGAACGATAACCAGGATCACAACCAAAAGGGGCAAGCAACAACACACCACCACCGCCGGCGGACCCCAGCCAGGGGTGGCAAGGGACCGCACCCAGGGGCCCTCAGCCAGGAGTGGCGAGGAACACCAACCACCACCGGCAGCGCAACCCAGCCAGACGTGGCGGGGAAACGCACGCGGGAACCTCCGCCAGGAGTGGCGAGGGACCGCCCACACACCAACCACACCCCGAGCCACACTAACACCAGCAGCAAGCCCCAGCCAGGGAAACAAACCGCCACACACCGCCACACACGCGCCAACACACACGAAAGAAACACCCACGCCCACAAAGCCGCCACAAACACACAGCGCACACACCAGCACGTGCCGCGCCACAAGCACACACAACACGGGAAACTCCCACCCGCGGAAACACCCACCGCCGCGGCCGGCGGACCCCAGCCATGAGTGGTGGGGAGCCGCCCCCAAGACCCTCAGCCAGAAGTGGCGAGGAACGCCCACCACCACCGGCAGCGAAACCCAGCCAGGGGTGGCGGGGAGTAGCACACCGGAACCTCCGCCAGGAGTGGCGAGGGACCAACCACACCACACACCAGCCACACCCCCGCCAACACACCACATCGCACCACACCGCACGCCACCAACACACCACACATGCACACACACACACACACACAAACACACGCGGAAGGCCTGCCCACGCCCACACAGTGTGTGACAAGATGCGCATCGCCATGTCTCATTGCCTCCAATGTGATCCCATTTATCGTGGCTTCCATGTTCCCTACTCCCGTTTAGGGAATTACTTAGAGCACAACCTTGTTGTGGAAGCAGATAAGGATGGCTCACTTGTTTTGATGACCCGAGGGTTTTATTTGCGCGAAGCGCATTTGAACATGGATTCGGTGTTTAACAATGCGCCTGTTTACCAATTCCTTGGTCCTCCTTCTTCTTTGACCGATTGGGTTGACAAAGGACACGCGTGGCAGCGCAAGGTAGCCTCTTGGCTCCTACACTTTTATCCCGATCATCTCAGAGAGTTCTTATGCACGTTCATGGACTCATATTCCAAACCGGTGATGCCTAAGTTCCGTCTTCTTGTGAAAACACACAAGAGTGCCTCCGTTGATGCAAAGGGTGGTTTCTCCTCTAGGCCACTCGTTGGCCTCTTCCGTTGGGCGACTACCCCGAGCTCCATCCTCCTTGGTGTTGCTGGTTCAATTCTTTTGAAAATAGACCGCTAACTCCACCCCATGGCGTCGCCAATTATCGACTCGTATGACCTGCTGTCTAGATTACGTAAGCACTTCTCTACCAACACACATGATGATTGGAAGTGCTCTACGATTGATTTTTCTGCCATGTATACTAGAGTCACGTGGGAACACACCTTGCATACCTACAATTATTGGAAGAATGTCTTCTACAATTGTGATCGCTCCACCCTTCACATCTCTAAGGTCGAGTTAGCTTTCTTGGATTTTGTTTTCACCCCCATTAATCAGTTCCCCATGCATGAATTGGGTTGTGACCTCCCTTACTTCAAGTTACAGTGCCCTGCCCCCACCATTGGTCTCGCTTTACATCATTTTGTATATATGCACACCGTATTCCTGAGTCCGGGTCATGGTGTCTATCGCCAGGCCCAAGGGTGGTCAATGGGCACGAACGCAGCGCCTCCATGGGCGCAGCTGACTTTAAGAAGTTACGAACATGCGGGTCGCCTACCGAGTGATTGTTTGCTCTTCCATTTCTTAGACGATGGACTTATCCTGCACCGCTCTTCCCACACGGTGGTGAAACAACACCTGGATGTGACCTATCCCAAGAATCTCCCTTGGTCTTTCGAAGTGACGGATAGGGTGTCGGATATTCATTTTTTGGATGTGCACATCGTGGCGCTTTGCCCCCTCAAAACCTCCGTGTATTGGAACCCCACACATACGTGCTCCTACATCCGGTGGGATGCGAATGTGCCTAGGCACATTAGAATCGCGTGGGTGAGGGGGGAGTTCATTCGCTATATTAGAATTTGCTCTTCTTGCTCTTTTTACAGATTGTGTTGCCAACGACTTATCCGAGCCTTGTTGTTTCTCAATTACCCCAAACACGTTATCCAGGCACAAGCTATTGATTGGGATGATAGGCACAAATACACTACACTCCGCCGTGACTCTGCTGCTAGTGGTGGTGGGAGGGATGCAGTAAATTCACACATTGTCTCTTTGAGCCAAGCGGAGCGAAATCCACACTCAACTATAGGCCCCATTGTGCATGTCCTAAGGGTGGTACACCACTCAGCGCTACCCCTTCGTTGGTCCAGCGTGGTGCATGGTTTGAAATCCAAACTACCCTTCATTCCCGGCCTCAAGCTCTTTGCTATTCTTCGCCCTCTGCCTAACATTAAGCGCTTGTTCAGGCGCTGGGCCTTGCGCGCGCTCCAGCAACCCATTGGGTCATGACGCGCGTGCCTCCTCCTGTGGCTATATGTTTTGGCGCTATTTGTCGATTTGTCTATTTTTTGGGCCTGCCGGTTTGATTTTTGTTTGTTTTCAGCTGATGAGGGCTTAATTTAAGCCGAAACGCGTACTGTTGGGGACGCCGCTTATCCAGGATTTTGTGATCGCATTGCGTTGCTTCTTGTGGGCTTGTATTGCTACCTGTGGGTGTGAATTGAGGTCTTGAGGCTTCTTCCTGAACCATAGAGGGTATTTCAGCCCTGAGGCGCGCGCGCTGGGGCCCTGTCCCAGAACGAAATAAAAAGACGAGTAAAACACGACGAAAAATGTTTCTGAATAGCTGAAAATAAAGCTAATTAGCATAAAAAACGCTTAGGCCAAAAAGCGCGCTGCGAAACGCGTAAAAAAGCGACAAAAGTTTTTTCGACGTGAAATAGGTGAATAGTTAACGCCGTAAGCACCGTAACGCTCGTTGGACCCCAACGCCGTCCTTGCCGTCGTCTAACTCGCGATAGGCGCAAAGGAAAAAGCGTCGCAAGCAGCGCGTAAAACTCGAAAATTTTTCATAACTCGCCACGACCCCTCACGTCGCGCCCTGCCGCCTTTTTCTTCTTATTCTTCATGCACCTCCCTCCCCACCCTCGTGCCCATCACTCCCCTTGCCCTGCAGCTCAGGCGGCGGCCCTGGGGGAACGCGGTAAACCCTTAGCAATGGACACCAACACGCTCCACGACGCCACGCACAAGAACCAGACCGAGAACATCAAGAAACGACGGGTATCACGTAAGGCACAGCAGCGAACATGGTCTTGCTGCATGCGAGTGTGTTGGGTCGTGTATAATTTTATTTTATTTTCAAAAGCAAAAAAAAAAAAAAAAAGAGTTTTGAAAGGCACGGAAAAACGGCAGGGGTTTTTGGCAAAAGAAAAAAGGACAAAACAAACACCAGCAGCGCAAACAACCGCACAGCACAGCCAACCAGCACAGCACCGCAGGACAGCACGGCACCGCAGGACACGGCACAGAGCGCAGGACACCACAGGACAACGCACAGCACAGCAAGACACCACGACACACCAGAGCAGCACCACCACACCGCAGAACGCCCAGGGAGACACCACAACGCACAGGGACACGCGACAGCACGAGGCACCAACAACAGCGCAGACCACACTGGCGCCGCACGACAGGCCGCAGGAGGGCAAAGCAAACACAAACAGCACCGCAAAACGACAGCAGAGCACGACAGCACAGCACCACACGACAGCACAGCGCCACAGCACACGACACAGGGAAGCAGGGCACCACAGCCAGCACAACAAGGCACCGCAGCGCACAGAGCGGAGAAGACAGGGAACGCACAGCGCCAGGAAAAGAGCACCACAGCACGCAGACACCACCACCGGGCCAAAAACAGCACAGCCAACCAACAGAACAACACAGCACAGCACGACGGCCCACAGGAGGGCAAAACAAGCCCCAACAGCACCGCAACACGACAGCAGAGCACAACAGCACAGCACCACGCGACAGCACAGCACCACAGAACACAACACAGGAAAGCAGGGCACCACAGCAAACCACACCAACCACAGGGAAGCAGACCACGCGGCCAGACAGGGACACCGACACCGAAACACGCCACCAGCAGACAACCACGGGCCACCAGACCCAGCACCGCACCACGGCACACCACAGGAAACAGCACAACACACAGCAGCGCACCACAGCACCAGGCGCCAGCAACAGCACGCACCACACGAACAGCACAACGCGAGCGCACCAGCACAGCGAAGCACAGCACTGCACAGAACGGAGAGCACAGGGAACGCACAGCACAGCACCCCGAGACACACACAGCACAAGGCAGAGCGGCGAACAACAGCACGCACCACCACGCCACGACAAAACACACACAGCACAGAGCACACAGCGCGGGGGAACACCGCAAAACACAGCGCCGCAGAGCACAGGGCCCCAGGGCGACGGGCAGCGCCAGAGGGCACGGCGCAACAAGCAGCGGCACCAAACGAGCGCAACACAGCACCCGACAGCACAACACCGGGCGACACAACACGCAGCAGCGCGGCGCAGCACCGCAACCAGGACGCACAGCACAACACGGCACACAGCACCGAGCGGCAGGAACGAAAACCGCGAGACACAAAGGGGGGGGGGGGGGGGCAGCAACCACGCGGGAGCAGCCAACAGCCAAGCGGAAAGCACGAAAGAGGGACAAGCGCACCGAGAGCCGAGAAGCGGAAGGCCAACAAAACAAACAACGCAAGCGCCGAGGCCCAGGGCACCCGGGGCCGGAAACCAGAGAAAGCCGGGTACAACGGGGGCGCACGGAGGAAGAAGAAGAGGGAAAAAAAAACACAAAGGCCACAAGCAGGAGCGACGAAAACCGCCAGACACAAAGGGGGGGGGGCGGGGGAGCAACCACCAAAGAGCAGCCAACGGCCAAGCGGGTGACACAAACGAGGCGCGAGCCAGGCAGCGGGAGGCCGAGAAAAACAACCAACAAGGAACGGCAACAGCAGCGAAAGAGAGAGGGGCAACTCCAGCCCGGAGGGGGCCAAGCAAAGCAGAAAGACAAAGCGGCCAAAGGAAAAGGTGAGGCGCACCAGAACGCGCCCGGGAGGCCGGCCCGCCCGACCCGGCCAAGCAAAGCACGCACACCACCGCCGCCAGCGGACCCCAGCCAGGAGTGGCGGGGACCGCCCACCACCAGCGGCAGCGAAACCGAGCCACGAGTGGCGGGGAGTAGCACACAGGAACCTCCGCCAGGAGTGGCGAGGAACCCCAACAACACACCACACACCACACCACACACCACACACCACCGCCGCCAGCGGACCCCAGCCAGGAGTGCCGGGGACCGCCCACCACCACCGGCAGCGAAACCCAGCCAGGAGTGGCGGGGAGTAGCACACAGGGACCTCCGCCAGGAGTGGCGAGGGACCAACCACACCACACACCAACCACAACCCCAACAACACACCACCGCCACACACCACACACCGACGCCGCCAGCGGACCCCAGCCAGGAGTGGCGGGGACCGCCCACCACCAGCGGCAGCGAAACCCAGCCAGGAGTGGCGGGGAGTAGCACACAGGAACCTCCGCCAGGAGTGGCGAGGGACCAACCACACCACACACCAGCCGAAACCCCACCAACACACCACCGCCACACACCACACACCACACACCACCGCCGCAAGCGGACCCCAGCCAGAAGTGGCGGGGACCGCCCACCACCAGCGGCAGCGAAACCCAGCCAGGAGTGGCGGGGAGTAGCACACAGGAACCTAGGCCAGGAGTGGCGAGGGACCAACCACACCACACACCAGAACAACCCCACCAACACACCACCGCCACACACCACACACCACACACCACACACCACACACCACCGCCGCAAGCGGACCCCAGCAAGGAGTGGCGGGGACCGCCCACCACCACCGGCAGCGAAACCCAGCCAGGAGTGAGGGGGAATAGCACACAGGAACCTCCGCCAGGAGTGGCGAGGGACCAACCACATCACACACCAGCCGCAACCCCACCAACACACCACCGCCACACACCACACACCACACACCACCGCCGCAAGCAGACCCCAGCCAGGAGAGGCGGGGACCGCCCACCACCAGCGGCAGCGAAACCCAGCCAGGAGTGGCGGGGAGTAGCACACAGGAACCTCCACCAGGAGTGGCAAGGGACCAACCACACCACACACCAGCCACAACCCCACCAACACACCACCGCCACACACCACCGCCGCCGGCAGACCCCAGCCAGGAGTGGCGGGGACCGCCCACCACCACCGGCAGCGAAACCCAGCCAGGAGTGGCGGGGAGTAGCACACAGGAACCTCCCCCAGGAGTGGCGAGGGACCAACCACACCACACACCAGCCACAACCCCACCAACACACCACCGCCACACACCACACACCACACACCACCGCCGCAAGCAGACCCCAGCCAGGAGTGGCGGGGACCGCCCACCACCAGCGGCAGCGAAACCCAGCCAGGAGTGGCGGGGAGTAGCACACAGGAACCTCCGCCAGGAGTGGCGAGGGACCAACCACACCACACACCAGCCACAACCCCACCAACACACCACCGCCACACACCACACACCACACACCACCGCCGCAAGCAGACCCCAGCCAGGAGAGGCGGGGACCGCCCACCACCAGCGGCAGCGACACCCAGCCAGGAGTGGCGGGGAGTAGCACACAGGAACCTCCACCAGGAGCGGCGAGGGACCAACCACACCACACACCAGCCACAACCCCACCAACACACCACCGCCACACACCACCGCTGCCGGCAGACCCCAGCCAGGAGTGGCGGGGACCGCCCGCCACCACCGGCAGCGAAACCCAGCCAGGAGTGGCGGGGAGTAGCACACAGGAACCTCCGCCAGGAGTGGCGAGGGACCAACCACACCACACACCAGCCACAACCCCACCAACACACCACCGCCACACACCACACACCACACACCACCGCCGCAAGCAGACCCCAGCCAGGAGTGGCGGGGACCGCCCACCACCAGCGGCAGCGAAACCCAGCCAGGAGTGGCGGGGAGTAGCACACAGGAACCTCCGCCAGGAGCGGCGAGGGACCAACCACACCACACACCAGCCACAACCCCACCAACACACCACCGCCACACACCAGCGCCGCCGGCAGACCCCAGCCAGGAGTGGCGGGGACCGCCCACCACCACCGGCAGCGAAACCCAGCCAGGAGTGGCGGGGAGTAGCACACAGGAACCTCCGCCAGGAGTGGCGAGGGACCAACCACACCACACACCAGCCACAGAGCAAGCGCCAGCCGAGGAAAGGCAAAGGGAGGAACAGCGAGCCCCCCCCCCCCCCCCCCCAAAAAAAAGGGGGTGGGGGGCGCGCGAAAACAGCCCACAGCCACCAAACCGCCGCCAACAACACAGAAGGGGGCCAAACCCCCCACCCAGAGGGCACCGAAGACAGGACCCCCAAACAGGTACAGGGGGACCACCCAGCCAAAACCGGCAACACCAAGCCAGGAACAGCGGCCCAGCGGGAAAAGGAGCACCGAAACAAGCAGACAAAAAAAAAAAAGCCAGCAGCCCAGCCCGAAAGAAAGGAGACGGGGGGAGAGACCACAAGGCCCGGGACAGGGACACCCAGCAACCGGAAAAAAAGAAAAAAAAACCAAAAAAGCGCAAAAAACACAACCTGACAACCCAGCCAAGAAGGGCGGGGCACAGCCGAGACCCGGGCCCAGCACGCACGCCCACACCGCACACCGAAACCGGAAACGGCGGGGGGCAAGGGAAACGCGCACGAAACCACACAGGTCCCGAAAGCAGGCCGACACCAAAGCCCAACCACGAACACCACAAACAGCCGGCAAAAGAGGGACAACACCACAAACCGAGCCCAAACACACCCACCCAAGACCCCAGCCACAACGGGCAGGGGTAAACAAAACCCACCACCAAACGCAACCCGGACCCAACCACAAACGCAAGCCAACAGTAGGAAACCCAGTGCCCACAGCCCGGGCACTGAGGCAGCCCGTGCCATGCAGGTGACCCGGCCAAACGAGATCCGGAGCCCGGGGGTAAGGCTGCATCCTAAGGCCAGCGCTGCTTTGGGACTCGAGGCGGAGCGTGCGACACCCAAGCGCCTCGGAACCCTAGTACCAGGAACATGCATGCATGCCTTGGGAACGGGATACGCCAGGAAGTCTGGTGAACCTCTAGGGTTCCGCCCAAAGGAGGGGACGTGCGCAAGCACGGGGGCCCACCCTCCCGGCGAGACAAGCACGTCACGCTGGCGGCGATCAGCCCTCCCGGTGTAGCCCGGGGCCGCTTTGTTGGGGGCCAAAAGTCAGGTCTAGCGGGATGTAAGCCGCCTCCCCTCTTCACGCGCGGAGCCTCTTCCTGTTCGTCACAGGGGCGACGCCAGGGGGAACCATGGGGCGCCTCTCCACAACCGAGTGCACCTACCTACCTACCTACCTACCTACCTAGATTACGTAAGCACATCTCTACCAACACACATGATGATTGGAAGTGCTCTACGATTGATTTTTCTGCCATGTATACTAGAGTCACGTGGGAACACACCTTGCACACCTACAATTATTGGAAGAATGTCTTCTACAATTGTGATCGCTCCACCCTTCACATCTCTAAGGTCGAGTTAGCTTTCTTGGATTTTGTTTTCACCCCCATTAATCAGTTCGCCATGCATGAATTGGGTTGTGACCTCCCTTACTTCGAGTTACAGTGCCCTGCCCCCACCATTGGTCTCGCTTTACTGCATTTTGTATATATGCACACTGTATTCCTGAGTCCGGGTCTGGGTGTCTATCGCCAGGCCCAAGGTTGGCCAATGGGCACGAACGCAGCGCCTCCATGGGCGCAGCTGACTTTAAGAAGTTACGAACATGCGGGTCGCCTACCGAGTGATTGTTTGCTCTTCCGTTTCTTAGACGATGGACTTATCCTGCACCGCTCTTCCCACACGGTGGTGAAACAACACCTGGATGTGACCTATCCCAAGAATCTCCCTTGGTCTTTCGAGGTGACGGATAGGGTGTCGGATATTCATTTTTTGGATGTGCACATCGTGGCGTCTTGCCCCCTCAAAACCTCCGTGTATTGGAACCCCACACATACGTGCTCCTACATCCGGTGGGATGCGAATGTGCCTAGGCACATTAGAATCGCGTGGGTGAGGGGGGAGTTCATTCGCTATATTAGAATTTGCTCTTCTTGCTCTTTTTACAGATTGTGTTGCCAACGACTTATCCGAGCCTTGTTGTTTCTCAATTACCCCAAACACGTTATCCAGGCACAAGCTATTGATTGGGATGATAGGCACAAATACACTACACTCCACCGTGACTCTGCTGCTAGTGGTGGTGGGAGGGATGCAGTAAATTCACACATTGTCTCTTTGAGCCAAGCGGAGCAAAATCCACACTCAACTATAGGCCCCATTGTGCATGTCCTAAGGGTGGTACACCACTCAGCGCTACCCCTTCGTTGGTCCAGCGTGGTGCATGGTTTAAAATCCAAACTACCCTTCATTCCCGGCCTCAAGCTCTTTGCTATTCTTCGCCCTCTGCCTAACATTAAGCGCTTGTTCAGGCGCTGGGCCTTGCGCGCGCTCCAGCAACCCATTGGGTCATGACGCGCGTGCCTCCTCCTGTGGCTATATGTTTTGGCGCTATTTGTCGATTTGTCTATTTTTTGGGCCTGCCGGTTTGATTTTTGTTTGTTTTCAGCTGATGAGGGCTTAATTTAAGCCGAAACGCGTACTGTTGGGGACGCCGCTTATCCAGGATTTTGTGATCGCATTGCATTGCTTCTTGTGGGCTTGTATTGCTACCTGTGGGTGTGAATTGAGGTCTTGAGGCTTCTTCCTGAACCATAGAGGGTATTTCAGCCAAAGGCATTTATTTTTCAAAAGAACGCCAGGAGTAGCAAGCGACCACACACCACCGCCGCCAGCGGACCCGAGCCAGGAGTGGCGACGAACCGCACCTGGGGCCCTCAGCCTGGAGTGGCGAGGAGCACCCACCACTGCCGACAGCGAAACCCAGCCAGGAGTGGCGGGAAATCGCACTCAGGAACTTCTGCCAGGAGTGGCGAGGGGCCAACCACGGCACACACCAACCAAACCCACACCCACACCAGCAGCAAGCCCCAGCTGGCCCCAGCTACACACCAACACACACACACACACACCAACACACACGGAAGACACACCCACACCCGCGCCACCACGAACACACGACACACACACCCGCACAGACACCATGCGCGCACGCACCGCGCCACAAACACACACACCGACAGCAAACCACAACCAGGGGAGGTGGGGACACGCACACAGGCAACACGGCCATAGAAAAGCGAAAAGCGCCCCCCACCACCACCACCCCACCCGGGAGAGACGGGAAACCCACCACCGCAAACCACACATCGGAAAAGGGGGGCGGGACGAATAGGGCCCACGGGAGACGCAGGCGATGAACCCAACCTCAGGGGTTTGGGGCCCCCCCCAGTGACCGTATCGGCCCCACCTGAGCACACGCAATAAGGTGTGATACGCCCTGGACCGTTGGTCAGCGGCCCGCGGTGGCAGCGACCTGGGGGGGTGACCAATGGGCCTGACCAGGAGCACTCCCCACGGCACGTACTGCGGTTCGGGCCCAGCGAGGGGCTGCGGGTAGGGCACACCGTCCATAGGGGCAGGCAAGAGACACACCTATCCCGCAAGGACTCCCCTGCGACCCAACCCGGTTTCGGGAACGGCTGGAGTACCTGGCTACGGAGCAGGTCCATTTGTACCGAGCGGGTACAAATGGACGGCCCGTACAACAGAGTTACACCCTGACGGGGACTGCAAGCATCGGCCCCCCCAAGGGGAAACACCAGGGGAAGGGACCCGAGCCGACGACAAGGACCCGCCCCCACCCACCACAGCCGGGAAGACCCGGGCATGGCACCAGGGGAACACCGCCCCAAGCGACGCGGCAAAGAGACAGAGGGGGGAGGGCACGCAAAGGGGGCGGCGGGGGGACACACCACCAACAGACCCCAGCCAGGGGGGGCGGGGAACCAAACCCGGACCTCGAAGCTGAGACGGGAGAGGGACCACAACAAACAGCCCCCACACCCACACAGAGCCGCCAAACCAAGCCCAGAAAGGCGAGGACAGGCACCGAAACGCACCCCCAACAGACGGCACACACGCCCGCGCATGCACACAATACACACCGCCACAGCCGCCACCGACACGAGTCCGACAAATGCACACCACACACCAAAGCGCGAGCACCGACCTCACCACAAACGCACGCAACACACGAAAACCCAAAGAACAAGAACCCAGCAACTGCCCGCCAGGGGAGCTGCACGGCCGCCAGAAACACCGCTAAGACACAAAGGTAGACCCACCAAGCCCTCAACCAGGAGTGGCGAGCGCCCACACCCAGCAACACCCAACCAACCACACCCAAACCAAGGACCAGTAACGGCGACACCCACACCAACACCGCCACGAACACCCAAACTGAACGCCACAACACCCTCACCAGCAGAAAAAGCCCTGAACCAACGGAGACACCGTCGGCAACACCAGCGACCCCAGCACCCAGCACAACACCTAAGACAACCTCACCGACATCAGACCAACACAAGAAGCCACCCAACACTGACCAACGACCGCACCCGGGCGACCCACCGACCCGCACCCAGAACCACCGCCATCAGCATCCACACCATCGGAAACACCAACGCCACCAACAATCCAGCCAGCACAACACCCTCACCAACACCATCACCGCCAGCACAGTTGCCTACGAAACCTACGCACACCAACACCGGATACAACACCTACATCACCCAAGCCAACGGCATCAAACACACCAACGCCAGCATCAACCCACGATCAGCGTTCTACCGGCAACCTCCGCCACCAGAGGAAACCAAAGCCGGCCCAACCGATGAACCAACAAACCACCAAGCCCTGGCCAGAGGAGGCGAGGACACACGCCCAGAACCATCAACAACACCACCCTCGCCACCAAAGCAACCACAGCAACCACGCAGCCACCAGCGGCTCCCACACCACCGGCGCCACCAACACCACCCTCACCCACGAAACCACCCGGGGCATCGCCTGCACCACCCTCACCAACAGCATCACCAACAGCCCACACCACCTACTGCACACCCTCCCAGACAGAGCCACAGAAACCAGCCACCGCCCACTCCCGAACACAGGCCACTGACCACCCACACACAGACCCACACCAGCCACCAGCAGCATCAGCAACATCAGAGACGCTGTAAACCATAGCAACGCCCGCAACGACCTCACTACTGGCATCACTGACAGCACCGGCGACAGTGCGAGCTCAGCAACAACAACCCAGAGCGTCAACGACAGCCATCACGGCGACAGCACCTTCTACAACACCATCAACATCAACGACACCAAAGGGGCCAACACGCCGGCCAGCAACGCCCATGGGAACCTCCGCCAGGAGTGGCAAGGTCCCACCCCGACCCTCAGAACACCACTGTCCAGCAGGGCATCACCTACACCCCCCTCGCCTTCGACATCACCCACAGCTCTGCCAGTGGCGCCCTCACCAACACTGTCACCAGCACCACTGACAGCGGCAACACAAGGACACCGCCAACTACCCACAGCACCCACCTACCACTACAGACCGAAGGACGGCTGAAGGAAATACCCCAACACCAGAGACAACCGGCACCACCCTACCAGGACCACAAGCCGACCAACCACCAGCCACGAATGGCACGCCCGGAACCGCCGACCACCCAAACGCAGGTCGCGCCCAGCACCAACACCAACAACACCCACGTTATCAGACCACCACGAGACACGCCAACGACCAAGTATCACCTATGACACCCTCAACGTCGGCAACACCAGCGTCGCCAACACCCACGGCACTTTCCAGACCACCACGAACCCCACCAACGACCGCCAAGGTGCCGTCACCTACAACACCCCTACCACTACCACCACGGCCCCGGCACCAAGTAACACCTAGGGCGCCACCACCATCGGCGTCACCAAGGACGCCAGCACGGCTGGCGAACAAACGCCATTAGCGCCAGCCACCAAGCCCTCAGCCAGGAGTTGCGAGCGCCCACACGCAGCAACCCCCAACCGACCACGCCAAAACCCAGGACCAGTAACTGCGACACCCACACCTGCACCGCCACGAACACCCAAACTGAACGCCACAACACCCTCACCAGCAGAAAAAGCCCTGAACCAACGGAGACGCCGTCGGCAACACCAGCAACCCCAGCACCCAGCACAACACCTGAGACACCCTCGCCAACATCGAACCAACACAAGAAACCACACAACGACCATGTTACACCCGAGGCGTTACACGCCCGCCATCCACCAACCTGCACCCAGAACCACAACCGCCAGCATCCACACCATCAGAAACACCAACACCACCAACAATGAAGCCAACACAACACCCTCACCATCACCATCACCCGCAGCACCGCCGTCCTCACCATCGCCTACGATACATACGCACGCCAACACCGGATACAACGCCTACCTCACCCAGGCCAACGGCATCAAACACACCATCGCCAGCATCACCCGACCATCAGCGTTGCCACCGGCAACCTCCGCCACGAGAGGAAATTAAAGCCACCACAACCGGTGAACCAACAAACCACCAAGCCCCGGCCACCGGAGGCGAAGACACACGCCCAGAACCATCAACAACAACACCCTCGCCACCAAACCAACCACAGGGTGCCATCCAGCACGCAGTCACCAGCGGCACCAAGTCCACCGGCGCCAACAACACCACCCTCGCCCACGACGCCACCCGGGGCATCGCCTGTACCACCCTCACCAACAGCATCACAAGCAGCCCACGCCACCTACTGCACACCCTCGCGGACAGAGCCAGAGGAACCAGCCAGCGCCCAACCCCGAGCACACGCCACTGACCACCCACACACAGACCCACACAAACCATCAGCAGCATCAACAACATCAGAGAAGCCGTAAACCATAGCAACGCCCGCAACGACCTCACCACCCGCATCACTGACGTCACCAACGACAGTGCGACCTCACCAACAGCAACCCGGAGCGTGAACGACAGCCACCACGGCGACACAACCTGGTACGACACAATCGGGAATAACGACACCAAGGGGGCCAGGGCCAACACACCGGCCAGCAACGCCCATGGGAACTTCCGCCAGGAGTGGCGAGATCCCGCCCCCACTGTCAGAAAACCACCATCCACCAGGGCATCACCTACAACGCCCTACAACGCCAACACCCACAGCTTCCCCGGCGGCGCCCTCACCAACACCGTCACCAGCACCACCGACAGCGGCAACACGGCGACACCGCCACCAACCCACAGCATCGACACCCTCGACCACAACCGATGCAACACTTACCACTAAAGAACAAAGGACAGCCGAAGGAAATAACCCAACACCAGAGACAACCGGCACCACGAGGACCACAAGCCGGCCAAACACCAGCCACGAGTGGCACGCCCGGAACCGCCGACCACCCAAACGCAGGCGGCGCCCAGCACCAACACCCACAACACCCACGCGATCAGACCACCGAGAGACACGCCAACCACCACCGGGACACCCTCACTGTCGGCAACACCAACGCCGGCAACACTTACGGCACTATCCACACAACCAGCAACCCCACCAATAACGTGCCGAGGTGCTGTCACCTACAACACCCCTACCACCACCACCACGACCCCGGCACAGAGTAACACCTAGGGCGCCCCCACCGACGGCATCACCAAAGAAGCCAGCACGGCTGGCGAACAAACGCCACCAGCGCCACCCACCGGGCCCCCAGCCAGGGGTAGCAACAGCAACAGCACACACCGTCATGCCCACCGCATCGACATCACCCGGAGCATCGTCAACATCAACCAGGGGTCCCCACCACCCAATCAGGACAAAAAACCGCAGCAACACCACCACATCCTCGACCCTCACCTCCAGAGACACCAGTGGCACCCTGCGCCAGAGATGGCGAGGAGAAAACCCAACAACGCGGAGCCACCCAGCGTCCCCAGCACCCTCACCATCGGAGCGTCAGCACTGGCACCAACCCCCAACGCACCACCGTCACCGTCACCAATGCCACCGACCCCTGACACAACAACCACACAGCCCGCACCAACGGTCCCAGCCGAACAGTCACCGACACCACTTGCACCAACCTCACCAGCGACAAAGCCCGGTTAACCACCTACGACCACGAACCGCAGGCACTAACAACCAGAGCATCGCCGACAACACTCCCGGCCAACACCCGCACCGCCCTCAGGAACACGACCGAAAGCAGCACCATCGACCGATGGCCACAACACCCTCACAAACCACCTGGATACGCCCCCCCCCCCCCCCCACGAACAACAACGGCATCGCCCACACCCCCCTGCATCTGCACAACCAGCGACATCATCACCAGCACCAACGAGAACGGCGACTACGGCAGCCTCATTAACAACCGACACCCCCACTACCGCTGCCACCAGCGCCACCACCACCAGTCACGCCACCCACCGTCGGCGCCACCCACCGACGCCGCACCCTAAACCACACCTACACCCAAAACCTGCAGCAACACCAGCGGAGGCCCCACCAGCGACATCACCCTCCGCCAGCAGACGATGATCAGCACCAGCAGGAAAGCCAGCCCTTAGCGCCCAAAACAGCCTAAAGACCTCCCACACCCAGACCCACAGCCACCAGCAGCGCCTACGCCGACTCACCATCAGTGTCACCGACACCTGGAAAGACACAAACCTCAATGAACTAACGACCACAACACTGCCGCCACCGCACCCACACCGTCAGCATCAGTGCCAGAACACCCAGCTGGGCCGTCAATGGCACCACCGCCCATGGCACCACCTGCGATCACCAGCACCACCACCACCCTGCGTGAGGCCAGGAACCCCTGGCATCGCCAACGGCCTCAGCGAACATGGACACCACGAACACCACCACCGCCGGACGGGGACTACCCACAAACCAAGAACAGCTCCACCACCAACAACCAATACAACACCCGCGGCACCCGACCGTCGCCAACGCCACCCTCACCACCACGGCACCTATCACACCTCCACCACCGGCGGCGACGTGGCCACACCACCCGTCATCTACAGCACCCTCGCCACCACCGCCACGTCTGGCGCACAAACGTTACGCCCCAACGGCCAGAGACAACACCCTCACCATCGACACCACCGGCAACACCACATGCGCCCCATACGTCACCCTCGCCATGCTCACCAACCATCACCCTCACCATCAGTGTCCACGACATCAGAGGCACCAACACCACCGGCGCGGACGACAGTGACGACAGCTGACCCACCAACTAACGACCATCAACTAGCCCAGCACCAACCTCATCTACGCTACCGCACATACCACCCTCGCCAACGGCACCGCCAGCGGCACAATCATCCACTCCGGCACCCACACCACCCTCACCACCAACATCACAACCACCCCCCAAGGGTCAGGGCTCGCGGGGAACGGAACAGCAGAGCGAGCACACGACCATCTGCACGCCTCGCCCACCCTATCGTACACCGCTCCGCAACACGCCCCCCTACTTCCCCCGATAGGACGTGCGCTGCAGCCCACCGCTGGGACGACGACTACAATGTCCTCCCTGCCATCCGACACCTACTCGCAGCCACGGCCCCGCGCCCACAAGCCCACCAGCAACCCGAGGAACCGCAGGAGCCCGACCAACCAATGCCACCACGCTCCATATCCCCCGCGTCCACCGCAGACCAGAACGCGGAAAACCAGCGAGAGGAGCCTGACCCCGACCGCGCCGCCACGCCCCCCCCCCCCCCAAAGGACATCTACGCCACACTGGCCAGCACCCTAGCCCCCATGGACGCCGAGCAGTACTACCAGTCCATCCAACGAGACCTCCCTGAGGACCACGCGACCCTCCAGGGGTGGAAGCAGGAGAAAAGGAACGACAACGAGTGGGGCACGGAGGAAGACCTTCTCTGAGAAGACACCTGGAAAGGCACCACGGACGCCTTCCCGGAAGGTAAAGTGCTCGGGCGCTCTCAGAACTCCAGTGTATCCGTGATCCCTACCTGTCCCTCGCAGCATCCCTTCCGGCTCGCGGGGTCACAGACACGCTAGCGCCTAGGACACTGCGTTCCAACCCCACCGGGATTCGAACCGAGCATCTCTAGTTCAGGTGTCAAGTGCATGACCGCTGAACTACGTGACCTTCTGAAAGGCACCATGGACGCCTTCCCGGAAGCAGCAGCCGAAACCTACCCCCGCCAGCCCGGGGACACTAGGCAGGGCCTCAAATTTCACCTAGCGTTCCACAGCTGGAAACACCGCCACACCATCACCCTCCACCCCCTCGACCACAATCCACACCGATGGACACCTGAAGACGACGCCAGCGCCGCCATCACCGTACAGCAAAGCCCCCAGAACCCGGAGGAGTACCACATCACCTGGAACGATCCGGCACCCCAGCCCCCCACCTTCCCCACCCTCCCAGATGTCTTCCCCACCATCAGCGCAGAACTGCAGGAGGCGAAAGCCCCACAACAACCGGACGGAGAGATGCCCACGGCACCATCACCACCAACAACACAAGAAAACCCCCGCATAGAGCCCCTCACCCACCCCATCACCACAATGGAGCTCCCCCCACAGCACCGCACCACCCCGGACCGCAACGGGTTTCGAGATCTGCCACGGGAATTGGCGGTCGACAACGGCACACTCCGATGAGACAAAATCACACCGGGGCTCCAGGCCATCCGCCTCCACTCGATCACCGAGCCCACCACTACCTGGGCACTACCGACGGACCACCACCACCTCCTCCTCACCGTCCAAGGGGATGCCACCATCACACCAACGGAGGGAGACCCCGTAACAGCAGCCCCCGCCCACGCCGTCCACATACCCCCGCAAGCATCGTCGGCACCTATGGCGGTACATCTAGGCCCCACCCCATGGCAAGCCATCGTCATCACCTACCCCACCCCTGACAACCACACACACACCTGTCAGCAACGGTGGGAGGACATCCGGGGGGACCTCCTAGAAGAACACCTAGGGCTCACGCGCACCCACCACACCCTACACCCGATACGGGGAGTAGGCCAAGCACCAGACGGCATACACAGCCCAGGATTTTCGGCGTACGCCACACCCATAAACCCACAAGCAGCGGAGGACATCAAGACCGCCCTATCCATCCAGCAAGCCCAGACCCAGACCCCACACCGCAACACCCAACGGGGCTACACCATACCAAGACCACGACATCCTCACCCCCCAACCAGGGCCCCCCCCTCTAGACACCAACACAACCGCCCTCCTCCAAGCCACAGCAGCGGCAGCCACACAGGTGAGGGCCCCGGAAACCTGGGGCCCACAATACCTGGTCGAAACCAAAGTGGCGCCCCACGAAAAGGTCCAAGACAAGCCCCCAACACCGAAGCCGCTCCAGCCCCCAATCAAGATGGACGCAACAGAACACACCCCCCAGGACAAATGGGCGACGCACTACATCATTCCCCGCACCACCACCTGCAAGAACGACGCCGCCAAGATCACCGTCATCCGCCACCTCCCCCACACCACACAGGTGTATGAGCTGACGGCCCCCAACGTCCTCGTCACCCGTCGCCGACACGACGAGCGATACACCATACAGGCCAAAGGGGCCGCCGCGGCCACCCTGTACACATGGGCAACACGGGGGGACCTCCCACACCTCACCCTCCACCACGCCCCCTCCTGGCCCACCCCCTTCCACACAGCAGACGCCCCAACAAGAAGCCCAAACACACAGGTATGCACACCCCCGCCCAGGAGGCCCAGCACCGACACGATGCGAGGCGCAAGGCCCGCACCCTTCACCGACGACCACACCATCCTCCGCATCAGCGCCCCCCCCGCCAGAGTGTCAGATGCCACCCACAACCGCACAATCACAGGCATCATCATGGACTGCCTGAACCCAGCGGCGTCGCGGGCAGACGCTGTGTGGATCAGCGAAGGGCGCTCCCACACACGGGCGGTGGCGCGCCTCCACAACATCCAACCACACAAACCTCCAGCGCGCCGTCGGACCCTTTGCCGTACACGTCACCCCGTACGGCATCGACCACCCCCGTTGTGAGCACCATGACCCGCCCTGCTCCGACCCATGCACCTCGCCCCTGCGCCAACCGCTGCCGGCCCCCACCATCACGGGCAACATGTACCTGGGCACTGTACAGGGAGACCCGGGCATATACATCCTGCCAAACAGGTCCAGGGAACACGCCATCCTGCTCCGCAGAGTAGAATCCCTCGCCCCGGGATCGCCGCCACCGAAACACCAACAGCAGCACATCCTGGGGGACAAACGGACGCAGGCGCCAGACGGGGGAAAAAAGGCCCACCAACGCGCCCTAGCCCACGTCACCGTCCATCCCGCAGCCCACCTACCAAGGGACTTCGGCACGGAGCGCCACATCGTCCTGGAGGGGCAAGTCCACCACATCATCACCGCCGCCCTATACACCCTCGCCGCCCACGAACGCCACTGGGACCCCACAACCATCCCAGCGATGCCCCCACCACGGCAGGGCCCCGAAGATCCAGTCACCCCCTTCCACATCGATCAACTCCTAAGCCGCCGGGCCACCGCACAACTACATTCCTCCAGGATAGAACTAACCATCGCATCGTTGGACACCCTGGACACGCCCCCCGAACAACCCGCCATCCACATGCTCAAAGCGGACGCCCAATGGTTGGTCCTCCACTGGGCACACGGAGTCCTCATGGCAGCCCAGGCCTATACCCCGGAAATAGACCCAGGAAGACCCCCCACGGGGCCGACAGCGACTCCTCAAGGCCAGAACCCTCACAGGCCGTGAGTGCGCCCCGTGGGAAGCCCTCCACACAGCACTCTACTGGGCTCAAGGCTACCCGAGCGGCCCAGACACACCGGAACCCACGGAAGCCTCGGTCATGCAGGCCGAGGCCATGAGGAACTACCACCTTCACCACCCCTTCGAAGACAGCCAGGCCGCACTGCCATGGCCATCCGATCTCCCCGAGACCGTGCGCAAGCTCGCCGACCTCATGTGCAGCCACGCGAAAGCGAACATGCAAACGCCGGCAGAACCTCCACTAAGGGATGCGGGCCAACATGCAACGCACCCCTTCTTCAAACCCCACGCCCCCCCAGCCCCGCTACCTCCAGTCCCATACAAGGGAGCGAGATGGAAAAGGGGCGTACCCGCCCCCAACCAGGCCGGAAAAGCAGCGACCCCCCGCACCCCACCTGACCCACCCGGCAAACCCGGACCAAGCATCCTTTTCATCCTCCTTCCCATCATTACCACCGCCCCACCCGAACCAGGCATCCTCATCATCCCCCCCCCCGCCACCAGCACCGCCCCCGCCCGAGGCGTACCAAGGATTTGAAAAGGGCGCGAAGGTCCAGCAGCCCTTCTGCAACGACCACAGAGGCGACTGGATCTTGTGTGAGGGCGGAATCCAGTACCGCCTCCGCGACCTGGGGGACAACAGGGGGCCACAGATCCTGGTGCCCTGGCACCGCCAAAAGGAGCTAGACCGAGGCAGCAGCGCCCCGGACAAGCCAGAAGGCCGCACCCTGGAGCTCACCAGCGCCCTCCCCATCAGGTTCGGCACCGACGAGAACAAGGCTCTGAAGGGGACCCAATACACTGGGGAGCTCCCCCAGGGTGGAGCCAAGGCCTCCCCCCTGCCGCGCCTACCCAAGCGCCCACCAACCGGCAAAAAGTCCCCGACCCCCAGTCTCCCTCCCTGATGGGGCAAGGGCTGAGGGCACAAGCCTCCACAGCCCCGGCCCGCCCCCACCAAGGCCAGCGTCAACCTCCTCGACCTCAACCACCCAGCCGGCACATACTCCAAGGACGCCAAAACCACCCTCCAGGAGCTCCCGATGGCACAGGGGCCGGGGTGGGTTCCCCACCTCCTCGACTTCCAGGAACAAGGCCTACAACGCGACGACCCCAAGGAAACCACCCCCATGTATATCCCGACCGGAAAGCGTACAAATGCTACTGGCACAAGGGGACCTCCCTGTACGCCCGAACCGGCATCCACATCCACCTCGTCCACCACCTCAGCATCCAAGGGAGACTAGGTGTCTATGAGGTCGTCGGGGACGGATGGCAACTCAACATCATCAACGCCCACGTCCCCTTCGGCGACGCCACGGAACCCTTCCTCCAAGCCCTAGCCGAGGCATACCGCCAGATGGCCGCTCGCCCCCACAATCATCATCGGCGACATGAACGCCGGCCCCGGCCCGGCTGACTGAGGGGGACAGGCCACATCCCAGGACCATGCAGTCCGCAACACCATCAGAATGCTGGGGCTGGTGGACCTGACTGCCAACCTCGAAGGCCAACCATCCCATTTTCCCCACCAAACAGATGCCGCCCCATCCCGCATCGAAGTATGCTATGGCAACCCCACCACCATCATCCGCGCCGAGGCCCGATATGGACCCCTCCCCCTGGGACCCACAGGCCATAGCCCCCTGCACATCCGCCCCACAATCCCCAACCTTCCCCCCTGCCCCCCAGAGGATGCGGACCAAGGCCTACCACCCCCCCTGAAGATGCCCCCACTGCATGACAAACAGGCCTGGTCCCAATATCACAGGGCCATAGACAGCGCCGGGCGAATCCAACCAGACCCCACCGACCTACTCACAGCCATGCGCACGGCCGCCGTCGCCTGCGGCCTCCAGCAACACCCCCACACTGACGAGGATCAACCACCCACGGCCCTAGGGGACATGCTGCATGACTTCCGGCATGCGAAGCAACAACTGGCGACCGTCCTCCACACTGAACCCCGCCAACCCGCCGCCAGATACACCACTGCAAGACGCAGATAGCCCACATCAGGACAGACCCCCAGCGGTGGCACATCCACAGGCAACAGCGCATCGCCCGGGAACACGGGCGGTATGCGCAACATGAAATCCCCTACAAGGCCATCCGCCACCTCAACAACGCCATGACCGACACCTGCCACCGCACCATCACCACAGTCCGGCAGGAGAACGGCTTCCTCACCAACGACCCATCCACAGTGCTCCAAGCCACCCAAGACATCTTCCTCCGGCAACACACGCCCACCCAAGACACACTGGACGCGGACACCCAGGCCAGAATCGACCGCCTCCCTCGGGTCTTCAACCACAGCCAGAGGAGGCAACTGGAAAAGCGCCCCTTCACCATCAACGAAGTCCGGAAGGCCATCCACAGTCTCCGGCAACACAAAACCCCAGGCTACGACGGCCTCTCTGCGGAGGCATACTACCACCACCCCACCCAGCTCCTCCGCATCCTCGCCCACCGCCTCTGGGACATCGTCACGGGGCAGACCCCCCTGCCACCAAACTGGGCAAACGTTGTCCGCCCCCTCTACAAGAAAGGGGACTTGGCGAACCCAGACAACTGGCGCCCCATAGTCTGTGCAGTCACGGAGGTCAAAATCGTCTTGACCATCCTCCTACGCCGCATCCGCCCCAACCTGGACCCCCACATACCAGCCAGCCTCTGGGGGGCCATCCCAGGCCGGTCCCCACACGAGGCCATCTTCCTCCAGGACACCATCCCCCACATGGACCCGGTAAACCTCATCATCGCCTCCCTCGACGTCAAAGGAGCCTTCCCGAACACCCCCTGGCTCCTTCTAGAAGCGGTGTGGAAACGCCTAGGCCTCCCCTTCTACAGCTTCGCCTCCGGCTACATCCGCACCCGCAAATACACGGTCCGCACTGGAGCAGGCGTCGTCCCCTTCCTGGAGCCAGGCAGGGGGGTCCCCCAAGGAGGAGCAGAAGGCCCCTTCCTGTACCTTTTCGTGACGCTCCCCCTGGCCCTCACAATCGCGCAGGACTACCCTGCCTACACACCCTACCCCCTCCTCCCTCCTGGTGGGCTTCGGGGACGACATCAACCTCACGGTCGCACACACCCCACACGAACCCCATGCCCGGGACCACGGGCCAACGGTCACCCAACAGGCCAGTGACCTACTGGACGTGACTGTCTCCTACCCCTTCCACAATGACCTGATCGTCCGCCCCACAAAGTCAGTGGCCATGATCAAGGTGTCTGCCAGACCCCCCACCCTAGGGCCAAAGAGGCCCCCCATGCAAGTCGTGACAACCACCACCCACCTGGGGGTAGTCCAGGCCGGCAACCCTGAGGACGCCACCCTCCCTCCCAAGTTGGAATCAAACCTCGCCCATCTCCCCAGATATGCGTCCCTGACCACCAAGGGCCTCTCCCTGTCCCAGGAGAGCCTGGCGTACTACCTCACCGGGGTCTTGAACGCCTCCATAAGCTTCCAAGCACTCCACCTGACACACCCCACCACCGCCCTCCAGCCGGCCACACGCGCCGTAACCAAGGCAAGGGCAGCACATGGGGGCTGGCCCACCTCCATAACCACCCGCGCCATCCGAGCGGCATGGCCCCACTATGGGGACGCCATAGAGGAAAAGGTGAAAGGGGCCTACACCAGACACACCGCCCTCCTCTCTCACCGCATAACCCACAACCACTCACTGGAGGTCCGCGAGGTCACCACGATCCGCCTCCAAGCCGCACAACGGGCCCGCAACACATGCCCGCACTGGGTACTAGACCAGACCAGCATGCCCACCGACATGAACACGCGCCTGTGGAACCACCTGCAGCTTCTCTTCCAATCCCCACACGACGCCATACTCACCAACCACACGTGCCCAGAGGAAGGGCCTCTAGCGGTCCTCTGCGGGGACCTCCACCATCACCCCAAGGGCACCATCCACACCATAGACCTTGTCGGGGCCTCCATCACCGTAGTATATGTCACCCTCCCCCAAATGCGGGTCCTGCACCACAGCGGGGCACACCACACCCCCTTTCTACAGCTTCCTGAATGGCCTCAATACCGCCTCCTCCACCAGTACCTCTCACAGTCGGCACGAGCAGCGCAACACACTCTGCCGGGAAGCAAAGACATGCGAGCAGCCTACCGAGATTTCAAAAAGCAACACCCCCGACCGAACCCAGCGACGGCGTCTTACGCAACCACCGGCTCGGAACACGAACCCCTCCCCCCGGTGACGGGCCCAATCCCACCACTAACCCTACTACTGGCCCCAAATGAAGCCAAACCCACACAGACCACCGTCATCCACGACGGGGGAAAATGGCGCATACCGAAGCGCCACATGACCGCCAGAGACCTACTGGGGGTCCCCCATGACTCCCAGAGCATGCCACGCACATGTTTGGCCTGTGACCACGAGGCACCAACCACATCATGGCCCGTACTACACCTCATAGCACGCCACCACACCCACCCCACAACTCACCTACCACCACAGGCCTACGCATGGGTAGCCCCATGGTTCCACCGCACCACACCAACCCCACGGTACTGTGTAACCCCGTCCACGCGCCCAAATGGCTCTTCACCACTACACCCACCTGGCCCCGCCCCGACCCGGCAGGGGTCGCCATCCGTTACAGCATGTACAAACCAGGCAGAACGGGCAAGCACGAGCACCCCTACTATCCGCTCCATCACTCCCGCAACACACCGGAGCACCGAACACAAACCTCACATGCCACCACCTAAACCCAGACACAGCCTACATCCTCCACTACATCTACTCCTACCTCACACAAGGACAGCCGGAACAGGGACTCGTAGCCATGTCCCCCCCAGCGAAACACATCATCTCCAAAGAAATAGGGGTGTACGCCACCCCCGTACTGCAGCCCACAACCCCAGTAGCCCACCTCGCCACGGGCCTCGACATATCTGCCTAGCTGCACATGAACCCATGCAGCCTCCCACAACCATCACCGGCGCCTAGGGGCCATGGCCGACGCCATCGCCGAGATTGCGGCCCACCTACCCGCCCACCTCCCGCACATCGTCCGGGTCTGGTTCGTTGTAGATGCCACTGTCGACACACACCTGCTCCTCCGCATAGCAAGGCAGCCACTTCAAAAACCCACCGTGACGAGCCTCGGCACCCAGGCACTGCTGCTGTAGAAAGCCCTTCGCAGCCTTCCCCCCTACGTCCAACTCCACATCGTGAAACAAGAGTCCCACAGACACCAATACGGAAATGGTAAGGTCGGCAACCAGGCAGCACACCAGCGCACAATGCACCTCCCAACCCTCCAGATCCCTGAACTCGGCCGAAACCACACAAACCTCCAACACTAACCCCCTGTAGCCGAGCCGGAACAGATCCCGGACTGGGTACCAGAGGACGCCCCCTATTCCTCCCACGACAGAGCATACCACTACCCCAACCCCATCCAAAATCTCGCCCGCGTGCTCAGCGACGCAGACAGCCGGGCGCACATCCAAGAGCGCCAGGACAGACTGCAAATCCCCCTCTACCACTCAGCACTGCGCGCCAGCAAACGTCCCAGCCCACCTCCAAAAAGGACGCATCCAGCTCCTCAGGGAGCAACTACCATTCCTCACCAGCGTCGCCAGATGGCTCACCCGCAAGCACATCCACGTACCCGAAGACCACACCCGTTGGCCGTGCGACCACACCACCCCGGAGGACTGGGAACACTTCAAGAAATGCACCCCCCATACAGGCAGGGACATGCTAGTAGGCTGGTCCCCGGCGGAAACCCTACGACAACACGAAGGATGGCCAACCCACAGCCACGCACACCAGGCCACCGAACACCTCTTCCGGGACCCCCTGGTCAAAGCAGCCACCATGAGAGGGGCGGTGACACAGGCCCTGCACCGACACCTCACCAAACACACGGAAAGCACCATGGAGGCAGCAGCGCTCCTCCAGCTAGAAGCAGTCCGCAGAGCAGCTACCCAAATGGTACACCGCAAACACCTCCTGTTAACACACGCAGAGCAACTGACCGACCCCACCGCCAGGGAACACATGCAGCGTCTCATCCATTACCATGCCGTGCATGACCCAGACGTCCGCTAACCCACTCCGCGCCCCGCACGCGCCTCCCATCTCCATCCGCAGGCCTCCAAGACACCACCACAGCGCCGCAACCCCGACCTCCCCCGAGTAACCTTCCAAGGCAGGGCCCTGACCACCCACCTGGGCTGGTACCGCCTACAAGAGGACTGGACCAAGCTCACTGTCAAAGCCCTCCGGCACCTGACCACCCCAGGCAACAGCTTCCACGAGGCCATCGTAGACCTCGTACTCTGGCGAGCCCGCATACACCCCTTGCCAGCACGTCTGGATCCCCCCATCGAGTCGGGCCAGTCCCTGACACACGACACCAACATCAACGTCACACGTCGAGGGACCGTACGCCTACGACCGGCACCAGCGGAGAAGGACGACCCAGCGGACCCGAGCCGCCCGGAGCAGTGGGAACAGGCCACCGCACCAACCCGCGACACCGCCCTCCGCGCCGCCGGCCTCCGCACCCCAGACGACGACCTCCCCCCCCCACCTACAGACAGTGACCACCCCCCGCCGGAGGTCCTGGTTGCAGTCCTCGAGCGCGGGCACTACTACGTGATAGCCGCTACGGCATGTTGGTGACGGACCCCAACAGCACACCCAGAGGGCGGTCAGTCGGAGTAGGGACGGCGCCTGACCACAGACGCCGCTCACAACGGCGGAAGGCACCCCCCCCTGGGGACGCCCTCCCGCCACCCCCACAGGGGGCAGAGCCGGCCCGCAAGGGCGCACGCTGTGGGGCCGGTGCTGGGTCCGCACGCCCGCACGGACTGCACCGGGGACACACGGGTCGCAGAACCCTGGCTGCCCGCTCCAGAGGACAGGCGGCCGGGGGAGGGACAGCGCCTGACAGCAGACGCCCCTCACAATGGTGGCAGGCCAGCCCCCCCGAGGACGCCCCCCCACCATCCCCGCGGCACGCAGCCCCCACGGGGCATGCAGGCCAAGGAAACAGTGTTGGGCCCCCACATGCACACACCCGCGCCCGCAGCACGTGGGTGGCGGGCCCCAACAGCCCTCCCAGTGGGCAGGCAGTCAGGGGAGGGACAGCGCCTGACCTCAGACGCCCCTCACAATGGTGGAAGGCGACCCCCCCGGGGACCCGAGCAACGCCGGCCTGCAAGGGCGCACGCTTCGGAGCCGGTGCTGGGTCCCCACGCCCGCACCCACCGCACCCGGGACACACGGGTCGCGGAACCCTAGCTGCTCGCTCCAGAGGACGGGCGGCCGGGGGAGGGACAGCGCCTGACACCAGACGCCCCCCACAACGGTGGCAGGCCAGCCCCCCCGGGGACGGCCCCCCACCACCTCCGCGGCACGCAGCTTCACAGGGCATGCAGGCCAAGGGGACAGTGCTGGGCCCCCACACCCACACACCCGCGCTCACAGCACGTGGGTGGCGGACCCGAACAGCCCGCCCAGTGGGCGGGCAGTCGGGGGAGGGACAGCGCCTGACCTCAGACGCCCCTCACAATGGTGGAAGGCACCCCCCCCGGGGACGCCCTTCCGCCACCCCCACAGCGAGCAACGCCGGCCCGCAGGGGCACACGCTGTGGGGCCGGTGCTCGGTCCCCACGCCCGCACCGACCGCACCCGGGAAACACGGGTCGCGGAACCCTGGCTGCTTGCTCCAGAGGACGAGCGGCCGGGGGTGGGACAGCGCCTGACACCAGACGCCCCTCACAATGGTGGAAGGCACCCTTCCCGGGGACGCCCTTCCGCCACCCCCAGAAGCGAGCAACGCCGGCCCGCAAGGGTGCACGCTGTCGGGCCGGTGCTCGGTCCCCACGCCCGCACCGACCGCACCCGGGTAACACGGGTCGCGGAACCCAGGCTGCCTGCTCCAGAGGACGGACGGCCTGGCGAGGGACAGCGCCTGACACCAGACGCCCCTCACAATGGTGGAGGGCACCCCCCCTGGGGACACCCTTCTGCCACCCCGAAAGCGAGCAACGCCAGCCCGCAAGGGCGCACGCTGTGGGGCCGGTGCTGGGTCCCCACGCCCGCACCGACCGCACCCGGGACACACGGGTCGCAGAACCCCAGCCGCCCACCCCAGAGGGCGGGCGGCTGGGAGAGGGACAGCGCCTGACAACAGACGCCCCTCACAACAGTGACAGGCCACCCCCCCCGGGGACCGCCCCCCACCAGCCCCGCGGTACGCAGCCCCCACAGGGCATGCAGGCCAAGGGGACAGTGTTGGGCTCCCACGGCCACACACCCGCGACCACAGCGTGTGGGTGGCGGACCCCATCAGCCCGCCCAGGGGGCGGGCAGTTCAGGGAGGGGGAGCGCCTGACCACGGACGCCCCTCACAACAGTGGAAGGCACCCCCCTGGGGACGCCCTTCCGCCAGCCCCACAGCGAGCAACGCCGGCCCGAAAGGGCGCACGCTGTGGGGCCGGTGCTGGGTCCCACGCCCGCACCGACGGCACCCGGGACACACGGGTCGCGGAACCCCGGCCGCCCGCCCCAGAGGGCGGGAGGCCGGGGGAGGGACAGCGCCTGACACCAGACGCCCCTCACAACTGTGGCAGGCCACCCCCCCCGGGGACGGCCCCCCACCATCCCAACGGCAACCATCCCCCCCGCCACAGCCTATGTCCACGCCCGGGACCTCACCGCGACAGGCACCAACCGCCGGGCGCTGCGGGCCCGAGACGGCCACACGCCGGTGCAGCGCAGGCTCCGCGTCCGTAAGGAGCGGCTCTCCGGCGTCGCCATCGTCCCACAACCATGCCTCCTATGCGGCGGCCCGGAGGAGACCTCGGTGCACATGCACGGGGGGTGCGCCCACTCACAGCTCCTCTGGCCCCACTACCGCCAGGCGGTACACGAGGCGGCCCGCCACCTCCCACCCGGGGACAAAGCCCTGTGGGTGGCCTCGTGGCGCTCCGCAGGCGCCACATGGACGGAACTCTTCTGCTCCAGACTGGTGCCCGAGGACGCAAAGGCGCAGCTCCGCGCCATAGCCCACTACGACCCGCCAGGAGGGACCTCTGTGGATGATTTTCTCCACCACATGCTCCGGCTGGGGGACTTCGCATGGGAGCTTTGCAACCACAAGCTGGAGCAACTCCTCCGCGAGCCCCAAAGCGCGGCAGCCCGGGCACACCGGTTGCTCACTGCGGCGGGGGGCGACCACCCTCCCCCTCACCCGCGCCCTGACAAGGACTTCGTAGCCTCCCTCCGTGTCGTGAATGGCACTCTGGAGTGCCCCCTCCAAGAGGGCCCCCACCCCTACCAGGACCTGCCAGGGGGGGTTCTCGAAGCACCTACAAGACGCCCTCTTCCCACCGTGGATCATCGGGCGCGGCTCCATGACCGCGTGGGAGGCGCGCATCGTGGGTGAGGAATGGGCGCGCGAGTGGAGCCGGGGGTGCGCCGCCACGCGCGCCCCAGAGACCCCTGCGCAACGATACGCCGCCATCCCGCTCAAGGGATGGGGGCCGGACACCGGGCCGAGACCCACCGTGATCCGCGGGGCGGGACCTGACCACCCGCCGGACGCGGCGACGGGGGAAGGGCTGCAGGCGGCCCCGGGGCCGCAAACGGGATGGACTTGGGACGTGTCCTCACTCGTCAGGACACCCGTCCCCCCCCGCATTGTCCTTCACGCCGCCAACGTACTCCGGGCTACGGAGATACGCACATGGGGACACACCGCTGCCACCGTCCGGTGGCACCCCCCAGAGGGCGGGGCCGCCCAGCTCGCCGTGGCGCACTTCAAAGCTGGGGGGCTGGTATACGACGACGCCCTGTCCCGGCTGGGTGACACCCAGGGGCCCTTGCTCCTCATGCTCCCAACCGACATTGCAGCCGCGCTGCGCCAAGAGCTGGACGGCTGCGAAGGACTGCGAGTGAGATGGGAGGCAGTCGCGGACGGCACCCTGCTGGCCCTCCTCCACCGAGACACCACGAACGGCCGCCGATTTGATGCGCTGACGCCCCACCTCACCGGGCGCCACGTGTACATGGCAACCTCCCCCCAGGGGCGGCCTGGGACGACCTCATCGCCGCCTTCCACGACCACGGGATCCTCCCCGACGACACGTGGCGGCAGGTCCAGCAGAAGACGCTTGGCAGGGACTACCGGCGCCGCGTCCGCGCCGGCCTGTTGGAGATCCGGGACCCCCTCCGACAGAGGTGGGACGACCTCTGGCTCCGCCATCTCGACCCTTGGTCGCCGGCCTCCCACCCCCCACACAACTGCCAGCTCTGCAGGGAATGTGACACGGTGTCCTCCGCAGCGTCGACAGGCGCCAACAGGTGCGCGCGGTGCGCCCAGGTGGCCGCGTGTCCCTGGCCCGAACCTCCCGCAGGCCCGCGCAGGCGGACAGAGGAGGAGGCCCTGCACCGGCGCATCGAGGGGGCACACACCCCCTCACACGAACGCGCGGGCCCCGCAGGCGCTGCCCTTCTGTGGATCCACGTGCACCTGCGGGAGCCCACATTCTTTGCGCACCTGTCGCACGTGTTCGCGCCCTGACCCCCGGCCGCCGCCGCCCTTTGCAGAGCCCGCAGTACCATGCCACGCCGACGGGGGGATAGGTCGGGACACACCAGGGTCCGCCGCAAAGCGCAGGAGGCGGCCCTCCAGGGGCCTGGTGACGGACGCGGTGGCGGAAGCGCACGAGGCGCACGCGGCCGCACGGTGTGACCTGACGGGCAGCGCGAGGGCTTTCCTCAACGAGACCGACCTCCCGGCCGTCCGCGCCCTAAACGGCGCGGGGGCCCCTACGCTGCTCCCGGCGATGCACCGGATCGTGTGCGCCGTCTAGCCAGGGGTCATCAGCCCAGAGGCGGCCCTCTACGGGCACTGGGTGGAGTGGCGCGAGTCCAACCGGTCGGGCCGGCCCCTGTAGATGGGGGATACCCTGCAGCTGACGGGAGCAGGGTCCGCCATGTCCCTCCGCAGCAGCGCCCCAGCCCTGCAGCGCTCCACCTTCTACACCCACCGGACGAGGACCTGGAGGTGGGCGAGATCACGGTGTTCGTGGAAGGCGCGGACGAGGCGCCCGCCCGCCCCCGGTCGACTAACCCGGTGTACGACGGCACCAGGCCTACCCCCCCGTACGCCATCGTATGCGAGGCGTTCCCCAGGAAGCCCACTTGGTGCCCCGCCCTCCTGCCGGCGACGCACGCGCCCCGCGGCTGGGCTAACTCAGACCTGTCCGCCCCCCTCTCCAGAACCAGGGGTGCCCACCACAGGGGGCAGGTCCTCTGGCAAGACTGCCCTTGCAACCCCCTGCTCCTCCTCGTCGTCGCGACCCGCAGGGACCCGGGGCGGGTCCTGGGGATCAGCCCCACCCACCTCTATGGGGCAGCACCCGTACCCCGCCCCCCCCTCCCGGCGCCCGCGGCGCGAGCAGAGTACACACCTTCCTGCAAACACAGGAGGTCACCGCCGTTACGGGGGTCGACCTAGTGCGGCTCCCCCCGACACCACCCGACGACCCCCAGGGGCCCAGGGCCCTGGGCCCCGCCCCAGACTGGGAGTTGTGGCGCGACGCGTGGGCCGCGTGGCTCCCCTGCCTCCCCTCCCAATGCCAATGGATGGCCGCCGGCCCCCGGCCGTGCAGGGCTGACGCCACAGCCGGCCCCCCACCCCCCCCCCCCTCACCCCCGCAGAGCACCGCACGGCACTGCCCAGGGCACGGCACTGATGCACCAGGAGGTAGTGGGAAGGGCGCACCTGCCACCACGCATGCCTACCAGGATAACAGTGATGGCAGACTTCGATGGCTCCCCCCAGCAGGACGACCGCCACCACCGCCGGTCCCGCTCCCGCTCCCCCGCCTCCTGAGAGTGGACGGGGGAGACCCTCGCGGAGCACAAGGAGCGGAGGCTGGCGGAGGCGGCGGTGCTGGTCGGGCTGCCGCTGCCGGCCCGGGACCCTGAGCCAGCCGAGGTGACCGCCCCCGCCGCCCAAGCAGCAAGCCCTGCTGCCCCGCCCCGGAGAGGGGGCCAGACTCGCAGGAAGCGGAGACCGCAGCCCCAGCGAGCAACACCGCGGCCCCGACCGCGGCCCCCGGCACGCCGCCGACAGGGGGGGTAGCCCCGGCGCAGGAACCGGGCGCATCGCCGAGGGCTGCCGCAGCTGCAGAGGAGAGCGAGGAGGGCGCGCGAGTGGTTGCGACCGCGGCCCCGGCGGGCCGCGCCACCGCCTCGGCCAGCCACGCCGCGACCCCGAGCACGCCGCGAAAGCGGGGGACGGACCCGGCACGGGCCACGGGCGCCTCGCCGGCGGCCGCCGCAGCAGCAGCAGTGGGCAGGGAGAGCGCGAAGTACCGCGCCCACGCCAACCCCACCAACACCCACACAAGCCCCCCCAAGCAGTTTTCCCCCCAAGCCCTTCCCCCCGGGGCGGGCGCGGCACGTCCGCCCCCCGGCGCCCGAGCGCTCGCCGCCGGGCGTCACGCTGCCGCAGCTGCAAAGACAGCGGGACGCCCGGCGCGTGATCCAGGAAGGAGGGGAGGGCGCGCAGGCAGAGCTGCGTGCCAGCCACGGGAGCGCGGAGCGGGGGGCAGGAGGCGACAGGGGAAGTGCCCAGGAGCGCGCGCAAGGAGCAGGCCAGGGCACACGCGGCATGGAGGCAGGGGCGCAGCAGCGGGGGGGGGCAGAGCGCAGGCAGCAGACGGCGCGACTCAGGGCAGGGGGCCGGGAAGGGACCAGGGCACAGGAAGGGCGCGCAGGGGCGCGGGCAGGGAGCCCAGGTGCAGGGGGCGGGGCGAGGGGCGGTAGGCGAGCGGGCGGGCCAGGGCGCCGGGGACGGCGGGCGGGACCCGCAGCACGGGCAGGGGGCTGGAGAGGGGCCCAAGGGCGAGTGCAAGGGCGCCGCGGGCCCCAAGGGACAGGCAGGACGGGGCATGGGAGCCCGGGGGGGAGGGCGGGCCGAAGGGAGGGGGGCGGGTAGCGGAGCGCCCCCGCAGCCGGACGTGCAGCCAGTGAGGTGCATCCCCCCCGGCATCCAACAGATGCCGGCGCACCACACCGACCACCACCACCACCACCACCACCACCACCTCTACAACATCGACCTTGACGCTGGCGAACTCGTCCCCCCCCCAACCCCCACGACCCCAGCACCAGCCAGCCCCCCCCGCGCCCAGAGCGGAGCCGGCGCGGATGGCCTCGGCGGAGGGGGGGCGGGGCGCGGCATCGGCGCCGCAGGCACAGGGGCAGCGAGGGAAGCTGGCGCGAGGGGCAGAGGGGGCCCGGCCGTGGGACCGGGACTGGGGCACGGTCCCGGACCCTCTGGGGGGGGAGGCCCTCCCCCTGGTGGGGGAGCTGTACGGGTGGTTGTGCTGGGCCAACCAGGGGACCACCAGGGGGTTGAGGAACCGGCCCTTCGATGCCGTGCTCCTCTGAAAAGACGGAGGAAACCGAGAGGTACCCCTGGGGGGGTGGGCAGCCGCGGAGGACCATGAGAGGGTCCTCAGATCAGTGATCCGGGCGGCGTGGCCCGACAGGCAGCCGACGTGGCCGGCCTTCCTTGAAGGGGGAGTGGTGCTCCGCATCACGGATGCGGACGCCAACAACTGGCTCCCCCGGGCCTTGCGCAGCGCCCTCACCCACTGGGGCTACCGCCGGCGCAACCCGCCGCCGCCACAGCCCCAGCCCCCACACAAGCGGCAGCGCAGGTGACGGCCCAGACGGCGGACGGGAGAAAGTAAGGGGGGGAGCTGGGCCCCCTGACCCACGCCCCCCCACGGTACGGCGTGACGCAGGAGCGCGCGCCACCTCCTGCGGGAGGGGGGGCGGAGACAATGAGGGCGGAGGGGAACCTGCCGCCGCGCAGCCCGCTAACCGCTGACCGCTAACCCTCACGGCCACCCCTGGCCGGCCAGCGCCGCGCGACGACGGCAAGGGGAATGAGGGGCCCCAGCGAGGGCCTGCACGAGGGTCGGGCTCTAGGTAGAGGGGGGCGGGGGATGGGTGCGACCCCCAAGCCGATGGCTGGCCCCCGGGGCCGGGACCGCCATGCCGCCCCCCCCCCTCCCCGGCCGTCAGAAGGTGGCGCCAGGCGACCAGAGGGCCCCCCCCACCCCCTCACCCCACTCCCACTCAGGCCCAAGAGCGGACAGAGGCAGACCAAAGAAACGACAGCCCCACACCCCCACCGAAGAGGCCGCTGCACCCGGGGTGCGGGGGCACCACGGCCGAGGGCAGGCGCCCACACGCCCTGCCTGCTGCGGACCACGGCGGACCGGCGACGTCCAGGACGGCGCAAACAGAGCGGCCTTATCAGAGGCCGGCCCGGGGAAGACAGGGGCGCGAACCAGGGCGGGGGGGTTCCCCCCCCTTCCCCCCCCCCCCCCGCCGCACTGACCCGTCGGCGGCCGACCGGACCGCGCCCGACGCCCGCGGCCGCCCGGCGACCCCCACAGCACGAGTATACCCCGGGGGGGCACGCCGGGGGCAACAGAAGACAGGCCGACGCCTGACGGGGCGGGAGGGCGGGGGGGCGCCCCCCCCCCCGCACCCCCCCCAGCTAGGGAGCCACAGAAGCGGCCCTCCGCCCCCCCGGAGCCGAGGGGACGCCCCCCCCCCCCCCAGAAGGGACCACGACGCGGGGGGGGGGGGGATGCGGCTGGACCTGCTCCCGCGAGGGTCGCGGCCGCGGGGCGAGCCCACACCAGTGTGCCGGAGCAACGCGCGCACCAGAACAGTATGGGGGCCGCGTCCCACATGACCCTCCCATGACCACAGCCCAGGGCAGAGGGGGGGTTCAGGTCTGCAGGGGCCCCCGAGAGAGCGGTCCACGGGCCGCCCCTCAGCCCCCCCCGCCCCGGGGCGGCACTGCGACCCCGACTGCACGCGCACGCCGAAAAGGAGTGCGCCGACGACACGAGGGGGGCCAGGATTGAGTACCGCAGGCCGCCACCCAGAAGGGGAGCAGGGAGGCCGCGGCGCGACCCCCCCCCCCCACCCCCCCACCCGGCCCTCAAGCCGCGGGGGCCCCGGTTCCCACCCCCCGAGGCAGGGGGGATGGTCCCCCCCCCGCTCGAGATAGGAGCTGGAGCGCGACCCGCCCCTTCGCCGCAGCCGCTGGCTCCCACGGGGGCCGCGGAGAACATGCAAACCGGCGCGAACGCGCCAGTACGCCGCACAGATTGCGCCCAGAGAAGGCGGGTGAGCACGAACCGGAGTGGTATGGGGGGCCACGCCACCCATTTACAGCACGACACCAGTGACACCCGCTTTGTTGCCTGCCCAGGGAAGGCAGAGGGACGGAACGAGGCAGAGCGACCCCCTGCCCTACAGGCCCCCCCCGGCCGCACAAACGGGGGGTACCGCGCACGCCCCCCCCCCCCCCCCAGCCCGCCCCCCGGCACAGCAACGCCACGGACCCACCCCGCGGCGCGCAGTCCCCACAGGGCGTGCAGGCCGAGGGACAGAGAAGGGCCCCCACACCCGCACGCCCCCGCCACGAACACGTGGATCGCGGACCCGAACAGCCCGCCCAGTGGGTGGGCAATCGGGGGAGGGGGAGCGCCTGACCCCAGACGCCCCTCGCAACAGTAGAAGGCACCCCCCCCGGGGACGCCCTACCGCCCCCCCCCAAAGCACGCCAGACGGAGCAAGGGACCGGAGCAGGACACGCGGAGGGGCACGGACCACGTGGAACGGCCCTACCAGCGCCCAGTGCCGGGACCACGCAGGGTGCGCACGCCACACCACGCAGGGGGGGGGGAAGCGGACGCCGCGGGAGCGCGAGCGCACAGACACGGAAAGGGCACGCGGGGACTACCAGAAGGGCAACCGGACCGGGCGCGCGGAACGCACAGACCGCGTGGAGTGGCGTACCAGCGGGTGAGGGTAAGGGACACCCGGACGGGACGGCCTGCCACACGCGGGAAGGGGGAAACGAGAGAGACACGACACCAGGTACCGGCCCGAGCCCCCCGAACCGGCCGCGAGCGCCGCGCACACACAGACGGGGCACTGCGGCCGCCAAGGCAGTAGTGGCGCACAGCGCCACGCCCCAACCCCTAGGCTAGGCAGCCTCCGCGCCAGCCCAAGAGGGTCCCACTGGCGACAAGCCAGTAGCACGGGCCCGGCGGCGCCGGCGCCCCGGGCGACCACGCATTAGGGGGGCAACGCAGTGGGTAAACGCCCGCAGCCAAGTCTGCGAATTGATGCACTGACCGGGGAGTGGCGAAATGGGGAAGCCGGGGAAGGACGGGGCTCCGAGCCCTGTGAACCCGGGGGACTCCGCCACCAGGCAGAAGGTGCGTCTTGGAGGGCCCCTCACTAGGACCCGGTGGAGAGGATATCACCTGGCCCGACCAGTTGGCCCCCCGGGGCCGAAAGGCGTCTAGTACCCGCAAAATCAAACCTCAAACCTCAAACCTCACTGTCCCCACACACCTGCTCCTCCGCATAGCAAGGCAACCACTTCACAAAGCCAACGCGACGAGCCTCGGCACCCAGGGACTGCTGCTGTGGAAAGCCCTTCGCAGCCTTCCTCCCTACGTCCAACTCCACATCGTGAAACAAGAGTCCCACAGACACCAATACGGAAATGGTAAGTTCAACAACCAGGCAGTACACCAGCGCACAACGCACCTCCCAACCCCCCAGATCCCTGACCTCGGCCGAAACCACACACACCTCCAACACATACCCCCCGTACCTGAGCCCCAACAAACCCCGGACTGGCTACCAGAGGACGCCCCCTATTCCTCCCACGACAGAGCATACCACTACCCCAACCCCATCCAACATCTCGCCCGCGTGCCCGGCGACGCAGACAGCCGGGCGCACATCCAGGAGCTCCAGGACAGACTGCAAATCCCCCTCTACCACTCAGCACTGCGCCTAGCAAACGTCCAAGCCCACCTCCAAAAACGACGCATCCAGCTCCTCAGAGAGCGACTACCATTCCTCACCAGCGTCGCCAGATGGCTCGCCCTCAAGCACATCCACGTACCCGAAGACCACACCTGTTGGCCGTGCGACCACACCACCCCGGAGGACTGCGAACACTTCAAAAAATGCCCCCTCCATACAGGCAGGGACACGGTAGTGGGCTGGTCCCCGGCGGAAACCCTACGACAACACAAAGGATGGCCAACCCACAGCCACGCACACCAGGCCACCGAACACCTCCTCCGGGATCCCCTGGTCAAAGCAGCCACCATGAGAGGGGCGGTGACACAGGCCCTGCACAGACACCTCACCAAACACACGGAAAGCACCATGGAGGCAGCAGCGCACCTTCAGCTAGAAGCAGTCCGCAGAGCAGCGGCCAAAATGGTACACGACACACACCTCCTGTTAACACACGCAGAGCAACTCACCAACCCAACCGCCAGGGAACACATGCGGTGTCTCACCCATTACCATGGGGTGCATGACCCAGACGTCCGCTAACCCACTCCGCGCCCCGCACACGCCTCCCATCTCCATCAGCAGGCCTCCCAGACACCACCACAGCGCCCCAAAGCCCATCTCTCAACGGAAAAGCCACCCGGCACCGCCCAGCCCGGCCGAGCCCAACCAGGGCCAACCATACGTCGACATAGACGCGCAAGACCCCAGCAACCCATCCAGCCCACCCCCCCCGGACCCCGGGCACCCCCCCCTCACACCGGCCACCATCCGCGACCCCGACCTCCTCCGAGCAACCCTCCAAGGCAGGGCCCTGACCACCCCCCTGGGCTGGTACCGCCTACAAGAGGACTGGACCAAGCTCACCGTCAAAGCCCTCCGGGACCTGACCACCGCAGGCAACGGCCTCCACGAGGCCATCGTAGACCTCGTACTCTGGCGAGCCCGCAAACACACCTAGGGCGAGCACGTCTGGATCCCCTCCATCGCGTGGGACCAGGCCCTGACACACGACAGCGACATCAATGTCACACGTCGAGGGACCGTACGCCTACGACGGGCCCAAGCGGAGAAGGACCACCCAGCGGACCCGAACCGCCCGGAGCAGTGGGAACAGGCCACCGCACCAACCCAGGACACCGCCCTCTGCGCCGCCGGCCTCCGCACCCCAGACGACAACCTCCCCCCCCCACCTACAGACAGTGACCACCCCCCGCCGGAGGTCTAGGTTACAGTCCTCGAGCGCGGGCACTACTACGTGATAGCCGCTACGGCTACGTCCCCCGGCCCGCAATGGCTCGTCAAAGGGACAGACACCATGCTCGCCCCAGGGGCCGCCCCACCAGGTGCTGTAGAGGACCCCACCACCCAGCACAGGGTCCTCAGGGGCGTTTTCCAGCCAGGGGACAAGCTCCCAGTCGGCGCCCTGGCCCAAATCACTTCAGGGAAGGCGGGCTACCACCTGGGACTGGCCATGCTCTGCCTGACCCGCTGGATCCAGCGCCACTGGCCACCCACGGGGACCGTGCCCTGGATTTGGGCCATCCTCACCGCCCAAACACAAATCGAGGCGGGCCCGGACACGCGGCCAACCCCCCTCCTCAGACCGCAGAACTCCCTCACCTGCGGGTACCACCCCATCCACAGGGTCCTAAGCCGCCTCGGTCTTAGCCCAGAGCTAGTATACCCCCTTCCCACCACTGACCAAGAGGTTCACCAGATACGCAGGCTCGTCTGCGAAAACCTTGCCGCGGCAGCAGGAGACAGCAAGCTTCTCCTCGAAACCGCCCGGCCTACAACTGACCACGCAAGCGCGCCGTGGCGAGCGGACACATACACCGACACAACACACCAAACCGCACAATCCCCGCCCATGCCCCTCCCCTCCCGCTGCTCACCCGGAGACCCACACACGCCCACCATCGCGCGCAACCCCGGGCCCCGCGACACGGGCCTCCCCCACCCGCCGGAACACCAGCACACGCCTGCCACACACCCACCCACCGGACACCCCTCACCACCCCCCACACTCGACAACCCGCACACACCCGCCGAGAGGAGCCTCGCACCCCGCGGCACGCCCGACCCACCCAGTGGCCCGCACACGCCCCCCGCGCACATCCGAGAAGACCCAGGCCCACCCCCCCGGCCCCTAAATGCAGCCCACGCGAACTATTCCCCCCCGCGGACGCCAACCCACACAACCTCACACATTGCAGAACCCCGGCCCAGCCAAGCCCGGAAGGAGAAGGCCACAGCTCCGCGCCTCCCTCCCCCGCCGCTGCCGACCAGATCGGCCCGCCGGGCCGCCAGGTCACGACTGGGCCCCCCAGGCCCGCCCGCCCCTAACCTACAGCCCGAGGACATGCCCTCCATCCTCCCCGCCGTGGCCGCAGCAGAAGCCGCTGCCCACAAGCCAGCCGGCATCACAGCCCAACCCGCGTCCACCACCTCCTCCTCATCCTCAGCCTCATCCACCTCCTCCACCTCATTCTCCGACCCCCCCCTCCCCGCCGCCCTCATCCCCAAGGCCACGGCACAAGCCAAAGCCGCTGCCGCACGTACCGACCCCCCGACCCCCACACAGGCGACTCAGGCACCCCGGCAACGCACCAGGAGGACCCCCGACCCGACATCGGTGCCCTCACACCTCCGGACAGAGGTCCTCCTCAACCTGGAACCGGACCCCAACCCCGAACCCGACCCCAAACCCAAACTGGCGCCCAAGCGAGCACACACAACACCACAAACGCAACGACACAAACCCAACCGAACATCGTCCTAACCCAAACCCTAACCAAAGACAGGACCCCCCACCCAACACAACCCACGCATCCCTCCCACCAGCAGCGACCGCCACCGCAGAGGCGGCCACCCAACACGACCCAGTCCAAAGCCTCGTCAACATCCCCGTCACGAAGCGCCCCGTCATCCATCCCCCACAAACTACCACCACCGCCGGCCAAACGACCCAGGGACGTGGGACCCCTCGACCACCGTCACCGTCAAGCCCGGCCCCCGACCCGCCCCCCCTGCCCACCACATAGTACAGCCCCAGGGGCTGCGCACGATGCCCGACCCCCGAACCCCGAGAAGGGGGACCGGAATACACACAAGGGGTCCAAGGGCCATACCCGCAACACCAACCCCACCACTACCAACGCCACCACGACCAGCGGCCCCACCACCACCACCACCAACATCACCCCCACCACTACCACTGCCCACCACCCTACCCCACCGGGCCACAACCCTCCCTGCACGAACAGCACCAGGGAATGGGATGGCAGCCACCGAGCGCTCCACCCGCATACCCCACCTACCACCAGGGGCCACCCCCCCCGTAACAGCGACCCCCCCGTACCAGGAACCGTATCCCCCCGGCCACCACGTCCACGCCGAAGGGGCCCCCCGGGCCCAACCCCGCCAGGCACAGTCACTCGACCCATACCACCAGCCGCTGCCGCCACCACACCCCTACGTGGCGGATCCATGGACGACGGGGGACCTCCCCCCCCCCAGTACACTGCGGCACCACGCGGGGCCCCCAAGAACCCGCTGACGCCTGCTGACTGGCGCGACTCGAGCGATGAGGCCCGGTCCCGCAAACGGCGGCGCTGCTGCTCCCCCCCCGGAAGGCACACTCGCCCCCGACGCCCACACTCCCCACACCGCCCCCGCTCCCCCAGGCGCCACCATGACCCCCCAGGATCCCGCTCCTGCCGGTCCCGCTCCCCCGGGCGCCACCACGAGCGCCACCGCTGCCCCATATCAACCTCCCCCTCCCCCCTCAAGCCGTACACGACCCCCATCTCCAGCCCCCGCCACCACCGCTCCTCACCCCCCGGCGCCGCCAGGCACGCCAAGGCCGCGCCACATCCAACTCCCCCTCCCACCACAGGCCCCGCCTGGCTCCCCGTTCCCCCCGCTGCCCATACCCATCCACCACCCCCAGCCCTCGCCACTACCACTCCCGCTCCCCCAGGCGCCACCAAGCGCGCCACCGCGGCCCCATGTCCACCTCCTCCTCCCGTTCCCCTCTCCGCCCGTACCCGTCCTCCACCCCCAGCCCGCGCCACCGCCGCTCCCGCTCCCCCAGGCACCGCCACCCCCACCACCACCGCAGGTCGACGTCCTCCCCCCGCCGCTCCAGGAACCTGAGCAAGGACCCCTCCCCCCCCCAGGGGCCCGCCCACCTCGCCTGGTGGTCTTCCCGCGCTTTGCAGGAGCTCCACCGCTGGGTGAAGTTGGCCGGGGGAGCAAAAAGGCGAGAAGGGGTGCACATGGTGCACACCTTCGAGGAGATGCGCACCCGAACGACCCGAACGAGGCCGCTCCGGAGGCCATCATGCCGCAAGCGGCATGGGAGGCCCTCCTCCGCGATGCGGTCGAGGGCCTCCGCCCCCCCTACACCCCCCAAGACCTCCGTCGATGGCTCCAGGATACCCACCCCCGGGCCTGGGCCATCGGCGCCCCCTCCCCACCCCGCCACCACCACACCAGGAAGGCGAAGAACAAGGTCAAGGGGGGGGCAGGGGACAGCAAGGGGCACTCAGGCAAGAGGGCACGGAGGGGCTCCAAGTGAGGGCAGGCACCCATAGGGCCAGGGCGCCGGAAGAGACACAACATGGGGGCAGGAAACCACCCAAGAACCAGGAAGGGGCAGAAGCGGGGACCGAGGCACAGAGGAAAAGGGCACCACGGCAAACGCCATGACACACACCCAGGAAGGGCATACCACGACGGGGGGACCAGCGCGGCCCCACCCCCACCGAACACCGCACGACTCCCGGGGGCGCACCCCCCAACACGCACCTCAGACGCCATACAGATCACACCAGCGCACACCCACCATCCACCGGAAACCACACCGGGGATGGAGGGCACACCTAGACGAGGAGAACGGCGCACCACCACGCCCTCACAGCCAGGCGACGACCGCGGCCGCCACAAGGGCCACCTCACAGGCACCAGAAGAGGACAAAGGCACGGCCACAGCGACCAGGGATAGGGACCGGGACCCCCAGAGGACATGGGACCAAGGCACAGGCCCCCAGGGAGGGCAACCCCACGGACGCCCACCGGACCCACCAGCCCGAGCGGCACGGCCAGGCCCCCACAGCACGGACCCAGCGAGACACCCACACCTAGCCGCACCCCCCAGCCACCAGCCAGCCACACTCTGGCCCGCACTCCGCACCACGACACAGGCCAGGCTGACCTCTACTGACTCACCACGGCACAACGCAAGACAGCACGGCACACTGCACCACAGCGCGCCAAAGAGCAACGCGCCACAGCACGACGCGACGCGATGCGGCACAGAGCGGCACAACACGGCACAACTGACCCTAACCTGAAGGACTAACCGAAACAAGCCATCGCACACCCCGGAAGGCGCCGCACCAGCACGCCACGCACCGGCACAGCAGGCCACACAGGGGGCCACTGCGCGCCCAGCAACAACGGTGGCGGACCACCCAGAAGGTTAAAACCGGCACCGCAGAGGACAAAGGACACGGACAACCCCAGCCCTCTAACCCAGAGCCACACGCAGCCGCCCGGCGCAGCCGCCCAGCCGGCAGAGCCAGGACATAACCCGGCAGGAAGGGGCGCCGAGCCCGACGTGCACATAGCCCACCCGACCCATGGGGCCGGAACATCGTCAAGCAGAACGCAACCGCCAACAGCAGCCCGGAAGACCACACTGAATGCGGGCCAGTGCGTGCGCCAGCCCAGGGAAGGCAGAGGGAGGAACAGGCAGGCCCCCCCCAGAAGAAAAAAACAGGGGGGGAGGGAGGGGGCGAGAGAACAGCCCACAGCCACCAAACCGCCCGCCAACACCACAACAGGCGGCCAAACCCCCCATTCAGAAGGCACTGAAGACAGGACCCCCAAAGAGGCACAGGGGGACCACTCAGCCAAAACCGGCAACACCAAGCCAGGAACAGCGGCCCACCGGGAAAAGAGACACCGAAACATGCAGACACACACCACGCTGAAATGAAAAAAAAAGAGCCAGCAGCCCAGCCCGAAGGAAGGGGATTTGGGGGACAGGGACCACAAGGCCTGGGACAGGGACAGCCAGCAACCGACACCACAAAGCCAGACCAAGACACGCGCAAAAAAAAAGCGCAAAAAAACACCCAGACAACCAAACCAAGGAGGGCGGGGCACAGCCGAGACCCGGGCCCAGCAAGCACGCCCACACACAACACCCCAGCCAGGAAAGGCGGGGAACAAGCGGGGCGCGCACACAAACACGCACCCCCGCACAGCGAACCCCAACCAAGAGTTGCAGGAGACGACGCGGGACGGGCGCACGAGCACACACACACCCCAAATCCCCGGCAAGGAGTGGCGGGGCGCAGACCAAACCCAAACCCCAGGACGCACGCCCACACCGCACACCGGAACCGGAAACGGCGGGGGGCAAGCGGAGCGCGCACGCAACCACACACGTTCCAAAAGCAGGCCGAGACCTAAGCCCAACCACGAACACCACAAACAGCCGGCAAAAGAGGGACCACACCACAAACCGTACCCAAACACACCCGCCCAAGACCCCAGCCAGGACTGGCGGGGTTAACTAAACCCACACCCAACCGCAGCCCGGACCCAAACACAAACGCCGCACAATAGTAGGAAACCCAGTGTCCACAGCCCGGGCACTGAGGCAGCCCAAGCCATGAAGCTGACCCGGCCATACAAGATCCGGAGACCGGGGGTAAGGCTGCATCCTAAGGCCTGCGCTGCTTTGGGACTCGAGGCGGAGCGTGCAACACCCAAGCGCCTCGGAACCCTAGTACCAAGAACGTGCATGCATGCCTTTGGAGCGGGATACGCCAGGAAGTCCGGTGAACTTCTAGGGTTCCGCCCAAAAGAGGGGACGTGCGCAAGCACGGGGGCACACCCTCCCGACGAGACAAGCACGTCACGTCGGCAGCAATCAGCCCTCCTGGTGTTGCCCGGGGCCGCTTTGCTGGGGGCCAACAGTCAGGTCTAGCGGGATGTAAGCCGCCTCCCCTCTTCACGCGCGGAGCCTCTTCCTGTTCGTCACAGGGGCGACGCCAGGGGAAACAATGGGGCGCCTCCCCACGACCGAGTGCACCTAATTAGCTACTTTAGACACATGCATCGCGAACACGGCGCACACAGTAACCCTACGTGCACGCTGGGTGCTCTATTTGCTTTGCATACCTTTCATCTCAGTTTTGACCTGTGCAGAGCAAAGGATATGCACACCTGCTCCGTGTTGTGGGTTTCTTTTCAATACTTTATCCTAAAGTTTGTAAACATTTTGATGCAACTCGAAAAAATTAATTTTAAAACCTTAGAAACTACGGCTCATACCTTCTTCTTTTAGAGCCATTTACGCTTGCGCAACTCTTCATCCCGGGTCAGCTTCTGTTGCGCTTGTCTGCGGCTTTAGGCTTTAGTCTAAAAATGACAATTTTTAACGTCGTTTCGTCAATTTTTAGGGGTTTGACTTCTTAAATCGCTACCCCTTTCGCTAAACTACAGGATTCACATCCTGTTGGCTCCATTTTCAGCTTTCTTCAACTCCTCGAGATTTGTGTCCTACATTGGGGGTACTGCTCCGCCCTGGCTCTTGGTCGGGACGTTTACTAAAGCGCTGTTTATACAGCGACGGCCGTCCGCATTAGAGCGTTCGACCGTACCCTAGTGGGCAAGCATGTGTGCTCTGGGGAGGGAGTCCTGGGTTCAAACCCCAGTTCCCCCACATTTTTGCCAAAATCATTTTCGCCGCACGCTGGCCACTTTTGAGGAATGCTCCATCGAAGGGACATCATTCACGGTACATTACACTGTTTTTCAGGGGTACCTACATTGTGATGAGCCTCTATGAACTGATTGGGATGTTTTGGTTGGTTTGATTCATTTTGTGAGGTAATTTTGGGAACATTTGAGAGTTTTTCCTTGGTCCTACTAGCTTGATCAACTAGTACCTCAGAGGAGAGTAAGAAAAGGTCACTGGCATGTCCTTCTTGGAGGGGTTGTTCCAGGCCAAGCCCCCCTTAAAATCCTTTTGTTGATGCTAAGACTTACTCAAGTATTTTTATCACGCTTTTAAACCTTAAAGTACACTTTCCCAAAGCAACTAGGGTTATAAACGTAGCCCCCCCGGGAAGTTCACCCCTACCACTCAACTGAGCGGAGGTATCTTCCTTCATTGGGGTTATACTGAGATAAAGTAGGCATTTCATTCCTAAGGCCTTGGAGGTTAAGCCCAGTGGTCCCCCACCCCGAGACCCCTATACTCAACTGTTTCTACAACGTATTGTGGTTCCACCTTTTGACTGTTTCTGAACTCAGTTGCTTGGCCAAGTCATATTCTGTGTATGGCCTAACTCCTTTGTCCCAAATTCCTAACCAGCACCATTTCATCCAGAAGAGTGCATATGAAGTGCTTGAGGCTAATTGGGAGGCAAGAGTCATGCCAGTCTTCACTTAAAATTCAATTGCTTTATTGATTTGTGATTGAATCTTTGTACTTAAGCCTGCTTTGTCTTTCTGCAGCCCTTCTGTGATACACTGGATTTCAAAACTATTCATTGATTCGATCCACATCCTGTACTTGCTCTACTTGCTGCTTTGGTTCGGTTTTCCAACATCAAAACCTGCAGGATTTCATCAACACTATTAGGCCACTAATCAAGGACATCTTTCCCTGAGCAGAGAAACAGATGGCCATTGGATGCGTGTGTCTGAGCAAGGTGCACTGTGGTGCATTCCAGCGTGCGATAGTAAGATTAACCAACAATAAAAGCACTTATAGACATATATATATATATATAGTTACTGTTGCACTATGGTGCATGCCACTGTGCATGGGGGGCAAGGCTGAAGACAAAAATAATACTTAAATATATTATCAAAAGAGTGCACTTAGTGGACCTTAGTTGTCGCTAACTGCATGCCAGGTGCGGATGCGACTCAGGGGAAATCTTGTTCCATCGGCGAATTCAACAGTACCATCCAGTGGGCAGCGGCTGATCCTCCCTGCACAATCCGTGCAGATTGTGTGTCCACAAGGCAGAACTGCAGTGTTCACCAGAAGGGAGTAGCACACAGTGCAGTGATAGTTCCTCTTCAAGCTTGCACAAGCACCGGCCGCTATCCGTGGAGGGCCTTCCCTCCGCAGCCCAGGAGGCGGTTGGTCTAAGTCATGCAGCAAGATTGCAGTCTGCGCTTCTGCAAAATCAACATCTTCAAATTTCGTGTCACCTGGGCGTCTGAACAGAGAGATGCGCCCCGGAGCTGAGCCCAACAGCGTCTCAAGGTAGACCTCGACAGGCTCCTCTTCCGCATGATTCACTGGCATGGTGCACTGGCAGGCTGAGAAACTCTGCGGCTGAGCAAGTGGATGCTCATCGATCACAGCAATGGAGTCACTGTCCTCATTTTCATTCTCCTCATTCTGCGCGACATGCCCCCAGCGAGGCTCATCCAAATGACCCTGCCAGTCCCCAACACAAGGTGCGAGCTCTATTGCATCAGTGGCACGTGGTGTGAGCCTGTGTTGAAATCCAAATTTTTTGTATTTGCATGGCTTACAAGTTCCAAATCGCTTTGCATAGGCAATCTTGAAACTCAGGCAGTGCGGTGTGCACATTCCCTTGCTGCAGTTCTTTTGCACTGGCGCGTACCATGTGCCACCTGGCGCCTTGCAGCGCCGCTGAGGTGAGGGACCACCTGTGGGGCGCCATGTCCGTGTGCATGGGTGCCGGCCCACTGCGTTCGGACCCATGAGGTAGCTGGCCAGTGTGTGCTTCCGCCTCTCCAATGAACTGGTGCCAAGGCCAACAGCTCGCCCATTGGCAGTCTCCTCCTTCTGGCTTGCACACTCAGCATTTTCCAATTTCTTTTGTTCTGGTCTCGCAGGCGCATAATTCAAATCTGTGAGAAAGACATCAAACTTTATTTGATCTACAGTTGTGGGTGTCACACCCTCTCTCAGACAGCATGGCCAGCCACAGTGATCTGGCAGTTTGCTTCCAGGTGTCTGACGGCAGATCATTGTATTTCCAATCTGGAGCGTAGCAAGCATCATCACCAAGCAAACTGCCATGCGGCCCAATGCGCGCAGCTATACACTGAGGTGTGTACTCCTTGGACAGCACCTCGAAAATTCGCGTGAAGTTTCTTCCAGTGCGGCTGAAGATGCAGAGCAACAATTATTTGAATGAATCTGTGTTTCTCTGCCCACGCACACGCCCCATGTTAAACGCCCTGCACAGAGGGGTCGAAGTGTGTATTACAGGTGAACCCTTGTAGCGGCGTTGCCTCATGTTGGACGCTCTGTACAGAGGGGTGGAAGCTTGTATCACAGGTGAACTCTTGTAGGGGCGTTGCCTCATGTGGGACGCCGTGCACAGAGGGGTGAAAGCATGTATCACACGTGAACCCTTGTAGCGTCGTCGCGTCATGTTCGACGCGCTGCACACAGAGGTGAAAGCGTGTATCACAGGTGAACACTTGTAGCAGCATCGCCTCATGTTCGAAGCCCTGCACAGAGGGGTAGAAGCGTGTACCACAGCGTGAAACCTTCTCGCATTGTTTGCTGTGCTCTCGCATTGCTGGCCGGCACCCGCCACACTGAGACCTGTTAAGAGTGGAGGACCATCAAGCACCTTTCACATCACTTGGCCGGGCTTGCACCAGCCATGGATGGCAGCCCTTCAGTGAGACTGGTTAACGGACGGAGCGGCCGAAACAAAACGACAGAGGAAGGAGCAAGCAGCAGGGGTCCCCGCCCGCCGGACTGGAGCATCCGGGGACAGGTGGCGGCCAGACGCCCCGGACAGGCGCATCCGATACGGAACACGGAGCAGGGGCTGCCGCCCCCCGGACTCGATCATCCGGGGACAAGCGGCGGCCAGACGCCACGGACTGGATCATCCGGGCTGGAACAGGCAGCAGGAGCCGCCGCACCCCGGACTGGATCATCCGGGGACAGGGAGCGGCCGGGTGCCCCGGACTGGAACATCCGGGGTCGAACAGGCAGCAGGAGCCACCGCAGCCGGGACTCGATACTCGATGGAGACGTGGCGGGCAGATGCCCAAGACAGTAACAGCCGGGGCAGAGCAAGAAGGAGCGGCCACAACCCCCAGGGCAGAATTGCCTGAGGCGGAACAGCCAGAAGGGATCCCCACCCCCATGGCAGGAGCGTCCAGGGGAAGGTGGCGGCCAGAGGCGAAGGAAACATGAGGCCGACAGCAAGGTGGTGCAGCGCAGGAGTCAAGTCCGGAGGCAAAACAAAGGACAACGCCGAGGAGATGCGGTGATGCAGGGTTGGGGACAATGCCGAGGAGACACAGGACAGCAAAGACGAGGACGGGGCTGTGGTGAAGCAGAGAGACAGACCTGCGGATGAGGTCAGGGTGATGCAGGGGAGCAGCGAAGAGGACAAGGCCGAGGTACAGCAAAGAAGCAGAGATGAGGTGGAGGCCGCGGAGAGGAAGTGCAACCATGGGGAGGACAAGGCCGTGAAGGTGCAGTGCGGTAAACAGCAGGACGAGGACGTGGTGAAGTGGAGTAACAGCCAAGATGACGAAGCCATAGAGAAGCAGTGCGGCAGCCAAGAGGAGGAGCCCGTGGTTATGGTCGAGGCCGTGGTAGAGCGGCGAAGAAGAGACGAGGCCATGGAGTGCGCTGAACTGGATCATCCGGGGAAACACAGGAAGGACTGGCCAGAGCACGACGAGAGCATTAACCGGTGAAAAATGACCTGACTCCGCGGACTGGAGCATCTGGAGCGGAACAAGTAGCAGGAGCCGCTGTCCCCCGGACTGGATCATCCAGGGACCAGTGACAGCCTGCCGCCCCGGATTGGATCATCCGGGGCTGGCAGCCTGTCCGCGCAAGAGCTAGGCCCGACAGGCCGCGCAGAGGCAGGGCCCGTAGTCCGGGTATAGCAGGCCAGACGTGGGTGCTGGTAGGTACGCATCTCCGCACCCCCACCATGCATGAGTCACTCGTATCGCAGATGGGACAAGTAGGGTGAAGTGGTGCACCAGAAGCCGCCCACCCAGCTAAACCAAGGGCGGAGACACACACACAACAATGAGGGCATCAACATGTACACCACAACAGAGGCGGCGCACGACAACAGAGGACTCCTTCTGTCCAAGCCCTAGCAGGGGTACGTGTAGTGGCGTCCCTGCTAGGCCACAGCCGTAAAACAAAAAAAAACGCGCTGTGCCCAAACACAGCTGAAACAAATGGGCAGTCCACCCTGCATGATTCAGGGCGCAGATCACACACACAGCAGCACGCCCGAGCGAGGTATGGGGGGAATAGCAGAAGAAAGGACCCTCGCCCATGAGTGGCGAGGGACCAACATCAGGAAGGCAAACTGCCATACGAGGTCTGCAAGACGGCCTCAAGGGAGGCAAGACCACATGCGGTTGAAGCATACAGAACACAGAACACACCTCCCCTCCAAGCCCTAGTGGGGGTGAGCGTAGTGGAGTCCCTGCAGGGACGCAGCCGCCTGGACACGCTGTCTTCTCGTGCCAATACACAGGTAGGCAAACGGGGCCAGACGCCCCAAACAGGAACAAGCGGAGGAGAACGCGCCGAGTGCGTGGTAGAAGGGGATTGAGTAGGAGCGACCCGTGCAAGGAACACGAAACGGTCTCAGGATGGATGAGGGTCCTGTGGGCCCGCGCCACTGGGTTGCTGGCGGCCCGGTGGGGTAGAAACACGGGATGAGGGATGGGAAGGGGGCACGGGGGTAGGACAGAGTTGTAGCACGGGTCACACAACGGCCTCTCGGGATCAGGAAACCATGGGACGCGGGGATTGGGCCCTTCACAGGATGTGGCAAGAGGGAACGGGACTTGGGATGGAAAGAGAGGGCGAAAGCGCCAACCACCAGCCCTGTGTGATTGGGAAACCGGTCGCCATGGAGTGGTGAACCATGGGCAAACCATGGGGAGCCTGGCCACGGGAAGTCAGGAAAATGCCCTGAACTACGGGACGGCCGTGAGGTGTCCTCAGGGGTGAGGGTTGACCCTGAGGTCCCCGGGTCAATGGCCTGAGTACACGTAGGTTCATGCGTGAGCAGGACCTGGGGGAACGTGGAAAGGGTTGTTCCCTGGCCTCCAGCCGCGGATGGACGACACCCAGGTGCATCCGAGAGCCGAGTGGGTACTCCAACCTGTGAGAGAAGGGAATTGGTGGAATGTGGTTGAGAGAGAAATGCTGCGCTGTCGGTGGCGGCTATCCACAGGAAACCCGCCTGCAGGCACCTGAAAGGCTGTGCTAGGGGGGGAAGGCCGGAGGATCCTTCGATGGGTGACCGGAAGGAGCTGAGACCGTGAGGGCAGCGACTGATGGAAACCTACCACCGGTCATGCCCGAAGGGAACCTGGTTGAAGTTCTCCGCCGTGAGGTGAGACAAGAGTCGCCAGGGGAACTGATGGTGGAGCACTCTCCTTCCCGCCAGAGGCGGCCACCATGTGAAACAAACAAGGAGATGTCAGATGAGGCTGCAGACACGGCCGCCCTTACTTACTTACTTACTGAGACTTGTTAAGAGAGGAGGACCATCAAGCAACTTTCCCGTCACTTGGCTTGGCTCGCAAGAGCCATGGATGGCAGCGCTTCGGGCATTGCCCTCGCTGTTGGTTTCATGGACAGCACATATCTGAGACAAGGAAAGAAGAATGTTATTAGCATTTTTTGAACTATTATTAGGCTGTTGGTTTCTCGTTTCCGCACTCCGCAATTATTCAAGTCTTTCAGTCCTTAAGTCTTTAAGTCTACTTGGAGCTTTCTGATAAGCGGCGCCTCTCCGCACTGCCGCTCCCCTCGCAGCAATGCCGCTCATGAATGCCACCGGGTACAGAATGAGATTTCTGCTGTTCCTGGTACCAAAATTCATTTTCACATTAGCGGAGTCTGTAATTACAGTCTATGTCCTACGATTGGGGTATGGCCAGATTGTCTGTCGGAGGACATTGGGATATGGTCGGGACTACTGTATCCAAGTACTATGTGAGGTGTCACAATGGGGTCACCTGCGGGATACGTTCACAGATGCTTTTGAACGCCTATGGGAGTTCCATCAACATAGTCATCCAATTCACCACCATGTGTCTGCTATTTTCGATAGCAGGCATGCAGCTATCCAGTCACCTTTGCGACCGGTAGACCGAGAGCTGTTCTGATTCGACAAACCCACCTACCGCAAGCATCGACCAATTATGATGACACGAGATGGGTCTGTTGGCATAACGTGCCCTGTCGATTGCAACAAATATACAGTCCTGTCCACCCTGTGTTTCCCAGACATTTGGCCTCTTTGGCAGTGTCCTTCCTTTATGCTATCTCAACGAGCCCACAGTCTTGTTGTGGGTGGTGCCCCACCCTGGCGAGGCTTCTGCAGCCTGAACCAAGAATTTGTGACAGGTCCAACACGGGCTGGCAGTACGCGCTGATGAAAGGTGTTTTCTGCACTCGACCCCAGCTCTGTAAATCTCAACCGTTATTCTGTTTCATAAAGCCAGCACATATCGAGGTCCAGAAAAATTATTTTTCTGCTACTGCTGTCCACGCTAGACAGTATGTTACCCACCCACATGAGTGAGACCACTTCAACGTCTCAGAGGGGGATAGTGTTTTGGTTACGAGCAGCAGCAGCACAGCGAGCGCGCGAACGCACAATCGTGCACTGCAGCCTGCAGATGTACATATGAAACTTCGAGATGCCAGTAGCTTTTAACGAAATTGTGTATGATATTTCGATATCGTTGAACAGGGTTTTGGGCTTAGAATTGTGGATTGGGTTCAACTTGATACCCCGCTTAACGATCCTTCGCACGCTTGTCATATTTTTGGACTTTTGAGAAACAGGAGAGCCTCAAAGTCTAACCAAAACCTCATTAAGGATATGGTCTGTGGTTCAACCGTCTGACAACTATGCTTCAACCGTGGACCGCACACCGCCCTCAGCAGCGCGGCGGTTGATCTTCAATGATGACACAGGCAACAGCCACGGGGGAACCAACGGGAGGCAGCGCCGGCAAATGTCCCTGACAGCCGAGCCCCAGCAACGGCCCGAATGGAGAGGGCGCAAATCCCCACCATTCTCCCACCAACCGAGCGGGCACGCCTGGCGACGCTCGGCATGCACAAGGAACCCGCAGAGACCGCTACACTGCACCGAGGCCGCAACACCCCTCGGGGACACCACACGGGGACTTTGGGACGGCCCCAATTTCAGCACAGTTGATGCGCCCCTCTCAACACAGTGGCTACGCCACGGCCCTAGACCAATGGCAGGATCGCACAAACCACCACAGCACACACCCCCATACAGAGCAGGGGTCAAGCGCAAGGCTTTGGGGCGGCTTCTAGGGGAACTGGTGGGACTATTGTACCACCAACCATGACCACCTAGACCCAGCCAAACAGCCCTGACACCGAGCGCGTCTTTTTTCCTACCCGCGCCGCGATGCAACACAACAGGACCGACGACACAGAGCAAATCATCGATGAAGTGATGCCAGAAAGCCGGGAATCGGATGGGCCTGAGGCTACCTCATTCCTATCAGACGTCCCGGCCAGACGCTCCCACAGCCAAGGCCCACCACGGGAGACATGCACATGGGACCAGACGACAACCCATCAGGGGGGACTCCCTTGCCTGGCATCCTTGCAGCCCGAGGCAGGGAGGCGGTCCCCTCCGCACACACGCTCTTTGCACTGCCGACCGAACCCCAACCTGCACCAAAGCCCGACCGGCGCCGCAGCTGAACGCCGACGCCCTCAACATCCCACCGTATAATGTCCTCGCCTCCTGGGAAAGCTGGACGGCCCTGGAGAGGGGGCACAACCTTCGGGCGAGGGTGGTGCGCTACGCGCAAACCGTGGGGCCGAAGGCACACACGGGGCCCCCAGGGCGCAGTGCCTCCAGCACGTCGCATGGTGGTATGGAAAATGTCCACTACTACCAGGTGAAGATCACACCACGACCGCCGGTACGCAGTTGGGACCTGGAGGCCGTTGACTCCATGATCGCCAGGGACATGGACCTGCCGGATTGCCCCAGGCCCGTGCCCCCGGACGGGCCTCCAGACCCCCTGACTACGATCGTGTCCGACAGGGCCGGCACCTGGCACCCGGGACACGCCCTCTACTACCTTTGGCGGCAGACCAAGCCGAGATGGCAGCACACCAAGGAGTGGTCAGCAACATGAGGTTTCACCTCGATGGCTGGCAACAGGCCGCGGTCTTTCCGGCATCCCCCCGGCACAGAAAACGTGTGCCCCGTCTTTTCCGATCAGCCACACTCGGGCGTTTGGGGGAGGACAGGTGTTGGCCGCCATCCACACGGAGGAAGAAGCACAAGCAGCGCATGGGGCCTTCGTTAGCGACATCTCTGCCGCCCCCAGCACCGCCCGCGTCCGGCATCCGGATAACCCCGCGATGCCTTCACCGAAGACAGGCCACAACTCAGAACAACCCCCCTCCCCAAGGACGTTCAGATCACCTAGACTGCTACCATTCAGGACCGACCGCAACACGGCCCCCGAAGCGCACGCACGGCACAACCGACAAAAACCAACGCCACACCCGCCTGCCAAGATGGGGCAACTACGCGGCACCATTAAGACCGCCTCCAAAGAACCCCAAGCCACTGCGGACCGCAATATCGAACATTATGATACGGCACATGACCGTCAGGTACCGGTGGCGACCGGTCCCACATGGTATGCACTCTGGCGTCTTGAGGGGACCCAGGACGGACCAAGCGCACCCGTTGCGTGCACCGATCAGGAGGGTTGCGACCGGGAGACGCCATGAACGCTTTTCGGGGCTGCACACGCCACAGAATACGCAGGACCGCGTGCCGGACCCGCTAACCCCGCCACGACCTGATGAGGCACCTGACAGCACGAGAACTCCGCTAACCAAAGAACCCTTCCTTCCAGTATGTCCTTCGGATGGACCCCCCCCTTCGGTGGCCCGAGTATTACCACCACTGTGAGGCGGAGCCCGACACACCGATGCGCTCCCGGAGGCGAGGACGAGGGGTGCATGCCAACGCCTGGGGGCGAGAGAGAACCCTCGGGTCTCAGGCACGATCACACCTGACAGAACCCGTCCCTGAGGAATCCACAGGACCTGTCGCGAGATTATGCGCAGGACACCGCCAAGACAGGCCAGCGCATTGCACTGCAGGGCCTACCAACCCTGGGGACCCAGCTGCAAGGCGCCCCCTTTTTTCTAAATGAGGCCGATGTGGACTCCACCGGGGGGACACCGGGGGCGCCGCCAGCCACATGTCCACCAGCCCAGCACAGGACTGCTGACCAGAGCAACAGCGGACCAACGTGCCAGACCGCCCTAAAGCACCGGCAGGCTTATGCACGACCGGGCCAGCGCTGCACGACGCACGAGCAAGGGCACAAGGCAGCATGGCACCGTGTGGGGAGACAAGACTCCCCCAACACCAAGGGGGGGACAGGGGAGGAACACCTGGGGGCGCGCACCAGACGCCCCAAGGGTTCCCTGGGGAGCGTGGTGGGAGACCGACACGGGGAGCGTTGCACCGGTGGTGCTGTGTATACCGTACGAACAGGTGGGACCACTGTGAGCGATGGTGCTGGCAGAAACCGCGTGAAACGGGATACGGAATTGTGCATGCAGCGAGGGCCTGAGAGCAGGGGCAAGCAAACTGGTGTTCCTCTTGGCAGGGATGGGCCGGGGCATAATACACGCCGGTCACAATCCACGGACCACCACATTCGACAGGACAGCCACCCTGATAGCCACATGGACAACCATCAGATGCGGCAGCACGGGCTGCAGCGTGACAGACCCATTGGCGAACAAGCCGACGGAAAGGCGGCTAACACGAACATACACTCACAAAACCGCGGCAGAAGCCAAGACCCGACCGCTAATGGACAACACGCACGCCTGCTAACGCTAAACCAGGCGGGCATGCAAGGGTCAAAAACACGAACGGCGTCCCGCGTGAGGGCAAAACCATGGTGCGCCATGCCCGCCAACGACCACACCCACAGGCACAACGGCACGTAACTCTACCACTATACGACCGACAAACCGACGACAACACACTACGGGAGATAGGGCAAGCTCGACCAAGTCAGGTGGCCTGAGCACGCATCACGGCATGCGAGTCCGGTAGTACGTGCTTCTTAAAGTCCTCTCACGCCTAATGAAAACCAACCCAGGTAGGGGCGCCTGCAGGACAAGGCCTCTGGCCCGGCCCCTGGCCCCTGGTCCCCGGAATCCGGAGATTGATGAGGAGGTGCCGTGGGACCCATCCCCACGTATTATCTGCCGAAACGAGAGGAATCTGAGACCATGGATTACCTCTCTGGACGAAACCCGCTGCAGGGTACTGCTCGCGGCAACGGAAGCCTTGTCAAAACATGGGAAAGCCCCTTTGTGTCGGCACGTGACATAGGGCAGTGGGTGGGTGAGCAAAGGCCACTTGGTAAGACCCCTCCGGGGGCAGCCCCAGTTCCGAAATGACTTACCTACCTACTAACCTGGTGGTTCGACCAATCGTGGTGCCAGGCAATGGCTCCGTCGGCCTAACGTGCCCTGTCGATTGTGAAAAATGTACAGTCCTGTCGACTGTCTTTTGTCTCGACAATTGGCCTCCGTGGCGGTGTACTTGCTTTCGCAAATCTCGACAAGCCCACACCCCTGCTGTGGGTAGCGCTGCACCCTGCCGAGGCTTCTGTAGCTTTGACCCAGACTCGCTGACCGGTTGAGCAGGGCGTGTCAGTAGACGCTGACAACAGGTGTTTTCTGCACTCGACCCTAGGTCTGTGGGGCTCCACTGTTATTATGTCTCATGAGGCCAGCACATATAGAGGTCAAGAAAAAGGTTTTTTCTGCTACTGTTGACCACGCTCTACAGTGGGTTACCCACCCGCCTCAGTGAGACCTCTTCAAGGTCTCTGGGGGGGGGTTAGTGTTATGGTTTCGAGCAACAGCAGCACAGCGAGCATGCGAAAGCGCGATCGCGCACTGCAGCCTGCAGAGGTACATATGAAACATCAAGAATTCCGTAGCTGTGGACGAAATTGTGTATGATATGTCAATATCTTTGAACAGAGCTTTAGTCTTCGAATTGTGGATTGGCTTCAATTTGGTTGCCCGCTTAACGATCCTGCGCAAGCTTGTCAAATTTTTGGATATTCGAGAAACAGTACAGCCTCAAAGTCGAACCAAAACATCGTTGAGGATATGGTGTGTGGATCACTCATGTGACAACCGTTCTTCGACCGTGGTCCAGGAGCTCCACCCGTGCGGTTGCACCGGCTTCCGCACGGTTTCACCCCTGCTTCTCTCAGGTCCCGTTCTGCCATGGACAAAGAGTCTCTTGGGAAGGCTCTACAGCCTATGTGCACTGGGTACCGGACAAGGCACCGGTCAACCAGCCGCGCCGGCACCGCAAGTAGCGCCTCCAGCGCTCCTCCTGGCCAACAAGTTCCTGCTGAAGGAAGAAGTGCTCGTCCACAAAACCTGCAATCCAGAGACCTTGCTGGTGACAGAGACACCAGGGTGGCGGCGGCTGGGCGACATGAGCCTAAAGTATGTGTTTCGCCGTGCGATGACGATCAGTACAAAAGAAGCACCGCCAATAAGGCAAGGATGGGGTCCAGCCCTACGCCTGGAAGACGAAATACATGAGCGCCGGGGATCTTTCAGAATGGAAGCTGCTGCGTGTGGGCCTGTCGCGTGATCCCCATGGCCACATGTCTGAATACCTTGTAAAGGATGTGGGCCACTGCCGAATGCGATGTTTAGACGTGATTTGGAGCAGACTCCGTCGGACTGGGCAGTGGTCACAGCGCAGGACATTTTGGAGGCCTTGGCGGAGGTGCAACTAGGTTGGTTCGACGAAGCAGAGGTCCAGAGGTACACGCAGACGCCAAGCAGCATGCTGCCTATCAGCGCCACAATTCCAGGTTGGGTAAGGCACATGAAGGCGGTAGCAACTGCCGCAGGGGCAGACAGAGCGGCGCAAACGACAGCGGCATCATCACCATTCATGCATCTCGGTGTGGTTCAAGCGATGCAAGCGTGCAACAGGTGTGCGTGGCCGCTTGGGAGTGTTTCAACTGTCGTTTTAGCGGGGTAAACTGTGCGGCTGATCCGCCTTCACCTTCTTCGACCATGCACAGTTGAGCAGCCCCTTCCTACACACTGATTCACCTTCACCCACGTCTTTTGTTCACCTGCCTCCTTGCTGTCTCTGCAGATCACCGCGCACGAAGGGCCAGGACCGTTTCCGCCAATTTTCGCTGTTTTTTGCCATTTTGGGCCACCTTGGGAATACCATATCTCCATGGGGCAAGGGACCTAGCCAGAATGGAGTTGGTGATTCTTGTAGCATATGACCAAGGGTCAGTCCCCTGAGAGTGTGGTATTTGCTCCTCTGGTGTAGCCAGAGTTATGCAAATTACGGTGCATGCCATGTTGCCAAATTTTGCCATTCTTGCCGTTGTCTGCCCCGTCGCATGAGCCTTCCCTCGGAGAACAGTAAGGAGCCAAATGCCAGTTCACAGGACCGAAGGGGATTATAAGGGCTGTCAATCAAGGCTTGACTTGACGGAATCGCCACGAGATCAAACCCTGGCCGGGCACCCGAGATGGCCGATTTTGCCGATTTCCGCATCTTGTCCCCACACGGCGACCCCGTTGCGCCAAGATGCCTGGGACTCTGGGGAAACCAAGTGGTAGGGGGCCTTTGGAGGTACTTGAGGGATACAGAGCTGATTTCCTCTCCCCTGCCCTCGTATGGTCCAGTCGAGGGGTCAATTATGGATTTTTCTGAGCCAAGGTCAGGATGGGCTGAAACAGCCCATTTTCAGCGACAAACTCCTAGGGGATAATGGCGAGGCCATATCTCCGGCTCAGGAGGGAGTTCGGACACGCTGTCGGGGGAGCATGGGAAGCCACTGTGTGTCAACCTTCTAGTCCACCCACTTCCCAGAAACACGCCCGTGGATGATTCGGGGGTCTCTCTCTTGGGAGGGATCTAGGGTCCACTTTGGGTAGGTCTGTGGGTTGTGTGAGAGCTAGTGGTTGGATATGATTGGGGACTGAGTTTCTCCTGCCCTGGGGTGTACTTACCCCAGTCCATCGCTTACCCCACCTGTGTATGTACTCTGATCTGTCATTTGTACATACTTCTGCTTTGTTTCAGAGTGGCAGGGATCCTAGCACGCTTTGTTCTCTGAGAATACCCCTGTGAACGCATTGCCTTGCCTGCCTGCTTGCTTGCGTGTCCACCGCAGCCTACCGTGGCCAGGCTTCCCCATGACAATGCGTCGAAAGCGTTCTACCGCCGTTGAGGTACCCAATCCCAGCAGGCCAGTCTGCGCCCTCGAGGAGACCGACAAGTACCCCGACCCCGAGAACCTCAAGTCCATTGCGGATTGCCGAGGAGGACTCTCACATCAAAGAGCCCTTGCAGCCTCCGCATCAACAGTAGGAGCACTCCAACATCAACGAGTCCTTGCACCTTCTGCATGAACAACCACACCCACAGCCACAGCCGAGACCCATGGCGAGCCAGGAGAACGTGCGTCGGGGGCCCTGTCTGGCCATTATCCGCAGCCTCAGGCGAGGGCAGGATTGGACCGGACTACCGCCACTCTTGGGCCCAGGGGGACACCGCCCCCCAGTACACGGAGATCCGCGAGGATGTGAACCATCATCGAAAGTTCAAAACGGAGCTCCAAGCGCTGGGCTACGAGCAGGGGTGGCAGCGGAAACGGTGGCCTGTCTGGCTTGAGAGCCGATACGTTGCTGACCTCAGTGCGGAGCTCCACCAACAGGACCGGCCTGCTGAGGAGCCGAGTAAAGGCCCGGGCAAAGGCGGCCCCGAACGGAGAGCTGTCATCCGGGGCAATTTCATGGAGGTCGCCCGAACATCCAAGGCCAAGGCTGCCCGTCTGCTGCACTTGCAGCGCTAAGGCCAAAGCAGCGATGTGGAGTCGGCCCATCAGGGAGCACCATCCCGCCAAGGAGCCTCCGCTATCAGCAGCAGCAGTGTGGCACAAACCCTTGCCGCCCCTCAGCGAGGCAAAGTGGCCCGTGCTTGCTAGCGTGTCTGCGGTGTACCCTACAACCTCCGGGTGTCCCGAGATCAGGTCGCGCAGAAGCACGCTGCCTTGCACGGAGCCGTCCTGATCGCCCAGGAGGAAGTCGACCACTGGGACCACGGCATGCCCGTGAGAGGCGTGAGGCGGAAGCCCCCTCCTGGAAAGCGGCGGCTGCTCGTGAAGCCCGCGCCGCACAAGAGGCCATTCCGAAGAGGGAGGCGAAGGTGAAGGCTTTGGAGCAATCCCTAGCCCACGAGAGGGCAAGAAAGGAGGCGGAGAGGACTCTCCAAGCGGACGCCACAGAGCAGGAGGCCATCAAGACCTCGCAATGGAAGGTCACCGAGGAAAAGGCCAAAATCGAGGCCCTGGAGGCGGAGAAGGCTCAGCTGCAGCAGCAGCGTGAGCGGGAGGGCGCTTACGCCCAAGAGGGGGCCGACAAGCGTGTCGCGAAGGCAACCGCCGTCGCTATATAGGAGGCCAGGAGGAAGATCCAGCGCGAGACCCCCCCGGGAGGGTCCCGCGTGATCACCCTCCGAAGGTTCTTCGACGGGGTCCCCGCCTCCAGTATGAAGATCGACCTGGACGCGGAGGACACTTCGAGCAGCAAGGGTAGCGGCCCCGCAACCCCTCCCTGCCGCAAGGGCAAGGGGAAGACCCCTGAAAGACCATGGAGGCCTGCTGAGAGGCACCCCCACTACTCCTACCCCTTCCTCACCTGCAGCGATGGGTATGGACGAGACTGACGGATCGCCAAGAGCCCGCGGGCTGCAAGGTGGGACTGCCGACAGGCAGTGGCGGAGCAGGCGACGATACCCCTCCGAGTTCGGGCAGGGAGGGTCCTCCACCGCCCCACTGCAGCAGTGAAAGCACCCCTGGCCGACCCCGCGCGAGATCCAGAACCCGATCGGGAAACATGGACGCCGACAACATGGGATTCAGCCCAGAAGCCGACTCATCCGGCAGCCGGCATGGACCCCCAGAACGCGGATCGCCGGATGCCTGACTGCCAGCTGAACTCCCCGGCGAAGGACCACCCGGAGGACAGCTGGAAGGATGACCACCTGGTGGACCCGTGAGTAGAGAGCCCCCAGACAGAGGACCGCCTGTAGGACCACCAGGCGCAGACCCCCCTGACGACGAGTGGACATCCTCGAGAACATCCGGCGATGAATCGCGTACCTCAAGAAGAACATCTGGAAATTGGAGCGCGAGGCGGAGATCAACAAAATCGAGAACAGCAAGAGTGCCGCTGTCGCTGCCAAGGCGCAGAAGGAGCTGGACATCCCGAAGTTGAAATGCGGGCAGCTGAGCGGCGTGGTCACCAAGCCGCAGAGGAGGCTGGACAGTTCGGAGGACCTGAAGAGCAGTGGAAGCGACAGGAGGAGCAACGGAAGCGACCGCCCGCCCGCTCTGGAGTCGAGCTCCGACAACAGCTGGGTACCCAGACCTGTTCCAGGATTGTCTCGTGGCTGCATGGAAGCCCCCTGGGAATGACCACGTGCCCCCCACCCGTTGCAGGGCCCGACAGAGCAACCCCATGCTCACAACGCGCAGCGGAGAAGAGGAGCGGGGCGAATGGCTACCAAAGACGCCGTAACCACCTCCGCACCCCTGTTCCGGCCCAGACACGCCTCACCGGCGTATGGCCGATACGGAGGGGTTTAGGACACAGTAGCCGAAGACGGCATGGAGTGGGACATCCAAGGTCCCGATGGAGACCCCATGGAGGACTTCGGATTAGCCCACCCAGGGGATGCGCCAGCCGGAGCGGCGGGCACTGCGAGGCGGAGGAGTACATGGAAGGGTTATGCCGGGGAGTCCGTGGAGGAGAGTACGTGGAGTACCCGCGGCACAGCTGCTTGGACCTCAAGAAGGAGATGGACGTGGCAGCCGTCGGAACCCACGGGGAACGCTGGTTGGAACCTCGGTCGACCTCGCGACGAGCGTTCATGGTCTCCAAGGCAGCAGACTTTATGGTGTTGGAAGACCTGAAGGACATCAGGCCCCCCATGTACGGCGGGAACCCAAGCAACCTCGACCCCTTTCTGGAGAAGCTTGATGTATGATGGATGGCCGTCACTGAAGACATGGAGCCGGCCGCGGCGGAGATATATGTCTTCAAACGGTTCTGACGGCGCCTGCCGGAGGTGCTCCAAGAGCTGTACTTCTCTGCCAGCCAAGAAGGGGAAGATCACGACCCTCAAGGAGCCAAAGAAGTGGCTGAAGCAGCGTGAGCAGGTGGAAAGCCATGAAGCTTCAGGATGATGGCCAGAAATCCGCCTGTTGGATTGGCGGGACTTCCGAGGACAATATGTCCTGTTCCGCCGGAAGGTGGAGGACTGGAACGAGGCTGATGTGCAGTCCCGCCTGCTCAGTCTCCTCGAAGATGCCCCGGTTCAGTGGGTCACGAATGAGGAATCGAAGAGGGGCAAGAACAACCACACCGTCAACATGATGCTCAACAAGGAGCACCAGAAGAAGGTGGTGAACTAGACAAGAGCCAAAGTCGCCCGGGACTTCAAGAGGCAGTCCATGCAGAACGCCTTCCTCATCACCATCTCTGGCGATCGCGACAAGGCAGCAATCTGGCTCCTCAACCACTTTGAGCTGGGCAGCCAGACAATCTGTCTGCAGGCCATCCCGGCGCGGATGAGCTGCGACAACGTGCTGGACTGGGTCGGGGGCGAAGTAGTCAAGGAGTGCAAGAACCTCGCCGACAACCGCGGGCTGCAAGGGTGCAGCCGTAGCGTCCACCAGGTGGGCGCCGGATCTGACGGGGTCCAGTTTGGGCAGGTCTGTTAGTTGTGTTTGAACCCCTGTATCTGCATGCCACTGGGGAGGTTGCAGCTAAAGATTGGATATGATTGGGGACTGAGTGTCTAATGCCCTGGGGTGTACTTACCCTAGTCCATGGCTTAACCCACCTGTGTATATACATACTTCTGCTTTGTTATGGAGTGGCAAGGATCCCAGAACGCTTTGTTCTATGAGCATGCCCCTGTGAACGCATTGCCTTGCCTGCCTGCTTGCTTGCGTGCCCGCCGCAGCGTACCATGGCCGGGCCCCCCAATGAGAACGCATCAAGAGCGTTCTACCGCCGCTGAGGTACCCGATCCCAGCGTGCCACTCGGGGCCGTCGGGTAGACCAACGAGTACCCCGACCCCGAGAACCTCAAATCAATTGCAATTGCTGAGGGAGACTCTCACATCCACGAGCCCTTGCAGCCTCCGCATCAACAGTAGGAGCACTCCATCATCAACGAGTCCTTGCACCTTCTGCATGAACAACCACACCCACAGCCACAACCAAGACCCATGGTGAGCCAGAGGAACGTGCGTCTGGTGCCCAGCCTGGCCATTATCCGCAGCCTCATGCGAGGGCTGGGTTTAGACTGGGACTGCAGCCACTCTTGTACCCGGGAGGGACGCCGCCCCCCAGTACGTGGAGATCCGCGAGGACGTGAACCATCATCGCAAGATCCAAACGGAGCTCCAAGCCTTTGGCTACGAGCAGGGGTGGCAGGAGAGGCGGTGGCGTGTCTGGCTTGAGAGCCGATACGTTGCTGACCTCAGCGCGGAGCTCCACCAAGAGGGCCGGCCTGCTGAGGAGCCGAGTAAAGGCCCGGGCAAAGGCGGCCCTCACCGGAGAGCTTCCATCCTGGGCGATTTCATGGACGTCGCCCGAAGATCCAAGGCCAAGCCCGCCCGTCTGCTGCATCCGCAGCGCTCAGGCCAAAGCAGCGATGTGGAGGCGGCCCAACGGGGAACACCACCCCGCCCAGGACCCTCCGCTAGCAGGAGCTGCAGTGTGGCCCAAATCTTTGCCGCCGTTCAGCGAGGCAAAGCCGCCCACGTTTGCCCCCGTGCCTGCGGCGTACACTGCAACCCTCGGGTTGCCTGAGATGAGGCGGCGCAGCAGAACACTGCCGTGCACGGAGCCGTCCTGATTGCCCAGGAGGAAGTTGCCCACTGGTACCACGTCATGGCGATTCACGCTTCAGCTGTGGCGGCCATCTCAACCGCACCTACGGCCGCAGCAGTGCGGGAAGCGGCGGCTGCCGGTGAGAGGCGTGAGGCAGAAGCAGCCGCGCGGAAAGCGATGGCTGCTCGTGAAGCGCGTGCCGCCCAGAAGGCCATCCCTAAGAAGGACGCGGGAGTGAAGGCGTTGGAGCAAGCCCTAGCCCACGAGAGGGCGCAAAGGGAGGCGGAGATGACTCCCAAAGCGGACCCAACAGAACTGGAGGCAATCAAGGCCTCACGACAGATGGTCGCCGAGGAAAGGGCCAAAACCGAGGCGGAGATCGGTGCCCTGGAGGCGAAGAAGACTCAGTTGCAGTAGCAGCATGAGCAGGAGGGTGCTTGTGCCGAAGAGTAGGCCAAAAAGCGTTGCGCTGAGGCAACCGCCGCGGCTATGGAGGAGGCCAGGAGGAAGATACAGCGCGAGACCCCCCCTGGGAGGGTCCCGCGTGGACACCCTCCGAAGGTTCTTCGACAAGGACCCCGCCTCCAGGATGAAGGTCGACCGGGACGCGGAGGCCCCGCAACCTCTCCCCGCCGCAAGGGCAAGGGGAAGACCCCTGAAAGACCACAGAGGCCTGCCGAGAGGCACTCCCACCCTCCGACCCCTTCCTCACCCGCAGCGATGGGGATGGACGAGACAGACGGCTTCGCTAAGAGCCCGCGGGCTGCAAGGTCGGAGTGCCCGGAGCAGGTGGCGGAGCAGGCGACGATAATCCTCCAAGTTCGGGTGGGGAGGGTCGTCCACTGCCCTACTGCACCAGTGGAAGCACCCCCGGCCGACCCTCTGGGAGATCCGCACCCCGATGGGGAAACATGGACGTCAACAACATGGAATTCAGCCCGGAAGCCGACTCATCTGGCAGCGGGCATGGACCCCCAAACGGAGGATCCCCCTTTGGTGGACCGCCACCAGAACCCCCCGGCGAAGGACCGCCCAGAGGACCGCTGGGAGGAGGACCACCTGGTGGACCCCGAATAGAGAGCCCACAGACAGAAGACAACCTGTAGGACCACAAGGCGGAGACCCCCCTGACGACGAGTGGAAATCCTTGAGAATATCCGGCTATGGATCGCGTACCTCAAGAAGAAGACCTGGAAGTCGGAGCGCGAGGCGCAGATCATCAAAATCGAGATTGGCAAGAGTGCCGCCGTCGCTGCCAAGGCCGAGAACGAGCTGGACATCGCCAGGTTCGAAGCTAGGCAGGTGAGCGGCGTGGTCACCAAGCTGCAGAGGAGGCTCCAAAGGTCCCAGGACCTAAGGATCAGTGGAAGCGACAGGTGGAGCAACGGAAGCGACTGGCCGCCCGCTCTGGAGTCGGATTCTGACGACTGCTGGGGACCTGGACCTGATCCAGGATGGTCCTGTGGTCGCATCAAAGCCCCCCTGGGGTGACCAGCAACCCGTCGCGGGGGCCCATGTAGCAACTCCATGCTCACAAGGCGCAGCGGAGAAGAGGAGCAGGATGAATGGCTGAGTGCGGACTACCGACAACGCCGTGAGCCCCCCCCCCGCACCCCTGTTCCGGCCGGGACACGCCCGGCCGGCGTATGGCCGATACGGAGCGCTGCAGGACACAGTAGCCGAAGACGACATGAAGTGGGACATCGAAGGTCCCAATGGGGACCCCATGGAGGACTTCGGGATCAGCTGACCCCGGCAGGTTGCGCCAGCCGGAGCCGCCGGCACTGCAAGGCGGAGGAGTACATGGAAGGGTTACGCCGAGGAGTCCTTGGAGAAGAGTACGTGGAGGAGCCGCGGCGCAGCGGCTTGGAACTGCGTGGGTACCCAGGGGGGACGCCAGTTGGAACCTCGGCCGACTTCGGGACCGGCATTCATGGGCTCCAAGGCAGCAGACTTTACCGTGTGGGAAGACCTGAAGGACATCAGGCCCCCCATGTACGATGGGAACCCCAGCAACCTCGACCGCCTTCTGGAGAACCTTGTTGATTGGGGGATGGCCGTCACTGAAGACATGGAGCCCGCCGCGGCAGAGATATATTTCTTCAAACGGTTCTGATGGCCCCTGCGGGAGGTGCTCGAAGAGCTGTAGTTCTCTGGCGGCCGGAGAGGGGAAGATCACGACCCTCAAGGAGCCAAGGAAGTGGCGCAAGCAGCAGGAGCAGGTGGACGATCCGCAGGTCGCTGCCAAGAGGTGGAAACCTATGAAGGTTCAGCATGATGGCGGGAGATCCGCCTGCGGGATTGGCGGGATTTCCCAGGACAATACGTCTTGTTCCGCGCGAACGTGGAGGACTGGAGCGAGGGTGATGTGCAGTCCCGCCTGCTCCATCTCATCCAGAATGCCCCGGTTCAGTGGGTCACAAAGGAGGAAGCAAAGAGGGGCAAGAGAAACCACACAGTCAAGATGATGCTCAACAAGGAGCACCAGAAAAAGGTGGTGAACTGGACGAGGACGAAGTTGCCGATGACTTCAAGAGGCGGTCCATGCAGAACGCCCTTCTCATCACCATATCAGGGGATCGCGACAAGGGAGCGATCTGGCACCTCAACCAGTGTGAGGTGGGCAGCCAGACAATCTGTCTGCAGGCCATCCCGGCGCAGATGAGCTGCAACAACGTGCTGTAGTGGGTCGGGGACGAATCAGTCAAGGAGTTCAAGAACCTCGCCGACGACCGTGGGCTGCAGGGAGGCAGCCGCGGCGTCCACCAGGAGGGCGTGGGATCTGACAGGCAAGCCATCATGGACCTAGCGGCAGCCGAAGGCGGGGAAGGTCTCGACCATTATGACGACGAGGAGGAACCAGCCGAGACCGCCGTCTGTGCATTTGTGGCCAGTAACCTGCACAAAGGAAAGCAACTGGGGAAGCTGGAAGCCCCTTCAGCAGGGTTGAAAGAAGAGGCAGAAGGAGGGACCCTGCCGCGTCCGCGACGTGCAACTGTCCTTTGGGGAGTTCATCCGAGCTCATCCTCAGAGCTGCTTCGTCTGCTACATGCGGAGATGCCCCTCCAAACACCAGCACTGGACGTGCCCGATCCACAAGGCCGACACAGAGGCGTACAAGAAGGCGCAGGGGAGGAAGAAGCGTACGTCAGGGAACATCCGGGAAGCCAAAGTGGAGGTATCGAAACACCAGCTCTCCAAGGTGATGATGGTTGGGACCCAACTTGCAAAGGGGATTCAGGAGATCAAGAAAGCTTGGGGACCTAAGCCAGACGAGGAGAGGGACAAGTACAAGGACAAGAAGGGCAAGAGGCTGTGGAGGAAGAAAGGAGACGCGGTAAACGGGGTTGCCGCGGAAGAGGACACCCCGACCGACGATCCCCCTTAGCTGAGCGCCTGCAGCGAAGGGCCCCAGGTAGAGCGGTCGCAGGATGGTGCTGCGATCAACGCCGCGTCATCCACGTTTGGGATTGTCAATTTCCTTGGACGTACGCCCAGCGGAGTGCCGGGAGCAAGACGAGAGGGAAAGATCAGTGGCAATGACTGGGTGAGGGCAAATGCCCGAGGATTAACCACCCTAAAGGGACCCACGTGTCCAGCCTAGGTCCTCAGTGAAGGCACCAACCCTTGCACCCATTCATCATTTGCAACCAAGAATGCATTTGTTGTACTACACGATCCTTCCGAGAGTATCAGAGGCTCACTCGGACCACAGCTGGACGCTGCAGATGGGCTGTTAGATCCCATTAGCCACAAGCACCAGTCACTCATCAAGCTTCCGGAAAGGCCGGAGATTCTCAGCTTGCACGCAGTGCGCCAGTTTGTTTGCAAGCAGCAGCTCCACCTGAAGATCTGTGCCCTGTGCGGGGAAGTGGAAAGGGTCTTCAACGTGTTGGTTGACACAGGCGCCCAGGTCAGTCTTGTCAAGGCTAGCCTACTTCTGCCAGATTGTCTCACCACAAGTCAGAGACCCGTCAGGCTGAAGGTAGCCAATGGCCAGTACATGGTAGGAGATACGAAGGAAGCCGAGATCGCGCTGCAATTCGTGACCCATCGTAAACTGTGCCGCTCGGACATCGGCAAGGAAATCCACCTCAGGGGTAAGATCTACAAGGCCCAGATGGACTGGGACATGATGCTGCACATGATCATCGGGTACAACTTCATGATGGGGACGGACTCCTGCGTCCCCCCGGCTCAGGCCTCCAGAGCCCTCTACCAGGGCGACCAACTCTCGTGTGTATCATCACCCGAACACCATGTGAAGTGCCAATGGATCCACCCCGAGCGCCATCAATCAAAGTAACTGCGCTGGGGACGGAGCCCGCAGGGCCGACATACCAGGAGTACGGCGTCAGGCCTGAAGTGGTAAACCGAGTGGCTGCTGATCTGGGGGCATGGGATCTGGCTCTAGATGCGTTCTCCTCAGGAACCCCTCCCCATCTCAGGGTGTGTGAGAAGTACTGGAGCGCCCAGGACTCTGCGTTGAAGAAGCACTGGGGTCCGCATCAAGGTCTGATGTGGATCCATTTGCCCCAAAGGGGACATTCCAAGGGCGGCTGCAAAGGCCAACAAGGACCGTTGCAAGGCAGTGTTTGTCGTCCCTATGGGCTGCAACGAGGAGGAAAGTACACGAGATTTGGTGGCCTTGCTGGACAACATGACCTTGAACACAGGCTGGAGAGGCCGTCTATCAGGACGCTAAGGGACAGCCCATGCGACCCCAGAGATGTCCAACAAAATTCCACTATGTGGATGGGGGCCTGAAACACGCCGATGCCACGTTCTGCCTCTGTGTCAACCGCGTAATTGCGGAGCTTTGGAGGCAATGCTTCGCAGTTTCCCCCGTCGACATTGGCGAATCAGAGGAACTCCTTTCTGATGAGGAGCTGGATTCCGTTCAGGGATACATGGATCAACCCTTTCATGACTGGGTAAGCAAGCGAGAAGGGAAAGGCCGGGACCAAGCCTGGTGTGAAGTGGATGCCTTGGTTGCTGGTTGCTACGATGAAAATACCTTCGTAAGCAGGGTACTTGACCACATGTGCAGCCAGGACGAGCCAAATGGCGGGAACCCACCCACCTATGGTGATCTCTTCCGCGGCAAGGCCCGAGATGGGCTGAACCCCTGGGCCCCCTGAGCCGAAAACGAGTGTGGTCGCTACCCCGCAAGTAAGCTGAGTGGTCCAGGTGCCCAGCAAAGGCACGCAGAGTCCAATGAGTCCCCAAACATCCAGGCATTGAGGGCCAGGCTGAAGCAGAAGTATTGGGATACTTTCTTCAGTGGAAAGCCTGTGTTCCCACCGCCGGTTCGTGGACCTTACCTTGAGGCCAAGATACCACTGAAGCCTGACCCCCGTGTGTACTGGCAGCGGGAGTTCGCCCTCAAGGGCGGGAGTAAAGAGGCATGGCGAAGATTCTCAGGGAGTTCATTGACCACGGCTGCTTGGAGCCCTGTCACTCCGAGTCAGCCTCCCCCTGCTTCATCGTCCCCAAGAAGGTGGCCGGGGAGTGACACCTTGTGGTTGACTACCGCTGCCAGAATGCCCAAACGCAGGATGACTGCTATACGCTGCCCCTCATTGAGGACATGCTGCAGAAGCCATTCCGGCGGAGGATGTTCACGGCAAATGAACTCAAACATGGTTTTCACCAGATGCCCCTCGCCGATGAGTCCCGTGCCCGCACAGTCATGAGCACCCCACTTGGACCCCTCCAGTGGAAGGTGATGCCCATGGGCGTTACTAACGGCAATGCGGCCCTCGAGAGGATGGTGGAGAACCTGCTGGAGCGCCTGCGTGACTGTGCGGAGCCCTTTGTCGACGACGTGATCATTGCGTCAGGGAACCCCCGCATGAGCTACAATGAGCTGCTGGAGGCACATGAGAGGGACCTCTCCAGGGTGCCGGACCTGCTGGTTCGGCACAACCTGACGGGCAGCAGTGACAAGGTCACAATCGCGGTAGGTGAAGCGGTCTTTGCCGGCCACAAAGTTGACAATGGGCAGCAGAAGCCCATATTTCGAAAGGTAGCGGCCATTGAGCACTCGGAGTTGCGGACGTACCCGGGCTTCTGCAAGTACTACTCGGGGTATATCAGGATGTATGCCAAGTATTCAGCCCCCATGACTGCCATGCTCAAGGGTAACCGAGAGGAGACCAACAACGGGTCCAAGAAGGCTTTGGTCTGGAATGAAGAGTCCGGTATGCCTCTGACGGAATGAAGAAGGCGCTGCTATCTGCAATGGGTCTGCACCTCATGGATCAAGACCGAGGGTTCGTCCTGGGCACAGACGCCTGCAACTACGCCATCGGCGCCATGTTGGAGCAAGTGCTTCACGGTCGAAGGCACGTGCCCGTGGCGTTCTGCAGCCGACTCCTGGCGGAAGGCCAGAGACGGACATGGACGCCCCGTGAGAAGGAGGCATATGCCATTGTCATGGCTCTCAGGAAGTGGGCCGGGTACATAGCTCTGCATCCTGTCAGGGTCTGCACAGACCATCAGAATCTGCAGCCACAGCACGAGGAGCACGTGGACACTCCCTCAGGACCAGCCTCCCGTAGAGCGAGATGGCACGAGACCTTGGCCAAGTTCGATCTCACGGTGGACTACGTTCCAGGAAAGGACAACACTGTGGCAGACTGTCTCAGCAGGCAGGCCCATCCTGGCAGGAAGGGCATGACAGTCGTTTCTGCCCATCGCGATGAGGCTGAGACCGCTGAGGCCAAGAAGATCATGGATATGGACCGCATGATGGAGGAGAAGGGTGTCCAATGCTTCGTCGTCATGGCCAAAGATGTTCTCCTTGGAAGAAGGGTGAGCAGAGCGGTCAGAGTACTGACCCCTGAATGTGCTGAGTCCAACAAGCACCTCTTCCCTGAGTCCCCGTCCACTCCTTTGTGCCGCGGATCAACACCAGAAGGTTAAAACAGACTTTCACTCTTGTTTGCTTTGGTGATATTGTTTTGTTTGTGCCCCTCCTTGCTCCTGCTGCTTCTTGATGTAGCTCAGGCTTTCCAAATAAATATGTTTTGATGAAATCAGCCAGAAAGAGAGGTACCCACAGTGCAAGCAAGGGACAACAGGAGCAAATCCACATCATGAAGGGCTGCGGTAATAGGAGATAGTGTATCAACAAAGAAACTCACAATAACTACAGACTTATGAAAAGATAGTTGGAAAATCTCCTACAATCATGGGAAAACTGCCCACACGGGCACTCTCTCTTTTATAGTGCAATCTGGAGATGTGCGCTCTCTGTTTTGGGTCCCATAGAGGCTGAGGTGGCATGGCTTGTGGCGCTGAGGTCACTGCCATGTCACATGGCATCTTCCTACTTAGCTAGGCTGACTGGGAGTTGAACCAAGGACCTCTCAAAAAGAGGTGCCCCAGCCTCATATGTTGCAAACCACTAGGATAGCTAAGAATTCATCAGAAAAAATAGAAACATTCATAGGCTCTAGTTTAATGTCACCGCCTCAGTCTGTCTTGAACGTGGTGCATAAGTCCAATCACTTGTGGGGTCAGGGGTCCATACAACATCCAAAGATCAATCCTACGTTTTATGGGTCACAATCTCTTGTCACCCCTTTTGGGACGGCCAATACTAAGATAACAATGTGATATGCCTTTAGGTCTCTGAATGACAATTAAAGCTAACCTTTCGGGCAGGGATATACACTTTTTGTTACCCCCCCCTTTGTGCTGTGGTGGCCACCACTGTCGCATTAAAAAGGGAAAATGTAATAATTCTTGACCTCCCAATGGCTTCAACATCTTTATCAAATTTCCTATAACATCTCTAACATTGAGAAAAAAGCGCTGCGTCAGGGCAGTCGCCAGCTTTTGCTTCGTCATAACAGACACCTACAGCTCCCACTGCGCTCATTGGCGTCGCTGGGGCAGCTGTGGCTATGTAGTGGGTGAGAATGGGCATGCCAATCCATGTGTGCATGCATCTCACCCTCCAAAAAGCAAAACGCAGTGCAATACGCAAATTCCAACGCAGGATACGGTCTGGGCTCGTGGTCTGAGGTCTCGTGGAACATGCTGGCGGACCTGACCTGTCCTTAGGGCATGCGGGTGGCGTTGAAATTATTTCGCCCCTTAATGGGGTCTTGGGATTCTGGACAGTGGTCCAGGAGTCAGTTTTTCGGCCTGAACACGGCATACCCCACTGTTTGCGCTCCAGGATATCTGCGGAGAAGGGACGAAGGGTTGAGGGACTGATAAACATGCAACGATCGACGCAAACACCAAAATCCGTCAATTGAGGGCCGAGAATTTTCCTGAGGGTACACACCTGTCCAGAATCTCCATGTGCGTTAAACGCACATTTTTAGGCAATTCTATTTCATCACAGGAATTCTTAAATGCCTGGATTTACACGCAGAGAAAAGCGGCGCGCCGGAGCGCATCTTAATTGGGCGCCGGAAAAGACAGAGAAAATAAGATTATAACAGTATGTCACGTAACAAGAGGAAAATGTAGAGATTCCACGTAGGCTTCTAGAAAAAAGCAAGAATGAAGAATTCGAAAATTCAATATGAATTCAAGGAGAGAGGTAGAAAATACAGGTTGTGTGTGCTTCATATGCAGCATACTCATTGCTTGTCTCGTCTTTCTGAGAATTAGCCGTGTTGCAACGCAAACATCGAGTAGAGGGACAGATTAGGAGATTGGACTATGATTAGAGGTGGGCTTGCCTGATTAGAACATACACACACGTGCATCATTGCTTGCTCTGCTTGTTTTTTGTCCTCCACCTCACTTGCTTCCCGTCTCCAGCGGTAGCCAAGGTGAGTAAGCCCAGAAAGGGAAAACCCCCTGGTTGAGTTCGTGGTTGTGATAACTGTGTGGTATGCATTGTTGGAGATTGAGTTGGAGATTAAAAAAAGGCCGCTGGTGGACTCGTGCATACCCGTGCATGCATATGACGCATTAAAGGTTAGGCCTCGCGGAGTGCGCACCGTATGTCCCTTGTTTAGGTTACCCAGGGGCTCCAGCCCACGTTCTATAAGAGAACGGATGGAGCTCCTTAAGCTTGCTTGCCTGCAACTCGGTAAGAGGACGGCGTATTATTTTCCAGCCTGAGAAGCGTATAATACGTCGAGGCTGGTCAGGTTCCTCAGCCGCTTACCGAGCTCATCCACAGTTGCTTCCGAGTGGGAAGGTCAGGGTGATTGGTGCACTTGTTAGCCCTGCTAAACTATAGGGCGCAGATCACATAATCAACAAACTGTACCTGGGCCAGGGGTGGCGAGGACAGTCAGACCACATCATCATACACGCTGTGCACGCAAACAGAGGACACCTTCCCTCTAAGCCCGGGCAGGGACACGCTTGAAGACGTCCCTGTCAGGCGACGGTCGCTTAGTAGCGCTGTGTTCTGTTGTACTTTCGCAGGTGGGCCATTAGGGCTCGTGGCCTCTGCGTGAACAACACCAAGTAGCGTGTGAGTGTACGAGTGGTAAGCCTGGGTGAGGGTTTGAGCACAGTGCTCGCTCACGCTTTGAAGGCTGGTGTCACTGCAGTGAATGTAGGACCTGTAGTGCGTGTGTCACTGTCTTGCGTGTTTCCTGAAATTTTATCAGGGTTTTGGTGGGCAGTGGCAGTGGTAGTCTAGGATTTGGCCGTGTAGCAAACAGGCGTTTTCATGCCTCATAGCCTTTGGCCATCTATCCCCTGTAGTAGGCTGGTAGGTAGAGAAAACAATACCTTGCCGTTAGCACTGGGTATTCCGCATAGGAAGTCTGGTGCCAGCACAGGAATGGGGCAACTGGGGGCGGAGAGACCCAGGGCGTACCCTGTGGGACCGTGTAAAGACATCCGCCGGACTCAGCAAGGCTGCAGACTTGGGTATAATTAGGACACCATTTCTGCACCTTGCTCATAGGTCCTCAGGCTCAGCACACTCACACACACATCGGCAGGTATGGGTAGGGTTCAGTCCCTAGGCTTCTTCTGACAGGCAAGTGTTTCAGCGAGCCTCAACAACTCTTCTAGGTTGTTCTCGGACAAGTAGTCTACCAGAACAGAATTCAGGCGTCCCTCAGGAAGTACAAAGGCAGAGAAGGGTTCCCAGGTAGCTTCTCCAACTGCAAACCCTTGTCAGAGGGTGAGGAAACGCCACCCTTGGCGATAGCGGTGTCAGATAACCGACCTCACCAGGTAGAAGCCTTCCGTAGCCATCTCCTCGGTATTCATGTCGGAGAGTTCTCCTTCACCTTCCATTGGGCAAACGGCGCCCTGTAGGTCCAGAGCGGCAATCTCCTCGTCGTTTAGTTCCAATTCTTCCCCACAGAGTTCCTCTGGGTGGTAGTAGCGCTTGAGCTGTTCAGCAGCGCACACCAGGGTCCCCCCTGGTCGGCCAGAACACCGCACTGTGGTGTGGTGACCATCCACAGACAGGATCTTGTAGGGCCCAAAGTAGGGGTCATCGCTGGTTGAGCGAGGGCAGGCGGGTAGCCGACTGTGGTGCACCAGCACCCAGTCTTCCTCTTGGTAGTGGGCTGGCACCTGGTGCTTGTTTATCTTGAATCACTGGCGCTCCCTCACTCTCTGGAGCATTACTTTCGCCTTTTCTACCTTGTCTTGTTGCTCCTTCACCCACGTACCCACAGTGGAGTAGGAATCCTTAGGATAGGGAGCGTGTAATAACCACGCCGGGCGTCCCATGAACAGCTCATGGGGCGAATAGCCAGTTGCCGAACTCTCTTGGGATCTCATCATCAAGGATATGACGTGGAGTGGTCTCACCCAGTCTTTGGTGCGCTCAGTCTTGCACCATATCCTCACGTTCTCTTTGAGATCTCGAATCTGTCGCTCACATAGGAGGTTACTCGTATGAGTATAGGGAATCCCCGTCGACACCTGGACATTGAGGGACCTCGGGACTCTCTTGTACCAGCCAGCGTCGGAGCGTACTCGGACGTCCTCGTGTGAGTTAATCTCTCTGGGTGCCCCATAGACACAGAACCACTCCTCCAGGAGTATCTTGATGGTGGCCTCGCCGGTGATGTGTTTAGTGCATGGGAACACCCTGGTAAACCTGGTGAGCCCACAGGTTCCCACTAGGGCAAAGTCATAGCCCCCGAACTTAGGCATCTCTTTGTAGTCTACGTAGAGAATACTGTTGGCATAGTGGGGGAGAGGGAGGGTAAAATGGAGACCTCTGTCCCTGATATCCCCGGGCTTACAGGACTGACACGGGGACTTGTCCACGATGGGCTGGAGGCTTTTCTGCAGCCGATCGTGCGTCCACGTAGAGTGGAACCACTGCTTGAACAGCTTCAGGGTACGTTCCGCTCCAACATGACCACTAGACTCATGGGTCCACTTGAGGAGTGCCGGATGTGGTCACTAGGCACGACTATCCGGTCTTCATGCCAGAATGTAGGTCTTGTCCCGCTTCCACTGCTCCTGGTTGACCAGGGCGGGTTTCAGACGCTTCTCCAGGCGTTTGTAGATGCCCCCAAAGTCTTTCAGGTACTCCGCTTCTTGGAGTCCATCTAGAGGTCTGATCATGGCCATGTTGAGGTCCGGCTGTACGTCCATACGGCCAAACGCCTCCTTGGCTGGCTCCTCAGACCTGGCACCAATCATGTCGTCAAAGCTGTTGCTGCTGATGTAGTCTACACTATTGTTCTTGACGCCCTGGATATGATGTACTGATAGCCGTAGCTGGCTCAGGTAGGTCCACCAGCGTCTGAGCTTAGCCTTCTCAGGTGGGGGTCCCTTCTGGAAGGTGCGGACCGGTTCTTGGTCACACAGCCAAATCACTGGGTTACTCCCCAACAATCGGGACTAAGAGGATAGCACTAGCATACCCGCGAGCAGTTCCTGCTCATAGGTAGAGAGAAAGATGTCCCTGATTTATGCCCTAGATATTTTGATGAAATCCTGCAGGTTTTGAAGTTGTAAACCCCAACCAAAGCAGCAAGTAGAGCAAGAACAGGATGTGGATCGAATCAATGAGTGTTTTTGGAATCCAGTGTAACACAGAAGGGCTGCAGATAGACAAAGCAGGTTTATACACAAAGATTCAATCACAAAAGAATAATACAAAAGATTTTATATGAAAATTGGACTGAATCAGGCCTCCAAGATAGCAATAGGCACTTCATGTGCACTCTTTTGGGTGAAATGGTGCTGGTTAGGAGTGTGGGGCATAGATGTCAGGCCAACACAGAAAATGACTTGGCCAAGCAACTGAATTCAGAAACAGTTACAAAGTAGGACCACAATATGTGGTAGAAACAATTGAGTATAGGGGTCTTGGGGTGGGAGACCACTAGGCTTAACTTCCAAGGCCTAAAGCATGAAATGCCTATTTTCTTTCGGTATATCCTCCATGAAGGAAGGTACCTCCGCTCAGTTGAGTAGTATGGGTGAACTTCATGGGGGGCTAGGGTCACAACCCTAGTTACTTTGAGAAAGTGTACATTGGGCTACAAAAGAGAAATAAAAATACTTAAGTTAGTCTTAGCATCAACAAAAGGGGTTTAAGGGGGGCTTGGCCTGGATCAAGCCCTCCAAGAAAGACATGGCAGTGACTGTTTGTTACTCCCCCCTGGAGTACTAGTTAGCTAAGCTAGTAGGACCAAGGAAAAAGGCTCAAATATTCCCAAAATTACCTCAGAAAATGCATTAAAGTTACCAAAAATATCCTCATCAGTTCATAGAAGCCTATCACACTGTAGGTACGCTTGAAAAACAGTGTAATGTACCGTGAATGATGTCCCTTCGGTGGGGCATTCCTCAAAAGTCGCCAGCGTGCGACGAAAACCTGTAGTAAAAATTTGGGGGTAGTGGGGTTTGAACCCAGGACTCCCTCCCTAGAGCACATATGCTTGCCCACTAGGGTACAGTCGAACGCTCCAATGCGGACGGCTATCGCTGTATAAACAGCGTTTCAGTAAACGTCCTGACGAAGGGCCAGGGCGGAGCAATACTCCCAATGGAGGACAGAAATCCCCAGGAGCTGGAAAAAATAGAAAATGTAACCAACAGGGAGTGATTCCTGCGGTTTAGCGGAAGGGGTTGCGATTTAGCAAGTGAAATCGTTAAAAATCGACGAAACCACGCGGGAAATCGTGATTTTTACACATAACTCAAAGTTGCAGACAAGCGCAAAGGAAGCGGACTTCAAGAACAAGGTTGCGCAAGCGTAAACGGCTTTTGAAAAAGAAGGTATGAGCCGTAGTTTTTAAAGTTCTAAAAGAACCTTTTGCACAGTTGCATCCAAATCGTTATAAACTTCAGAGAAAAGTATTCAAATTCAACCCACACCACAGAGCAGGTGGACAACCCACCTCTCAGGTATGCCAGTGTCATCCCACCCGCATGCATTGCGTTCGTGTTGGTTGCTGCGTTAAAACGTTAGGGTTGTCAACGCTGTGTTTGTTGGGGGTTCGGGCGCTCATCTCCCTTGCTTTGCACAGGTCAAAACAGGAATGAAAGGTATGCTATGCGAATGGAGCGCGCAGCGCGCACGTAGGGTTAGAATATGCGCTGTGCTTGTAGTACATGTGTTTAATCGAGGCATTGACACGCTGTGACGCTTTCCCTGTGCCCGAATTCATCCTTGATTTCTCTTCATAGGTAAGTGTAAACATGCAAGGCAGCCTTTTGGGTGCTTGCGTTTTACACCCACCCAGCTCTGTCTGAGCTTTTCCCAGCCCTATGGTAAAACCCTTCGCACCCTTTTGTTTTGGGGTCTCAGCCACACATCAGGGTATGTGTGGGCTTGGGGGGGGAGTGTAAAGGGAAGCTCAGGACAGGACAGAACAAGGTTGGTTTCTTCTGTGGACCTCTGCATTTGGCAGGGTCAGGATTACAGCAATTATGTCTAATTTTTGTTTGTTGTGCATGACATAGCCCCATATAAGTTATTTGCTGTGGTGCGTCGCAGATGCTGCTATTTGGGCACTGCAGGGCACGCGTGCGCACTGATTTGTGCATTGTTTTCTTTCTGAGAAGCACTGATTTTCATTATACAAAGATCTGAATTTGTAGGATTTTAGCATGTTTACAGTGTATGTATTGTGCTGAGCGTCCATTATTGTTTAGGCCATGAAACGGCTTATCTGTTGAATCACTCCGTATCACCAAGTCAAGATTGATCAACTCATTTGATTTATTGCGTGCAGCAATTACAAGAAGGGCGTCGTTTCAAGGTTTTCAAAATGGGACTGCAGGAGATTAAAAATGAGAGGTTTGAAAATTCTGAGTACTGGCCGAAACAAGACTCTGAGGTCTTGAAATATTCAACAGATAAACACGACGTTTCTTTGCCTTTGCCTGTAGCTGCAGATGAGATCAATAAGAGTGAGGAGTGCAATCACAGGAGTCTACGGCCCGGCCGAGCCGTCAATCAAGACACCATCAAGGCGCCGTCCAGACCAGCGCCAGCCCCGCCCAGGACAACACGGCCGCCGCAGCGCCTTTCAAGTGGAGTAACAGAAGTGCCACGATGTGCTGAAGCCGCCGCCATCACAGCAGTGCAACGACTCGTCGCACAGGAAGAACGAATAAGGCAAAGTCTCAGGTATGAGCAACAAGTCATCTGCGCGAAGAGGTACGCGAACTTTGGCCACGTTTTTCAAAAGCTCTATTGCCGGTTGTTCCAGCCTTCGTTGAATTCGGGGCAGACAAGTACGCCGCCAAAGAAACGTCGTGTTTATCTGTTGAATATTTCAAGACCTCAGAGTCTTGTTTCGGCCAGTACTCAGAATTTTCAAACCTCCCATTTTGAATCTCCTGCAGTCCCATTTTGAAAACCTTGAAACGACGCCCTTCTTGTAATTGCCGCACGCAATAAATCAAATGAGTTGATCAATCTTGACTTGGTGATACGGAGTGATTCAACAGATAAGCCGTTTCATGGCCTAAACAATAATGGACGCTCAGCACAATACATACACTGTAAACATGCTAAAATCCTACAAATTCAGATCTTTGTATAATAAAAATCAGTGCTTCCCAGAAAGAAAACAATGCACAAATCAGTGCGCACGCGTGCCCTGCAGTGCCCAAATAGCGGCATCTGCGACGCACCACAGCAAATAACTTATATGGGGCTATGTCATGCACAACAAACAAAAATTAGACATAATTGCTGTAATCCTGACCCTGCCAAATGCAGAGGTCCACAGAAGAAACCAACCTTGTTCTGTCCTGTCCTGAGCTTCCCTTTACACTCCCCCCCCAAGCCCACACATACCCTGATGTGTGGCTGAGACCCCAAAACAAAAGGGTGCGAAGGGTTTTACCATAGGGCTGGGAAAAGCTCAGACAGAGCTGGGTGGGTGTAAAACGCAAGCACCCAAAAGGCTGCCTTGCATGTTTACACTCCCCCCCCAGGCTCAGCACTCCCCAAATGAGTTGCTGACCCGAGAAAAAAAAATAGCAAAACATGCAGGCCTTTACCTACAATACAATACAGATATTATTGTCTGTGATCTGGCTATTTCTACTCATTCCAGGTAAAATAAGCTACTATCTATGTGCAGATCATGCTAGTGGAATACCACTGGTACCACAGATAGCTTTACCCTCCTGAAAGGGATTTCTGTCACAAAACAGTGCCCTAGGGAAGTGGTGAAGTGGTGTTTCAACCTATACCCACTCAAACTCCTCAAAGGGTGTAAAAACCTGATAAGTGCTCATGGCACACAACCTGAAGTGCTCATGGCACAGATGAAATTTAGTATAAAAATACTGAAAGAAAACCCCTGCTTTTTCCAACAAAAGCAGAAAAACAAACGGGAAAACCACTCTGCTTTTTCTCCAAGACAGAAGCAGCTGAAAAAGAAAAAAAGACACACTGCTCACAAGCAGGCAGGTGCAAAGCAAAACAGAATTGCAAAACTGAGTAAACCAGAGTTCACTCAAAGTGTAAAGCAGGGTATATCCCACCACTGCTCATTGCAGATCCAAAATAGTATCTACAACGAAAAAGAAAGCAAAGGCACATGTCAGTGCCAGCAAACAAGGCGCTTGGCGCCCAAGAAGAGGCCAAAAGAGACCTTGTTGACAAAGTCAACTTATGGATGCATTGTAATTTACATCACATTCTGCCATCTGTGGCAGATATATACCACAAGGCGCTCACAGCGCCAAAAGCTGACAAAGAAAGCGCTGCAAGCACTCGCAAATTGAACCACGCTCACGGTTGCACTCCCATGTTATCCACTGCACTATCTTGATGTGGTGGTAACTCTTGGGGCCCTTCTTGATGAGGTATCAATTGATCTTGTGGTGTTTGTGGAAAATTTCCACCATATTGAACCAATGGCCCTTGATGTGCAGAGCTGGCTTGTTGTTGCTCCTCTTGTAGTTGAATCATGGCCAAAGCATGCTTGTTGATGTCGAAATTGAGTTGGTGTTGGTCTCCATTTGTTTGTCTACATTGCTTGCGCATTCCACAAGTCTGTCGTATGCTTGCTTCAACGAAGTATGAAACCCCATGAGGTCTTGGTGAAGTTTCCGAACTTGTTGATCATTTTGTTGATGGTTATGATCCACTATTTTCCGGAGGCCTCTCCCTTCGTTGATCACACCGAAGGCATTGCGCTTCAGCCAGCGCGCCAACGGCAAAAGCAGCGCGCTTTAAAGAGCACTGCTCAGTCCAAGAAGGGATTCCCTTGGTTCTCCTTGGAGTTCACCACAGACTGCCCCCACATGTCTCGCGTAGGGCACTCGGTCTTCTTCTCGCTTGTACCTCGGCATGCGCGACCTTGGATTGAGTTTAATACCTCAAAGAACTTGGCTATAGCGCGGCGACGCTGCACAGCTCGTCCTGCTCGCTGTCCCCTTTTTTTGGGCCTCGCGACGTTCGACGACTCATTTGTGGAGCTCCTTCGCTGCTGAACTCCACCAGGATCTCCCGAAGTTACTGTCCACGCGTCAAAATCATCCAAACTCGCTTGTAACTCGTCCGTTCGGCACTCAGTCACTTGGGATTCGTTCTGCCGGCGCTTCGTCACACTTGAAACGGGCCTTGGTTCTTGCTTCTCGACGAACTTGTTCCATTTGTTCGTTCTGACGGACACAGGGGGCGAACAGTTACCCAACAGTTCCAGAACTCGTCGGAGGTCACTTAAGGATTGCTTCAAGGAATTTTCCAACGAGGTCCCCAACTTCGCCAACACACCTGAGTACTCAGACGCTTTGTTCTTGTTCGGCGGCGCATTCGATTTTGTGGTGTTCTTCTTTGGCGTTGCCTTGCTGGAATCCGCCAGCTCCTTCAATGAGCGCTTCCCTGGCTCCTTCAGTTCGTTCGGCGGGGTACTTGTCTGCCCCGAATTCAACGAAGGCTGGAACAACCGGCAATAGAGCTTTTGAAAAACGTGGCCAAAGTTCGCGTACCTCTTCGCGCAGATGACTTGTTGCTCATACCTGAGACTTTGCCTTATTCGTTCTTCCTGTGCGACGAGTCGTTGCACTGCTGTGATGGCGGCGGCTTCAGCACATCGTGGCACTTCTGTTACTCCACTTGAAAGGCGCCGCGGCGGCCGTGTTGTCCTGGGCGGGGTTGGCGCTGGTCTGGACGGCGCCTTGATGGTGTCTTGATTGACGGCTCGGCCGGGCCGTAGACTCCTGTGATTGCACTCCTCACTCTTATTGATCTCATCTGCAGCTACAGGCAAAGGCAAAGAAACGTCGTGTTTATCTGTTGAATATTTCAAGACCTCAGAGTCTTGTTTCGGCCAGTACTCAGAATTTTCAAACCTCTCATTTTGAATCTCCTGCAGTCCCATTTTGAAAACCTTGAAACGACGCCCTTCTTGTAATTGCCGCACGCAATAAATCAAATGAGTTGATCAATCTTGACTTGGTGATACGGAGTGATTCAACAGATAAGCCGTTTCATGGCCTAAACAATAATGGACGCTCAGCACAATACATACACTGTAAACATGCTAAAATCCTACAATTTCAGATCTTTTTATAATAAAAATCAGTGCTTCTCAGAAAGAAAACAATGCACAAATCAGTGCGCACGCGTGCCCTGCAGTGCCCAAATAGCGGCATCTGCGACGCACCACAGCAAAAAACTTATATGGGGCTATGTCATGCACAACAAACAAAAATTAGACATAAATGCTGTAATCCTGACCCTGCCAAATGCAGAGGTCCACAGAAGAAACCAACCTTGTTCTGTCCTGTCCTGAGCTTCCCTTTACAGTAAGGAAAAAAAGTGTTTGCGCGTGTGTAGCCGTAGCGTTAAAGTAGGGTTGCTTAAAGCGCTTAGGCTTGTTTAAAACTCGCAATAGGGTTGCTTTGCGTTCGCTTCACTTCGGCATTCACACAATGTATGGTGAGTAAGGTAGGTTAAACCAGGAGGAGCTCACCTCCTGGTGGAGTCAGTGGTTATGGTCCTGCCTCCCTTCCCTACATGCGTGCACACGATGCATTAAAGGGTAGGCCACGCGAAATGCGCACGGTAAACCTTGTTTAGGTTACCCAGGGGCTCCTCGGTACGTTCTTTAAGAGAACCTGAGGAGTCCCTTAACGCTTCCTTGCTTGACAGGGCGTGTTTGAGGACAGTGTACTATAGGTCACACTGAGAAGCGTATAGGACGTGGAGTGTGGCTTGGTTCCTCAGCCGCAAACACCCCTTCATTTGCCTCTGTTGTACAGGTGGGAGAGGTTCAGGGTGATTGGTGCACGCAGCAGCTGCCTTCGGCGGCTACCCATTTATCTGCCCCAGCCAAACAGGGGCGCTGATCACACAATCAATTGACTGCGCCTCAGCCAGGAGTGGCGTGGGCAGTTCGACTCCATCGACATCCGCGCTGTGCACGCAACAAGAGCACCCCTTCCCTCCAAGCTCTAGCAGGGAAACGTGTTGTGACGTCCCTGTTAGGCCACAGCTGCTTAGCAGAGCTGTGTTCTCTTGTCTTCTTCACAGGAGGGTCATTAGGACCCGAGACATCTTTGACAGAAACACCAAGTAGTGTGTGTAGGGGTTAGGGTCAGCAGGCCTGGCAGGAGTTGAGTGCAAGTGATGAGTGCTCACCCTGCCTTCGAAGGCCGGTGCTGGCGTTAGTGAGTGTAGTGTAGTGGTGTCTCCTGTCCCGCGTGCTTTTCCTCTTGGGCAGGGGAGTGCGTTAGCTTTTGGCCTGTAGCAAAAATGGGCGTTTTGTATGCCCTTAGCACACTTGGCCACCCCTCCCCTCTAGTAGGTAGGGCTTTTGCCGTCTTCCCCCAAGGATAGGCGCCAGCATAGAAATTGGGCGCCATAAGAGTGGTAATAGTACCTGATTAGGACCTTTCATCCGACGTCAGCAAAGCCCGGTCTCCGGGAGCCACGTCGCGGAGAGAGGTGAGACACACACAGACATACGTAGCACACATAGGGGTATAGTAAACCCTGTAAGGGAGGGTAGAACCCCATGGGTCTGGACCAGTCAGGGGTCCTAACTATGGGCTCGCTTGTACCCAAGGGGGGAAGACATACCTTGCCTCATAACACCTTGCTTGTCATTCCCCCCTGTTTATTTAAGCCACCGTTCTTCGTTGGCTCCCGATAGTCATTACATTAGGGCAGTCCCCATGCAACACATGGTCAACAAGGCATGGGTCTGCAGGGCACAGACAGGGTCAGTGCAGTGCTCAGCACCTGTCAGTAGACTGACACAGCGAAATTAGTATCGCTTCTTATGCTGGGACATAGTCTCAGCACGGGTTAGGAGCTGCCCCTCGTTGTTCTCAACGAGGTAGGTGCGGAAGATAGGGTTGATACTCCCGTCTGGTTGTATGAAGGCTGACATAGGTTCCCAGGTCGCCTCAGATAACCCAGAGCCTGATAGTCGGTTAGACTCCAACCCTCCAGGATTCCAGCAGTGCGCATGGAGCGGTCAAGCTGGACATCCATACGCTGGAAAGCCTCTCCGGCGAGCGCCTCAGAGCTCTCACCAATAAGCGCATCGAAGTTGTTGCGCGACATATAGTCAGACAGTTGATTCTTTATCCCGGGGATATGATGCACTGTCAGCCTGAACTGGCTCAGGTAAGTCCACCACAGTTTTAGCTTTGCTTTCTCCTGTGGTGGACCCTTCTTAAAAGACTTCACAGGCTCCTGGTCACACAGCCAGACAATAGGGTTAGATCCCAGGAGTCGGGCTTGTGACAAAAGCACCAACATACCGGCCAGGAGTTCCTGGTCATAGGTGCTGTAGTTGGAACGCGCTTGGTTCCATTTCGAGTTCCAGTGTCCCAGTGGCACCAGTCGCCACTCACTGGTAGGATGGTCATGTTTCAACGAACCATCACGGTTCAGTCACTGGTACAATAATGGCAGTTGGTTAGTTCAGCTGGGTTAAGCTCTTGCCATTGGTAGGTTCTACCACCTCCCCCTACATCACTGGCATCAGTGATCAGGACTATCTCGCCCTCAGGGCGGGGTACTCACAGGCAGTTGAAGGAGGCAATCTTCTTCTTCAACTCCTGGAAACACTCTTCCTCTCTGGCGGTCCACCTCCGGGGAGTAGTTTTCTTGATAAGGTCAGTGAGGGGGGGACAAGAGTAAGTAAAATTGTGGATGTGACGCCGATAGAAATTACAGCCGCCCACAAAGCTCCTCACATCGTGTAGACCCTTCTTAGGGTCATCGCGAATCTGCATGTCATGTAGGGGCCGCATGATAGACGCGGCTGGTTTCCACCAGCCATACCCCACGTCGAAACCCATACTACTCCATCTCCTCTTTCAGAAATTCACATTTTTCGAGTTTGATTTGGAGATGGTTTTCTTGATAGACAATGAAAAATTCACGGAGGAGAAGGGCATGGTCCTCTTTGGTATTAGTACCCAAACTCACGTCGTCGATGTGAGCCTCCATTTCTGCACCCCGAGAAATCAACTCCTGTACTAGAGGCCTGCGCCTCAGTATGTACAAAATTTTGTTCATTAGCTCTTGGAAGAGCGCTGGGGCATTAGCCACCCCGAAAGGCATAACCTTCCACTTAAAGACACGGCCCTTAGGGGTTATAAAGGCCAGCAGCTCCTGAGCTGCGGCGGTTAGGTCCACCTGCCAGAAACCAGAGCCTTTGTCCATTTTGGTCTTGTAGCTGCATTTGGCAATACGCTCCAGGGTATTTTCCATGTTAGGAATACTCCCTGAATGGTCCTGTGTTTTCTTGTTGACCTCATCATAGTCTACAACCAGTCGTAGGGCAGTCGACCGTGGTTTGACAACCAGGAAACAGGGACTGCAGTGATGGGGGTAGTCCCCCTGCTTATATTCTTGAACGAGGCCAGCATCAATACATTCCTGGATCTGGCGCTCGATCTCTTCAACCTGTTCCTGTGGAGCGGGACCGGGACGACGCCTCACCCGCGTCTTTTCAAATTCAGATTTCAGTTTCAGGTCCATCTGGACCAGTTTTTTACAAGAGAGGGGAGGCGGCAAGGCGCCGAACACCTCCTCATAGGTTATCAGCAGTTTCTTCAGGCGGGGGTCAAGGTTAAGACTCTCGAGTTTCTGAAGGAAATCCTCCTCAGCATGGAGGTTGCTCTTTCCATGTTCTTTCTTTTTCTGCCGATCAGCAGTTTCGGCAGCCACAGAACCATCGTCCCACTCAGGCGGGAATTGCTGCCCATAGCGCAGAGAATACACTAGAGGTATCTCAGGATCAAGCAGCATATAGGACTCATCGTCCTTCTCAGACCAGATGGAGGATTTCCAGGTCTGTCTGAGGTATTGCAGCCGCTCTTGGCGCTCAATACCTTCGGCCTTCAGGTACAACAGCCGCCGGAGTTCCTGAGTGTCATGCTCAGACAATGGCATGTTATTAGCAGCAGGCCGCGCCAGAGCATCAGCACTCCGGGCCACGGGTTCACCTGTGTGCATAGGCTGCATGTGTAGCACTGGCTTCCCAACAGGGGAAGCGGGTTCAGAGGTTGAATCTAGATCTACCTCCTCTAGCAACAGCTGGGCTAGGAAGGCACTATGTTTTACGTCAACACAGCTGGGATCAACAGGAGGGATAGTGTTGGCGATCTCAGACAGTTGGTCGTCAGCATCCTCTTTTACAGCTGCAGGTTTCAGATGGTAATCGGGAGACTCACACCCTGTAAGTGTGGCAGATAGGTGCTCAGGAGATCCTTTTTTGAGATTAAAAAGGGTCAGGCCACGATTTTCGGCCATGACCTCTTTCAGTAGCGCCTGGTCTAGGTCACACAGGGGTACAGGATGGAGAGATCCATCGACGATTGACAGGAAACTGGCCCACTGAGGGGCCTGGATAGCTGTGTCTGAGTCCTCAGGCACATAGATGGGGCCGTCGGGGAGTTGTACTCTTCCCACGGTCATTTGATCTAGCATACGGCGCCAGTAAGCATGTTCACCAGAGCAGCCCCAGTCAGGGGTGCACATGACAACCCTTCCTCCCTCATAAGCAATTTTGGTTAAAACCTTCGCGAGCAGGGAGAAGGGAGGGTTAGCATACGCTAGGCCCATTGCTTTCCAGAAGAAACGGAAAGCATTGTTCAATTGTCTCGAGCAGTACAACTGCATGATGTGCTGTTGTTGGCTCGCAAACAATTCCACCTGGATCTCATCCAGGTTTACCTGAAGGGCCACCACTCCATTTTCAAGAACGTGACGGGCCATTTCGTAGTTTTCAGTACGATAGTTAGTCTTGGATGCATAGCGCAGCCCAGACTCTTTTCGTCCTGACAGCTCCAAAGGTACGGAGAAGAGCCCACTGCCAAAGTCGCAGTGCAAAGAATAGGGGCGCTGGAGAGACAGCATTTTTACCTGGGGGTTTCTTCGTAGGAAGTCAGTGCCAATGACGATGTCAAAGGCGTCGGTGTCCAGCACTCTGCAGTGTTGGGTCACGGTTTCGTCGCCCAGACATATAGTCACATCGACCCCCCCCAAGGAATGGATGGTACGCCCATCCCCTACTCTTATGGCCATGGTCTTAGTTTTCTTGAAAGTCTTTAGCAGGCGCCGGGCCACTATGGAAAGTGTTGCACCGGTGTCAAGCACCGCTCGAAAAACCTTATCCCCCATTTTCACGAGGATCCAGAAAACCAAGTCCTCCTCTTCGGAGCCGCCCCCCTACTCCTCATCAGGGAACTTGACATCCACCCCTGCAGCAATGAGGGACCTGGCCATCCAGGCCAAGCGCCTCTTCTTGGAATTATTCCCCTCAGGGGTAGCGTTATCCTCTTGGGGGCGCTTCTTGGGGTCACCTGCGGCAGGAGCAGGTGTAGCAGCAGGAGTAGGTGTAGCAACGGGCGCTGATGAGCGCCTCTGGGGGTTAGGCGGTCCAATTTTGCCACCCTCCTCGCCACCTCCTTTACCACCTTTATCCCCATTTGGGGAATTTCTGGTGGGTGTTTGGGTCTTCTGGCGTTCTGCCTCCTGACGCTTGAGTTTGTCACTCTCACGTTTCTTTATGTGGCATTCGTCCTCGTAGTGACGACGTTTGCCACAATAGCCACAGATGATGGTACACCTGAAATGGTCCTGATGGGTCACAGGTTTCCCATCCTTGGTATGCTGCTGTCGTTTCCTCTGCAGCATACAGCTACTGCGGTGATCGCAGTCAGAGGCATGACAAGCCCCCCCCTTGTCATTGACAGGTTTGCAGTGGAACAGAGGGGGTGTACCTGCATCAGGATTAACCTCATTCAAGGCACGTAGGTTACCCCTCCCCTTACCACCCCCCTGGTTGGCGTTAGTGGGATCTTTAGGCCCTTTCCCTTCGCCACGTTTGGGGGTAGGGGTACCACCTCGACCAAAATGCTTCTTGAGGAATTTCTCCATGTGGGAGTCATTCTCTCTCTCAAGAGCTAGCTTAATAAAGAGGTCCACCAGTTCATCGTACGAGTGGGTCCTACTCTTCCTCTCAGAGGTAGAGCGGCAATCATCCCACGTAAGTTGGGGGATCTTACTCATGAGCCACAGGTGGGGCTCAGTGGCTCCGTGGGGGCCCACGTTCATTCGCAAAATCAAGTACTCCAAGTGGCACACATATTCGGAAATTCGCGCAGCGGATGGAAACTCAGGGAGCATAGGTAGCTCCCCTTATCTGTGTGCGCACACTGAGGTGAGTCTCATAGACTGGGAATGTTTTCTCCAACCTCTGCCCAGGTGGAACAGGATTTCACAATCTGTTTCACCTGTTTTTGCTAAGATTTCTTTTTGCATGAGCGTTTCAGCAGTGAGCATTTGGTGGCCACATCCACATGGGATTGGCCAGTCAGCAAAAGGAACTCAGCAAATTCTTCTGCCCATTCGGGCAGACTTTTGGGGTCGAACTCCGGCAGTTCCAGCCGGATGTTCGCCTGGGCAATAGGTCTGCCCGTCTTCCCACTCCCCGGAGTTAGGCCTGAAGGCGACACGCCGGCAAGAGGTGCCAGGGGTGACAGCCCTCCTTTCTCAATCTCTGTGACAGGCACGTCCTGTAGTTCAGCCATGGGCACTGTCCTGGCACGGGGGTGAAAGGGGCTGGGGCAGGTGACCTTAGACAACAGCCTTGAGACCCTTGATCTCTTAAGATCTTCGGTCAGGGTACTCAGTCCGGGAGAGGGGGAGGACAACTCTGGCTTGGGTAAGGGTTCTGCAATACCCAGTTTCGCCTTAACGGCCTCCGATAGAGCCGTCACGTCTGGATCTTCTGATGCAGACAGAAGTTTGGCCAACAGTTCGGCCGTATGATCCAGGGCACCGTAGGTTGGCCTTGGATGATGTTGTTCCTCAACTCGAGTCGGGTCCACTTCGGGAGTCCTTAGGGTTGGACAACATGCTCTTGGATACTCGGGTCTCGGTTGTCCTGGCAGGGATGCTGTCTCGGCTCTGTCGGACGGCGGGCCAGAGTGCGTGTAGGACCCTAGGTCTGTACGTGGTCTGGATCCGTGTACTGCCAATGGTTCCTCTCCATCTTCTCCACGAATGGATTTGTAGTACTCCTCATGAAGGATGTATTCTTCCATTTTCTTCCTCAGTTCCTCATACTCCTCAGGGCCATAATCGCTGTTGCGGATGAAGCCGGACAGGCGGATCGGGCAACTGAGGCTGCTATGCGCCTGTGGAGATGAGAGAGGCTGTCTCCACCGTCGGCCGCTAAGGCCTCGGTGGTAAGGATTGTGTTTTCTTCCGCCCTTCTGCGTTCTGAATCTCCTTGGGACCCAGATGTGCCACTGAGATGTTGTGGAGCTCGGTAAGGTGGTTCACTCATAGGGTTGGCCATGCTCCCCATTTGCACTTGGACAGTTCTGATGGGCCAGGTCCTGACTCTTGGCGTGGACATGATGAACTTGTCCCTGAGCTTTGTGTGTTGCACTTCTTCTCAGGGTCGGTTCGAAAGGTCACAAGGGACTGTCTCTGCTACCGGAAAGATGTCCTTGATTTCTGCCCTAGATATTTTGATGAAATCCTGCAGGTTTTGAAGTTGTAAACCCCAATCAAAGCAGCAAGTAGAGCAAGAACAGGATGTGGATCGAATCAATGAATTACTTTTGGAATCCAGTGTAACACAGAAGGTCTGCAGATAGACAAAGCAGGTTTATACACAAAGATTCAATCACAAAAGAATAATACAGAAGATTCTATATGAAAGTTGGACTGACTCAGGCCTCCAGGATAGCAATAGGCACTTCATGTGCACTCTTTTGGGTGAAATGGTGCTGGTTAGGAGTGTGGGGCATAGATGTCAGGCGAACACAGAAAATGACTTGGCCAAGCAACTGAATTCAGAAACAGTTACAAAGTAGGACCACAATAAGTGGTAGAAACAATTGAGTATAGGGGTCTAGGGGTGAGAGACCACTAGGCTTAACCTCCAAGGCCTAAAGCATGAAATGCCTATTTTCTTTCGGTATATCCTCCATGAAGGAAGGTACCTCCGCTCAGTTGAGTGGCAGGGGTGAACTTCATGGGGGGCTAGGGTCACAAACCCTAGTTACTCTGAGAAAGTGTACTTTGGGCTACAAAAGAGAGATAAAAATACTCAAGTTAGTCTTAGCATCAACAAAAGGGCTTTAAGGGGGGCTTGCCCTGGATCAAGCCCTCCAAGAAAGACATAGCAGTGAGTTTTTCTTACTTAGAGTAGCTAACCGGGGCCTGGTTCCATTTCCAGTTCCACCGACCCGGGGGAACCAGGACCCATTTGTTGTCAGGGTAGCTGTGCTTGAGGATCCGATGATCCCCGGTGTTACGTTAATTTGTGAGGGGGAGGTGTACTTCCGCAAGGAACCTATACTCCTGCATAAGTGGCTCGAAGGAGACTCTCAACGGGTGGAGGGGATGTCTGGGGTATACCACCGCCTCCTGAACCTTGCAACCTCCTCAGTTTGGTTAGGAATTATAAATAGATAGGCACAAGGAGTATAGCTTTTCTTCTTACGTTGGGGAAAGTGTCCTTTGGTGTTCTCAATGAAGTACGAAGGAAAGACGTGGTTGATACCTCCGTCGTGGTTGAATGAAGGCAGACATGGGTTCCCAGGTTGCATCAGAAACTCCATAGCCCTCCCAAAGGGTGAGGAACTTCCAACCCTGTTTATACTTGTGGCCGGCTATACCTGCCACTATGTAGTATTCATCGACTGCCGTCTCCTCGGCAGTGATATCCCCAAGTTTGTCAGCCTCTTCAGGTGAGGCTGTGTTCAGCAGGTCGATTTTCTGGACTTCGTCATCGCTCAGGCGCCACTGATCCCAGGACAGGTCCTCGGGGGAGTGCTAGTGTCTCAACTGTTTAGGAGCACAGTGTAGTTCACCACCTAGGCGTGGCCTGCACCTGACATGGATCCTAGATCCATGTATCCTGATGATACAATAGGGCCGAAAATAAGGGTTTTGCAGGCAGTTACGTGGCCAGGAGGGTGTGCGTGAGTGGTGAACCAAGGCAAGGTCACCAACGTTAAGAATGGCGGGTTGCCATAGGCAATTTCGCCGGCTCAGTTCACGCTCACGGACGTGTCTCAGGTTAGTTCCTGCCTGGTTAGCCATAAACTGCTGTTTCAGCCTATCCCCAATGGGGCTCTTGAAGTCCTCAGAAGAGGAGGTGCTGAAGAACCAAGCCCGTCGTCCCCCATGAAACAGCTCGTCGAGAGTGAAAGCTGTCAACAAGCTCCTCTGAGACTTCATGGTCAGCACTGCCCATGGCAGTAGCCGTACCCAATCTTTGTTACCTTCCTGCTTTATGGGGATTCTCAGGTTCTGCTCCACCCCACAGTTCTGTCTCTCGCAAAGAGGGTTAGACGTGTGAGTATAGGGCACAGCTGTGATCACCTGAAAGTTAAGGGACATCAATACACGGTTGTTAAATCCTGTGCCACTGCGGATGCGTACATCTTCATCAGAGTGCACCTGTTTAGGTGCTCTGTATTGTTCCAACGATTGTTCGTCCATCATTTTTACAGTCCGCTCACCTGTAATGTTCTTACTGCAAGGAAGGTAGGTAGGTAGGTAGGTGCACTCGGTCGTGGAGAGGCGCCCCATGGTTTTCGCTTGCGTTGCCGATGTGACGGACAGGAAGAGGCCCCGCGCTCGAGGAGGGGAGGCGGCTTACATCCCGCTAGACTGGACTTGTGGCCCCCAACAAAGCGGTTCCGGCCAACACCGGGAGGGCTGATCGCCGCCAGCGTGACATGCTTGCCTCGCCTGGAGGGTGTGCCCCCGTGCTTGCGCACGTCCCCTCTTTTGGGCGGAACCCTAGAGGTTCACCCGACTTCCTGGCGTATCCCGTTCCCAAGGCATGCATGCATGTTCTTGGTACTCGGGTTCCGAGGCGCTTGGGTGTTGCACGCTCCGCCTTGAGTGCCAAAGCAGCACAGGCCTTAGGATGCAGCCTTACCCCCGGGCTCCGGATCTCGTTTGGCCGGGTCACCTGCATGGCACGGGCTGCCTGAGGGCCCGGGCTATGGACACTGGGTTTCCTACTGTTGTGTGCTGTTTGTGTTTGGGTCCGAGTTGTGTTTGGGCTCCGTTTTCGGCTGCGCCCCGCCACTCCTGGCTTGGGTGCTCGGGTGTGTGTGTGTTCGTGTGCCCGCTCCGCTTGTACCCCGCCACTCCTGGCCGGGGTGTGCGGCGTGGTTGTGTGTGCTTGGGCTCGGGCTTCGGCTGCGCCCCGCCACTCCTGGCCATAGGCGATTTCGCCGGCTCAGTTCACGTTCACGGACGTGAATCAGGTTAGTACCTGCCTGGTTAGCCATAGACTGCTGTTTCAGCCAATCCCCAATGGAGCTCTTGAAGTCCTCAGAAGAGGAGGTGCTGAAGAACCAAGCCCGTCGTCCTCCATGAAACAGCTCGTCGAGAGTGAAAGCTGTCGATGAGCTCCTCTGAGACTTCATGGTTAGCACTGGCCATGGCACTAGCCGTACCCAATCTTTGGTACTTTCCTGCTTTATGGGGATTCTCAGGTTCTGCTCCACCACACGGTTCTGACCCTCGCAGAGAGGGTTAGACGTGTGAGTATAGGGCACAGCTGTGGTCACCTGAAAGATCAATACACGTTTGTTAAATCCTGTGCCACTGCAGATGCGTACATCTTCATCAGAGTGCACCTGTTCAGGTGCTCCGTATGGTTCCAACGATTGTTCGGCCATCATTTTTACAGTCCGCTCACCTGTAATTTTCTTACTGCAAGGAAACACACGGGTGAAGCATGACAGGCCACAGGTTACCGCTAGGCAGCCATCATAGCCACCAAAGCGAGTTAGCCGTGGGTGAAGTCCACAGAGTGAAGACAGTTAGTACAGTAGGGTATAGGTAAGCTGGATATGAGTGCCCTGTCCCTACTATCCCTCTGCCTGCGGACATGACAGCCACAAGAATAAACAGTGGTCTGCATACAGGACCTCAACTCAGTCAAGGTTAGACTGGAGTAGAAACACTCACCGAAGAGCTGCACTGACCAGTGTGACCTAAGGTGGGATGGGACCATTGTGGACACCAATGGGATGATGCTTCAGGCACAACTATACACTCCTCGTGGAAGAGGTATTGGTTATTCTTACACGACTGGTGCCCGCCAATGACACGTGGTTCGAGACCAGTGCTGAGGGTGCTGAGGGTATCTGCATATTCTGAATGATAGTTTGTTCGACTCCAACCCTCGAGGAATCCAGCTGTACGCATAGACAGGTCCAGCTTGACATCCATGCGCTGGAAAGCCTCTTAGGCAAGAGCCTCAGAGCTCTTACCAATAAGGCGCGATATGGGCCAGTGGTCAGTGGCAGGAGCGGTACTCCAAGGCCACTGGTCCGAGCCCGGCCAGGCTGCATCGGGGCAAACGTCAAATGGCAAACGTCACCTGGAGCCATGGAAGCAACCGGTGACAGGTGAGCCGGTACACAGTCCAGGAGGGGGTCACCTGCCAAGCAGAGTGGCCCCGCAACTCAAGCCACAAGGGTGAGGCAGTCGTACCGTAGACAAGCGGGAGCAATACCCCTTGTGGTGAGAGACACTCCACACGGCTGGGCAGCCCCCCAGAGCTGCCGCCCAAAGGAGGGGGCATGTGGCCCTACCCATGGACACATGTGGGGACACCCTCCCACCTGGGACACATGGACCGGGTGGCCGCGACAATGCCTTCCCAAGCACATGCGGGAGCGGCTCAAGAGGCACCTGACATAGGGCAGTGGGAGGGACAGGACGTCCCCTTGGTAAGACCTTCTTCCTGCAATGTCAAAGGAGGCATCCCGAGCTCCCGAAGATACCTACCTACCTCCCTTGCTGCGCGATATGTAGTCAGACAGTTCGCTCTTTATACCAGGGGTATGGTGGACAGTTAGCCTGAACCGCCTGACGTAAGTTCTCCATCGTTTTAGTTTCGCTCCCCCCGGGTGGTGGGCCCTTCTGAAAGGACGGTTCCTGGTCAAAGAGCCAGACAATGGGGTTAGATCGTCGGGATTGTGAAGAGGGCACCAGCATCCCGGCCAGGAGTTCCTGGTCGTAGGTGCGGCAGTTGGAACGCGCCTGATTCCATTTCCAGTTCCAGTGACCAAGTGGCACCAGTCGCCCCTCACTGGAGGGATAGTCCTGTTTCAGAGAACCATCCCAGTTCAAACCTGAGGAGCGATAATGGCAATGGGTTAGGTCAGCTGGGCTAAGCTCTTGCGATGTGTAAATGGTGCCACCCCTGCCTACATCATTGGCATCAGTGATCAGGACGATCTCACCCTAAGGGCGAGGTACCCCGAGGCAGTTGGAGGAGGCAATTTTGTTCTTCCACTCCTGGAAACACTCCTTCTGTCTGGAAGTCCACCTGAAGGCGGTAGTTATTTTGATTAGGTCTGTGAGAAGGGCAGAGGAGTAAGTAAAATTCTGGATGTGCCGCTGATAGAAGTTACAGGCGCCCACAAAACTCCTCACCTGGTGTACACCCTGGTTAGGGTCATCGCGAATCTGCATGTCCTGTAGGGGCTGCATCTTAGATGCCGCTGGTTTCCACCAGCCATACCCCAAATCTAAACCCAAGCACTCATGTCCTGTTTCATATACTTGCATTTTTTCAGTCTGATATGGAGATGATCTTCCTGACAACCAGTGAAAAGCTACCGGAGGAGGAGGACAGGGTCCACTTGGGTATTGGTACCCCAACTCACGTCATCAATGTGAGCCTCCATCTCAGCCCCTCGAGAAATTAATTCTTGTACAAGCGGCCTGCGCCTCAGTATATACAAAATTTTGTTCATCAGTTCTTGGAAGAGTGCCAGCGCCTTAGCGACCCCGAAAGGCATGAACTTCCATGTAAATACACAACCCTTAGCGGTTATAAAAGCCAGCACTTCCTGAGCTGCGGGGAGTAGGCCAAACTGCCTGAAAGCACTGCGTTTGTCCATTTTGGTTTTAAACCTGCATTTGGCAATACGCTCAAGCATAGTTTCCATGTTGGGAACACTCTCCGAGTGGTTGTGGGTCCTCTTATTCACCTCACCATAGTCAACAACCAGTCGCAGGGCAGTCGATCCAGGTTTAGCAACCAGGTGACAAGAGCTGCAGTGATGGGGGTAGTCTTCCTTCTTATATTCCTCTACGAGGCCAGCATCAATACATTCCTGTATCTGGCTCTCAAATTCATCAACCTATTTCTGAGGAGCGCGGTAGAGACGATGTCTCACTGGCGGTTTCTGAAACTAACTTTTCAGTTTCAGGTACAACTGGACCAGTCTTTTGCATGATACGGGAGGCGACAAGAAGCCGAACACCTCCTCATGGGTTAGAAGCAGTTTCTTCAGTCGAGGGTCAAGGTTCAGACTCTCAATTTGCTGTTGGAATTCCTCCTCGGCGTGGAGGTTGCTCTTTCCAGGTTCATCCATTTTCTGCCGATCAGCAGTTTCCGCAGGAAGCGAGCTGTTATCCGATTCAGGGGAACACTGTTGCCCGTAGTGTAGAGAGTACACCAGGGGTACCTCTGGGTCAGTCAGCGCGTAGAGCTCATCATCCTCCTCAGAGGAGATGGAGGACTTCCAGGTCTGTCAGAGGTATTGGAGTCACTCTTGGTGCTCGATACATCTTAGGCGCTTCAAGTTGCAGCGTCAACCACAACAGAAAAGGTAGGAATAAGACAGGATTCCGAATACATCAGATACTAATTTGTTTGATGCATATGTGTAGCATGTCGTTAACCATGGCCATGAAATACATATTATCGCTGAAGTGACACATCCCATGGGGCCCTTACAGAATACATTATCGTTTTGCCTCCATTCTTTGCGCGAGGCCTTGCGCAAAGGCGAACATTTGTGTCAGATCAATGTACTACAAGGCAATGCATTACACAGGTTGTCGGAAAGGGAACCTGGACGTCTGTATACACGAAACTTTGTATCATTATCAGGATGGAGTGATACAGATGGAAATATTAATATATAAATTTTCATTTTACTACACGTGTTAATCTTCAAATGTATAAATGTTACGGAAGAAACTGTAGTTTCATGGGCGAGGACTCGCGCATGGAATGCCTGATGAGGAACAATGAATTTTCAGTGTTTCTTGCGCGAGGCCTCGCGCAATGGACGTCATGAGCGCACTAGAAGCAGAAAAGGGACAGATCCATCAACTACACAGCATGTATATTCCCTCTGATGCGGCTCTGCTGCATGGCCGGCCCTACAGGTCCCGCCGGCATCTCTAGTTATCATACTCTGGTCACCGCTGACTTCACTGCCCAACAGCGATGGTAGCGCGCCGCAACTGGCTACCACAGTTAGGATTAATCCGTTAGATGTGGGACCAGCAGACAGTTACAGTAAACCAAAAATGGTGCATGCGACCAGCGAAACATTAAATAATTGGTCGCGCAAAAAATGTGTAACAGGTTGATGCTTCAAGCAGAAAAAACTTTCGAAAAGAGATATGTAGGAAGATAAATTTAACAAATTTTCTTTCACAGTAACAATGCCCCTGCGCAAAGTGTCGGACCTCGAGAAAACAGTGGTGGCGGAATCCGGAGTATTGCGCGATGTCTGCTCGGAGGAACCGCCGTATCACACAGCAGAAAAATTGTGGGAAGGGCTAAAGCATGGGGACGGGGGCGCGCGATTGCTGTTTGTGTTTTTTCTGCGTCTGCGCAAAACTGGAAGGACGCGTTGCAGCGTTGAAAAAAAAACGCGGCACAGGGCAAGAGATCGGTTGGTGTTTCGATAGAGGAGGCCTGGCTTCTTTTTTTTATTGATGCGCCAGCGAACAGTTCCGTATCAGGGACAATCAAAGTCGGTTGTTGCCATAGAGGGGAGCAGAGCGCAGCGGCGCATTTTAGCAAGGTGAGGTCTAGCGCGTTACACCGAACCTTCATTGAAGAAGAGGACAGCAGTCAACTTACAAACTACATGGAACAAAATACCACCAGCAGTGGGTCGTGTTGCAGATGGACAACTGGTACAACAAACAAGTCACCACAAACCCTGACAAGAACGACAAGAGCCTTAAGGCAACAGCGTTGGCTGTCTTGGCCCTACGAGATGCACCATGCTACTGGCATGGTCATCCTAGCCTCAAGGAGCTGATAACGGGTGCTCCTAATGTGGCGCAAATGCTGGGGAAAACTGAGGGAACCTTCGCCCGTATCCTGCTTGATCTACGATTTGCAAGCACGCGGCCTGTTGTGCGAAACATCAGGGCATTGCGATATATTTTTCGCCCGGTGCCTGCCAAGAGACAGCATTGGTGGCCTCTTCGCCTATGCAAAGAGAGGGTAAGCAGCAACGTGTCGCTTCCTAACCTATTGCAGTTCACCAGGGTGAAAGTGGTGCCCTGGGTCGTTGATGGTGCCGGAGGGCTCGGGGGTGGCAAGACCAGTGGGGCAGGCACGCGAGGAGTCGACCTGAACGTTGCTATTGGGGGTAGAACCGGATACTCGGACACCAACGGAGGCGAAAGCAGCAACAACAGAAGCAAGGTCCATGCTGATTGTTATCCGGCAGAAAATCCCAGTCTATGAAGAAAATTGATGCGGATTATTCTATGCACATCTGAGTGTCCATATCTGTCTGAAAAGATTTAAATAAACCCGATTGTGAAAAATATTTGGCCGATCTGGCCCGCGAGCGCGCGTCAGCGGCAAATGGCGATTCCAGGCAAATGATCGGAACGCGGCGGATTTACGGAGAATGGACCGCGGAATCAGATCCGGCATATCAGAAATATATAGATCTGATCCTGAGACTGAGCTGCGAGGCGGCGATTCCGCCGAAGCAGAGAAAATGACCAAAATGTAGCCAATCTGGGGCAGATCTGCTAAAATCTGAGCAGATGGGGGTTAGCCGCACTTACACTCCCCTCCAAAAACACACTGGGGTGTGTCGCTACGTCAACGAAGAACGTAGTGCGGGTAAGTCCCAGAAAAAAATAGAAATGTAGCCTCGATGGGGCGAAATCTGCTTGATCTGACCTGATTTGGGCTGAATTGGCACTGAATCAGGATGGATGAACCTGAAATGAGTCAGAATGAGGAGTGACGAACAGTCCTCCGTGCAGTAAAACATTTGGTTAAGGGCTAAAAAGCATGTAAACGTATCGAGAATCGATACCAAACCATGCACTGGTTCAGAATGAGGTAGATTTTTGGTGGATTGAGTGGGGGAATCAAGAAATGGAGTGACATCTCAGCGCTCTGGCACAGTTTCGCTGTCGCGGGCACGCTACGGTGTCCTCGCCGAACTCTACATCGTGTTAGTCCCGCTTTTCTCGTTCTGAAAAGTGCAGCATGTGCTTCAGATTTGGCGCATCTGGTGGATGATCACTAGATTCAGCAAGATTGAGAGTCAATTTGGGCAGGGATGAAGGAGATGAAACAATCACAGAGAGGGAAAACAATTACAAATGTAGTCTACAGACCCTAAGTGCACAGAAAATCATAAGCGTCAACGAAGTTAGGCAAAGCCGTCGACAGATCTTCGAGGAATGAGAGGAGATGACAAGGAAATCAATCTAAATTGTCCTAAAATGAGGGAATTCCCTAAGATGAAGGTGAAATGAAGCGGAATGTCTAGAACTGAAACTACTAACAACTTCGCTTAGACTAGAGTTAATACATATTGTCGTTTATTCAGCTCAATTGTGCTTTCCGGCACGTTGGTTCGCGAGCATCCAACAGATTCCATCAAAATGTGGATCATGTCATGATGCATCATGATGGGACATGATAGCCCTGGATCCTTGGCATGTAACGCGCCGAAGGTTCGCTGAAGGCGCTTTACTGACAGTATATAACTGAGAGACACCGGAAAGTCTTTTATTTACAGTGGCGGTGGTGTCAATCGACTTGGACAAGGCCAATCTTCCGGTTGAGTGCCACAAGACACTTGGATTCAACATTTTCGACAGTTTCAGGTCGGATTGAGCTCACATTGGCATGTGCCAAAAATACACTGAAGCTTACGGACTTCAGAGGTTGCTTTTAGAAGTCCCTAAAGCCTCTGTCTGAAGGTTGTCTGAACAATTGACGTCAGGGTTTCGTGCAACAGTGGCAGAATGATGGACAAACCTGAGAAATTCAAGGTAAAGTTGAGGATCCTGGATCTGAATCTGGACTTTGGCTTCCGCATCACGGCAAATGAACGTAAGATCTGAGTTCCTGGCGTCGCATCTTGTGCAGCCAGTACTACAGGGGGTGCCTGTAGGGGTGAATGTCGCTGGCCAGCGTTTTTACTATGTACATTTGCTTCCATCTGCACGAGTAGCCAAATTCCAAAGATGCACAGACCAACAGAGACAAGATTACCCCGAATCTGCCTGAATTAAGCCTGAGTTTGGTTTTTTCTGAACACGGCAGCACACTCCGTGGCTTTCGGTAGCGTATCTACGCCTTGTCTGCCGAACGGAGACCAAAGAAAAGTTGATTGACGTCAAATTATCAAACATTTGCAGTTCTCCACATCATGATGTAATCAGGAAGAATGAACAGTGGATTGAGCAGAATGTGGTTTATACAAGTCCTCAATTCGGCCAAGCACGAATACATGTGACCACCAACCTGTCTGGTGGGGCCCTCGTACGGCTTGGGCGCTGTAGATCAGCGGCCGAACTCGAAGCTTGGTCCTCATTTGGTTCCTGGGCTGGCCTGACCACAGGAGGGGGGATCGACGGATCAGCCCTGGAATGTGGCTGCTGAGGGCCGTAAAAGGCTGGATCTCGATTCACCACAGGTCTTTTTCCGTCGCTCTCCACCTGTCTGTCTGGTTTCGACAAACAGTCTGTCGGGAGTACGCCAATTTCGGGGTGCTTCTTGAGGAAGTCGATGAACCCCTTGGTGTACCCATGGACAAAAGAATGGGCTGGTTCCCAGTTGTTGTGACTGGAATCAAAGCCCCTCCACTCACATAGAAATTCCCATTCGCCCTTCGCGTCACGTCTTGCCTCTACAATCCTCTTGAGTTCGTACTTCCCCCCTTTCGATGACCCGATCGGACAAAATTTTCGAAGTCCAAAAAAGGGGCTTAACCCGATCTTTGGGGGAGGGGATCTCTCTCTTGAGGCGATCGCCCGAAACGTCAATTTCCCTGCTGACATCCACACGAATCCTCCACCTGTTCTCACCTAGACGCGCTGTAACAGCGAATGGCCCCTTCCCACAAGGGAAGAAGCTTGTCATCTCCGTCCACGGTGGTTTCGGATTTTCGAAGCCAAACTCGATCATCCACTTCAAAATTGTGGGGGTTTTTTCGGCCTTGATTCTGAACCCAAAGCCAGTCAGCTTGATGCTTATCGATTAATTTCGAGACAGTTTTATCTGCTCGTTGGACGTCGTCCAAAAACAACGAAGCATCTTTACAGGGGCGAGGATTATTCAAAGGCATGTTCCACCAACACTTCTTTCGTCCAAAGACAATTTCATTTGGAGAAAGGCCATGATACAAAGGCGTGTTGTGGTAACAGCGAAGCAATGCGAAGAGAACTTCAAGCCAATGGAAATCTTTCTCACTCGCGAGCTCCTTACGAAGCATATTTATAATTGAGCGGCCGGTGGTGGATTCCAAGGCGAGCACATAATTCCCTCCACCATTCGGAGGTGTACTCTTTGCCTGAGTCCGTAACCACCTCGGATGGGACGTCCCAACCTCCCATCCAGGTCTGCGCGCACCATTTGGCGGCAGCCCTGCCAGTCATCGACTCGATGTTGCAAGGCAACACCTGCATGTAGCCAGAATGACGGCATTGTATAAGGAGCACACCATTGATTTTTTTGTTGGTCCAATGGCACTCTTCGTCGTCGAGTTCACCGAGATAGAGGAAGTCACTGGTGACTCTGTTAGAGAGGCGCTTCGGAATAGGGTGTGGCCTCAGATGGCCGTGCTTCTTCGCGCTGGGGGGCGTCGAGACAGCACATTGGGCACATCCGGCGGCTACTTTCATGCAATGAGTATATAGCCGTGAGCCAAACAACCTATGTTTAATCATCGACCATAATCTACGGCCATGTGCGTGGGGGGACTCCCATTTGTGCCACCAGTTTAACACTCGGGGGGCCAGGGCGTCTGGTACGCACAATTTACCCTCCATCCACAGCTTCCCCCCATCCAACGAATACTCAGAAAAAATCCCATCCTTGTGAGCATCTTTGGATTTGAGATTTCCAAAGACCTCTTTAAACATGGGATCCTGCAGATAGTCGGACGTCCAGTCACGGATGATAAGGGAATCTTTCGGCAGGGGTGGAGTTTTGGCTGGATCTCGACGCTTAATGCCCTGGATCAACTGAAATCGACTTACTCGTCGGGTATAGTCAAACCGTTTCACACTCCCTGAGGAGGGATCGGTGATTTTCTCCACGACTTTCAGTGTTTTGATGCAGATCTCATGAGCATGCGCCGGATCTGAAAAGGCCGTGATGTCGTGACACGGTAATGCGTGCTGTTTAACAGCGCATTGCATGCATGCACGTCGAATGAGCTTTTTTTCTTCCTGATCCCATTCGATTATGACATGGCGGTCCTGCTCCGTACCATGGATGTTGGTACTTTGCAGCCCCTCTGATGCGGGGTAAGCCCATCGGCTCAGAGCATCCGCTACCGTGTTGTGTTTTCCAGGCAAATACGACACATGGAGGTCAAACAGACTGAGAAATTCGTGCCATCTGGCCTGTCGACCAGCTGGGCTCGCGACAGTATCAATGTGTTCGGTGGCCCAATACTCCAGAGATCGATGATCCGTCAGGACCTCGACTCGATTAGTGCCAACCCACGATTGGTACTTTTTTAAAGCACAGATTATGGCGTAGGTTTCTTGCTCACGCGGCGACTATGGCATTTGGCGTGGGGCTAGCTTCCGAGACCAAAATGCAAGAGGGTAATGATCGCCGGTGGCTTCATCAACCTGTTCAAGGACAGCTCCGATCGCGTATTTAGAAGCGTCGGTTCTTATGTAGAAGGGTCGGTCAAATTGCGGCACATGCAACGTGGCGACTTCGCAGAGGGCCGCCTTCAAGTGATGGAAGGCCTTCTCGCACTCGTCAGTCCACTTGACACGAACCTTTGAACCTGCCTTGCCTGCATCTCTCCCTACCCTCAATAATTCAGTGAGGGGGGCAGCAAATTTGGCATCATTCGGCACAAAAGTGTGGTAAAAATTGCAACAACCCAGGAATCCTCTCAACTCCGTGATCGTCTCAGGGCGCTTCCACTTCTGAATAGCGACGAGCTTTCCTGGACTGGGTCGTCGGGTGCCATTCTCTAGGAGAGAACCACAAAATACGACTGATTTTAAAAATAATTTTCCCTTCTTTGGCCCACAAATCAGCTGATTGGCATCAAGAATGTCCAAAACCTGGTTCAGCTGCTTTTCATGTAGGGCCACCAGCTCGGCTTCGGTCAGTCCCTCTCCCTCTGTCGCGATGATTATGTCATCTATGTACACACTCACGAAGGCACGAAGCTCAGGATGGGCTGTAAAAAGCACATCCTCCATCATTCTTTGAAAAAACGAAGGGGCGTTCTTCAGGCCCATGGGCATGACCGTCCATTGGACTGGGCCACATGGCGTGCACATACAGGTGAGAGGTCGATTGTCCTTCCTCAACGGCATTTGGTGAAAGCCGTGACGGAGATCAAGCACAGAAAACAAACGACCTCTTGCCCTCTTGGCGATTTCCTCCTCAATGAGGGGCAGGGGGTGTGAATTCGCCTTGGTTTCGGCGTTGAGATTGCGAAAATCAACAACCATTCGCCAACCATCAATAGTGTTCTGGTCTGCAGGCGGCGGCTTCGGGACTGTGAAGGGTGCACAGCACCATTCGCTGGTCATACAACCCTTAAGCCAACCAAATTCCCTGAGATTTCTCTCGACTATTTTTCTGAGGATCTCATGTTTATGTCCATGGTTGTCATAAGGACGCTGTTTCTTCGCCTTGTAACCTTCACGAAGCTCGATGAAGGCTTCACCGAACTGCCCACGGACAGGGGGGTCTTTGATCAACTTCCCCGAAAGGGTTGTGTCCTTCCGTTCCTCAAAAATCTTTTCTCTTGCCTTGGAACACAACTCAGTGTCCACCTGATCGCCAGGAATTACTGTCGAAAAAACTTTGGCGACTTCTTCGGCCTTGGCAGGAAGAATCTTCTTACGGATGTCCCTAAAGAGGTCCGTATCAACTGCGTCTTGAAGATAGGTGGGTCGGGTGTCGACGTTCCAGAGATTCTCTTCGTGATCCAGCTCCTCGAAAGGATCTATGAAAGCTTCCACACGGGGTTTTTCATAAAAAACTCTGAATTTGCGGCGCGATTTAAAGTTTTTTTTCGCCCGTGCACTGAAGATTATTTCCGATGTCGATCGTATTGGGGAAGAGGGAGACGAGGCGGATCCATTTGACGTTGGATCACCTTGGGTATCTGACGGACAAAAATCAGAAAAAATAGATTCATCATCAGTACCACGCTCAACCTCAGATTCAGACCCAACACAGGAATCAGTACCAGAATCAGCAGAATTAGAGTCAGAAAGCTTTCCATCCACCAGGAATGCAAGCGAACTCCAGGACCGCTGTGGCAAGGGACCTGTGTCAACCCTGGCATACAGCTTAATCTTCCTGGGAAGTTCGATGTAGTCTACACAAATGTCTTGCAATTCCTGAAACCAAGGCTTGTCGTCCCACAAGGGCACAACTAAAGTCGCCTGGGTTTTATCTTGCTTGATTTTGTGGATGACCTGCTGGATTAAGTGAAACGGAGGATTAATCCATAACTTCTTGTCCCATTTATGGGTCCGAGCGTCGCGAAAATGCTTGTCAAAGCGCTTGTTCTCACGGTTAGCAAAGGCATCATACTGTGGCCAAAAGGAATGGTGTTCATAAAAATATTCACAAATTGCATCGCGCCATTTGTCGACAACTCTGTAGGATGAAGAGTGCCAGCGCGAAGGGCGTCGTGGCTGGGAGTCCCTACGAAGACATTCTAACTCTTGGGAGTAATCAGCACTCCCATTCACCTCTGCAATGGTGACATCTTCGCCAAATTTTGGTGTAACCTTTTGCTTCAAAATTTCTTCTGCACTTTTAAACCCTGCGTGCAAAAAACGAAATTCTGGACGCTCCAAGGGACCTGACTCCAGCAAAAAACAACGCCGATGACCTACGGGCGCCACCCTGTTCTTGCGAAGCCAAGGATGGCCCAAGTAAAGGTCATACTTTATGTCGGCACGATAGAAGTAATCATCCTTAAGGACAACTTCCTCCACATTACCTTCTTCCCAAAGGTCTTGAGCGACCAAATAAGTTGATATATAACAACCGCGTTGCCCACCTGTGAGAGAATGTCCAGAAACTCCCTCGAGGGTAACAGGATGAGGCGGCTCAAACACGCAGTCGTCATGTAAGAAAGAATTGGATTGGAGATTTACCTCTGATCCATTGTCACACAAACAAGTGGCGAGGTGGAAATTTCCCTTGCAATCAGAGACCCACAGGTTTGTGACAAACTGACGGGCCCTGTGCTTGGACTGTACACCAACCTCGTCCACTACAACAGAAGGATCCGCTGCCGGATCCAGGGGAGAGGAGACAAGCGACCCTACATCAAGTAATGGTCGATCAGGAATCTGGGGATCATGCCTGAAATCGCCTGGGGAGGGGCGATTTTCGTGGCTCCCCTAGGCGTTCTGACCTCCAGTGGCTGCGTTAACATTGTGAACACACCCTGACTCGTCGACCCACTCATCTTGGAACGGATCATCTGCTGGATTCAAGGCATTTTCAACGTAATCTCGATCCGCATCGGACACCTGATCTGCACCTGAGACCTGATCCACACGATGGTTGCCCTTTCCACGTCCACGGCCACGGCCGCCGGATGATGGACCTCCACCGTCGCCACGCCCTCTGCCCTTACCAGAGAAAGGGGTCCCTGAAGGATTTCCCTTACCTTTACCCTGGGATCCTGGAGCATTTCCCTTGTTTGTACCGGATTGAGGGGTTTGGCCTGGATTTCGATTTCCGCCTCCGGCGTTGCTATTGGGATTTGTCTGGCCGTTCGGCTGCCCACCAGAGCCGGATGGAGTCCGATTTCCTTTGCCTTGGGACCCGCCAGGGCCTCCAGTATTTTTGTTTCCACCGGAGGGGGTCGGATTCCCTTTTCCAGCCTTTCCACCATGCGCCGCCCTTCGGGATGCCACACACCCGCATTGGGTCGTGTCAGATTTGGCGGTTTCGCCGCGGGGCGTGCAAATACTCCTTGAGCACCCTCGTGAAGCGGCAACCCACGTGGACTTTGGTGATCTCGAAGTAACACTTTTGTCGAAGCCAAGTGGAGGACTATGCATTCTTGCGGCATTGGTGAGACACATCAAAGAACGGAGAGTGGGGGCCTGTCTGTCATTCCTGTCTGAATTCTGCGGATTACTGATATTTTCACCAATCACCTTGTGATTGTAAGGAGACCATCGGTGATTACCAGTAGAATGCGTCTTAGCTCGGTTCGTACAACCTAGAAGAAGGCAGATGCTACAGTGATCCTGAACATTCCGGGTGTCATTCACCTTTTTGTTGCCCTTTTGGGCCCCATTTTGGGTGTTTTGCTGGGTATTCTTGTTTCCCCCAAAGACCCTCATGGAAATTCTGATTGGCGGCGTCGGCGAGCCGCTCAACCTCTTCCCACAATTCCCTCGGGGTGAACGAAAACACCCAGTTCTTGGCCTTCAGGCGATGGCCATGGAAGCTTACTCCCTTGTTGAGGACTTGGACAAACAAGTCCCGATCCTCGTGTTCATTAAACTTGATTTTCCACGTGTTTTCAGTGAATTTCACTTTGGAAAACGACGTGGGGGAGCACTTTTGAAGTGCCTCCCTGACGGAAAACCTGTTGGCCGAGGCATCGAAGCCTTCGACCTCCGCCCACCAGGTCTTGACCTTTTCTTCGGACTGTTTGGTCCGAAGGCTGGCGGCGGTTTCTGAGGGGATCTTATCAAAAATCAGATTTTTCAGCTCGGCACTAGAAAATTTTTCGCCTGGATGTTCAGACTCTTCCACTAAATTCCAGAAGCGCTGTCTCTTGTCTTGCACTTCGTGCAAGATTAATCGCGAGAATGAAGGAAAATTCTTTAACATTTGGTGGTAATGGTCCTCTGGCAGCCGGGATCCACGTACCTCCAACTGTTCCCACACCTCATCAAAGGTAAGGGGGGAGCTTGAATCCTCACGATCACTCCAGGTCCTGAGCCAAGTGTTGGCCGGCACTCCCTCAAGGCAGTCCAAGAGGGCCATCAGGAACTGATCGCCCTGGAGTTTTTGAGTCTTTACCCACAATTTAAATTCCCGTTGGAACTGAGGCCAACGTCTGGGGTTCCCATTATACTTCGGTTGCTTGGCAACCTGACGAAGTCGCAATGAAGTAGGATTAAGAAGCGAATCCAGCCCAACACCGGCCGTAATGGCAGACACCTTGGCGGCATCATTCGCCACACCAGCTCCGGCGAGGGTCTGGGCGAGCAACAGCTGGGCTAAGGCATTGGAATCAGCAGCAGGAGGGGCAGTACGGGAGGCAGTTCGCTTGGCATTTTGAGTCTCAGTCCTAGCCTTCGCCGTCCTACTCTGAGAACGAGAGATTGTGACCCTTTCCTTTAGCTTGGTCCTGCTGATCCTTGCATCGGTGGTCTTGGAGTCCACCGAAGGAGCAATTGAAAAAATTTCTGTCGCCTCCTCCGACGGCTCTGTTACTTGTTCCACCGATGATGCGCCCTCAGACCGCATGTGCGTCTTAAAAAGATCTTTTATTCCCAGCGTTTGAATGATGAGTTGCATTTGATCTTTGAGCAATTGGAGCTCAGAATCTCGCTGGAATCTGCAGGAGCAGTCGGCAGGACAGTACATACCGTGTGCTGAAGGGCCTGAGCAGGCTGTCGGACCGCTGATCTCGGTGGTCCGCAGCCAGGAGTCCACTTGGGGAGCTCCTTCAGCCCTAATTTCCAGGCTTGCCTGCCTGGCCGCCTCTAAAATTCCTTCCTCAACCGCGGCGGCTAGATCGTCGCGGATGGAAACAGGGGGATGAGGGGCGGAGGGCCCGGCAACAGGTGCCTTGGTCTTCTCCTTCGGGAAGGGGCTTGCCTCCCAAATCTGCAAAAAAATGGCAAAAGAGTCATCTTCTTGAGAACGCCACCACATCCTGGTATTGATTTCTTCCTGAAGGAGGAAAAAATATTCCATTAAAAAATCAGAGGCGATTGTTTCTTGTCCGATTAACTTAGACGTGGCTAAGAGACAAAGAGCTTCAAGGGCCTCAAGGTTACGGGTCACTTCTGGAGACAAATGGTCGTCCCATTGTGCCCAAGAGGCTGGTCGATTATGGCTAGGTACCTCACCTGAACCACCCATCTCAATGTCGTCGATGTCGGCGTCCGTGGTCTCAAATGTGGGACATTGGTAAGGAATGTTGGTACCTGCCAGCTCCGTAAGGTCTACCGGAGCGTTGCCATCGTCGTAGGCCGGCTGATTCCAGCTGCTCGATGGCCAATTTCGACTGGGATTAGGATAATTTGGGTCCCCACAGCTGCTGATTTGTGCCCTTTTTGGGCAGCTTGGGCTTGCGCAAGGCATTCTTCTCAAGGCCTCGTTCGCACAGCACCACGGCAGCGTAATTGTTACGTCTCCAGGAGCGGCAGAGTCTACGGGGCCGTACTGGGGAGCGAACTGTGGTTGGGACACCAAAGGAACAACATTCAGGTAGCCTCTGCTACCATGAAAGTGGTGCCCTGGGTCGTTGATGGTGCCAGAGGGCTCGGGGCCGGCAAGACCAGTGGGGCAGGCACGCGAGGAGTCGACCTGAACGTTGCTATTGGGGGTAGAACCGGATACTCGGACACCAACGGAGGCGAGAGCAGCAACAACAGAAGCAAGGTCCATGCTGATTGTTATCCGGCAGAAAATCCCAGTCTATGAAGAAAAATGATGCGGATTATTCTATGCACATCTGAGTGTCCATATCTGTCTGAAAAGATTTAAATAAATCCGATTGTGAAAAATATTTGGCCGATCTGGCCCGCGAGCGCGCTTCAGCGGCAAATGGGGATTCCAGACAAATGATCAGAACGCGGCGGATTTACGGAGAATGGACCGCGGAATCAGATTCGGCATATCAGAAATATATAGGTCTGATCCTGAGACTGAGCTGCGAGGCGGCGATTCCGCCGAAGCAGAGAAAATGACCAAAATGTAGCCAATCTGGGGCAGATCTGCTAAAATCTGAGCAGATGGGGGTTAGCCGCACTTACACAGGGACTTCGCCCAACACACCCGGCCGGTTGTGCCTGTTTTATGTGACGAGAACATCCATTACCGCATTTGTAAGATGATGTATGGTCAAAGAAGAACAAGCTGAAATGTCGGCCTATTTTTCCGGTCCCACCCTATATTATACCGTTTCTGGCACGCCTACTAATTTTGTGTTACACAAACATGCCACTCATTTTAGAAACGTTTATAGTGGTTTCAGCACTGTGTTTTTGCTTCTCCTGCTGCTTGCTGTTGCTGTAGGGTTTCCTGCTGCTTGTTTTGGATGATGAAAACCTTTTGTGTGCAGAAATAGAGGCAATAGAGTCAATCCAGGATAACCCAAGCCAGAAGTATGCAAGGAGAAGAGAAATCAGGATCAAAGCATGAAGGGCTGCAGTGTAAACAGTGAAAGATGATTGAATATTCACAGAAACTGCAACTCAGGTCAAATTAGAATGCATATTCACAAAGATAGCTGTAATGTTTTGGAAAAGAGTTGGAAAACTGCCTTATGGTCACTCTCTCTCCATAGTGCCATCTCAGGAGATGTGCACTCTTTGTTTTAGGTCCCATATGTGTTGAGGTGGCAGGGCATGTGGCGATGAGGTCACTGCCATGTCACATGGGATCTTCCTACCTAGCTAGGCTGACCAGGAATTGAACCCAGGACCTCTCAAAAAGAGGTGCCTAGCCCCCTAGGGTGCATACCACTAGGGCAGATTAGTATTCAGGGAAAAACATAGATAAATTCATAGGCTCTGCCTTGGATATGTCAGTTCTCAGTTAACTCAGGAAAAGATGTTTTACTTCACATTGAAAGGGGATTAAGGGGTCCACTCCATATCCTGATTGGGTGTTTGGTTCCATAGGTCAAAATGTGTTGTCACCACGTTTGGTTGGACCAATACTAAGATAAAAATGCATGGATGCTCAGTGCATCTCTAATACAACTAGAGTATGCCTCAAAGCAATGGAAAAGCCCTTTTTTCTACTCCCCCCTTGTGCTGTGGTGGCCACCACTGTCGCATTTTTTCTTGGCCTTTCCTTGGTTTCCACATCTACTTTAAAATACCTACAGTTCCCCTCACACTGGAAAATGGGCGCTCACCATGGCTGGCGCTCTTTTGCTGCTCTGATTGTATCATTTCCTACAGAAGACTCAGCGCTCATGGCGCTGCTGGGGCTTCTGTGGCTTGGTTGGGTTAGTATGGGAGCATGCCAAGACATGTGCATATGCATCCCTCCCTCCAAGACGCAGCGTCGACACAAACCCGACGCAAGACACAATATACACACTCGCATGGGTTCTCGTAAACCTGCTGGCGACCTGTGACCTGTCTTAGGGCGAAGGGAGTCTCGAAGAAAGTTAAATTGCCCCTTGGTGGGGTCTTGGGTTCTGCTCAGTCTCTCCAGGCACCTGCATTTCGGCCCGAACACGGCCTACTCAGCGAGGCTGCGCGTGGGTATCTGCAGAGGCAGGAATGGGAGAATTATGGACGAATCCACGCAGAAACGAAGCGACGACACCAAAATCCGTCAAATGACGGCCTAGAATTTTTCTGAAACAACACACCTGAGCAGAATCCAATTGTGCATCAGAGGCACATTTTTATAGAGATTATAGTCATCTCTGGATTTTTTTTAAATCCAGAAATTCATACGCATAAAATGGCGGCGCGCAGGAGCGGCTCCTAGCGAAGCGCCAGAAAATGGAGAAATAATGGAATTTTAAATGTATGTCTCACGTAGTCTTGAAAATGACGACACACACATTAATAAATAAACATACAGATTCCACCCACACTAATAGAAGCTTCAAAGATTCAAGAATTCGAAAATGAACGAAAAGACTTCAATGAATCAGGTATAAACTACATGTATGCTCGTCTCGTATGCCGCATACACATTGCTCGCCTCGTGTCTCCGTGAACGAGCCTTGTAGCAGCGCTAACAAAGATAGACCGCGATAGAGGGATTGATTAGAAAGATTGCAGATGATTAGCGGTCAGATCAGGGTGATTAGACATACACACAAGTGCAAAGCAACGTTCTTCGCGTGCGCCCCTCACTTGCTCTCTCTCCCAGCGGTAGGTAAGGTGAGTGAGCCCAGGCGGGGCGACCCCCTGGTGGAGTTCGTGATTACGGTTGAGATGGGCAGGTTTGCCCAAGTGGGTCGTGCATACTCGCGCATGCACACACGCATTAAAGGGTAGGCCACGCGAATTGCGCACGGTAAACCTTGTTTAGGCTACCCAGGGGCTCCTCGGTACGTTCTTTAAGAGAACCTGAGGAGTCCCTTAAAGCTTGCTTGCTTGACAAGGGTAGCTGGTCCTCCAGCGTGTTTGCGGACAGTGTATTATAGGTCACACTGAGAAGGGTATAATACCTGGAGTGTGGCTTGGTTCCTCCGCTGCAAACGCCCTTTCATTTGCCTATGTTTTACAGGTGGGCAGGTAGGGTGATTGGTGCAGCAGCATTTTTTTCTGCCCTGCTAAACAAGGGCGCAGATCACACAAACAAGTAACTCCCCTCTGCCTGTGGCAGAGCAGGGAGTCCGACTCCATCGACATCTGCGCCTTGCACGCAAGAGCACTCCTTCCCTCCAAGCCCTAGCAGGGGAAACGCGTTGTGGCGTCCCCTGTTAGGCCACAGTTGCTTAGCAGCGCTGTGTTCTCTTGTCATTTCACAGGAGGGTCGTTAGGACCTACGAGACCTTTGCCTTCGCAACACCCAGTAGAGTGTGCGTGTAGGAGTGGTAGTCCTGAGTGGGGGCTTGAGCCAGTTGCCCCAGTGCTCGCCCACCAGGATGGTGCCACTGTAGGGTGTGTAGGACCTGTAGTGCGTGTGTCACTGTCCCACCCGTTTCCTGCAATTTTAGCAGGGTCGGTGGGCTGTGGCAGTGGTTAGGTCAGTGTTTTTGGCCACATAGTAAAACGGCGTTTTCATGCCTTCATGGCTTTTGGCCACCCCTCCCTGTAGTACACAGATAGGTAGGGAAAACAATACCTGGAGTAGTACGCTGGGTATTCCCCAAAGGTTTTGCGCCAGCACAGAAATTGGGCGCTTAGGGGAGGGGAGACCCGGGGCGTACCCCGTGGCATCAGTAAGCCAACCCTCCAGGTTTAGCAAGGGCGCAGACTTGGGTATAATTAGGACACCACTTCTGCGGCTTGCTCTCAGGACCAGAGGAATAGCACACTCACACATACACTTTGGCAGGTAAGGGTAAGGTTCAGTCCCTAGCTTTAGTCTTGGAGGCAAGCGTCTCAGCGAGCCCCAGCAACTCACCAAGGTTGTTCTGGGACAAGTAGTCAACCAGAACTGAGTTTGGGCGTCCCTCAGGTAGAACAAACGCAGAGAAGGGCTCCCAGGTGGCCTCTTCGACTCCAAACCCTTCCCAGAGGGTGAGGAAGCGCCAACCCTGGCGATAGCGGTGGCGTAGGACAGACTTCACCAGGTAGAACCCTTCCTTAGCCATCTCCTCGGCGTTCATGTCGGGGAGTTCACCTTCAACTTCCATAGGGCTGGCAGCCCCTTGTAGGTCCAGAGCGGCGATTTCCTCGTCGTTCAGCTCCCACTCCTCCCCACAGAGGTCTTCAGGATCATAGTAGCGCTTCAGGTGTTGTGCAGCGCACACCAGGATCCCCCCTAGACGGGGAGAACGACGCACGGTGATACGGTGCCCATCCACAGATAGAATCTTGTACGGCCCGAAGTATGGGTCATCGCTGGTAGAGCGTGGCCAGGCGGGTAGTCGACTGTGGTGCACGAGCACCCAGTCCCCCTCTTGGTAGGCGGCCGGTACTCGGTGCTTGTTCTTCTTGTTCCACTGACGCTCCCTCACTCTCTGGAGCATAGCCTTGGCCTTGTCCACCTTCGCTTGTTGCTCTTGGACCGATTCACCCACAGAGGAATGGGTATCCTCTGGATAGGGGGCATGTAGGAACCATGCCGGGCGCCCCATGAATAGCTCATGTGGCGAGTAGCCAGTAGCTGAACTCTCTTGGGAGTTCATCATCAAGGATATGACGGGGAGTAGTCTCACCCAGTCTCTGGTGCGTTCAGTTTTGCCCCATATCCTTACGTTCTCCTTGAGGACACGGATCTGTCGCTCACATAGGGGGTTGCTCGTGTGAGAGTAGGGAATCCCCGTAGACACCTGGACATTGAGGGATCTCAGGACCCTCTTGTACCAGCCAGTATCTGAGCGTACTCGTACGTCCTCATCGGAGTTGATCTCCCTGGGCGCCCCATAGACACAAAACCAATCCTCCAGGAGTATCTTGATAGTCTCCTCCCCGGTAATGTGCTTGGTACATGGGAACACCCTGGTAAACCTGGTCAACCCACAGGTTACCACGAGGGCGAAGTCATATCCCCCGAAATTCGGCATCTCCGTGTAGTCCACGTATAGAACACTGTTAGCACAGTGAGGGATGGGCAGGGTCGAGTAGATACCTCTGTCCCTGATATCCCCTGGTTTACAGGACCTGCACGGGCACTTGTCCACGATAGGCTGGAGTGTCTTCCGCAGTTGGTCGTCAGTCCACGTAGTGTGGAACCACTGCTTGAACAGCCTCAGGGTACGGTCAGCACCCACATGACCGCTGGACTCATGGGTCCACTTCAGCAGCGCTGGGACTCGGTCACTAGGCACCACAATGCGGTTCTCGTGCCAGAGGTAGCTCTTGTCCCTCTTCCACTGGTCCTGGTTGACCAGGAGGGGTTCAAGGCGTTTCTCCAGGCGCTTGTAGATATCCCCAAACTCCTCCAGGTACTCCGATTGTTGGAGTCCATCCAGGGGGCGTATCATGGTCATGTTCAGGTCCAGGTGTACGTCCATACGGCTGAACGCCTCCTTAGCCAGCGCTTCAGACGGGGCACCACTCAGGGCGTCGAAGTTGTTGCGGCTGATGTAGTCGGCGCACTCGTTCTTCACTCCCTGGATATGGTGTACCATCAGCCGTAGTTGACTGAGGTAGGTCCACCAGCGACGTAGCTTGACCTTCTCAGGTGGGGGACCCTTCTGGAAACTGCGGACTGGTTCTTGGTCGCACAGCCAGACCACAGGGTTACTCCCCAACAGTCGTGCTTGTGAGGATAGCACCAGCATACTCGGGAGCAATTCCTGCTCATAGGTGGAGTAGTTCCCCCTGGCCTGGTTCCACTTCCAGTTCCAGTGGCCCAGAGGTACTAGGACCCACTTGTCGTCAGGGTAGCTGTGCTTGAGGGTTCCATCTCGGTTGAGACCTTCCGTCCCCCATTGGGAAATGGCCGAGTCGAACTCCTCCTTCTCTAGTGCTTGCCATTGGAACAACGTTCCACCACCGCCCACATTGCTGGCGTCCGTCACCAGGATAATCTCCCCTTGTGCCCTAGGCACGCCCAAGCACTTAGCGTTGGCTACCTTGTCTTTGAGCTCGTCAAACGCTTGTTGCTCTTGTGGGCCCCAGCGCCAAGTAGTACTCTTCTTGATCAAGTCCGTCAGAACGTCGCTGGTGTAGGTGAAGTTCTTGATGTGGCGGCGATAGAAGTTGCACGCCCCAATGAAACTGCGTACATCATGAAGTCCTTTCTTGGGATCTTCGTGTCGTACCTTGGCATCCATCAGGGGTTTGGCCTTAGAGGCCGCTGGGGTCCACCACCCATGGCCAACGTCAAACCCCAAGTACTGCATGGTCTCCTGCATGAACTCACACCTCTCCAGCTTGAGTCGAGTGTGGTTCTCCTGGCAGACCGCAAAGAACTCACCCAAGAGGATTAGGTGATCCTCCTGGGTATTGGTACCGTGGCATACATCGTCGATATGAGCCTCCATCTGGGCACCACGGGATATGAGCTCCTGGACCTTAGGTCTCCTTCGTAGGATGGACAAGATCTTGTTCATCAGCTCTTGGAATAGAGCGGGTGCGTTAGCCACGCCAAACGGCATGACCTTCCACTTGAACACCCTCCCCTGAGGGGTGATGAAGGCCAGTAGTTCCTGTGCGTTGGGTGTTAGGTCCACCTGCCAGAATCCGCTTCGCTTGTGCATCTTGGTCTTGTAGCGGCAGGAGGCTATCTTCTCCAGGGTAGACTCCATATTGGGAATGGACCCTGAGTGGTTCAGCGTCTTCTTGTTCAGCTCTCCGTAGTCCACTACCAGCCGTTTGGCTGTAGACCCAGGTTTAGCCACCAGGAAACAGGGGCTGCAGTGTAGGGGGTAGTCCCCATCCTTGTACTCCAGGACTAGGCCAGCGTCGATACATTCTTGTATCTGTCGCTCGATCTCGTCGGCCTGCTCTTTAGGAGCTGGATAGGGTCTCCTCCGGATCTTGTGACCCACGAACTCGGGTTTCAGCTTGAGGTCCATCTGTACCAGCTTGTCACACGAGGCTGGAGGGGGTAGTTCTCCGAACACCTCCAGATAGGTCCTTATAAGCTTCTGTACCCGCGGGTCCAATACCTTGATCTTGTATTCCAAGTCCTCGTCGGAGTGTAAGTTGCTTGCCCCCTGAATAGACGTCGGGAGGTCGTCCTCCACCGACTCTTCGCCTGTGGTAGTGTCCGTCAGCCCTTGGTAGGCATACAGAAGGTCTTGTTCAACCATCTTCGGTGGACGATGCTAACATAGGCACGCTCGAGGGGGTTCACATACACATTCCTCCGAGAGGTCGTCCTCCTCTGGGGTCCTCACATGGGCGCCCCACACGCTCTTCATGAGCTTAAGATCTGCCTCCCTTTGCCAGGTGGTGATCTTCTGTTCGAGGTCCTCCTTCAATTGAAATAGGTCTCCCATACGTCCTTGCTTCAGTGGCCATGAGCTGCGGGTAGGCTTCGCATAGCATAGCTTTTTCGCCACCAGCTTCCTCTTGGAATCCACAGACTCCCTGAGCCTGGATCGAGGGTCCAGCTCTTCATCCACGGGGTCTTCCACCCTCATGGAGAGTAGGGGTTTTAGTGGGGCGACGTACTCGGCGTTCTCCACTTCCTCCACACAGGTCTGCACGAAGAAGGCGTCGTGCTCAGTTTCGTCGTCTGAGTGGATAGAGCTAGGTAGCTCAGATAGTCCACACTCAGAGACTCCATCAGGTACAGGTACATGACAGGGAGAGTTGGGGGCGTTGGTGTCAGTCACGACGTACTGATCTCCTCCGGGTGTAGTTTCAACAGCATCTTGAGGTCGTAGGCGATCCTTCAAGTCACCCAAGGAGAGTCCGTCGCTTTCTCGTTGTATAGCCTGGACCAGAGTCGGGTCCAGATCTTCCCAGGGAATGGAGGTAAGACCTCTGTCCACCACGCTGAGCATACTCCCCCATCCGGGCTTCCCAATAGGCGTCTTGCGCCCCAGAGGCACGTAGATGGCCTCATCAGGCAAACGAACAGAGCTGAGAGTCAGCTTGTCCAGGAGATTTCGCCAGTACTTGTTGCCCCCATGGGCTCCCCAATCGGGAGAACACAGGACCATACGGGAACGTTCCAAGGCCACCTTGGTCAGCACCTTCCCCAGTTCGCTGAATCTGGGGTTCCCGTAGGCCATCCCGAAAGAGGGCCAGTAACATTTGTAGCTGCAGTTCCTCCCCTTGCTGCAGTATAGGTCCAGTACATGCTGCTTGTCGCTGACGAACAGCTCCACACTTAGGTCTTCTCGAGAGTACCCCAACTCCTTCAGACCTTGGTCTAGGACTTCCCCAAATAGTTGATAGTCCTCAGTTTTGGAGGCCGCCATCATGTTCGAGGGCTCCTCCTTCGATAGTCTCAGGTAACTCGAGGTATGTTCCCAATGCTCCAGTGGCACAGACTCTCTGCCACTGCCGTGGTCCACGTAAAGGAGGTAGGGCGCTTGCAGCGTCAGGGATTGTATCTGGGAGTGCTGTACGAAGAAGTCAGTACCCAGTACAAAGTCGAAGGCCTCAGTGTCCATCACATAGAACCGATGGGCGATAGTCCGAGAGCCCATAGGTACCTCCACTTCACAGTCCCCGCAGCTGTGCACCACATGTCCATCCCCCATGCGTATAGCGGCGGTGGTCATGGTGTTCTTCAGGCTCCCACAAGGTAACATTTTCTTGGCCACTATAGATATGGTGGCGCCAGTGTCCAATACCCCCAGGTATCCGCGTCCCCCTAGTCGGATACGTACCCAGAACACCAGGTCTTGGGTGCCACCAGAGCGTCCCCGTCAGAACTCCGCGGGACAGGTCACCTCGAACCCCTTGTTTCGCAATTTGCGGGCAATCCTCATGAAACGGCTCCTCTTCTTAGCATTGCCGTCATCACCACCTTCATGCTCACGCTTGGCTCCTTGTCCTTGCTGGGCCTGCGTTTGTGAGCGTGTGGTAGGACCAGACTGCCCTCCAGAGGGCTCGGAGTTCCCCCCTGGATTAGGGTTGGGGTTGCCTCCGTTCTTGTCCTTGTTCTTGTTGTTTGGCTGGCGGTTAGCGCCTCCTCCTCGTCCACCTTGACCCTTGTCTTGACCACCTTGACCACGTCCTTTCGACTTGCCCTTGCCGGAGTCGTTGCCTTTGCCTTTGCCTCCACCTTTGCTCGAGCCTTTGCCAGGATCTTACTCTTTAAGCTTCGCTGATAGGCGTTGCTTATGGTAGCACTCATCCTCGTAGTGCTTCCGCTTACCGCAGAATGCACACGTGATGGTGCACCGGTAATGATCCGGCAGCTTCGCTTTAGCGCCGGTGTTCTTTTCTTGCTGCCTCCCCTGGACTACGAAGCAGTCTGGCTGCTGGCAGTCAGAGGCGTGCTGCAGGTGGCCCTGCTCGTCTCTGGCATCACACCATAATAGCTCCTTCACATTCTCCATGAGACGGGCGTGGGCGTGTTTGGGGGTAGTCCCCTGCCCAGGTCGGGACCCTTGGTACCCTTTGCCATGTCCTCCAGAACCTCCACCACCAGGACGGTAGTTGTTCAAGTGCTGGTCGCTCTCATTCTCCAGCGCCAGCTCCAGGAGTAGCACGCACAGATCCTCGTAGTGGAGGGATCTGGGGTTGCGCTCCGCCGTCAAACGGCACTCGTCCCATAGCTCTCGGGGGAGCTTGGCCACCAACCAGAACAGCAGGTTGTCGCTGCTGTAGGAACCGGGCGTCAGTCGTCCAGCCCAGTGATCCGGGTCAGCCAACAGCTCGGAGACCCTGCCAGGTTGGGGGTTGTTGGGCAGCACGGGCAGGTTCTGGATCTCGACCCTGATGGAGAGGTCGGTTTCGTAGGTTGGGTACTGCCTCTCCAGGGCAACCAACACATCGGCAAAGGTGGCGGAGTTAGTCACGATCTGCCTGACCTGCTTCTCCAGGTACTTGGTCTTGCAGCACTGCAGGAGCAGACTGCACTTCACTCGCCCACTCGCGTGGGTTTGGCCGGTCAGTCGTAGGAACCGGCCAAAGTTCTCAGCGAACTCGCTGAGGTCCTTGCCTGTGAACTCAGGCAGGTTCACCACTATCTTGGAGGTGGCGGTAGCCTTCGCCTCCTGAGCTCGGCGTCCTTCAGGGCGTCGGGTCTTTCTCTTCTTCTTCTTCTTCTTCTCACCCTTGGGGTCCTCGGGGTCCTCAGGGTCATCGTCATCTGAGGGCGAAGAAGAATCCATCGACGGCGGCTCGTCATCGGAGGGGTCTCCGCCAAGATCACTAGAGCCAAAAGGCTTTACGTCCACCATAGCCCTCAAGGCTGTCAGCCCCAGCCGGTCCAGCTCGGCCCTCGTCGAGTTCGTCACGTGGCTGTAGGGCGGCTGGGCCGCTCTCGGGACGAATGGACTTCTTGGTATAGGGGCAGGGGTCGGCATCGGTCGGCTCCTCAGGCTCCCCAGGGTATTTGTCAACCCTGCCGCCAGGTGGTTAGCCTGTACTCGGTGGGGTGACATTCCCACCGTAGTAGGTGACGCATGGGGCGGGATCATCAGGGGCTCCAGTTTCTCCCTAATCTCTTGCGTGAGGTCGCCCACAATTTTTGAAGTGGCTCCTCGGAGCACCTCATTGATCTCCGACCGCGTCAGGGACCTGTTGGAGGATCTTCCCGATCCTCTACCCCTGCCTCCAAGAGACTCTGGTCCTCTCCTCAACCCACTCATGGGTGCATACCCAGGTGCATACCCAGGAACATCCATATAGGTTCCAGTAGCGTGTAGTCGATAGGGATAATCAGCTGCATACCATCGCGGCGCAGCGCTGGAAGCCACAGGCTCACTGGCAGTAGTTGCCTCATGGAGCGCAGTGGTAGGTGGGCCCATACCATAGGCGGGGTAGGGAGGCATGCCAGTAAAGCATGTGCCCTCTGCCATAGGCGGGTTGGCTGAGGAAGTGGATGTTGCAGCGGCTCGGAGTGTGGTGGTTAAAGGAGAGGGTGATGCGTGGAGGCCAGAAGCGCTTGGTGCGCCTTCGAAGGTAGGGTCATGCTTCGGGTCTTGCCCTTGTTCCTCTCCTTCGTCTGCTCCTTCTCCAGCATCCTTCTCGCTCTCTCCTCTCTTCCTCTTCACAGGCTGAGAGACCACTACCACCTCCTCGACGGACAGGGCCCCGAAGGCGGTCTGGAGTCCATCCAGGGAGTCCTCAGCCGCATCCACTGGCCCATGTAAGGGCTCCGCCGAAGGTACAGCGCCAGGTGCCGGCCTTGCCGGTGCCTCAGGCGCTGGCGCTGTCTTCACGTCAGCGTCCTCCTTTCTTGGATCCATCTTCTTTCACCCTTCTGCTCATTTTTGCCCGTACTCGGCGCACTGGATGTACGGCACGGGTTTGCTGCCGGTGCGCAGAGACAGGCTGCCTCTCGCTACCAGAAAGGTTTATAGTGGTTTCAGCACTGTGTTTTTGCTTCTCCTGCTGCTTGCTGTTGCTGTAGGGTTTCCTGCTGCTTGTTTTGGATGATGAAAACCTTTTGTTTGCAGAAATAGAGTCAATAGAGCCAATCCAGGATAACCCAAGCCAGAAGTATGCAAGGAGAAGAGAAATCAGGATCAAAGCATGAAGGGCTGCAGTGTAAACAGTGAAAGATGATTGAATATTCACAGAAACTGCAACTCAGGTCAAATTAGAATGAATATTCACAAAGATAGCTGTAATGTTTTGGAAAAGAGTTGGAAAACTGCCTTATGGTCACTCTCTCTCCATAGTGCCATCTCAGGAGATGTGCACTCTTTGTTTTGGGTCCCATATGTGCTGAGGTGGCAGGGCATGTGGCGATGAGGTCACTGCCATGTCACATGGGATCTTCCTACTTAGCTAGGCTGACCAGGAATTGAACCCAGGACCTCTCAAAAAGAGGTGCCTAGCCCCCTAGGGTGCATACCACTAGGGCAGATGGAAATACAGGGAAAATCATAGATAAATTCATAGGCTCTGCCTTGGATATGTCAGTTCTCAGTTAACTCAGGAAAAGATGTTTTACTTCACATTGAAAGGGGATTAAGGGGTCCACTCCATATCCTGATTGGGTGTTTGGTTCCATAGGTCAAAATGTGTTATCACCACTTTTGGTTGGACCAATACTAAGATAAAAATGCTGGATGCTCAGTGCATCTCTAATACAACTAGAGTATGCCTCAAAGCAATGGAAAAGCACTTCTTCTTACTATTTTGGCCAATAGTGACTTTTTTCCGTAAAGACCTGTTACACAGTGGTGAAACTGTCCCCTGTGTTTTCCAAGCTCATCACCATGGAGATAACCGTAGGTGCACTATTGTTGGGTATGAGACCCCACATACGGCACCTCAACAGGGAATGTCACTTCCTCGGGCTGGAGCATCCGTTGAATCGCCAAAATTGTCTTCGGTACGCTGTCTGTAAAGCCATGCAGGTTCTGTTAATAGAATACTGTCCCAGTTTACTATATCTAGGCCACCTTGTGGGGCACTGCAATTGGGCTGGTGAGAACGCTAACACGGGTGTTGTTGCTTCTGAGGGACTGCACATCATTGTGTGTACTCTGGACCATTCGAACATGGGGGACACACTTTTTAAGTACGAACGCACGGTTGCAACTGCCCGATTATGCCACATTGCACTTAGGCGACTGAAACAGGTACGCTTTTATACCGCTCTTTTTCATAAAAAACACCGAGAAATGATGTGGGCTTTTTCAGTGAATTACCCTGTTTCTTTGACCCTGATTTTTGATGCCTGTTTTTTCAGTTAAAGAAGGTACCTTTTTCTTGTCGTTGCAACAAACGAGGCTCCTTTGTACTGGTGCGTATGGTGGTATCTCAATGACGAAGGACAAACCACTGTGTATCGCACGTCGTGTTGGTTCTTACGCCGTTTTTTCTGCAACAGATTGCGAGGCCTCGCAATGCAAGGATTCGATTTCATTTGATTTACCAGAAGCGAATACACGGAAAATTCGCATAAGGGTAATTACGACAAGTAACATTCATTTTTGAATGCCAGGCCTCGCATTCCATTCCGAAATATGCGCAAAAGGTATAGTTTCAGCAAATGAAATGCGAGGCCTCGCAATAATGGAACAGAGAAAAAAAAATGGACAGGTCCACCAACTACACAGCATGTGCATTCACTTGATGCGGCGCTGCTGCATGGGTGCCCATACTGGTGCTGCAGGCATCTCCAGTTTTCATACTGTGGTCACCGCTGGCTTCACTGCCCAAAAGCTATGGTGGGCGGTTTGCAACTGGGTACCGCAGATGTGAACAACAAGATAAATGTGGGACTGGTTGACCGTTACCAGCAACCCAAAATGCGCACGCGCGGCAGATTTGAGCGCAAGCATCGCCATGCGCGTGTCGCTTGTGCAGCAATTTGCTGGCAAGAAATTTTATTTAACTGTAGCGTTAAAGGAGCCTGTGTTTTGTGGAATTGTATATAAAAAAACACATTTTTGATTCTTTGAGATGATTGTTCATGCCACGTACCATTGCGCATTGAGCGAAGAGGGAGCTCGAACGGACTGTCAGGCGATTGCGAGCTTTCTGTGCAACAGAACACGGGTTTACCAGTGCTGAATCACTATGGGCTGCCGTTGAATAGAACAAGAGTGGAGCCGTTTTCTTTTTTGATTATGCGCGCTTGCTGCGACTGAACCGGAAAACAGGGCACTCACTGCGGAGGTTGAAAAGCAGACCAGAGAGCCGAGCCGCCAACCACTTCAAGGAGGAGTTCTTCAACTTATACAAAATTTTGCGCTTGCGATGCATACCCCAGCACCAGGATGAGGACGCCCCGGGTTTTGCCTCTATCGGTCGGCAGAACAGGCGCCGGTTGCGCAGAACAGGACTGCTGCTGCTGCGCGAGGAAACCAGAAGGAATGGTCTGCGGGAAATATGCTTGAGACATGGCGATGGATGGAGAGCCGGCAGGTTCACCTAGGATTTTTTGGGGTCCAAAAATCCCAAAACCGGCTACAGTCAGAAATACTACTTTTTTTCTCAAATTGTACCATAAAGAGGGGATTTTTCGGAGTTAGCCCCCCCCCCCCCACCCTCCAAGTTGGAAATTTTCCAGCCCCTAGATCGACAATGCAGGCTTGATTCCATCTAAAATCGGCCATATCCGAGAAATATGACATTCACCACCTAGTTGCGAATAGCAGCTTTTGTATGGCTCAAACCATACATGTTTGTTTTTGGCAGGAAATACGGTTATTTGCTGATGGCGGCTCCAAACACTCGATAAGGTGCTCCAAAACCTTACAAAACACGTTCCTCTGAGTCCACCACACTCAAAATAGGGTACGAGGCCCTACAACTGACCACTCATGCCCCAAAAATGCTGTTCTAGGCAAAAAGATTGGCATTTTTCGGGCACAAAAAGCGGTTTTTTGGTGATGGTGGCTCCGGAACCCTTGATCATTTGCTCCAAAAGACTGCAAAACACGCTTCATTTGAGTCCAGCACCCTCAAAATATGGTATGGGGCCCTACCTGTGACTACTCAGGCCCCAAAAACACTGTTTCAGCCCCTAAATTGCGATCGCGGCGGTTTTTGGACGGTTCAGTTACGGGAATCCGGTACCTCATATAATCCCAGGTGTTGCGTCTGGATCAACAATTGTTACATTAAGCAGTATGGAAGGCATCCAACTGTCCAGGATCAGGCGCAAAATTGCACAGCCCTTGGCGTCGTTGAGATTCCGTGCAGGTTGCCGTATTTCAGAGGACACCCCACTGTAGATGTGCACATGGGTAGCATCGGCAGTGTGGCTGCAGCGCTTGTCAGAACAAAACGAATCTTTCATGATATCGTGACAGACCTCAGCCTGCTGGCGGAAAGACCTAGAAGGTTTTATAGTGATTTCAACACTGTGTGTTTGTTGTGCCTCTCGTGCTGCTTGCTGCTGGTGTAAGGTTTCCTGCTGCTTGTTTTTGATGAGGAAAATGCTTTTTTTTGCTGAAATACAACCAATCCAGGATAGCCCAAGCCAGAGATAAGCAAGTAGAAGGGAATCAGGATCAAAGCATGAAGGGCTGCAGCGTAAACAGTGAAAGATTTATAAATATTCACAGAAACTGCAACTCAGGGCGAATCGGATTGCATATTCACAAAGATAGTTGAAATGTTTTCGAAAAAGAGTTGGAAAACTGCCCCATGGTCACTCAATCTCCACAGTGCCATCTCAGGAGATCTGCACTCTTTGTTTTGGGTCCCATATGTGCTGAGGTGGCATGGCATGTGGCGATGAGGTCACTGCCATGTCACATGGGATCTTCCTACTTAGCTAGGCTGACCGGGAATTGAACCCAGGACCTCTCAAAAAGAGGTGCCCAGCCCCCTAGGGTGCATACCACTAGGATAGCTAAGAATTCATGAGAAAACATAGATAAATTCATAGGCTCTGCCCTGGATATGTCAGTTTTCAGTCACCTCAGAAGAAGATGAATTGCCTCACATTGATAGGGGATTAGAGGGTCCACCCCATATCCTGATTTAGTGTTTGGTTCCATAAGTCAAAATGTGTTTTCACCCATTTTGGTTAGGCCAATACTAAGATAAAAATGCTAGAGTGCTTAATGCAACTCCAATACAACTAGAGTATGCCTCACGGCATTGGAGAAGCACTTTTTCTTACTTCCCCCTTGTGCTGTGGTGGCCACCACTGTCGCAGGTTCAGGAAAAAGGGATTTTTTCTTGGCCTTTCCTCAGTTTCCACATCTACTTTAAAATACCTATGGCCTCCCTCACACTGGAAAAATGGGCGCTCACCATGGCTGGCGCCTTTTTGCTGCTGTGATCGTGACATTTCCTACAGAAAGCTCAGCGCTCATCGCGCTGCCGGGGTTCCTGTGGCTTGGTTGGGTTAGGTTGGGAGCATGCCAAAAACATGTGCATGTGCATCCCTCCCTCCAAGACGCAGCGCGACATAAACCCAACGCAAGACGCAATATACACACTCGCATGGGTTATCGTAAACCTGCAGGCGACCTGTGACCTGTCTTAGGGCGAAGGGAGTCGTAAAAATATTTAAGTTGCCCCTTGGTGGGGTCTTGGGTTCTGCTCAGTTCCTCCAGGCTGCTGCGTCTCGGCCCAAACACGGCCTACTCAGCGAGGCTGCGCGTGGGTATCAGTACAGACAGGAATGGGAGAATTATGGACGAATCCACGCAAGCGCGAAGCGACTACACCTAAATCCGTCAAATGACGGCCTAGAATTTTTCTAAGACAACACACCTGAGCAGAATCCAATTGTGCATCAGATGCACATTTTTACAAAAAATTTTAGTCATCTCTTCATTTCTTAAATGAAGAAATTCCTACGCAGAAAAAGGCGGCGCGCAGGAGCGGCTCTTAGCGAAGCGCCGGAAAATACAGAAAGCATGAGATTATAAACGTATGTCTCATGTAGACAAGAAAATGACGAGACACACATAAATAAATAAACATACAGATTCCACCCACACTGATAGAAAGAATCAAAAATTAAAGAAGTCCAAAATCAACGAAAAGGCTTCAATGAATCAGGTATAAACCTCAGGTGTGCTCGTCTCGTATGCAGCATGCACATTGCTCGTCTCGTGTGTCCGTGAACGAGTCTTGTAGCAGCGCTAACAAACGATAGAGGGCTAGATTAGAATGATTGCAGATGATTAGAGGTCGGATCAGGGTGATTGGACATACACACAAGTGCATAGCGACGTTTTTCGCTTGCGCCTCGTTTTTCTCCTCACTTTGTTTCACCCTCCAGCGCTAGGTAAGGTAGGTAGGCCCAGGTGGGGCCGGCACCAGGTAGAGTTCGTGATCGTGGGTATGATTAGGCAGCAAGACAGTGATTGCAGAAGGTTGTTCGCAAACTCGTGCATGCTCGTGCATTCACACACGCATTAAAGGGTAGGCCACGCGAAATGCGCACGGTAAACTTTGTTTAGGTTACCCAGGGGCTCCTCGGTACGTTCTTTAGGAGAACCTGAGGAGTCTCTTAACGCTCCCTTGCTTGACAGGGGTGTTTGAGGACAGCGTATTATAGGTCACACTGAGAAGCGTATAATACGTGGAGTGTGGCTTGGTTCCTCAGCCGCAAACACCCCTTCATTGGCCTTTGCTTTACAGGTGGGAGAGGTACAGAATGATTGGTGCACGCAGCAGCTGCCTCCAGCGGCTATCCCATTTTTCTGCCCGAGCTAAACAGGGGCGCTGATCACACAATCAATTGACTGCGTCTCCGCCAGGAGTGGCGAGGGCAGTTCGACTCCATGGACATCCACGCTGTGCACGTAACAAGAGCACCCCTTCCCTCCAAGCCCTAGCAGGGAAACGCGTTGTGGCGTCCCTGTTAGGCCACAGTTGCTTAGCAGCGCTATGTTCTCTTGTCTTCTTCACAGGAGGGTCATTAGGACCCACGACTTTCTTCTTCAACGAAACCCAGAAGCGCGTGAGTGTAGGAGTGGTAATCCTGAGTGGGGGCTTGAGCCAGTTGCAGGACTGCTCGCCCACCAAGATGGTGCCACTGTAGGTAGGGTGTGTAGAGTAGTGGTGTGTCTTGTCCCGCGTGCTTTTCCTCGTGGGCAGGGGAGTGCATTAGCTTTTGGCCTTTAGCACAAAATGGGCGTTTTGTATGCCCTTAGCACACTTGGCCACCCCTCCACTCTAGTAGGTAGGGCTTTTGCCGTCTTCCCCCAAGGATAGGCGCCAGCACAGAAATTGGGCGCCATAGGAGTGGTACTAGTTACTGTTACGGTCTAACATCAGCGAAGCCCGTTGATTCGGGAGCCACGCCCGGGGGAGAAGTGAGACACACACGAACATACGTAGCACACTCAGGGGTAAGGTTCAGTCCCTAGGTTTAGTCTTGGAGACAAGCGTCTCAGCGAGCCTCAGCAACTCACCAAGGTTGTTCTTGGACAGGTAGTCTACCAGAACTGAGTTTAGGCGTCCCTCAGGTAGAACAAACGCAGAGAAGGGCTGCCAGGTGGCCTCTTCGACTCCAAACCGTTCCCAGAGGGTGAGGAAGCGCAAACCCTGGTAATAGCGGTGGCGTAGGACAGACTTCACCAGGTAGAAGCCCCCCTTAGCCATCTCCTTGGCGTTCATGTCAGGGAGTTCCCCTGCAACTTCCATAGGGCTGGCAGCTCCTTGTAGGTATAGGGCGGCGATCTCCTCGTCATTAAGCTCCCATTCTTCCCCACAGAGGTCTATAGGATCATAGTAGCGCTTCAGATGTTGAGCAGTGCACACCAGGGTCCCCCCTAGACGGGAAGAACACCGCACGGTGATATGGTGTCCATCCACTGATAGAATCTTGTACGGCCCGAAGTATGGGTCATCGCTGGTGGAGCGTGGCCAGGCGGGTAGTCGACTGTTGTGCACCAGCACCCAGTCCCCCTCTTGGTAGGTGGCCGGTACTCGGTGCTTGTTCTTCTTGTTCCACTGACGCTCCCTCACTCTCTGGAGCATAGCCTTGGCCTTGTCCACCTTCGCTTGTTGCTCTTGGACCCATTCACCCACAGAAGAATGGGTGTCCTCTGGATAGGGGGCATGTAGGAACCACGCCAGTGCGCCCTAGGAATAGCTCATGGGGCGAGTAGCCAGTAGCTGAACTCTCTTGGGAGTTCATCATCAAGGATATGACGGGGAGTAGTCTCACCCAGTCTCTGGTGCGTTCAGTTTTGCACCATATCCTTACATTCTCCTTGAGGACAGGGATCTGTCGCTCACATAGGGGGTTGCCAATGTGCGAGTAGGGGATCCCCGTAGATGTCTGGACATTGAGGGAACCTCAGGACCCTCTTGTACCAGCCGGTATCTGAGCGTACTCGTACGTCCTCATCGGAGTTGATCTCCTTGGATGCCCCATAGACACAAAACCACTCTTCCAGGAGTATCTTGATAGTCTCCTCCCCGGTAATGTGCTTGGTACATCGGAACACCCTGGTAAACTTGGTCAACCCACAGGTAAGATGGCTAAATGCCATGTGTCAAAAGTCACTACATAAACCTCAAAAATGCGTTCACTCCCAAGCCTCCTAATCCTAGCCCAAAGGGGGAGGTGGCGTGTCATGGTATAGAGTACCACTCAGGACCATGCCCTACCCTGACATAACCTTGGTTGGACTTGGGGTCAATTGGGCTTGGAGAACTGCCCCATGAAGATGACCTCACAACATGGCAAAATCAGGCAAATCACACCATTATGCCAAAAATTTACTTATATACTCAAAAGTGCATACGGCAAATATTTAAATGCTCCATGCATGTGTCAAACCGGGAAGTAGTCTACAAGGGTGATATAGACCAAAGGTTCGTGCCCAAGAATATCCCATCCTTGGCACCGAAACTTCTCCAGTTATGTACATGACTTGCTTCACCAGTCAACTCATGAACTTGGGACCTAATTTTGTGGGGCCTCGTGTGCCACGCCAAAGTGACGACGTAATCTGACATATGGTGAGGTATAACACCGAAGCATCTGCCAACATATAAGCAACATACCACAGTTCACAGATCTCTAGGCACTTTACTGTTAGCCGACCAGTTGAGCACATAAAACACAAAAATGAGCATAAAATGAGGTCAAAAACATGCAAATAATGCCAAATTCAAGACAATTACAATAGTATAAAACTTCGCTCACCCATGGTATCAACATATGATTCAAGACACAATTGCCTGGAACAATTTGCGAACAATCCCCCCACTTGGATCCCCACATGAACGCATTGGGGTACCTTCGAACCTCCTCCCAACACGCACCATGAAAATGGGAAAATTGATAGCGGCGCTTGTGGGTCGCTCCGTAAGCCCTCCCACATGCACTATATGAGCGGTAGACTTAGTCTAACGCTATGGAGTTCACCATTCGGGCATGGGCGGAGCCCTTGCCACGTATGACTCCAAATATATCTTCCTACAAACGCAGATATATAACATGGGCGTGAGCATAGCGAAGCACATACCATGCATATAACACATGCCCTCAAAAGGTGGCTCCTACCATGATATGCCATGCCCCTCCATGGACATAACTACACGTTAAAAATACGTAGGAACCCCGGGGAAAGTTTCTATGCAACACCAACACTCATGCGGTACACTCGAAAGTCGCATTAAAATTTTCGTTATATATCACTTTCTACCCTCTTGACCATTATCCCTTGCTACACCAGGCATGTGTACACATCAAATAGGTTTGATGCTTTCTGAATTCAGTTCAGACCAAGGCGCTTCCAACCCATTTCTCGAAATTGGTTTTCCTCGCCGTGAGCCGGAGATATGACCTTTCAAAGTGGCCTCACGAATCAATTTTGTTTCGCCTATATCTCCAAGCAAAATGAAGGGCACAACCAAAGTAAGGTTGATTCGTGATCAGGGAAAAATGTAGGACCACTCAGAATTCATCATATTAAGTGCGGCGATGTCGAAGTCGAAAATCCGATTCTGAAAGTCTGAAAAAATCGGATTAATTTTGCGAGTGTATAATATGGAAATTGCGGAAGCAACGAACCCTTTACTGATGAAATCCGACCCTTCAGCGGGGTTTCCGCCAAAATATCTGTAAATAACAGTTGACAAATCGGTTACCGCAAAATCGCGAGCCAACTGACAGTCGCCGATACATTGAAAATCAGAACGGAAGGCGGAAAAATTACGGAAACTTTATGATAAAAAAACCCTGTTGGGTCCTGATATTCTGATATATAAATCTCAGCTGGCGGCGCCTCGGTACTGAATATGGCCGCTCATAGCCGGAACGGCCAAACCTATCACACTATCACATCGGGTTAGGCCAGGTGGATGGGAGAGTATGATATCAGCCAATGGCGGCTCACCGGCAAATAGATACACACCCCAAGTGACCCAAAGATGGCCACAGGGGTCCGAACCGGCTTCACCCCCCTTCTCAGAGCGTTGTACCCGCTCGGAGGTCATTGAAGAGAGGATGGGAGGACCCCAATGGGCTCCAGCCCCCCGCCCCATGTCCGAAGGACACATGGAGGCCCCACACACGTCGTAGGCGTCCCCCATGCCCCAAGAGAGGGGTGAGGACACTCATAATCGGTGCCCTACACCATATCCGGTCTCCTCTTGATCTACAACATGGACCAAGGGGATCAAAGATAGAGAAACATCGTCGGTCGACCTAAATAAGTATACCACAATGAAATATATATGTGGAGATCGAGTGAAGGGGGTACATGGCCAATCAAGGCCCATAAATCCCCAGATGAACGCCCTCACCCGTCTCCCAAGCACAAAAACATACAGAAATGCCAAGGGGGATCTATTATGGTGCTACGGCAGTCACCAAATGAACCAACACGTCCTTGACATCCAAAGAAATGTTCTTTTTCTTCAGATACTCCATCCAGACCGTGGTATACCTTGGCACAAAGCTGCTCGGAGGCTCCCACAAATTCCTGGATGCGGCGAATTCCTTCCAACGGACTTTATAAAGCCTCCCCCCAGGCGTCCCCGGGTCCGGCTTGTCCGCCAGGATCCTCTCGGCGGTGAAGTCGTCGTCCTCACCCTTGTCGTCCGAGTCCACATCGCCGGCCGTGAACTCGAAGGTGACGAGACATCCGCTGGGGTCTGGTGCTCGGGGACGAAGCTGGGTATGGTCGCGGTCCAGGATCTTGTTATCCCCCACACAAACCGCATACACATCCTGCCCGACCTTCCGCACGATTACCCCCGGCACATACCAAGACGCCTGCCGATGCCTGGACAGGACATCCTCGTGGTGCCGCTCCACCCACACGGTGTCTTGGAGAGCATATTTCTGGACTTTTCCCTGCTTGAAGTACTTGGCCCTCTTCTCATGCTCGTCCTAAAGTGCCTTGCACACCTTGGCCGCTGTGTCGTCCGCCTCAGCCATCATAGCGTTCGCAACCCCGGCCACTTTGCCATGGTTCAACCACGGGAGAGTGAGTGACACTCGATCCCGTAGAAACAGGATGCGATGGGGCGACAGTCCAGTGGCCCCTCCAAGGACGTGGGTACGCCTTGAGTACTCTCCACACTGAATTCTACCAGTTCCGGCCCGGTTCGTCAATGTGCAGCAGGCGGAACTTCTCGAACATCTGCCGCCCGGCCACCTCAGCCCGGCCATTCGACCGGCTGTGGTACGCCACGGTCTTGGCGTGCCAAATCCCCATGTGCTTGCACATCGTCTTGAACCACGTCTCCACGAATTGACTGCCCCGATCGCTGCAGATGACAGCTGGGACATCAAAAATCGTCAGCCAATGCCTGATCATGGCGTTGGCGACGGTCTTGGCCTGCAGACCCACTCCATGCTTGTCCTTCTTGTCCTTCTCTTTGGACTTCTTGCCCGGGACTGCCACGATATACCCGCTGTGCCTGTCCACCGCCAGGATGACACAATCATAGGTCTCTCCTTCCACGGTGACCTCCGGCATGGCGAACACATCCATGGCTACGGACCGCATAGGGGCCTCCGGTATAGTCGTATACACCGGGTTGCCCGCTGTCGAATGGTTGGGGCTCTTCGTGGTCCGACACACGGCGCAGTCGCTGCAGTACCTGTCCAGGAGGGCGTAGTAACCCGGTGGGAACCTGAAGCGCCACTCCAGGTCCTGCTGCATCTTGTTCCGACCAGGATGCATGAGCTGAGCGTTATGCCAGTGGTCAATGAGCGCTTCCATTCGATTTTCAGGGACCAATAGCTTGTCCTTGAGGACCAGTTTGTCCCCATCCTCGGTCAAGCCCTCAGGCCATTCACGGCATTCCAGTACCTGCTCCAGTGCTCGGATGCCGCATAGTCATCCGACCAGTCCTCTGTGAGCACCGACCTGACTAGCTCTACAGGGGCGACCATCCATTGCTCGAGGGTTTCCTCTCGCATAGCTTGGACTAGGGCGCCCCGGAAATTGGCCAGGTCCGTACGGTTTGCCATCACCACAAAGCACTTGACCCTCTCTTGCTCCATGGCCTTCTCCATCTCGATGATGTGTTTGGCCTCCTCAGTCTCCTCGGCGTCCCCATGTCTGGATATGTCCATCCATGCCTTGCCTGCCGGGTAGGCCCATCGACTGAGGCGATCAGCCACAGTGTTGTCCTTCCCCGGGACATACAGGACGCTGAGGTTGAACTTGGCGAATGTCTCATGCCATCGGGCCCTCCTTGCCGCCGGTCCCGAGGGGGTGTCGACGTGCTCCCTGTGCCAGCTCTGCAAGGGCTGATGGTCCGTGCAAACCACCACCGGTTGCAATACGATGTGGCCAGACCACTTCCTGAGCGCACAGACGATGGCGTACGTCTCCTTCTCCCTCGCGGTCCAGGCTCGACGTTGGCCCTCGGCCAGGATCCGACTCCAGAACGCCACGGGTACGTGCGACCCGTCGTCCCGGATCTGCTCGAGGACTGCCCCTACAGCATAGTCCGAGGCGTCCGTCCGTAGCACGAATCCCTTATCCGGGTCCACCAGGAATAGCCCCAGCTGACCCCGGAGTCGCTCCTTCAGGCGGCTGAACGCATCTTTGGCCTCAGGGGTCCAGGCAAGCTTCTTCTTGCTCCCCTTCCGGCCATCGAACTTGCCCACCTGCAGCATCTTGTGCAGCGGCCCCGATAGTTCTGCATACATCCGGACACAGCTCGAATAGTAGTTGCAGAACCCCATGAAGGATCGGAGTTCGCTGATGGTCTGGGGCTTCTCCGAGTGGTGCAGGGACGTCAGCTTCCCAGGCATGGGACGGCGTTGCCCGTGACAAACCACGTGACCCGCGAACTCCACTTCCTTCACGAAGAGTGAGGCTTTGGTGGGCTTGCACACCATATTGTGCTTGTCCAGCTCGCTGAGCACTCGGCGCACATTCTTCTCATGCGCTTCGATGAGCTCGTCCTCAGTCATGTTCTCGGTGCCAGATCCGATGATGATGTCATCCACAAAGGGGTCGGCACAGTCCCGGACAGGACCGAGTAGGTCCTCCATCATGCGCTAGAAAGCGGCGTTGCCATTCTAGGCGCCCATAGGCACCACTTTCCATTGCATGGGCCCCAGCGGCGTCGACATCGCTGTGCAGGGCCTGGAGTCCGGGTGTAGCGGCATCTGGTGATAGCCGTGTTTCAGGTCTAACACCGTGAAGATCCGCTTTTTCTGTTGCTTTTGGAGGATGGTGTCGATCAAAGGAAGCGAGTACGCGTTGTGCTCGGTCTGCTCGTTCAAACCTCTGTAATCAACCACCAACCTCCACTCGCCCTTCTCTTTCTTGGGCACGATGAAGGCTGGGCTGGCCCACTCACTGTCGGAGGGTTGGATCCATCCCCGCTCAATGAACTCGGCCAACAACTTCTTCATGGCCTCGGCCCGATCGCCCTGAAGTTGGTACTCCCGATGACGATAGATCTTGGGGTTCGGCTTCAGCGTCCTCCTCGCTGTGCCAAACCTCCCACGATCTGGAGGGTTCTTGTTGGCGACGCCACTGAATAGCCGCGGATAGGCCTTGATCAGCCCCTCCTTCAGCTCGGCGACCTTCGGGTTCTCCTGGGCCTCTTCAGTCGCTTGCTTAGGTATCGATGAAACCGACCACACTGCGGTATAGGCCTCTTCCGGGTTTTGAATCCTACTTCTCCCCGTCAGATATGCCGTCTTCATCGTCGTGCGGTGCATTTCCCAACGATAAACTTCGGAAATTTGCGGCGTCGGCCTGGTTCTTGTCGCTATCGGCCCCCATTCTTGCAAAATCCCACGTTGGCGGGTCCGACCCAGCCGGACCATCCTATTGGTCCGCGATGTGATCCATGACCCTCGCCACGAACTCATCCTTCTCGTACTAGCCGGTGACCAACATCCTGTCATTCCACCAATGCGGAGATGCGACCATGCCCCGCCTCTTCTTGGCTGCCACACGGTCGTGCATCCCCATCTGCATGTAGTTGACGACATCGTCGATCTTGGCGTGGGACAGGACGTCAATGCCATCCACTGGCTGATCCGTCTCCGCCTTGGGCTCAAACATGACCCGCATGGGCACCGCCTCAACTCTACGGATGAAGACTTCGTCACTTGTGGGCTGGGGTAGCGCTCCATCCACCAGGAAAGCCTTGGTACCCCACGCCTGACCCGAGGAGGGCATTGATACACCCTTGGCGTCCTTGAACATCACCTCTGGCCCGAATGACATCTCGTTCAGGGTGATGGTGTCCAGCGTCGACTTGAGACCATCCAGCGGACATGGGGTGGACCCTATGCCGGTTATGACCAGGATCCCCTTCGCCCTATCCGCGACGATCTTCTCCACCGTACGTCTGGTATTGTCCAGGGAGCCATGCCAGTACATGGGCCCCCACTCCTTCAAACCCCAATGCCTGTGCCAGGCTGAGTCTCCTCAATGCTAATGCCTCCTACACTTCCGCAACAGTGGGGCATCCCGGGAAGCGAAGACGTCCGTCTCGGGCGCTTCGGCTCCCAGCTTCTGGATCATCCTGGCATACACCTGCGGCGCCATTCCATACTCCTTGAGCTGAACTCCGCGGTCTCCTCTGGACTTGGCACCCACAGCCTGCACCGCTCGGACGATCCGATCCTCTTCCTCAGCACTCCATGAGGATGATCCGCATGCATAATCCGTGGACAGCCAGGAGGGGCATTCATCATCTTCCCGGACCAGCGTTGCGCGATGGATGGAAGTCATACCCCATGATCATATCCCAATCTGTAATGTCGGCCACATAGAAGCCCCCCCACAGCCCACCCCTACGCCACAACGCAGGCGGCTTGAACGTGGCGGTCCGCCACATCCTCCTCGCCCTGTACCTCCACCACCGAGACCTACACCTCCGAGACCCACAACTCCCGGCCCCCCAAGCAGCAGCCCTGAGGCCAGAAGCGTGGGCCGACACGGCACCAGAGGAGATAGCAGCCTACCTCCGAATCACTTGCCGCCGGTTCAACAACGCCCTCGGCCGACGGAAGGGAACACCTTACCCACTCAGCGCACTCCTCTACCCGGCACACCACCCCCACCCGGCACAACAGAAGCCGCCGCCCCCGACGAGGCCAGCGCCACGCGGATGGGCCTCACGGACCAGGAAACTTACGTCAGAGGCCTCAAGACGAGCCTTGAAGAGGCACACCGCTGGCACGCCCGCTCCCCGTCGCCCCCACGGGACAGGGGGGTTCACCCGCCCCCGACACCCACCAGGCCAAGAAGACCAAGACAGCCCGCCAACGCGCCCGCCAGCAGGGCGCGACGCCCCGACCAGGGCCCGGGTCCACCCACAGCGCACCACCCCACGCCCAGGCCCCCGGGGCGCACCAACAACACCGCCACCGCCAGCGCCCACCACCAACACCGTACCGCAGCACCCAAACCCTGCAGCGCAGTCAGCCACCACCGCCCACACACGTCCACAACATGCCAGGACCACCATACGTGCAGAGCCAGGGGACATGGTGCCACCAACACCACCACCACGCCCCCGTCCCTCCCAACCCCTACCCCCCAATGCCCCCATGCTACAGCGACCCCCACCAGCTACATCCCCACCATGCCCCAGCACAACCAGGCCCCACGAACCACCCACCCCACATAGCGCACATCACCGCACCACACCATCGTGTATTCCACCACCACCAGCCCCTGCCACCACACCCACCAACGCCGGGGTACCACACACAACCAGCACACCCTCCACACCACCACCACGCGGTCCAGCACCACCCGCCGCCCCCGCTACACGGGCCCACGACACACGAGCCACGGTACACCCCCATGGACCCGCGAGGAGCCGCGCACGCACACCAGCAACACCAGGGCCTAGTAGGAGCGCTCCACCACCACCAGCAGCCCCCCCACCCACACCCCATACCAGCGAGCACCATCTACCAGCAGCCACCCATTACATACGGACCACAGCCCCACCCGGACGCTCATGCAGCCGCCTCCCACCCACACCCCGGCACCACAACCAGTCAAGAACAGCAAGGGCCGCACAGCGCACACACACAACACCCACACGCCCCACAGGGACGCCCGGACCCCCAGCCAGCACAACACCCACCCCCGCCCCCCCCACCCCACCACCACCAGCAGCCCCCCCACCCACACCCCATACCAGCGAGCACCATCCACCAGCAGCCACCCATTACATACGGACCACAGCCCCACCCGGACGCTCATGCGGCCGCCTCCCACCCACACCCCGGCACCACAACCAGTCAAGAACCACAAGGGCGCACGGCGCACACACGCAACACCCACACGACCCACAAAGACGCCCAAACCCCCAGCCAGCACAACACCCACCCCCGCCCCCCCCACCACCAACAGCACCACCCCCACACCACCCCCCCCCGCCGCCCCCCCGAGACCAGGCCACGGACGCTACACGCGGCAGCCAGCACCAGCCAATAGACGTCGATACCCCCGCCGACACACGCCACCGCGAATCCCCCCTCCCGCGACCGCCACAAGAGACCCCATCACCAGACCCCACGTGCGACAACGACGACCACCCCCCCCAACCCACACCAACCCCCCCATCACACCCCGCACCACCAGCCGCCGCACCGGCCGAACCCTACGCCCTACACAACCCCGCAGCGGTATGACAGCACCTCCAGGGACTCGGGAAACACGACGTCGTGCTGTGCCTCCGCACCTCCGGCACCAGCACCCGCATCCGGGCGGCCACCCTGGTCCAGGCGGCCACCCTGGGGGAAGTCGTCCGAGACTTCCTCTTCGACGCCTTGCTCCACGTCGCCCGACACGACCGCCCCCCACGCGCCACCCTAGACGGCGAGAGCCCGCCCCCCACGGGGAGCCGGATCTGGGTGCCCCCCATCGACTGGGGGCGACACCTAGTCGGACACCCCGTGCCGGGGCGGGTGGACAACAAGGGCGACACCTGCTACCACGAGCCCAACATGGCCCACCCCCCACCTGGCGCCACCCCCGACAGCAGTAAAGAGTGGGAGCGGGAAACATGGGTAGCCTGGATGGCCTCCCTGAGCAACTTCCGGCACCACGTCCCGGGGGACATCCCCACCCCCGACGAGCAACAGCCAGCCCCCTCCACGTACATGACCCTCATGTACAATCTGCACTACACCCTCTCCACCACCAACTACCACGCACCCACTGACCACTGGGTGGTAGATGGCACCGACTCCCTCCTCCCCGCCGACTACGCCCCCCCCCCACACAGCCCAGGCCCCGACACGTACGCCAGGGGGGACGACCCAGACGACCCCCACATCTGGGGCACGTGGGAACGCAAATCCCTGGACATGCTGCTCTCCATCCGCAGCACCAGCCAGGGCCTTGGTAGGGCGATGTATTGCCTCGCCAAGTGGACCCAACGGACCTGGGGGATCCCCACGGACCAGTGGGTGTTGGTGGTCACGCTGCGCCCCCAGCAGAGGACCCCCAAACCGCAGGGGACCCACCCCCCCACGCCCCACCACCCTACAGCTCTGCCCGTACATGGTGGCAGCCCGCCTCATGACGCTGCTGTGGCCGGGCCCACACACCCCCACCCAAAGCTACCCCCACCTCACAGAGGAGGACATGCCCGGCATCCAGCGATGCTTCTTCGAAACCCTCGACTACCTCCAGCAATCACACCCGCACGTCCTGGAGCAGATATGGCTACCCTCCGGGTAATCCACGTGCCCGCGCAGCCGAGACAACGCCGTCACACCAGCACCAGCACGCACGGATCACCAGGGAAGACGCGCGCACACGCCCTGTGCCCGAACCCGCACCCTCGTTCTCGCTACTTGCAGGACCCAGCATCATATGCCCGCCCCCGAAGCCCAGGACCCTCCGCCGTCTCCCACAGCCCTCTCCTCCGCCTCCAACTCCACAACCTCCACCACCACGACCACCTCCTAGACCGCCACCACCACGTCCTCATCCAGCACTCCACCCCCCAGGCCGCGGGGGACACCTCTCAAACGGGCCCCCAAACATGCCCCCACCGCGAGCAGCCCTGCCGCCGCCAAGGCCCACGCCCCGACGAGGCCCACACCCGCGACCCAGCCGAAACCCAAGACCCCCGCCAAACAGCGATCCCAAACCCGTCTGCGCGCCACGACCGCAACCCGCAGCCAAGCCCAAACCCAAGTCCGAACATGGCGCCACGACGGCAGCGCGAACCCGGCCCCCCGAGGACGTCCCCTATGACATTCGGTCCGAGCTGCCCCAGGCCCGAAGGCAGCAGCGCCCAGCGCGGCGCCCCCCCACTGTCACCGACGCCACAGCCACCACCTTCATGGCAAAGCGCGCCGCGGCCAAAGCACGACGCACCTCATCCCGCCACCTCTCAAAGCCCACAGACCGCCCCCGACCAGGCCAGAACGACGCCAGGGTCCGCCAGCAGCGTCCCCGCCCCCCTACCAACCCTCGATGACAGCCCACATACAGCGCATGCCCCACTACCGCCGCCGCCGCGAGTTCCCGCCCAACCCCGAGGCGGGGACCGTACGCGCACACCCGCGGGTCCACATCCGCGCGCGCCCCCACTCCCCACGCACCCCCACGGAACAGGACTACGAGGAATCCCCAAGGCCCGCCACCGCCACCGGTCCCCACGACCCCGTCACACCCACCCACGCCCACTCCTCCGCCCAAGACCGCAGGCCCGCCCAGGAACAGTGGTGGCAGCGCTGGACCCACACGCAGCTCTGGGAGCTGCGAGAGTGGGCCCGGGGAGAGCCCTCCCTCGAGGGCCTGGTCGATCAGCCCCGCAAGGGGTCGGTGGAGAACTGCCGCCTCCGGCTGGCGGGGGGGTGGATGCCGCAGGCCGCATGGGAAGCCATGCTGGCCGATGCACATCACCTTCTGGGAGTCCACCCCCGCACCCTCCCCACGCCCCAGGACCACCCGTATGTCCTCAGGCGCCTGCGGGTGACCTTCCAGGAGACGCAGCGAGACGGCATTCGCCTGTGGGACATCACCCAAAGCCCAGCCCCGCACAAACACACCCCCTCACCACCCCACAAGCGTCGGCGCACCGACACCGGCGACACCCACAGCACCCCAGGAGCCCTGCGCGCCACACAACACGACGCGCCTGACCCCACGGCCAGCGGCGCCGCCACCTAACCCCGTTACCCAGCAAACCACCACCACGGGGCGCCACGCCAGGCCCCGCCCAGAAGTCACCAAACAAACCGGACGCCGAAGGAAGCCAACGCACACGACAACGAGCACCACTACGCCCAAAGGCACCGAACCCAGGCCCGCTACCGTCGCAACCACCTAACCGAGCCAGAACCCAAGCACAAATCAAACCCGAGCCACACCCCGAAACCACTAACCCTTGACTCCTAACCAAGCCCGCCGAGGGAACAACGTAACCACAGCCCACACCCACAGCCCACACAGCCGCCTAACCGGCCAGCTCCAGAAGCAAAGAGACACCTCACCAAACCCACCCTGACCCAAGCCCGTGTACATCAGGACGCGCGAGCCGCACCCCTGGGGCGCGACCACCGCCACAGCACCAACGACACACGCCAGAGGACACAACGCTATTGCACCGCCGCACCAGCCGCCCATGCCTGTGCCTGCAGTGTACGCGCGCCCCTGTTTTTCTCTTTTTTGTTTCTTTTCCAAAAAAAAAAAACAAAAAAAAAACAACAGAAAATAAGGGGGGGAGGAAGAGGGACACAACCACCCATGGCACACGCGCACCGCACACAGCACGCACACCAGTGAACGGGAGCCCAGTGGCCCAGGACACCGCACATGCAACACAACACACCGAGCGAGCACAACGGTGAACAGGAGCCAGCTGGCCCAGGACACCGCAGAGGCAACACAGCAAACCGCGCGGGCACACCGTTGAACAGGAGCCCAGCGGCCCAGGACACTGCACACACGTAGGGCGGCCGAGGGATAGGAAAAAACCAATACCCCATGGGTCGGACGCACTGGGGTGACCTAGCCGACCCACCGGGCTAGTGGCAGGAGCGGTACTCCAAGGCCACTGGTCCGAGCCCGGCCAGGCTGCATCGGGGCAAACGTCAAATGGCAAACGTCACCTGGAGCCATGGAAGCAACCGGTGACAGGTGAGCTGGTACACAGTCCAGGAGGGGGTCACCTGCCAAGCAGAGTGGCCCCGCAACTCAAGCCACAAGAGTGAGGCGGTCGTACCGTAGACAAGCGGGAGCAATACCCCTTGTGGTGAGAGATACTCCACACGGCTGGGCAGCCCCCCAGAGCTGCCGCCCAAAGGAGGGGGCATGTGGCCCTACGCATGGACACATGTGGGGACACCCTCCCACCTGGGACACATGGACCGGGTGGCCGCGACAATGCCTTCCCAAGCACATGCGGGAGCGGCTCAAGAGGCACCTGACATAGGGCAGTGGGAGGGACAGGACGTCCCCTTGGTAAGACCTTCTTCCTGCAATATCAAAGGAGGCATCCCGAGCTCCCGAAGATACCTACCTACCTACCTTCCCGGATAGAGTGCTTCTCTTCGCCAAATCAGGGCGGTTCAAGCGCTCGTGCTCCCAGAATTCCATACTGATTTTGGCCTCATGGGTGCCACCACCCATAATCTCTCCATTGGCCACCTTCAGGCGTACCGGTCATCGGCTGGGCTTCCTCCTTGAACAACCCTCTCCGGACCAGGCTCACCTGGGCACCGGTATCCACCAAAACATCCACCACCAACTCCTCTGGTCCGCACCGTACGCGCACCCTCAAGTGCAACTGCCGCTCGTCACCATGTGGTGTATGGACGACTCTCACGGCATGCAACCCTAGCACATCCGGGTGCATCAGGACCTCGAGGGTATGGTCACGGATGGTGTAGATCTTGGGCTGGTCTTGCCCGCCCACGGGGCTCTCCTTGGTCGCTCCTTTTTTCTTGCCACGTCCCTTGCCCACATTAACTTACCTCCGCAGGGCGCTCCAGGGGTTGGGGGTGGCGAAACTCAGTGGTTTTTGGCTCTTCTGGAGCGTTCCTCGGCACCCGATGTGCCTTCGCCTTCTCTTGGATTCGACTGATTTTCGGAGGAGAGACCTCCGAGGTCCCACTCCCGTGGGGGGTCCTATAGACATGGCCTGCCGCAGCTCCCTCCTGCTGCGATCCGCTCAGACTTTGTCCACCATGTTGCTGGGCTTTGAGTTCCTCCAACGTCCTCAACATGTCCTCAGCAACCTCCTCGATCGACCTCACGCGTCGATCTGGGCCGGGTCCTCCACCATAGCCTTTGCCTCCGCCTTTCCCTGGGCCCTTTTCTTGGCCTTTTCCACCGTCTCCGCCCTTTGCCTTCCAATCGGCAATTCTTTGCTCCTTGGGCGTCCTGTCGGGATGGGCGGCGAAGTAGGCCTTCTTGTCCTCCTCATATACCTTGCAATGCCGGTGGTCATGTGCATGGTTGTTCCCCTTGCCGTAGCAGACCCAGCAACCGGTGTGCTGCGATCTGTACTCGCGGAACGAGAGCGGCGCGTTCCCGATCCTCCGCGGTTCTCTGCGGTTCTTGTTTCTGGGGTCCAGGCGGTTCCACCTGGACCTGTCCTGCCCATTCCCTTTCATGTTGTGCGCTACGAACGCGAAGAAGTGGGCTTCTTCATGATCCTCTGGGGTGGTCATGGTCCAGCGATCTTAGCCGCTTCCACTCCCTTCCTCCGCAGCGCCGACCGTGTCCCCCTTGACCTCTCGCTGGTGGCGATCTTCTCGATGGCCTCAATGTCCATGGCCCTGTCGATCCTGCACGTGGGCCTCGTTCTTGGCGTTGAGCTTCAGCTCCACAGTGATGTACTTCACGATCTCGTCCAGGCTCATGCGGGCGAAGATGACCTGCATCCATAGCGGCTCGCCGCGCCTCCACTCCACGTTGTTGAGGCGCATCAGCCTTTGCCCCATGGTGTCGCCGAACACCTCCACGTAGACGGCATTCTTCAACCCCAACATTCGGCTGGGCTCGCCAAGGTTTCGCCGGAAAAACTCCATTATTCGGGCTGGGTGTCTTCTGATGCCATGATCCGTACGGCCACGCGCTTCTTTGCTCTCTTCTTCTCCTCATCCTCCACTCTTCTCTTCCAGTGCCCGGGGAGGACGTCCTTCAGCAAGTGTCGGATCTCGCTGGCCTCATTCCAGTCCTCCACCAGCTTGAGGCTTCTTCGGTACTTGCGGATGCACCGATTCCATTCCCGGACCCTCAGTTCCCCGCGCTCCAGCGGTAGCGGAATGGACCACAAGTCCTCCAACTTCTGGTTGGGGGCGTCCACTCGCTCCTCATCCTCCAGCCACTGGAGGCAGGCCTGCTCCGTCTGGATCACTCCTTCGCGGATCTGATCCCGGAGCTCCTCCTTCAGGTCCTGCGCCAGCCTGTGTGGGAATGTTCGACATACCCACTTGTCCCTTGTCGCTCCCTTCATCTCGCCGATGACCTCCTCGGCGAAGTCCTCCCAATCCAGGATGAGATCATCCAGGTTGGAGGGGTTACCATCGTAGTAGGCGATTTTGATTCCCCTGAGGTCGTCAATCCTGATGGCGTCTCCGACGTCCGCAGCCACCACTCCACCCAGACGGATACCACCTGTGGCCGGGGTGTGTGAGTACACTCCCCGTACATCGCTCTCCTCCATGGAGTACGGTCCAGTTGGGCCTGAACCCAAGGGGTTTGGAATGCAGGAAAGACTTGCTCCAACGACTGTCCATATCCCCGTATTGGGGTCCTTCACCCACAGATTTCCGCCTGGATGGCCTCGACCATGTCTGTCGGCACTTCCCATGGTTCGCCCCTGCATGGTCTGGCTCATGGATCACCTCTTCCGCATAAACTGCATGGGCTGTCGTAGTGGTTGGTGGGTCCTGGGGGGCATGGGACATCTGTACCGTCAGGCTCCTCGGGTCCGTGGTTGCGTGCCCTTCCCGCATGGACCCAGCCGGTGCCGTGTGTTCCCCGAGCATTGTGGATTCGCTGAACATGGGAACAAACGGCAGCGCACCCGGGTCAACACGCGGAGGCGCGTAAGGTGCCTCTGCAGGGCCGCGCATGGGTTTATCCATGGCGCTCCTGAGGGTCTTAACCCGCTCTACCAGCTCTGCCGCTGCTGGCTTTGCCGGGAGCTCCGGACCCGAGGAGAGGGGTTGTGACTCCTCTAGCCTTTTCAGGCGTCCCGACATGTCCTCCACCAGGTGGAGGAGGCTGTCCACCACTCGCTGCTGCTTCTGCAGGGCCAGCACCAGATTATCCCGGTACCGGTCCTGTTAGGCTCGCAGCTCCGCCATGTCTCTCTCCGCTGCCGACTGGTCATCCAGGATCCCCGCGACGTCCTCCTTTAGACCGTCCTTCGCGTTGTCCGGGCCGTCGAGGTGCTGCACGATGGCGTACATCCCCATCTTTGGGTACTTGCCGATGAGGAAGGATACGTGCTCGCAGTGGCACTCAGCGTGCTTTCCACCTGATCCGGTGCATCCCACGGTTCCCGGGGCCCCGGACTCCTCCGCCATGGGTGTGTCGCCCATGCTATCCCGCGTTGGCTCCGTGTGCTGGGCCACAGGCGCCGTTCTGGCTCTGGTGGGCCTTTCCAACGCCTCGGCGTCATGCTCCAGGCTGGGTTCTGGGGCCGTGTTCGCCCTTGTGGGCGGTCTGGTCGTCTCCTCCGACTCCGAAGGTTGCTCATAAGCTGTCTGATAGCCCTCGGAGTGCCCCTCGGAGTCTGCAGCTGACCACAACCAGACCGGGCTGGGATCCGTCTCCATCGCCCTGGCTTCAGCCGCGGATTTTGGGGACCAGCGCTTCCGGTAACGCCGAGCTCTGCTGTTGCTACCAGTCTCCTCCAACTCCTCCGCAGCGGAGCGGAGATTGCAAGCCTTGCGGCATTGCCTTTCGCACATGGAGGCCAGGTCCTCCATGTCCAGCCCATGTCCTGCAAGGGCTCTCCGTTCTGAGCATCTTCGCTCTTCTCGGGCTTCCCAGTCCGGCGTCGACTCGACAGACTCCACGATCTGCACCCGGGGCGTCCTTGAACGGGGCTCATGAGGGCCCAAGTCCCCGGTGCGGCGGTAGGGGGCAGGTACTCCTCTGCTACCATAAAGAAGGTCCCTACCAGGACCGGCCCCTGCTGTACCCTTCCGCCATAACCCGTCACTTCCAGGGTCTTGCTCCTCACCAGGATCTGCATTTCCACAAAGAAAAGAAAAAAACTCCTTCACACAAACCCTTGCAATACCCAAGCACAATCCAAATCCAATCCACACTGCCGGCTTCTGTTCAGCACACCGGTTGTCTCACGGTGGCGAGCATGTACAAGAATTGCACCAAAGAGGAAAGCCCACAAATTGGCATATGAACACAAATAAAGCAAAGTTGGGGAAAGATGGAAACATACACAATCACAGCCATAGACCCCTCATTCCCTGGACTCAAAACCTTCCCTGGACTCGCCAACATGATGCCCTGAACCCAGTCAAATGAGATGGCTAAATGCCATGTGTCAAAAGTCACCACATAAACCCCAAAAATGCTTTCACCTCCAAGCCTCCAAATCCTAGCCCAAAGAGGGAGGTGGCGTGTCATGGCCTAGAGTGGCACTCAGGACCATGCCCTACCCTGACATAGCCTTGGTTGGACTTGGTGTCGATGGGGCTTGGAGAACTGCCCAATGAAAATGACCTCACAACATGGCAAAATCAGGCAAATCAGACCATTATGCCCAAAATTTAATTATATACTCAAACGTGCATACGGCAAATATTCGAATGATCGATGCATGTGTCAAACCGGGAAGTAGTATACAAGGGTGATATAGACCAAAGCTTCCTGCCCAAGAATATCCCATCCTTGGCACCGAAACCTCTCCGGTTATGTAGATGACATGCTTCACCAGTCAACTCATGAACTTGGGACATGATTTTGTCAGGACTCGTGTGCCACGCCAAAGTGACCACGTGATCTGGCATATGGTGAGGTACAACACCGAAGCATATGCCAACATTTGAGCAACATACCATAGTTCACGGGTCTCTAGGCACTTTACTGTTAGGCGACCAGTTGAGCACATAGCACACAAAAATGAGCATAAAATGAGGTCAAAAACATGCAAATAATGCCGAATTCAAGATATTTACAATAGTATATAACTTCGCTCACCCATGGTATCAGCATATGATTCAAAACACAATCGCTTGTGACCATTTGCAAACAATCCCCCCACTTGGATCCCCACATGGACGCATAGGGACACCTTGAACCTCCTCCCAACACGCACCATGAAAATGGGAAATTGATAGTGGCGCTTGTGGGTCGCTTCGTAAGCCCTCCTACATGCACTTAATGAGCGGTAGACTCAGTCTAACGCTATGGAGTTCACAATTAGGACATGGGCAAAGCCCTTGCCACGTATGACTCCATATATCTTCCTACAAACGGAGATATATAACATGGGCGTGAGCATAGCGAAGCACATACCATGCATATAACACATGCCCTCAAAACGTGGCTCTCACCATGATATGCCATGCCCCTCCATGGACATAACTACACGGTAAAAATACGTAGGAACCCCAAAAAAGTTTCTATGCAACACCAACACTGATGCCGTACACTCGAAAGTCGCATTGAAACATTCGGTTGCACGGTCCAAGAGTTATATATCACTTTCTACCCTCTTGACCATTATCCCCTGCTACACCAGGCATGTGTACACATCAAAGACGTTTGATGCTCCCCAAATTAAGTTGGGACCAAGGCAATTCCAACCCCAATCTCGAAGTTGGTATTCCTCGCCGTGAGCCGGAGATATGACTTTTCAAAGTGGCCTCACGAATCAATTTTGTTTCGCCTATATCTCCAAGCAAAATGAAGGGCACAACCAAAAGAAGGTTGATTCGTGATCGGGGAAAGATGTAGGACCTCTCGGGATTCATCATATCAAGTGCAGCGACGTCAAAGTCGAAAATCTGATTCTGAAAGTCTGAAAAAATCAGATTAATTTTGCGAGTGTATAATATGAAAATTGCGGAAGCAACGAACCCTTTACTGATGAAATCCCACCCTTCAGCGGGGTTTCCGCCAAAATATCTGTAAATAACAATTAACCAATCGGTTACCGCAAAATCGCCAGCCAACTGACAGTCGCCGATACATTGAAAATCAGAACGGAAGGCGGAAAAATTACCGAAACTTTATGATAAAAAAACCGTGTTGATTCCTGATATTCTGATATATAAATCTCAGCTGGCGGCGCCTCGGTACTGGGTATGGCCGCTCATAGCCGGAATGGCCAAACCTATCACACTATCACATCGGGTTAGGCCAGGTGGATGGGAGAGTGTGATATCAGCCAATGGCGGCTTGCCGGCACATAGATACACACCCGGAGTGACCCAAAGATGGCCACAGGGGTCCGAACCGGCTTCACCACGAGGGCGAAGTCATAGCCTCCGAACTTCGGCATCTCCGTGTGGTCCACGTATAGAACACTGTTAGCACAGTGAGACCTGCACGGGCACTTGTCAACGATTGGCTGGAGGATTTTCCGCAGTTGGTCGTCAGTCCACGTAGTGGGGAACCACTGCTTGAATAGCCTCAGGGTACGGTCGGCACCCACATGACCACTGGACTCATTGGTAGTCTTCAGCAGCGCTGGGACTCTGTCACTCGGTACCACGATGCGGTCCTCGTGCCAGAGGTAGCTCTTGTCCCTCTTCCACTGATCTTGGTTGACCAGAAGGGGTCCCAGGCGTTTCTCCAGGCGCTTGTAGATATCCCCAAACTCCTTCAGGTACTCCGAATGTTGGAGTCCATCCAGGGGGCGTATCATCGTCATGTTGAGGTCCAAGTGGACGTCCATACGGCTGAACGCCTACATAGCCAGCGCTTCAGACCGGGCACCAATCAGGGCGTCGAAGTTGTTGCGGCTGAGGTAGTCTGCACACTCGTTCTTCACTCCCTGGATATGGTGTACCATCAGCCGTAGTTGACTGAGTTAGGTCCACCAGCGCCGTAGCTTGCACTTCTCAGGTGGGGGGCCCTTCTGGAAAGTGCGGACCGGCTCTTGGTCGCACAGCCAGACCACAGGGTTACTCCCCAACAGTTGTGATTGTGAGGATAGCACTAGCATACCCGCTAGCTGTTCCTACTCATAGGTCGAGTAGTTCCCCCTGACCTGGTTCCACTTCCAGTTCCAGTGGCCCAGAGGTACTAGGACCCACTTGTCGTCAGGGTAGCTGTGCTTGAGAGTTCCATCTCGGTTGAGACCTTCAGTCCCCCATTGGAAAATGGCCGAGTCGAACTCCTCCTTCTCTGCTGGCGTCGGTCACCAGGATAATCTCCCCTTGTGCCCTAGGCACGCCCAAGCACTTAGCGTTGGCCACCTTGTCTTTGAGCTCGTCAAACGCTTGTTGCTCTTGTGGGCCCCATCGCCAAGTAGTACTCTTCTTAATCAAGTCCGTCAGAATGGCGCTGGTGTAGGTGGAGTTTTTGAGATGGCGGCGATAGAAGTTGCACGCCCGAATGAAACTGCGTACATCATGATGTCCTTTCTTGGGGTCTTCGTGTCGTACCTTAGCATCCATCAGGGGTTTGGCCTTAGAGGCCGCTGGGGTCCACCACCCATAGCCAACGTCAAACCCCAGGTACTGCATGGTCTCCTGCATGAACTCACACTTCTCCAGCTTGAGTCCTGTGTGGTTCTCCTGACAGACCGCAAAGAACTCACCCAAGAGGATTAGGTGGTCCTCCTGGGTGTTGGTCCCGAGGCATACATCGTCGATGTGTGCTTCCATCTGGGCCCCACGGGATATACCCTCCTGCACCTTAGGTCTCCTTCGTAGGCTTGACAAGATCTTCTTCATCAGCTCTTGGAATAGAGCGGGTGCGTTGGCCACGCCAAATGGCATGACCTTCCACTTTAACACCCTCCCCTGAGGGGTGATGAAGGCCAGTAGCTCCTGAGCGTTGGGCGTCAGGTCCACATGCCAGAATCCGCTCTTCTTGTCCATCTTCGTCTTGTAGCGAAAGGAGGCTATCTTCTCAAGGGTAGACTCCATATTAGGAATGGACCCTGGTTCAGCGTTTTCTTGTTCAGCTGTCCGTAGTGCACTACCAGCCGTTTGGCTGTAGACCCAGGTTTAGCCACCAGGAAATAGGGGCTGCAGTGTTGGGGGTAGTCCCCGTCCTTGTACTCCAGGACTAGGCCAGCGTCGATACATTCTTGTATCTGTCGTTCAATCTCGTCGGCCTGCTCTTTAGGAGCCGGATAAGGTCTCCTCCGGATCTTGTGACCGGGGAGGTCCATCTGTACCAGCTTGTCACATGAAGCTGGAGGGGGTGGTTCTCCGAACACCTCCAGATAGGTCCTTAAAAGCTTCTGCACCCGCAGGTCCAATAGCTTGATCCTGTCCTCCATGTCCTCGTCAGAGTGTAAGTTGCTTGCCCCCTGAGTAATAGACGTTGGGAGGTGATCCTCCACCGACTCTTCGCCCTTGATAGTGTCCTTCAATCCTTGGTAGGCATATAGTAGGTCTTGTTCAACCATCTCCGGTGAACGATGACAACATAGGCACGCTCGAGGGGGTTCACATACACATTCCTCAGAGAGGTCGTCCTCCTCTGGGGTCCTCACATGGCCTCCCCACACGCTCTTCATGAGCTTAAGATCTACCTCCTTTTGCGAGGCGGTGATCTTCTGTTCGAGGTCCTCCCTCAATTCGGATAGATCTCCCATACGTCCTTGCTTCAGTGGCCATGAGCTGCGGGTAGGCTTAGCGTAGCATAGCTTTTGCGCCACCAACTTCCTCTTGGAGTCCACATACTCCCTTAGCCTGGATCGAGGGTCCAGCTCTTCGTCCACGGGGTCTTCCACCCTCATGGAGAGTAGGGGTTTCAGTGGGGCGGCGTACTCGGCGTTCTCCACTTCCTTCACACAGGTCTGCACGATAAAGGCGTCGTGCTCAGTTTCGTCATCCGAGTGGATAGAGCCAGGTAGCTCGGATAGTCGACACTCGAAGACTCCATCAGGAACAGGTGCATGGAAGGGAGAGTTGGGGGCGTTGGTGTCAGTCACGACGTACTCATCTCCTCCCGGTATAGTCTCAATAGCATCTTGAGGTCGTAGTCGATCCTTCAAGTCACCCAAGGCGAGTCCATCGCTTTCTCGTTGTATAGCCTGGACCAGAGTCGGGTCCAGATCCTCCCAGGGGATGGAGGTAAGACCTCCGTCCACCACGCTGAGCATACTCCCCCATCCAGGTTTCCCAATAGGCGTCTTACGCCCCAGAGGCACGTAGATGGCCTCATCAGGTAACCGAACAGAGCTGATAGTCAGCCGGTCCAGGAGGTTTCGCCAGTACTCGTTGCCCCCATGGGCTCCCCAATCGGGGGAACACAGGACCATACGGGAACGTTCCAAAGCCACCTCGGTCAGGACCTTCCCCAGTTCACTGAACCTGGGGTTCCCGTACGCCATCCTGAAAGGGGGCCAGTAACATTTGTAGCTGCAGTTCTTCCCCTTGCTGCAGTAAAGGTCCAGTACATGCTGCTTGTCGCTGGCGAACAACTCCACCCTCAGGTAAAAACGCGACGAAAATTTTTTCGACGTGAAATAGGTGAATAGTTAACGCCGTAAGCACCGTAACGCTCGTGGGACCCCAACGCCGTCCTTGCCGTCGTCTAACTCGCTATAGGCGCAAAGAAAAACGCGTCGCGAGCAGCGCGTAAAACCCGAAAATTTTTCATAACTCGCCACGACCCCTCACGTCGCGCCCTGCCGCCTTTTTCTTCTTCTTCTCCATGCACCTCCCTCCCCATCCCCGTGCCCATCACTCCCCTTGCCCTGCAGCTCAGGCGGCGGCCCTGGGGGAACGCGGTTAACCCTTAGCAACGAACGCCAACACGCTCCACGACGCCACACAAGAACAAGGCCGAGAACATCAAGAACAACGGGTAGCACGTAAGGCACAGCAGCGAACATGGTCTTGCTGCACGCGAGTGTGTGAGGTCGTGTATAATTTTATTTTATTTTTTGTTTTTTTTTTTTTTTTTTTTTTTTTTTTTTTTTTTTTTTTTTACACAAAATTAAGCAGCGGTTTTTCAAGTAGGTACAACCACACCCACGCAAGCAACAAACCCAACAAAGCGACAGGACAGGACACCACGGCACCACGCGGCAGCACGGCACCAGGGCACGAGGGAAAGAGCGCCACAGCGCGCAGACACCACCACCGGGCAAAAAACAGCACAGCCAACCAACAGCACAACACAGCACAGCGCGACAGCCCACAGAAGGGCAAAGCAAGCCCCAACAGCACTGCCAAACGACAGCAGAGAGCAACAGCACAGCGCCACGCGACAGCACAGCACCACAGAACACGACACAGGAAAGCAGGGCACCACAGCAAACCACACCAACCACAGGGAAGCAGACCAAGCGGCCAGACAGGGACACCGACACCGAAACACGCCACCAGCAAACAACCACGGGCCAACAGACCCAGCACCGCACCACGGCACACCACAGGAAACAGCACAACACACAACAGCGCACCACAGGCGCCAGCAACGGCACGCACCACACGAACAGCACAACGCGAGCGCACCAGCACAGCGAAGGACAGCACCGCGCAGAGCGGAGAGCACAGGGAACGCACAGCACAGCACCCCGGGACACACACAGCACAAAGCAGAGCGGCGAACAACAGCACGCACCACCGCGCCACGACAAAACACACACAGCACAGAGCACACAGCGCGGGGGAACACCGCAAAACACAGCGCCGCAGAGCACAGGGCCCCAGGGCGACGGGCAGCGCCAGAGGGCACGGCGCGACAAGCAGCGGCACCAAACGAGCGCAACACAGCACAGGACAGCACCACACCGGGCGACACAACGCGCAGCAGCGCAGCGCAGCGCAGCACCCAGCCACGCACAGCACAACACGGCACGGAGCACCGAGCGGCGGCGACGGAAACCGCGAGAAACAAAAGGGGGGGGGGGGGGGCAGCAACCACGAGGGGGCAGCCAACAGCCAGGCGGAAAGCACGAAAGAGGAACAAGCGCACGGAGAGCCGAGAAGCGGCAGGCCAACAAAGCAAACAACGCAAGCGCCGAGGCCCAAGGCATCCGGGGCCGGAAACCAGAGAAAGCAAGAGACAACGGGGGCGCACGGAGAAAGAAGAACGGGAGGAAAAAAAAAAAAAAAAAAAAAAAAAAAAAAAAAAAAAAAAAACACCCAGGCACCAAGGGGGAGCAACAAAAACCGCGGGACACGAAAGGGGAGGGGGGCGGGGGAGCAACCACCAACGGGCAGCCAACGGCCAAGCGGGAGACACCCAACAACCAGGCAGCGGGAGGGGAAAAAAAGAAAAAAAAAAAAAAAAAAAAAGAAAAAAAAAAAAAAAAAAAAAAAAAAAACAAAGCACCAGGGCAACGAGGAAAGGCAGCAGCAGCGAGAGAGAGGGGGGCAACCCCAGCCCGGGGGGGGCCAAGCAAAGCAGAAAGACAAAGCGGCCAAAGGAAAAGGTGAGGCGCACCAGAACGCGCCCGGGAGGCCGGCCCGCCCGACCCGGCCAAGCAGAGCACGCACACGAACACACACGCACACCGGAACCCGGGCTGCCCGCTCCAGAGGACGGGCGGCCGGGGGAGGGACAGCGCCTGACACCAGGCGCCCCTCACAACGGCGGAAGGCACCCCCCCCGGGGACGCCCCTCCGCCACCCCCACAGCGAGCAACGCCGGCCCGCAAGGGCGCACGCTGTGGGGCCGGTGCAGGGTCCACACGCCCGCATCGACCGCACCCGGGACACACGGGTCGCGGAACCCAGGCGGCCCGCTCCAGAGGACGGGCGGCCGGGGGAGGGACAGCGCCTGACACCAGGCGCCCCTCACAACGGAGGAAGGCACCCCCCCCGGGGACGCCCTTCCGCCACCCCCACAGCGAGCAACGCCGGCCCGCAAGGGCGCACGCTGTGGGGCCGGTGCAGGGTCCACACGCCCGCATCGACCGCACCCGGGACACACGGGTCGCGGAACCCTGGCGGCCCGCTCCAGAGGACGGGCGGCCGGGGGAGGGACAGCGCCTGACACCAGGCGCCCCTCACAACGGTGGAAGGCACCCCCCCCGGGGACGCCCTTCCGCCACCCCCACAGCGAGCAACGCCGGCCCGCAAGGGCGCACGCTGTGGGGCCGGTGCAGGGTCCACACGCCCGCATCGACCGCACCCGGGACACACGGGTCGCGGAACCCGGGCGGCCCGCTCCAGAGGACGGGCGGCCGGGGGAGGGACAGCGCCTGACACCAGGCGCCCCTCACAACGGCGGAAGGCACCCCCCCCGGGGACGCCCTTCCGCCACCCCCACAGCGAGCAACGCCGGCCCGCAAGGGCGCACGCTGTGGGGCCGGTGCAGGGTCCACACGCCCGCATCGACCGCACCCGGGACACACGGGTCGCGGAACCCTGGCGGCCCGCTCCAGAGGACGGGCGGCCGGGGGAGGGACAGCGCCTGACACCAGGCGCCCCTCACAACGGTGGAAGGCACCCCCCCCGGGGACGCCCTTCCGCCACCCCCACAGCGAGCAACGCCGGCCCGCAAGGGCGCACGCTGTGGGGCCGGTGCAGGGTCCACACGCCCGCATCGACCGCACCCGGGACACACGGGTTGCGGAACCCTGGCTGCCCGCTCCAGAGGACGGGCGGCCGGGGGAGGGACAGCGCCTGACACCAGGCGCCCCTCACAACGGCGGAAGGCACCCCCCCCGGGGACGCCCTTCGGCCACCCCCACAGCGAGCAACGCCGGCCCGCAAGGGCGCACGCTGTGGGGCCGGTGCAGGGTCCACACGCCCGCATCGACCGCACCCGGGACACACGGGTCGCGGAACCCTGGCGGCCCGCTCCAGAGGACGGGCGGCCGGGGGGGGGACAGCGCCTGACACCAGGCGCCCCTCACAACGGTGGAAGGCACCCCCCCCGGGGACGCCCTTCCGCCACCCCCACAGCGAGCAACGCCGGCCCGCAAGGGCGCACGCTGTGGGGCCGGTGCAGGGTCCACACGCCCACATCGACCGCACCCGGGACACACGGGTTGCGGAACCCTGGCTGCCCGCTCCAGAGGACGGGCGGCCGGGGGAGGGACAGCGCCTGACACCAGGCGCCCCTCACAACGGCGGAAGGCACCCCCCCCGGGGACGCCCTTCCGCCACCCCCACAGCGAGCAACGCCGGCCCGCAAGGGCGCACGCTGTGGGGCCGTTGCAGGGTCCACACGCCCGCATCGACCGCACCCGGGACACACGGGTCGCGGAACCCTGGCTGCCCACTCCAGAGGACGGGCGGCCGGGGGAGGGACAGCGCCTGACACCAGGCGCCCCTCACAACGGTGGAAGGCACCCCCCTCGGGGACGCCCTTCCGCCACCCCCACAGCGAGCTACGCCGGCCCGCAAGGGCGCACGCATTGGGGCCGGTGCTGGGTCCACACGCCCACATCGACCGCACCCGGGACACACGGGTTGCGGAACCCTGGCTGCCCGCTCCAGAGGACGGGCGGCCGGGGGAAGGACGGCGCCTGACACCAGGCGCCCCACACAACGGTGGAAGGCACCCCCCCCGGGGACGCCCTTCCGCCACCCCCACAGCGAGCAACGCCGGCCCGCGAGGGCGCACGCTGGGGGGCCGCTGCTGGGTACACACGCCCGCATCGACCGCACCCGGGACACACGGGTCGCGGAACCCCGGCCGCCCGCTCCAGAGGACGGGCGGTCGGGGGAGGGACAGCGCCTGACACCAGGCGCCCCTCACAACACGGTGGAAGGCACCCCACCCGGGGACGCCCTTCCGCCACCCCCACAGCGAGCAACGCCGGCCCGCAAGGGCGCACGCTGTGGGGCCGGTGCTGGGTCCACATGCCCGCATCGACCGCACCCGGGACACACGGGTCGCGGAACCCCGGCCGCCCGCTCCAGAGGACGGGCGGCCGGGGGAGGGACAGCGCCTGACACCAAGCGCCCCTCACAACGGCGGAAGGCACCCCCCCCCGGGGACGCCCTTCCACCATCCCCACAGCGAGCAACGCCGGCCCGCAAGGGCGCACGCTGGGGGGCCGGTGATGGGTACACACGCCCGTATCGACCGCACCCGGGACGCACGGGTCGCGGAACCCTGGCAGCCCGCTCCAGAGGACGGGCGGCCGGGGGAGGGACAGCGCCTGACACCAGGCGCCCCTCACAAAGGTGGAAAGCACCCCCCCCGGGGACGCCCTTCCGCCACCCCCACAGCGAGCAACACCGGCCCGCAAGGGCTCACGTTGTGGGGCCGGTGCAGAGATCCCACGCCCGCACCGACCGCACCCAGGACACGCGGGACGCGGAACCCTGGCTGCCCGCTCCAGAGGACAGGCGGCCAGGGGCCGCCGCCCCCGCAACCCCAAGCCAAGTAGGGGGGAACCGGGACCGGACCGCCCCCCCCCAAGCACGCCAGACGGAGCACGGGACCGGGGCAGGACACGCGGAGGGGCACGGACCAAGTGGAACGGCCCTACCAGCGCCCAGTGCCGGGACCACGCGAGATGCGCGCGCCACACCACCCAGCGGGGGGGGGAGCGGACACCGCGAGAGCGCGAGCGCACACACACGAAAAGAACACGCGGGGACTACCGGAAGGGCAACCGGACCGAGCGCGCGGAACGCACAGACCGCATGGAATGGCGTACCAGCGAGCGAGGGTAAGGGACACCCGGAGGGGACGGCCCGCCACACGCAGCGCGGAACACGCGGGGCGGGAAGGGGGAAACAGGAGAGACACAACACCAGGTACCGGCCCGAACCCCCCCCGAACCGGCCGCGAGCGCCGCGCACACACTGACGGGACACTGCACCCGCCAAGGCAGTAGTGGCGCACAGCGCCACGCCCCAACCCCTAGGCTAGGCAGCCTCCGCGCCAGCCCAAGGGGGTCCCACTGGCGACAAGCCAGTAGCACGGGCCCGGCGGCGCCGGCGCCCCGGGCGACCACGCATTAGGGGGGCGACGCAGTGGGTAAGCGCCCGCAGCCACGGCTGCGAATTGATGCACTGACCGAGGAGTGGCGAAACGGGGACGCCGGGGAAGGACGGGGCTCCGAGCTCTGTGAACCCGGGGGACTCCGCCACCAGGCAGGAGGTGCGTCTTGGAGGGCCCCCCACTAGGACCCGGTGGGGAGGATATCACCTGGCCCGACCAGGTGGCCCCCCGGGGCCGAAAGGCGTCTAGTACCCGCAAAATCAAACCTCAAACCTCAAACCACCCTCAGGTCTTCTCTAGATTAACCCAACTCCTTCAGATCTTGGTCTAGGACTTCCCCCAATAGTTGATAGTCCTCAGTTTTGGAGGCCGCCATCATGTTCGAGGGCTCCTCCTTCGATATCCTCAGGTAGCTCGAGGTATGTTCGGACTGCTCCAGTGGCACAGACTCTCTGCCACTGCCGTGGTCCACGTAGAGGAGGTAGGGCGCTTGCAGCGTCAGGGATTGTATCCCGGAGTGCTGCACGAAGAAGTCAGTCCCCAATACAAAGTCGAAGGCCTCGGTGTCCATCACATAGAACCGATGGGCGATAGTCCGGGAGCCCATAGGTACCTCCACTTCACAGTCCCTGCAGCTGTGCACCACATGTCCATCCCCCATTCGTATAGCCGTGGTGGTCATGGTGTTCTTCAGGCTCCCACAAGGTAAAATTTTCTTGGCCACTATAGATATGCTGGCGCCAGTATCCAATACGCCCAGGTATTCACCTCCCCCTAGTCAGATACGTACCCAAAACACCAGGTCCTGGGCGCCACCGGACCGCCCCTGTCAGAACTCCGCGGGACAGGTCACCTTGAACCCCTTGTTCTGCAGCTTGCGGGCCATCCTCATGAAACGGCTTCTCGTCTTAGCGTTGCCATCATCACCGCCTTCATGCTCACGCTTAGCACCTTGTCCTTGCTGGGCCTGCGTTTGTGAGCGTGTGGTCGGACCAGATTGCCCGCCAGAGGGCTCGGAGTTCCCCCCTGGATTAGGGTTCGGGTTGCCTCCGTTCTTGTCCATGTTCTTGTTGTCCTTGTCCGGCTGGCGGTTAGCGCCTCCTCCTCATCCACCTTGACTCTTGTCTTGCCCTTGTCCACGTCCTTTTCACTTGCCCTTGCCGGAGTCGTTGCCTTTGCCTTTGCCTCCACCTTTTCCAGAGCCTTCGCCAGGATCTTCCCCCTTCAGCTTCGCCGACAGGCGTTGCTTGTGGTAGCACTCATCCTCGTAGTGCTTCCTCTTCCCACAGAAGGCACAGGTGATGGTACACCTGTAGTACCTGTAGTGATCTGGCAGCTGCTTCTTGGCGCCGGTGTTGGTCTCCTGCTGCTTCCCTTTGACTACGAAGCAGTCTCGCTGCTCGCAGTCATGGGCGTGCTGCAGGTGGCCCTGCTCGTCTCTGGCATCACACCAGAACAGCTCCTTGACGTTTTCCACGATACAGGAGTGCTTGGGAGTAGTCCCCTGCCCAGGTCTGGATCCTTGGTACCCTTTGCCCTGGCTTCAAGAGCCTCCACCTCCAGGACGGTAGTTGTTCAGGTGCTGGTCGCTTTCTTTCTCCAGCGCAAGCTCCAGGAGTAGTACACATAGATCCTCGTAGCGGAGAGATCTAGCCTTGCGCTCTGCCGTTGAACGGCACTCGTCCCACAGCTCTCGAGGGAGCTTAGCCACCAACCAGAAAGGTAGGTGGTCGCTGCTGTAGGTACCGGGAGTCAATCGTCCAGCCCAGTGATCCAGGTCAGCCAATAGCTCAGAGATCCTGCCAGGTTTGGGGTTGTTGGGCAGCACGGCCAGGTTCTGGATCTCGGCCCTGATGGAGAGGTCGGCTTCATAAGTCGGGTACTGCCTCTCCAAGGCAACCAACACATCGGCAAAGGTCGCGGAACTAGTCACGATCTGTCTGACCTGCTTCTCCAGGTACTTGGTCTTGCAGCACTGCAGGAGCAGCTCGCACTTGACCCGTCCACTAGTGTGGGTTTGGCCGGTCAATCGGAGAAACCGGCCGAATTTCTCAGCGAGCTCGCTGAGGTCCTTGCCTGTGAACTCAGGCAGGTTCACCACGATCTTGGAGGTGCCAATAGCCTTAGCCCTCAGGGCATCGGGTCTTTCTCTTCTTCTTCTTCTTCCTCCCACTTGGGTTCTCGGGGTCCTCCGGGTCGTTGTCCTCCGAGGGCGGCTCATCATCAGAGGGGTGTCCGCCTAGATCACTGGAGCCATAGGGCTCCACGTCAACCATTGCCCTCAGGGCTGTCAGCCCCAGCCGGTCCAGCTCGGCTCTCGTAGAATTCGCCACGTGGCTGTAGGGCGGCTGGGCCGTTCTCGGTACGAAAGGGCTTCTCGGTATCGCTGCAGGGGTCGGCATCGGTCGGCTCCTCAGGCTCCCCAGGGTGTTTGTCAGCCCTGCCACCAGGTGGTTGGCCTGTACTCAATGGGGTGACATTCCCACCGTGGTAGGTGACGCTTGGGGCTGTATCATCAAGGGTTCCAGTTTATCTCGAATCTCTTCAGTGAGGTCGCCAACAATTTTAGAGGTGGCTCCTCGGAGCACCTCGTTGATCTCTGACCGCGTCAGGGACCTGTTGGAGGATCTCCCCGATCCTCTACTGCTGCCTCACATGACTCAGGTCCTCTCCTCAACCCACTCAGGGTTGCATACCCAGGAACATCCACAAAGGCTCCCGTAGCGGGTAGAGGATGTTGATAGTCAGCCGCATACCATCGCGGCGAATAACTGGAGGTCGCTGGCTCACTGGTAGTAGTTGCCTCTGGAAACACAGTGGTAGGTGGGTGCACACCATAGGCAGGGTAGGTAGGCATACCAGTAAAGCCTGTGCCCTCAGCCATAGTTATGGGTGTGGATGTTGCAGCGGCTGGTTCTGGAATTGGGAGTGTGGTGGTTATAGGAGAGGGTGATGCGTGGAGACCAGAAGCGCTTGGTGCGCCCTCGAAGGTAGGATCATTCGTCGGGTCGTGTCCTTGGTCTGCTCCTTGGTCTGCTATGCTTTCTCCAGGTTGGGTGTCCACCTCCTCGACTGAGAGGGCCCAGAAGTCCGACTGAAGTCCTTCCATGGAATCCTCCGCCACGTCCACTGCCCCATGTAAGGGCTCCGAAGGAACGGCGCTAGGTCCAGGTCCAGGTTCACCAGGTGCTGGCATTGCTGGTGCCTCAGGCGCCGTCCTCACGTCCGTGTCCTCTTTCTTGGTATCCATGTTCGTTTGCCCTTCTTGCTTATATATGACTGATCTCGGCGCACTGGATGTACGGCACGGGGTTGCTGCCGGTACGCAGAGACAGTCGGCCTCGGCTACCAGAAGGTTTTATAATGATTTCAACACTGTGTGTTTGTTGTGCCTCTCTTGCTGCTTGCTTCTGGTGTAGGGCTTCCTGCTGCTTGTTTTTGATGAGGAAAAAGTTTTGTTTGCTGAAATACAACCAATCCAGGATAACCCAAGCCAGAGATAAGCAAGTAGAAGAGAATCGGGATCAAAGCATGAAGGGCTGCAGTGTAAACAGTGAAAGATGTAAGAATATTCACAGAAACTGCAACTCAGGGCAAATCGGATTGCATATTCACAAAGATAGTTTAAATGTTTTGGAAAAAGAGTTGGAAAACTGCCGCATGGTCACTCAATCTCCATAGTGCCATCTCAGGAGATGTGCACTCTTTGTCTTGGGTCCCATATGTGCTGAGGTGGCATGGCATGTGGCGATGAGGTCACTGCCATGTCACATGGGATTTTCCTACTTAGCTGGGCTGACCGGGAATTGAACCCAGGACCTCTCAAAAAGAGGTGCCCAGCCCCCTAGGGTGCATACCACTAGGATAGCTAAGAATTAATGAGAAAACATAGATAAATTCATAGGCTCTGCCCTGGATATGTCAGTTCTCAGTCAACTCAGGAAGAGATATATTGCCTCACATTGATAGGGGATTAAGGGGTCCACTCCATATCCTGATTTAGTGTTTGGTTCCAGAAGTCAAAATGTGTTTTCACCCATTTTGGTTAGGCCAATACTAAGATAAAAATGCTAGGGTGCTTAATGCATCTCTAATACAACTAGAGTATGCCTCAAGGCATTGGAAAAGCACTTTTTCTTACTGACCTCAGGCAATACCGAGCATCAGGGCGCCGCTTGACATAGTGCGAGATCCACTACCAAATCCTGGTTGGAAGCCGCTGCTGCTGAGTACGCATCAGGTATCCTCGTACAAGGGCCTGGTTCAGGTGTTGGACTACATTGCATCGGTGGCAAACCACACGCAGCCCATTGTGCCCATCCTCGTTGATGAGAACATACACAAAATATGTCTCAAGTTGCTGTACTCCGACAGAACGCAGCGGTGGAACTGGCACGAAAAACTGAAAAGGACTCCAGTGTTGTACGGCTACTGGCATCCCTACAAATACCTTGTGACCAACGCATCGCGCCGCTTCCATTCGCTGTTTGTGTACTTCCGCTTTGGCCGCTTAGGGGTGAAAAAACAGTGGGGTCCTACCCGAAGCTCAGAGTCGAGGAGAGAACTTTTGCCGGCATCCTCAAGTGTGCGCCGCATTTCCTGCGGCAGTTGCGCAGGAAAGCGAACAGGTTACAGGCTGTTGCCGATCACAGGGGAACGGCGATCGATTGACTGAAGAGTGAAGTATGTAAAGCAATGTTGAACCTTCTGCAGAACTGGTGTCTGCTTGTCTTCTACTGTGGATTTCTTGTCAGACCATGCAACCCGTCTGGACGGCATCCTGGAACAACAACCGACCCCCAAAATGTTTTGCGACTCGTGTTCGTGCTTTTGATTGAGTTCGGGAGGGCTGCAGCCGAGCCTGTTGTGTATGTGAGAACCATCGGTGTTACGTTGCTGCATTGGCAGACCTTCAACAGCAGCCTGCCAGAATTGTGCTATGGTGAGGCGTTTGGCGAAGTCATGCTCAGTCGGCTGGGGTCCATGAAAGATCGACACACTTGGGCTGTCACACCCAGTGACGTCGAGGATTTGTTTGTCCAGATGTGCCCTGCGAGAGTTAACAGACGCCTGCTGGTTAGTGGTGTGTCCTCCGACATTGAAACTAGATCCGACAGCGCTTGCACTCGTATGTCATTGACGACCGACTGAGGATTCGGTACTGTGCTTGGAAGTCGGGTACTTGGACCATGGAGAGACACTGGGAGGCTGATTCAGATTTTTGTCCGACCCTCACAGCAAGCCGGACATGGACACATACAGAACTGTGTTAACCGATTTTCTGCGTACATTTCTGAGGCAGCCCTGAAATTTCTCACCGTCTGTAATACGATTGATGGACGACAAGGTTCCTCTGCGGTCTGATGCGCAGCGCACGAAAATTCTGGACACAATCTGGGCCTTTATCGATGCATACAGCGTGTTTAGGTTGATGCTCAACTCTGTTGTTGTGGTTGCAGGCACACCGGTGCTTTTGCTCACTACTGCGTGCTTGGAATGCGAGCCCTCGCATTCGTCTTTTCAAAAAGTGCGTTTTTGACTAATATGTTGTTACCTTAATGCGAGGCCTCGCAATACAAAGTAGTTAATTGACGGCAAATACCTATAATGTCGATTGCGAGCCCTCGCAATCAAGAAAAAAATATGTACATTTCTCTCCCTTTTTACAGGCCTATTTCAACGTGGCAGAGAGTTTGACGCCAACAAAAGCGGCTAGAGCATCACCAGGCACGTCATAAGTACCATCCACGCAGGAAACGTTGCCAGAGGGGTTCTTGAGTTTCTACAAGAAGCCTTTGCAGGTGGAGGCTGACGTTGGGAGTCTTTCCATCGACAAGAAGAAGAATTACGACCAGATCCGGAAGTATCTACAGACGCGAGTGGACGAGGTTATGAGAAGTCTTACGGCAAACCCCCCAGAGGAGCCCCTGACAGTCACTGCATGGCAATCACCAGGTACGTAACGCGGTCGCATCGCTGCTGTTTCATGTTCATCCTCTGAAACCCATGTTTTCATCTCCAGCCAACGATCCGATCGTCATTGCAAAGCAGCACTGCGTCTGTGCGCTGAAAGCACTCCGAGACCAACATCTTGAGAAGGGCCTCGACCCACCGCAGTGGATGCAAGTGGTGAAGGTCACCCTGTTGAAAACGGAAACCACTTGGGCTACACGAGTAGCAATAGCCGGTTCGAAGCAGGCCATCAATCTGGACATCTCCGCCTTGCCACCTCGGAAGCAGCCGACAACTTCCTGATGCATTTGCGAGATTCGGCGGCTGGGTCTGACGAGACTGCAAGGGAACACATTCACCGCACCATCCCGAAAGCCGCAAGCGGAAGTGCCTTGGTTCCACCACAAGTTTCCAGTGATGAACTGCAAGTATGTTGCATTGTCTAATGCGAGGCCCCGCAATCCGATTATGGCCACTCATCCTCCTCATGTGCAGAGTTATTCAGTCAAGGCGTTTGGACCGTTCTGCACTTGGGTGTACCATGCGGAGGACGCAGCGGAGACGTCGCTGGATAATTTTGAGAAGATGTACATGCCGGTGACGATGAACCAGCTAACGTTAATGTAGGGACTGTACGAGCCATCCCTCCTACAACAGGTTGCCGCCGACATGTCGAGACCGAAAACCAACATCAAGGAATTCCAGGACCGGGCCTCTGCCTATCAGAAGCCGCAGTGGATCAATTGGCATTGGAGAGCCGCGCCGGACAGCGTTATCCATCGAACCTGCATTCTGTTCCCCTCACAAGCAGGTAGGCAAACACACAAACAAGGTAAACGCAACCTTTTCTATGACTCCAGAGGCGAGTCCGGCAGAGAAAATTCCGTTGCATGACTGGGATCTCCTTTGGTTTCGGATCCCTTTGGGGGCCTGGCAGTGGAAACCTGAGGCTCCGTCGCCGAAAAGGGAAACGCTCAGCAAGGCGCGATTCTGGAAGGCAATGGGAAATACTCAGCCAAAACATGGGTTGTCAATGGACCTTGGTTGCCTGCGTGCACGACTGGCATCCCCCTTGACCGAAGTCACGTCCACGGAGTCCGTAAAAGTTGACCTGGTGCACATTGAGGTCACTGGAAACGTTTGTCAAAATCCCGTTTGTCCCCTACAAAGTTCGCAAGATCCCCTGAAATTTTTGGAGGCTCTGGATACCGACATGATCAATCTGGATGCAAATCTGGCGTGCCGTGCAGATCCTGTGAGTCCTGTTGTGATGATCCAGTTGATTGACAACTTTGAAACTGTGCGTGTCATCTACGGCGAGGTGGAGGCTGTTTGCAACGCCCTGCAAACAGTTTTGGAGCTGCCTGGAATTGCCGAGAACGATTACTGCTTTGATAAAGTGCAATTGTGTTACTGGCTACCTGGCGCAGGCAAGACAGGAAAAGGTGGAATTCAAGTTAAAGCACTTGTTCTGCTGGCCGGTGTAAAGATCAGGAAAACAGTATGTACAATTCTTGCGGATTGCGAGGCCTCGCAATGCCTTTGCCATCTTGCTACTCCTCACTACAGATCTCACCTTACATCGGTTTGGGTCGCCGCGAACGTGATGAACCAGGGTTAATGCCTATTGTGTCTTATACGTGGATGGCAAGGCTGATGCGGACCAAAGACCGCACAGAGAACGTCATGATTTTCGATTGCGATGTGTGCACATGGCGGCGGAAGTGGCGGCGTTGGATGATCCTCCGCAATCCATCACGAGGTGACGCCGCGCGTGCAGGGAGGAATTGACCAGACCGGGTTGGCGCAGTGCAAGCTCCGGGTCCAGTTCGGCATGCCAATGTGGGTTGAGGACGAGCACGTGGGGTATACGTGTCTCGAGGTGTCCGCGGCAGCAGAGGAACCAAGTCAGCATGCCCATGCAGAAGGTGGAGACCAAGACGTAGATGAGCCTGGGGACGATGACGATGAACCGCTGCTGACAGGATCTAATCGTCGATCTCCTCGGAAATCCACGCAGGTTCGGGCGTTCCAGGCTGGCGAGGCAGATAAGGACGAGCCGAGGGCAAGCCAGGCGCCGAAGCCGAAAAAGCCAAAGACCCAGACGGCAGCTGAGCCGAAGCAGATGACACTGACGCAGCCCCAGGGAGTGAAAACGCTGAGCCTTACGGATCCGTAAGCAGCAGCGGTCTCGGCAGCGCAGAGCAAGATGTTGGCAGCGGAATTGAAGAAGAAGAAGAAGCCTTGAAGGGCGTTGCAGTCCTATTTTGCGTGATATGTTGTCTCACATTGCGAGGCCGCGCATTCCAGTTTACGCGATTTGCCATTTCAGCTCAGTTTACAGAGGTGTAATCTGGAGATGACGATTATACTGACCCTAAGGCAACAGTCAGTATTGCGAGGCCTCGCATTCCGAAAGCCTCACGTCTCGACGCACAGAATGTACTGATACTCTGCATTCTGTTTTCTGCTTGTTTGTGAGTGCTCTGAAGCTGTGTGTAATTGCAGTGAATTGCGTTGTTGCATGTCTCGTATTCAAGGCCTCGCAATACGAATAGGAAAATGGTGTCATTTTGCAGCATTTTGGAAACGAGAGGCGTAAAAAGCGAATTTTTAAGGCAGGAGACAAAAGCATGCAGAGAAGAACAACAGAAAACAAAGTTTTCTATTTCGAGAACCCCCAAAATGTGGTGCATTTTGGAGAAAAGTGGGTAAAATGGGAAAGATTGTGACAGCTTTTTTGGAGGAAAATCATGCATTTTTGTGCGTAATCGGGCCAAACAACTGATTAGTCAAATTTTGTGGTAGAAAAAAGTAGGTATATAGGGAAATTACCCCTACCAAATTTGCACAGACCCCGGTACAAATGCGTACCGGCTTCGGTCGCCTAAGTTGCATGGCACTCAGCCATGCCTGGACAGTCTTTTGCTGAGGAGTTCCGTGAAAGTCTGCTTTCCAGCCTTGTAACAAAGAAAGGGCAGAACAGGGGTGCAGCGACTATTGACGACGTTGACGGTCTTTACCTTCTAATCTCTTTCCGGAAAGGAGGTCAGAGCTGATTTGCCAACGTACTGTGTTGGAGGTACAGAGAGAGGGTGACACGATCTGAAACGTTCGGAGAAGATTGGAGACCATGCAGTGATGCGCAAGGCCTCCACACAGCGTGCAACAGCAGGTTTTTACACTCCCTCTTTGTTAGTCCAAAAACAGTTGCGGTAGCTCTCAGTTTTGCATTCCGAACACTACTGTACCCGTTTCCGCTAAGAACGCGTCCTTTGTTGATTCTTCTTTGCCGTTTTCACCTCTTTTACTGCTTCGTTCCTTGCGAAACCGGCCTTCTTCTTATTGCAGCATCGCGAGGCCCGCCAATGAAACAGGTGAGGAAGAGGGTGATACCAGCTGTGACCCTGAAGAAGATGAATCGGAGACTCGAACACCGAAGAAGGGGCAGAAGAAGCAGAGTCTGGCCTGACGGTGGGTGCAGACATCGAGGACTTCCTTAAGGCAGATGCGAAGCAAGTAGAGATTGACCTGAGCAAGGTGAGGATCAACCAGGAGAGGACAGAAAGACATATTCGACGAAAAGATCCCAAGTTACTGCTCGAAGCAGCACCACCAACAAGCTTCATACACGACGTTCTCTGGCAAGACAATACTATGTTTCCGACCAACTATTCGTCGTTCTCGTTGCGTGAGCCCTCGTGCATGGACCTCTCATCCATTCACAGATGGATTATTGGTGTGTATCTGGACGGCACAGCGTTGAATCAGTTCTGACGATTTTGGACAATCGAGGGACAGCATATCTGGATCACCTATGATTTTATGCGCCACAAAAAGAGACGAAATAAAATAAAATAAAAAAAACTTAATTTTTTTCCAAAAAACCAGTTTTTTGAAAAATAATTTTGACCTAAAAGCCAAAAAAACTCGAGATGTGTCATTGTTGCAAACCTAAATCACATGAAATGAAATTCTTCTGCTCTATCTCCGCATATCAAGAAATACGAACGTTTTTCAAAACGTCATCAGAAACGTTCGACATTGTTTGGTGCAAAGATTGACCCGCAATACTTTGAAAATCAACGTAGCCATATCCTCCTCATCCCAGATCAATGCTACAGACTACTACTACTTGGTGGGCGACACAAAAAAATTGCTTGGGCAGCCACCTGAGAACCCCTAAATTTTGTCAATTTGGCTCAGAACTCAGAGCTGGTTGTACAATGACACAACAACTGGCACCGGTAGCGCATGTGACATGTGAGATGACCCTCTACCAGTGTACTTTAGAGCACATTTCACAAACATTGCTGTCCATAAAAGACCAATAAAACAGGCGTTTCTGAATTGGCATTTTTGCACTGTGTGCGCACGGCGCATTAATCAGATAGGTTTTCAGAGATCACCTTGAAAACCACCGACCACTGAAGAATGGAGAAGCACACTTCTGCAGGGCAAAAATAACAAAATGCGACACACATAGCAGTTATTGCGACCTACACAAGAAAATATCCGATTTTTGACACAGCGGACATGCAGCGCGGGCACAGCACACGGAACTAAGGTTCAATGCTGTCGAGTGCTACGATGATCCCACAGTGGTTGTGGTAGTGGGTCTGACACATGAGGATTGATTGAGTCTGAAACCAGGTACTGCAGTGGGGCCAGGTACTGCAGTGGGAGACTGTCAAGCTTGTAGGCCTCTCAGTGTACATCAGGCTCAAAAAAAACAGCGGTGTGAAGATCGAAGGCTCACATGAATCAGTGGGTTGCCCATCATACACCCTGGATTGTCACTGCTTTGCACCATTGCACCATTCCGCAGTTGGTCCTCAATCTCACACACCTGGGCCTTTTTGGTGTGAAGAAATAGAAAACGTGCCTTTGTTTGCTTCAGAGTTGCAAGTGGAACAACTGTTTGAGACCTGGGAGCCTCAGCACGTTTTTAAGGTGGCTCCGTATAATCAAAGACTGTCCATTTTTTTAACTCTGAGTCTACCAGGTGCCCACAAGCCAGGAAAGTCACACGCCTGGACCTCTTTGGTGTGAATACGCAGAAAAGGTGCCTTTCTTTGCTTCAGAGTTGCAAGTGCAACAACCTTATGAGACCTGGGAGCCTTAGCACTTTTGTAAGGTGGCTCCGTACAATAAAAGACTGTGCATTTTTGGAACTCTGAGTCTCCCAGGTGCGCACAACCCAGCAAAGTCACACACCCGGAACTTTTTTGGTGTAAAAAAGTAGAAAAAGTGCCTTTTCCTACTCCATAGCTGAAAGTGCACCCCGTTCTTGTGCCCTGGGAGCCTCAGACCTTTTGTAAAACAACTCAGTGCAGCAAATTACAGTGCATTCTAACAGCCTCGAGCCTCCCAGGAGGTCACAACCCTCGACATCACACAGGATGACCTTTTCGGCGTGGGTTTTGCCCCAACCTGCACCTATTCATACCCAGGAGGTGCAGACCTCCACATGTAGTGGGTTGCAGCCTGAGGGAGGCCAGATTTCAAAGCAAACGAAAGTGCTTTAGTGCACCGATGGAGGACCAAAAGAGTCTGAGGCTCCCAGGTAGCTGGGAAGCATCCGGGGCCAGAAGTGACGTGGGGGTAGCTTATAAAATTTCACATCTGGATATCCGAACAAAAATTTTACGACAGAGGGACGTTCTACGGAATAAAACAAGGTGATGTGGCTGATCGCATCCGCTAGAATCGGGACATAGTTGGCAAAATCCTTAATAACTAGTCGGAAATTTGTGCGCGGCGCAACATTTTGCGTGGCGCGTAAAATCATAGGTGTTTGATTAAGTGGCATACCACATGCATGGCAGATATTCTGAGGCCAGATAAACCGTGGGGCTTATGTGCGAAACTGGCGGGACAAGCCCAAGGAAACGCACAAGACATTTAGCCGATACCACTGTGGGAGGCAGTAGATAAAGTCCCTGGCTGTGTCGAAAATTAGCAGCGGCGGCATATACCCGAGACATATAACAATCTCAAGATCGCCATGGTGGATGCTGTGCAGACGAATGCCCCTGTTGCAACCGCTGAACTGAAGCAGCTGCGTCATTCCGTATGTTCATTTAACATCGTTTCGACTCTGGCTGTTGCGCGAGGGCTCGCGCATGACTTTATGTTTCTCAGGACAAAACGTATAAATTGCCGAAGTTTTCAATGCGTTTGCGTATTGCACTGGTCCGGATGCTGTGAAACGTATGCAACGGTTGCATGAGAAAGGTGTAAAAGCAAAACTCAGACCAGGTGGTCCGTGCTTTGCTCTCATAACAACTCCTTGTCTTGATATCCGTGTGCTTGTTGATGTTGAGACGGAAGTTGGTGTACTGCAAAGCTTCAAAAATGAAATCAACAACAACATTAAAAGCAAATCCAAGGAATATGCACAAATCCCAAACAACCAATATGAACAAGAGACAACACAAACAAATAATGTAATTGTCCTCAAATCTCAGTAAATGTTGCAAGGAATGGCATCATACTGAGATCTTAACGATCCCTTTGCACACTAACAAAATGAGAAATATGTATAAAGCACAAGTTGCGAAGCATGCTAACAGGCAAAACCCCTCGAATTGTTTCGGCGCCAGAGGGAGCCATCAAGCAACGATTCACACAAACGATAGTGCAGGTGCCACACTCTTGTCATCGGCTACACATCGAATCAAACTGCCTGAAAGAGGCATCCAGTGGCACAAAGATATGACAATAACATGCGCACAAGCAGTTGCCCTAAAATTAAGTGTAGAACGAGCACGAACCGTCAAATACTTGAAAAAAGGGTATCAATGCACTTGGATGATCAGCCGGCACCAAGAACAACTCGCCGATGACAGTCGACGACTCTCAAACCCTTGGATTAGAAAAACTCGATTTTTCTGACCACCAAAAGTTCAGTACTAATAATCAAGTTCTGAAACTTGTTTCTACTGCACTGGCACAGTCAAGATGAACCTCACCAAAAGCGTCTGAAACACTATTCCAAACATCGCAATATGTCGCCTGTGATAGGGACAGCGATCGGGGGCGACCGGCAGCTCATGCCGAGGCAATTTACCCTCAGTTTCCCGAGTCCCTGCAGTCCTGTCAAGAAGAAAAACAAATTTGGCAACTTTCTAAAGTCATGAACTGAAATTCTGAAGCACTGTGCACTCTGGATCCCAGTGCAGCCTGAAATGCATACCTATGCACAACCCTGCCCTCTTCTATGCTCTTACACCGCCCCCTCTGACTCAGAGCTACCCCAGCAAACACCAGGTAGCCCTGACAATGCCAGAAGGACAAAAGCATTAGGACAGCGGCTCACGTCCAACTGGAATCTGCGGAACTCAGAGCTCCTAAGCGAGACAGAAGCACATATGACAGGGAAAACCACACAGACACAGCAGACACAACAGGGTGGGTGGGCGAGGCAAAACTCAGACTAGGTCGTCCGTGCTTTGCTTTTACACCCCCCTCCCTAGCTCAAACAGCCCTGCCTGATACTTCTGAAGGGGTAAGTTGGCGAGAAATAGCCAAAGAGCAAAGCCCACGTCTGCTGAGCACCCCCCTCCCTAGCCTGGAGCACTGGTCTGAATTACAGGCCTCCTGCCGAGAAACCAGACCTACGGTAGACATGTGGGCGACAATACACATCAAACAGCAGCAAGAACAACACAAGGAGAGAGGGGGCAATGAGCGGAGACTACGCTGCACTGCTCGGGCCCAGTGGAGTGGCCTCCCACGCCATGGGGAAAGAAAAGAGACCCACAAACCATAACGCGGCCAACCTGCCATCAGCTGGTAAAAAAAAAGATGTGAAACCCTACAAGCAGTACAACATAAAAAATCAGGATATGGACAGTACCCAAGTCCCTGACGTCAATCAAGAAAAGGATGAGGGGGTTCCCCACCACCAAGAGGGGGTTGGGTTGGGTTGGGCTGGCGGCCCCATGCAGGAGCAGGCCCTCGGATGTGGGCTTCCTTCCCTGCCCCACCACGAGGCTGAACGACCTGACTGTCCGGTTCCAAGGCTGAGCGGACTATCGACAGCCACCAGACCCAACCGAAGCGCAGGTGGGCGGAAGATACCGTCGTCCTGTGTGTAGGCGCAGGCGGGGGCAGGGGTGTGGGCGGGGGCTGGGCCCACCGGGGAGTAGTGGGCCAGGGCATCACATCCTCCTGGTCACAGAGACACACTGCCCGCCCGTCCCACGACTGCCACGCACGGGGACGGGCGTGCGCCGGGCACGACTGGGGGGAACCCGCGCTCCTTGACTGCCTGTTGGCACAGGTGCCGCTGCTGTACTAGCTGGGTTTCGCACTCCCACGGCCTGGGGCGCTGGTGGCGGGTGGAGGGGTCCCAGGGCGCGTTGAGCGCTTTCCTTCCTTGGGACCTGCCCGGGAAGATTCCCGGGTGCGGCGCTGCTGCCCCGTTAGTCCTAGGGGCCCGTAGGGCACACCACCGGACTGGCCCCTCCAAGAGAAGGGGGGGGTGGGGGGCAGGGGTCGGCAGGTGGCTGTCTGGCCTCCAGGGGTCGCCCACAACTGCACTGCAGTGCACGGGGCTGTGCTGGCCTAGGCGTCTGTGATGAGGTTGGAGGGGCGCGTGCACACCTGGAGGTTTCTGGGCAGGCCGCCCCAGGGATGCCCACAGCGGTCAAGCTGTGAGCCCTTCACTGCCTCCACTTTTCAGGCCCTGAGGGCGCCGACTTCGTGCAACCCCCCCCGTTGAGGGCGCAGGCTTGGGGGTTTGAGTGGTGGTTGGGTCTACCTGTCCGTTCATTGGCCCGTGGTGTTCACTTGTTTGGGAGAGGTGGACCACCTGCTCGGTTACCATGCGGGTCCCAGATCCCGACAAACTCGTCATTCAGCGTCCGCTCCTTTTCCGCGAGGGGTGGGACCTCGTTCACCATGTGCCGGCCTGCAGTGAGGGTGGGAGGGCATGCTGGGGGGGGGGGTCTGCTTTTGGTCCCGCCCCATTTCTGTTGGGGGGGGGGTTAGGGGCAGCAGAAAGTCTGCTCACTAGTTTCCTGGTACCCAAGTGGAACCAGCCCACGGCCTGCACCCTCGCTTTGTGGTGGCTGAAATTTGGGCCGACAGAGCCACCAAGAGGGGGGGAGGGGGGGCTCAGTTCAGATCCGACAGTTTCAGATCCAGGCTGTGACACGTGTTGTATATCAGCCACTCCTCCTGGATATCATGGAGGAAGGAAGTGGCCGGGTGCCATTCGGGTCCCGGGTAGCCAAGGTATTTCACCCGCCACCAGAGCTTATGATTAGCCCCCTACCTCCGCATCTCATGCTTGAGGACCCTGTCAACAATATATTCCTCAGTTGCCATCAGGCCCTCCCGCTCAGAGAAATTATGCAGCGGCGCCTTGGCACCATCCCTATATGGACATAGGGCTTAAGCCTGTCAACAGGCAACACCTGTTGCAGTCCATTGTAATTCACCCTGTAAGTGAAGTCAGACAGATGCTGCAACACCTCAGCAGGACCTTGCCAGAGACGATCCAACTTTGGATACAAGGGGGGCGACTCAACACGATTAGGCACCCAGACATTGTCTCCAGGACGAGACACCTGTGGTGGATGCGCCTTTAAAAAATTTTGATACTCACGCTCGTGAATGGACTGCAATTTATCCCTCACGGCGTCCCTGTCCTGCACCAGGCGCCTGAGAAAAGCGTCAGCATCCTCGCACCCCTCCTCGTCAAAATAGGGGGGGCAGGCGCCCAAGCAAATCGGCTCCCTCCCAAAAACTAACCAGTGTGGCAAGTACGGGTGTACAGCGCCCGGCAAGTCATTCAACCTTCATAGAGCAAGAGGCAAACTAGTAACCCAGTTATTATGCTTCCCCTTACCCCTTTGCTCCAAAATTTGACGCAACGAGCAAATCAATGACTGGACAGCCCGCTCTGCCCATCCTTTGGACTGCGGGCGGTAAGGAACGGTCTTATGATACTCTGCTCCCGCTAGCTCACACAACGTTGATATAAAATCATTGCTAATGATACTCTGGTTATCAGAGTATATGGACTGAAGCATGCCCATGAAAAATGAACAGCGATCCAGAAAGAATTGGGCCTCCTTGCGGGTATCCAGACCCTTCTGCTAACAGGACATCACAAGAATATACCCCGTCGGGCGACATACAATGACATACACGTAATCGAAAATTTCGCCTGTGGCTTCATGCACGCAACAGGTGAGAGAGAAATAATCCACACTCACGGAAGAAAAAGGATAATGAGGGATGTGCGCAGAATAACAAGTACTAGGATGACAACAACGTCGAGCCTTCGTGGCGCTACATATATGACACGAAGCAACCAAACCCTTAATATGAGAGTCCAAGGCTGCAGCACAAGAAAATCTTTGATCCAGGCACACAAACCTTCTGTTGAAAACCTCCATGGTGATGCGGAACCCGGGGTGAAAGTAACTATGTACCGCCACAATCATCTGGTCCAAGGTTTTCAGCGGCACAACAATGCGCTGATCTTTCTTGAGCTTCCCCATAGACCAAACAAGCCCATGGGCCACCGTGCTGGCGATGGCGTTTTCAAACACTCCAGAATCTGAAAATCGACTGTCAGCCCTATAATGGGACTCGCAGTCTTCATACAATATTTTCACTGCAGGGGGTATTCTGACCTTAGTCAGTCTAGCAATCAGAGCGTGGGCTCCTCTGGAGTAATCCTGCCTAAACAACTGTTTCCTGTGCTGTTGCCTGGCCTGAATTCTGCACACCAACCTGAGCCTGACTAAAGATGTGTATACCTCCTGACCCTGATCATTGAACTGCAGCCCGTCATCGACACCCAGCGTGAGAAGATACTCGATATCCTCATCAGAGAGACCGACGGAGCCCTCATCCTCACTAACTCCACTGAAGTCTGAGAAGGGAGGCGAAGAGGAGGCGGCCACACGACATACACCAGGTTCAGGGGAGCTAGGAACACATTCAGGGGGGGGTGAGCGCAAAAACATGGATGAAGCAGCAACAGTAGCCAGTAGGATGGCGGAAAAGGAGAGAAATGCATACATCGAGGCCCAAGAGGCACGCATGTACAGAAAATTCAGGTACAGAAGCCTATCAGTCCTGAACTGGCGTACAACCTGAGCAACTCTGGCTCTAGGCTCAGTATCAGACTGATGCGCCAAAAATTGTTCTTCCCTCTCAAGCAATTCCCCCTCTTGACGCTGGACCCCCTCCAGATAGGACTCCGACCCATGGAAGTTGGAATCCTCAGCCAACCCTGCTGGATAAGCTCAGCGGCTCAGACCATCAGCGACCTGATTGTCTGGCCCGGGCTTATAAACTACCACAATGTTGTGGAGGCTTCAAAATTGGTGCCACCATCCTCGGCGACCAAGTGGCCCGGTCAAAGTACAAAGATCTTCTCTGTACCATGATTCTAGGGACTTATGGTCACTGAAAATAGTGACTTTCCTGCCCGAAACCCAGCTTTTAAATTTCAGGAGACAAGAGACAATTGCATAAGTCTCTTGCTCCTGAACAGACCAGCCCCGTTGTCCTTGGCCGGGCTTACCGTCAAGCTTCCGGCTGAGAAAAGCACACGGCACCCACTTCCCATTCGGGGTCTTCTGCTCTAAAACTGCCCCGATGCCGTAAGTACAGGCATCCACATGAAATGCGTACCCCCCTTCAGGACTAGAAATATACAACTCATATGTGGTGCAGATCGCCTGTTTCATTGTCTCAAAATTGGCCCTCATTTCAGGAGTACAATTGATGAAATTGTCCTCCTTGGTGATCTTGCACCGGTCCTTCTGACCCTGAACCTTCGTAGCATGTTTATATTTCTTCTGGAGGCTCTCCATCAGTGGGGCTGCAAGATCGGCATAGTTTTTGATATTGATGCTATACCAATTCACCAGCCCCAAGAACTCCTTCATTTGCTTTGGGATCTGCATCATCGTTACCTTCCAATTTTGGATAGCATTGACTTTGGACGGGGCTGGCGAACGTTTACCATCATGTAAAATGTGGCCACAGTACTTGACCTTGGTGACGAACATGTGGCATTTTTCGAAACGTACCTTGACATGACATTTCTCAAGAGTTTCAAACAGTGCAATAACCTGATCTAAGTGGGCCTGTAACATGGCTTTGTAGTCCAGCTCAAGGCCATCAGACTTATAAACAGCTCTACTGCCAAAGAGCAAATCATCAATATAGGGCATAGGGCCAGGCTGCAGGTGTTTAGTGCAGTCTGACACCATTCTTTTGAAGGCCTTTCAGCCAATCTTGATGCCCTTGCGGAGTACCTTCCACTCGAACACCCCCCAGGGAGTGCAGAGAGCAGTATACTGCCGACCGTCCTCACTGATTAACATCTGGTGGAAGCCATCCTTAAGGTCAAGCAGGGTCCACAGTCAGTTACCCTGTTGCCTGAGGAGCATATCCTCGATCACCGGCAGTGGAAAATCATGCCCATTGAGCTGAGTATTCACATACAGGTAATCAATGACAATCCTCCACTTGCCATTGGGCTCGGGCACGAGGAAGCCTCGGCTAATTCAGGGCGAATGGCGGGGGTGAGTTCAGCCCTTCTTCAAAAAATCGTCGACTTTTGCCCTGAGTGCCTCCTCGCGTTCCCCAACAGCTCTGATAGCTTTAGACGCCCTGGGGACTGCCCCCAATATTGGCTGTAAAGTACAAACGCCCTCAGGACCACGTGCAGAAATATTTTTCATAATTTCATCCCACATGTTCCCGTCCTCTCTAAAGACTGTGTCCTTGAAACCCACTGCCTATACCTTTCACTGCCGGGCATGACAGAATCGGCCTCAATCAGGGCGCGCACGCATCTGTCGCGTGCAGGAAACACTTCTTGCGTGGCCTCAGCAAAAGTTTGGGAGAAATGCAGGAACTTGGAAAACTGCTGATCATTGAGCTCACAATGTAACGTGATCGTGTTGACCTCGGCATCCCAGTGGCATATTCGCTGGGACATCTTTCCAGCAGTGAATGACCTCTGGTTGACACTGTCAAGCCAAATTTTCTTCAACTCATGTTCTGAAGGAGGAGGAGAGAGTTATGCCTGATGATCTGGTGTCTGGACTTCATGCAGATGCTAATGGACCGCCACAAACATTGAATCACCATCTGAAGGGATGGGAGTTGAATGCAGAATGGATGCAGGATCCAACACAGGATCAGGAAAAGGGAAATTCATCGCAAAAACACGCAGAGAATTCTCCAACAATTCAGAATCAGGAGGTCCAGGAGAAAGAGGTAAGAATCCATCCTTGGCCTGTTGGAGCACAGTGGCGCGCCGTTTTTTTCTGGACATACCCACGGTTCTCTTGGTCTGGTGCTGATGCCACTGCCTGAGAATCTATTTTTTCTTGTCTGCATGGGCGGAAGTCCAGCCCGTCTTAAGAAGGCCATACTGGTGTTCTCCAACGGAGTCAAATATAACAACCCTGAATTTCAGTGGATGTTTGATTGGCTTTTCCCCATTCACCCACCAAAATTTTGCTGACTGGCAGGAAAATCCCAGCAGTCAATGGCAACTTCCCCCAGGGACGAGAACCATGGCTGTCCCTTTAACACAAGCACCACTGCGATGCCCCCACTCCTTTCCTAGCAAACGTTCTCCACTTTCTAATGGCAATCACCAATTGGTGGCATCAAAAACAAAGATTCATCACCCCATGGGATGGCAAACCCACCGTTCATGTCCGCAGCCCCTTTCGGCTGGTTAAACCATTTGCCGTTGTGTCTATAACACGACTCAGGTGCTGCAAAGGGAAATACACTGGGCTGAAATTGAGGGCCTGCCCACTGGAGCAGGTGACCGTACCAATCAGCATGGATTGCATAACGACCGTTTCTAATCATGGAAGGGGATGACTCCTGGTTAGCTACGCCAGAAGCTTTATGCAAACCCCTGATTTGCCACCATTTCCTCCTTTTGGGACGAAAAGTGGTCTTCACACGACCTATGGCGCCCACGCAAGTCACTCCAACCGACGCAGATTTCGCTGGATTACCGACACGGGCTGTTGTTTCCGCGGCAGCAATACCTGAGGCCGTTTCCAAGGCGTCAAAAGCCACGTTCGAGCAGTGTTGTTCGTCTGAATGACCTGCACTTTCCTGACCGGACCTATCCCTTGGAGACCCAAAACGCCCCATGAACTCGTCAGGGGGTTGGGTATAACCCAGTGAACCCTCATCTTCACTGTAGGACTCACTGTGAGCATCACTGTCCTGTATATTATGTACAGGGCTGAAGTATTCCCTTTCTGCAGAAATCATCTGCGAAATCGGAGATCGGGGCGTATCATTGTCCAGCTGAGTTGCTGAGGGGCCCGCTTCAGTACCTGAAATTCCTGCAGATGGGGGTGACTGCAAACCAGGATCGGTTCTGAATCCCGAAATTGCCATCAGAGGAAGATATTCCCCACCAGGGCGAAGGGTGTCATAAAAAATGAGCTCATGTCGCTCAAACAACGGCAAAAGCAATCCGATGGCTGCGCTCTAAGGCGTGGGGGAATACATCAATATTGCTGCACTTATGCAAAAGATCGAATAAACCTTACGCGGTTCGAACAGTGGCCAGTCAACATGGAAAATGACCCGCATATTTGAAACATCCTTCGTTGAATGTGACAGAACGGCGATGGATCTCGGGGTTCTGTGATCGGAATGTTTTCTTGATTGATCTGCCAAATGCAATGCTGCACTGGAGGTACACAATGCTAACATACAAGACAACACAGGAAACACATGAGCAGGAGGACATCATCGCCCAATTCCACAAACAACCTCATGAAATACATTTTGGGGGCACCGACTACCAACACTATTTCAACGAGAAGTACGAGTATTCCGCCCCGTACCCAACGGAAGATCATGCACGAGCCATCAAAAATGCAAAATTGGTCACTCCCCAAGATATCACGACCCTCAACATCATGGCCAACCTCTACGAGTCCCAAACAAGAACTTTCATCTTCACTCCGACTACAAATTACAACTTCAACAAGGACGCCTCGCACAACACATCCGCACATGTGTCCATGTTGCTCAATGCTCTAGCGTCGCTCGCGCGTGCTAAAATACATGTAAGGGGTACGCTAATTCTTTTGGTGTCAGACCCGAGAGTGTGTGAAGCCACGACCGGGATTTGGGATTACTCTCAAGCCTATGCCAAAGCAAGAAGGTTTATGGTTGACCAAATAATCTCCCAAAACTTTGTTCCGTTGAATATGGTCCTCAAGAATGATCAAAAACTTTTTGACACTTGCTCCGCCCCACACCCTGAGGGATATATTATGATTACTTTGGACAACACTTCCGAATTCCAATACACACCGCCCAAATTCTCCCCTATTTCGCCGGGCCATGACCTAGCACAAGCCGAGGCTTTCATCTCCCCACAACAAGAAGCCCGTCACACACCACCAATCACCGATTATGTCAGAATTGACATTTCGCGAGACCTCGAAGTCCTCACCGAGGAAGATGCTTTCCAATTTTTCAACAAATTAATCAAACCCGACCTCCAAGATGCCTCATCCATTACCTCCACCTATTGCGCACACTACCGCGGTGAGATAAAAAAAAAGGGGCTCGCCCATTGGCAGCACCCACGCTCGTTTCAACATCGAAACCAACTCAGCCCTCTCCTCCCAAATTGCCAAAACCGTTCAATCCCATTACCCAATAGACAGGAATCCACTCATTATGGCTTTCCCCTACAACCTCTCCGCCCATGAAAATACTTTCATGATCTCCGCCTCAAAAAGCACCGCGAAAAACGGAGTCAAGCTTGAACCCACGGAGCTTCTAAATCGAGTGGCCTCTCTTGAAAAAATGAATTCGATTCTGCAATTCGCAATTCTACGCACCAAATACTCGGTATTGGTGCATCTGGATGTCGACTCTATTCCAAGCAACACCGAAACACGAGTTTCAAAACTCAAATGGATGAACAAAGAATGCAAGAAAGCCGGCCTCACTTTTTTCAAGAACGGTAACACATATACAGTTTTGTCCGACGCGCCACTAAGCTATCGTGCTAAACCCTCCTACACACCAACCGACGCCAAATCGGTGGTCATTTGTGCTCCACGCTCCATAAGTTTTAGAGACATCAACAAAGCAACTTCACTTTTTGGTACCTTCACCTCCATCCAACCGCTGGAATCCAACCCAAGTGCCAAATCACACCGATATTTTGAAGCGCTCCTCCAAAAGTTGGGATCCAGTATCCTAGCACACCAGAAAAAAGTTCAAGGCATCACTTTTACATCTGGTTCGCCCAACCTCTTGAAAAAACAAAACATCATTGATTCAATTGCGAAAGACCATGACACTTCTAAATGGGAAGCCACACTCTTGGCCGCCAAAGAATTTGGCTCCGAGAAACAATTGCGCTCCATCAATGAGCGATTGATCGTGGCCAAGCCCCAATGACTCCCCACCCACCCACACTCTTTCTCTCATTCAGTTCTCTATGTCTTCACTAAGTCATTACTCAGAGATGCGGATCCCCTCCGTCCTCACTTTCAATACCAACGGTATGATCTGTTTATCATGCTGCCAATTCTCGAAGCGATAACATCTAGCCATCCGCGATGCATCACCTCGCAAGACATTGTGCCACGCATCGATAACAATGCGAACACACTGGAACGTACACTTTCCTCACAATGCATCCTGCATGCCGTGTGGATTTCGCTCACTCATCTACGGGACGTCAAGATTTTGATTCATCCAAGCCACGATCGGGTACTCGTTTGCAGGCCTAGTGTCACTCTGCCCTATCAGTCGCCAGCAAGTGGCCTGACTGATTTCTGTCATTACCGGATGAAGAGTTTATCTTTTTGCAAGTGCTTCCTTCTTGACCCAGTCGGCTTACGATTGCCAAAACGGCCTCACGTTAGACTCGAGGACTCGTCAAGATCAAGGAATGTCTCGGAAGTGGTCAGTGTTAGACACGTGGTCCCATCTCTCTCATCATCATGACGCCGTCAATTGATATCCCCCTCCCACCGGGAGTCCCCCAGCCACCGAGTTACGATACCAACATTCACAAAGCACCTAAACCTACCACACCAACAGACAACTTAATCCACTCTAAAACACGTTTAACACTCACTACTCACAACACTGCCAAAAAAATTGACAACCTAGACGCCCTCATACTACGACACCAACAACAAGGAACCGACATACTTTGTTTACAGGAAATACCTACCGCCCCCTCCTTACATTCACTCCTAAACCTACACACTTTCACAAATATATCTTCTGACAAATCCAACGGCACAGCGATTATCATTCACTCCTCCCTATCTCCTTTCGTCACGCAAATCAAACACGACAAGGTCAATGGATGCCTTACTGCCATCGACCTTACTATACCAGGCTACATCACACTCCGTATCATTAACGTGTACAAATCACATCACGCTCATCTCTGACACAGGTTAGAGACAACAATCTCCGCCCTCCAACAAGACCATCCGTGCCACATCATGCTCGGCAACTTCAACACATATCTCCAACCTTCTCTAGACACGGCTAATATCAAGCACAATAAATACTGGCCTTGGCTCCACGACAAGGTACACCCCACCAATCCTACCACCACACCAACCCTCATTGACCTGTATCGTAAAGACCACCCGGAGACAAAACAGTGGACGCGCCCTGCAAACAAAAGGCTCCCGTCTCACACACGCATCGACTTGATTCTCTCCTCTCCTCTTTCCAACACCATTTTCAAACCTTTCAACACCTTCATTGATGTTCACAACGACATCTCCGACCACCGACCCGTATCCACTTCCATAGCAATCCCTACCAATCCGATTAACATATACAACATCCCACACAATTCCATTCACTACCGCCCCCTGAGCAAAGAAGAAAAGTCACACTTTACGTCCCTCAGTAAACCTCTTAACGACTGGCTCTCCAAACATCACGACACTCTCTTTTTTAATGTTCTTAACCGCATCAACTTGTTCAGGGGCTGACGTCCCCCTAAGGAAGATGTCCAGAAATTTACAGACGATAGTTGTAGCTGTGAGATGGGCACAAGTCAGAGAAGTATAGGGCTCTCCAAACATCACGACACTCTCTTCCAACAACCTGTTGAACAACTTATTCCTCTGACCGACTTCCTGTTCACCCAACTGGTCACCACCTACAAAAAAGTCACTCATCAAGCACACGAACACAAATCAACCAGCGTGGAGAAACAATTCCTTGACGCTGTAAATAATCTACCTTCTACTACCTCCAGTGCACACAAAACAAAAAAACTTCAAACACTACTCAATGACTGGACCTCAAAAAAACAAGCACAAGCGCACAAGAAACTCCACCACTCCCTCATTTCTCACAAGCGCATAAAAAAAACAATCAACAACATTCTCAACCCCAGAAACACCACTCCATCTCTCTCTTTGACCAAACTGGTCAACTCACCACCGACCCTTACGAAATGTGCAAGTCTATGGGACACGCTCTCTCTTCCCTGGGAGGCCCCCCAGATTTCGACACAGACCCAGCCTTCATCGACACACTCATGACTAACTCCCCAAAAATACCCAACGACGCTCCACTACCACACTTTACAGGAGACTTCTTCAACCTTCTTTTGTCGAACGCTAAACCACACACCGCACCTGGTTTCGACAACACATCTCTGTACCTTTTCTCCGTCTGCCCCCCTGATATACAAACCTACATTTACAGCCTGTGTTCCCTCCTTATGGCCGACCACATACCTTTTCACTGGCTTAAAGCAAAAGTTTTTCTACTTTACAAAAAAGGCGAGCCCCATAATCCTACAAACTACAGACCAATAGCACTACTTAACACACTCTACAAGATCATAGCTTCTTACAGTGCACACACCCTCACTTACTACGCCACAACATACCACCTCACCAAAAACACACAGTATGGCGGACTTCCTAAACACAGAACCACAGACCACATATACACTATGATTGCCAACCTATCATTGCACCCAGACATGTACCACTTGTATTGTGATTTAAGTAAAGCATTTAAGTCCGTTCCTCACCGAGCCCTATGGCGAATACTCTCCAACTGCAACATACCTCACACCATCATCAACCTCATCCAAAACCTCTACGCCTGCCCCCACGACTTCCCCGTCGTCCACGGCTTCGCCCTCTGTGCAGCCCACTGCATAAGGGGACTTAGACAAGGATGCCCCATGTCCCCCATACTCTTTAACGTGTTTGTCGACCCAATCATTAACCACATATAATCTCTCCTACCTAAACACGAATTCAACGACCTCTTCTCCTTCATCGACGACATCGCCCTCCAAACAACCTCCCATGCCACTCTACACAAAGTGCTTCACTTCCTCTTTGTCCAAGGGCCTCGATACGGCCTTTCTTCTAACACGACTAAATCCGAACTCCACGCCCTCAACAACGCCACCCACATCACCATACGTATTAGTCCTACCCAACATTTCAGTACCTTTACCGATGACGGCGACCCCAGGGCTTTTTATAAATATCTGGGCACCTACTTTTTCAACAAACAACAAAACCCCAGCATGCTCCAACTTCTACTTAACACCATTCACGCCTTTTTCGCCAACATGTCCACCCTCCGTCTCACACACAACGAAGTCATAAAACTATCCAACATACAACTGATACCTACCCTCACCTATCGTTTAATCTACAACTCACTCCCGCAACAGGACCTCGACAAACTGGACACCACAAATTCGAGTCATATCTCCAAGTTAGGCAAACCATCCTTTCGTACCCCCAAAAAAACCAAATACCCCCCCCCAAAATACACTAGGTTTAAACATCACGAAAATTTCGATCGTAACCCACATCCAAGCCATCAACCATATACTGCGCTACACACACGACGACGGACCTTCCCACACCAACGAAAGAGTCAAGTACACCTTGCGCTACAAGGCCACTGACCCCAACACCATGCAACGCATGACTGCCCACCCTGCTAGCTTTTTAGGTTTCCACACGCACAACATACCCACAGTCAACCCATGTCTCCCTTCTCAAATCCCTACACACACAACAATCGAAGTCGCCTTTCTCTACTACCAATCCAACAGCCACCCACCAACATATTCCATTACGAAAAATGCCACCCATACCACAAAAACGACCCAGTGGTTCCGAGGCACAGTCGACCACCCCACGCCTCAGAAAACCACAGTTACTTTCCCTGACATGTCCACAATCCTCACCCCCAACCACCAGTTTCGCTTCCTTACTCTCCCCACATCCCAGGATATTTCCAAGCCTACCAAGTCTCTCTCGGTACCCGACACGGCCAACTTCCCTTTTCCTTTCACTAGCACCACAACCACTCAAAATTTCATTCAATTTACCCTGGAAAACAGTTCTCCTCCCCCAAACCCTCAACACCTGCACTACTGGGGGTGCCACGATCTTTTAGACGCACTCGACGCCTACCCTAACGCTACGATTGCCTACACCGACGGGTCGGATGACCCCACAGCTAACACGCCATCGGGTGCCGCCATCACCTTCAACACTACACCGCCAACAACCATCTGCAAAACACCACCGGTAAAAGGATCTTACCCAGCAGAAATTTCTGCCATTATACTGTTTACCTACCTCCAACACCTCGACACTCTCTCTCAACCAATCATTTTTGCCATTGACAACATGTCGGTTTGCTCCACACTCCACCAAATACAACAATTCAAAACTAAACCCTTCGCTTCTAACGCTAATTGCTTCGCTCTTTGGTACAACTATATTTGGGAATTTCTTCACAACACCCACCTTCACATAATTTTCACCTGGATCAAAGGACACGCTGACTTCGCTGGCAACGAGCACTCTGACAAAATTTCTAAATGGATATCACTCAACCTCCACCAACACCCAGAACACCACAACCCCGACACTTTTCACTTCATATACCACAATCATACACCACTGCCAGGACGCATTACACGCAAAACTGTCAAACACCTACTTCCAAGCTATAAACACAACAACATACACCTACCTTCTAGCACCGACTTCTACGCCCACACATCGTGGTTTTCCAGATTACCTTTTAAATGGACTAACGGACTGTCCTGCTGCACTGGTTTTCTTCCCCATTACAAGCTCAACACATATCAATGCCCCAAATGCCACACTCATCATCCCCTCGACCCCATAACAACTGTGACCGAATGCGACACAGCGAAACCTGTTCGTGACCTCTTTTTTGAGGTCTGGCAACAACCCTTCAAACAAACAGTCATCGACTGGTGGCTACATGCATCCAAAGGAGAAAGAAGAAACTACATCCGCACGCTCATTCCCAACTCACTCAGTAATTCACTAAGAGCAATCCCAGCCAACACTCCCTACTTCCAACACCTACAAAACCTGAAAACAGCCTTTAAACACAGAAGAAAACGACTCAAAACAGCACTGCAAGAGACACAAACCTGGCTCAGACAAAAGCCAATTAACGATCTGCACTTACTCCAACCAGATTCCGAAGACAACCCATGGAACAACCAATACTCAATCTACAGCACTTCGTCTCACAACCCCACCTTGTTGACCTACCCAAAAAGGACAAACACAACAGTCACCAATAGACACCCACACAAACACAGACACGTTCACAGCAAAAACAAAAAAGCCAAATCCCAACTACTTAATTTACAGTAACTACCCACTTAGGAACACGTTACCCTAAAAAAACCATCGCGAAAAGAAACTAAGCTCCGCAAGCGACTGGGGGGTTTCTCCCCCGCTTTGGTCTCCGGGTGACGAGTTTCTCCCCCCCTCTTTTTCTTTTTTCTTTTTGTCTTTCTTTCCATCCTCCTCATCTTCACCACCTGCGATCTGCACCCCCCCCCCCCTGACACCAGTTGGCAGATCGATGAGATGGGACCACGTCAGCACTTTTTTGATGCTATCTTCCAGCTCCGTCTCGCACACCTTCCAATCAACAATCCCCTTACAGCCTTTTTCCCCAGCCACTGCTGTCATGTGGTACCTCAGCATTCACTGGTGGTATGAACCAGAAGGTTTTGGATACTATCATTGCTGGTTCTGGATACCGGAACCTCGCGAGCCGTCCCCGGAAGTCCTGTGGTACCTGGTATAAAAGAACACAGCATTCCAGTGCTCCGAGCCCGCTCACATACGGCGTTTGTCCTTACGCTGCATGCCAACAGATTGATAAAGTACCCTGAGATCCTCGTTCCCGTCTCCTTGAACATTGAAGTTGGCCTGTGAGTCCCTTAGCCTGTGAGGTCAATTTGAAACCGGCAACAGCTCAATTACTACGGTAAGAACACCTCAGCCATCACTCGGTTCACAGAGCTTTCCGAACGCTTCTGAAGTCAGTGGTTTCCACTTAACTGGAGGTCTTTTTTGATACCCCTGATGTTCTAAGGCCGGGATTATTTGTTTGTTTCTGACTTCTATATATATATATATATAAATATATATAGAGTCTCTTTTATTTTCGATTCGTCTTGCGTCATAACACCAACCACAGGGCTAATGGCGAAGCCACAGCCCACAGTAACCAGGCCTTTGGTGCATTTTGGAGCAGGGTCACACCCCCTGAGTTACTGTACATATGGCTGCTGTCCTTCGATGAACTTCGGCTCGCCATGAACGCTCACTTGCCCGTGGTTAGGCCGCTTTTGTGTTATGCTCGCCGGGGGGCAACCCCCATGCACCAAAAAACACATGAGCAGGAGAGGAAGGAGATGGACAAACCTGATGCGGAGGAATCTTCAGCACCATAGGCGGCTCTGAGGGCACATCTGCATCTGGGCTGTGCAATGCAACCTGAGAAACACAGTGAACGGCATCAGCAGTGGCACCCAAAAGGCATTCTTGGTGTCCAACCGAATCCGAACCAGAAATCTGCATCGTGCGGTGCTAAATCATTACCTGACGCTTCTATCGAAGGTTTAGTAATCTCACGCGACTGCACCCATAGATGTGGTGCGAGTGCACTGACGCCAGCAGGCAAACCAGTAGATATGTCTGCCTTACCCACGTCCTCTTCAAACATAAAACATGGGGTTCTGTTCAAATATGGATGCCGTAGCGAGCAGAAATTGGAACCCCCAGGATACAGCGGGGGCCCACGTTGGCGATGTATATGGTAGCATCACGACAACTCGCCATGACGACCCCATCACGGCTCAGAGGCACAATGATGTCGCCTCTTACATCCTGCTTGCCCCCTTCAAGGTGAGCCTGTCCACTCCCATCAAATTGAATGGTACTGTGGCCGCTTCCCTCAGGGAGAGGGGTACGAATTCTTGACCTATCACCACCATACACTCACATCCTGTATCCGGTAACATGGAGCAACAGAAAGGCGCTGAGTGCGGAACCTTATAGGGCAATATTGAACCTGGTACAATGACCGAAGCACGACACGGCGCAACACGGCACCACAAAGCAGGGCGCACCGCACCACGACGCAGCATGGCGAAACACGGCACAACACGGCACGGTACACAACAGCAAACCACAGCACCAAAGCAAGGGACCCTAACCGAGGGTCTGACCCAACTAAGCCGCCGCACACCCCAGAGAGCGCCGCACCAGCCCGCCACAAACCGGCAAGGGGTCGACCGCGCGCCCGGCAACGACGGTTGCGGTCTGCCCACACAAATCCCCGCCATAAAGCGGAGGGACACGGAAAATCCCAGCCCCCCTAACCCAAGGCCACACGAAACGGCCTGGCGCAACCGCCAAGCCGGCAGAGCCAGAACCTAACCCGGCAAGAAGGGCCACCGAGCCAAGCGTGTACATAACCAACCCGACCCATGGGGCCTTGGCAAGACCTAGCAAAACGCAAGCACCAACAGCAACCCGGTTAACCACACCGCATGCCGACCAGTGCGTGCACCAGCCCAGGGAAGGCAGAGGGAGGAACAGGCAGACCCCCCGGCAAAAAAAAAACAGGGTGGGGGGCACGAGAAAGGCCCCAGTCAGACAGCACCGAAGACGGGACCCCCAAATGAACACCGGAGGACCAATCAGCCAAAACCGGCGACATCCAACCGAGAGCAGCGGCCCACCAGATGAAAGGACACCCCGAACACGCCGACACACAACTCGCTGGGGCGGAGACGGGCAAGGAGAAACATACAAACAACATGGAAACATACAAACATAGAAACATACAGCCTGAACGAGAGCGGAAGGGTGGACGGAGACCACCAGACCCAGAACCGGGACAGCCAGCGACGGACACCACAAAGCCACAACACGACACGACACGACCCCCTCCCCCCGCAACCCAAAAAAAAAAGAAAAGGGGACGGGGGGGAAGAAACCCCAACCATGGCAACACCCGCACACCCCCACGCCACAGGCAGCCCCCAGAAGGTGACGGGAAACAGACGCGGCGCACTCAAGAGGCCCCGCGCCCCAGTACCCAAGCCAGAAAAAAACCAGAGAGCAGACGAAACCCAAACCCACACAGACGCGCCCCACCCCGCTAGAAATGGTCGGGTGCAAGCGGGGCACACGCACGAACACAAACACACCCCAACACCCCAACCAAGAGAGGCGGGGCACGGCCGAAGCCTTAGCCCAACACACACGCCCACACCGCACACCTCAATCAGGAATGGCGGGGTACAAGCGGGGCGCGCACACAAACCCCTACACGCCCCAACACCCGAGCCAGGAGTGGCAGAGCGCGGCTGCAACCCAGGCCCAAGCACACACCCCCGCACCGCACCCCCAGCCATGAGGGGCAGGGGACCGGGCAGGACGCGCACACAAACACACACACACCCAAACACCTCACCCAGGAGTGGCGGGGCGCAGCCGAAACCCGAGCCCAAGCAAACACACCCACACCGCACACCCGAGACGAGACCGGCGGGGTACAGGCGGAGCGCGCACAATACCACGCATGCCCCAACCAAGAATGGTGGGGTGCAGGCCGAAATTCAAGCCCGACCGCAAATACCGCGAACCCCAGCCGGGAGTGGAGGGGCGAAACCACAACCCGTACCCAAACACACCCGGTAAAGACCCGAGCCAGGGCTGGCAGAGTTACCGCGACCCGAACCCAAGCACAACCCGGACCCAAACACAAACGCCACACAACAAAAGAAAACCCAGCGTCCATAGCCCGGGCACTGAGGCAGCCTGTGCCATGCAGGTGACCCGGCCAAACGAGATCCGGAGCCCGGGGGTAAGGCTGCATCCTAAGGCCAGCGCTGCTTTGGGACTCGAGGCGGAGCGTGCGACACCCAAGCGCCTCGGAACCCCAGTACCAAGAACATGCACGCATGCCTTGGGAACGGGATACGCCAGGAAGTCAGGTGAACCTCTAGGGTTCCGTCCAAAGGAGGGGACGTGCGAAAGCACGGGGGCACACCCTCCCGGCGAGACGGGCACGTCACGCTGGTGGCAAACAGCCCTCCCGGTGCAGCCCGGGGCCGCTTTGTTGGGGGCCACCAGTCAGGTCTAGCGGGATGTAAGTCGCTTCCCCTCTTCAAGCGCGGAGCCTCCTCCTGTTCGTCACAGCGGCAACGCCAGCGGGAGAAAGGAGCGCCTCTCCACGACCGAGAGCCCCTACCTACCCACCTGCATCCGATGGCTGTGCTCTAAGGCGTGGGGGAATACATCAATATTGCTGCACTTATGCAAAAGATTGAATAAACCTCAAGTGGTTCGAACAGTGGCCAATCAACATCGGAAATGACCCGCATATTTGAAACATCCTTCGTTGAATGTGACAGAACGGCGATGGATCTGGGGGTTCTTTGATCGGAATGTTTTCTTGATTGATCTGCCAAATGCAATGCTGCACTGGAGGTACACAATACTAACATACAAGACAACACGGGAAAGACATTAGCAGGAGAGGAAGGAGATGGAGAAACCTGATGCGGAGGAATCTCCAGCACCATAGGCGGCCCTGAGGGCACATCAGCATCTGGGCTGTGCAATGCAACCTGAGAAACACAGTGAACGGCATCAGCAGTGGCACCAAAAAGGCATTCTTGGTGTCCAACCGAATCCGAACCACGATTCTCCCCTTCAAAAAATGCCTGTTGTGTTGCTAAAAAATAATTAGCTGACGCTTCTTTCGATGGTTTAGTAATCTCACGCGACTGCACCCATGGATGTGGTGCGAGTTCACTGACGCCAGCAGGCAAATCAGTAGATATGTCGGCCTTACCCACGTCCTCTTCAAACATAAAACATGGGGGTTCTATTTTAATATGGATGCCGTAGCGAGCAAAAATTGGAAATCCCAGAATACAGCGGGGGCCCGACGTTGGCGATGTATATGGTAGCATCACGACATCTCGCCATTACGACCCCATCACAGCTCACAGGCACAATGATGTCGCCTCTTACATCCTGCTTGCCCCCTTCAAGGTGAGCCTGTCCCACTCCCATCAAATTGAATGGTACTGTGGCCGCTTCCCTCAGGAGGAGGGGTACCAATTCTTGACCTATCACCACCATACACTCACATCCTGTATCCCCTAACATGGAGCAACAGATAGGTGCTGGGTGCGGATCCTTATAGGGCGATATTGAACCTGGTACGATGACTCCAGTGGATGTTCTTTTGAGATTGGTATAACCTCCATCTTAGTTTGGTATTTCCGAAATCGCAGAGTTTTGGGCTAACGACTCCGGATCCCACGTAATACACAATCAGCAATGGCACATACAAGATTGAGTCCAAATCATCATTAAAAATGCAAGACCCTGCAGTGTAGTACAGAAAGTCCACGACAACACGCACAGTTAGTTGTGTCGTACTTGGCAGCGTGTTTTGCAAGTCACAGAGCGTTCAATCTTATAACTGAAGCATGATCTGAGCTTAATTATAAACAATCAACAACGTGCAAATGATCATCCATAATGTGCGCACGATCTCTGCTGGGCGCGCACTCTCCGACTCACGCTTGGGTGTGTATCACTGTTTCATGACACTCCCCTCACAAGACATCTGTACACCTGCGAAACAAGCAACAGACGTTCGACAGAAGCAAATAAAAATTGAAAACATCACTGTGGACATGCATATATAAACCACTGACCAACCATAATCATCCCTGTACGCTGGACCCTGATGCTGATGATCTCTGGCCTGTGAATTCTGGTTAATCTTGGTCTCTGGATTTCGATCAGCTCTGTTTTCTGGACTCCGATTAACTCTGTTCTCTGGATCACTCCACGTCTGCAAAAGAAAGAAAGCAAGGACAAACATGTCGCCGCACCACTGTGACTACAAAGTTGGACACAGCATAATGTATGCCTGACTCAATGCCCTTAGTTGGGGGGGGGCATAAATCGAACCCTTGATCGTTCAACACCGATGATTGCTTTATCTCAAAATCACAAACAAAAAAATAAACGACGTCCGTAAGAAACAACCAAAGCATCAGCGAAGGGGAATGTAATCCTATTACTTGTCACGGGGCCACTCAGGCTAGTACCTCTTATGCCTAGGGCAAAGGGGGCTTGATGTCTGGTAAACAGATGCTGCATCCTCAGAGGGCGCACTGTCTGCAACGGTTGGGCCGGGGACCAGGGGGTTGCGTTGCGCTCTCTGACCAAAAATAACTGGCGCCTGGTGCTGGAAGAAGGGAAACAGCTACAAACCAGCTTCAGTGCCAGGGGAAGCCAAATCTCACAGGGGGCGTCGGCTACGTACTATACGGTGTAGGCGAATTCACCGATGACCTGCAGAGTGAACCTGAAAACTGGCTGATACTGCTATATACAAGGTCAACATGATTCGTGTCAACACACAGAAGACATGCAATACATTCAATGAAATTTGGTACTCCTGAATTCCCACTTCCCAAGGAAGGGCCCACGTGCCAACGGTGGGATAAAAAGTAGAAACAACTGATTAACAGTTCATACACAATAATACATGAGAGGGGAAGGAAAAGACTGTTGTCCTGTGACAGAACCTCAGAAACAAGAGGGGGGAGGCTGACGACGTCGCAAGGGCCATGGCGTAGACACCTGTGAGACAGCGTGCCATTTGCCAAGCCAATGCAAAACTGTCATCACCACGCCCTGCAGTCGGACATACCAGTCTGAAGTATTGAAATAAAAGTATGTGTAACCCACTTCTGAATTACTTAGGCAGCTCAAGTTGCATGGTCAAAATCACAGCAAATGCACCCCATTTGGACAACGCAAAAAAATAGTTTTTCACAGGCTCTGTTTTTTCAAAACAGAATATTAGTCCAAAGAAAGTATCCTTCTTACCATTTGTGCCATTTTGTGCCTTTTTTCGGACAGCCTAAAACAAAAAAAAAACTATAAAAAAAAAAAGAAATCTTATGATTTCAGTGGAAAATGATGTGCTTTTAGCGGAAATTGGAAATTTGCGTTCCTCTTGTTTTTTGGATGAACATGGTCTGCAGAAAACATGATTGCAACATCATTTTCTGTTCTGCATGTTCATTGCATACCTGGAAAAATGAATTGTTGATCAAATTCTATGCGGGAGGCCTCGCGCAATCAGGAACAAGGATCATTAAAACAGAAGCATGGCGGATTAAATATCATTGCAAAGCATATGCAACATGTGGTTCAAGGGCTGCCCCATGCGCGAGGCCTCGCACATAACTTACTAAACCAAAAACCTCACCCGATTCATTTTCCTTTGGGAAGACGGCTTCAGGGTCGAGTGGTCTTACTACCCACCCCACGGTTTGATTTTTGATTTGCACTGCGTGAAAAAAGAGGTATAGGTTGTGATTTTCAAGTTCTGGGACTGCATTGCAGTCCTCATTGCGCGAGGCCTCGCGCAAAAAAAGGCCCAGAGAATATATTCTTTGTACCATTGTGATGGGGTCTCATCTGATAGGGCTTGTGCACAACCTTCACTGAAGCAACGAGTACCTAAATTGTCGCTGAGTCATTGAAATTTACCAGAAGCTTGCCCCCCCCCTGAGGCGGAAAATCGCTTTTTGGGCTTGGTCAGCACCTGCGCTTGGCAGACTGCTTCCACCAGGGCACTTTCTTTCTCCAAGTATCGAACATCATCTGGATAATTGGTGTCGCTTGCACTACATTGCATTTTAATCTCCAAAAAATCAGTTTTTTTGGCCCAAACAAGCGATCAAAAAAGTGCCACGCATGACAAATTAATATTTTCTTTGCACATTTTACTTTCATCTATAGTCAACAACGGAAGGATCAGGTTTTTCTTCAGTGAAAGCTACAAGGGGGATCCCTGTCCAGCTCAGCATCATCTGTTGAGTGGACATGCTTCATGTGTTACCAGTGATACTCTTTTTTTTGCTTGACACTCCCCATAACTTGTGGCAGGTGTGCATCATTAGCAATGCTGAAGGATGCACCCTGTGCAACACCTCCAACGTATGTGCTCCTTTTGTTAGGAATGCAACAACATTAGAAATGATTTTTTGAGTCATCAATTAGATTTGCAAGGCTTGTTTAGAGCGCTGAATGTCCGCCAACGTAAACATATTGTACAATGTGATCAGGTCAAGGGTGCCTGTAATGTCACTCCAGTGTAGGCGCCTGCTTGATTCCTCAATTCTACCATCATTACCTGACTTTGGAGGGGCAATGCACTGCTCCTTGCGCGACGCCTCGCGCAAGGGAACAGTCCATTGCCCCCAAAAAAGCATTTTGTGGACCCATGAGGACCACGAAAAGGCCAAAATTCCTTACATAAGAGTTCCTTTGGTGTTTCAAAAACGGCTTGATTTTTTACACGCCAAAAAATGGTTCTTTTGATGTTTTTCGAGGCCCTGTATTTTGGGCACTTTCTGTCGTTTTATACCATGCAACTTGAGCCGCCTAAGAAATATGTAAGGACTTCCTGAACTCCGTGAGACCTATACAGAAAGAGGAGAGCAATCAGAGCATCAAAGGCGGTAATATACACGACATAAAGAGGAAACACATCGGTGATCACGCACATGCACCTGACCCCAAAATCTGTGCGCCATTGTAAACATTTTGGATGTACTTTTCGTGCGTCCTTTAACCTCACATCAATCTTGTGTTTGATGTTGTAGCACAGCCATTCCTCATTTATGTCATGCATCAATTCAGATGCCTTCCTCCACTGAGGTTTGTCTTACCCCTTGTATTTTTCAAACCATTTAACAATGTTGGGACGGCGTGCCCTGTCCTGACCTCTGTTCTTGTGAACTGTATGTTTTAAAAAATTTTTGAGGACGAATTTCTCATCATCAACCAACGTCTCCTTGTCGGTGTAAAAATGTAGGGGTGGAGCTCCGTGTGTCAAGGGGCGGTTGTATGGTTTGAGCGGCAATGACTCAACCTGTTGTTCACCATACGGACCAGCAATTCTATACCTACCTGCACATAGCCTCTCCAAAATTCAAGCAGGACCAACCCAAAGACGGTCCAATTTACTCTCCCCCGGTTTACGAATGATTTCCAACCAAACACGATCACCAGGTTCAAAATTGAGAGGCGGGTGTTCCGTCAGGTATTTGGCACTGAATTCATCATGTATTTTTGTGAGCTTGGCACTCACATATTCCCTTCCCCTACGCACACGTTAAAAGAATTGGTACGCATCCTCTGATCCGTAATCAGGTGCCCTTTGGGGGGTGATCCCCAAACCCAATGGGATCCCTACCGAAAGAAAGTCTATGTGGCGTATCGTTAGCACATTAAAGTGCCAGAGGCAATAAATCAGTCCACTTACAATTTCTGCCTGCCTGCTGTAACAACTTGCGTAAGCTGTCGACAACTACCTGTACTGCCCGCTCAGCCCTACCATTACTCTTCTTACGATACACAGGGGATCTATACTTCTCCATTCCTGAGAGCTGACAGAATGTGGAAAAAAAATCTGCATGCAAAATTTTATCCACGTCGCTAAAAATTTCCTTCGGCAGCCCAAAGAAAGTAACAAAACGCGTCTGAAACAGAGAAGCCAGCTCAGATGAGGTAATGGTGGTGCTGCATGGCAGTGCCATTACATATCCTGTTAAACGACAGACAATTACAAAAACTGAGTCATACACAACAGCTCCCTGTTTTACTTAATCCAATTTACAAAAAGTCTGCTGAGATAGAACTAAACCGATACTCAGGTATTGGATATGAATGCATAGTATCAGGCTGCAGACCCTTGAGACCCTTGACAGCCTGACAGACCTGACAATGTCCTAACTGCAGCGCAATGCGTTCTTTCATCTTGGTGTATGAAAACTTTCGTGGCTGTCCTTTATCAAGCTTCTGAAAATTGTATTTTCTGTCAATGAGCTGGTGTGTTTTCTGAATGCCTGGATGGGCATATGTATGTGTCGCCACTATGACTTTGTCCAACAGAGACAAAGTGACACAAATACGCCCTGCCAATCGAACACGACCCTTATGTAATCTGTACTGACCACTGATACCATCTGCCTGTAATGTTGTCCAATGTGGACCCATCACTGGGTCAGCAGCATATTCTGGATCCCAATCACTATACAACACAGCGGTATCAGGGGGGGCTTTGATTGTATTTAGTGTGTGTATGTGTAAATCTTCCACTGTATCAATGAGCAGCTCGTGCCCGTCATCCACTAAGACACATGAAACTGTAGAAATTTTTGTGTGACGTAACTTGCGCTTGACTACTCGAGAAGGTCTGCTCTGTTGAAAAACTGCAGGGTTGCAGTATAAGTGAAATCCGCGAATATCAGCAAAAGCTGATGCATGCACAAGGGAGGGATGATCAGAAATGTGACGAATTTCTGCAACCGCACGGGCCCCAAGAAGAAGCTCACGTGCCTCCGTTTGATGAGGTATGTGGACTGCAACACACTCAGTGCGGTCAGGAGCCATACAGGCACGTACACTAAGATACTCTCGAAAATCATTTGGTTGCTGTTCACGCAACTTACGTTGCGTGTATTCACGTTCACGCTGTTCACACTGGTTCGAACTCTCAAGGTCGTTTTCACTGCCGTGAAAAGATACATCCTGAGCTTACCCTGCTGGGTATGCCCAGCATGATAACACATCAGGGGCTTCATTTTCAGCCCCCTTATGATACAGTATTACAAAATTGAAACGACTTCAAAACTCGTGCGGTCGGCCACGACAACCCAAAGGCCCAGACACAGTACACAAATCCTCCTTATACCACTGTACAATACTACTATGATCTGTACGTACCAATACTTCCTGATGTCCTATCCATGACTGAAACTTTAACAAACTACATACAACAGCATACATCTCTCTTTCCCTCACTGTCCATCCGTCCTGTCCTATACCTTTATCTTTATGCTTACCTGCTGTCTTACTGCCCTGAGGTTTTCTAGAAAAAAAACGACAGATGCCAATTCCCGTCGTCCTGTTCCTGTTCTAACAGTCCCCCTACAGCGAAATCTGATGCATCAGTGGACAACCGCCACCGTGCACCAGGACGCGGTAGATACAACTCAACTTTCTCAATCAGAGAATCTTTGATTTGCTGAAATCCCGACTCCATTTCAGGAGTCCACTTGATCTCTGATTGTTTGGGGGTAAGCTTACCCATTACCATCTACTGCCGGCCCCCCTTGTACATCCTCAAACTAATACATACCTTTTAGGGCTTCCATCAAGGGGGCAGCATACTTGGCATAGTTACGTATATACATACTATACCAATTTGCCAAACCAAGGAAATTCTTTCAGAGCCTTGGCATTGGTAATGTGTTTGATTTCCCAATCTCGAAGGGCCTGTGTTTTACTCGGATTAGGGAAGCGTTTGCCGTTACAAAGTACATGCCCTACATACTGTACTTGACGGCGCAGCAAAAAACACTTTTCAGGCTTGACCGTGAGGTCAGCAGATGCAAATGCATGAAACAGCTCACGCATACAAAGATAATGATAATACAACTTATCCTGATCTGAAGGGTGGGAAGGAATGATAAATGAAAAGGGGGTGACCATATCAGAAAATGCTGTGCCACGACGCGGCAAAGAGAAACAGGGGGGAGGGCACGCAAAGGGGGCGGCGGGGGGACACACCACCACCAACAGACCCGCGCCAGGGGTGGGGGGGAACCACACCCGGGCCCCAAAGCCAGGGCGGGAGAGAGGCCACGACACACAGCCCCCGCACCCACACAGAGGCGCCAAACCAAGCCCAGAGAGGCGAGGACAGGCACCCAAACGCACCACCAACACACCGCACACACGCCCGCGCGCGCACACAACACACAGCGCCACTGCCGCCACCAACACCAGCCCTACAGACGCACACGACACACCAAAGCGCGAGCACCGCCCGCACCAGAAACGCACACAACACAGGAAAACCAGAAGAACAAGAACCCAGCAACCCTCCGCCAGGGGAGCTGCAGGGCCGCCAGAAACACCACTAGGACACCAGGGTAGACCAACCAGCACCACCCACCAAGCCCTCAGCCAGGAGTGGCGAGCGCCCACACCCAGCAAGACCCAACGACCAACCACGCCCAAACCCACACCCAGCACCAGTAACTGCGACACCCACACCAGCACCACAACAAACAACCAAACCAAAACCACCCAAACCGTACGCCACAACACCCTCACCAGCGGAAACATCCGGAGCCAACGGAGACACCGGCGGCAAGGACACCCAGTACATCAACAACAGCACCCTCACTGTCGACAACACCAGCAGCCCCAGCACCCAGCACAACACCTAAGACACCCTCGTCAACATCAACGCAACACAAGAAGCCACCCAACACCGGCCAACGACCACACCCGCGCCACCCACCGACCCGCACCCACAGCCGCCACCGCGCCAGCATCCACACCATCGGTAACACCAACACCACCAACAATCATGCCGGCACAACACCCTCACGATCACCATCATCGGCAGCGCCGTCGTCCTCACCAACGCCTATGACACCTACGCACGCCAACACCAGGAACAACACCTACATCACCCAAGCCAACGGCATCAAAAAAACCATAGCCAGCACCACCCCACCATCAGCGTCGCCACCGGCAACCTCCGGCACCGGAGGCAACCAACGCCACCACAACCGGTAAACCAACAAACCACCAAGCCTCTGCCAGAGGAGGCAAGGGCACATGCCAAGAACCATCAACAAGAACACCCTCGCCACCAAAGCATCGCACAAGACGCCATCCACCACACCATCACAAGCGGCACTCACATTACGGGCGCAAGCAACACCAACCTCACCCACGACATCACCCGGGGCATCGCCTGCAACACCCTCACCAACGGCATCACCAGCCGCCCACACCACCTACTGCACACCCTCCCTGTCACAGCACAGGGAACTAGCCCGCGCCCAGCCCCGAACACAAGCCACTGACCGCCCACACACGGACCCACACCAACCACCAGCAGCATCAGCACCATCAGGGACGCCGTAAACCATAGCAACGCCTTCAACGGCCTCGCCACCGGCATCACCAACAGCACCACCGACAGCGCGATCTCAGCAACAACAACCCGGAGCGTCAACGACAGCCACCATGGCGACACCACCCGGTACGACGCCTGCAACACCATCGGCATCAACGACACCGAGGGGCCCCCGCAGGCACGGCGAACACCGCCAGGGCCAACACACCGGCCAGCAACGCCCTCGGGAACCTCCGCCAGGAGTGGCGAGGTTCCACCCCCAAGGCACCGTCAGAACACCACCATCCACCCGCATCACCTACAAGGCCCTCGCCATCGGCATCACCGGCAACGCCAACACCCGAAGCTCCGCCGGCGGCGCCCTCACCAACAACGTCACCAGCACCACCGACAGCGGCACCACAGCATCCACCCACAGCATCGACACCCTCGACCACAACCGCTGCAACACCTACAACTACAGACCCAAAGCCAGCCAAAGGAACTACCCGAACACCAGAAGAAAAGTTCATAGTGATTTCAACACTGTGTTTGTGCCTTCCCTGCTGCTTGCTGCTGGTGTAGGGTTCCCTGCTGCTTGTTTTTGAAGATGAAAAGCTTTTGTTTGCTGAAATACAATCAATCCAGGATAGCCCAAGCCAGAGATATGCAAGTACAAGAGAATCAGGATCAAAGCATGAAGGGCTGCAGTGTAAACAGTGAAAGATGATTGAATATTCACAGAAACTGCAACTCAGGGCAAATCTGATTGCATATTCACAAAGATAGCTAAAATGTTTTGGAAAAGAGTTGGAAAACTGCCCCAAGGTCACTCAATCTCCATAGTGCCATCTCAGGAGATGTGCACTCTTTGTTTTGGGTCCCATATGTGCTGAGGTGGCATGGCATGTGGCGATGAGGTCACTGCCATGTCACATGGGATCTTCCTACTTAGCTAGGCTGACCGGGAATTGAACCCAGGACCTCTCAAAAAGAGGTGCCCAGCCCCCTAGGGTGCATACCATTAGGACAGCTAGGAATTCATGAGAAAACATAGATAAATTCATAGGCTCTGCCCTGGATATGTCAGTTCTCAGTCGACTCAGGAAAAGATGATTTGCCTCACATTGAAAGGGGTTTAAGGGGTCCACTCCATATCCTGATTGGGTGTTTGGTTCCATAGGTCAAAATGTGTTTTCACCCATTTTGGTTAGGCCAATACTAAGATAGAAATGCCTGGATGCTCAGTGCATCTCTAATACAACTAGAGTATGCCTCAAAGCATTGGAAAAGCACTTTTTCTTACTCCCCCCTTGTGCTGTGGTGGCCACCACTGTCGCATTTTCAGGAAAAAGGGATTTTTTCTTGGCCTTTCCTTGGTTTCCACATCTACTTTAAAATACCCATAGTTTCCCTCACACAGAAAAATCAGCGCCCACCATGGCTGGCGCTCTTTTGCTGCTCTGTTTGTAACATTTCCTACAGGAAGCTCAGCGCTCATGGCGCTGCCGGGGTTCCTGTGGCTTTGCTGGGTTAGTTAGGGTGCATGCCATAAACATGTGCATGTGCATCCCTCCCTCCAAGACGCAGCGCGACATAAACCCAACGCAAAACACAATATACACACTCGCATGGGTTCTCGTAAACCTGCTGGCGACCTGTGACCTGTCTTAGGGCGAAGGGAGTTGTCAAAAAAAAATTGAACTGCCCCTTGGTGGGGTCTTGGGTTCTGCTCAGTCTCCTGGCTGCTGCTTTTCGGCCCGAACACGGCCTACTCAGCGACGCTTTCGCGAGGATATCTGCAGGGGCAGGAATTAGAGAATTATGGACGAATCCACGCAAACGCGAAGCGACAACACCCAAATCCGTCAAATGACGGCCTAGAATTTTTCTAAGACAACACACCTGAGCAGAATCCAATTGTGCATCAGAAGAACATTTTTATAAAAACTATAGTCATCTCTAGATTTTTTAAATCAAGAAATTCCTACACATAAAAAGGCGGCGCGCAGGAGCGGCTCCTAGCGAAGCGCCGGAAAATGCAGAAATAATGGAATTATGAACGTATGTCTCACGTAGACTGGAAAATGACGAGACAAACATTAATAAATAAACATACAGATTCCACTCCAAACTGACAGTAAGGGTCAAAATTCAAGAATTCGAAATCAATGAAAAGACTTCAATGAATCAGGTATAAACTACAGGTGTGCTCGTCTCGTATGCAGCATGCACATTGCTCGTCTCGTGTCTCCGTGAACGAGTCTTGTAGCTGCGCTAACAAACGATAGAGGGCTAGATTAGAAAGATTGCAGATGATTAGAGGTGAGATTAGGGAAAAAACAGATGGCCTTCGGCCGGGGAGTGGTTGTCACGGGGGGCTACCGGTTCTGCCCTGCGGTGCAATGCCGGACAACTGTGACAACTGCTCTTACAGCACCAACCTCCCTTTTTGTTGCACTGATTAGAACATACACACCGATGCATAGCGACAATTTTGCTTGCGCTTTCCGCCTCACCTTGCTTCACTCTCCAGCGGTAGGTAAGGTAGGTACGCCCAGGAGGGGCCACCCCCTGGTGGAGTCCGTGATTGTGGTTCAGATGGGCAGGTTTGCCCAAGACACTCGTGCATGCTCGTGCATTCACACACGCATTAAAGGGTAGGCCTCCCGAAATGCGCACGGTAAACCTTGTTTAGGTTACCCAGGGGCTTCTCAGTACGTTCTTTAAGAGAACCAGAGGAGTCTCTTAACGCTTGCTTGCTTGACAGGGCGTGTTTGCGGACAGTGTATTATAGGTCACACTGAGAAGCGTATAATACGTGGGGTGTGGCTTTGTTTCTTCCGTCGCAAACACCCCTTCATTTGCCTTTGCTTTACAGGTGGGCAGGTAGGGTGATTGGTGCAGCAGCATACCATTTTTGGTTGCCCTGCTAAACAAGGGCGCAGATCACACAAACAATTGACTGCACCTCCGCCAGGAGTGGCGAGGCAAGTTAGTCTCCATCGACATCCACGCAGTGCACGCAAAAAGAGCACCTCTTCCCTCCAAGCCCTAGCAGGGAAAACGCGTTGTGGCGTCCCCTGTTAGGCCACAGTTGCTTAGCAGCGCTGTGTTCTCTTGTCTTCTTCACCGGAGGGTCATTAAGACCCATGACGTGTTCTTCAACCACACCCAGTAGAGTGTGTGTGTAGGAGTGGTAGTCCTGAGTGGGGGCTTGAGCCAGTTGCAGAAGTGCTCGCCCACCAGGATGGTGCCACTGTAGGTAGGGTGTGTAGTGTAGTGGTGTCTCCTGTCCCGCGTGCTTTTCCTCGCGGGCAGGGGAGTGCGTTAGCTTTTGGCCATCAGCAAAAATGGGCGTTTTGTATGCCCTTAGCACACTTGGCCACCCCTCCCCTGTAGTAGGTAGGGCTTTTGCTGTCTTCCCCAAGGATAGGCGCCAGCACAGAAATTGGGCGCCATAGGTGTGGTAACAGTACCTGACTAGAACGTTCGGTCCGACATCAGCGAAGCCCGGTCTCCGGGAGCCACGCCCGGGAGGGAAGTGAGACACACTCAGACATACGTAGCACACTTAGGGGTAAGGTAAGGTTCAGTCCCTAGCTTTAGTCTTGGAGGCAAGCGTCTCAGCGAGCCTCAGCAACTCACCAAGGGTGTTCTGGGACAAGTAGTCAACCGGAACTGATTTTAGGCGTCCCTCAGGTAGAACAAACGCGGAGAAGGGCTCCCAGGTGGCCTCTTCGACTCCAACCCCTTCCCAGAGGGTGCGGAAGCGCCAACCCTGGCGAGAGCGGTGGCGTAGGACAGACTTCACCAGGTAGAAGCCCTCCTTAGCCATCTCCTCCGCGTTCATGTCGGGGAGTTCACCTTCAACTTCCATAGCGCTGGCAGCCCCTTGTAGGTCCAGAGCGGCGATTTCCTCGTCGTTCAGCTCCCACTCTTCCCCACAGAGGTCTTCAGGATCATAGTAGCGCTTAAGGTGTTGAGCAGCGCACACCAGGGTCCCCCCTAGACGGGGAGAACACTGCACGGTGATACGGTGTCCATCCACTTCTAGAATCTTGTACGGCCCGAAGTATGGGTCATCGCTGGTAGAGCGTGGCCAGGCGGGTAGTCGACTGTTGTGCACCAGCACCCAGTCCCCGTCTTGGTAGGTGGCCGGTACTCGGAGCTTGTTCTTCTTGTTCCACTGACGCTCCCTCACTCTCTGGAGCATAGCCTTGGCCTTGTCCACCTTCGCTTGTTGCTCTTGGACCCATTCACCCACAGAAGAATGGGTGTCCTCTGGATAGGGGGCATGTAGGAACCATGCCGGGCGCCCTAGGAATAGCTCATGGGGCGAGTAGCCAGTAGCTGAACTCTCTTGGGAGTTCATCATCAAGGATATGACGGGGAGTAGTCTCACCCAGTCTCTGGTGCGTTCAGTTTTGCACCAAATCCTTACATTCTCCTTGAGGACACGGATCTGTTGCTCACATAGGGGGTTGCTCGTGTGAGAGTAGGGAATCCCGGTAGACACCTGGAGATTGAGGGACCTCAGGACCCTCTTGTACCAGCCAGTATCTGAGCGTACTCGTACGTCCTCATCGGAGTTGATCTTTTTTTCTTGATAGTCTCCACTCCGGTAATGTGCTTGGTACATCGGAACACCCTGGTAAACCTGGTCAACCCACAGGTTACCACGAGGGCGAAGTCATAGCCCCCGAACTTCGGCATCTCCGTGTAGTCCGCGTATAGAACACTGTTAGCACAGTGAGGGATGGGCAGGGTCGAGTAGAGACCTCTGTCCCTGATATCCCCTGGTTTGCAGGACCTGCACGGGCACTTGTCCACGATAGGCTGGAGGGTTTTCCGCAGTTGGTCGTCAGTCCACATAGTGTGGAACCACTGCTTGAACAGCCTCAGGGTACGGTCAGCACCCACATGACCGCTGGACTCATGGGTCCACTTCAGCAGCGCTGGGACTCTGTCACTAGGCACCACGATGCGGTTCTCGTGCCAGAGGTAGCTCTTGTCCCTCTTCCACTGATCTTGGTTGACCAGGAGGGGTTCAAGGCGTTTCTCCAGGCGCTTGTAGATATCCCCAAACTCCTTCAGGTACTCCGAATGTTGGAGTCCATCCAGGGGGCGTATCATCGTCATGTTGAGGTCCAAGCGGACGTCCATACGGCTGAACGCCTACATAGCCAGCGCTTCAGACCGGGCACCAATCAGGGCGTCGAAGTTGTTGCGGCTGAGGGAGTCTGCACACTCGTTCTTCACTCCCTGGATATGGTGTACTGTCAGCCGTAGTTGACTGAGGTAGGTCACCAGCGCCGTAGCTTGGCCTTCTCAGGTGGGGGGCCCTTCTGGAAACTGCGGACCGATTCTTGGTCGCACAGCCAGACAACAGGGTTACTCCCCAACACTCGTGCTTGTGAGGGTAGCACCAGCATACCCGTGAGCAATTCCTGCTCATAGGTGGAGTAGTTCCCCCTCGCCTGGTTCCACTTCCAGTTCCAGTGGCCCAGAGGTACTAGGACCCAGCCGTCGTCAGGGTAGCTGTGCTTGAGGCTTCCATCTCGGTTGAGACCTTTCGTCCCCCATTGGGAAATGGCCGAGTCGAACTCCTCATTCTCTAGTGCTTGCCATTGGAACAACGTTCCACCACCGCCCACATTGCTGGCGTTGGTCACCAGGAAAATCTCCCCTTGTGCCCTAGGCAGGCCCAAGCACTTAGCGTTGGCCACCTTGTCTTTGAGCTCGTCAAACGCTATTTGCTCTTGTGGGCCCCAGCGCCAAGTAGTACTCTGCTTGATCAAGTCCGTCAGAACGGCGCTGGTGTAGGTGAAGTTTTTGATGTGGCGGCGATAGAAGTTGCACGCCCCAATGAAACTGGGTACATCATGAAGTCCTTTCTTGCGGTCTTCGTGTCGTACCTTGGCGTCGATCAGGGGTTTAGCCTTAGAGACCGCTGGGGTCCACCACCCATAGCCAACATCAAACCCCAAGTACTGCATGGTCTCCTGCATGAACTCACACTTCTCCAGCTTGAGTCGTGTGTGGTTCTCCTGGCAGACCGCAAAGAACTCACCCATTGGGATTAGGTGGTCCTCCTGGGTATTGGTCCCGAGGCATACATTGTCGATGTGAGCTTCCATCTGGGCCCCACGGGATATGAGCTCCTGCACCTTAGGTCTCCTTCATAGGATGGACAAGATCTTGTTCATCAGCTCTTGGAATAGTGCGGGTGCCTTAGCCACGCCAAACGGCATGACCTTCCACTTGAACACCCTCCCCTGGGGGGTGATGAAGGCCAGTAGCTCCTGAGCGTTGGGCGTCAGGTCCACTTGCCAGAATCCGCTCCTCTTGTCCATTTTGGTCTTGTAGCGACAGGAGGCTATCTTCTCCAGGGTAGACTCCATATTGGGAATGGACCCTGAGTGGTTCAGCGTTTTCTTGTTCAGCTCTCCGTAGTCCACTACCAGCCGTTTGGCTGTAGACCCAGGTTTACCCACCAGGAAACAGGGGCTGCAGTGTAGGGGGTATTCCCCCTCCTTGTACTCCAGGACTAGGCCAGCGTCGATACATTCTTGTATCTGTCGCTCAATCTCATCGGCCTGCTCTTTAGGAGCTGGATAGGGTCTCCTCCGGATCTTGTGACCCACGAACTCGGGTTTCAGCTTGCGGTCCATCTGTACCAGCTTGTCGCATGAGGCTGGAGGGGGTAGTTCTCCGAACACCACCAAATAAATCCTAATAAGCTTCTGCACCCGCGGGTCCAATAGATTGATCTTGTCCTCCATGTCCTCGTCAGAGTGTAAGTTGCTTGCCCCCTGCGTAAGAGACGTCGGGAGGTGATCCTCCACCAACTCTTCGCCCTTGGTGGTGTCCCTCAACCCTTGATAGGCATATAGAAGGTCTTGTTCAACCATCTCCGGTGGATGATGGCATCATAGGCACGCTCGAGGGGATTCACATACACATTCCTCCGAGTGGTCGTCCTCCTCTGGGCTCCTCACATGGGCGCCCCACACGCTCTTCATGAGCTTAAGATCTACCTCCCTTTGCCAGGTGGTGATCTTCTGTTCGAGGTCCTCCTTCAATTCGGATAGGTCTCCCATACGTCCTTGCTTCAGTGGCCATGAGCTGCGAGTAGGCTTCGCGTAGCATAGCTTTTTCGCCACCAACTTCCTCTTGGAATCCACATACTCCCTTAACCTGGATCGAGGGTCCAGCTCTTCGTCCACGGGGTCTTCCACCCTCATGGAGAGTAGGGGTTTCAGTGGGGCGACGTACTCAGCGTTCTCCACTTCCTCCAGACAGGTCTGCACGAAGAAGGCGTCGTGCTCAGTTTCGTCATCTGAGTGGATAGAGCTAGGTAGCTCAGATAGTTCACACTCAAAGACTCCATCAGGAACAGGTACATGGCAGGGAGAGTTGGGGGCGTTGGTGTCAGTCACGACGTACTCATTCCCTCCGGGTGTAGTCTCAACAGCATCTTGAGGTCGTAGGCGATCCTTCAAGTCACCCAAGGCGAGTCTGTCGCTTTCTCATTGTATGGCCTCAACCAGAGTCGGGTCCAGATCCTCCCAGGGGATGGAGGTAAGACCCTTCGTCCACCACGCTGAGCATACTCCCCCATCCGGGCTTCCCAATAGGCGTCTTGCGTCCCAGAGGCAGGTAGATGGCCTCATCAGGCAAACGAACAGAGCTGATAAGCAGCCTGTCAAGGAGGTTTCGCCAGTACTCGTTGCCCCCATGGGCTCCCCAATCGGGGGAACACAGGACCATACGGGAACATTCCAAGGCCACCTTGGTCAGGACCTTCCCCAGTTCACTGAACCTTGGGTCCCCGTAGGCCATCCCGAAAGAGGGCCAGTAAAATTTGTAGCTGCAGTTCTTCCCCTTGCTGCAGTAAAGGTCCAGTACATGCTGCTTGTCGCTGGCGAACACCTCCACACTCAGGTCTTCTCTAGAGTAACCGAACTCCTTCAGACCTTGGTCTAGGACTTCCCCCAATAGTTGATAGTCCTCAGTTTTGGAGGCCGCCATCATGTTCGAGGGCTCCTCCTTCGATAGCCTCAGGTAACTCGAGGTATGTTCCGACTGCTCCAGTGGCACAGACTCCCTGCCACTGCCGTGGTCCACGTAGATGAGGTAGGGCGCTTGCAGCGTCAGGGATTATATCTGGGAGTGCTGTACGAAGAAGTCAGTCCCCAGTAAAAAGTGGAACGCATCAGTGTCCGATGGGCGATAGTCCGGGAGCCCATAGGTACCTCCACTTCACAGTCCCCGCAGCTGTGCACCACATGTCCATCCCCCATGCGTATAGCCGCGGTGGTCATGGTGTTCCTCAGGCTCCCACAAGGTAAAATTTTCTTGGCCACTGTAGATACTGTGGCGCCAGTATCCAATACCCCCAGGTGTTCGCGTCCCCCTAGTCGGATACGTACCCAGAACACCAGGTCTTGGGTGCGACCGGAGCGTCCCCGTCAGAACTCCGCGGGACAGGTCACCTTGAACCCCTTGTTGCGCAGTTTGCGGGCCATCCTCATGAAACGGCTTCTCGTCTTAGCGTTGCCGTCATCACCACCTTCATGCTCACGCTTGGCTCCTTGTTCTCGCTGGGCCTGCGTTTGTGAGCGTGTGGTAGGACCAGACTGCCCTCCAGAGGGCTCGGAGTTCCCCCCTGGATTAGGGTTGGGGTTGCCTCTGTTCTTGTCCTAGTTCTTGTTGTCCTTATCTGGCTGGCGGTTAGCGCCTCCTCCTCGTCCACCTTGACTCTTGTCCTGCCCTTGTCCCCGTCCTTTCGACTTGCCCTTGCCGGAGTCGTTGCCTTTGCCTTTGCCTCCACTTTTGCCTGAGCATTTGCCAGGATTTTCACCCTTAAGCTTTGCCGATAGGCGTTGCTTATGGTAGCACTCATCCTCGTAGTGCTTCCGCTTCCTGCAGAAGGCACACGTGATGGTGCACCTGTAATGATCCGGCAGCTTCGCTTTGGCGCCGGTTTTCTTCTCCTGCTGCTTCCCCTGGACTACGAGGCAGTCTCGCTGCTCGCAGTCAGGGGCATGCTGCAGGTGGCCCTGATCGTCTCTGGCGTCACACCAGAGGAGCTCCTTGACGTTCTCCATGATACGGGCGTGGGCGTGTTTGGGGGTAGTACCCTGCCCAGGTCTGGACCCTTGGTATTCTTTGCCATGACCTCCAGAACCTCCTCCTCCAGGACGGTAGTTGTTCAGGTGCTGGTCGCTCTCCTTCTCCAGCGCCAGCTCCAGGAGTAGCACGCATAGATCCTCGTAGCGGACGGATCTAGCCTTGCGCTCCGCCGTCGAACGGCACTCGTCCCACAGCTCTCGAGGGAGCTTGGCCACCAACCAGAACAGCAGGTCGTCGCTGCTGTAAGAACCGGGCGTCAATTGTCCAGCCCAGTGATCCAGGTCAGCCAACAGCTCAGAGACCCTGCCAGGTTTTGGGGTTGTTGGGCAGCACGGGCAGGTTCTGGATCTGGGCTCTGATGGAGAGGTCGGTTTCGTAGGTCGGGGACTGCCTCTCCAAGGCAACCAACACATCGGCAAAGGTGGCGGAGTTAGTCACGATCTGCCTGACCTGCTTCTCCAGGTACTTGGTCTTGCAGCACTGCAGGAGCAGATCGCAATTGACTCGTCCACTAGCGTGTGTTTGGCCGGTCAATCGGAGAAACCGGCCAAGATTCTCAGCGAACTCGCTGAGGTCCTTGCCTGTGAACTCAGGCAGGTTCACCACGATCTTGGAGGTGGCAATAGCCTTGGCCGCCTGAGACCTGCGTCCCTCGGGGCGTCGGGTCTTCTTCTTCTTTTTCTTCTTCTTTCCCCTTGGGTTCTCGGGGTGCTCCGGGTCATCGTCCTCCGAGGGCGAAGCAGAAGTCATAGACGGCGGCTCATCTTCTCCGCCTAGATCACTAGAGCCATAAGGCTCCACGTCCACCATTGCCCTCAAGGCTGTCAGCCCCAGCCGGTCCAGCTCGGCCCTCGTAGAGTTTGTCACGTGGCTGTAGGGCGGCTGGGCTGTTCTCGGTACGAAAGGACTTCTCGGTATAGCTGCAGTTGTCGGCATCGGTCGGCTCCTCAGGCTCCCCAGGGTGTTTGTCAGCCCTGCCGCCAGGTGGTTGGCCTGTACTCGATGGGGTGACACTCCCACCGTGGTAGGTGACGCTTGGGACGGTATCATCAGGGGCTCCAGTTTCTCTCGGATCTCCTGAGTGAGGTCGCCCACGATTTTAGAAGTGGCTCCCCGGAGCACCTCGTCGATCTCTGACCGCGTCAGGGACCTGTTGGAGGATCTCCCCGATCCTCTACTCCTGCCTCCAAGAGACCCAGGTCCTCTCCTCAACCCACTCAAGGTTGCATACCCAGGTGCATACCCAGGAACATCCACATAGGTTCCCGTAGCGGGTAGAGGATGGTGATAGTCAGCCGCATACCATCGCGACGCAGAACTGGAAGCCACCGGCTCACTGGCAGTAGTTGCCTCAGGTAACGCAGTGGTAGGTGGGCCCAAACCATAGGCAGTGTAGGCAGGCATGTGAGTAAAGCCTGTGCCCTCTGCCATAGGCGGGTTGGTTATGGGAGTGGATGTTGCAGCAGCTGGGTCTGGAATTCGGAGTGTGGTGGTTATAGGAGAGGGTGATGCGTGGAGGCCAGAAGCGCTTGGTGCGCCTTCGAAGGTAGGGTCATTCGTCAGGTCTTGCCCTTGGTCCTCTCCTTCGTCTGCTTCGTCTCCAGCATCCTTCTCGCTCTCTCGCTTCCTCTTCACAGGCTGAGTGACCACCTCCTCGACTGAGAGGGCCCTGAAGGCTGACTGGAGTCCATCCAACGAGTCCTCAGCAACGTCGACTGGCCCATGTAAGGGCTACGAAGGTACAGCGCTAGGTCCAGGTCCAAGTTCACCAGGTGCTGGCCTTGCTGGTGCCTCAGGCGCTGACTTCACGTCGGTGTCCTTTTTCTTTGTGTCCATCTTCGTTCGCCCTTCTGCCTATATGTGACTGATCTCGGCGCACTGGTTGTACGGCACGGGGTTGCTGCCGGTACGCAGAGACAGTCTGCCTCTTGCTACCAGAAAAGTTTATAGTGATTTCAACACTGTGTTTGTGCCTCTCCTGCTGCTTGCTGCTGGTGTAGGGTTCCCTGCTGCTTGTTTTTGAAGATGAAAAGCTTTTGTTTGCTGAAATACAATCAATCCAGGATGGCCCAAGCCAGAGATATGCAAGTACAAGAGAATCAGGATCGAAGCATGAAGGGCTGCAGTGTAAACAGTGAAAGATGGAAGGATATTCGCAGAAACTGCAATTCAAGGCACATCTGATTGCATATTCACAAAGATAGCTAAAATGTTTTGAAAAAGAGTTTGAAAACTGCCCCAAGGTCACCCAATCTCCATAGTGCCATCTCCGGAGTTGTGCACTCCTTGTTTTGGGTCCCATATGTGCTGAGGTGGCAGGGCATGTGGCGATGAGGTCACTGCCATGTCACATGGGATCTTCCTACTTAGCTAGGCAGACCGGGAATTGAACCCAGGACCTCTCAAAAAGAGGTGCCCAGCCCCCTAGGGTGCATACCACTAGGACAGCTAAGAATTCAGGAGAAAACATGGATAATTTCATAGGCTCTGCCCTGGATATGTCAGTTCTCAGTCGACTCAGGAAAAGATGATTTGCCTCACATTGAAAGGGGATTAAGGGGTCCACTCAATATCCTGATTGGGTGTTTGGTTCCATAGGTCAAAATGTGTTATCACCACTTTTGGTGGGGCCAATACTAAGATAGAAATGCCTGGATGCTCAGTGCATTTCTAATACAACTAGAGTATGCCTCAGAGCATTGAAAAAGCACTTTTTCCTACTCAGAGACAACCATCACCACCAGGACCGCAAGCCAACCAACCACCAGCCAAGAGTGGCACGCCCAAAACCGCCGACCACCCATACGCAGGCCGCGCCCAGCACCAACACCAACAACACCCACACCATGAGACCATTACGAGACACACCAACGAACAAATATCACCTGTGACACCCTCACTGTCGGCAACACCAGCGTCGCCAATAGCCACGGCACTATCCACACCACCGCCAACCCCACCAACAACGTGCCAGGGTACGTCACCTACAACAACCCTATCATCACCACCACGACCCCGGCACAGAGTAACAACTACGGCGCCCCCACCAACGGCGTCACCACAGACGCCAGCAGGGCTGGCGAACAAACGCCACCAAAGCCACCCACCGGGCCCCCCGCCAGCAGTAGCAACAGCACACACTAAACCCACCAACATCAACGCCAGTGGCACCGCAGGGTAACACACCGCCTACCTACAACACCCTATCCATTCGCTTCACCGCCCGCAGCATCAACATCACCCGGAGCATGGTCAACAACCACCCCGGGCAGCACAAATAACCACAACAATACCATCACATCCACCACCCTCACCAGCAGCGACACCAGCGGCACCCTCCGCCAGCAGTGGCCAGGAGACAGCCCTACAACGCGGGGCCGCAACCAGCGACCCCAGCTCCCTCACCATCGGAGCACCACCACTGGCACCAACCCCAAAACACCACCATCAGCGTCACCACCCCACCGATGCCTGACACGACAACCACACAGCCCGCACAAACGGCATCAGCCGAACCGTCACCGACACCACCTGCACCAATCTCACCGGCGGCATAGCCCGGTTAACCACCTGCGACCGCGAACCGCAGCCACTAACAACCAGGACATCGCCGACAACACTCCCGGCCAACGACCGCACCGCCCTCAACAACACCACCGAAAGCAGCACCGTCGACCGATGGCCACATCACCCTCACAAACCACCTGGATACGGGTCCCCCGCCCCATCCTCCCTCCCACGAACAACAGCGGCTCACCTACAGCCCCCATCATCTGCACAACCAGCGACACTATCACCAGCACCAACCGAAACACCGGCGACGTCAGCCTCACCAACAACCGGCACCCCCACTACCACTGCCACCAGCGCCACCACCACCAGTCACGCCACCCACCGTCGGTGCCAGCCACCAACGACGCCAACGCCGCACCCTAAACCACACCTACAACCAAAACCTGCAGCAACACCCGCGGTAACCACACCAGCAACATCACCCTCCACCAGGAACGGCCACCCAACACCGACACGGCCAGAAGACGATGATCAACACCAGCAGGAAGGCCAGCCCTTAGCGCCCACAACAGCCCAAAGACCTCCCGCACCCGGACCCACACCCAGAAACAGCACCTACGCCGACGCACCATCAGTGTCACCGACACCCGGGAAGACACCAACAGCGCCCTCGCCGTCACCGCCACGGACCTCGATGAACTAACGTCCACATCACTGCCGCCACCGCACCCATGCCATCGGCATCACTACCAGCACACCTGGCCGGGCCTTCATTGGCACCGCCGCCCATGGCATCACCTGCACTCACCAGCGCCACGACCACCCCGCGCAAACCCAGGAGCCTGGCATCGCCAACGGCCTCAACGAATGTCGACACCACCAACACCACCACCACCGGACCGGGTCTAGAGAAAACAGACCAAGAACAGCTCCACCACCATCAACCAGTACACCACCTGCGACACCCCAACGTCGCCAACACCACCCTCACCACCACAGCGCCTAACACACCTCCACCGCCGGCGGCGACATCAGCGACACCAACCGTCATCTACAGCACCCTCGCCACCACCGCCACATCTGGCCCACATACGTTACGCCCCCAATGGCCAGAGACAACACCCTCACCATTGACGCCACCGGCAACACCACACCTCCCCATTCGTCACCCTCGGCATCACCAACCGAACCACCGACCTAACCATCAGTGTCCACGACACCACCAGAGGCACCAATACCACCCGCAAAGGCAACAGCGACAACAGTAACTGGCTGATCCACCAACGTCACCATCAACTAACGCAGTCCCTGCACCAGCCTCTCCTGCACTAACGCCTATACAGCCCTCACCAACCGCACCAAGCGGCACAATCATCGACACCAACATCACCACCACCACCCAAGGGTCAGGGCTCGCGAGGAACGGAACAGCAGAGCGAGCACACCACCACCCGCACGCGTCGCCCACCCTATTGTACACCGCTCCCAACACCGCGGCCACACCGCCCCCCCGCTTCCCCCGACAGGACGTGCGCTGCAGCCCACTGCTGAGACGACGTCTACGACGTCCACGCGGCCATCTGACACCTACTGGCAGCCACGGCCCCGCGCCCACAAGCCCACCAGCAACCCATGGAACCGGAACCGCAAGAGGCCCACCACCCCATGCCACCACGCTCTATATCCCCCGCGTCCACGGCAGACCAGAACGCGGAACCGCAGGAGCTCGACCACGCCGCCACGCCCCCACCGCCCCCCCCCTGAAAGGACATCTACGCCACACTGGCCGGCACCCTAGCCCCCATGGACGCCTAGCAGTACTACCAGTCCATCCAACGAGACCTCCCAGCTGACCACGCGACCCTCCAGGGGTGGAAGCAGGAGAAAAGGAACGACAACAAGTGGGGCACGGATGAAGACCTTCTCTGGGAAGACACCTGGAAAGGCACCATGGACACCTTCCTGGAAGCGGCAGCCGAAACCTACCCCCGCCCGCCCGGGGACACCAGGAACGGCCTCCACGCCCTCCTAGCATTCCACAGCTGGAAATACCGCCACACCATCATCCCCCACCCCCTCGACCACAATCCACACCGACGGACACCTGAAGACGACGCCACCGCCGCCATCACCGTACAGCAAAACCCCGAGAACCCAGATGAGTACCACATCACCTGGAACGATCCGGCACCCCACTCCCCCGCCTCCCCCACCCTCCCAGATGTCTTCGCCACCATCAGCGCAGAACTGCAGGAAGCGAAAGCCCCACAACAACCGGACGAAGAGATGCCCCAGGCACCATCCCCACCAACCACACAGGAAAGCCCCTGCACAGAGCCCCTCAGCCACCCCATCAACACAATGGAACTCCCCCGACAGCGACGCGACACCTGCCACGGAAATCAGCGGTCCACAACGGCACACTCTGAAGGGACAAAATCACACCGAGGCTCCAGGCCATCCGCCTCCACTCGATGACCGAACCCACCACCACCTGGGCACCACCGACAGGCCGCCACCAACTCCTCCTCACCGTCCAAGGGGATGCCACAATCACACCAATGGAGGGAGACCCCATAACAGCAGCCCCCGCCCACGCCGCCCAGATACCCCCGCAAGCATCGTCCGCACCCATGGCGGTACATCCAGGCCCCTCCGAATGGCAAGCCATCGTCATCACCTACCCCACCCCCGACAACCACACACACACCTGTCAGCAACGGTGGGAGGACATCCGGGGGGACCTCCTCCAAGAACACCTAGGGCTCACGCGCATCCACCACACCCTCCTACCGGTACGGGGAGTAGGCCAAGCACCACACGGCATACACACCCCGGGGTTATGGGCGTACGCCACACCCATAACCCGAAAAGCAGCGGAGGACATCAAGACCGCACTATCCATCCAGCAAGCCCGGACCCAGACCCCGCACCGCAACGCCCAACGAGGCTACACCATTTGGTGGGCACATCAAGACCACGACACCCTCACCCCCGAACCAAGGGCCCCCCCTCTAGACACCAACCCAACCGCCCTCCTCCAAGCCGCAGCAGCGGCAGCGACCCAGCTAGGGGCCCCGGAAACCTCGGGCCCGCAATACCTGGTCGAAACCAAAGTGGCACCCCACGCAAAGGCCCAAGAAAAGCCCCCATCGCCGAAGCCACTCCATCCCCAACCCAAGCTGGACACGAAGGAGCACGGTCCCCACGACGAATGGGCGACCCACTACATCATCCCCCACACCACCAACTGCAAGAACGACACCGCCAAGATCACCGTCCCCCGCCACCTCCCCCACACCACACAGGTGTACGAGCTGATGGCCCCCAACGTCCTCGTCACCCGTCGCCGACACGACGAGCGATACACCATACAGGCGGAGGGGGCCGCCGCGACCATCCCGTACACATGGGCAACACGGGGGGACCTCCCACACCCCACCCTCCACCACGCCCCCTCCTGGCCCACAGTCTTCCACACAGCAGACCGCCCCAACAAGAAACCCAAACACACAGGCGTACACAGCCCCGCCCAGGATGCCCAGCACCAACATGATGCAGGGTGCAAGGCCCGCACCCTCCACGACGACCACACCATCCCCCGCATCAGCGCCCCCCCCGCCAGAGTGTCTGATGCCACCCACAACCGCACGATCACAGGCATTATCACGGACTTCCTGAACCCAGCGGCGTCACGGGCAGATGCCGTGTGGATCAGCGAAGGGCGATCCCACGCACGGGCGGTGAAGCGCCTCAACGACATCCAACCCCGCCAACTCCAGCGCGCTGCCGGACCCTTCGCCGTACACATCACCCCGTACGGCATCAACCACCCCCGGTGTGAGCACCATGACCAGCCCTGCTACACTCCATGCACCTCGCCTCTGACCCAACCGCTCCCGGCCCCCACCATCACGGGCAACATGTACCTGGGCACCGTACCGGCGAACCCAGGCATATACATCCTGCCCAACAGGTCCAGGGAACACGCCATCCCCCTCCACGGAGTCGAGTCCCTCGCCCAGGGACCGCCTCCACCAAAACACCAACACCAGCACATCCTGGGGGACAAACGGACGCAGGCGCCAGACGGGGGAAAAATAGCCCACCAACGCGCCGTAGCCCACATCACCGTCCACCCCACAGCCCACCTACAAAAAGACTTCGGCACGGAGCGCAACATCGTCCTGCAGGGGCAAGCCCACCACATCATCACCGCTGCCCTATACAACCTCGCCACCCACGAACACCACTGGGCCCCCACAGCAAACTGAGCGATGCCCCCACCACCGCAAGGCCCCAAAGATCCCGTCACCCCCTTCCACACCGATCAACTCCTAGGCCGCAGGGCCACCCCACACCTCCACCCCTCCAGGATAGAACTAGCCATCGCATCGTGGGACACCCTGGACATGCCCCCCCAACAACCCGCCATCGGCATCCTCAAAGCGGACGCCAAATGGTGGGCCCTCAACTGGGCACAGGGAGTCCTCATGGCGGCCCAGGCCTACACCCCGGAAATAGACCCGAAAGACCCCCCGCGAGGCCGGCAGCGACTCCCCCAGGCCACCACCCTCACAGGCCGCGAATGCGCCCTGTGGGAAGCCCTCCACACAGCACTCTACTGGGCTCAAGGGTCCCCCAGCGGCCCAGACACACCGGAACCCACGGAGGCCTGGGTCATGCAGGCCAAGGCCATGAGGAACTACCACCTCCACCACCCTTTCGACGACAGCCCGGCCGCACTGCCATGGCCAACCGATCCCCCGGAGACCGTGCGCAAGCTCGCTGACCCCACACACAGCCACGCGAAAGCGACCATGCAAACGCCGGCAGAACCCCCGCTAAGGGATCCGGGCCAGCAGGCAACGCATCCCTTCTTCAAACCCCACGCTCCCCCAGCCCCACCACCCCCAGTCCCACCAAAGCGAGCGAGACAAAAAAGGGGCGCACCCGCCCCCAAAGAAGCCGGAAAAGCAGCAACCTCCCAACCCCCCGCACCCCCCCCGACCCACCCGGCAAACCCGGACCAAGCATCCTCGTCATCTTCCCTCCGATCATTACCACCGCCCCGACCGGACCAGGCATCCTCATCATCCTCCCTCCCGCCACCAGCACCGCCCCAACCCGAGGCGTACCCAGGATTCGAAAAAGGCGCGAAGGTCCAGCAGCCCTTCTGCAACGACCACACAGGCGACTGGATCTGGTGTGAGGGCACAATCCAGTACCGCCTCCGCGACCTGGGGGACAACAGGGGGGCCACAGATCCGGGTGGTCTGGCACCGCCAAAAGGAGCTAGACCAAGGCAGCAGCGCCCCGGACAAGCCAGAAGGCCGAACCCTGGATCTCAACAGCGCCTACCCCATCCGGCTCCGCACCGACGAGAACAAGGCCCACAGAGGCACCAAATACACTCGGGAAACCCCCCCGGAGTGGAGCCAAGGGCTCCCCCCGACGCGCCTACCCAAGCGCCCACCACCAGGCAAAAAGTCCCCGGGCCCCAGTCCCCCTCCCTGACGGGCCCAGGGCTGAGGGCACAAGCCTCCACAGCCCCGGCCCACCCCACCGAGGCCACCGTCAACCTCCTTGCCCTCAACCACCCAGCCGTCACATACTCCAAGGACGCCACAACCGCCCTCCAGGAGCTCGATGGCACAGGGGCCGGAGTGGGTTCCCCAACCTCCTCGCCTTCCAGGAACAAGGCCTACAACACGACTACCCCCCAGAAACCACCCCCATATATACCCCGGACCAGAAAGCGTAGAAATGCTACTGGCACAAGGGGACCCCCCTGTACGCCCAAACCGGCATCCACGTCCACCTCGTCCACCACCTCAGCATCCCTGGGAGGCTAGGCGTCTACGAGGTCGTCGGGGACTTATGGCAACTCAACGTCATCAACGCCCACGTCGCCTTCGGCGACGCGACGGAACCCTTCCTCCAAGCCCTAGCCGAGGCATACCGCCAGATGGCCATGCTCGCCCCCACAATCATCATCAGCGACCTGAACCCCGCCTCAACCCCGGCCGACCGAGGGGGACAGGCCACACCCCAGGACCATGCAGTCCGCGACACCATCAAAATGCTGGGGCTCGTCAACCTGACCGCAGACCTCGAAGGCCAATCATCCCACTTCCCCAACCAAGCGGATGCCGCCCCCTCCCGCATCGACGTATGCTATGGCGACCCCACCACCATCATCCGGGCAGAGGCTCGATATGGACCCCTCCCGCTGGGACCAACAGGCCATAGCCCCCTGTACACCCGCTTCACCATCCCCAACCTTCCCCCGAGCCCCTCAGAGGATGCGGACCAAGGCCTACCACCCCCCCTGAGGATGCCGGGACTGCACGACAAACAGGCCTAGTCCCAATATCACAGGGCCAAAGACCGCGCCCGCCGCACCGGACCGGACCCCACCGACCTACTCACAGCCATGCGCACGGCCGCTGTCGCCTGCGGCTTCCAGCAACACCCCCACACTGACAACGACCGACCACCCACGGCCCTAGGGGACATGCTCAAAGACCTCTGGCATGCGGAGCAACAACTGGCGACCCTCCTCCACACCGACAGCCCCCGAACCCGCCCCCAGATACACCACTTCAGGAAGCAGATAGCCCACACCAGGGCAGACCCGCAGCGGTGGCACATCCACAGGCAACAGCGCATCACCCAGGAACACGAATGGTACGCGCAACATGAACTCCCCTACAAGGCCATCCGCCACCTCAACGACGCGATGACCGATCACGGTCAGACAAGAGGACGGCTACCTCAACAACAACCCAGCAACCGTGCTCCAAGCCACCCAAGACTGCTTCCTCCAACAACACACCCCCACCCAAGACACACTGGACACGGACACCCAGGCCAAAATCAACCGCCTCCCTCAGGTCTTCAACCACGCCGAGAGGAGGCAACTGGAAAAGCGCCCCTTCACCATCCACGAAATCCGGAGGGCCACCCACAGGCTCCGGCAACACAAAACCCCAGGCTACGACGGCCTCCCTGCGGAGGCATACTACCACCTCCCCGCCCACCTCCTCCGCATCCCCGCCCACCGCTTCTGCGACATCGTCAGGGGCCAATCCCCCTACCACCAGACTGGGCAAACTTTGTCCGCCCCCTCTACAAAAAGGGGGACTGGGCCGAACCAGGACAACTGGTGCCCCATAGTCTGTGCAGTCACGGAGGTCAAAATCATCTGGACCGTCCTCCTACGCCGCATCCGCCCCCACCTGCACCCCCACATACCCGCCAGCCTCTGGGGGGCCATCCCAGGCCGGTCTGCACACGAGGCCATCGTCCTCCAGGATACCATCGCCGACATGGATACACACATGGACACAATAAGCCCGGTTCTCGGCCGGCCTCCACGTGCGCCACGCAGCCGCCCAATAAAGCCGGGGGCCCAAGCACCCGGGCTGGGGAAAGGCACCACGGCGTCGGGAAGGCCGACCAGAGCACCGAGAGCGACCGGACCGGACGAGGCGCGGCGCACCACGCAGGGGGCACGAGGCACGCCAGAGAGGCACGCTGCCGGCCACAACGGGAGCCGGGTGCCGCAAACCCGGAGAGCGCGCACAACATACACCGAACCATGGCACAGGAACAGGTGCCAAGCAACACCAGCTGCCGTCCAGATGGACGAGTGCGCGCCCGGAGGGTACCCAGCCCCTACCGGCTACAAACAGCCGCCGTCCGGATGGACGGGTGCACGCCCCGAGGGTACCCAGCCCCTACCGGCTACGAACAGCCGCCGTCCTGATGGACGAGTGAACCCCCCGCAGCTACGCCCCGCCCACGCAACACCACACGCGCAACCCAAAGCACAGCACACAGAGCGAGCACACCGGTGTACAAGAGCCAAGCGGCCCAGGACACTGTACACGCAACACAACCCACCGAGCGGACGCACCGGTGAAGAGGAGCCAAGTGGCCCAGGACACCGCACACGCAACACAACACACCGAGCGGGCACACCGGTGAACAGGAGCCAGGTGGCCCAGGACACCGCACACGCAAAACAACACACCGAGCGGGCACACCGGTGAACAGGAGCCAAGTGGCCCGGGACACCGCACAAGCAAAGCAAAGGACGGAGCAGGCGCACCAGTGAACTGGAGCTAAGTGGCCCAGGACACTGTACACACAACACAACACACCGAGCGGGCACATCGGTGAACAGGAGCCAGGTGGCCCAGGACACCGCACACGCAAATCAACACACCGAGCGGGCACACCGGTGAACAGGAGCCAAGTGGCCCAGGACACCGCACGAACAAAGCACAGGACGGAGCGGGCGCACCGGTAAACGGGAGCCAAGTGGCCCAGGACACCGCACACGCAACACAACACACGGAGCTGCACACCGGTGAACAGGAGCCACGAGGCTGAGGACACCGCACACGCAAAACAACACACGGAGTGGGGACACCGATGACCAGGAGCCAAGGGGCCCAGGACGCCGCACACCCGCAGCAGCACACCGAGTGGGCGCACAGGTGAACAGGAGCCAAGTGGCCCAGGACATCGCACACACAACACAACGCACCGAGCGGGCGCACCGGTGAACAGGAGCCAGGTGGCCCAGGACACCGCATGCACAACACAACACACCGAGCGGGCTCACCGTTGAACAGGAGCCAAGTGGCCCAGGACACCGCACACGCAAAGCAACACACGAAGCGGGCACACCGTTGAACAGGAGCCAAGCGGCCCAGGACACCGCACAAGCAAAGCAACGGACGGAGCGGGCGCACCGGTGAACGAGCGCCAAGTGGCCCAGGACACCGTACACGCAACACAACACACCAAGTGGGCACACCGGTGAACAGGAGCCAGGGGGCCGAGGACACCGCACACGCAAAACAACACATCGAGCGGGCACACCGGTGAACAGGAGCCAAGTGGCCCAGGACACCGCACGAACAAAGCAAGAGACGGAGCGGGCACACCGGTGAACGGCAGCCAAGTGGCCCAGGACACTGCACACGCAACAGAACACACTGAGCGGCACACCGGTGAATGAGGGCGCCGAGGCCCAGGACACCGCACACGCAAAACAACACACCGAGCGGGCGCACAGGTGAACAGGAGCCAAGTGGCCCAGGACACCGCACACACAACACAACGCACCGAGCAGGCGCACCGGTGAACAGAAGCCAGGTGGCCCAGGACACCGCATGCACAACACAACACACCGAGCAGGCTCACCGGTGAACAGGAGCCAAGTGGCCCGGGACACCGCACAAGCAGCACAACCCATGGAGCGGGCACACCGGTGAACAGGAAGCCAAGTGGCCCAGGACTCCGCACACACTACAACACACCCAGCGGGTGCACCGCTGAACAGGAGCCAAGTGGCCCAGGACACCGCACACGTAACACAACACACGAGGCCGGCACACCGTTGAACAGGAGCCAAGTGGCCCAGGACTCCGCACACACTACAACACACCAAGCAGGCGCAACGAGGAACAGGAGCAAAGTGGCCCAGGACACCGCACACGAAACACAACACACCAAGCGGGCATACCGGTGAACAGGAGCCAAGTGGCCCAGGACACCGCACACGCAAAACAACACACCGAGCGGGCACACCGGTGAACAGGAGCCAAGTGGCCCAGGACACCGCACACGCAACACAACACACGGAGCGGGGACACTGGTGAACAGGAGCCAAGTGGCCCAGGACACCGCACACGCAAAGCAACACACCAAGCGGGCGCACCGGTGAACAAGAGCCAAGTGGCCCGGGACACCGCACACGCAACACAACACACCCAGCGGGCGCACCGGTGAACGGGAGCCAAGTGGCCCAGGACACGGCACACGCAACACAACACACCGAGCGAGGACGCCGGTGAACAGGAGCCAAGTAGCCCAGGACACCGCAGATGCAACACAGCAAACCGCGCGGGGACACCAGTGAACAGGAGCCAAGTGGCCCAGGACACCGCACACACGTAGGGCGGCCGAGGGACAGGAAAGAACCAACACCGCATTGGTCGGACGCACTGGGGCGACCCAGCCGACCCACCGGGCCAGTGGCAGGAACGGTACTCCAAGGCCACTGGTCCGAGCCCGGCCAGGCTGCATCGGGGACCATGGCAAACGTCACCCAGAGCCATGGAAGCAACCGGTGACAGGCGAGCCGGTACACAGTCACGGAGGGGGTCGCCTGCCAAGCAGAGTGGCCCCGCAACTCAAGCCATAAGGCTGAGGCGGTCGTACCGTAGACTAGCGGGAGCAATACCCCTTCGGGTGAGAGATACTCCACACGGCTGGGCAGCCCCCAAAGCTGCCGCCCAAAGGAGGGGGCATGTGGCCCTACCCATGGACACATGTGGGAACACCCTCCCACCTGGGACACATGGACCGGGTGGCCGCGACAATGCCTTCCCAAGCACATGCGGGAGCAGCTCAAGAGGCACCTGACATAGGGCAGTGGGAGGGACAGGACGTCCCCTTGGTAAGACTTTCTTCCTGCGATGTCAAAGGAGGCATCCCGAGCTCCCGAAGATACCTACCTACCTACCTACCACCTCCCCGCCCACTTCCTCCGCATCCTCGCCCACCGCCTCTGGGACATCGTCATGGGGCAAACCCCCCTACCACCGAACCCCTACCACCCCCCTACCACCGCCCCCTCTACAAAAAGGGGGACTGGGCCAACCCAGACAACTGGCGCCCCATAGTCTGTGCAGTCACGGAGGTCAAAATCATCTGGACCGTCCTCCTACGCCGCATCCGCCCCCACCTGCACCCCCACATACCCGCTAGCCTCTGGGGGGCCATCCCAGGCCGGTCCCCACACGACGCCATCGTCCTCCAGGACACCATCGCCGACATGGACCCGGTAGACCTCAATCATCGCCTCCCTCGACGTCAAGAGAGCCTTCCTGAACACCCCCTGGCTTCCTCCTGGAGGCGGTGTGGAAAGGCCTGGGCCTCCCCTTCTACAACTTCGCCTCTGGCTACATCCGCACCCGCAACTACACGGTCCGCACTGGAGCAGGCCTCAGCCCCTTCCTGGAGCCAGGCAGCGGGGTCCCCGAAAGGGGAGCAGAGGGCCCGTTCCTGTACCTCCTCGTGACGCTCCCCCTGGCCCTCACAATCGAGCATGATTACCCTGCCTACGCACCCTACCCCTCCTCTCCCCTCACAGTCGCACACACCCCACACCCCAGACCCCGTACCAACGGTCACCCAACAGGCCAACGACTTACTGGACCTGACCATCTCCTACCTCTCCCACAACAACCTCATCGTCCACCCGACAAAGTAAGTGGCCATGATCAAGGGGTCTGCCACACCCCCCATCCTAGGGCCACAAGGACCCCCCATGCAAGTCGTGACGACCACCGACGACCTGGGGGTAATCCAGGCCTCAGACCCTGAAGACGCCACCCTCCCTCCCAAGTTGCAGTCACACCTCGCCCATCTCCCCACATATGCGTCCCCGACCACCAAGGCCCTCTCCCCGTCCCACCAGAGCCTGGCGTACTACCTCACCAGCGTCTTGAACGCCTCCATAGGCCTCCAGGCACTCCACCTGACACACCCCCCCAACGCCCTCCAACCAGCCACACGCGCCGTGACCAAGGCATGGGCCGCACACGGGGGCTGGCCCACCGCCATACCCAACCGCGCCTTAGGAGGGGCATGGTCCCACTATGGGGACGCCATAGGGGACAAGGTGAAAGTGGCCTACACCAGACACACCGCCCTCCTCCTTCACCGCATGACCCACAACCACTCGCCGGAAGTCCGCGAGGTCGCCACAATCCGCCTCAAAGCCGCAAAACGGGCCCGCAACACATGCCCACGCTGGATACTCCACCAGACGGACATGCCCACCGACATGGACACGCGCCTGTGGAGCCCCCTGCAGCTTTTCATCCCATCCCCACACCGAGCCATACTCACCAACCACACGTGCCCGGAGGTAGGCCTTTGGCAGTCCTCTGCGGCGACCTCCACCATCACCCCAAGGGCATCATCCACACCATAGATCTAGTCGGGGCCGTCATCACCGTAGTATACGACACCCTCTCACAAATGCGGGTCCTTCACCACAGCAGAGCAAACCACACCCCCTTCCTACAAGTTCCCGAATGGCCGAAATACCGCCTCTTCCGCCAGTACCTCACGCAGAAGGCACGAGCAGCGGGCAACACTCTGCCAGGAAGCACAGACATGCGAGCAGCCTACGGAGACTTCCAAAAGCAACACCCCCGACCGATCCCAGCGACACCACCCTACGCACCCAACGGCTCGACACACAAACCCGTCCCCCCGGTGACGGGCCCAGTCCCACCATCAACCCTACTACTGTCCCTGAAGCAAAACCCACGCAGACCACCGTCATCCACCAGGGGGCAAAATGGCGCTTACCGAAGCACCACATCACGGCCCGAGACCTATTAAAGGTCCCTCATGACTCCCAGAGCATGCCACGCACATGTTGGGCCTGTGACCCTAAGGCACCAACCACGCCATGGCCCGTATTGCACCTCATAGCACACCACCACACCCACCCAACAACCCGCCTACCACCAGAGGCCTACGCATGGGTAGCCCCCTGGTTCCACCGCATCGACGCGAACCCCACGGTAGCGTGGAACCCCGACCACACACCCCAATGGCTCTTCACCACTACGCCCACCTGGCCCCGCCCCGACACGGCAGGGGTCGCCATCCGTTACAGCATATACGAACCAGGCAGAACGGGCAAGCACGATCCGCTCCACCACTCCTGCCACACACCAGAGCACCAAACACAAACCCTCATATGCCATGACCTAAATGCAGACACAGCCTACATCCTCCACTACATCTACTCCTACCTCACACAAGGCCAGCCGGAACAGGGACTCATAGCCATGTCCCCCCAAGCTAAGCACGTCATCTTCAAAGGAATAGGGGTGTACGCCACCCCGGTCCTGCAGCCCAAAACCCCGGTGACCCACCTCACCACCAGATACGCCTACCTGCCCATGAACCCATGCCGCCTCCCACAACCATCACCGGCGGACCGGCTCTTCTTCACCGACGCCTCGGGCGAATCCGCCCTCACACCCATCACCGGGGGGGCCACCCTGCAGCTAATTCACACCGGGGGACACTACCACATGGACCACCACACGAGCCAAACCACCTACGGGGCCTCCTCCCACGGAGAGCTGGGGGCCATGGCCGACGCCATCGCCGAAATTGCGGCCCACCTACCCGCCCACCTCCCGCACATTGTCCGCGTCTGGTTCGTGGTAGATGCCACTGTCAACACACACCTGCTCCTCCGCATAGCAAGGCAATCACTCCACAAAGCCACCGCGACGAGCCTCGGCACCCAGGCACTACTGCTCTGGAAAGCCCTTCGCAGCCTTCCCCCCTATGTCCAATTCCACATCGCGAAACAAGAGTCCCACACGCAACAATACGGAAATGGTAAGGTCGACAACCAGGCAGTACGGCAGCGCACAACGCACCCGCCAACCCTCCAGATCTCTGACCTCAGCCGAAACCACACACATCTCCAACGCATACCTCCCAAACCGGAGCCCCATCAGACCCCGGACTGGGTACCAGAGGACGCCCCCTTTTCCTCCCACAACCGAGTATACCACTACCCCAACCCCATCGGACATCTCGCCCGCGTGCTCGGCAACACGGACAGCCGGGCACAGATCCAGGAGCTCCAGGAGAAACTACAAATCCCCCTCTACCACTCAGCACTGCACCCAGCAAACGTCCCAGCCCACCTCCAAAAACGATGCATCCAGCTCCTCAGGCAGCAACTACCATTCCTCACCAGGGTCTCCAGATGGCTCGACTGCAAGCCCATCCACATCCCGGAAGAACACACCTGTTGCCCGTGCGACCACACCACCCCGGAGGACTGGGAACACTCCAAGAAATGCCCCCTCCATACAGGCGTGGACACGCTAGTGGGCTGGTCCCCGGCAGAAACCCCACGACAACACGAAGGCGGGCCAACCCACAGCCACGCACACCAGGCCACCGAACACCTCTTCAGGGATCCCCTAGTCAAGGAAGCCACCATGTGAGGGGCGGTGACACAGGCCCTACACCGACACCTCGCCAAACACACGGAAAGCCCCATAGAGGCAGCAGCGCACCTCCAGCTAGAAGCAGTCCGCAGAGCAGCGGCCCAAATGGTACACCGCAAACACCTCCTGTCAACACATGCGGAACAACTCACCGACCCCACCACCAAGGAACACATGCAGCGTCTCATCCATTACCATGCCCTGCATGACCCAGACGTCCACTAACCCACTCTGCGCCCCGCACAAGCTCCCCATCTCCATCCGCAGGCCTCCAAGACACCACCAAAGCGCCCCAGAGCCCACCTCTCACCGAAGAAGCCACCCGGCACCGCATAGCCCGGCCGAGCCCAACCAGGGCCAACCATACGTTGACGTGGACGCGCAGGACCCCGGCAACCCACACAGCCCACCCCCCCCCGGACCCGGGGCACCCCCCCCCTCACACCGACCACCATCCGCGACCCCGACCTCCTCCGAGCAACCCTCCAAGGCAGGGCCCTGACGACTCCCCTTGGCTGGTACCGCCTACAAGAGGACTGGACCAAGCTCACCGTCAAAGCCCTCCGGGACCTGAGCACCTCAGGTAACCGCTTCACGAGGCCATCGTAGACCTCGTACTCTGGCGAGCCCGCCAACACACCCAGGGCCAGCACGTCTGGATCCCCCCCATCGAGTGGGGCCACGCCCTGACTCACGACACCGAGACCAACGTCACACGTCGAGGGACCATACGCCTACGACAGGCCCCAGCGAAGAAGGACCACCCTGCAGACCCGAACCACCCAGAGCAATGGGAACAGGCCACCGCACCAATCCGCACCACTGCCCTCCGCTCTGCGGGCCTCCGCACCCCAGACAACGACCTCCCTCCCCCACCTACAGACAATGACCACCCCCCGCCGGAGGTCTGGTGCGCAGTCCTCAAGCGCGGGCACTACTACGTGGTGGCCGCTACAGCTACGTCCCCCGGCCCGCAATGGCTCGTCAAAGGAACAGACACCATGCTCGCCCCAAGGGCCGCCCCAGCAGGGGCAGTAGGGGACCCCACCACCCCGCACAGGGTCCTCAGGGGCGTCCTCCAGCCGGGGGACAAGCCCCAAGCCCGCGCCCTGGCCAAAATCACCTCACGGAAAGCAGGCTACCACCTGGGACTGGCCATGCTCTGCCTGGACCACTGGATCCAGCGCTGCTGGCCATCCACGAGGACCGTGCCCTGGATTTGGGCCATCCCCACCGCCCACACACAAATCAGAGGGGGCCCGGACACGCGGCCACCCCCTTCCCTCGGACCATAGCACCCCCTCACCTGCGGGTACCACGCCATCGACAGGGTCCTCAGCCGCGTGGGTCTTAGCCTAGAGCTAGCATACCCCCTTCCCACCACTGACCAAGCGGTCCACCAGATACACAAGCTCGTCTGCGAAGTCCTAGCCGCGGCAGCAGAAGACAGCAAGCATCTCCTCCGAACCGCCCGGCCTACAACTGACCTAGCAAGCGCGCCGCTGCGAGCGGACACATACACCGACACAGCACACCGCACCGCGCAATCCCCACCCATGCCCCTCCTCTCTCCCTGCTCACCCGGAGACCCACACACGCCCACCATCGCGCGCAGCCCCGGGCCCTGCGACACGGGCGGCCCCCACCCGCCGTAACAACAGCACAACCCCGCCACGGACCCACCTGCCGGACACCCCTCGCCACCCTCCACACTAGATAACCCGCACACACCCACCGAGGGGAGCCCCTGCCCTGCGGCACGCTAACCCCGCCCAGTGGCCCGCACATGCCCCCCGCGCACACCCCAGAAGACCCAGGCTCACCCCCCCCCCGGCCCCTGAATGCAGCCCACGCGAAGTGTTCACCCCCGCAGATGCCAACCCACACAACCTCACACATTGCAGGACCCCGGCCCAGCCAAGCCCGGAAGGAGAAGACCGCAGCCCCGCACCTCCCTTCCGGACCACTGCCAACCAGATCGGCCCGCCGGGCTGCCAGGTCACGGCCGGGCCCCCTCGACCGCCCACTCCCAACCTACAGCCCGAGGACATGCCCTCCATCCTCCCCGCCGTGGCCGCAGCAGAAGCCGCCGCCCACAAACCTGAGACTGCCTGCATCACACCGCAACCCGCGTCGCCAAAAACCAGCACTTCCTCCTTGTCCTCATCCTCATCGACGTCCTCCACCTCATCCTCCGACCCCCCCCTCCCTGCCGACCTCATCCACAAGGCCACGCCTAAAACCAAAGGTGCGGCCACACGCCAGGCTTCCGGGGACCCCCTGACCCCCGCACAGGCGACTCAGGCGGCCGGGCAACACACTGGGAAGACCCCCAACCCGGCACCGGCGCCCTCACCCCTCCAGACCGGGGTACTCCTCAACCTGGAACCGAACCCCAACCCCAAAGCCGACCCCAAACCCAAGCCGGCGCCCAAACGAACGCACACAACACCACAAACGCACTGACGCAAACCCAAGAGACACCGCCCTAACCCAGACGCTAACCCAAACCAGGACCCCCCACCTGCCACAACCCACGCCCCGCTCCCACCAGCGGCCGCCAAACACGACCCCGTCCGAAACCTCGTTAACATCCCCATCTCCAAGGGCCCGTCATCCTCTCCCCCACAAACAATCACCGCCGCTGGCCAGACCGACCCAGGGACGTGGGACCCCTCGACCACAATCACCGTTAAGCCCGGCCCCCAACCCGCCCCCGCTGCCGACCAAACATTACAGCCCTAGGGACTGCGCACGATGCCCGACCCCCACCCCCACTAGGGCGACCTGAATATTAACAAGGGGTCATAGGGCCACACCCGCAGCACCACCCCAACCACTACCAGCGCCACCACCACCAGCGGCCCCACCACCACCACCACCAACACCACCCCAACCACTACTACTGCCCAACACCCTACCCCACCGGGCCACAACCCCCCCGTGCACGAGCAGCACCAGCGTATGAGATGGCGGCCACCGAGTGCTCCATCCCCATACCCCGGCTACCACCATGGGCCGCCTCCCCGTACCAGCCACCGTATCCCCCCGGCCACCACGTCCACCCCGAGGGGGCCCCCCGGGCCCAACCCCACCAGGCACAGTCACTCGGCCTATACTGAAGAGATTCGGGGGAGGGCAACCTCCAAGCTTCCCTTGGCATGCACCACCCCAATCCCATGAAATCCAAGACTTCCTCTTGAAACTCTTACTGATCTTCCATCAGTCTGGGTTTCTCCAAAGAATTCTGTGATCCTTGCCTCAGCCGAGGGACAATCTGGCGTCCTAGGCAAAGAGATGATGGTATATGTAGACAATACAAACATGTAGACAAGTAATATGTATATGTAACACTTCTATACTATAAAATAGCTTAGAAGAGAGGACGAAATGTTGGCGGCAGCGTGGCCGCCATCAGAAAAACTGACGGCTACGCGTCGCCGCGATCAGGATCTCCACTGAGATCCTGCCCAAACTGGGACAAACAGTGGTTTTTGGGCGAAAAACAGTGAAATATAGTGATTTTTGAGTCAAAAACACTCATTTCGCGTGTCTCCCCCCAACGCATCGCGTAGCCGACACGACGTGTTTCTGTCCCAATTCATACTATATATGAAGAGGGCCACTGTTGGGCCACACCCTGGGCGCTGGCTGATTCCTGGGATCGCCTCAAGATTTTTTAAAAAATCGTGAACGTGACCGATTTCGCAAAAATTGACCTTCGCGGAACGCCGCGAAAAAGGTCACGTTATATTCCTATATTTCTAAAAACGATAAATCAATAAGAAAATTGATTAAAATCTTCAGAAATCGAGAAATAAAACTTCGATCTCGGGCTGCGTCGCGCAGGCGACGAAGGTCGGCGCCAGCCCAAAAAGGACGAAAAATGACGATTTCTGGGGTATTTTACAGAAATTCCACAGAAATTGGGATGCCATAAGGCTGGGAATCAGCCCAGAAAAATTCCTGATGAGAAGAGCGCCACAGGCTGGGCAGCGGGTATGGGTGAGGCACCCCATACCGCTTCAATACCACCAGCCGCTGCAGCCACCACATCCCTACGTGGGGGATCCATGGAGGGCGGGGGACCTGCCCCCCCCCCCCCAGTACCGGGCGGCACCACGCGAGGCCCCCCAGGACCCGCCAACAGCTCCTGACTGGCCCGACTCGAGCGACCAGGCCTGGTCCCGCAAACAATGGCACTCCCGCCCCCCCCCCGCATGGCACACCCGTCCCTGGCGCCCACACTCCCCACACCGCCACCGCGCCTCAACCACCCACTCGCGCCGCTCCCGCTCCCCAAGGCGCCGCCACGACCCCCCGGGGCCCCGCTCCCGCAGCTCCCGCTCCCACGGGCGCCACCACCCGCGCCACCTCCGCCCCATGTCCACCTCCCCGTCCCCCCACGAGCCCCACCGGGCTTCTCGCTCCCCTCTCCGCCCGTACCCGACCCCCAACCCCAGCCCCCGCCACCACCGCTCCTGCTCCCCCCGGCGCCGCCAAGCACGCCACCGCCGCCCAGTCTCCACCTCCCCCTCCCCCAACGGGCCCCACCAGGCTCCCCGTTCCCCCCGCCGCCAATACCCATCCTCCGACCCCAGCCCCCGCTACCACCGCTTCCGCTCCCCCAGGCGCCGCCACGCCCGCCACCAATGCAGGTCCGCGTCCCCCCCCCGCTGCTTCAGGACCTCGAGCTCGGACCCCCCCCCCCAGGCCCCCGCCCACCTCGTCTGGTGGTCTGCTCCCGCTTTGCAGGAGCTCCGCCGCTGGGTGAAGTGGGCCGGGGGAGCGGGAAGGCGAGAAGGGGTGCACATGGTGCACACCTTCGAGGAGGTCCGCACCCGCAGCCCCGCCGACGCCAGCGAGGCCACCCTGGAGGCCATCATGCCGCAAGCGGCATGGGAGGCCCTCCTCCGCGACGCGGTCCAGGGCCTCCGCCCCACCTACACCCCCCAAGCCCTCCGCCAATGGCTCCAGGACACCCAGCCCCAGACCTGGGCCATCGGCGCCCACCCCCAGCCCACCACCACCACACCGGGAAGGGGAAGGGCACGGACAAGGGGGGGGCAAGGGACAGAAAGGGACACTCAGGCAAGGGGGCACGGAAGGGCCCCAGCTGAGGGGCAGGCACCCATAGGGACAGGGCACCGGAAGCGACACAACGTGGGGGCAGGAGCGGGGACCGAGGCGCAGAGAAAGAGGACACCACGGCAGGCGCCGGAATCCACACCAAGGACGGGCATACCACGACAGAGGGACCAGCGCCGCCCCACCCCCAGCGGACGCCGCACAACTCCCAGGGGCGCACACCCCCAACACGCGCCGCCGAAGCAAGAATCGGACGCCGTGCGGAACACACCAGCGGAGACCCACCAGCGGCCGGAAACCACACAGGGGATGGAGGGCACACCTACAGGGGGAGAACGGGCTACACCCACAGAGCTAGCCGCTGGGAACACCGCTGCGCAGCCCACCACCACGCCCTCACCACCAGGCGACGACCCCGGCCACCACAAGGGCCATCTCACCGGCACCAGAGGGGGACAAAGGCACGGCCACAGCACCCAGGGCTAGGGACCGGGACCCCCAGAGGACACGGGACCACAGCACACGCCCCCAGGGAGGACAACCCCACGGACACCTACCCAACAGACCAGCCCGAGCGGCACGCCCAGGCCCCCACAGCGCGGACCGAGCGAGCCACCCACACCTAACAGCACCCCCCAGCCAGCAGCCAGCCACACTCCGACCCGCACCCACACACAGACCAGGCTGACCTCCACCGACCCACCACGGCACAACACGAGGCAGCACGGCACACCGCACTGCAGCGCGCCGCAGTGCAACACACCACGACAAGGCACCCCAAGGCACAACACGCCACAGCACGACGCGATGCAACGCGGCACAGAGCGGCACACCACGGCACGGCTGACCCTAACCTGAGGGACTAACCAAAAGAAGCCACCGCACACCCCGGAAGGCGCCGCACCAGCGCGCGCCCGGCAACAACGGTGGCGGTCCACCCAAAAGGTTATAACCGGCACCGCGGAGGCGAAAGGACACGGACAACGCCAGCCCCCCTAACCCACAGCCACACGAAGCCGCTTGGCGCAGCCGCCCAGCCGGCAGAGCCAGAACCTAACCCGGCAGGAAGGGGCTCCGAGCCCAACGTGTACATATCCCGCCCGACCCATGGGGCCGGGACACATCCAGGCAGAACGCAACCACCAACAGCAACCCGGAAGACCACACTGAATGCGGACCAGTGCGTGCGCGAGCCCAGAGAAGGGAGAGGGAGGAACAGGCAGACCCCCCCCCCCAAAAAAACAAACAGGCGGGGGGGGGGGGGCGAGACAATGGCCCACCGCCACCAAACCGCCCACCAACACCGCAAGAGGCGGCCAAAACCCCCACCCAGAAGGCACCGAAGACACTACCCCCCAAAGGGGCACAGGGGGACCACCCAGCCAAAACCGGCAACACCAAGCCAGGGGCCCACCGGGAAAAGGGACGGCCAAAACGCGCGGACACACACCACGCCGAGACGGGAAAAAAAAAGAGAGCCAGCAACCCAGCCAAAAAGAGAGGGGATGGGGGGACAGAGACCACAAGACCCGGGACCGGGACAGCCAGCGACCGACACCACAAAGCCAAAACATGACACGCCCCTCCCCCGAAAAAAAAACCCCCCAACAACCCAACCAAGAAGGGCGGGGCAGAGCGAAGACCAGAGCCCAGCAGGCACGCCCACACAGCACACCCGAGCCAGGAAAGGCGGGGAACAAGCAGGGCGCGCGCACAAACACACACACACCCCAACGCCCCAGCCAGGAGTGGCGGGGCGCGGCACCAACCACACACCCCCACACAGCACCCCAAACCAGGAGGTGCAGGAGACCACGCGGGGCGGGCACACGAGCACCCACACAACCCAACACCTCCCCAAGGATTGGCGGGGCGCAGACGAAACCCAGACCCCAGCAGGCACGCCCACACTGCACACCAGAACCGGGAACGGCGGGGTGCAGGCGGGGCGCGCACGCAACCACGCACGTCCCATATCCCTAACCACGAAAGGTGGGGTGCAGGCCGATACCCAAGCCCAACCGCAAACACCACAAACCCCAGCCGTCAAGAGAGGGACGACACCACAAACCGTACCCAAACACACCCGCCGAAGACCTCAGCCAGGAGTGGCGGGGTTACCGAAACCCACACCTAACCACAGCCCGGACCCAAACAGAAGCGCCACACAACAGTAGGAAACCAAGTGTCCATAGCCCGGGCACTGAGGCAGCCCGTGCCATGCAGCTGACCCGGCCAAACGAGATCCGGAGACCGGGGGTAAGGCTGCATCCTAAAGCCTGCGCTGCCTTGGGACTCGAGGCGGAGCGTGCGACACCCAAGCGCCTGGGAACCCCAGTACCAAGAACGTGCATGCATGCCTTGGGAACGGGATACGCCAGGAAGTCCGGTGAACCTCTAGGGTTCCGCCCAAAGGAGGGGACGTGTGCAACACGGGGACACACCATCCTGGCGGGACAAGCACGTCACGCTGGCGGCGATCAGCCCTCCCTGTGCTGCCCGGGGCTGCTTTGTTGGGGGCCAACAGTCAGGTCTAGCGGGATGTAAGCCGCCTCCCCTCTTCATGTGCGGAGCCTCTTCCTGTTCGTCACAGGGGCTACGCCAGGGGGAACCATGGGGCGCCTCTCCACGACCGAGTGCACCTACCTACCTACCTACCTAGCTGTGCCATCAGGCAAAATTGGCGGCGGTGAAAAACAGGCGTTCAAAAATGCTGTCAAACAGCTTGCCAGCGTCATGATCAGAAGGTGCATATTTGCGTGGCACTCTTGTACCAGTCAAGACATCATCAATATACGGCCCACTAGTAGGGCAGTTACGTACAACCCACGCAACAAGTCGCTAAAAAACGTGCAGGCCCACCTTAACCCCAAGGGGCAGCACCTTCCATTCATACACGCCGAAAGGCGTGATGAATGCGGTCAGGGAACAACTGGATTCCTCCAGGTGCATCTGGAGGAATCCGTCTTCCAAGTCCACCAACGAAAAAACAATGTTACCCTCTTGGCGGGCGAGCTGGTCTTCAATTACCGGTAAAGGAAAATTTGACCCTTTAAACTGGGTATTTAAATACCGATAATCGATGACCAGTTGCCATTTGCCATTGGGTTTGGGGACTAAAAAAGCCCGCGATACCCACTCGGTACTACCTCGACACTTACGTATGAAACCCTGTCCCTCAAAACCCTTAATTTTATCGTACAGAACCTGTTCACGCACACGTACTGTACGTATGGCCTTACAACTAAAAGGAACTGCATTGGGTATCAACACAAGCTTTACCTTAGCATGAGGACCGCTTTTGTCATTGTCAACCTGCGTGAAAGTTCTTCTGGTAAAGACGTGCTCCTTAAATTCACTGATTAGGGCTTCATGCAGATGCTGACAGTCCTCATATTCCATATCTGCCTGTACTACACTAAAAATACTAGTACCAGGATCATCACTCACAACTTGCATACCATGGTCAGTGTTACTATCAGACATATACTCATTAGTAAGAGCATTGTCTTCAGAATCGTCATTCTCTGATATGACGCCACTGGCTGAGTCCTGTAATCCCTGAAAATCAACCCAGTACAGCTTATCAGCCTCAGACAAGGATTGAACCGATCTTTTCGCTAGTCCTCGAAGACCAGAAAGCCTTCGCTGACCACTTAACGCACCATCAGACAATACAAACTGTGAAGAGGGAGCACTCACAGGCTCATTTGCAGGCCCATCTTCAGCTCGCGGCTGGCTATCTGGCAATCCATGAAAACTGCGAATCGACAGATGGCTCACTCCAACCATTGCAAACAGTCTCAGGCCTGATGGCAGGCTGTGAAGGTCCAAGCTGTTGAGCCCGATCATGGCCAAAGGAGTCAAAGAAAACAACCCGATATTGAACGGTACAGTTTTTCACCTTGCCATGTGAAGTTACAAACAATGGGTGGCCAGTTCGGATTTCAACCCAATCCACGGCAAACTCACCAACGAGCCACCACCATGAAGGTGGGTAGGTAGGTATCTTCGGGAGCTCGGGATGCCTCCTTTGACATTGCAGGAAGAATGTCTTACCAAGGGGACGTCCTGTCCCTCCCACTGCCCTAGCTCAGGTGCCTCTTAACCCGCTCCGGCAGGTGCTTGAGAAGGCAGTGTCGCGGCCACCCGGTCCAGGTGTCCCAGGTGGGAGGGTGTCCCCACATGTGTCCATGGGTAGGGCCACATGCCCCCTCCTTTGGGCGGCAGCTCTTGGGGCTGCCCAGCCCTGTGGAGTATCTCTCACCACAAGGGGTATTGCTCCCGCTAGTCTACGGTATGACCGCCTCACCCTTGTCGCTTGACTTGCGGGGCTACTCTGCTTGGCAGGCAACCCCCTCCTTGACTGTGTACCGGCTCGCCTTTCACCGGTTGCTTCCATGGCTCCGGGTGACGTTTGCCATGGTCCTCGATGCAGCCTAGTCGGGCTCGGACCAGTGGCCTTGTAGTACTGCTCCTGCCACTGGCCCGGTGGGTCAGCTTGGTCGCCCAAGTGCGTCCGACCCATGGGGTGTTGGTTCTTTCCTGTCCCTCGGCCGCCCTACGTGTGTGCGGTGTCCTGGGCCACTTGGCTCCTGTTCACTGGTGTGCCCGCGTGGTTTGTTGTGTTGCATGTGCAGTGTCCTGAACCACTTGGCTCCTGTTCACCGGTTCGGCCGCTCGGTGTGTTGCTTTGCGTCTGCAGTGTCCTGGCTACACCGGTATTCCTGAGTCTATGCTGCGCCGCTATGATAATGACCATCACAGAACCGCGGCAGCTGTGTACATGACTGGTATACCTGGCTATGCGCCGCCCTAGCCTGGCTATACCATGCCAGCGCCTGGTTTCACCTCTCTGAGCGGCCTACATGGCCCTGAGTCCTGTGGTGGAAGGAGCAGAGGATCAGGAAGATCCTCAAACAAGTCCCTGACGCGGTTGGGGATAGGAGAAGCTTTGCGATGAGCCACTGCAGACCTAGTGGGTAATCTAACTCAAGAAATTTGGTCTAAGTTGGAGCCCCTGATTCCCCCCCCTGCGTCACCTACGACCACCGGAGCTTCACCTCATCGTCTACAAGCCAATCATGTGGTGGCGGGACTGAAGCACACCCTGGGAGGCTTGAGGAGCTGACCTATGCCGACCCCTGCTGTGGTACCAAGGAGCCCTTTCGTACCAAGAACAGCCCAGCCGCCCTACAGCCACGTGGTGAGCTGGCTCAGCTAGCACTACACAATCCCCATATATGGGCCAACTCCTTAAAACCGGTTTGGTTTCCCTGTTTTCTGCTCTTTTGGTGCCCTTTGCTACCTTTCATTGAGACGGGCACCCTCACAATATACACAAAAATGGTATTATACATGAAAAATGATTTTTTGACCTCAAATACCCCCCCATGGGGTTTGAACCCACACTCTACCAACCTTAGAGTTGTGTTTTTCCTCTAAGCTACGACCTGTCGTCGACGATCTCAGAGAAAACCGTAGTATAATAAAAAATTTGGAAAATCAGTACTCCTTACATGCTCCAACCACTATTAACCTCCCATGCTCTTAAAACCGGTCACGCGCTCACTGAGTTGTTCAACTAGTGATTGCTGTACCCAGAGCTTTGATTTCTGATGCAATCCAAAATGTTTTAAGGATATAAATTTTAACAAAATGACAGAAGAAATTGAGACACTGGATTTTCACGAGTTCGTGCTGAAGTTGCCGGATTCGGCGTGGAACCTGAGTTCTGAGTCGTTGGAACATGCAGCACAGTTGGCAAAGGGAGGCGCAATGAGTGGTCTCAGTCCTTGGCAGGCAGCGTCACTGTATTCCAAACTTACAGGAAAGAAAACACTGGCCACTGTCAAAGACACGATGGCCTTGGTTTGTGATGCCTTACTCACCTTAAAGGGCGACGACATTGGGAGAACAGGCACGTCGTCGCATCGCGAAGACGTCTTTCTGGCATGCGAAACTTTGAGCGGTCCCAAGGACCACGCTGGCCCCGCGTCGGACAAGGAGTCCACGTTCGTGTGGCGCGATGAGGTTCTGTCGCTTCCTTCACGCTTGTCTGCACTCCTGGAAGAGCGAAAGGTTTTGCAAGACGAGTTTCGCAGAAAAAAGATGTTGAAGCACCTTCCAGTGTTCGACGAGTTCCATAGGGCAGCTGTTAATAACGCGCCAACGCACAAACATCCAGCGGACGCAGAGAAGCGTCGTTGGGAACAACAGGTAAAAGACGCCATGCGAGTCCTGGGAGTAGTCTTAACACGCGAAGATGACACAACGGTAGCTCCGGAAGCACCTGTTTCATTGGTACTATGTGAACATTTGTTTGCAATGTTGGGTGCGTTGGACTACAGCATCCAAAGCTCCCGGCGAATGGCAGTAGATAAACGGTTTGAACAACCTGCGATTGCACCAGAGTTACTCTCGAAGGATGACATGTCACTACTTCAGTCGCGCAACAAATTAGAAAAAGACCTGAGAGGCACGCGTTTCTCCCCTTACTCGCATCGTAGTTCTTTCCGTTCATTTTCAACACGAGGTCGTTTTGATCCACGGAGATCTGGCAAAGGAGGCAAAGGCAAAGGTAAGGGTTTCACCCAAAGATTTGTGCCACGTAACGACAAGTTAGATGAACGACCACAGCAGTAGCTTGACTGTAGAGGATTTATTGGCACCAGCCGTGTGCGTGCCACCGCCGATCCATCCCCACATGCCACTCTATTTGCGCTGTCGTGCACAATTGCATGAATGGGAAACGTTGAAGGACACATACGCGGCGTAAGTGATTCGCAATGGGCTGCAGCTTGATTGGGTTGACGGTTTTGATCCGGATCGGCCAACCGACGACTTCCGTCCTCGTTCTTCCCACGCAGAGGTAACCGACCCTGAATTGGTAAAACACGTGTTGGATGCAGTGCAACAGGGTTGCATGGAACGCGTCGAGCGCAAAGACATTAAGTGTTGTGCAAGTATGTTCGCAGTGGACAAAGCGTCAGACGAGGCACATCCTGAGGGAGGCCGTCGACCTATCACCAATCTGAAGAACGTGAACCAGTTTGTACAGACCACCTATTTTCGTTTGGTCACTCTGTGGGGCATTTTACCGTTCTTGAGACCCGGTCAGTATGCTTGCAAAATTGACCTGAGAAGTGCTTTTTTTCACATGGGTATCCATCCGCGGGATCGACCTTATTTGGGGGTCTACGTCGACGGTGAATTTTACAGGTGGTGCGTGTTGCCGTTTGGATTAAACGTTGCACCACGGGAATGGCAACGCCTCATGCAACCAATTTTAAATGCCGTGCGCAAACGCGGAGCACTCGTTTGGGTCTACTTGGACGATTGGCTCATCATTGGCAATACTTACCGTGAATGTCTGGAACACACACGTGTTTTGGTACAACTTTTGCATCGGTTGGGTATATTGGTCAATGTCCCAAAATCATGTTTGGAGCCGTCTCAAGAAATTATAATGCTTGGTTTTATGCTGAACTTCAGGGAAGGATTCGTCGCGGTACCTCCAAAGCGCCTACAAGCAATTTTTCGGGACGTGAACAGACTGGCACACAGTCACACACCATCAGTGAGGCGATGCGCCTCCGTTCTTGGCAGAATCCGTTCCTTGTTGTTCGCCATGCCCCATATCCGACTCCTCAGCGACGCCCTGGCGGTGCACGTGGCGGTGGCAGTCCAGGCTGGCTGGGAGGCAGACGTGGCGCTCCCGGAGCGCGTGTCACGTCAGTTGATGGATCTGGCGGACGAGTTACACCAGTGGAAGGGACGCACCTTCGTAGTTTCCATGGGTCACGTCAGGGACATGTACTCGGACGCGTCGGATCTGGCGTGGGGCGGAGTCCTTCAAGGGAATGCCCAAGCAGCGTTCGGTTGGTTCCTGAATCGAGAGGAACACATAAACGTCAAAGAGTTCAGGGGAGCCCTACTGACGATTCAAGCGTATGCGCTGAGGGACACCACGCTGCGATTTTTCACCGACTCAATGGTCCTTTACTGGTATCTCCGCAAGTGGGGAGGTCGCAAGCCGCGGTTCAACGCATTGATTCTCCAACTGTGGAATTTTACACAAGCCAATCGCATCGAGATTCAACCGTTTTACGTGCACACCTCGGTGAATCCGGCGGACATTTGGTCTCGGCTTCGTTGGACACCGTCGGAGGCTACCTTCCCGTCGGACGTGTTGACTTGGATCCTGGAGGAGTTCAAAAGTTGGATTCAGCCGGAAATCGATTGGATGTCAAGGAGTTCCAATGCGGTGTGCAGCAAGTTCGTCAGTCCGTGTCCTCAGCCGGGGGCTTACGCCATCGATGTCTTCTCCCAGAATCTAACTTTACTTTCACTGGGGTGGGTCTTCCCGCCGTTCAAGCACATACCTCAGTTGGTCAACAAAGTGTTGGAGTCACCAGGGGTGAAGGTTCTCATGGCTCTGCCGTACAGGCCGCGCGAAGTTTGGTGGAACCTATTGATGAAACACGTGAAGTTTGCAATGAACACGTCGGAGTTCCGGTTGCAAATGCCAGACGGCACAGAGACACAACCACGTTTCGTGTTGACCTTGGCGTATGTTTGCGTGAATACTATCAATTGCGAGGAGCTACCAACGAAGAGGCGACGCTTATCATCAATGAAATCGGGAAGGACACCTTGAAACGTTACAATTCTGCGTGGCACATGTTTGGTACGTTCTTGTTACAAGACGCGGCGCTTGCTCCACTGTTAATGGTGGAGCGCTTTGGTCAAATCCCACTGATGACGGTGGCGGTGCAACTTTTAAAGTTTTCACGCACGCATTCTTTAAGTGCTGGGCGTATGGCGTATTCAGCAGTGTGTTTATTCCCGTGCTTTTCGCAACTACGTTTCGAGGGTATGCTACGCAACTTGAAACGTGACTGGTTCGTCAGTGTTCCTCATTATCATCGTTTCTATGATGTACGGCGTCTTATACAAGTCATGCATCAGCAACCTGTGGAGACGGAAGCTCAGCTGCGCTTGCAAGCCATTTTGTCCTTGAGATTCTTTGCCTTGTTCCGAGGCGTTGATCTGGCGCGATCACGTAGGGATATCCAACGCGCTGCTCAGCCTTGGTTCATTTCTGCTAAGCGCAAAGGGAGGAGATACTATGCACGTTATCCTATTCACAATGTTACGCCACCGTCAATTGATCCGCAGCGCTGCTTAGCGCGTTATTTGGAGGCTACTGGTGATTACGACGGTTCTGAGATTTTTGTGTCCCTACGAAAGCCACGGAAGCCTTTATCGTCTGATACCATCAACGGTCTCACTACTCGCTGGTTAAGGAAACACCTACTGGAATTGGGGGAACTGGAGACGGATTCGTTTTCCGCGCATTCTACACGAGGAGCAGCAGCAACTGCACTAATCTATCTTGGCGTGGATCCGCATGTGGTGGCAGCATTGGGTGATTGGTCCTGTTACGATACATTCAGGAAGTTTTACGACAGGACCAGAGCTCTGTTGCGCATCACGCAAGTTCTGGTCCCTCCTGATCTGGCGACTGGAGAAGCGGCGCGCGCTTCGCGCCTGGCGATTAATTAATTCTTATATAAGGGTTCAGTTCACGGGAGCTCAGTTCTTCCGTTCTGTTGCCCATATATGGGGATTGTGTAGTGCTAGCTGAGCCAGCTCGGATTTACCCGAATAGGTGAGGAGGAAAGAAGAGATGGCGAAGCAATAGCACTACACAAGACACATATATGCCCACCCTGTCCCTCCCTTAAGTTCTTCGCTCACCGTGAAAAGCAGTTGACACTTGGGTCGTCGGTTGCCACGGTTTTAAGAGGATGGGAGGTTAATAGTGGTTGGAGCATGTAAGGAGTACTGATTTTCCAAATTTTTTATTATACTACGGTTTTCTCTGAGATCGTCGACGACAGGTCGTAGCTTAGAGGAAAAACACAACCCTAAGGTTGGTAGAGTGTGGGTTCAAACCCCATGGGGGGGTATTTGAGGTCAAAAATTCATTTTTCATGTATAATACCATTTTTGTGTATATTGTGAGGGTGCCCGTTTCAATGAAAGGTAGCAAAGGGCACCAAAAGAGCAGAAAACAGAGAAAACAAACCGGTTTTAAGGAGTTGGCCCATATATGTGTCTTGTGTAGTGCTATTGCTTCGCCATCTCTTCTTTCCTCCTCACCTATTCGGGTAAATCCGAACTCCACACAGACCCAGCTGGGCCAGTTGGGGTTGACAGCTTTGAGGGCTATCATTGATGGTCAGCCCTACGGCTCTAGTGACCTGGGCGGCGATCATTCTGATGATGAGCCACCATCTATGACGTCTGCTTCACCTTCTGAGGACGATGACCCTGAGGATTCCGAAAATCCGAGCGGCCAGAAGAAGAAGAAAAAGAGGAAGACCAAGCACCACGAGGGACGCAAGTCTGAGGAAGCAAAGGCTATCGCTACCTGCAAGATAGTGGTGAACTTGCCGGAGTTCACGGGGAAGGACCTCAGCGAGTTCGCTGAGAACTTCGGCTGATGCCTGATCTGCTCGTGCAGTGCTGCAAGACCAACTACCTGGAGAAGCACGTCAAGCAGATCGTGACGAAGTCTGCCACCTTCGCCGACGTGTTGGTTGCCTTAGAGAGGCAGTACTCTTCCTACGAGAGCCCACTCTCCATCAGGGCCGAGATCCAGAACCTAGCCCGGTTACCCCACAACCCCAAGCCTGCCAGAAATTCCAAGCTGCTTGCCGACTTGGACCACTGGGTAGGGCGACTGATGCCCGGTTCCTATGGCAGCGACGAGCTGCTATTCTGGTTGGTGGCCAAGCTCCGACGGGAAATTTGGAATAAATGCCGGGGAACGGCGGAGCGCAAGGTAAGAGCCCTCAAGTACGAGGACCTGTTTTTGCTACTCTTGGAGCTGACGCTGGAAAAGGGAAGCGACCAGCACCTGAACGCTTACCGTCCTGGAGGAGGCAGCCCTCGGAGCCAAAGCCGAGGGTACCAAGGACCCCGTCCTGGACACGGGACTACCCCCGAAAATGCTCGCTTCATGAGGAATGTCCAGGATCTCTTTTGGTGTGATGCCAGACATGAGCAGCACTTGCCTGCTTCATGCCCCTGACTGCAACCAGCGGGACTGTTTTGTGGTCCAGGGGAAGAAGCAGGAGACCAACACCGGCAGCAAAGCCAAGATGCCGGACCACCACAGGTGCACAATCACCTGTGAGTTCTGTGGGAAGAGGAACCACTACTAGGACGAGTGCTACCATAAGAAACACCTTTCGGCGAAGCTCAAGACCGGGAAAGCAGGGACAAGGGCGGTCGCAAGGGCAACGCAGACAAGGACAGTGGCAAGGGCAAGTCCAAGGGCCATGGCAAAGGCCAAGGTGGCAAGGGCAAAGGTGGACGAGGAGGCTCTGACCGCAAGCCGGACAAGGACAAGAACGCGGATCAGTCCAGAGGGAACTCCAATCCTACCCCAGGGGGGAACTCTAAGTACTCTGGTTGGCAATCAAACTCGGGACCTACGACCCGTTCCCAGACGCCAGCCCAACAGGAACAATGTAATAAGCGTGCCAACGAAGATGGAGACCAGTCAAACGCCCGCAAACGTTCCCGTTTCATGAGCATGGCGCAGAAACTGCAGAAGAAGGGGTTTGAAGTGACCTGCTCCGCGCTGTTCTGACAGAGACGCTCCGGGGGAGCTACAGATCTGGTGTTCTGGGTATTTATCTGTCTTGGGGGACGGGAATACCTAGGAGTACTGGATACTGGGGCCACTATATCTATTGTGGCCAAGAAAACTTTACCTTGTGGGGACCTGAAGAACATCATGCCTACCGCAGCCATCCGCATGGGAGATGGGCATGTGGTGCACAGTTGTGGGGACCGTGGGGTCGACGTGCCTGTGGGAACAAGGAGCATTGCCAATCGGTTCTACGTGATGGACACCAGAGCCTTCGACTTTGTACTGGGAACCGACTTCTTCGCCGAGCACTCTGAGCTTCTATCCCTCACCCTGCCAGCACCCTACGTCCTCCAAATGGACCATGGTGACGGATGCGAATCTGTACCTCTGGAGCAGTCCGAACACACGTCTAGCTACCTGAGGGTATGCAAGAAGGAGCCCTCATCCATGATGGTCGCCTCCAAAACTGGGGACTAATTGCTCCTTTGAGATGTCTTACACCAAGGTCCGAAGGAGCTGTGATACTCCCAGGAACACCTGAACGTGCAGCTATTCGCCAGTGACAAGCAACATGTCCTGGACCTCTACTTCAGCAAAGGGAAAAATTGCTGCTGCAAATTTTACTCGCCCTCTTTTGGGATGACTTACTGGAACCCCAGGTTCAGTGAGCTGGGAAACGTCTTGACGGAGGTGGCCCTGGAACGTTCCCGTATGGTCCTGTGTTCCCCCGATCGGGGAGCTCATGGGGGAAATGAATACTGCCGTACTCTACTGGACAAGCTGACGCTCACCTCCATCCAGCTGCCGGACGGAACCATCTACGTGCCTTTGGGTCGCAAGACGCCCATTGGGAAACCAGGATGGGGGAGCATGCTAAGCGTGGCCTAGCCAGAGTGCCCCCGGAAGATCTGGACCCTGCTATGGTCCAGGATTTTCAACGTGAGAGCAGCGGCTATACCCTGGATGTCCTGAAAAACCAACTACGACCTCAGGCCACCGTAAAGACTACTCCTGGGAGAGGCGAGTACGTAGGGTCTGACACTGTTGCCCCCAAATGCCCCTGCCGGGTACGTAATCCTGATGTAGTCTCAGAGTTTGGGCTTTCGGAGCTACCCAGCTCAATACACTCTGATGACGAGACTGAGCATGACAACTTCTTCGTGCAGACGTGTGTGGAGGAAGTGGAGAACGCCGAGTACGCTGCCCCACAGAAACCCCTACTCTCCATGAGAGGGGAGGAGCCCCTGGACGAGGAGCTGGAGCCCCGATCCAAGCTGAGAGAGTACGTGGACTCCAAGAGGAGATTGGTGGCGAAGAAGCTATGCTACGCTAGGCCTACCCGCCGCGCATGGCCGTTGAAGCAAGGGTCTATGGCAGATATTTCCCAACTGAAGGAGGACCTCGAACAGAAGATTACCACCTGGCAACGACAGGTGGATCTGATACTCATGAAGAGTGAGGACCCCAGAGGAGGATGAACTCTCAGGGGAATGTGTATGCCAACCCCCTCGAGTGTGCCTATGCCGTCACCGACCACCTGAGACTGTGGAACGAGGCCTTCTCTACGCCTACCAAGGGCTGAGAGAGACTACCGAGGATGCTGAGCCCACGGACGCACCGCTTCTATACACCCAGGGGCAAGCAATCTACACTCTGACGAGGACATGGAGGACAAGATCAAGCTCTTGGACCCTACAGTACAGAAGCTGATCAGGACCTACCTGGAGATATTCGGAGAACTACCCCCTCCAGCTTCCTGTGACAAGCTGGTACAGATGGACCTCAAGCTGAAGCTTCAGTTTGTGGGTCACAAGATACGTAGGAGACACTATCCGGCTCCTGAAGAGCAGGCCGATCAGATTGAGCGACAGATACAGGAATGTATCGACACTGGCCTGGTTCTGGAGTACAAAGATGGGGACTACCCCCAACATTGCAGCCCCTGTTTCCTGGTGGCTAACCCTGCGTCTACAGCCAAACGGCTGGTAGTGGACTATGGAGAGCTGAACGGGAAGACACTGAACCACTTAATGTCCATTCCTAACATGGAGTCAGCCCTCGAGAAGATAGCCTCCTGTTGCTACAAGACAAAGATGGACAAGCGGATTGGATTCTGGCAAGTGGACCTGACGCCAAATGCCCAGGAGCTTTAGCCTTCATCACCCCTGAGAGGAGGATGTTCAAGTGAAAGGTCATGCCCTTTGGCGTGGCCAACGCACCCGCTCGTTTTCAACAGCTGATGAAAAAGATCCTATCCATCCTCCGTGGGCAACCTGTGGTGCAAGAACTCATATCCCCAGGCACCCAGATGGAAGCACACATTGACAACGTATGCCTGGGAACGAATGATCAGGAGGACCAACTAATCCTCTTGCTCGACTTCTTTGCAGTCTGCCAGGAGACCCACACCAGACTCAGGCCAGAGTGTGTGAGTTCATGCAGGAGACTATGCAGTACCTGGGGTTCGACATTGGCTATGGGTGGTGGACACCATCGGCCTCTAAGGCCAATTCCCTGATGGATGCTAAAGTACGATATGAAGACCCCAAGAAAGGACTCCATAATGTACGCAGTTTCCCTGGGACTTGCAACTTCTACCGCCGCCACATCAAAACGTTTACCTACACCAGCGCCATCCTGCCGGACCTCATCAAGAAGAGTACTACTTGGTCCTGGGGCCCCCAAGAACAACAAGCGTTTGACGAGCTCAAGGACAAAGTGGGCAACGCGAAGTGCTTGGGCCTGCCTACAGCACGAGGAAAAATGATACGGTGTTCCAGTGGCAAGGACTAGAGAAGGAGGAGTTCGACTCGGCCATTTTCCAATGGGGGACTGACGGGCTGAACCGAGACGGTAGACGCCTTCTAAAAACGGTCATGAAAACTAAGATTCTGGCCATAAGAGTAGGGGTCCGGCGAACTATCCATTCCCTCGGGGGTGTCAATGTGTCTATTTGTCTTTGTGAAGAATCTGTGATGCAACACTGCGGAGTGTTGGACACTGACGCCTTTGACATCGTCATTGGCACCGACTTTCTGCGGAAAGACCCCCAGCTGAAAATGATATCTCTCCAACATGCCTATGCTCTACACTGCGACTTTGGCAATGGCCTCTTTTCCGTACCTTTGGAGCTGTCAGGACGAAGAGAGTCTGGACTGCGCTACGCAGCACGGACAAATTATCGTACCGAAAAACTACCAGTTGGCCCAACACGGACTTGAAAATGAACTGGCGGCCTTGCAGGTATCCCTGAATGACATACAGCCTTAATCGTTCGCGAGCCAAAACCACCACTTCATGCACTTGATTTGTTCGAAAAATTTGAATAACGCCTTCCACTTCTTGTGGAACGTGATGGGCCTAGCGTATGCTAACCCTCCCTTCTCTCTGCTCGCGAAGGTTCTCACCAGAATTGCTTACAAGGGAGGTAGGGTGGTCCTGTGTACCCCTGACGCTCTCCAGCTTTGACCCTTGTGTGGAGACGTGGTTCAGCTGATTCTGCACTTTGTTGACCTTATCAGTGGCACTGTTTGTGGACACACCAAGAAGGTACATGTGATAATGAAGCTCGATGGACGCAATCTTGCACACCAAGTATAGCCGATGCACGATGAACGCAAAGGCGGCCGTGAAGCCCGCCGTCCGCTTCAGGTGATGGAGGTGAGTTTCGAAGAACCGCATGACATGCGCTATCGGCAGGGGGCTGCCAAATTCTGCGTCTTCCATCTCCTGTACTTGAGTAGGCCCAAACGTTGGATAGTATGGAATCTGAGAAGATGGAACAGTTATTGCGCGAGGCCTCGCGCAAAGACAGGACGCAACGACGAAATCATACCTTTCTGCTCCAGCTATCTGGCGACGTAATCAGCAACCAGCGAACAACGTAGGATCCCCCACTGGCTTGTCTTTGGTTGACCAACTGAAGATGGGAATTCGCAACATGTTGCCAATACGCAGTGCGTTGAAATCATCATTGAGATGCCTCTCTGTGTCCCTGTCCAGAACTATATACATATTGTCAACGACAGTTTGAGATCCGCAGATGAGTGTGTTTGCACGCCCCATTTCTTCATACAGCCAGGTCGGGCAAATCGCCTCGGTGGCCAGATGTTCAAATATGTTGCCCTTGATGACAGTCAGCGTCTTGTTGGTCTCCGGGAACCGCTTCAGAGGTTCATTTGCCAGAGCTGCAATTTGGGTCGCCCTAAATGTGATAATCTGACTTGTTAGCATTGGATCCTGCTGTTGCACTGTCTTGAAGTCACCAGTAACGCCAGCAGCTGCGGGGACCACACGGCTCTTGGCGACCTCTGTGCCCAAGAGTCTTCGGACATTTCAGGATCTGCAGGCTAAGAGGCTTACCTCTCTCTGCCTCCTGCCACAGTGGTGCGCGCAACATTGACTTCGAAACCGGCCATGGACCGCGACTCTTGCCTTGAGGTGCCCGCCGATAGCCCCATGTACCAAGAGTAACCTTGAAAGCAGCCTTCCCGAGTGCTGCAACCGCTGCGCGGCTGCGCATATCGTTGGCTACAAAACACAAAGGGAGAAGAAGTAACACAGCCGTGTGGAAACACAACCCAGGCCTTGTCAGCTATACACACCTTTCTCAGGTCGAACGTACTGGATGTTTTGCGGGTGGTCCCGGTGCATCATCACCCACTGTTGGATGATGATGGTTTCAATCGATTTCTGCAACGACTGGAGGGTTGTTCGTTTGTCCTGCATCTCGGCTGCCACTTTCTTGTAGAAGTCTGGAAAGATGATACCCCCCAGTTTCTTCAGCACGTTCTTCGACAGTTGCCAAATGGACTGCAGGCATTCGGGAAACTGAGGGTAAATTGCCTTCGCATGAGCTGCCGGTCGCCGCCGATCGCTGTCGCTATCACAGGCGACATATGGCGATGTTTGGACCAGTGTTTCAGACGCTTTGGTGGAGGTTCCTCTTGACGGTGCCAGTGCAGTCGAAATAAATTTCAAAACTTAATCTACTAATACGGAACTCTCGGTGGTCAGAAAGGTCGAGTTTTTCTGATCCGAGGGTTTGAGGATCGTCAACTGTCATCGTCTAGTTGTTCTTGATGCTGGCCGACCATCCAAGTGCATTGATACCCTTATTTCGAGTATTTGACGGTTGGTGCTCGTTCTACACTTAATTTTAGGGCAACTGCTTGTGTGCATGTTATTGTCATATCGTTGTGCCACTGGATGCGTTTCTCAAGCAGTTTGATTCCATGTCTACCCGACGACAAGCATGTTGCATCAGCAATTATTTTTTTTTATGGTCGCTGGTTGATAGCTCCCTTTGTTGCCGACACAATTCGAGGGGTTTTGCATCTTAGCATGCTTCGCAACTTTTCCTGTGTACATATATTTGATTTTGTTAGTGTGCAAAGGGATCGTGAAGATCTCAATAGGATGCCCTTCCTTGTAACATTCACTGAAATTTGAGGACACTTACATTCTTTGTTTGTGTTGTCTCTTGCTCGTATTGGTTGTTTAGGGTTTGTGCTTGTTTCTTGGATTTCCTGTTAGTTTTATTCTTGATTTGATATTTGAAGCTTTGGGGTAAACCAACTTCCATCTCAACATCAACAAGCACACGTATATCAAAACAAGGAGTTGTTTTGAGAGTAGACCTTAACGGTAAGTTTAACAGTTCCAAGGACAATACTACTGAAGATTTCACCCCTTCTTGACAATGGATACCAGCGATGCTTACTTGAATGCTTTGGCCATGATTCAATGGCACCAAGAGCAACAACAAGCAAGGTCTTCACATCAAGGGGCATTGGTTCCCTTTAATGGAAATGTTTTTCAAACCCGACAAGGTCAATTAAAACCTCACCAAGAAGGGTCACAACAACTCAAACCACACCAAGAAGAAGGCTCCCATCACATGGGAGATGATCCTTTCATGGGGCAGGAAATAGGATTAACCGGTGGTGACTGGGGATTTCGAGAGTTCCGGCGAATTCGATACATCACACCATTGGGTGTGCCAGTAGAACAAGTCCGCATTCTGCAATACAATCATAATTGGAATCAACATCTTCTTGGACAACAAGTCAGGGAGATTACCAAGGCCCTCGATGCTGTCGTGAACTTCTCAAACGAATATGCTCACGAAGTGAATGGTGCCATTGGCGAAACTTGGGTAGCACTTTCCACCCTGCGGATTGAAATTCAAGCCCATGCTGAAGTCGTGCTCATTGAAGGCAGAGGTGTTCGAAAAATTGTGAACCATAATCATCAACAAATTGATGATTATGTTCCGATCACTTCAACAAGACCTCATGGGGAGCCTACCGAGTGCTGCCCAACCCCATATTCTTCCTGCCACCCTCCCACCCATCAGTGCCACCACAGTGGAAGTAACATGAGACGGTGTCAGGAGGTCCTCACCCGTTTGGGCGTACACGGCGCCTCCCTCACCGCGACCGTCTCTCGCGGAGGTTCTCCTGTGGAGCATACACACGTCAACGAAAGTGCATTGGTCCCAGACACAAGTGTCTCCACGGACCTGGCACTACATCCTTCTCTTTGCGGTGCCTGCGACACGGCTCTGCACAGCTCTCTCAAGGGATGTGTACAAGCACCTCAGTCACCACTTTCCACACTAGAACAGTGCGACTCCATTCCCCACTCTGAGTCACGAGGACCCCTCCTGCATAACAACACCTCCGACACTGGATTCTCCCCTGGCTGCCCGCTATTCTTCCATTCGACCACCCTCCTTCCCCCCCCCCCCCAAGTGCACAAGCCCCTCAAGCCAATATACTTACGACCACCCCCCCCTTCTCTACATGGGATACCGGCTATTCGTGTTGTGTCCTTCAAACCGGCAGAAAGCCAGAACACGCCCGCGTCGATTTTCTCTTTCCTGAATGAAGGGTATGATGTCATACTCCTACAAGAACTAAACTCTCCCCCTCTCCTCCCACAGCGGTACGCTTTCGGAAATGACCGCGCCAAAGTCTGCTCTAATGTTTTTGGCCACAAACACGGCGTATCGGTCATCCCAGGTCCACGGATCGTGAGATATACCAGCTGTATCTCACCCAAGGACAGCGACAGCCTGATCTGTGGAGCCAAAATATCTCTGCCGGAAGCAACCCTCCTGCATGTCTTCTCCGTATACTTCCCCCCAGTGCGTACAGGAGCCCCGGCTCCGTATCGAGATACCATAGAGCGAGTCCTTGCTTCCTATTGCAACGAGTATCCATATCACATCCTACGCAAGCGACCGGTGGGATAGCGAAGCAAGGTTAGACTACATCTTTATGTCCCCCCGCCTGGTGTCGCACTTTCCCCTCGTGGATGCATCGGTCCTCACAGACTACACCATCTCGGACCACCACCCAGTGGTTGCTGTTTTCCAGTGCCCCTCTCCAGTTCTCTTGTCTCAGCCTCCACTCCCCCCTTGCATTTTCCGGAAACTTTCTAATGACGAAAAGAAACAGTTCACCGAAAGTATACAGCGAATTTCAGACTGGTGCCAGGACCTCCAAGATGTGCCTGCCAAAGCCCCATTAGAGGAGATCCTCACCGCCACTGATTCCCTCCTTATGCCGGCTGGATCGGCGTTCCAAAAAATCACACGTCCGAAAACAAAGCGCAATGTCCAAGAGGGCTATGAAAAAGCTCAGGAAACTATTGCGCTCACCTCCGCCTCCTTCGTCCCCGGCATTTTCTGAGCACGTTGCTGAAGTCCAAGCCGTGGTAAACACTTTAAGATCCTGAGACGAAATCAAAGCGAAAAGGAAGCTTCACAGTAGTCTGGTCCGAGGAGTCCAGATGAAAAGCACTGTTGCCCGCACCTTGTGCCCTAAAGACCTGGAACCTCCTGTCGTCAGAGATCCAACTATCAAAAAGCTCCTAAGTGACCCAGCTGACGGAGCAAATGTTTTTGGGGACACCCTGCTTCATCTTGGTGGGCAACCAGTTCATGGCCCCCCCAAGGACTTCGTCGACGAAGTCCTGTCCCGCTCCCCCACATGCCCTGTCTCTGCCAAAAGCGACGACATGCCATCTGTGTCCTGGCAGGAGTTTCTGAACCACTTACAGCAGAGTAAGCCATCAAAAGCCGGGGATCCGGACAGAACAAACAATTACATCCTGGCCCTGTGTCCGGAACCCATCCAACGTTTTTTCAACTTCATTTTGAACCGCTTTCTCGAATCGCCGCTACCGCTGCATTATCTGTGCGCAAAGATCTTTTTACTTTATAAGAAAGGCGACCCCATCTCCGTCTCAAATTACCGGCTTATTGCCGTCTCAAATTGCATCTATAAGCTCCTGGCCACTTTTGCTTGCAAACACCTGCGCTCGCAAGTGTTTGCACACGAAATCCTTTCAGAAATTCAGCACGGTGGCCTTCCCGGCCACCAATGCGCTGATTATCTGTATCACCCCAAGGCCCTCCATGCAAAATCAAAGAATAGCTACTCGCTCTTCTTCGATTTCAATAGGGCCTCTAATTCGGTGCTCCATGGCACACTCTGGACCGTTCTCGAACGGGCCAATTTTTCTACTTCCACTATTTCTCTCATAAAACAATTATACTCCTTCCCTCAAGACAGCTTCATTATCAACGGCCGCGGCCCCCACTCCTACCTTCAAGGCAGGGGCCTCCGACAGGGGTGTCCCCTGTGTGCCCTACTTTTCATTCTCTACCTCAACTCCCTCTTCAACCATTGTTTGGCCACAGTGCCCCCAGCTGGCGCAAACGCTCGCACGAGCCACCACGGTTACATCGACGACATCCTCATCAAACGTGAGGATGTTGTCTACATGCAAAACAGTCTCAACTACTTCGATGGTCCTGCCAGGGCTTGGGGTTTGGACATGAACTTGCCCAAAGCCGAAGTCCACGCTAATGGTACAGCCCCCCAAAAAGAATTCCTGACACCCAGAGGCTCTCAATTCCTCACTTACAACAAAAAAACAAGGCGCCCTGACACGTGCAATAAATACTTGGGGGTATATCTTTTTACATACCACCAAGCCAAGGGCCTGTTTCACATGCTCAAAGCGGAGATCCAGAGTTATTTTGCCCGACTCTCTCCCTTGCCTCCTACGTTAAGTGAAGAGGTCCAGCTGACAAATTGACAGTTGGTCCCAGCGCTCGCCTACCGCGCAATCACGCACTCCCTCTCTCCCGACCAGCTTGAAAAACTGCAGTCACTCATCTGGGCAGGCGTTGCATCTCAGAGCATCACACGCCTGGTCTCCCCGCAAGATCGTTTCGCAGCTCGCCGGAAGGGAGGACTAGGCATGAAATACCTGCCGCACAGCGTCCACGTTGCAACTGCGAACTATGGACTTTGTGCCCTCTGCGGCCTCGCCCCAAAATCACTTTTTCCTTTGTACGTCCAGTCCATTCTTAGCCCAAATGAAAGGGCATGAGATCCTTTTCAAACCTCTCTCATGGACTCTAATCAGGCCTTGGGCATTTCATTCCACAGCATTGGCACGTGCAGACCAACTGCCGTTCAGGATCTAAAACCTGGTACCCAGCTAACCGTCAAGTTCGAATCAGGGCATGTCACGGGTAGCATGACCAAGGCCACTCCCAAATGGGCCAATGTTTCGTTCAACGACGGGATCTACTCTGTGGACTCCCACACATCCTACATCATGCACATGCCATGCCAAGCCTTGATGGATTACTCCCAACCTTCCCACTTTCAGCTTGTTTTTACGCCCTCAAGCGACCATCCCCGAATGCCCAACACCACCGCACAACGCACACGCGTTAGGGGCCAGTAAACACCGCCATCTCTTTGCTCTGCAGGTACGGCACTACCTAGAAGAGAAATCTCTCATCAAATGGGGCTGCCACGATGCCTCACAAGCACTAACCAGACCGCCGGCGACCGGCTTGCAAAGTGTGTGGCTTTATGCTGATGGATCATCCGGTGAATCCGGTCATGCAGCCGCTATAACAGCCTTCCTACCAGATGGCACAACCAGAGTTCTATGCCTGTCCTCAGCATATCCTTCTTCCCCGGGTTCGGAATTCGGGCAGGCGATTGCAGTCATTTGCTGGGTTCACAGGGAGTTCTCCAAGCATGAAGTGTGTCTCTTGATCGACAACGACCAGGTGGTGTCCACCTTTCAGAAATGCCAGGCCTCTGAGCCCAGCCCGTTCAAAGACAACACCTGGACCGTAGCAGTGCACAGCGCCCTACGTCTCATCATCCACCCACTCGAAGTTCTGTGGAATAAAGGGCATGCCAATTTTGTTGGCAACGAAACCAGCTACCATTTCTCAAAACGGGCGGCTCACAGCTTGATTTTCACTCCCGACCTCCTCCCACCCCACCCCCTGGGCTCAGTGGCGATACACCACTTGCCAGTCCTTCAAAAATTTTAAACACAACAATTTTGCCACCTACTGCCGCAGCATTCCCATAACAACATAGCAGTTGGCCCTAGCCTCAGCCTTTACAATAAGGCTTCCTGGTTTTCGTCCATGTTTTTCAGACTGGCAACCGGGTGCTACAATGTGCACGGCTATCAATGGAGCAACATGCTTCACAACTACGGGTGCCCCAGGTGAGGACAGCATAATCCTTTCGACCCTGTGTCCTGCCTGGCTTTCTGCAAAGCACTAGACCAGCACGTCCATGCATACATCCCTTCCTGGGGCCCACGTTTCAGGCCCATTGTCCTACACTGGTGGCTCTCTGGGCCCCCAAACGCTAACTGCAACACTTCATGAGAACCCTGGTACCAACATTCCTGTGGTCCTGCCTATCTCAGCCAATTCCTGGTTCCACTCACGCTGAGCACAAGGCCACGCTTGGCCAGGCCCTCGCAGAGCGAGTGGAGCGAATGGATGGGGCTGTCCATCAAGCACATGACTGGCTTTGTTCCAATCCCCTTCCGTTGGATTCCATACTGTGGGCGCACCCTCCTGACCCTCCCAATCCTTTCTCGGTTTCACACGGTGCATTCAGTACCTCAGTCCAGATGCCCCCTCGGACCCGCCCCACATACCAACACCCCTGACCTCTCCCCAAACACGCCTTGAAGAAACCGTTCAAGCCAGGACCGGTCAAAACACAGCCAGCCATCCGTGACACGCCTAGAAATTCCAAACGTCCATCCAAGCACACATCAGCACCTCTTCGGGCCCCTCCTACTTCAGCATATCCACGTCCTACTGAACAATCACGCCCACGGCAACCACACAAACGCCTGCGGTCGCCGCAGCGCACTCAGACCACCATCACTTGGGCGCCTCCCAAGCGCACAAAGGCCACCCGCCCTCTCTCACCACCACACTCCAGGGCACGCCACCGTCAGACACGCTTACCACTGACCTCTAAGCCCACCACTACTAGGTGCTATGCACCGTCTGCCCCACCCCGTTACAGCGCCTGCCGGATATCCGGATTTTTTCCGCCCATCCAGTGACTTTCTGTCCCCTCTGCTTGACTCCTTCAAGCCTCCTGCCCCTTTTTGAGCCCCGACCCCCCCCTCAAGGGTAACTCAGCATTCGTCTAACCACACCATCAGAGCGAACACTTTCCTTCTCCTAGGCGAGCCGCCTCCGTGTTGTATTTTATGCTCCATGTAGTGTACATACTTTCATGAAGTCTTCCTTTGGGGGACGTCAGCCCCAGAACAAATTGATGCGGTTAAGAACATTCAAAAAAAAAAAACCTCATGGGGTTTAACACTTCATTGAAACAATTACATGGCCAAATTAGAGAAATTGCAAGCAACGTAGACAACCAAATGGGCACCATCAAAAGTCCACTGATTCAAGTGGAACAAGAATTGGAGAACTTCATGGCCCACACTAATGCGGTTCAAAAAAGCCACGAAGAGACTATTGGAAAACTAGAACAAGAACTTCAACAAGAGCGAGAGGAGCAAAAACGAGATCTTCAACAAGAACGGCAACATCGACGGCAAGAACGTGTGGAACTCGAGGTCAATGTCATCGGTAAATTGAGGATGGAGGATGCTCTTTTTGATTCCTTAGCCTCGAGAATCGAGCAGATTGAAAAACTCCAATCCACTTTTTGCACCATACAATCTAACAAGGATCTCCAGGGAGTGGACCCATTGGCCACTCTCACTGCCGAGGGTTCTGCATACATGAACAAAAATGTGGAACTTGAGTGTAAAAATGAACTTTTGAGATTCAACTATGATCCCTCAAGTAAATCCACTCAAGATGTCCAAAAGTCCTTTAATGAATTGTCAACCACTATACAAACTTCAGGTCATGCGATGTCCTTGCGTGTAGAGAAGATTCGTGTTGGATGTGTGGAGAAGAAAAGAAGAAATCTGATCGTGTTGATTTCAAGTTTGATGATTATACCAAGGGTATGAGAAAACCCTTTCTAGAACCTGCCGTGCCTTTTGTTGTGCAAGATTTGCAACTTCAGGTGAGAACCCTTCGTGAGGAAGGTGAGGAGTTAGGGAAAAGGATATCAGGGATGCAGCTCAGTATAGATGCAAATAGGAATGCCATAACGCGTATTTCTAAGCATGAGCCGCCTTCAGGGCCATTGGGAGAAGACATTGATCTTTGGGGCTAGTCCGGAAGAATGAATCCCGCCCTCACTTCGTACAGAAACTTTTGACATGAGCCCACCGACATCGCTAGAATCAATGAACAGAAGAGAACAACCGAAGTTTTATAGTGATTTCAAAACTGTGTTTTTGTTGTGCCTCCCCTGCTGCTTGCTGCTGGTGTAGGGTTCCTGCTGCTTGTTGTTGATGAGGAAAATGTTTTATTGTTGAAATACAACCCATCCAGGATAACCCAAGCCAGAGATAAGCAGGTAGAAGATAAACAGGGTCAGAGCATGAAGGGCTGCAGTCACAAAGAGTTAGATAAAGACAACTATGAACAATAGACCACAGCAATTGGCATACATTGCAACTCAGGATAAAATATTTTACATGTTTGACAAAAGCTGATTGGAAAACTGCCCCTAGGGCTCACTCTCATCCACAGTGCCATCTTGAGATGTGCACTGTATGTTTTTGGGTCCCATAGGTGCTGAGGTGGCATACCTTGTGGCGCTGAGGTCACTGCCATGTCACATGGGATAATCCTACTTAGCTAGGCTGACTGGGTATTGAAACCGGGACCTCTCAAAAAGAGGTGTCCCAGCCCTCTAGGGTGCATACCGCTAGCATAGCTAAGAATTCATGAGAAAACATAGACCAATTCATAGGCTCCGCCTTCAGTATATCAGTGCCTCAGCAACCCAGGAAAAGATGTTTTAGTGCCTCTAGCTTGGGGATTAAGGGGTCCACACAATATCGTGATTTACTGTTTGGTTCCATAGGTCAAAATGTGTTATCAACCATTTTGGTTAGGCCAATACTAAGATACAAATGCAGGAGTGCCTAGAGCACCTCTAATACACCTAACGTATACTCTAAGGCATTGGAAAAGCATTTTTTCTTACTCCCCCCTTGTGCTGTGGCTGCCACCACTGTCGCATTTTCAGGCAGAAGGGATTTTTTCTTGGCCTTTCCTTGGTTTCCACATCTACTATAACATACCTATAGCTTCCCTATCACTGGAAAAGAGCGCTTTACCATGGCCTGCGACTCTTGCTTCATTGTTGATGACAGTCTGCAACAGAAACCTCAGCGCTCTTGGCGCTGCCGGGGTTCCTGTGGCTTGGTTGGTTAGCATAGGGCATGCCAAGACCATATGCATGTGCATCCCACCCTCCAAGCTGCAGCGTAACACAACCCAACACCAGACTCTTGTAAGCCGCTCGACCCAAGTCTCATTGAACCTGATGGAGACACCTGTCCTGGTAATGGGCCGAGGGTGCGCTCTTTCAAATAGAATTGCCCCTTTGAGGGGTCTTGATTCTTGTTCAGTCTGCTGCTGCTGCTTTTCGGCCCGAACAGCGGCCTACTCAACGAGGCTTTGCGAGGAGGTCTGTACAACAGAGAAGAGGGAGGATGAGGGACGAATCCACGCAAACGCGAAGCGACAACACCTAAATCCGTCAAATGACGGCCCAGAACATTTCTGAAGGCACATACCTGAACAGAATCCAATTGCGCATCCAATGCACATTTTTATAAAAATTGTAGTCATCTCTTGATTTAATAAATCAATAAATTCTTACGCAGAAAGAGGCGGCGCGCAGGAGCGGATCCTAGTGCCGGAAGTGCCGGAAAACAAAGAATTAATAAGATTAGAAACGTATGTTACGCAGAATGACGAAAATGACGAAACACACATAAAGAGACTAACACAAAGATTACACCCACATTGACAGTAAGAATTCAAGATTCAAGATTTCAAAAATCAACAGAAGGACTTCAAGAATCAGGTATAGACCCCAGGTGTGCTCGTCTCGTATGCAGCATGCACATTGCTCGTCTCGTGTCTCCGTGAACGTGCCTTGTAGCAGCGCTAACAAACGATAGAGGGCTAGATTAGAAAGATTGCAGATGATTAGAGGTAAGCCCAGCATGATTAGACATACACACATATGCATAGCGTCGCTCTTTGCTTGTGCCTCGCTTCCCCCTCGTCTTGCTTCACTCTCCAGCGGTGAGTAAGGTAGGTAAGCCCAGGTGGGGCCACCCCCTGGTGGAGTTTCTGATTGTGGGTAAGACTAGGAGATTGCCACAGGTTGACAGTAAACTTGTGCATGCTCGTGCATTCACACACACATTAAAGGGTAGGCCTCGCGAAATGCGCACGGTAAACCTTGTTTAGGTTACCCAGGGGCTCCAGTCCAAATTTTTTAGGGGAACAGTTGGAGTTTCTTAAGCTTGCTTGCTTGATAGGGGCGTTTGTGGACAGCGTATTATAGGGCCATCTGAGAAGCGTATAATCAGTGGAGATGGTCTTGGTTCCACCGCTGCAAACGCTCCTTCATCTGCTTTTGCTCCTCAAGTGGGAAGGTCAGGGTGAACTGGTGCAGTCCCAAGCCGTGCTAAAATATACGGCGCTGATCACACAAACAACAAGCTATGACTGAGCCAGGAGTGACAAGCGTAGCCCGACACCCTCAACATCCAGGCTGTGCCCACCAGAAGTGCACCCCTTCCCTCCAAGCCTGAGCAGGGAAACGCGTTGTAGCGGCCCTGTTAGGCTACAGCCGCTTAGTAGGGCTGTGATCTCTTGCTCTCTCACAGGAGGGTCAGTAGGACCCGTGACTCCTTCAACAGCAACACCAAGTAGCGTTTGTAGGTGTTAGGGTCAGCAGGCCTGGCAGGAGTTGAGTGCAAGTGATGAGTGCTCACCCAGCCTTCGAAGGCCGGTGCTGGCGTTACTGCGTGTAGTGTAGTGGTGTCTCCTGTCCCGCGTGCTTTTCCACGTGGGCAGGGAACTGCGTTAGCTTTTGGCCTTTAGCAAAAATGGGTGTTTTGTATGCCCTTTGCACACTTGGCCACCCCTCCCCTCTGGTAGGTAGGGCCTTGCCGTCTTCCCCCAAGGATAGGCGCCAGCACTGAATTTTGGCGCCATAGATGTGATAATAGTAACCGATTAGGACCTTCGGTCCGACATCAGTGAAGCCCGTTCATTCGAAGGCCACACCTGGGAGAAAAGTGAGACACACACAGACATACGTAGCACACTTAGGGGTAAGGTTCAGTCCCTAGCTTTAGTCTTGGAGGCAAGCGTGTCAGCGAGCCTCAGCAACTCACCAAGGTTGTTCTGGGACAAGTAGTCTACCAGAACTGAGTTAGGCGTCCCTCAGGTAGAACACACGCAGAGAAGGGCTCCCAGGTGGCCTCTTCGTCTCCAAACCCTTCCCAGAGGGTGAGGAAGCGCCAACCCTGGCGATAGCGGTGGCGTAGGACAGACTTCACCACTTAGCGGCCCTCCTTAGCCATCTGCTCGGCGTTCATGTCGGGGAGTTCTCCTTAAACTTGCATAGGGCTGGCAGCCCCTTGTAGGTCCAGAGCGGCGATTTCCTCGTTTTTCAGCTCCCACTCTTCCCCACAGAGGGCTTCAGAATGATAGTAGCGCTTCAGGTGTCGAGCAGCGCACACCAGGGTCCGCCCTAGACGGGGAGAACACTGCACGGTTTCACGGTGTCCATCCACAGATAGAATCTTATAGGGCCTGAGGTATGGGTCATCGCTGGTTGAGCGTGGCCAGGCGGGTGGTCGGCTGTGGTGTACCAGCACCCAGTCCGATTCTTGGTAGGTGGCAGGTACTCGGTGCTTGTTCTTCTTGTTCCACTGACTCTCCCTCACAGTCTGGAGCATAGCCTTGGCCTTGTCCACCTTCGCTTGTTGCTCTTGGACCCATTCACCCACGGAAGAATGGCTGTCTTCTGGATAGGGGGCATTTAGGAACCATGCCGGGCGCCCTAGGAATAGCTCATGGAGCGAGTAACCAGTCGCCGAACTCTCTTTGGAGTTCATCATCAAGGATATGACGGGGAGTAGTCTCACCCAGTTTCCGGTGCGTTCAGTTTTGCACCATATCCTTACATTCTCCTTGAGGACACGAATCTGTCACTCACATAGGGGGTTGCTCGTTCGAGAGTAGGGAATCCCGGTAGACACCTGGACATTGAGGGATCTCAGGACCCTCTTGTACGAGCCGGTATTGAAAGATATTTGGGGGGAGGGCATCCTCGAAGCTTCCCTTCACGGCATGCACGACCTCATAACCCCAAACCCATGAACAACAAGTCTTCCACTTGCATTCACGATTGTCCAAAGGATTCTGTGATCCTTGCCTCGGCCATGACACAATCTGGCGTCCTGGGCAAGGAGACGAAGGTATATGTAGACAAAGAAAATATGTAGACAAGTAATATGTACATGTAACAATTCTATACTATAAAATAGCATAAAAAAGAAGACGAAATGAAGGCTACGGCGTCGCCGCCATCAGAAAATCTGACGGCTACGAGGCGTCGCCATCAGGATCTCCACTGAGATCCTGCCCAAACTGGGCCAACCAGTGGTTTTTGGGCGAAAAACAATGAAATAAAATGATTTTTGAGTCAAAAACACTCATTTTGCGCGTCTCCCCCCAACGCGTAGCGTAAGCGACGCGACGCGTTTCTGTGCCAATTCAACCTACATATGAAAAGGCCCACTGTTGGGCTACGCCATAGGCGTCTGAGCGATTCCTGGAATCGCCTCAGCATTTTTTGAAAAATGCGTGAACGCGCCACTTTTCGGAAAAATGGACCTTCGCGGAACGCCGCGAAAAAGGTCACGCTATAATCTTTTATTCCTAAAAACGATAAAACAATAATAAAATTGCCTAAAATCTTTAGAAATCGAGGAATAAATCCTCGTTCTGGAGCTGCGTCGCGCAGGCGACGACTGTCGTCGCCAGCCCAAAAAAGACGTAAAATGTCGATTTCTGGGGTATTTTACAGAAATCCCACAGAAATCAAGATGCCGTAGCATCGACAGGAAAATTCCTGATCTGGCCTGGCGAAGAGCGCCACAGGCTGTGCAGCGGGTATGGGTGAAGCACCCCATACCGATTCACCCCCCTCCTTAAAAGCCTTGCCTATATCCAAAGGAAGGCAAGGCCAAGGAAGCGCTCTGACCCCTGCAGTGTCCTGGTTTCAATACTGATTCATCAGAACAGTGGGGGGGGGGGGGCTTCGTGAGTAATTTACATGGGGGGGAGCACCACACACATGTAAAAAAAATTAAATTTTTTTTTTTTTTTTTTTTTGATCTTGAAATATTCATAGGGCAATTGCCCCTCAGGCGACAACACTGGTCCCTGGCACTCCTCGTAGCCTCCGGTGACCAGACCAGGGGCGCTGCAGGGCCTTCCGCCCTGACTGATGGCACTTAGGTGCACATATTGGCCCTTTTTCTCCATGGGCATGGAAATCAATAATTCAATAAATTCGGAAAATTCGGAAAAAATTATTTAGGGTCAAACCCAAGGCAAGGCCTTCCACCGAGCCTGAATTTAGGGCCATTTCCTGCCCAAGGCAACCCGTGCCAGTTTAGGGTCGATTCCCAACCCAAGGTGACGAATGAACGCACCTAATTTGGGGGATTTAGGGTCATTTCCTACCCAAGGCGCCCCACGCCTATTTAGGGTGGGACCGAATCGACCAACCCAAGGCGACGAATTAACGCGCCTTCTTGTGCACTTCGCAGACGTCGTCGTCGTCGCTGTGGTCGTCGCCCAGCTGCGTCGAGCTGGACTTGGGGGCTCCATAGGGTCCATGGGGAAGCGATGGTCTTATCCATCGTCGGAGTCCGTCATCGCGTTGATGCCCTTGACCTTAGCTCCTGCAGCACTTCAGCGAACAGCGATCAGCGATCCGCGTACTCCTGCAGTCTGGGCGTCGTCGCCGTCCGCAGGCCGTCACACGCCCTTGGTGGCCTTGGCGTCGGCAGAATCCTTTTGAAGGATATTTGGGGGGAGGGCATCCTCGAAGCTTCCCTTCACGGCATGCACGACCTCATAACCCCAAACCCATGAACAACAAGTCTTCCACTTGCATTCACGATTGTCCAAAGGATTCTGTGATCCTTGCCTCGGCCATGACACAATCTGGCGTCCTGGGCAAGGAGACGAAGGTATATGTAGACAAAGAAAATATGTAGACAAGTAATATGTACATGTAACAATTCTATACTATAAAATAGCATAAAAGAGAAGACGAAATGAAGGCGACGGCGTCGCCGCCATCAGAAAATCTGACGGCTACGAGGCGTCGCCATCAGGATCTCCACTGAGATCCTGCCCAAACTGGGCCAACCAGTGGTTTTTGGGCGAAAAACAATGAAATAAAATGATTTTTGAGTCAAAAACACTCATTTTGCGCGTCTCCCCCCAACGCGTAGCGTAAGCGACGCGACGCGTTTCTGTGCCAATTCAACCTACATATGAAAAGGCCCACTGTTGGGCTACGCCATAGGCGTCTGAGCGATTCCTGGAATCGCCTCAGCATTTTTTGAAAAATGCGTGAACGCGCCACTTTTCGGAAAAATGGACCTTCGCGGAACGCCGCGAAAAAGGTCACGCTATAATCTTTTATTCCTAAAAACGATAAAACAATAATAAAATTGCCTAAAATCTTTAGAAATCGAGGAATAAATCCTCGTTCTGGAGCTGCGTCGCGCAGGCGACGACTGTCGTCGCCAGCCCAAAAAAGACGTAAAATGTCGATTTCTGGGGTATTTTACAGAAATCCCACAGAAATCAAGATGCCGTAGCATCGACAGGAAAATTCCTGATCTGGCCTGGCGAAGAGCGCCACAGGCTGTGCAGCGGGTATGGGTGAAGCACCCCATACCGCTTCAGTATCAGAGCGCACTCGTACGTCCTCATCGGAGTTGATCTCTTTGGGCGCCTCATAGACACAAAAACCACTCCTCCAGGAGTATCTTGATGGTCTCCTCCCCGGTAATGTGCTTGGTACACGGGAACACACTGGTGAACCTGGTGGACCCACAGGTTACCACGAGGGCGAAGTAATAGCCACCGAACTTCGGCATCTCAGTGTGGTCCACGTATAGAACACTGTTAGCACAGTGAGGGATGGGCAGGGTGGAGTAGAGACCCCTGTCCATGATATCCCCCGGTTTGCAGGACTTACACGGGCACTTGTCCACGATGGGCTGGAGGGTTTTCTGCAGTTGGTCGTCAGTCCACGTAGTGTGGAACCAGTGCTTGAATAGCCTCAGGGTACGGTCAGCACCCACATGACCGCTGGACTCGTGGGTCCACTTAAGCAACGCTGGGACTCTGTCACTGGGTACCACGATGCGGTCCTCGTGTCAGAGGTAGCTCTTGTCCCTCTTCCACTGATCTTGGTTGACCAGGAGGTGTTCAAGGCGTTTCTTCAGGCGCTTGTAGATATTCCGAAACTCCTTCAGGTACTGCGATTGGTGGAGTCCATCCAGGGGGCGTATCATAGTCATGTTGAGGTCCAACTGCACGTCCATATGGCTGAACGCCTCCTTAACCAGCGCTTCAGACCGGGCACCAATCAGGGCGTCGGAGTTGTTGCGGCTGATGTAATCTGCACACTCGTTCTTCACCCTCTGGATATGGTGTACCGTCAGCCGTAGTTGACTGAGGTAGGTCCACCAGCGCCGTAGCTTGGCCTTCTCAGGTGGGGTAGCCTTCTGGAAAGTGCGGACCGGCTCTTGGTCCCACTGCCAGACCACAGGGTAACTCCCCAACAGTCGTGCTTGTGAGGATAGCACCAGCATATCCGCGAGCAATTCCTGCTCATAGCTGGAGTAGTTCCCCCTTGCCTGGTTCCATTTCCAGTTCCAGTGGCCCAGAGGTACTAGGACCCACTTGTCGTCAGGGTAGCTGTGCTTGAGAGTTCCATCTCTGTTGAGACCTTCAGACCCCCATACGGAAATAGCGGAGTCGAACTCCTCCTTCTCTAGTGCTTGCCATTGGAACAACGTTCCACCACCGCCCACATTGCTGGCGTCGGTCACCAGGATAATCTCCCTCTCCGCCCTAGGCACGCCCAAGCACTTAGCGTTGGCCACCTTGTCTTTGAGCTCGTCAAACGCTTGTTGCTCTTGTGGGCCCCAGCGCCAAGTAGTACTCTTCTTGATCAGGTCCGTCAGAATGGCGCTCGTGTAGGTGAAGTTTTTGATATGGCGGCGATAGAAGTTGCATGCCCCAATCGAACTGCGTACATGGTGAAGTCCTTTCCTGGGGTCTTCGTGTCGTACCTTAGCGTCCCTCAGGGGTTTGGCCTTAGAGGCCGCTGGGGTCCACCACCAATAGCCAACGTCAAACCCCAGGTACTGCATGGTCTCCTGCATGAACTCACACTTCTCCAGCTTGAGTCGTGTGTGGTTCTCATGGTAGACTGCAAAGAACTCACCCAAGAGGATTGGGTGGTCCTCCTGGGTATTGGTCCCGAGGCATACATCGTCGATGTGTGCTTCCATCTCGGCCCCACGGGATATGAGTTCCTGCACCTTAGGTCTCCTTCGTAGGATGGACAAAATCTTGTTCATCAGCTCTTGGAAGAGAGCTGGAGCGTTGGCGACGCCAAATGTCATGACCTTCCACTTGAACACCCTCCCCTGAGGGGTGATGAAGGCTAGTAGCTCCTGAGCGTTGGGCGTCAGGTCCACCTGCCAGAATCCGCTCCCCTTGTCCATCTTGGTCTTGTAGCGACAGGAGGCTATCTTCTCTAGGGTAGACTCCATATTAGGAATGGACCGTGAGTGGTTCAGCGGTTTCTTGTTTAGCTCTCCGTACTCCACTACCAGCCGTTTGGCTGTAAACCGAGGTTTAGCCACCAGGAAACAGGGGCTGCAGTGTTGGGGGTAGTCCCCGTCCTTGTACTCCAGGACTAGGCCAGCGTTGATACATTCTTGTATCTGTCGCTCAACCTCGTCGACCCGCTCTTTAGGAGCCGGATAGGGTCTCCCCCGGATCTTGTGACCCACAAACTCGGGTTTCAGCTTGGGCTCCATCTGTACCAGCTTGTCACATGAGGCTGGGGGTGGTAGTTCCCCGAACACCTCCAGATAGGTCCTCATAAGCATCTGCACCCGCGGGTCAGATAGCTACATCTTGTCCTTCGTGTCCTCGTCAGAGTGTAAGTTGCTTGCCCCCTGAGTAATAGACGTCAGGAGGTGATCCTCCACCTACTCTCCGCCCTTGGTAGAATCCTTCAACCCTTGGTAGGCGTAAAGTAGGTCTCGTTCAACCATCTCCGGTGGACGATTGCAACATAGGCATGCTCGAGGGGGTTCACATACACATTCCTCCGAGAAGCTGTGCTCCTCTGGGGTCCCCACATGGGCAACCCACACGCTTTTCATGAGCTTAAGATCTACCACCCTTTGCCAGGTGGTGATCTTCTGTTCGAGGTCCTCCTTCAACTGGGATAGATCTCCCATACGTCCTTGCTTCAGTGGCCATGAGCTGCGGGTAGGCTTAGCATAGCATAGCTTTTTTGCCACCAGCCTCCTCTTGGAGTCCACGTACTCCCTTAGCCTGGATTGGGGATCCAGCTCTTCGTCCACGGGGTCTTCCACCCTCATAGAGAGTAAGGGTTTCAGTGGGGCGACGTACTCGGCGTTCTCCATGTCCTCCAGGCATGTCTGCACGAAGAAGGCGTCGTGCTCAGTTTCGTCATCTGAGTGGATTGAGCTAGGGGGCTCGGATAATCCACACTCAGAGACTCCATCAGGAACAGGTACAAGGCAGGGAGAGTTGGGGGCGTTGGTGTTAGTCACGACGTATCCATCCCCTCCGGGTATAGTCTCAATGGCATCTTGAGGTTGTAATACATCCTTCGAGTCACCCAAGGCGAGTCCATCGCTTTCTCGTTGTATAGCCTGGACCAGAGTCGAGTCCAGGTCCCCCCAGGGGATGGTGGTAAGACCTCTGTCCACCACGCTGAGCATACTCCCCCATCTGGGTTTCCGAATAGGCGTCTTACGCCCCAGAGGCACGTAGATGGCCTCATCAGGTAACCGAACAGAGCTGAATGTCAGCCTGTCCAGGAGGGTTCGCCAGTACTCGTTGTTCCCATGGGCTCCCCAATCAGGGGAACACAGGACCATACGGGAACATTCCAAGGCCACCTTGGTCAAGACCTTCCCCAGTTCACTGAACCTTGGGTTCCCGTAAGCCATCCTGAAACAGGGCCAGTAAAATTTGTAGCTGCAGTTCTTCCTCTTGCTGCAGTAAAGGTCCAGGACATGTTGCTTGTCGCTGGCGAACAACTCCACACTCAGGTCTTCTCTAGAGTAACCCAACTCCTTCAGACCTTCGTCTAGGACTTCCACCAATAGTTGATAGTCCTCAGTTTTGGGGGCCGCCATCATGTTCGAGGGCTCCTCCTCCGATACCTTCAGGTAGCTCGAGGTGTGCTCTGACTGCTCCAGTGGTACGGACTCTGTGCCACTGCCGTGGTCCACGTAGAGGAGGTAGGGCGCTTGCAGCGTCACGGATTGTATCTGGGAGTGCTGCACGAAGAAGTCAGTTCCCAATACAAAGTCGAAGGCCTCAGTGTCCATCACATAGAACCGATGGGCGATAGTTCAGGAGCCCATAGGTACCTCCACTTTACAGTCCCCGCAGCTGTGCACCACATGTCCATCCCCCATTCGTATAGCCGTGGTGGTCATGGTGTTCTTCAGGCTCCCACAAGGTAAAGTTTTCTTGGCCACTCAAGATATGGTGGCGCCAGTATCCAATACCCCCAGTCATTCACGTCCCCCTAGTCGGATACGTACCCAGAACACGAGGTCCAGGGCCCCACCGGAGTGTCGCTGTCAGAACTCCGCGGGACTGGTCACCTTGAACCCCTTGTTCCGCAATTTGCCGGCCATCCTCATGATACGGTTTCCCTTCTTAGCGTTGCCGTCATCAGCACCTTCATGTTCACGCTACGTCCCTTGTTCTCGCTGGGCCTGAGTCTGCGAGCGTGTGGTAGGACCAGACTGCCCTCCAGAGGGCTCGGAGTTCCCCCCTGGATTAGGGTTGGGGTTGCCTCCGTTCTTGTCCGGGTTCTTGTTGTCCTTGTCTGGCCTTGTGGAGCCTCCTCCTCGTCCACGTTTTTGTTTTGTCCTTTTCCACGTCCTTTTGACTTCCCCTTGCCGGAGTCGTTGCCGTTACCTTTGCGACCACCCTTGCCAGAGCCTTTGCGAGGATCCTCACCCTCCAGCTTCGCCGACAGGGGCTGCTTGTGGTAGCACTCATCCTCGTAGTGCTTCCCCTTCCCACAGAAGGCACAGGTGATAGTACACCTGTAGTGATCCGGCATTTTCGCCTTGGTGCCGGTGTTGGTCTCCAGCTTCTTCCCTTGGACTACAAAGCAGTCCCGCTGCTCGCAGTCTGGGGCGTGCTGCAGGTCGCCCTGCTCATCCCTGGCATCACACCAGAAGGGCTCCTTGACATTTTCCATGATACGGGCGTGTTTGGGGGTAGTCCCCTGTCCAGGTCTAGGTCCTTGGTACCCTTTGCCGTGGCTTCCAGAGCCTCTCCCTCCAGGACGGTAGGCGTTCAGGTGCTGGTCGCTTTCCTTCTCCAGCGCCAGCTCCAGGAGTAGCACACATAAATCCTCGTAGTGGAGGGCTCTAGCTTTTCCCTGCCGTTGAACGGCACTCCTCCCACAGCTCCCGAGGGAGCTTAGCCACCAACCAGAAACGCAGGTCGTCGCTGCTGTAGGAACCGGGCGTCAATCGTCCAACCCAGTGATCCAGGTCAGCCAGTAGCTCAGAGACCCTACGCGGTTTGGGGTTTTTGGGCAGCACGGCCAGGTTATGGATCTTGGCCCTGATGGACAGTTCGGTTTCATAGGTTGGGTACTGCCTCTCTAAGGCGACCAATAGGTCAGAAAAGGTGGCTAACTTAGTCACGATCTGCTTGACCTGCTTCTCCAGGTACTTGGTTATGCAACACTGCAGGAGCAGATCGCACTTGACCCGTCAACTAGCGTGCGTTTGACTGGTCATTCGGAGGAACAGACCAAAAGTCTCAGCGGACTCGCTGAGGTCCTTGCCTGTGAACTTGGAGGTGGCAATGGCCTTAGCCTCCTGAGACCTGTGACCCTCAGGGCGCCGGGTTTTCCTCCTCTTCTTTTTCTTCTGCCCACCTGGATCCTCGGAGTCATCAGGGTTGTTGTCCTCCGAGGGCGAAGCAGAAGTCATCGACGGCGGCTCATCATCAGAGGGGTCTGCGCCTAGGTCACTGGAGCCATAGGGCTCCACATCCACCGTTGCCCTCAGGGCTGTCAGCCCCAGCCGGTCAAGCTCGGCTCTCGTGGAATTCCCCACATGGCTGTAAGGTGGCTGGGCCGTTCTCGGTACAAAAGGGCTACTCGGTATCACTGCAGGGGTCGGCATCGGTCGGCTCCTCAGGCTCCCCAGGGTGTTTGTCAACCCTGCCACCAGGTGATTAGCCTGTACTTGATGGGCCGTAACTCCCACGATGGTAGGTGACGCTTGGGGGGGAATCAGGGGCTCTAGTTTGGCCCGAATCTCTTGAGTGAGATTGCCCACAAATTCAGAGGTGGCTCCTCAGAGAGCCTCTTTTATCTCCAACCGCGTCAGGGACCTGTTGGAGGATCTCCTCGATCCTCTACTCCTGCTCCCGCATGACTCAGGCCCTCTCCTCAGCCCACTCAGGGTTGCATACCCAGGAACATCCACATACGCTTCCGTAACGGGTAGAGGGTGGTGATAGTCAGCCGCATACCATGGCGGTGCAGAACTCGAGGCCACTGGCTCACTGGTAGTAGTTGCCTCTGGAAACGCAGTGGTAGGTGGGTTCACACCATAGGCAGGGTAGGTAGGCATACCAGTAAAGCCTGTGCCCTCTGCAATAAGCGAGGTGGTTATGGGTGTGGATGTTGCAGCGGCTGGGTCTGGAGTTGGGAGTGTGGTGGTTGTAGTAGAGGGTGATGCGTGGGGGCCAGAGGCGCTTTGTGCGCCCTCGAAGGTCGACTCACTCGTCGGGTCGTGCCCATGGTCTACTCCTTCGTCTGCCATGGTTTGTCCTGCATCCTTATCTCTCTCCCCCCTTCTCTTCGCAAAGTTGGTGTCCACCTCCTCGACTGGAAGGGCCCGAAAGGCCGACTGGAGTCCCTCCAGCGAGTCATCTGCCACGTCCACTGGCCCATGCAGGGGCACCCAAGGTCCAGGTCCAGGTTCACCAGGTGCTGGCATTGCTGGTGCCTCAGGCGCCGTCCTCACGTCGGTGTCCTCTTTCTTTGTGTCCATCTTCGCCCTTCTTGCTTATATATGACAGATCTCGGCGCACTGAATGTACGGCATGGGGTTGCTGCCGGTACGCAGAGACTGTCTGCCTCTTGCTACCAGAAGGTTTTATAGTGATTTCAACACTGTGTCTTTGTTGTGCCTCTCCTGCTGCTTGCTGCTGGTGTAGGGTTCCTGCTGTTTGTTTTTGATGAGGAAAATATTTTATTGTTGAAATACAACCAATCCAGGATAACCCAAGCCAGAGATAAGCAAGTAGGAGATAAACAGGATCAAAGCATGAGAGGGTTGCAGTCAGAAAGAGTTGGATAAAGACAACTATCAACAATGGACCACAGCAATTAGCATACATTGCAGCTCAAGATAAAATATCTTACATGTTTGAGAAAAAGTGATTGGAAAACTGCCCCTAGGGCTCATTCTCATCCACAGTGCCATCTTGAGATGTGCACTCTTTGTTTTAGGGTTCCATAGGTGCTGAGGTGGCATGGCTTCTGGAGCTGAGGTCACTGCCATGTCACATGGGATAATTCTACTTAGCCAGGCTGACTGGGTATTGAACCCAGGACCTCTCAAAAAGAGGTGCCCGAGCCCCCTAGGGTGCATACCACTAGGATAGTTAAGAATTCATGAGAAAACAGAGAAAACTTCATAAGCTCTGCCTTCAGTATATCAGTGCCTCAGTAACCCAGGAAAAGATGTTTTAGTGCCTATAGCTTGGGGATTAAGGGGTCCACACAATATCCTGGTTCCATAGGTCAAAATGTGTCATCACCCATTTTCGTTAGGCCAATACTAAGATGAAAATGCAAGAGTGCCTGGAGCACCTGTAATACAACTCACGTATACTCTAAAGCATCGGAAAGGCACTTCTTCTCACGAGGTCGGAAGCACAGGGTATGTCAGCGCAATATTCATTGCCTGGCGGTACCCCTTTGTCTTGTCCCCCTCCCCATGACATTCCGGTCTCAACAGCTCCCAGAAGTTATCATCAATCAGGAAGTTATGGGAACGTTTACAATGGTTCTCTGAGTGGAAACATGTATGTGAAAAATCATGATGGTTACGCGCATTTGAAGAGTGATCCAGTTGATTCTGGTCACATTCACGCTGATCGTGTTCATAAGAGTGGCGCGGATGCTACAGGCTCTCACACAATTCAGATTAAGTCGAGCTGGGACGAGACATCTGACGTGAAATTCTGAGACCAGCCGACACACGATGGGCGACCATCATCTGGACGAGGGGGAGGGTGGAGACACCTCTGTGGCTTGGATCTCAGGTATTTTGATTCAACCACTGGGAGTTTTGATGCTTTTGCCCCCCTAGAAATGTGTTTGGGCGACAGAGATAGATTCCGAAGGGTCAAACCTACTGGCGTCTTAAGAGCATTCACATTTGATGAGGTTGCACCCGAGCTAGCACTGGATGATGATGAACCATTGACCTCTCGACATTTTTGAGGGCCATTGCAATGGTCTGAAATGCCCGGTCCTTGAGTACGCGGTAATCTTGCCACACCCATGCTTGATGATGGCACGCTAAAGGCGGTACAAGCAGCAAGCCCACTTCGGAAATGGAATGGGTCAGGTGAAACAGCACTGCCGTGGCTTGAGAAATTCCAACAATGGCTGAGGGACTGGAAATGCCCAGTGGGTGATGTAGTACGCCGTCTTGTGTTGGTTAGTACATTGCCTGTCAATATCCGGGGAATATACAACAGGATTCTTCTGCGGAGAGGTTTAAACCTTCAAAGAACCTTTACAGTTGTGTGGGGTGAAGTCCTCAGAGCGGCAAATCCTGATGTGATCAAGGAGACTTGGGAACAACTGCGTCCAGTCTCCAGCACTCCTACTGCACAGGACTTCAGTGAATTTTTGGATGAGTTTTTGGTGTGGGGTGCACGTGTAAGGGAAGGGGTCACACAGGATGCACAAAAAAGTCTTCTCATGCATGTACGCTCAAGAGTGACACCTTGTGGTGGAAGGTAATTGAAGAAGACGGAAGGTGCAACAGACAGATGAACTACTTGGAGGTTTTCTGTTTTGTGGCGCCCAGAATGGTCACCTACGAGAGGGCTTCTTGATAAAAAGCCCAACTACAGCGCTGCATGCATGGCAATCCTACCCCCATAAGGGAGACCTGATCCAGGGCGAAAGGTGCCGAATCCGGAGGCACCTCGGAGGGAACCACCACCTGACGTTCCCTCAACTCAGGCGGAGGTGAATGCAATGTCCAAGCAAGGCTTGGGTAACTCAGGATATACATGCCCACACTGCAAAAAGCAGGGCTTTACACACTGGCCCGCGGACTGCTGGACAAAGCATCCTGAGAAAGCGCCGCTGCACATCAGAAAGAATTAAAAGAGGCGCTGAAAAACACACCAACAACCAAGGACATGGGGGCCTCAAGAACTGGAAAGTACCCGACTTGTCCTAAGTGTGGTAAGACCACCCATGAATTGATGGACTGCTGGGAGGCACATCCTGAGCTACATCCTGCGGGGTATAAATCCTCTGGGGATAAATCAGGATAGGGACTTCGCCGGAGAGGACTGGATGAAACCCGGGCGACTGAATATCCGCGGTTGTGGATGAATCTTGCGGCCCATTGGGATGACATGCCCTGTCATTCCTTGCAGCTCAGCATGCGTGGCAATGAGGAGGAGTTTCTGAGAGAAACACGTCCTGGTATGAGTGAGCATACATTGTAATGAAACAGTGATACACACCCCAACGTGAGTCAGAGAGTGCGCGCCCAGCAGAGATCGCGCGCACATTATGGATGATCATTTGCACGTTGTTGATTGTTTATAATGAAACTCAGATCACGCTTTAGTTATAAGATTGACTGTGACTGTGACTTGCAAAAGATGCTGCGAAGTAGGACAGAACTAACTGTGCATAATGTTGTGAGTTTTCTGTACTACACTGCAGGGTCCTGCATTTTTAATGATGATTTGGACTCAATCTTGTATGTGCCATTGCTGATTGTGTATTCCGTGGGATCCGGAGTCGTTAGCCCAAAACTCTGCAATTTCGGAAATCTCAAACTAAGATGGAGGTTACACCAATCTCAAAACATGGTAGCACGCATAAGCGTTTCGAATCTGTGACTCCAAGCCCCGGACATGGCACAACCTACAGCAATGATGAGCCAATGTACCCATTCGAAGAATTCGAAACATCACTTGGTCCCAACATCCTTCCCTCAACTTGCCTTTCTTTTGGCAAGTCGTATGTGGAGGAGTTCATTAACGAAGATGAGGTGGGTGATGTTGGCAATCTTGAGAAGCAATCACGAGTTCAACAATTGGTGGAACATTTTGAAGAACATCAACGACAAATGTCATCGTGTTCCGAAAATTATCACTCTTCACAAGGCTCACACCAAGATGAATTTGAAGTTCTTCTGTCACAATCTCCCAAGGTACACGCCATTCAACAACGCACTGATGGTTGTGAGGCAATGAGCAAGAAGGTTTATACAACGTGCACCCTACAAGAAGGAACACTTGCCACGGAAATTGGAAAATTCAAAAACGTTGTGAAAACCCGTGTTGAACATCCATACAAACAAGTGGTTGTTCGGGTTGAGAGATTGGAGAATAATGCTACGAACTCTTCTCAAAGTTATCCACCTCTATAGTCCCAACAACACTCCGACCGAATTCGTTATTTAAAGCAAAATTCGGTTGATTCGGAGAGCCTTGAGGACATCTTGGGGCTCGTGGAACGACAAATGGAACAAGTGGAGGCCATATTGACATGATGTTGAAGGGTGCGGCAAGTGCAAGCAAGGTAGACGAGACTGTGTCGACTATTCACGAGAGCTTTTCGAACTTTGCTACGCGTGGTGATATTCAATTGATGAATGTTCAACTTGAAGAAATGCAAAATACTTTCGCTTCTTCTTTGCAAATGGCGAAAGATACCATGCAAACAATAGAGAGCACTTTTGCATCCCATTCTTATGCATTTGATTCGTTTCGTTCCAATTATATATCGCATACATCCGTGCCCGGTTGCTCCATTATGAATTTTTAGCATTTCATAAGGGAGCATGTGGACATTGGTGATAATCATGTTAGGGATGTGTTGACAGATGAAGTCGGTTTGCAGTTGAAGCAATTACCAGACCGTGTTGACAAAGTCAATGAAAGGGTTGATGCTTTGCAGGTTCTTTCTGAATATAAGTTGCGTGAGCTACAATCTTCTTTCGCCAGTCATTTTGCACAACGTTTGCAAGCCGCTTTCGACACGATAAATACACGCTTTGAGTTCTTAGTGCAAACATGCATTGGTGAGCATCTCAAGGCTCTAAACGCACGCATCGATGAATCAATTCGGAACAACCAATTCCAATTTCGTTCTTTTACTTCTCATTTAGATGAACTAATTGGAGAAACGTTGTCACAAGTTGAGGACACCATCACCAAGCGAAGCGTTGAAATCCAGAAATGTCTCAATTCTACAATGAATTTGAGGTGTGACTCTTTTGCTCGCCAAATAGGTGATAGTGTGAGACCAATCGGCCTCCATGAACACACATTGACTCGTATTCAACAATGGCATGACACGTGTTCCGGTTTGCATGAACTAATGAAACCTCTTGAGTGGCGAGTTTCTAAGGTTGAAGAATTTGCAGTCGCTCACAAAAAGTCCCTTTTAGAGGTTTCTAGTGCTATTGATTCCATGAGTGAACAATTCAGTAGCACTAGCGGAGACATGAAACGTGGATTACAAGCGCTTACCATGCGTTTAACGCTCTTGAAAGAGCGTGAATATCCTTTTCCGAGTCAAGTTGGGATGGTTAAAAGTGCTTTGGGTAAACTGGAGCATGAACACGCAACTACAAATTCCCAGTTGCACAATAATATATCATTCACTTCTCAACGGATTGCCGAAGTGAGTGCTCAGGTGGCGAGTGATCCCCAATCACCATCCCGACCCGATTTTTCATCCCAACCTCACTCACACCCCAATGGTAACGCCATTCGTGATGAACTCTTGCAGTTGCATTCGGTTGCCCAGTCCAAAATGCTTGTTTTTTTTCAGCAGATTGAACACTTCCATTCGGAAGTGGGCACTTCATTAAATACCATTCGTACTCACGTTTCCAGTTTGGAGTTGAAAGTCAATGCTTTAGGTAACATGCAAGAACTTTCGCCTCAAGACGTTGATTCTAAAGTGCAAGCCTTAGAAGCACGCGTAGGAACTACATTTGATGGTGTACAAACCGCATTCCAAGAGAGTTTCCGGTTAACGCGCACGGACGTTGACACAATACATCAACGTATTCCAGGTTCAAATAGCATTGTCCGTGCCTCTTTACAGGCTGAACAAGCTACTTCCTCCACCGAGGAAGTTTCGAGTTCACAAGCGCAATCGACAAACCGCATGCACGATAGAGATGGAGGTTCACAGCCCTCTCCACAGTCAACATTAGGATCAACTGCAGCGGCGCCTATTACGGCTCCACCTTCATCGAGTGGTACCAACCCACGTCAGTCCGTTGGGCGTGGGTGTGATTTGGAATTCCCCTCTTCTTCTACTCCCGCCATGTCTGCACATTCACCTTTGTTACATTGGTTGTAAGATCCCGAAGGATACTTGAAGCCTTTTCGGTGTCTCGTTTTTTGACGCAACTACTCTTTTACCGTCTGGAATCACACCCGGTTTTGCATTCCATGAGGTGCAAGAATGGAATGATGATATCGAGTTCAGCTCCCCGCCGCCTGGCCGTGAATTTAGGGGTAAAGGTATTTTTGGTTCCAATTCAGACGGTTGGATAGACCCAGATGTTTTAAGCAGCTTGCGCCGTCAATTCGCAATCCCCATTTGGGATAGAAAAAAATGCTTTACGTTGATGGGCAGTTGCTCTACATCGATTGGTATGAAGATACTGGTCGATGGTTCGAGATGGGGTATCAACTAGAATTCCTGGTAGCTACACAGCCTGAGGACAGGCAAGTTGAGTTGATTACCCAGATTAGACAGGAGCGTTTGCGTATTGTTGAAGTTTTCCAGCTTATCCGGTCGTACGGTAGGCGTCACCAGAACCCTTACGTCCCTGGAAATGTTCTCAAAGCATTGGCGCTACCTGGGTCACTGCAGGGACAAGTGGTTCCTGAGGAGTGGTATAACTTCCTTGTTAGATTTCTGAAGCATGGAGGTACATCCATGTGGGAAGCACACTCAGTGCTCATAGGTGCAATTATTGCGTACACTTCTAGAATGCGCCCAGAAGAGCCGTGGTTTCAGATCAAGAATGATATGTTACAAATTCAGGCTGCCAGGGGCAACAAAAAATTTACATACATTGAGTTGTTCATGTTTGTAATGCCCCGTTTATTGGCGGTTCGTGATGCAGAGTTGGTGGAGCAGGGTGTCATTGATGGTATGCATGCTCAGCCCACTGCTGTCAGTGCGGTTAGTAATGTACCGTGCAGGCCTGAGAACTGTAGTGACTATGGTTCACAGCGTCGTCGTGATGAACGGCGTACAGGCAGGAGTGGTGAACGACGATATAGCAGTGGTCGCGATCGAGGATATAACAGTGATCGTGACCGGGAATATCGGAGCGGTCGTAGTGATAGTGAATCACGTAAAGACAAGGAAATCGTAGTGGTCACAGTGGGTACCGTAGTGGTCGAGGTAGTGGTGGATATCGTAGCGGTCGCAGTGGCAGTGAGGATCGTGATAAGTCACACCGCAGTCCATACAGAGACAAGAGACAGTACAGTAGAGGTCGTGGTATTGATAAGGAGAGTGGATCAGGGAGGGATCAAAATGACCGTCGATCCTTCCGCGAACACAGATCTGATGAGAAAAGAACAGACCATGAACGCAGGTCCAGTGGGAATGGAACGCACCGTGGTTCAGCGTAGACGAGAACCAGACATTGCGATGGAAAGTGGTCATCCGACGATGAGCGTGGGCGTGACCGCCATTACCGCAAGACCACAGCAGATACCAAGGGTCCTGGTGCTACAGCTGTCTGTTTTTGCTGTGAGGGTCGGGGGCATATGGCGGCTCAATGTCCGACACCGAGCCGGTACACGCGTGAGAATGTCCGAGCGCGTAGTGTTCAGGATGAGAGTGCCAGTGCCATCAGTGAAACCCCACCCCAGACAGTACTATCTGAGGATTCTCAGCCCAAGCAATCTGTACCTTAGGGTATGGGCAGACAGCCATACGCTCGGAGTGCCATGCCAGACAAGCATGTTTGGTGGCTGCAGTTACCTCCCCTCTTCTATTCGCAGAACCAGGGAGTTGAGATCAGGTCACTGGATTTTGAGGCAATGCCCTCTGTTACTGGATGCCCCATTAGACCACCCAATAAATATCATTCGGGTAAGAGTGAACTTTTATTTCATGTTCAAATTTCCTTCCAGGATCAATTACTTCTGCCTGAGACTGAAGTACTGACACTGGCAGACATAGGGTGTTAGGTTTTGGCAGTGGCGCCGTCAAAATGATTTCCCAAAGCTAGCTGGGTGGACGCCCCACGCCTGTCACGTTCGTTAGGGGCGGGGAAATTGCAGATTACAGGAGGAGACAAGGGCGTCATTGTCAATATGTCATTACCTGTGACAGGAAAGCGCGAAGTGGTTATCTTCCAGTGCCTAAATGTGTTCATTCACCTCGCAGATGTAGGGGATAAAATTCTCCTGGGGATTCCTTTTTTCAAGCAGTACCACCTTGCTTTTCTGCCCAATCAAAAACTTCTGGCCCCCATGAAGGAGCTGAAAATGGTGAAATATCCATCAAGGTATCAAGGATTATGCCCTAAGTGTCGTGGAGACCAGACAGCATGTCCATGTGTACATCAGCGTGTTTTGGTCATCATTTTGAAGCAATCTGCACATGGCCAGCCTGTCCTTGAAGGAAAGTCTGTACGCTTATCAGAACTGCTGGTCACAGATTGGTGGTGTCCTGAGTGTAATCCAACAGCACCACCTCAAACATTATCTGCATGTACGCATTATGGACATGTTGTACGCATACATCGTTTAGAACGCATTTGGTTTGAGACGATATGCTCCAGGGAATATGATCAGGTTTTCCTTTTGCAGGATGGGTCATCACTCCAAGTCAAACGCCTTCAGGACGACGTGATATTACCCAAGCAAGCAACCGGTGATTCCGCCGCGTATGATCTGTTTTCCCCTGTCTCAGTTTCAATTCCAGCTCAGTCTGGTGTGAAAATCCCACTTCACATCTCCATGGCAATACCAATGGGTCATTATGGTCGCATCGCCTCACGCAGCAGTTTTGCTGCCCAAAGGGTACATGTTGCGGGCGGCGTCATAGATCGGGGATACCGTGGTGATGTAACGGTGTTACTTGACAATTCAGGTGACCAGCCTTTCATGATTCAGAAAGGTGACAGAATTGCTCAATTAATACGTGAGAAGCATTCAACGCCACCTGTGGTTGAAGCCAAGTAGCTGTCGACCACTGAGCGCGGGACAGGTGGTTTTGGCAGTACAGGCCGCAGTCAGTTTATACCCCCGGAGGAAATTTCGTCTCTGACAAACCAAACTAATTCAACACATCCGCAGTCATTCGACTGTTTTGTTTCCCTTTTCATTCTATTTGGAATTTTGCAAAAAATTGCGAGCAATTCGCTGTCTACAAGGCGTGATGCCACTCACGTTAGTTTGCAGACTGTGTGAAATGTGGAGCGCGAGGCTCCCCAGGTGAGAGAGTCATCGTGTGTGGAGAGTGAGGTTCCCAATAGGTCAGCTATGAGGTGTGAGGCTTCTGGAAGTTTTACAGTGAGTGAGTCACTGCAACAGGAGTGTGTGGCTCTGCAGATAGCGAGTAATTCGCTGAGTATGGGGCGTGAGGTCCTTGATTTGGTGAGGCGTGAGGCTCCCATTACAATGAGTAATCGTAACGATCTTTCTGCAGGTGCGAGTGATTCGCCTACCCTGGTTATGTTTGTTTCACGTATTACGGCAGTGGCTTGCTGTTTGTTTTCTGCCAACAGGAGTCTAATTTCTCCCGTTTATCCAACTTCTGGTTCGTCTTATACTGAAGCTACAGACTCAATTCTCTGTCAAGTTAGCCAGGATCCCGTTTAGGTGCAGGAGGGACCAGTAAAGCACCACAGATTGACCTTTTGTATGCTGATCAGTGGGGCCATCGCCATGAGGCATGGGCCCCAGATTATTTTATGGCTGGCTGGAGGTATGCTCGTTGCATTGATTATCGTGATACCAAAATTCTGTCTTGCTCTGATGCTCAGTTTCGACAAAATAACAGAATTTCTTCGAGGTCTGACTGAGTTGAATCTCACGTCACTTCAAGGGTCTGATTCTTTACCAACAACAACCACACCCCAGCCCCCTGCGACTAAATTCATAACTCCTGCTTTGGATACTATGCTTCGTCGTCAGGTCAAACGAATCAAACCAGGACATGTTTGAGTTCGATCAGACGTCATGGATTGTGTCCCAGCGTGGATGACGGATGCTGGTATGTCTGTCACAGTCGATGCTTTCGGCTGCCCTAATTTTCAGGCCTTTCCACAGACATGGAATGATCCAAAGCAGTCACTATCCAAACCATGAAATGGTGAAACCATGTGGCTGCACCCTACTGAACACCTATGGTCCCGTGTTGCAGTCAAAATGGTCATGGAAGCCTGTCGTGGTGTTGCCATCATCCCTGTAGTTAAAGAAGCTTCATGGTGGTGGTGGTGGTGATCCTCAGCGCAAAAACAAACTCAAAAGATACGAAAAACACGACGAAAAAACTTTCTAAATAGCTGAACAAAAAGCTAAATAGCATAAAAAACGCTTAGGGTAAACAGAGCGCGGCGAAACAGGTTCAAACACGACCTCGAAAATTTTGAACTTAAATAGACAAATAACGCTGACAGGAACATAACGTCGTCCCTGCTGTCGTCTAATACGCCGTCTACGTAAAGAAAACTGCGTCGCGAGCGACGCGTAAAACTCAAAAAAAATATTTTCGCAGCACGCCACGCCCCTGTACTTGTCCCTCACGCCCTCTTTTATTCACCATGTACCCTCCCCTCCCGCCCGTGCCCCACCCTCGACGCTTTCGCCTCCCTTTCGCTGCAGGTGGAACGTACGCGGCGCCAAGTCCAGGACACCGCAACCACCGGGGCAAGCCAGCCACGACACCGCCACCAACGCGGGGTGACATTTAGGATAATTGATGTTTTTTGTGCGTGCCGGCAGGGAGGGAAAGGGCACCACAGCACACAAACGCCACCACCGGGCAAGAAACAGCACAGACAACCAACAGCACAACACAGCACAGCACGGCGCTGCACAACAGGCCACAGGAGGGCAAAGCAAACACAAACAGCACCGCATAACGACAGCAGAGCACGACAGCACAGCACCACACGACAGCACAGCGCCACAGCACACGACACAGGGAAGCAGGGCACCACAGCCAGCACAACAAGGCACCGCAGCGCACAGAGCGGAGAGGACAGGGAACGCACAGCACGAGGGAAAGAGCACCACAGCACGCAGACACCACCACCGGGCAAAAAATAGCACAGCCAACCAACAGCACAACACAGCACAGCACGACAGGCCACAGGAGGGCAAAACAAGCCCCAACAGCACCGCAACACGACAGCAGAACACAACAGCACAGCACCACGCAACAGCACAGCACCACAGCACACGACACAGGGAAGCAGGGCACCACAGCACACCACACCAACCACAGGGAAGCGGACCACGCAGTCAGACCGGGACACCGACATCGAAACCCGTCACCAGCAGACAACCACGGGCCACCAGACCCAGCACCGCACCACAGCACACAAAAGGAAACAGCACAACACACAGCAGCCCACCAAAGCACCAGGCGCCAGCAACAGCACGCACCACACGAACAGCACAACGCAAGCGCACCAGCACAGCGAAGCACAGCAACGCACAGAGCGGAGAGGACAGGGAACGCACAGCACAGCACCCCGGGACACACACAGCACAGAGCAGAGCGGCAAACAACAGCATGCACCACCACGCCACGACAAAACACACACAGCACAGAGCACACAGCACGGGGGAACACCGCAAAACACAGCGCCGCAGAGCACAGGGCCCCAGGGCGACGGGCAGCGCCAGAGGGCATGGCGCACCAAGCAGCGGCACCAAACGGGCGCAACAAAGCAACACAACACACGAGAGCACAACACCGGGCGGCACGATGCGCAGCAGCGCGGCGCAGCACCGCACCCAGGGACACACAGCACAGCACAGCACACGGCACACAGCACCGAGCGGCAGCAACGAAAACCGCGAGACACAAAGGGGCGGGGGGGGCAGCAACCAACAGGGAGCAGCCAACGGCCAGGCGGAAAGCACGAAAGAGGCGAGAGCGCACGGAGAGCCGAGAAGCGGAAGGCCAACAAAGCAAACAAAGCAGAGCGCCGAGGCCCAGGGCACCCGGGGCCAGAAACCAGAGAGAGCCGAGAAAAAGGGGGGTACACAGAGGGAAAAAAAATCAAGGCACCGAGCAGGAGCGAAGATAACGGGGAGACACAAAAGGGGAGGGGGGGGAAGGCAGCAACCACGAGGGAGCAGCCCACGGCCAAGCGGGAAACACAAACGAGGCGAGCGCGCACGGAGAGCCGGGCAGCGGGAGGCCGGGAAAAACAAACAAAACACAGCGCCAAGGCCCAGGGCACCCGGGGCCGGAAACCAGAGAAAACCGGAGACAACAGGGGCGCAAAAGAGGAGAGAAAAAAAAACCAAGGCACCGAGCGAAAACAACGAAAACCGCGACACACAGAAGGGGGGGGGGGGCGCAGCAACCAGCGGTCAACCAGGGCACACAAAAAAGGCGAGAGCGCAGGAGGAACCGTGGGGCGGGAAAAAAAAAACAACACAGAGCACGGAGAGCCGAGCACAACAAACACAAACCAGCGTGAAGGCCCGGGGCACCCGGGGCCGGAAAACACAGAAAGCCAGAAACAAGGGGGCGCAGACAAGAGGAAAACAAAAAACAAGCGCAAGGCAACAAGGAACGGCAACAACAGCTAGAGAGAGAGGGGGGGGTCGGCAACCACCGGAGAGCGGCCAACGGCCAGGCAACACAAGGAGAGCAAGGGCGCACGGAGAGCCAAGAAGCGCGAGGCCAACAAAAAACCAACACAAAGCCCCAAGGGCCAGGGCACCCGGGGCCGGAAACCAAAGAAAGCAAGAGACAAAGGGGGCGCAAGGAAAAAAACAACGGAGAATCAGAAAAAAAAAGGGGGAAAAAAACAAAGCAAAAGAGGAGATGGCGGGCAAACAACAGACCAAAACCTGGGCAAACCCAGCCAGGAGGGGGCCAAGCAAAGCAGAAAGACAAAAAGGCCAAAAGAAAAGGTGAGACGCACCACAACGCGCCGGGGAGGCCGGCGCGCCCGACCCGGCCAGGACGGACGAGCACACGCACACAAGCACGGGACCCTAGCGTGGCGTCCTCCGACCCGCAAGGGGAGATGTCGGCGTCCACACGAAACAGCCCCGGTGCACCGGCCCGTTCCCCTGTCGAACGATGGACGGTACGGGAAACCGGACGCGTCAGTGACCGGGTCCACACACGCCAACCACCGCAGCGCACGCAGCCCAAGACCGACGCCAGAGGGACCCGCCAGGGACAACCCCAACGCGCAGCACCGAACCGGTACGACGCGGAGCGAGCCCAGCGTCCCTGCCTCGGCGGGGGCCAGCGGCAGGCACAATGAGCCCGGTTCTCGGCCGGCCTGCGCGTGCCCCGTGCAGCCACCCAGTAAAGCCGGGGGCGCAAGCCCCTGGGGTGAAGAAAGGCAACACGGCGTCGGGAAAGCCGACCGGAGCACGGAGAGCGACCGGACCGGACGAGGCGCGGCGCACCACGCGGGGCCACGAGGCTAGCCAGAGAGGCACGCCGCCGGCAACAACCAAGGCAAACAGACAGGTGCCAAGCAGCAACGGCCGCCGGGTGCTGCAGACCCGGAGAGCGCGCACAACACGCACCAAACCACGGCACAGGAATAGGTGCCAAGCAACACCAGCTGCCGTCCGGATGGACGAGTGCGCGCCCGAAGGGTACCCAGCCCCTGCCAGCTACGAACAGCCGCCGTCCGGATGGACGAGTGCGCGCCCGGAGGGTACCCAGCCCCTACCCGCTACAAACAGCCGCCGTCCGGATGAACGATTTAGCGCCCCGCAGCGACGCCGGACACAGGCAACACCGCACGCGCTACCCACAGCACAGCACACCGAGCGAGCAGACCGGGGAACACGAGCCAAGCGGCCCAGGACACCATACACGCAACGCTACCCACCAAGCAGGCACACCGGTGAACAGGAGCCAGGTGGCCCAGGACAGTGCACGCGCAACACAGCCCACTGAGGAGGCCCCCCGGTGAACAGGAGCCAAGTGGCCCAGGACACCGCGCACGCAAAGCAACACACCAGGCGGGCACACCGGTGAACAGGAGCCAAGTGGCCCAGGACACCGTACACGCAAAACAACCCACCGAGCGAGCACACCGGTGAACAGGAGCCAGGTGGCCCAGGACACCGCACACGCAACACAACACACCCAGCGGGTGCACTGGTGAACAGGAGCCAAGTGGCCCAAGTCACCGCACACGCAAAACAACCCACCCAGTGGGCACAACGGTGAACAGGAGCCAGGTCGCCAAGGACACCGCACACGCAAAACAACCCACCGAGCGGGCGCACCGGTGAACAGGAGCCAAGTGGCCCAGGACACCGCACATGCAAAACAACACACTGAGCGGGCACTAAGGTGAACAGGAGCCAGGTGGCCCAGGACACCGCACAGGCAAAACAACACACCGAGCGGGCGCACCGGTGAAGAGGAGCCAAGTGGCCCAGGACACCGAAAGAGCAAAGCACAGGACGGAGCGGGCGCACCGGTGAACATGAGCCAAGTGGCCCAGGACACTGCACACGCAACACAACACACCGAGCAGGCACACCGGTGAACAGAGACCCTGAGGCCCAGGACTCCGCACACGCAAAGCAACACACCGAGCGGGCGCACCGGTGAACAGGAGCCAAGTGGCCCAGGACACCGCACATGCAAAACAACACACCCAGCAGGCACACCGGTGAACAGGAGCCAAGTGGCCCAGGACACCGCACACGCAACACAACACACCGAGCGGGCACACCGGTGAACAGATGCCAAGTGGCCCCGGACACCGCACACGCAAAGCAACGCACCGAGCGGGCGCACCGGTGAACAGGAGCCAGGTGGCCCAGGACACCGCACACGCAACACAACACACCGAGCGGGCACACCGGTGAACAGGTGCCAAGTGGCCCCGGACACCGCACACGCAAAGCAACACACCGAGCAGGCGCACCGGTGAACAGGAGCCAGGTGGCCCAGGACACCGCACACACAACACAACACACCGAGCAGGCACACCGGTGAACAGGAGCCAAGAGGCGGTGGAGCTGGATGCCACTGGTTCGCTGACTGCTGTTGCCATAGGTGGCACAGTTGCGGCTGGAGTCACGTCCTATGTGGCGTAAGGCATACCAGTAGAGCCTAGACCCTCAGCCATAGGTGGAGTGGTTGTGGGTGAGGATGTAGCTGGATGTGTGGCTGGGAGTGTATTGGTTGTTGGAGAGGTTACTGCAGGGTAGTCGGAGGCGCTCGGCGCGCTCTCAACAGGTTTGTCGTCGAAGAGTGCCTCATCAGATGGTTGGTGTCCATCTCCAGGATCTGCCTCCTCGACTCCCATGTCAACTGCTTCCTTCTCCTTTGCCTTCTCTTTACCTTCAGGTCCTCCGGCGGAGAGTCCACTGAAGGCAGCTCTCAAGCCCGGGAAATCGTTCCCAAGCCCACTTGAGGGCACTAAAGGTACAGGCGCCTGACGTTCAGGTTCACCAGCAGGTTTGGGCGCTGGTGCTGGCTTGGCTGCTGCCACTGAGGGCGCGGTCCTTTTGGCAGTGTCCTTGGTGTCCATGTTGAATTTATCGCTCTTCAGTGGAGACGGTCTCGACATACTGGTTGTACTGCACGGGGTTGCAGGTACGCAAAGACTGAAAACCTCTGCTACCAGAAAGTTAAAACAGACTTTCACTGTTGATTGCCTAGACGATATTGTTTTGTTTGTGCCCCTGCTTGCTCCTGCTGCTTCCTCATGTAGCTCACGTTTTCCAAACAAATACGTTTTGAGAAAATCAGCCAGAAATACAAGTCCCGACAGTGCAAGCAAGGGACCACATCATCAAATCCACAGCATGAAGCGCTGCAGTCATAGAAGATAGTGTATCAACAAAGAAACTCACAATAAATACAGATTTAGTACACGATAGTTGGAAAATCTCCTACAATAATGGGAAAACTGCCAACATGGGCAGTCTCTCTTTTATAGTGCCTTCTAGAGATGTGCACTCTTTGTTTTGGGTCCCATAGGTTCCGAGGTGGCATGGCCTGTGGCGCTGAGGTCACTGCCACGTCACATGGGATCTTCCTACTTAGCTAGGCTGACTGGGAATTGGACCCAAGACCTCCTAAAAAGAGGTGCCCCATCCTCCTAGGGTGCAGACCACTAGGATACCTAAGTATTCAGGAGAAAATATAGAAAATTGTATAGGCTCTAGATTAATGTCAGCCACTCAGTCAGTCCAGAAAATGGTCGATAAGTTCAAACAGTTTGGGGGTCAGGGGTCCATACAACATCCAAAGATCAATGCTGGGTTTTATAGGTCATAATGTCTTGTCAAACCTTTTGGATAGGCCAATACTAAGATAAAAATGTGATATGCCTTTAGGCCTCTCTATGACAACTAAAGCTAACCTTTTGGGCAGGGAAATACACTTGTTCTTAGTACTCCCCTTTTATGGAGTATATCCGCAGGCAAGACACGAAGCTCAAGGTCTCTGACTTGGGAGGTCTCACGAGGGCAATTGAAACCATGGGCAACAGATCCCCGCACTGGACTCTGCTCTGCCGGGGCAGATTGGGCACACATCTGTCAGTTCGTCAGTGCGTCCCTCGCTTGCTTGCTCTGTCCCAGCTCTGGTGCAATGTTCATCTGCTGGAGTGGTTGAAATGCTGCGCAGATCAGGCAGCCCCCTGTTCAGGTGGTTTGATACAGCCGTCGCGTGTCGCTCAGACCCCTGCGTGATGCCCATCATCCAAAGCCAAGTTCAGCGGACCCGGTTCTGCTCCGTCTGTCTCTCTCATGGTACGCTTTTGTGGTCAACCGCCCTCTGCTGAATCCATGGTAAGCCAGGTGGGACCACCTGCCATACCAAGATCAGAGGTCAGAGCAGATGGCCAGATCCCCGCCTCCTGAGTCCGGAGCAAACCAAGTTGATGGGTGGCCTACCTCCATGGTTTCGGCCGTCACCATTTGTATGTCACTCCCCCTCCGGATGCATGCTTGAGAAACTGGGTGGGGCAACTGACCCCATCATTCTTCCCAGCTCTGGGGGCTTTCAGGCCGATACACCGTTGCGCAACTGGTGTCGCCGCTGTGGACACTGCGAATATGTGTGTGATCTGGTCCCATGGCACATTCAGGGATCAAGATCGTGGGTCGGTGTGTGTGAGTTACTGGCCTACTGACATTTTTCTCCGCACGCCCCCTGATATCCTTTGATATCCGTTATCCTGACCGCACCATTGTTTGGTGCTCCTCGCGGAGTGTGTAAACGTGCCTACTGACTTGTGCTATGCCATTACCCTGCCCTCCAGGATGTGTGTGGTCCCTTGCTGTTTCTACTGTGGAATTGCTGTTTTGACCTGTTTTCTCTTACATCATCCGCGACCTCAGGAACTGTGTATGATACGGGGGATTGCCATGTACATGTCCACATGATCCCGCTGGACCACTACAGAACCACAGATGGTCCCTATAAGGGACTCGAACCGACATACAGAAGTGACCATGCTTGCCCTGTACATTCTTTCACATATGGTCCTGTTGGACCAATACTTAAGTAGAGATTGTGCTTGTGATACGGTGTGTCCGTCACTGTACCTGTGGCTGAGATCCTGAAAGCCCCAGGCTGAAAGCCCAGTTGCCTGAAGTGAACTCTGAGGGGGCCGCCACTGTCAGTCCTAGTGTGCGCCTACCTACTTGCCTCCGTAGTCGGGTGGTGACCTTCGGCGTCCTGATCTCGGTCAGTCTGCCGGGAAATTTGGTGGTTCGAGGAGTCAACGCCTGCCCTCAAACTGCATGGGGACTCCCTCATGCACGGCCCCCGTCGTAATGGGGCGAGAAAAAAAAGGAGGTCTTGATGCCTGATCCCTTATGGAGGAGCTGGTGGGGCTTTACTACTCAGGACGCACGTCGTGGATATGGACATGGTGTGCCCTTGCAAGGACTCATGGGGACTCTCCCCCGGTCTGCGGTCTCCGAAGTCCTGGTCTCGACTGACGGATCTCTGTGGTCGCTTCCGACCCTTGGGACCACCTCGGTTGTCGCGTGACGCCTATACTGGCCGTGTATGACGCTGCTGGTGTGGTGGTGAACGTCAGAGCCGGCAACGGGTGCGCCTGATAGGGGTTAGCTTGATACTACATACCCCACCAGCTGCTACTTCCGTTTGCAGTTCATACTCGTCAAGAATTTCAACTATTTTTGGAGACAGTTTACTGTTTTTGTGGCAACGTGTAGTCGTGTGGTGATCCTGACCCAAGTGTTTGCCTGAGGAGGAGACCCCCCCCCCTAGCAGCTTTCCCGGGTACCCGCTGCCATGCTTGGGTGTGATCGAGCTCCCCCACGGTTTGCTTTAACGATGGGGGTGAAACGGTACCCAGGACCCCATGGCCCATAGGGCAAATATCTGCCCTCCCCGGACACCTACGCCTATTCCCCGTCCTGCTTGTGGGGATATGTTCCCTCCAACACATCGGGTACGGGCATGGGACCAATCCTATCCCTAACCTTAGTTAGATCGAAAAGGGATTTTTATGACTTCAATTAAATGATTGAATCTTGCGGGAAATCGTCTAAAATCTATTTTTCTGACCCGATTTCTGCCTGCCGTGAAAATGAGGCTTGTCGTCGCCTGCAGGCCTTTTGGCGGCGTGTTTCTGTGGTGAGTTTTGTTTTGACCTTTTCTCCTGGACCCTTTGAGGTTGGAAACAAATGTAAATGATGGATCTGTAGAACCCCTCATGTACTTTCATCTGGTGTGTTCACCAGAATCTTTCGCTATCGCATCTGGGAGAAAATTGAAAAGCTCGCGTGAGAAGCTTTTGCACCCAGTGGACTTATGGTTCCCCTACACCATGAGTTCGTAGGCAACTCTGAATCTCCCCCCTTTGCCTTCCTTTCATGCCCCTTCCACATGGGCACGGCGCTTTCCTTGGGGAAGCAACCTATACGGGTGCTTCGGGGCACATACAGGTGCCAAAAACCGAAGTCAAAATGGTGCACAAACGCTAACGTTGGGTACTCGCGAGCATGAACGTAAATAACTTAACATAATGCCCACAAGACCAATAGCCCGGGGCAGTTTCCATTTTGGAGCTAACTCGGCCATGGCTCCACGCAATTCAATGCGTACCAAAACATGGTCGTTTGAAAAAACGACTTTTCCTCTAAGTTTTGGCCAAAATGGCCGTGGCGGCAAAGCTCGTTCTTGAAGCATGTGTTGAAATGAGCCTCGAACCAAGACAATGTGGAACGTAGAAAGCAGGAAGCAAGTCTTGCATAGCTTGTTTGATTGTGTATGTATATACATATGTACATATGTACATATGTACTATTTTATATAACATTCCCCTTTGAGCACGCGCGCCTATTCTGCCTTTTGCACAGGTGCCCTTATGCATGCATGATTGGGTTGTGATTCATTTGAGGACTTGGTCCATAGTAAGTATGTTTGTGAACACTTAGTATGGGTCCTTCAATTTGGGCATATGCCATATCGTATTGGCTTTGGTGTCCCATGGGTATGTATTTCCCAATATTGGCATTTTGGCCATTTTTTCTACCTTCTGTGTGCTCCAAGGCCCGAAGCGTTAAAAAAAGTTGTCTTGCGCTTCGGACCCGAACCAATGTTGATGAAGGGACTAAAGGCTTTGAGTTGCTTCCATGCAAAAATCTAAAGTCCATCTCGCTTGGGAGCTGGAGATAACATTTTTGCAGTAAACACTTTTGGAACTACCAAACATCTTTTTGCCCATACTGGCACCAGACCCCATCCCCCCCCTTAATGTTCACACCGGGTTGTGTGCACCCGTTGTCCCAAGTTAAGGGCGATTTGGAAAGGGGACATGAACCTGCCTCCAATAGAGTGTGTCCCCTTGTATCCTCTCCTTGGGATGGGATAGCCATGGGTGGCGCAATATGGGGTATGTTGCCATTTGCCATTTTTTGTGTAGCATTCTCCCGCTAAGGGGAAAAATGGATACGACCTCTGTAAAACTTAGGGCATAGCCATGTCAAGAATCCATGTCTTTTGCCCATTTCATCTTTGCACACTCATGTTGCTTCTTGTGTGCCATTTCAGGTGTAAATTATCATGCGATCTCAGTTTTTGATTCCAATCCCAGATTTCGATCCCAGAATTAGTTCCGACCGCAGATTTCAGTTCTGTTTTTGCATTTATGATGTTGCATTGATTTTATTTTAATCCTGCGGTTGGCCAGCATTTGTTCTAACATCATTTGGATTTCCGATTCGTCAATTGGCTGCTGCTGTGTGTGCGCGCGCGCCGTCCTTGGTCGCGCCATAATGCAGGACAGCCAATCGAATACCCTTCTAGTTTGGTGCTAATAGTGTTAGATCTAACATGTGGAATTTGAAATCACTTATGCAACCAGCAGAAGACCATGTGACAGCCATAGTATGTACGTTGATTGCTTCTGTGGACAAGTGCTGAGGAAGTACCTTTGGAAACTAAGGCCGTCCTTATCTCTGCTATGGTGGTACTTGTAGTCACGGCAAAACCTACCACGTCACATGTGGTATCTTCCAGAGGGGACGAGAGGTGAGACCAAGGGAAGCATAGGTAGGTGCATCGCTGGTCATGGGATACATTGGTTGTTGCCTTCCAATTGGATTCCATTGGGGTTCAATACCATATTTCGTTTTGAGGTCTCATGCATTCATTCTAAGAGGTGACATTGCATTTGTCATTCATGCATGGTTCATTGATGGTGTGACTCAAACTTTGTGGTGCCCACGTTTCCATGGTCAAGGTGAACATATAGTGTCTCCTCTCCCCAAGGTGGATTTGATGCTTTCCCTCAATTTCCCTCTCTCTCCCAATTCATCATACTTCTCAAGAGGTAAAATGAGCATTTAATGCCATGTGACCGTTATTTTTGATCCTTTGAGCCTCTTCGGCTCTTTCCCTCTTTGCAAGTGCCCGTGGCTTGGGAGTTATCCAATTAAGGCATGCCATGGTTCTGCTGTCTTATGATTAGACTAACGGATGGAAATTGGTCGGTCTTTCCCCACTCTCTCTCCAAGTGCATGCATGCTTTCTTGGGTCAAGGCTAGGCGAACCTCTCTTCCCATGCATGCCCTGTCTCATGGTGGATAGGTCAATCTCTCTCTAGGGCTTTAGTTGGGGAATATCTCTTCTCGGGCATGGTCAGGCGATGCATGTACTCTCTCCGGCTCTCCGGGATGAGACCAACTCTCCATGCACGTGCTCTCTTCTGGTGGGATCATCTCCCCGTGCACGTGCTCTCTTTGGGTGGAGATTAGGTCCCATGAATAGTCCGGGAAGCCATTGGTCTATTGTGTGCTCCTTTGCCAACAGGTGGATCTCTATATCAATGGTGTATTGCTCATTTGCTAGTTTGGTCTAGATTAGTTGTTGATCCTAAGAGCTAACCGGGTCATGGTTTTGTGCCCTTGTTGGTGCGTTTACATGCCCCATATGACCATGTATGTGCATGTGCACTTCCTTCCCTCATGTTGGTGTAGTCAAGACGTCTGGAGACTCCAGTGTGACTCATTTGCTCTTTGGGAATGGCTCAACAGTGGTGTGGATCATTTCTCTCCTCTCGTCCACACCCGGTGAGACCATTCATGTCGGGGTGTAGAAGCAGTGTGAATTTTTGTTCACACTTATTGCACGCATGACTGAAGTCCATAGAATAATGCCCGTGCCCATGAACGCTTCGTCCTTGCATTGCATGTGGTCCGACTGGAAGAGTAGGTTGAGTCTTACCCGCGCTTGTGAATTCTTTTTCTTTTCTCAAGGGTGGACCTTTGCCCGTGCTCGTCCCGTGTTGACTATTGGACCTACCTTGTGCCTGTTTGGACGCTCTTCGGACCTGTGCTCGTCTAGTGTGGACTAGTGGACCTGTATCCGACCCGTAATGGCTCATTTGTGAACCATTCCTGGACCGTGGCTCATTTGTGGGTTTTTATGGACCAGTGGTGAACCTTTGGTCCGATCATTGTTGGACCGTATTGGATTCTTGGGTCATTTCCTCATTCGGTTTTCAGTTGGAATTGTTTGTGTCATTGCCGTGCTCTGAGGGACTTGAGTGGGTTGTGAGCTTGGAAATCTCTGCTGGTTTTATTGTTTGGCGATTTGGTTGGTTGGAAATTGTGTAAAATGGAAGATTGACCCGATTCAAGTCACCTTGAGGACGAATCGTTGGTAGCAGAGGCTTACCTGGGCTGGGGTTTAGCCTACGGCTCTGACACGGGCAGCGGGATGACTCTCTGAGAGGTTACGGCAATGATCCGGATGATCACAGCATGGCCAGAGGAATCGTGTTCTGACTATGCGACAGAGCATGAGTCAATTGTTGGGTCTCCGTTGGAATTGGCAGTTGGGCTTAGGCAGGGCCAGCCATCCTACCCAACTGAGGAAGACACCAACATGGAATCCCCACCATTGGGATACCGATCCTTTGAGAGGATTCAGTTGGTGAATCAATTCGGTGAAGCAGCCAAAAGGATTCTGATTCATGAGTGGACACCGCAGACTCATGATTCAGCAACCTTGCCGGCGCAGGTTGAGCAGGTAACAGGTGCGTTGAACCAACTCCAAACCTTTTAATTTCGAGCCAGTTTTTGCGATTTCTGAAATTCGCCAGGTCATCCAAGCCCTCCCTCGCGAGCTTGAACTCCATGCGCGGGGAGTACAAGTAGATGGGTCAGCCTTGACGGCGCGAGTAGGGGCATGGGGACAATTGTTGAACGAGGTAAACAACGAGGTGCAGGACCAGAGGTCCCGGTGGACTCGAGGAGAGCGGAGATGCAATCAACTTTACAACAAGCGACTGCAGCCGCTTCGGAATATCGCCAAGATGCTGAAGCACTTAAGGCGAAGATGGACAATCCTCGCCAAGGGTGGGAACAAGCCACCAATGAGTTGAAACGGCAACTCCAGGGAGTGTGAATGAAGTAACTGGGTTGAGTTCACACCGGGCCCAATTGGACAAATCGGTTGAGGAATTGAAGGGTTTGGAACGCAAGGTGTTCAATTATGAACGGGGCACCACCAACATGGCCGAGGAAATGCGGCGGATAGGTCTCAACTTTGAGGATGCCGAAAAAAGAGTGCATGGTGTGGAAGCAATGATGGAAAGCCACAAGGCATCTATTTCCTAGCTTATCAATCAGGTACACAACTTGGAGCACTCTGATGTTTCGTCAACATCCACAGGGGAAGTTGGAGAGGCGAAGGTGCCCGCAACGGAGACACATAGCGGCGAACCTGGAGAGCACCAGTGCACAAGTGGCCAAGCTGACGGGCAGAAGGCACCATTGGGAGACTATGCCCAAGCCGGAATTTTCCAAGGATGAGGCCCTGGAGTTACAGGTGCGATTGCTCATGACCTGGTTGGAACAGAGTGAGCATGAGGTACATGCGCTCAGGGAGGAGATCCGGACCCGACCCCATGGCGGTCCACCCAAAGGGATGCGGCCGGATTCTCATGTCATTGATGAAGTACAAGGATTGTCTTTGGAGAAGAAATATCAGTTGTTGAAACATGCGGGTACACCACAGGTGAATCCAGTTGGGATTACGACACCGAAGCCTGAACCACGAGTTTTTGGAGTGCGGGCGCTGGAAAAACGGGTTGCAGGAAGCCTACCGGGGTTTGAATTCCCCCCGGCCGAGGATAACTGGTCATCCATGCGGTCGGATGACCGGGGTTTCCGGGTGGGAGCCCCACGTGGGGGAAGGAGTGGGAACCACACCCACGAGAGACACGGCCCGCCTGGCAAGGGGGCGGATTGGTGGCATTGCGCCAGGTTGGACCTCCGCTATTTTGAAGTGGACGGTGACGGTTGGTTTATGCCACGGATGGTGTTTCAGTTGTTCAACCGACAAGAATCTCTCAAGGATGGGAGTGGGCTTCCGAAACAAAAGCCCTCGGGTTTGTAAGTGCAATGGCGTTTGATGAAGTTTCCCCAGAACGACTTTTGGACTCTCTGTTCGATTGGGAAGAACCACGACTTGAAGGAACGGATCCGCGGTTAATTCCTCCCGGGGTCCAAGGAGGCTGGCAACCCCGGTGATGGACCCGCGAACTATGGGGGACGTTCAAGGAATGTCCGTCGCCCCACGGTGGGATGAACGTGGGAGCACGGCCGTTAAGTGGTTTTTTGATTTTCGTGCTTGGCAGCGTGATTGGATGTACCGGAACGACGGTTGCCATGAGAAGAGCTTTCTTGCTTTCTCTCATTCCCGCCTCCCGATCGAGCCCACTGGGGGAAATGGTGAATCAGTACCAATTCCGGTACCAAGATTTGTTGAGGGAAGTGACAAAGGAAGTGTTCAGCGAGGCGAACAGCGACGTGATCTTGGAGGCCTTCCACACGGTCAAGCAGTCTTCACTAACTCCAACACCACGTGAGTTTATTAATTTTGTTGAACAATTTTCAGCCTTGGGCCGACGTGTTCGCGACGGAATCACACAACGGCAGGCGAAAGATCGACTACTTGATGTTAGTGCGACAATGAAGGTGAATGGGTTGCTCAAGGAAATCATCAAGGAGGAGACCAAGGTTGGGCTGGAACTTAACTACCTCGAGATCATTGTGTTCGTGATGAACCTCCTCATGTCCCGCCACAAATGGGCGATCAAGAAGAGGCACATCATGCGCAGGCAGGGGCAAGCCATCCCAGAAGCGTGGCAACCCAAGCCCCAAGTGCCTCCTCAACGGACCGGGAACAAGTATGGATCGGGCCGGGTACGGGGCATGGAAAGAGTCGAGGACATGGACAAAGCTGAGAATCCCGAAGGTCACGAAGATCAAGAACAAGCGGACCCGGAGTTGAGCATTGCGGAGATTCAAGGAATATGCGAAGCCGGTGTGTTGGCTATGTCGGGACGAGCAGGCGCAGGTGCGAGCTCCATCCCGAAATGCCCGGCATGTGGCAGGGGAAGACATAGCCGTGAGGATTGTTGGGTCTTGCATTCTCACAAAGCACCTGAGTGGCTCCAGGACAAACTCAAATCCAAGAAAAATTGGGAAGGGCGGCCAAGAGAAGCCCCATGCGCAAGGAGGTGGCAGGATAAAAGGACCACACAAAGGTGGGAAGTTTCCGCCTTGCAAGGGCTGCGGGAGCACGCTGCATCCGCCGGAGGAGTGTTGGGCGCTCCATCCGGAGTTGCGGGAGAGAGACAAGGCTGAGGGGCGGCTCAGTAAGCGACACAACTGACAAAGCCGCCGGGAACGCCGGAAATCCAAGAAGGTTGACCAGGGTGGTAGGGATATGGGCCCCCCACCGGCGACTGTATGCCCCATTATTTGGGTAAACCAAGCCCAGGCATGGGATGACGAATATTGTACGCTTCCGGTTCTGCGAAGCAGTGGGGCCGAGGAGGAAATTTTGCGGGTGCCTGAACCTGGGGATGCCGAGAGGCTTCCAAAGGGCCTCATCATTCTGGGGATTTATATCCCTCACAAAGGGACCTCGGAACAAATAGAGGCACTATCGCTGGGGGAGACGGGCAATGAGGTGATTGTGGTGGCTGGTTGGGAATTTTTCCCCAAACAATTCCAGGAGGTGGCCACCCAAGCATTCCGACTACTCGGAGTTGGTGAGAAAGAGTTGGTAGGTGAAAAATATGTGGTGCGGAGCGATATCATTGTGCCCGTGCAAAGAAGTTCCCTGGTGGTGATGGCGCGCTGCGCCGATCGCTTGGTTTATTCCGCCTCGGTTGGCCCGCGAGCCATTCTTGGTTTGCCTTTTTTTGCCCGGTACCGACTTGTTGTCCTATCGGATCTGGGATGCTTTGTTTTGGTGGAGGACCTTTGTCAAGGCGGCCCATGGGATGAATTTGGTTATGAATGTTCTCCTCCGGAGGCACAGACATCGTTGTACATGGCTGGCAGCCGGAGCTTGAGCGGGATGTCAATGAGGAGGAGCATGACGGGCAGTTGTGCCGCCCTATGCAAGGCTCGGCTACAATGTCTTGCGTGGATGACAAGAACTGGAAAGCCCATGAGGTGCATCGCGAGCTTGTGACTGTTTAAATTTCGGAGAGTTTGGCGCAACTACAGGAGTTGTAGGAATCCTCTTCTTGTCATGACCCACTTTTGGATGTTTCTTCTCATGAATTGGCAACCTCTGAAGGTGCCAAGATGAATTTTTTTGAGCAAGGTCACAACAATCTTCCCGAGGTTTGCCCAAGCATCGTGGAGTGTTCAATACCACAAGTTATGGGTTTGATAGGAATAATGTTGGTTCGGTCGCTAACGACATTGAACAATAGTGTTGTCCTCCCAGTGAGTAAATCACGTGGATGTGCCCCTTCCCGATGGCTTTCTCTTAAGGTCATTGGATATGCGGTTGCTCTCTCCCATTTGCTTATTTGCCTTCTCTGGAATGTAAGCCATTGTGTTGCATGCACATTTTCAGAAGTCGGGCCCCCGTGAGTGGCCTAAATTACCGGAACAGGATACGCCTTGTTTGAGGGTGCCAGATAGATGTAGGGGGACTCAGGGAATGAGCATGGAGTCCCTAACAGACCGGATATTCACAGTTTGGGAGGTATTGCCTCCCGATGAATGTCGCAAAGATTGTGAGATCCCGGAGACTGTGATAGAGAGATGGGTTCAGCAACTTGCTGATCCCAACCTGGACTGTGCTGAATTGGACTCACAATGTGAGTCGAGCCCCTTATCCAAACAGGGCTCGCTTGGCCCTGACATGCCACCTGACGAGTTTATGGGTCCGTATGGCTTTCTCAGGGATGAGGAAGGTTTGGAGACAGTGGAAACCCTGCAGGTGCTTGCTAAGCAAGTTGAAACACCATCGTCCATTTCCGAATTCTAATTTATTAGGACCAGGTTTTAATTCCCAGGATTCTGAGAAATGCATGGAGTTGCGCCCAAGAAAGAATTCAAAGGATCGCAACGAAAGGCGTCAGCTTTATTGGTGTAAGGTGGGGGCCCTAACGGAAACGTCGAGGCCGCCAACCAACAGGACATCCATACACCCACAAGTGTATGAGGAAGGACGATTCGCTTTGGATCCTCAATGGTTTCACCGCATTTTGGATTGGGCTTGAGATGAATTTAAACCCGAGCGCTACCCATTTGCATATCCGCGCTAGACCACCAAAATTCCGGCGCCCCGAAAAGCGCGCCAGGGTATGCGTTAACACTCCTAAAGGTGGAGCTGCAGTCACGCAAGGTTTGAACAAGCCTTGGCATGATGACACCGTATTTGTTATGTGCCCGCAAAAATTGTTGCAACAATTTGCAGGAAGAGCGATATGGGAAGGAAGTCGAGGGATCATGATTCTTCCCCGCCATAAAAACAAAGAATGCCTTTGGGGTCTCGGTAAAGTGACGGTTGATTGGTGGGATTTGCCGCATGATACATTGTGTTTCTGTGACCAGGGAGGTACATTCTCCTGAGAAATTAGGTGCAAGAGTTATTCTTCTTGATGCCTTGGAGGGTGATCAAGAAGGGCTGGGACAGACTGATTTCAAAAAATCACATGTTGATCCCCCTCCTCAAGATCATCAGAACCGGCCGGGTCGTCGCTCGACAGCTTGGTCCAAAAATGTTTGGGAAACCTCAACGAAATCCAAATCTCATGTGCTGCCATGTGTCACCTCCCCTCGCAGACCCGAATGGATGAGTCCGAAAGCGTGAAAAGACCAGCGTGTTTTAGCTGCGGCTAGAGGGCTTATACCCTTGCTGCCCAATTCCATTCTACATTCGATTCTCCCTTGCTCAGCAGTCATGTCTCAAGGACAGAATTCTATTCTTGATTCCATTCTCCCTTGCTCAACAGTCATGTCTCAGGACAATGATTCCATGACCGAGTTAAGAGCTCAGGAACAAGAGCCATCTCTGGATCGACTGGTTGAAAGGGTATGCATTGAACAAAAATGTTGTAATCCTCTCCCTTCCTCTGATCTTCCTGAAGTGTGTGAGCCTCGATTTCAAAGGTCGCGTTTGTGCATCTGAGAACAAAAAAGCTCTCACTTCAAGACAGGATCTCTGATTGGAGTAAAGGTTTACAAAATGCCTCTCCCAGCGATTTGACTTCAGAGCAGTCTCAAACTCATTCTCTCAAGGCGAATAATTGCCCTTTGATTTTTTCAGGTATCTCAGGTGATCCAGTTACAATTTTCAGGACGAGGGATAGGTGTGTGCATTCTGTGATTGAGGCGGATGCTGAACATCCCCATTGCCAAGATTATAGGGATTGGATTTAAAACCGGTTCGAAGATACCGTGTTCAAGGAAGGAGGTAATCATTGGTCGGGCATTGAAGAAAACATGGATAAAAGGGGTCCCAATGGGATATTTGTGTCTTGGAGCCAATTCTGGATGCTAAGCCGAAAGCTGACAATCCCATTTGTGCAGTTGGGCTTAGGGAAGAGCCCACGCGTGAAAAAATTAAAGAGGTTCAAGAAAAGGGCTGGATTGTGCCCAGCCAGTCCAGTTGGGTCAGCCGGGGGTCTCTTGTGCAAAAGCCCGGCACAAAGGAATGGCGACTAGTCATTGATTACTGGTACGCGAACACGCAAGTTCGCGGCTGTGAGTTCTCATTGCCGGTAATCGAGGACATGTTTGTCAAACAGGCTGAAAACCAGCTCTGGACCCTCCTCGACCTCGAGGATGGGTTCCACCAAATGCCTCACAGTGAGTGCAGTAGGCAATACACTGCCTTCTGTACTCCTTTTGGGGTACTTGAGTGCAGGATTCTACCCATGGGGGTGAAGGTAGGTCCCCAAGCTTTCCAGGGAGCAATGAGTGATTGTTTGAAGTTGCTACAGCCGCACACACACATTTACATCGATGACTTACTCACGGGGACAGGACCCAAGCTTTGTGGTAAGGGCAAAATACTTGATTCAAAGGCATACCTTCCAGACCACTTTCAAAAGGTGGTTGAGATCTCTGAGAAGTTAGAGGAATGCCATCTCAAAGTCCCCTTTGAGGAATGTCATCTTTTTATGCAGAGAATCAAGTATTGTGGGCATGTTTTACATGGAAGAATGCGTAGTCCCGCCCCCTCCAAGGTAGATGCGGTGCGCAATTGGCCGAAGCCCAAAAGCCCAAAGCAGATGAAGGGAATCTTGGGGGTTGTAAATTGGTATTCAATTTAGATAAGAAAATTTTCCAATATTGCAGCCCCGTTGATGACGTCGGTGCAAGGTAAGTATGAGCGTGTCCCGGGGGTAGATGGTCGTAAGGGACGTTGTAGGTTACCAAGGGAGCGTAATTGTATCCAGTAGACGCCCGAGATGGAATCTGCTTTTGTTCAGTTGAGGGAAGCACTCATTGCTGAGTGTGAGTTGTAAATACAATCACCCGACAGTGAATATCGCATCCATGTTGATGCATGCGACAATGGAGTCGGTGCTGTCCTGCAACAACAAAACCCCGAAGGGGAGTGGAAGCCTTGCGCTTTTTTCAGCCGAAAGGTTGAAGGCAAGGATGGGATTGGACAAAGAGCTTGGAGCACCCGCGAGCAAGAGACTTGTGAATTAGTCTCTTGCTTGCTAAACCTTAAAAGTCCTAATCAGGGAGGAAAAATCACTGTGTACACCGAGCACAAACCTTTGGAGAGTTGGTACAAAGAAGATCTTTGTACCCTCTCGGAACCTTGAGCGAGGCGTGGCGGGTGGCATGAGGTTTTAAGTTGGTACCATATTGAAGTGGCGTACAAACCCGGCAAGGACAACACTGTCACCGATGCGTTGGCCCGGTGGGCATATCCGGCCAGATTGGCGGAGGACACCAATTTTCACGGCAGTGATGCAGATCAAAAGGTGGTCATTACGCGAGAACGTGATCTCAAGGAAGGAGAAGAAAGCATTTTGGCCAAGCGGGCTAGAGACACGCAAGTCCGGTCAGATTTAGGTGTTCTCAATGCCATCACTGCTGTGTGGGCTCTCTCAACTCTCCAATGGCGTGGATATGCCACGTTACAGGCTCTAAGTGCTCATCAAGCTTTGGTACAACCTTGCCCCCGCATTCTTCACTGTTTCCACGACAGTTCTCAGGACATTCAGGATAGACACGACAGAGAGACCAATGAGCTTGCTGCATCAATTGCTTCTGTAAAGGGATGTGCGGCTAATTAGTCCAGTGAGACTGTTTCTGGCTATGCAGTTCATCTTCAAGCTCGGATGAGTCATTTGTCGTATTGGCCGGAGTTGGAAGGACTCATTTGTGCCGTGTCAAAGGTGAACATACCACCTCAGTCCGAAATTCTCTATTAGCATTATCGGGATAAATTTCCTGACTGGGACTTTGAGTCTGATCCAGTCATTATTGGCATTACGGTATGAGGTCGGACGATGACGAAAAAAGATTCGGTTCAAGGGAAGGATTGTGTGCCCTACAGCTCTTCTTGAGGACGTGGTGGTGGTAATACATTCTTATGGCCACCCTCGGGTGGAGAAGACTCTGGAGTTGTCTGATAGAAAATTTTAGTGCCTTGCCTACGACTTGCGAAGAAGTAGGCGCAATCTGTCACCCGACATCGATAAAGTTCTTGGGTGATGTCATGAGTGTCAAACTACGAAGGCAAGGCGTGGCAAGCATCCCGACACATGTAATTTTGCTCCTGTTCCGCAGTATCCCTTATCATCCCTTGCAATTGACGTTTGTAAATTGCCGGAGTGTTTGCAGAAGTCTACTGGAAAAAAGGTGGACTATCTCATGGTCATAGTCTGCCGTCAAACGAGGTATGTATTGGCAATCCACCGTCAAGAAAAGAGATGGGACAGTAAGAATGCTGCTTCTTTCTTTTTGGATGAATGCGTTGACATGTTATGGTTGCGAAAGGAGTTCATTTGTGACAATGCGTCCATTATCAACTCTGAAATTTTGAAGGATCTGTTTGCCATTAGTGGAGTTGAACAACACAGCTCGGTGGCCTACCGACCACAGAGCAACAAACGTTCTGAACGAGCTGTCCAATGTATTGTAAACTCACGTAGGCAGTACCTTGAGCAGCGTGGGGTTTCCAGCAAGCACTGCTGCGTGGAAAGCTTGCCATTGGCCCTTTGGGCTTTGAGTGATTCGCCGGGGGCGGTCAGTGGGTATTCAACACATCGACCTCTTTTTGGGAGCGATCCTGTAGGTTGGTGGGATTGTTTGCCCGTATCCCTACAGGATGGGGCTGGACAATTACAATTACATCCCTACAGGATGCAGGACAATTTTTTGGTCGCCTGTTGGACAAACGTGCTGAAGTCCGAAAGCGCCTTAAAGACCTCCATGCAAAGAAGTTTGCCAAATTTTTGGCGCAATCCGGAGCAATCGTTCAAGCCTGCGGACCGTTCATGGGTACGTAATCGTATTGTAGAACCTCCTGTGCTTCGCAAGCTCAAAGGGGTTTGGCAAGGCACTTGAGAAGTGTTGGGACGCATGTCACCGAGCACCTACCGTGTAAATATCGTAAGAAGGGAAGAGATCTTCACTTCTCGGCGATTGAAGCCCTATGTCCCTTACAAGGACGACACGAAAGTGCCTTTGCACTATTATACGGAGAGGGAAGGGTTGATTGAGACCGACAACTACGTGGTCGAGGGTGTTTTGGAGGATCGTGTCGTTGGGGGGAAAGGAACAGTGGCAGGTCAAATTTCGGGGGTGCCCCGAACCTGAGTGGCATTATGCAGGCTCTTCCTTGCATAATATCCACGACACATGGGCTTGGGACTGATGTGTCTTCGCCAGATTTGCGCTGAATTATTGTTGATTTTCTATTTTTTTACCAACTATTTGCAGGTTGGCCCTCCAGCAAGTTTTTTCATCGAATTTTGCCCGTCGGACAGGAATGCCATCTCTTCACACTTTAGTCTGGCAATTTTGCATTGATGCTTTGCACCCTTTGCCATTCGATCCCTTTGCCCTTATCCGTGGCCATTGATTGATGGTGGTTGTGTCTCTTACCCACATGTCTTTTCCACTTGTTTTACCTACTCCTCCCATCTGCATTGTGATGTCATCCTCAACCCTGATTTGCATTTCCCCCCTAATTTTGGGTTGCCGGATGCAACCATGCCATTTTTTTGTATTGTTGTGGGTGTTTAACTGCCTATTCCATGGTGTGCCCGCCACTTTTGGCACTTGCAATAGATTTGAGCTTGACGTGCTGAATGCTTATGTTATTTGAGCTCCCAACCCTAATTTGAGGTGGCCGGACGTGATAGGGGCCGCCAATTGTGGTCTGGGGGCGCCTATTCTTCCAAAAATGTGTGTTTCTATTTTAGAACACCACGTTCTTCTTTCAGAATTTTTGTGCCATTTTTAGTGAAAAAATTTCTATTTTTAGAACTCCTCCCCACCTGCCCCGTTTGTCGTTTCCTCGGCATCCGCGACCATATTTTTGCACGGTGATCCCATCGGTGAGATTCCTTTCCTTCCAGGGTCACCCCATTTGGAGATCCAATTTTTCTGCTTCGCTATTTTTATTAACAAATGTTACTATTTTTAGTAAAAAATTGATTTCACCTTCCTCCGAGTTGGTGGCACCTGGGAACATTCCGAACGGATCCCAGCCCTATTGCTCGGCATGCCCCACGCAACCTAGGGGTCTGTCTGCACCAGCAGCCCCCAGTAGACCCTCCTAAAAATGTTCAAGGGTCCTAGGGTCAAAAACCGTGTTTTTGCCATTTTTTTGACTTTGATTTATCGTTGAGATGGAAGATATCGTGACTACCTACCCTCATTGAAATCTCATTCCGGATGCAATCATGGCATCAGCTGCTTCCTGCTTCCACCTGGGACCCAAATGATATAATGTTTGGTGAAGGAAAAAAATTTCGGAGAATGTTTTTCGGAAAAGCTTTTTTTTTGGGAAAAAAAATTTTTTCCTCCCCAATCCCTCCATTTATTGTCTTTGGTGACCTCAAGGTGCATTTCAGCATTGTATGGCTCGCATTCTGCTTGTTGATTCCCCTTCGCGCCATTGGGTGGCATTGTTTCGCTGCGGCTTGGCTTGTTGCCGGGAACCCGAGGGGTGTGTCAATGGCACGTGTGGGGGCTTTGCATAGGTATTTTATCGCCTAAACACAAGCATTTGAGTTATGCAGGGTGATCAGGGCTAGTGAGGGAGGTGTCTATGCAATGCCCACACCCGTGTGGCTTTTGCACCCACCCACCCGCCCTATGATGCTTGTTTGTGCCCGTTTCCATGGCTCTGACCCTCGCTTCTGACCTTTGTGTGTCAGAGCATCGGAGATGTCTGAGTCAGCGTAAAACCCAGGGCATAGCCATGTCAAGAATCCATGTTTGTTGCCCATTTCTCCCTTGCACACTCATGTTGCTTACTGTGTGCCATTTCAGGTGTAAATTATTATGCGATCTCGGCTTTTGATTCCAATCCGAGATTTCGATCCCACTATTAATTCCGACCGCACATTTCAGTTTTGTCCTTGCATTTATGATGTTGCATTGATTCTATTTTAATTCTGCGGTTGGCCAGCATTAGTTCTAACATCATTTGGATTTCCGATTCGTCGATTGGCTGCTGCTGTGTGTGCGCGCTCGCCGTCTTTCGTCGCGCCGTAATGCAAGCCAGCGAATCGAATACCCTTCCAGTTTGGTGCTGATAGTGTTAGATCTACCATGTGGAATTTGGAATCACTCATCCAACGGGAGGAAGACTATGTGACAGCCATAGTACGTACCTTGATCGCTTCTGTGGACGCATGCTGAGGAGGTACCTTTGAAAACCAAGGCCGTCCTTATCTCTGCTATGGTGGGACTAGTAGTCACGGCAAAACCTACCACATCACATGGGATGTCTTCCAGAGGGGACGAGAGGTGAGACCAACGGAAGCATAGGCAGGCGCACTGCTGGTCATGGGATACATTGGTTTTTGCCTTGCAATTGGATTCCATTTTGGGTGCCATACCATATTTGGTTTTGAGGTCTCGTGCACTCATTCTAGTCAGAAAAAGTGCTTTTCCAATGCTTTGAGGCACACTCTAGTTGTATTAGAGATACACTGAGCATCCAGGCAATTCTATCTTAGTATTGGTCCCACCAAAACTGGTGATAACACATTTTGACCTATGGAACCAAACACCCAATCAGGATATGGAGTGGACCCCTTAATCCCCTTTCAATGCGAGGCAAATCATCTTTTCCTGAGTTGACTGAGCACTGACATATCCAGGGCAGAGCCTATGAATTTATCTATGTTTTTCCATCAATTCTTAGATATCCTAGTGGTATGCACCCTCGGGGGCTGGGCACCTCTTTTTGAGAGGTCCTCGGTTCAATTCCTGTTCAGCCTAGCTAAGTAGGAAGATCCCATGTGACATGGCAGTGACCTCATCGCCACATGCCCGGCCACCTCAACACATATGGGACCCAAAACAAAGAGTGCACATCTCCTGAGATGGCACTATGGAGATAGAGTGACCATGGGGCAGTTTTCCAACTCTTTTCCAAAATATTTCAGCTATCTTTGTGAATATGCATTCCGATTTGACCTGAGTTGCAGTTTCTGTGAATATCCTTTCATCTTTCACTGTTTACACTGCAGCCCTTCATGCTTTGATCCTGATTCTCTTCTCCTTGCACACCTCTGGCTTGGGTTATCCTGGATTGACTATATTTCTGCAAACAAAAGGTTTGCATCTCCAAAAAAAAACAGCAGGAAACCCTACACCAGCAGCAAGCAGCAGGAGAGACAAAAACACAGTGTTGAAACCACTGTAACCGTTTCTGGTAGCAAGAGGCAGTCTGTCTCTGCGCACCGGCAGCAACCCCGCGCCGTACATCCAGTGCGCCGAGTACCGGCACATATAAGCAGAAGGGCGAACGAAGATGGACACAAGGAAGGGGGACGCCGACGTGAAGACAGCGCCAGCGCCTGAGGCACCGGCAAGGCCAGCACCTGGGGAACCTGGACCTGGACCTAGCGGCGCTGTACCTTCGGAGCCCTTACATGGGCCAGTGGAAGTGGCTGAGGACTCGTTGGATGGACTCCAGACGGCCTTCAGGGCCCTCACAGTCGAAGAGGTGGTGGTCACTCAGCCTGTGAAGAGGAAGAGAGAGAGCGAGAAGGATGCTGGAGAAGAAGCAGACGAAGGAGAGGAACAAGGGCAAGACCTGACGAATGACCCTACCTTCGAAAGCGCACCAAGCGCTTCTGCCCTCCAAGCATCACCCTCTCCTTTAACCACCACACTCCCAGCCGCTGCAACATTCACTCCCACAACCAACCCGCCTATGGCAGAGGGCACAGGCTTTAGTGGCATGCCTCCCTACCCCGCCTATGGTATGGGCCCACCTACCACTGCGCTCCCTGAGACAACTACTGCCAGTGAGCGGTGGCTTCCAGCTCTGCGCCGCGATGGTATGCGGCTGAATATCCCCATCCACTACCCGCTACTGGAACCTATGTGGATGTTCCTGGGTATGCACCTCGGTATGCAACCTTGAGTGGGTTGAGGAGAGGATCCGAGTCTCTTGGGGGCAGGAGTAGAGGATCGGGGAGATCCTCCAACAGGTCCCTAACGCGGTCGCAGATCAACGAGGTGCTCCGAGGAGCCACTTCCAAAATCGTGGGCGACCTCACTCGAGAGATCCAAGAGAAACTGGAGCCCCTGATGATACCGCCCCAAGCGTCACCTACTACGGTGGGAATGTCACCCCACCGAGTACAGGCCAACCACCTGGCGGCAGGGTTGACAAAAACCCTGGGGAGCCTGAGGAGCAGACCGATGCCGACTCCTGCAGCTATACCGAGAAGTCCTTTCGTACCGAGAACGGCCCAGCCGCCCTACAGCCACGTGACGAACTCTACGAGGGCCGAGCTGGACCGGCTAGGGCTGACAGCCTTGAGGGCAATGGTGGACGTGGAGCCTTATGGCTCTAGTGATCTAGGCGGAGACCCCTCCGATGACGAGCCGCTGTCGATGACTTCTACTTCGCCCTCGGAGGACGATGACCCGGAGGACCCCGAGGACCCAAAGGGGAAGAAGAAAAAGAAGAAGAAGAAGAAGACCCGACGCCCTGAGGGACGCAGGTCTCAGGAGGCGAAGGCTATTGCCAGCTCCAAGATCGTGGTGAACCTGCTTGAGTTCACAGGCAAGGACCTCAGCAAGTTCGCTGAAAATTTAGGCCGGTTTCTCTGATTGACCGGCCAAACCCACGCTAGTGGGCGAGTCAAGTGCGATCTGCTCCTGCAGTGCTGCAAGACCAAGTACCTGGAGAAGCAGGTCAGGCAGATCCCGACTAACTAGGCCACCTTTGCCGATGTGTTGGTTGCCCTGGAGAGGCAGTACCCGACCTACGAAACCGACCTCTCCATCAGGGCCGAGATCCAGAATCTGCCCGTGCTGCCCAACAACCCCAAACCTGGCAGGGTCTCTGAGCTGTTGGCGGACCTGGATCACTGGGCTGGACGACTGACGCCTGGTTCCTACAGCGGCGACGACCTGCTGTTCTGGTTGGTGGCGAAGCTCCCTGGAGAGCTATGGGACGAGTGCTGTTCTACGGCGGAGCGCAAGGCTGGATCCCTCCGCTACGAGGATCTATGCGTGCTGGAGCGCTGGAGAAGGAGAGCGACCAGCACTTGAACAATTACCGTCCTGGAGGAGGAGGTTCTGGAGGTCAGGGCAAAGGGCACCAAGGGTCCCGACCTGGGCAGGGGACTACCCCCAAACACGCCCACGCCCGTATCATGGAGAACGTGAAGGAGCTATTCTGGTGTGATGCCAGAGACGAGCAGGGCAACCTGCAGCACGCCCCTCACTGCGAGCAGCGAGACTGCTTCGTAGTCCAGGGGAAGCAGCAGGAGAAGAACACCAGCGCCAAAGCGAAGCTGCCGGATCCTTACAGGTGCACCATCACGTGTGCATTCTGCGGGAAGCGGAAGCACTACGAGGATGAGTGCTACCATAAGCAATGCCTATCGGCGAAGCTTAAGGGTGAAGATCCTGGCAAAGGCTCAGGCAAAGGTGGAGGCAAAGGCAAAGGCAACGACTCCGGCAAGGGCAACTCGAAAGGACGTGGTCAAGGGCAAGACAAGGGTCAAGGTGGACGAGGAGGAGGCGCTAACCGCCAGCCCGACAACAAGAACAAGGGCAAGAACGGAGGCAACCCCAACCCTAATCCAGGGGGGAACTCCGAGCCCTCTGGAGGGCAGTCTGGTCCTACCACACGCTCAGAAACGCAGGCCCAGCAAGAACAAGGAGCCAAGCGTGAGCATGAAGGTGGTGATGACGGCAACGCTAAGAAGAGGAGCCGTTTCATGAGGATGGCCCGCAAATTGCGGAACAAGGGGTTCGAGGTGACCTGTCCCGCGGAGTTCTGACGGGGACGCTCCGGTGGCACCCAAGACCTGGTGTTTTGGGTACGTATCCGACTAGGGGGACGCGAATACCTGGGGGTACTGGATACTGGCGCCACAATATCTATAGTGGCCAAGAAGATTTTACCTTGTGGGAGCCTGAAGAACACCATGACCACCGCTGCTATACGTATGGGGTATGGACATGTGGTGCACAGCTGCCGGGACTGTGAAGTGGAGGTACCTATGGGCTCCCGGACTAGCGCCCATCGGTTCTATGTGATGGACACTGAGGCCTTCGACTTTGTACTGGGGACTGACTTCTTCGTACAGCACTCCCAGATACAATCCCTGACGCTGCAAGCGCCCTACCTCCTCTACGTGGACCACGGCAGTGGCAGAGAGTCTGTGCCACTGGAGCAGTCGGAACATACCTCGAGTTACCTGAGACTATCGAAGGAGGAGCCCTCGAACATGATGGCGGCCTCCAAAATTGAGGACTATCAACTATTGCCGGAAGTCCTAGACCAAGGTCTGAAGGAGTTGGGTTCCTCCCGAGAAGACCTGAGTGTGGAGTTGTTCGCCAGCGACAAGCAGCATGTACTGGACCTTTACTGCAGCAAGGGGAAGAACTGCAGCTACAAATCTTACTGGCCCTCTTTCGGGATCGCCTACGGGAACCCCAGGTTCAGTGAACTGGGGAAGGTGCTGACCAAGGTGGCCTCGGAACGTTCTCGTATGGTCCTGTGTTCCCCCGATTGGGGAGCCCATGGGGGCAACGAATACTGGCGAAACCTCCTGGACAGGCTGACTATCAGCTCTGTTCGGTTACCTGATGAGGCCGTCTACGTGCCTCTAGGTCGTAAGACGCCTATTGGGAAACCCGGATGGCGGAGTATGCTGAGCGTGGTGGACGGAGGTCTTACCTCCATCCCGTGGGAGGATCTGGACCCGACTCTGGTCCAGGCTATACAACGAGAAAGCGACGGACTCGCATTGGGTGACTTGAAGGATCGCCTACGATCTCAAGATGCTGTTGAGACTACACCCGGAGGAGATGAGTACGTCGTGACTGACACCAACGCCCCCAACTCTCCCTGCCATGTACCTGTTCCTGATGGGGTCTCTGAGTGTGGACTATCTGAGCTACCTAGCTCTATCCACTCAGAAGACGAAACTGAGCACGACGCCTTCTTCGTGCAGACTTGTGTGGAGGAAGTGGAGAACGCCGAGTACGTCGCCCCACTGAAACCCCTACTCTCCATGAGGGTGGGAGACCCCGTCGACGAAGAGCTGGACCCTCGATCCAGGCTCAGGGAGTATGTGGATTCCAAGAAGAAGTTGGTGGCGAAAAAGCTATGCTACGCAAAGACTACCCGCAGCTCATGGCCACTGAAGCAGGGACGTATGGGAGACCTATCCCAATTGAAGGAGGACCTCGAACAGAAGATCACCACCTGGCAAAGGGAGGTAGATCTTAAGCTCATGAAGAGCGTGTGGGGCGCCCATGTGAGGACCCCAGAGGGGGACGACCTCTCGGAGGAATGTGTATGTGAACCCCCTCGAGCGTGCCTATGTTGCCATCGTCCACCAGAGATGGTTGAACAAGACCTTCTATATGCCTACCAAGGGCCGAAGGACACTACCACGGGCGAAGAGTCGGTGGAGGACCACCTCCCGACGTCCATTACTCAGGGGGCAAGCAACTTACACTCTGACGAGGACATGGAGGACAAGATCAAGGTATTGGACCCGCGGGTACAGAAGCTTATAAGGACCTATCTGGAGGTGTTCGGAGAACTACCCCCTCCAGCCTCATGTGACAAGCTGGTACAGATGGACCTCAAGCTGAGACCCGAGTTCGTGGGTCACACGATCCGGAGGAGACCCTATCCAGCTCCTAAAGAGCAGGCGGACGAGATTGAGCAACAGATACAAGAATGTATCGACGCTGGCCTAGTCCTGGAGTACAGGGACGGGGACTACCCCCTACACTGCAGCCCCTGTTTCCTGGTGGCTAAACCTTGGTCTACAGCCAAACGGCTGGTAGTGGACCACGGAGAGCTGAACAAGAAAACGCTGAACCACTCAGGGTCCATTCCCAGTATGGAGTCTACCCTGGAGAAGATAGCCTCCTGTCGCTACAAGACCAAAATGGACAAGAGGAGCGGATTCTGGCAAGTGGACCTGACGCCCAACGCACAGGAACTACTGGCCTTCATCACCCCTCAGGGGAGGGTGTTCAAGTGGAAGGTCATGCCGTTTGGCGTGGCTAACGCACCCGCTCTATTCCAAGAGCTGATGAACAAGATCTTGTCCATCCTACGAAGGAGACCTAAGGTGCAGGAGCTCATATCCCGTGGTGCCCAGATGGAGGCTCACATCGACGATGTATGCCTCGGGACCAATACCCAGGAGGATCACCTAGTCCTCTTGGGTGAGTTCTTTGCGGTCTGCCAGGAGAACCACACACGACTCAAGCTGGAGAAATGTCAGTTCATGCAGGAGACCATGCAGTACCTGGGGTTTGACGTTGGCTACTGGTGGTGGACCCCAGCGGCCTCTAAGGCCAAACCCCTGATGGATGCCAAGGTACGACACGAACGGACTTCATGATGTACGCAGTTTCATTGGTGCGTGCAACTTCTATCGCCGCCACATCAAAAACTTTACCTACACCAGCGCCGTTCTGACGGACTTGATCAAGAAGAGTACTACTTGGCGCTGGGGCACACAAGAGCAACAAGCGTTTGACGAACTCAAAGACAAGCTAGCCAACGCTAAGTGCTTGGGCGTGCCTAGGGCACAAGGGGAGATTATCCTGGTGACCGACGCCAGCAATGTGGGCGGTGGTGGAACGTTGTTCCAATGGCAAGCACTAGAGAAGGAGGAGTTCGACTCGGCCATTTCCCAATGGGGGACGGAAGGTCTCAACCGAGATGGAACCCTCAAGCACAGCTACCCTGACGACAAGTGCGTCCTAGTACCTCTGGGCCACTGGAACTGGAAGTGGAACCAGGCCAGGGGGAACTACTCCACCTATGAGCAGGAATTGCTCGCGGGTATGCTGGTGCTATCCTCACAAGCACGACTGTTGGGGAGTAACCCTGTGGTCTGGCTGTGCGACCAAGAACCGGTCCGCAGTTTCCAGAAGGGTCCCCCACCTGAGAAGGCCAAGCTACGGCGCTGGTGGACCTACCTCAGTCAACTACGGCTGACGGTACACCATATCCAGGGAGTGAGGAACGAATGTGCCGACTACATCAGCCGCAACAACTTCGACGCCCTGATCCGTGCCCGGTCTGAAGCGCTGGCTAAGGAGGCGTTCAGCCGTATGGACGTCCACGTGGACCTGAACATGACGATGATACGCCCCCTGGATGGACTCCAACAATCGGAGTACCTGAAGGAGTTTGGGGATATCTACAAGCGCCTGGAGAAACGCCTTGAACCCCTCCTGGTCAACCAAGACCAGTCGAAGAGGGACAAGAGCTACCTCTGGCACGAGAACCGCATCGTGGTGCCTAGTGACAGAGTCCCAGCGCTGCTGAAGTGGACCCATGAGTCCGGCGGTCATGTGGGTGCTGACCGTACCCTGAGGCTGTTCAAGCAGTGGTTCCACACTACGTGGACTGACGACCAACTGCGGAAAACCCTCCAGCCTATCGTGGACAAGTGCCCGTGCAGGTCCTGTAAACCAGAGAATATCAGGGACAGAGGTCTCTACTCGACCCTGCCCATCCCTCACTGTGCTAACAGTGTTCTATACGTGGACTACACGGAGATGCCGAAGTTCGGGGGCTATGACTTCGCCCTCGTGGTAACCTGTGGGTTGACCAGGTTTACCAGGGTGTTCCCATGTACCAAGCTCATTACCAGGGAGGAGACTATCAAGATACTCCTGGAGGAGTGGTTTTGTCTCTATGGGGCCCCCAAGGAGATCAACTCCGAAGAGGACGTACGAGTACGCTCAGATACCGGTTGGTACAAGAGGGTCCTGAGATCCCTCATTGTCCAGATGTCTACGGGGATCCCCTACTCTCACACGAGCAACCCCCTATGTGAGCGACAGATCCGTGTTCTGAAGGAGAATGTACGGATATGGTGCAAAACTGAACGCACCAGAGACTGGGTGAGACTACTCCCCGTCATATCCTTGATGATGAACTCCCAAGAGAGTTCAGCCACTGGCTACTCGCCCCATGAGCTATTCCTAGGGCGCCCGGCATGGTTCCTACATGCCCCCTATCCAGAGGACACCCATTCTTCTGTGGGTGAATGGGTCTAAGAGCAACAAGCGAAGGTGGACAAGGCCAAGGCTATGCTCCAGAGAGTGAGGGAGCGTCAGTGGAAGAAGAAGAACAAGCACCGAGTACCGGCCGTCTACCAAGAGGGGGACTGGGTGCTGGTGCAGCACAGTCGACTACCCGCCTGGCCACGCTCTACCAGCGATGACCCATACTTTGGGCCGTACAAGATTCTATCAGTGGATGGACACCGTATCACCGTGCGGTGTTCTCCCCGTCTAGGGGGGACCCTGGTGTGTGCTGCTCAACACCTGAAGCGCTACTATGATCCTTAAGACCTCTGTGGGGAGGAGTGGGAGCTGAACGACGAGGAAATCGCCGCACTGGACCTACAAGGGGCTGCCAGCCCTATGGAAGTTGAAGGTGAACTCCCCGACAGGAACGCCGAGGAGATGGCTAAGGAGGGCTTCTACCTGGTGAACTCTGTCCCACGCCACCGCTATCGCCAGCGTTGGCGCTTCCTCACCCTCTGGGAAGGGTTTGGAGTCGAAGAGGCCACCTGGGAGCCCTTCTCTGCATTTGTTCTACCTGAGGGACGCCTAAACTCAGTTCTGGTTGACTACTTGTCCCAGAACAACCTTGGTGAGTTGCTGAGGCTCGCTGAGACGCTTGCCTCCAAGACTAAAGCTAGGGACTGAACCTTACCCTTACCTGCCAAAGCGTATGTCTGAGTGTGCTAGTCCTAAGGTCCTGAGAGCAAGCCGCAGAAGTGGTGTCCTAATTATCCCCAAGTCTGCACGCTTGCTAAACCTGGAGGGTTGGCTTATTGATGCCACGGGGTACGCCCCGGGTCTCCCCTCCCCTAAGCGCCTAATTTCTGTGCTGGCGCAAAACCTTTGGGGAATACCCAGCGTACTAATCCAGGTATTGTTTTCCCTACCTATCTGTCTACTACAGGGAGGGGTGGCCAAAAGCTATGAAGGCATGAAGGTGCCGTTTTGCTAAGTGGCCAGAACACTGACCTAACCACTGCCACAGCCCACCAACCCTGCTAAAATTGCAGGAAACGGGTGGGACAGTGACACACGCACTACAGGTCCTACACACCCTACAGTGGCACCATCCTGGTGGGCGAGCACTGCTGCAACTGGCTCAAGCCCCCACCCAGGACTACCACTCCTACACGCACACTCTACTGGGTGTTGTTGAAGAACATGTCATGGGTCCTAGCGACCCTCCTGTGAAGAAGACAAGAGAACACAGCGCTGCTAAGCAACTGTGGCCTAACAGGGGACGCCACAACGCGTTTCTCCTGCTAGGGCTTGGAGGGAAGAGGTGCTCTTGCGTGCACGGCGCACATGTCGATGGAGTCGGACTCCCTGCTCTGTCACAGGCAGAGGGGAGTTACTTGTTTGTGTGATCTGCGCCCTTGTTTAGCAGGGCATGAAAAAAATCGTATGCTGCTGCACCAATCACCCTACCTGCCCACCTCTAAAGCAGAGGCAAATGAAGGGGTGTTTGCGGCGGAGGAACCAAGCCACACTCCCCGTATTATACGGTTTTCACTGTGACCTATAATACACTGTCCGCAAACGCGCTGAAGATCAGCTCCCCTGTCAAGCAAGCAAGCGTTACGGGACTCCTCAGGTTCTCTTAAAGAACGTATCAAGGAGCCCCCGGGTAGCCTAAACAAGGTTTACCGTGCGCACTTCGCGTGGCCTACCCTTTAATGCGTGTGTGAATGCACGAGCATGCACGACGGTGTTGGGCAAACCTGCCCATCTTAACCGCAATCTCGAACTCCACCAGGGGGTGGCCCCACCTGGGCGTACCTACCTTACCTACCGCTGGAGAGTGAAGCAAGGTGAGGAGAAAAACGGGGCGCACGCGAAGAACGTTGCTATGCACTTGTGTGTATGTCTAATCACCCTGATCTGACCTCTAATCATCTGCAATCTTTCTAATCAACCCCTCTATCGCGTCCTATCGTTGTTAGCGCTGCTACAAGACTCGTTCACGGAGACACGAGACGAGCAATGTGTATGCGGCATACGAGACGAGGTTACCTGTAGTTTATACCTGATTCATTGAGGTCTTTTTCGTTGATTTTCGAATTCTTGAATTTTTGATACTTCTATTAGTGTAGGTGGAATCTGTCTGTTCATTTATTAATGTCTGTCTCGTCATTTTCAAGACTACGTGAGACATACGTTTATCATGCCATTATTTCTGCATTTTCCGGCGCTTCGCTAGGAGCCGCTCCTGCGCGCCGCCGTTTTATGCGTAGGAATTTCTTGATATCAAAAATCTAGAGATGACTATAATTTTTATAAAAATGTGCTTCTGATGCACAATTGGATTCTGCTCAGGTGTGTTGTCTTAGAAAAGGTAGGTAGGTATCTTCGGGAGCTCGGGATGCCTCCTTTGACATCGCAGGAGAAAGGTCTTACCAAGGGGACGTCCTGTCCCTCCCACTGCCCTATGTTAGGTGCCTCTTGAGCCGCTCCCGCATGTGCTTGGGAAGGCATTGTCGCGGCCACCCGGTCCATGTGTCTCAGGTGGGAGGGTGTCCCCACATGTGTCCATGAGTAGGGCCACATGCCCCCTCCTTCTGGCGGCAGCTCTGGGGGCTGCCCAGCCGTGTGGAGTATCTCTCACCACAAGGGGTATTGCTCCCGCTTGTCTACGGTACGACCGCCTCACCCTTGTGGCTTGAGTTGCGGGGCCGCTCCGCTTGGCAGGCGAGCCCCTCCTGGACTGTGTACCGGCTCGCCTGTCACCGGTTGCATCCATGGCTCCGGGTGACGTTTGCCATGGTCCCCGATGCAGCCTGGCCGGGCTCGGACCAGCAGCCTTGGAGTACCGCTCCTGCCACTGGCCCGGTGGGTCGGCTGGGTCGCCCCAGTGTGTCCAACCCATGGGGTATTGGTTCTTTCCTGTCCCCCGGCCGCCCTACGTGTGTACGGTGTCCTGGGCCTTCCGGCTCCTGTTCACCGGTGTGCCCACTCGGTGTGTTGTGTTGCGTGTGCGGTGTCCTGGGCCTCCCGGCTCCTGTTCTCCGGTGTGCCCGCTCGGTGTGTTGTGTTGCGTGTGCGGTGTCCTGAGTCTCCCGGCTCCTGTTCACCGGTGTGCCCGCTCGGTATGTTGTGTTGCGTGTGCGGTGTCCTGGGCCTCCGAGCTCCTGTTCACCCATGTGCCCGCTCGGTGTGTTGTGTTGCGTGTGCGGTGTCCTGGGCCTCCCGGCTCCTGTTCACCGGTGTGCCCGCTCGGTGTGTTGTGTTGCGTGTGCGGTGTCCTGGGCCTCCCGGCTCCTGTTCACCGGTGTGCCTGCTCGGTGTGTTGTGTTGCGTGTGCGGTGTCCTGGGCCTCCCGGCTCCTGTTTACCGGTGCGCCCGCTCGGTGTGTTGTGTTGCGTGTGCGGTGTCCTGGGCCTCCCGGCTCCTGGTCACCGGTGTGCCCGCTCGGTGTGTTGTGTTGTGTGTGCGGTGTCCTGGGCCTCCCGGCTCCTGTTCACCGGTGTGCTTAGAAAAATTCTAGGCCGTGATTTGACGGATTTTGGTGTTGTCGCCTCGTTTTTGCGTGAATTCGTCCATAATTATCCCATTCCTGCCTCTGCAGATACCCACGCGCAGCCTCGCTGACTAGGCCGTATTCTGGCCAAAACGCAGCAGCCTGGAGAGACTGAGCAGAACCCAAGACCCCACCAAGGGGCAATTTTATTCTTTTACGACTCCCTTCGCCCTAAGACAGGTCACAGGTCGCCAGCAGGATTACGAGAACCCGTGCGAGTGTGTATATTGTGTCTTGCGTTGGGTTTGTGTCGCGCTGCGTCTTGGAGGGAGGGATGCACATGCACATGTTTTGGCATGCTCCCAAACTAACCCAACCAAGCCACAGGAGCCCCGGCAGCGCCATGAGCGCTGAGTCTTCTGTGAGAAATGTTACAAACAGAGCAGCAAAAGAGCGCCAGCCATGGTGAGCGCCCATTTTTCTGTGTGAGGGAAACTATAGGTCCCTTTTTCCTAAAATGCGACAGTGGTGGCCACCACAGCACAGGGGGGAATAAGAAAAAGTGCTTTTCCAATGCTTTGAGGCATACTCTAGTTGTATTAGAGATGCACTGAGCATCCAGGCATTTCTATCTTACTATTGGTCCCACCAAAACTGGTGATAACACATTTTGACCTATGGAACCAAACACCCAATCAGGATATGGAGTGGACCCCTTAATCCCCTTTCAATGCGAGGCAAATCATCTTTTCCTGAGTTGACTGAGCACTGACATATCCAGGGCAGAGCCTATGAATTTATCTATGTTTTTCCATGAATTCTTAGCTGTCCTAGTGGTATGCACCCTAGGGGGCTGGGCACCTCTTTTTGAGAGGTCCTGGGTTCAATTCCTGGTCAGCCTAGCTACGTAGGAAGATCCCATGTGACATGGCAGTGACCTCATCGCCACATGCCCTGCCACCTCAGCACATATGGGACCCAAAACAAAGAGTGCACATCTCCTGAGATGGCACTATGGAGATAGAGTGACCATGGGGCAGTTTTCCAACTCTTTTCCAAAATATTTCAGCTATCTTTGTGAATATGCATTCCGATTTGACCTGAGTTGCAGTTTCTGTGAATATCCTTTCATCTTTCACTGTTTACACTGCAGCCCTTCATGCTTTGATCCTGATTCTCTTCTCCTTGCACACCTCTGGCTTGGGTTATCCTGGATTGACTATATTTCTGCAAACAAAAGGTTTTCATCTCCAAAAACAATCAGCAGGAAACCCTACACCAGCAGCAAGCAGCAGGAGAGACAAAAACACAGTGTTGAAACCACTATAAACCTTTCTATTCTAAGAGGTGACATTGCATTTGTCATTCATGCATGGTTCATTCATGGTGTCACTCTCACTTGGTGCTGCCGGCAATTCCATGGTCAAGGTGAACATATAGTGTCTCCTCTCCCCAAGGTGGATTTGGTGCTTTCCCTCACTGTCCCTCTCTCTCCCAATTCATCATACTTCTCAAGAGGTAAATTGAGCATTTAATGCGCTGTGACCGTTGTCTTTGATCCTTTGAGACTCTTTGGCTCTTTCATTTTTTTTCAAGTGCCCGTGGCTTGGGAGTTGTCCAATTAAGGCATGCCGTGGTTGTGCCGTCTTATGGTTAGACTCACAGATAGGCATTGGTCGAGCTTTCGCTACTCTCTCTCCAAGTGCATGCATGCTCTCTTCGGTCAAGGCTAGGCGAAACTCTCTCCCAATGCTTCCCCTCCCTCATGGTGGATAGATCAATCTCTCTCTAGGGATTTGGTTGGGGAATATCTCTCTTCGGGCATGGTTAGGCGATGCATGTACTCTCTCTGGCTCTCCACGATGAGACCAACTCTCCATGCACGTGCTCTCTTTGGGTGGGATCATCTTTCCATGCACGTGCCCTCTTTGGGTGGAGGTTACGTCCCGGGAGGCCGGGAGCCCGGGAGGCCATTGGTCTATTGTGTGCTTCTTTGCCAACAGGTGGATCTCCAGATCAATGGTGTATTGCTCATTTGCTAATTTGATTTAGATTAGTTGTTGATCCTGAAAGCTAACCGGGTCATGGTTTGGTGCCCTTGTTGGTGCGTTTACATGCTTCATGTGACCATGTATGTGCATGTGCACTTCCTTTCCTCATGTTGGTGTAGTCAAGACGTCCGGAGACTCAAGTCTGACTTATTTGCTCTTCGAGGATGGCGCAACATTGGTGTCGATCAGTTCTTTCCTCTCCTCCACCCCCGGTGAGACCATCCATGTCGGGGTGTAGAAGCAGTGTGAATTTTGGTTAGCCCTTTGGCATACATGACTCCAGTCCACTGGCAATGAACTCTTCGTCCTTGCATTGCATGTGGTCCAACCGGAAGAGTAGGTTGAGTCTTAATCGCGCTTGTCAATTCTTTTTCTTTTCTCAAGGGTGGACCTTTGCCCGTGCGCGCCCCTTTTGGACTTTTGGACCTACCTTGTGCCCTGTTGGACTCTCTTTGGACCCGTGCACGTCCCGTGGGGACTAGTGGAGCCGTTTCGGACCAGCATTGCCTCATTTGTGAACCATTGTTGGACCGTGGCTCATTTGTGGGTTTTTGTGGACCAGTGGTGAAGTTTTGGTTCGATCATTGTTGGACCGTATTCGATTTTTGGGTCATTTCGTCATTGGGTTTTCTGTTGGAATTGTTTATGCAATGCCCACACCCGTGTGGATTGTGCATAAGCACCCTCGAAGGTTGACATGGGGCATATATTGGTACCTAAGTCCGATGTGTCTATAGCAACTTTGGTTAAATTATTCCTCGTTATGACCATGCAGATGTGGGATCGTGAGTGCGTGCCGTTTCGGCCAATTTTCGCTGTTTTTGCCAGTGTGGGCCACGTTGGGAATTGCATATCTCCATTGGGGCAGGGGAATCTGCCAAAAGGTAGTGGCAGATTCTTGTAGCAGATGACCAAGGGTCGGTGGCCCTACAGTTTCGTATTTGCTCCTCTGGCCTAGCAAGAGTTATGCAACTTGCGGTGCGTGCCATGTTGCGAAAGTTTGGCATTCTTCCTGTTCTCTTCCCCGTCGCGTGACCATTTCACCGGGGAACAGTAAGCAGCCAAAGTGACCGCAAGCCAAACCCCGTTGCACAGGACCATAGGGGATATCAAGGCCTGTGAATCAAGGCTTGGTTCACAAGATCGCCACGAAAGCCTACCCTGGCCGGGCATCCGAGAGAGCCGATTTTGCCGATTTTGGTATCTTGTCCCCACATGGTGACGCAGTGGCGCCAAGATGCCTGGGTATCCCAGGGAACCAAGTTGTAGAGGGCCTTTGGGGAGTTTGTACTCGAGGAAGACAGCCCTCGTATGGCCCGGCCAGGGGATTAATTTCGGAATTTTTTCCAGCCATAGTCAGGATGGGCTGAAACAGCCCATTTTCAGCCCCAACTCATAGGGGATAGTGGCGGGGCCATATCTCCGCCTCAGAGCTGACTTGCGACCTGCGGTCAGGGGAGCATGGAGAGCCACAGTTGGTCACCCTTCAGGCTCTTATCTTTGTAGGAACACGCCCGTGGCTGGTTGGCAGGTCTCTCTCTTGACAGGGATCTAGGGTCCAGTTAGGGCAGGTCCCTGGGTTGTGTTTGAACTCCCGTATCCGCATGCCCCTCAAGAGGTGGGACCTAGGGATGTGATATGGTTCGGGACTGAGGTCTCTCCCCCTGCGGCGCCCTTACCCCACTCCATTGCTTAACCTACCTGTGTACATACCCTGATGTGGTTTTTGTACATACTTTTGTTTTCTTTCAGAGTGGCAAGGATCCTGGAACACTTTCTTCTATGAGGATGCCCCTGGGAGCGCTGTTCCTTGCCTGCCTGCTTGCCTGCGTGTCTCCCGCAGCGTCCAGTTGACAGGCCCCCCCATGGGAACGCGTCACTGACAGCGTCCACGGCAAGGTCCCCTCTGAGACTGTGCCGGACCTGAAGGCCCTGGCAACTGAGCTGGCTGCGGGATCAGGGCAGAATCCGTGCATGCGTCAGTTCTAGAGGTGTGCATGGTTGAACCGGTGAAGTGCAGTTCAACCGCACGCTTGAACCCCTGAACCACGGTTGGAGTGTTTTTTCCTCTTTGCAGAGCCTGAATTAAGCCCAACAACGTTGATGACAGCTGCGACTGGGTTTTGGTTGTGCAGCCAACACCCCAAACTGATGGGTCATTGTGGACGGTCCTGATGAGAAACGGTATCTGGCAGCAGCTACTCCGGGGAAAGCCACAAAGGGGACCTCCCGGCCCAAAAAGGCCCAAGATTTGGTCTTTCTTCCCCCGTAGTGGGAAGAGTAAGGCGATGCCGCTGGGACAACTTGGCCAGTTATCACACTCAAGGACAGCACAAGCTTGAGTAATCTGCACGCTGCCCACGAGGCGTCGAAAGAGCGCCGCACCTAGAAACAAGAAGCGATTGTTCAGGAGGGCAAGAAGACATCCGAGGGCTCCCTGTCGTACACTCCACTGGGACTGGGGGGGAAGGACATCAGTGAGGCGCCGGAGGCTTGAGCCGAAAAGGACAGTTACAACGGGGCTCTTGTAGAGACCCCGCCAGTGATCCCACAGCCAAAGGACAGTGAGAAGCACTCACCTCGTCCCTGCCCATCGGCCCGGAGCCAAAGGAGAGTGCACAGTAGGTTCCTGTGTCTGCCTTGGTGGAGGTGCTCAAAGAGGAAGAGGCTCAGTCTACCAGTCCAGACGTGCTCCAGGAGTACCAGCAGAGCGGGGAAAACGTTGCTACAGCCCCTGCTGGCCATGAGGAGATTGAGGAGGTGCGTAGAGCGCCGAAGGAGGAGGAAGTGACTGAAAGTAAGCAGGAAGATAAGCAAGTGGCAGCCCCAGAGGATGGTGCAGGAGTTGCTTACGTCAAGGAAGAGCCATTCCCAGACGACTGACTATCGAGGTGCCTCAAGGAAATGAAGGGGTGGCAGTGGCGAGAACGACATCTAGCCTGGTACTGTCGGCAGTTTTGCTGGGCGGTAATGGTGCAGGGGCATCACCGTGTGCAAGTTGCAGTGCAAACGAGAAGAGATCCGGACCTGATCCGGTGCCTGAATGCACACATCGCAAGCGTACTCCCCCAACTAACGTACACTGCGATCGCAGTGGCCCATGGAATGGCGGATCATCCCATGCTTGGACATACTTATCCAAAGGATGATAGTCCCCTTACTGAGGAACTAGCCCTGGGTTAGTTTTGGGCAACTGTTTACGAGTGCCCTGCTTTGTTCAAATGGGCCTTCTGGTGCTGCATCGATCAGTTGGCGGCGTGATTTATTATGGGGACACACTGTGGTTCCTCCATGTGGCATCATGTGTAACGCTTTTAGGCCCCACGTGCCTCTGCTGTGGTCCGGACAGCGCATTGCGCTAGTACCGTACACAGGTATTGCCTGGGGACGTCTGCTTGTGGCGATGCAGAATGCACTGGTCACATTTGGCTTCCCAAAGTGAAGGTATTCTTTTTTCAATCGCTTCGTGCAATTGCGATTGAACCGGTGCAGCCAGTTCAACCGCACTCTGGTCCAGCGGCTGAACTACCCCAAAAGATGGTTACATCTTACCGCAATCCATGAGGAAAAAGGCTTCTGGCAATCAAGTATAGGCTTGAATGTAATTACTGTTCACTAAAGAAGGTCGAAAGTGCTGAATGGGGATCAAAACAGGGCCCATGGCTGTACGTCACCGCGCGTGAGGAAAAGTCGAAGGAAAGCCGTGCGGTTTCAACAATACAGCTGCCGCCACGGGCGCCGCCGCCACCGCTGCCGTGGAAGGTGATCCAAGAGAAAGAGGTTTGTAGTGTTTTGCACCAAGCAGAAAAGTGCTTTCAAACACATTTCCTTTTGGGGCTGCGTATTGGAGGGCTGAAAAATATCGGTCTTCAGGTTTCTACTTAACAAGTTGTTCCTTCACTACAATAGAGGTTCAACCGTGGGGAAGCCGTAATGAAAGTTGCAATTGGGGGTTTAAGGGTCCCTGATCAGAACAAGCACGTAGGGTGGTCATGATCAGGCATGATCAGTCATCCATCCATCATCCACAATCTCCATTCATGACATTCTTGATGGCTGATAATCAGGAAATTGACCATCATTCCACCATCTCAGATCGCAAAATGACCTGTACCAATGTTTTCAGATGTACCAGTGGTTGGGTCGATATTTGATTACTTTTGTGTCATTGTGTGACTTTCGACCGATGTCCGATTTTCACATGCTGATTGAGGATCCATCATGACAGGATGCTTGAATCCCACTATTGCTCCATTCATGTCAGGAATGAGCCATGACACATGCTGCGCGCGCTGATCTCGCCTGTTGTTTGAATTGGATCAATTTGCATGAATACTGCGCATTTCATTAGCCGAATGTGGTCAACTGTCAGAGAAATGACCTCCATTTTCCCATTCATTGCCCCATTATGTACATTATAAGGGGGTCATTCGCAACGTCTCACTCTCAGGCCCTCTACCAGACTTTTTTGACTGTTGATGTCATTCCGGTTTGCTCTTTGTAATTGAATTTGGTTGATTTTCAAGTTGAAATGGATAGGGAATTGGCTGAAAATGTTGTAGCTTCCCAGGATATGCCTCATGGTAGCGGAGGCCTGCCGTCTTTGCCTGAATCCGAACTCCCACACACGCCTGTTGACCTGAGTTTGCTGCCTGGGAGTCTGGAGAGCTCGTAGGCGACGGTGTACCTCCTCCAGCGCAGGTACTTTTCCACAAAGTCACCATATGGGAGTCCTAGCTGTCGCTACACCTCCTCTATGAGCGTATGCGGCGTTTTGGGGAACGTCCCCTTCACGTCCACAGACGCCATGAACGCCTCTAGGTCCTCATCATCGAGGTACATATCGTACAGGAAGCTTGCTTCCTGTGTGGACCCACCCGGCACTGACCCCCACATATTGTTCAGTATGACCCCCGCTGCACACAGCCGCTGCTGTATCCTCCCGAAGATCACCATCCAGACCAGCTTGGCCTCTGTGACGGCACAGCATATTGGTCTCCAGTTCCCCGGCCTGAAGTGATCCCCCTTCTTGTACAGGGGCCGCACCTTGCCCCCCCATTCCCTTGGGGGCTCGCCTGTGTGCAACACCTCCGTGACCCTACCCGCTACACCATCCAGCTCCGGCGCCTTTAGGTGCTGGTACGCCTCCGCCACCAGCTGGTCCACTCCCGGGCACTTTTTCCCCTTGAGAGCCTTCACTGCCTCCCTGATTTCCCCTAGCGTCACCCTACTGCGGTGTATGTCCTCGCTCTGCTCCGCTGTGAACACCCGCGGTAACGCCCTTACCATTCTCCTTGTGATCCCGCTGAGCTCCTGCTGCCCCTGGTTGTGCTGCCTCCTGAAACTCTGCGCCACCTCCTCCAGCACTTCATTTTTGTTGCCCGTGACCCTACCGCACTGCAGTCTTACCGCCCGGATTTTCTGTGGTTTTCCAGCCTCAGCGAGCTCTCTGGTGTACCGTAGCGACTTGTACGGCACCGCCCTTTCCGTGTACCGCTCATGCTCCGCCACCACTTTCTGGTATATCCTCTCGTGTTCCTCCTCCACACCCCTCTTCGCTGTTCGCACCCTCTTCTTCGCCTGTGTCCCCTCCGTTTGCCACTCTGCCCCCTCTTCCCGCGCCCTTGCACCAACCTCCTCATGCTGCCGTTTCTCCAGGGTGGCCACCAGCCTTTGCAGCTTGGGCTGTGCCTGCGACTCCCCCCCTTGCTTGCTAAACCCGCATATCCGCGCTGCCCTCCTCATGGCTTGATGCACGTGTTTCCCCTGCCTCATTTCGGCGTGTACCCGCTGCCCCCACTGTTGCCACCTCTCGTCCCCCTCCTCCGGCCACTTCATCATTGGCGGCAGGCTGACGCCTTCCTCGTCCGACCCCTGCTCATCCTCCTGTTCGTCCCCGGGTTCCCCCACCTTCACGTCCACTGTCAGCATCATGGGGCAATGCCCCTTCCTGTCCTGCACTTCTTCCGGCCCGACCATGTATCCCGCCGTCACCCCCTTGACCCAGCTGGGGTCCGCGTACACCGCGTCTATCCGCGATGGCGCGCTGCCTTCCGGTGCCGGGTAGTGTGAGGGGCCCGGCGCTCCACTGTACGACACATCCTGCAGCCTCATTTCCTCCACAAACTTCCGCACCTCGCGGTCCACCTCCGTCTCCGCGCCCCTCCTCCGGGGATCGTAGTTGAAGTCTCCAACCACGATGACTGGCCCCCTCTCCAGCGCCCTGATGTACTCCATCCTCAGCTGCGCCACATACTCCTTGACCCTCCTCCCATTTGAGACATGGCAGTTGATGATGACTACCTGTCCATGCTCCGTCGCCACATCATACACCGCCCTTCATCCCCTCGCTCCCACGTTCTTGTCCTGCAGGACGCTGAGCGCTCTGCGCACCAACAGCGGCACCCCCTGCGCCCACTCCCGCTGGTACTCTCTCCCCTCCTTGTCGTACATCTGCGCGTACACGACGTTGTCCTTCCCCTGCAACCATATCTCCTGGTACGCCACCACGTCGGGGTCCACCTCATGCAGCTTCATCTGCTGCCACGCTGCCTTGTTCGCCCGATACAGTGCCGCGGGGTCATTATGGGTGTACAACATCATGCGTTGCCACCTGTCCTCCCAATCCACTCGCAGATCCCCGTTGTCTGTCGTGCCTTTTCCTTCCCCTTTGCTCCTTCCCCCCTGTCTTTGTCTGGCTTCTTTCTTCTTCTTCCCGGCCGCCCCCCGCTTCATTAATTGTCACTTCCTCTTCTTGTTCTTCCCCCCCGTCGACACCTCTTCTCCTTCCAATTCTCTCGCCTCCTGCTCCGGCACCAGATGCCCGCGTATTTCCATCTCCCTACCTTGCGGGCATACCTGCAACCTTTCCACCGGGTACGGCAGTCTCTCCTCATCCCCCTCCCCCTGATCCTCCCACTGCACGATGGCTGCCCTCGTCACATGTCCATGGCGATCTTGTTGTTCGATCATCTCCTCCACTGTTCCCACATACCTCCTCCACTTCCCACTCACCTTGTGCGGACCATACACTGTCATCCCTTCTGGCACCGCCCCCTGCTCTTCACGGCCCCGCTGCTCCTCCCCGTACCTGACTCCCCTCGCCCGTTTCCTTCTTGGCCTTCCTTCCCCTTCCCCCTCCTGCTGCTGCTCTGCGTGCAGATCCTGCTCGTCTGCCCCTCCCCCCCGCTTGCCGCCTTCCCTCTCACTTCCCTCTCCTGTCCCCTCCCCATTGCTCCCCTCCTCCACCCTGTCTCCAAACACACTCTCCTGCCCTCCTCCCTCCGCTTCTTCCTCTTCCACCCCTTCTTCTCCCTTCTCTCTGTCTTCCCGCCCGCCTGCTGCCAGCCCCAGCTCCCGGCCTTCCACTCCCCGCGCTTGGTCCTGCCCCCTTTCGTCTCGCTCCTCCTCACCATCCCCTTTCCCCACTATGAAACGCATTTGTCCCCGTCTCCCCCTCCGCATCCCCCTCCACCTACTTGGCCTCTCCCCCCCCTGATTGTCTTCGACCTCCAGGCCTTGCTTTCTGGCCCCCTCCGTGAGCCTTGTCGCTCTCTCCAATGCCTCCTTCCTGTGCCCGTCCACCGTTCCGGGTGCCACGATCCACCTCAGCTGCTCCCCTCCCCTGCTGCTGGCCACCCACTCCAATGCCAACCGGATCTATTCCCTGATATCTTCCGCTTCTTCCGCCTCTGCACACCTATCCATTTGCGACTCCAACGCCCCCAGGACGGCCATCTCGCGTACCTCCTCCGTTCTTTCAACCCGTACCTCTTCCACCTCCCGGACCCACCGCATGAGCGGGTGCTCAACCCTTTTCAACGGCGCCGCCGTATACACCACCGCTTGGCGCCTATCCCCCCTGGGTTCCACGACCAACCACGTGTGTCCGTCCTGCAGCAGGTCTGTGACCCCTTGGTCTGCAGCCCCTGTGGCACTCGCCTGTGGGGACACTACTTGTATTGTGTGCCCTTTGGCCCTCCTCCCCGAGGCCTCCTCATAGTCAAGCATGGTCATAACCTTGCGCAAACGGTGCATTTCTGTGTCTGGGTCCCACTCTCCGGCAATGCCTCTGCTGCGACGCACTGTCTCCCCAACGTACAGCGCCATGGCCAGGACCTGCCTCGTGGGCCCCCACACCTCCACCGTTCTGCTCGTGCTGTCCACACACGCCGCTACCTGCGCATCCCGCTGCATCTGCATCCACAGCACCGCCTGTTTTGGCTCCGACTTCTTTGCCGTGAGGATCTGCGCCTTTGCTTGCCTCTCGCCCGCCTCCTGCTCCTCCCCCACTGTTCCGCTCGGACCATCCGCATATCCCACCCACATGTGCTTGACCTGGTGGAAGTACACCAGCGGCGCCCCTTCCTCTTCCCCAATCTGCAGCCACATGGGCCCTTGTCTCCTGGGCTGCCGTACTCTGATCCCATGGTATCCTCCCTTGGGCTCCTGCGGTCCGTCCAGCCTGCAAAGGCACCTGGCCAGCGTGCACTCTGGCCTGCACTTGTCCTCCACCAACTCCGCTCGGGCCTTCAGGTGGTACCTAGCCTTGCTCACCATCTGCCGTACCTCTTCACCCCTACATCCTTTGATGCAGTCTTCCAGCCCTGGCTGCGCCTCTCCATTTCCTATCAAGACATTCTGACCTGCCGTCGCCTTGCCCCTCAGCCTCCGTGCCCACTTCTGCAGCATGTCCTTTCTGTCCCTGCCGTCCCGCAGCATGTCCAACCCTTCCGCCGCTGCCTCCTTCTGGCGCTTCTCCTTTTCTTTATCTGCTCTGTCCAGCTCAGCAGCTTCCGCCCCATCCGCCTTTCCCCTCCCCACCTGGCCCTCGGGATGCAGCGTCTCCCTCCACGTGGGCTCTTCCATCCATTGGATTGCCGGCTGTCCCTCCCAGTGTCCCATGGTGTACACCTGTACCGCCTGTCCCTCCCGGCCCAGTCCAGTCCGGACCTCCATACCCGCCGCCGCTGCTGTGGTGACCACCACGTTTGGGACCAGCACATCGTACTGGTACCTTGCCCCTTGTCCGTGGCGTACCTCGACTTCCACCATCCCCCTGCTTCCCACCCTGTCATCCGGGAGGATGATGTGGACTGCCTGTCTTCTCCACTGTGCCGCCGATGGCCCCTTCGTCGCCACGGGGAATATCGCCTTTGTGTCCTCCCGCGTCATCCATTCTCCTCTGCGGTACCTCGCACGCCGAATGGCCCCCACTGCCCCCATCTCGTGCTCCACTCCTGCCGTCTCCAGCACCCATTCTTCTGCCACCCTGGCAAGGGCCGATATCTCTGCACCCTGCCTCTTACACTCCGGCAGTGGCGCTATACTCTCCATGCCGTCGTTCCCAGGGAATGCGTATTGCCACGTGTCCCCCGTGTGCGGGTGCACATGGTACGTGCGGTTGGCGATGCACGCCGTCCCTTCATCCAGCACCATTTTGATAGCCTCCGCCGCCTTCAGCGTCATCTCCTCTCCGAAGGTATACACCAACCCTTGCCCCCTGTGTCCCTGTGTCGTGGGTGACGGAGTCAATGCCGCCCTAGTGAACTGTGCGCGCACGCTACTCGCCTCATGTCCTCCTCCTGGCAGCTCTCCTCCCCACTCATTCTTGACTGGGACCCCCTCCCCCTGGTCCGCTCGCCACGTCATATGCCAACCCCACCACCGGCGTTCCCCCGCCGCCACCCTGTACCTTCCCTTCCATCCCGGCACCAGCCAAACCGCTCTGTCCGGCCGCATCTGGACCGCTCTCTCTGCCCTTCACCCGTTCCCCACATCCTCCCTGTGCTGCAGCTGCAACACGGCCTCCCTCCCCCCTGTGACCCACACGTCCACCCCCCCTGCCTGCCTCTTCTGCCACTCGCCTTTCCACGTACCCTCTGGCACTTCCATATACTCCATCTCCTGTACTTGCACTGATAGCATCCCTTCCCATGGCGCCCGTAGTTTTCTGTCTGGCGATGTACCCCCCCCACTCCCCTCCTATCCCTCCCGGGACCCTTGTCCCTGGTACCTCCACCTCTCCCCCCCCCTCCTGGATCGGTATTTGATGCACATACCGCCACATGTGCTCCTCCATCCGCTCTCCTTCCCCCCCCCCCCTTCTCCAGACCTTCTTCTGCCAACTCCTCCTCCATTGTCACTTCTGCGTCGCCTTTCCACTCTGTCCCGTCTTCTGCGTCTGCCTCCGCCAATGCCTCTGCGTCTTCTTCCCCCGGGGGTCAGAGCAGCTCGTAGTGTCCCCCTCCTCGTCTGCTCCACAGCAGCGCTGCTGCCGTTCGCTTTCCTTCTCCCACTTCTGCCATCTTCCGATACACCCCCCGCGGTCCCCACTCCTGGTACAGTGCCACTCTGCATCCCTTGCTCTGCGCCCACCTTCGGACTTCACATGCCCCTCCCCATATCTCTCCCCTGTGCACCTTGTCCAGGTACTGATCCCACATTCGCGCTCCCGCATCCCTCATGACTCTCCGCGCCCAGCCCGACTCTGGCGGCCGCGCCATCTCCCCTTCCGTGAGCGCTTTGCGCACCTCTTCTGCTGCTGCCCGCCCTCCTGCTCCGTCCACCGCGCTGAGTGCCCAATACAGGCACTTGCCATCCCCTGGTATGACCTGTCGCCTCGCCCCCTCCGGCATTTCTTCCGGCCATTCCTGTCCCTCTTGTGCACTGTCCAGCACTCTTTGCACCGCCGCCACCACTTCTGCCGCGTCACTCCTTCGACCTCTGACACCCCACAGAACCGCATAGGTTCTTCGCTTGGTCCACAGGATTCCCGCATCCAGCGGGGTTCCTTCCCCATACTCCACCAACTTTCTGTACCCGTTTCCGCTTTTTGTCTCCCTGTAAACCGCCACCTTGTACCCCCCCTCCGCTGCCCATGCCTCCACCTCAGGTGGCCCCCCCATCCTCCTCCCCTGCCTAGTCCGCTCTATGTACCTCTGCCACGATACTTCCTCCTGTGGCAGGCACTCCTTCATTTCTCCCATATTGTGTCTACTCTCCACCCTGGTAGCCACTCCTTGCCTTATCCGCTGTACCTCTTCCTCACTGTTCGGTTTGCCCTCCAGTGCACACAACACCTCCCACAATGTGTTGACATCCTTCCCGTACATGTGCTCTACGAGCACCCCTTCCTCTGCCCTCTCCCTCGCCCCCTCCAATGCACCCTCCCGCCTCTTCCATGCCCATGCCGCCTTGCGTTGCTGTTCCTCTTCGTTCCCCGCTGTACTCCCCACACTCCCCGTTCCACACGTCGACGGCCGACTCTCGCCCGACGCCACACTGTGTCCTCGTTCGCCTCCCGCGCCCACCCTAACCTGTGCCCCCCCGCCCGTGCCTGCTCTTTCCGCCTCTCCTGTTGTACTGCCTTCCCCCGTCTCTTCGTGCTCCCACACCACCTCGTACACTCTCGTCTTCCTCCACAGGATTCCTACCGTCACCCCCTTCTCCCCTCCATACTCCTGTATCCTCCTGTAGCCCTCTTCATCCTTTGTCTCCCGGTACAATTACACTCTGTATCCCTTCTTCAACGCCCACGCCTCAACCTCCGGCAGTCCTCCCATCCTTCACCCTTGAACCAGCTTCCGTACGTAATCCTTCCATCCTGTCCCCCCCTGCGGCAGCAGCTCCCGCATCGCCCCTGCCTGTAACCTCTCCTCGACCGCAGCGACTACCCTTGCTCGCACTTCCTTCGCTTCGGCACTTGTGCCTTGGCCTTCTGCGATAACACTCATAGCTCTCCACAAGGAGTCCACCCCGTCACCCTCCATGCCCTGTGTCACCACTCCCGCATAGATTCGGTCTTGTTCCCCTTCGAACGCTCTTCCACTCCCGGTCCATGCGCATGCCGCTCTTCTCTTTCGTGTCTCACTCCTCGCTCTCTCCATTGACTCCCTGCTCCTTTCGCTGGCCTCCTCTTCGGTCACGTACATTGTGTGTCTCCTGTGTACACAGTGTATGCCTCTCCTCCACTGCCCCTCTTGGCTCCCTTCCTCGTCCCTTCCACCCTCCCCTCTCGCACACCTCGCTTCAGGCGTTAAGACATCCCTGGTGTCCGGGGGTGTTTGTGTTCTTCAATGGCCCCTTGAGGACCTGATGCAAGAGTTCTACCGCCCCAACCCATGTACGATGCTTGTCGTTAAGTGTGCCCTTCGAGCGCCGTTAGTTAACTGGGCGTCTAGCCGCTGGTACTCCTCGGCTGAATCCTTTCCCCACTGCTTTGCCTTCCTTCCTCTCGCCCCCTCTTTGTTTTGTCCCCTGAGTCTCCCCTCCTGCATCATGGCGCTGCCCCTCCCCCTCCCCCCCTCCCTCCATCCATTCCCTCTGCCGTAGCCCCGTCCCGGCCCCTGCGGTCGCTCTTTCCTCCTGCCGTCGCCGTCTCCTCCCCTTGATGCTGCCCCGCACACTCCATACCTTCTCCTGGCGTTGCTGCCTCATGCTTCCGTCCTGGATTTTCCACCCTGGGTGTGTCGCTTCCCTGATGTCCCGGCCCTGCTCCTCCTGGGCGGTGTTCTGGGCCGCCGGTGTGCACGCTCTGTGTGTGGTGTTGCGTGTACGGTCTCCTGGGCCTCCTGGCTCCTGTTCACCGGTGTGCACGCTCTGTGTGTGGTGTTGCGTGTACGGCGTCCTGGGCCTCCTGGCTCCTGTTCACCGTTGTGCACGCTCTGTGTGTGGTGTTGCGTGCACGGTGTCCTGGGCCTCCTGGCTCCTGTTCACCGGTGTGCACGCTCTGTCTGTGGTGTTGCGGGTGCGGTGTCCTCTGCCGCTTGGTTCCTGTTCACCGCTGTGCACGCTCTCTGTGTGGTGTTGTGTGCGCGGTGTCCTGGGCTGCTTGGCTCCTGTACACCGGTGTGCCTGCTTTGGTGTGCTGTGTCGTGTGTACGGTGTCGTGGGCCCCTTGGCTCCGGTTCACCGGTGTGCACGCCTTGTGTGTGGTGTTGTATGTGCGGCGTCCTGGGCCTCCTGGCTCCTGTTCACCGGTGCGCGTGCTCGTTGAGTGCTGCTCGCATGCGTCCTATCCCCCTCCCTCATCCTTGCTTGTTCTTGTGCATGCTCTTCTTGACTGCCCTCCTGCTTTTTCTTGCCGCCGCCGTCTCGTCCTTGTGGCGCCCTTGGCGTTTGCATTCGAGTCTCCGTCTGTGTTAGTCCGCTCTTTCGGCCTCTCCTTCTCCTCTTCCCCCCTGGCTCTTGTCCTCCTTGTCCTCCCTCCCTACCTCACCTTGCTCTTGCCTCTCCTTTCCGCCATCGTGTCCCCTCCGCTCTAGTCTGTTCCTGTCCGGGCTCCATGTGCCCATCCGCCTCTCGTTCTTCTCCTTCTCCTCTCGTATCCCACCTCTTGCTCTTTCTCCTCCCGCTTCGCGTCTTCTCTCCTTCTTGTCCTCCCCCTTCCGTTCCTTGCTCTTGTTCTTGTTCTCCTCTCCGTGTTGCTCCGCCGCCGTCTCCTTCTCCTTGTTTGCTGCCCCGGACCTTCCATTCCCGGGCCCCTTCGTCCCCGGATGTTCCAGTCCAGGTGCGTTGCTTCCCCGGATGTTCCAGTCCGCGGCACCGGGTGCACCCCCGACTTTTTGTCGTATTCCCTCCGTTGCCCCGGACGCTCCAGTCCATGGCACCCGGTTCACCCCCGAAAGATCAAGTCCGGGGGCTCGGACCGTGCGTCATTCCGCCCCGGATGCTCCAATCCGCGGCGTCTTTTTGTCGTATTCTCTCCGTTACCTCGGACGCTCCATTCCGTGGCACCGGGTTCACCCCTGGATGATCCAGTCCGGGGGCTAGTGCCGTGCTTCGTTCCTCCTCGGGTGCTCCAATCCGGGGCGTCTTTTTATCGTATTCTCTCCGTTGCCTCGAACGCTCGAGTCCGTAGCACCGGGTTCTCCCCCGGACGATCCAGTCCGGGGGCTCGGGGTGTGCTCCACTCCGCCCCGGATGCTCCAATCCTGGGCGTTTTTTTATTGTATTCTCTCCGTTGCCTCGGACGCTCCAGTCCGTGGCACCTTGTTCACCCCCGGACGATCCAGTCCGGGGGCTAGTGCCGTGCGTCATTGCACCCTGGATGCTCCAATCCGGGGCCTCTCTTTATCGTATTCTCTCCGTTGCCTTTGATGCTCTAGTCCGTGGCACTGGGTTCACCCCCGGACGATCCAGTCCGGGGGCTAGTGCCGTGCTTCAGTCCGCCTCGGATGCTCCAATCCGGGCCGTCTTTTTATCGTATTCTCTCCGTTGCCCCGGACGCTCCAGTCAGTGGCACCGGGCTCACCCCCGGACGATTATCCGGGGGCTAGTGCCGTGCTTCATGCCGCCCCGGATGCTCCAATCCGGGCCGTCTTTTTATCGTATTCTCTCCGTTGCCTCGGATGCTCCAGTCCGTGGCACCGGGTTCACCCCCGGACGATCCAGTCCTGGGGCTACTGCCGTGCTTCATTCCGCCCCAGATGCTCCATTCCGGGGCGTCTTTTTGTCGTATTCTCTCTGTTGCCTCGGAAGCTCCAGTCTGTGGCACCAGATTCACCCCCGGATGATCCAGTCCGGGGGCTAGTGCCGTGCTTCATTCCGCCCCGGATGCTCCAATCCGGGCCGTCTTTTTATCGTATTCTCTCTGTTTCCTCAAATGCTCCAGTCCGTGGCACCGGGTTCACCCCCGGACGATCCAGTCCGGGGGCTAGTGCCGTGCTTCATTCCGCCCCGGCCGCTCCAATCTTGGCCGGCTTTTTATCGTATTCTCTCCGTTGCCTCGGATGCACCAGTCCGTGGCACCGGGTTCGACCCCGGACGATCCAGTCCGGGGGCTAGTGCCATGCTTCATCCCGCCCCGGACGCTCCAATCCGGGCCCTCCTTTTATCGTATTCTCCCTGTTGCCTCGGATGCTCCAGTCCATGGCACTGGTTTCACCCCTGGACGATCCAGTCCGGGGGCTAGTGCCGTGCTTCATTCCTCCCCGGATGCTCCAATCTGGGGCGTCTTTTTGTCGTATTCTCTCTGCTGCCTCGGACGTTCCAGTCCGTGGCATTGGGTTCACCCCCGGACGATCCAGTCCGGGGGCTAGTGCCGCGCTTCATTCCGCCCCTGATGCTCCAATCCGGGGCGTCTTCTTATCGTAATCTCTCCGTTGCCTCGGACGCTCCGGTCCGTGGCACCGGGTTCACCCCCGGACGATCCAGTCCTGGGGCTAGTGCGGTGCTTCATCCCGCCCCGGATGCTCCAATCCGGGCCGTCTTTTTATCGTATTCTCTCCGTTGCCTGAAATGCTCCAGTCCGTGGCACCGGTTTCACCCCCGGACGACCCAGTCCGGGGGCTAGTGCCGTGCTTCATTCCGCCCCGGACGCTCCAATCCGGGCCGTCTTTTTATCGTATTCTCTCCGTTGCCTCAGATGCTCCAGTCCGTGGCACCGGGTTCACCCCCGGACGATCCAGTCCGGGGGCTAGTGCCATGCTTCATCCCGCCCCGGACGCTCCCATCCGGGCCGTCTTTTTATCGTATTCTCTCCGTTGCCTCAGATGCTCCAGTCCATGGCACCGGGTTCACCCCCGGACGATCCAGTCCGGGGGCTAGTGCCATGCTTCATCCCGCCCCGGATGCTCCAATCCGGGGCGTCTTTTTGTCGTATTCTCTCTGCTGCCTCGGACGTTCCAGTCCGTGGCATCGGGTAAAGAAGGTCCCTACCAGGACCGGCCCCCGCTGTGCCCCTTCCGCCTGTAACCCCTGCCGATTTGTTCCTGATCAACGATTGCATTGTTCAAAGTCCAAGGTTCCAAATCCAAAAATATAGAAAATAAAATCCTCCTTCAACCCTGAATGGCAACCAGATCCCACAAATACAGCAATAACCCAATTCACAATCCAAATCAGGCTGCGGGCTTTCGTTCAGCACACCGGTCGTCCCACGGTGGCGGGCATGTACAAGAATTGCACCAAGGAAGAAAGCCCTGGAATTGGCATATGAACACAAATAAAGCAAAGTTGGGGGAAGAGGTAAACCTACACATTCACAGCCATAAACCCCTCATTCCCTGGACTCAAGACCTTCCCTTGACTCACCAACATATTGCCCTGAACCAGGTCAAATGAGATGGCTGAATGCCATGTGTCACAAGTCAATACACAAACCCCAAAAATGTGTTCACTCCCAAGCCTATAAATCCTAGCCCAATGGGGGAGATGGCGTGTCATGACCTAGGATGGCACTCAGGACCATGCCTTACCCTGACATAACCTTGGTTGGACTTGGAGTCGATTGGGCTTGGAGATATGCCCCATGAGTTTGAACTCATAACATGCCAAAAAACTGCCAATTCACACCATATTGGCCATATATCAAATATATGCTCAAAATTGAGATTACCACTTATCCGAAGGCTCAGAGCATGCATTGAAATCGAAGTCCAGTATTCATGGAGGATAGAGACCAAATGCCAATGCCCTTGTACATCCCCACTTTACCCTCGAAACCCCTTCGGATATGGGCGCCACGCACTGCCCAAGTCAGCCCATGATCTTGAGACCAATTCTTGTGATCCTTCGTGCGCCAAGCCAAATGGAGTACGCGATCCGGCATATGGTGGTGTTCACCTCCAAAGCATACGCCAACATATGAACAACATACCATGGTTGGACTCTCCATAGGCTTCTTGCTGTTTGCCGATCAGGTAAGTACACAAAATGCAAAAATGAGCAAAAATTGAGGTAAAAAACATGAAATTATGACCAAATACAAAGTTGTCATGATAGTATATCTCTATGCTCACCCATGATATCCGCTCATGGTTCAATACACAAATGATTGGAACCATTTGCGAACAAATCCCCCACTTGGATCCCCAATCAGGCGCATGGAGATACCTTCGCCACTCATATCTACATGCCCCATGAAAATGGGAGTGCACTCATGGATCTCTTTGCCAAACATACCATGAGCAATACATACGCGGTAGACTTAGTCTAGCGCTTTGAATTCCACAATTTGGACATGGGCAGGGCCCTTGTCACGTGTGGCTCCCCATCTCTTCGGCCACACGAAGATATATAACATGGGCGTGAGCATATCGAGACATATACCATGCAAATAAAACATACCCTCAAAAGTGGCTCCCACCATGATATGCCATGTCCCTCCATGGACATAACTCCACGTTAAAAATGCGTAGGAACCCAAAAAAAGTATCTATGCAACCCCAACACTCATGCGGTACACTCGAAAGTCGCATTAAAATATTCGGTTGCACGGTCCAAGAGTTATATCTCACTTTATATCTCTTGACCATTATCCCTTGCAACAGCGAGCATGTGTACGCACCAGAGGCGTTTGATGGTCCCTACATTAAGTTGAGACCAAGGCGCTTGCAACGCAACCTTCCTTATTCTTTTTCCTCACACTCCCTTGTAGATATGGCCCTTCAAAGTGGTCCCACGATTCACTTTTGTTTCCCTTATATCTCCAAGTCAAATGGGTGGCAAGTATAAGGGAAACCTGATTCGGGCATAGGGAAAAGAGTATGACCACTCGAAGAAGACCAAATCAAGTGCGGCGATGTCGAAGTCGAAGATCCGATTTCGACATCGCGAAAAATTCAGAATAAAATTTCGAGTGCATATTTAGCAATTTGCGGAAGCAACGAACCCTTTGCTGATGAAATCTGGCCCTTCATCGGGGTTTCTGCCAAAATATCTGGAAATAACAGTTAACCAAAGGGTTAACGCAAAATGGCGAGCCAACTGACGGTCGCCGATACATTGACCATCAGAACGAAAGGCTGAAGAATTACGGAAACATTATGATAATAAAACCCTGTTGATTCCTGATATTCCGATATATAAATCTCCGCTGGCGGCGCCTCGGTACTGAATGTGGCCGCTCGTAGCCGGAATGGCCAAACCTATCACACTATCACATCGGGTTAGTTCAGGTGGATGGGAGAGTATGATATCAGCCAATGGCGGGTTGCCGGCACATGGATACACACCGAAAATTACCCCAAGATGGCCACAGGGGTCCGAACAGGCTTCACCCCCCTTCTCAGAGCGTTGTTACCGCTCGGAAGTCATTGAAGGAAGGACGGGAGGACCCCAATGGGCTCCAACCCCCCCCCCATGTCCCACGGACACATGGAGGCCCCACACACGTCGTAGGCGTCCCCCATGCCCCAAGGGAGGGGTGAGGACACTGATAATCGGTGCCCTACGCCATATCCGGTCTCCTCTTGATCTACAACATGGACCAAGGGGATCAAAGATGGAAAAACGTCGTCGGTCGACCTCAAAAGGTATACCACAATGAAATATATATGTGGAGATCGAGTGAAGGGGGTATATGGCCGATCAAGGCCGAAAAATCCCCAGATGAACGCCCTCACTCATCTCCCCAATCACAGAAACAAACAAAATGCCAAAGGGGAACCATTATGGTGCTACAGCAGCTACCAAGTGGACCAACACGTCCTTGACATCCAAAGAAATGTTCTTTTTCCTCAGGTAGTCCATCCAGACCGTGGTGTACCTCGGCACAAAACTGCTCGGAGGCTCCGACGAATCCCTGGATGCGGCGAAACCCTTCCAACAGACATTATATAGCCTACCCCCAGGCGTCCCCGGGTCCAGCTTGTCCGCCAGGATCTTCTCGGCGGTGAAGTCGTCGTCCTCACCCTCGTCGTCCGAGTCCACATCGCCGGCCGTGAACTCGAAGGTGACGGGACGTCCGCTGGGGTCTGGTGCTCGGGGACGAAGCTGGGTGTGGTCGCGGTCCAGGATCTTGTTATCCCCCACACGAACCGCATACACATCCTGTCCGACCTTCCGCACGATCACCCCCGGCACATACCAAGATGCCTGCCGATGCCTGGACAGGACATCCTTGTGGTGCCGCTCCACCCACACGGTGTCTTGGAGAGCATACTTCTGGACCTTCCCTTGCTTGAAGTACTTGGCCCTCTTGTCATGCCCGTCCTGAAGTGCCTTGCACACCTTGGCTGCCGTGTCGTCCGCCTCAGCCATCATGGCACTCGCATCCCGGGCCACTTTGCCATGGCCCATCCACGGGAGAGTGCGTGACACTCGATCCCGTAGGAACAGGATGCGATGGGGCGACAGTCCAGTGGGCCCCAGAAGGTCGTGATACGCTTGGAGTACTCTCCACAGCGAATTGTACCAATTCCGGCCCGGTTCGTCGATGTGCAGCTGGCGGAACTTATGGAACATCTGCCGCCCGGCCACCTCAGCACGGCCATTGGACCGGCTGTGGTATGCCACGGTCTTGGCGTGCCGAATCCCTATGTGCTTGCACATCGTCTTGAACCACGTCCCCACGAATTGACTGCCCCGATCGCTGCAGATGACAGCTGGGACATTGAAAATCGTCAGCCAATGCCTGATCATGGCATTAGCGACGGTCTTGGCCTGCAGCCCCACTCCATGCTTGTCCTTCTTGTCCTTCTTCTTGGACTTCTTGCCCGGGACTGCCACGATATACCCGCTGTGCCTATCCACCGCCAGGAGGACACAGTCGTAGGTCTCTACGTCCACGGTGACCTCAGGCATGGCGAACACATCCATGGCCACGGACCGCATAGGGGCCTCCGGTATAGCCGTATACACCGGGTTGCCCGCTGTGGAGTGGTTGGGGCTCTTCGTGGCCCGACACACGGCACAGTCGCTGCAGTACCTATCCAGGATGGCGTAGTACCCCGGAGGGAACTTGGAACGCCACTCCAATGTCCTGCTGCATCTTGTCTCGGCCAGGGTGCATGAGCTGGGCGTTGTGCCAATGGTCAATGAGCTCCTCTACTCGTTTTCTCGGGCACCAGCAGCTTGTCCTTGAGGAACAACTTGTCCCCATCCTCGGTCAAGCCCTCAGGCCACTCGTCGTCCGACGGGGCACTCACGGCATTCCAGTACTTGCTCCAGTGCTAGGATGCCGCGTAGTCATCCGACCAGTCCTCTGTGAGCACTGACCTGACTAGCTCTACAGGGGCCACCATCCACTGCTCGAGGGTTTCCTCTCGAATAGCCTGGACGCGGGCACCCCGGAACTTGGCCAGGTCCGTACGGTTTGCCATCACCACAAAGCACTTGACCCCCTCTTGCTCCATGACCTTCTCCATCTCGATGATGCGCTTGGCCTCCTCGGTTTCCTCGGCGTCCCCATGGCTGGATATGTCAATCCAAGCCTTGCCCGCGGGGTAGGCCCATCGACTGAGGCAATCTGCCACAGTGTTGTCCTTCCCGAGGACGTATACGACGCTGAGGTCGAACTTGGCGAACGTCTCGTGCCACCGGGCCCTCCTTGCCGCCGGTCCCGAGGGGGTGTCGACGTGCTCCTTGTGCCAGCTCTGCAAGGACTGATGGTCTGTACATACCACCAGCGGTTGCAATCCGATGTGGCCAGACCACTTCCTGAGCGCACAAACAACGGCGTACGTCTCCTTCTCCCTCGCGGTCCAGGTGCGGCGTTGGCCCTCGGCCAGGATCCGACTCCAAAACACCACGGGTACGTGTGACCCGTCGTCCCGGATCTGCTCGAGAAGTGCCCCTACAGCATAGTCCGAGGCGTCCGTCCGTAGCACGAACCCCTTGTCCGCGTCCACCAAGAATAGCCCCAACTGCCCCAGGAGTCGCTCCTTCAGGCTGTTGAACGCATCCTCAGCCTCAGGGGTCCAGGCAAGCTTCTTCTTGCTTCCCTTCCGGCCGTCGAACTTCCCCACCTGTAGCATCTTGTGCAGCGGCCCCGAGAGTTCTGCATACATCCGGACATAGCCTGAATAGTAATTGCAGAACCCCATGAAGGACCGGAGTTCGCTGATGGTCTGGGGCTTCTCCCAGTGGTGCAGGGACGCCAGCTTCCCAGGCATGGGACGGCGTTGCCCATGACCAACCACGTGACCCGCCAACTCCACTTCCTTCACGAAGAGTGAGGCTTTGGTGGGCTTGCACACCATGTTGTGCTTGTCCAACTCGCTGAGCACTCGGCGCAGATCCTTCTCATGCGCGTCGATGAGCTCATCCTCAGTCATGTTCTCCGTGCCGGACCCGATGATGATGTCATCCACGAAGAGATCGGCACAGTCCCGGACAGGACCAAGTAGGTCCTCCATCATGCGCTGGAAAGCGGCGTTGCCATTCTTGGTGCCCATAGGCACCACTTTCCACTGCATGGGCCCCAGTGGCGTCGACATCGCCGTGCAGGGCCTGGAGTCCAGGTGAAGCGGCATCTGGTGATAACCATGTTTCAGGTCCAACACCGTGAAAATCCGCTTTTTCTGTTGTTTTTGGAGGATGGAGTCGATCAGGGGAAGCGAGTACGAGTCGTGCTCGGTCTGCTCGTTCAAACCTCTGTAATCAACCACCAACATCCACTCGCCCTTCTCCTTCTTGGGCACGATGAAGGCTGGGCTGGCCCACTCACTGTCGGAGGGTTCGATCCATCCCCGCTCAATGAACTCGGCCAACAGCTTCTTCATGGCCTCGGCCCAATCGCCCTGAAGTTGGTACTCCCGATGACGATACATCTTGAGGTTCGGCTTCAGCTTGATCTTCGCTGTGCCAAACCTCCCACGATCTGGAGGGTTCTTGTTGGCGACGCCACTGAATAGCCGCGGATAGGCCTTGATCAACCTCTCCTTCAGCTCGGCGACCTTCGGGTTGTCCTGGGCCTCTTCAGCCGCTTGCTTCGGTATCGATACAACCGACCGCACTGCGGTATAGGCCTCTTCTGGGTCCGATTCCGACTTCTCCTCGTCCGATATGCCGTCTTCATCGTCGTGGGGAGCTCTTCCCACCGAAAATCTGCGGAAATTTGCGGCCTCGGGCTGGTGATTGTCGCTATCGGCACCCATTCTTGGAAAATCCCATGTTGGTGGGTCCGACCCAACCGGACCATCGTATTGGTCCGCGATGTGATCCATGACCCTCGCCACGAACTCGTCTTTCTCGTACTTGCCGGTGACCAACATCTTGTCATCCCACCAATGCGGAGATGTGACCATGGCCCGCCTCTTCGTGGCTGCCACACGGTCGTGCATCCCCATCTGAATGTAGTTGACGACGTCGTCGATCTCGGCGTGGGACAGGACGTCCATGCCATCAATATGCTGATCCGTCCCCTCCTTGGGCTCAAACATGACCTTCATGGGCACCGCCTCCACCCTACGGATGAATGCTTCATCACCTGTGGGCTGGGCTTGCGCCCCAGCCACCGGGAAAGCCTTGGTACCCCACGCTTGACCCAGGGAGGGCATTGATACACCCTTGGCGTCAATGAACAACTCCTCCTCTGGCCCGAATGACATCTCGTTCAGGGTGATGGAGTCCAGCGTCGACTTGAGACCCTCCAGCGGACATGGGGTGGATCCTATGCCGGTTATGACCAGGATCCCCTTCGCCCTATCCGCGATGATATTCTCCACCGTACGTCTGGTATTGCCCAGGGAGCCATGCATGCCAATACATGGGCCCCCACTCCTTCAAACCCTAATGCCTGTGCCAGGCTGAGTCTCCTCGATGCCAATGCCTCCTACACTTCCGCAGAAGCGGGGCATCCCGGGAAGCGAAGACGTCCGTCTCGGGCGCTTCGGCTCCCAGCGTCTGGACCATCCTGTCATACACCTGTGGCGCCATTCCATACTCCGTGAGCTGAACTCCGCGGTCTCCTCTGGACTTGGCACCCACAGCTTGCACCGCTCGGACGATCCGATCCTCTTCTTCAGCATTCCATTGGGATGATCCGCATGTATAGTCCGTGGACAGCCATGTTAGGCATTCATCATCCTCCCGGACCAGCGTTGCACGATGGGGAAGGGCTCCAATGGCATTTGCCACCATGAAGTCATACCCCATGATCATATCCCAATCGGTAATGTCGGCCACATAGAAGTTCCCGGATAGAGTGCTTCTCTTCGCCTGATCAGGGCGGTTCAAGCGCTCATGCTCCCAGAATTCCATACTGATGGTGGCCTCATGCGTGCCGCCACCCATGATCTCTCCGTTGGCGACCTTCAGGCGCACCGGTCTCCGGCTGGGCTGCAGGATTTCCTCCTTGAACAACCCTCTCCGGACCAGGCTCACCTGGGCACCCGTATCCACTAACACATCCACCACCTCCTCCTCTCGTCCACACCGTACTCGCACTTTCAAGTGCAACTGCCGCTCGTCGCCATGAGGTGTATGGACGACTCTCACGGCATGCAACTCTAGCACGTCTGGGTGCATCAGGACTTCAAGGGTATGGTCACGGATGGTGTAGATCTTGGGTTGGTCCTGCCCGTCCACGGGGCTCTCCGTGGTCGCTCCTTCCTTCTTGCCAGGTCCCGTACCCACATGTACTTCCCTTGGCAGGGCGCTCCAGGGGTTGGGAGTGGCGAAACTCAGTGGTTTTGGCTCTTCTTGAGCCTTCTTCGGCACCCGATGTGCCTTCGCTTTCTCTGGGATTCCACTGATTTTCGGAGGAGAGACCTCCGAGGTCCCACTCCCGTGGGGGCTCCTCTAGACTTGGCTTCCTGCAGCCCCTTCCGGCTGCGATCCGCCAGGACTTTGTCCACCACGTTGCTGGGCTTTGAGTTCCTCCAATGTCCTCAACATGTCCTCAGCAACCTCCCCGATTGATCTCACTCGTCGGTCTTGGCCAGGTCCACCACCATAGCCTCTTCCTCCGCCTTTCCCTTGGCCTTTGCCTTGGCCTTTTCCCCCGTCTCCGCCCTTCGCCTTCCAATCGGAAATCCGCTGCTCCTTGGGCTTCTTCTCGGGGTGGGCGGCGAAGTAGGCCTTCTTGTCCGCCTCATACACCTTGAACTGACGGTGGTCTTGTGCATGGTTGTTTCCCTTGCCATAACAGACCCAGCACCCGTCGTGCTGAGACCTGTACTCCCGGAACGAGAGCGGTGGGTTCCCGATCCTCCTTGGCGCTCTGCTCTTATTGGGTCCGACCTGGCTCCATCTGGACCTATCCTGCCAATGGTTCTTCACGTTGTGCGCCACAAACGCGAAGAAGTGGGCCTCCTCATGATCCTCCCGGGACCCGGTCCAGTGATCTTGGCCACTTCCACCACCATCCTCCGCGGAGTTGGCCGTGTCCTCCTGGATCTCCCGATGATGGCGGTCTTCTCGGTGGCCTCGTTGTCCATGACCATGTCGATCCTGCACGTGGGCCTCGTTCTTCGCATTGAGCTTCAACTCCACCTTATGTACTTCACGATCTCGTCAAGGCTCATGCGGGCGAAGATGACTTGCATCCTCAGCGGCTCCCTGCGCCTCCACTCCACGTTGTTGAGGCGCAACAACCTTTGCCCCATGGAGTCTCCAAACACCTCCACGTACACGGCGTTCTTCAGTCCCAACATCCGGTTGGGTTCGCCCAGGTTCCTCCTGAAGAACTCCATGATACCCGCATGGGTATCCTCCGCCGCCATGATCCTCACCGCCACCCGCTTCTTGGCGCGCTTCTTCTCCTCGTCCTCCACTCTCCTCTTCCAGTTGCCGGGGAGGACGTCCTTCACCAAGTGGCGGATCTCACTGGCCTCGTTCCAGTCTTCCACCAGCTTGAGGCATCTGCGGTACTTCCGCAGATACCGGTTCCACTCCCGGACCCGCAACTCACCGCGGTCCAGCGGCAGTGGAATGCACCACAAGTCCTCCAGCTTCTGGTTCGGAGCGTCCACCCGCTCCTCATCCTCCAACCACTGGAGGCAGGCCTGCTCCGTACGGATCAATCCTTCCCGGATCTGATCCCGCAGCTCCTCCTTCAGGTCCTGCGCCAACCGGTGTGGGAATGTCCGGCATACCCACTTGTCCCGCGGCGCTCCCCGCATCTCGCCGACGAGCTCCTCGGCGAGTTCCTCCCAGTCCAGGATGAAGTCATCCAGGTTGGAGGGGTTGCCATCGTAGTAGGGGATTTTGATTCCCCTGAAGTCGTCAATCCTGATGGCGTCTCCGACGTCTCCAGCCACCACTCCACCGAGACGGATACCACCTGCGGCCGGGGGGTGTGAGTACACTCCCCGTACATCCCTCTCCTCCATGGCGTGCGGTCCAGTTGGGCCTGAACCCATGGGGTTTGGAATGCGGGAAGGATTTGCTCCATCGGCCGTCCATATCCCTGTATTGGGGTCCTTCGCCCACAGGTTTCCGCCTGGATGACCTCGACCATGTCCGTCGGCGCTTCCCATGGTTCGCCCCTGCATAGTCTGGCTCTCGATCTTCTCTTCCTCATAAACTACCATATTCGTCGTGATCGGTACATCCTGGGCGGCATGGGACATCTGTACCGTCAGGCCCCTCGGGTCCGTGGTTACATGCCCTTCCCGCATGGACCCAGCCGGTGCCGTGTGTTCCCCGAGGGTCTTAACCCGCTCCGCCAGCTCTGCCGCGGCCGGCTTTGCCGGGAGCTCCGGACCCGAGGCGAGGGGCTGTAGCTCCTCTAGCCTTTTCAGGCGTCCTGACATGTCCTCCACGAGGTGGAGGAGGCTGTCCACCACTCGCTGCTGCTTCTCCAGGGCCAGCTCCAGATTTTCCCGGTACCGGTCCCGTTCCGCTCGCAGCTCCTCCATGTCTTTCTCCGCGGCCGACTGGTCATCCAGGATCCCGGCGACGTCTTCCTCTAGACCGTCCTTCGCGTTGTCCAGGCGGTCTAGGCGATGCACGATGGCGTCCATCCCCATCTTTGGGTACTTGCCCATGAGGAAGGACACGTGCTCGCGGTGGCACGCAGCGTGCTTTCCGCCAGATTCAGCGCATCTCGCGGTTCCCGGCACCTCGGACTCATCGCCCATGGGCGTATCGCCTATGGCATCCGTCTCCGGTCCCGTGTGTCGGGGCACAGGTGCCGTCCGGGCCCTGGCTGGCCTCTACAAGCCCCCGGCGTCGTGCTTCAGGGCGTGCTCGGGGGCTGTATTCGCCCTGGCGATCGGCGCAGACATCTTCGACTCCGAAGGTGGCTCGTAGGCTGTCCCATAGCCCTCGGAGTGCCCCTCGGATTCCCACAGCCTGACCGGGCTGGGGTCCGTGTCCATAGCCCCGGCGTCCCCTGCCGCGGACTTGGGTGACCCGCGCTTCCGGTAGCGCCGGGCCCGTCCTCCACTGCTGCCTGAATGGCAAGCCTCATCAGAGTCCTCCGCGGCGGAGCGGAGGTTGCATGCCTTTCGGCAGCGACGCTCACACATGGAGACCAGGTCCTCCATGTCACGTCCTCACCTTCCCGAATGTCGTACTTCTCTTCGGGCTTCAACTTCCGGAGTTCGCCATGCTCTTGAACGTCTCGGTTCTTCTATGGCTCCAATCTCCGGCGTGGTCTCCACCGAGTCCACAATACGCACCCGGGGCGTACTTGGGCAGGGCTCATAAGGGCCCAAGTCCCCGGGTCGGCGGTTGGTAGGGGCAGCAGGTAAGCCTCTGCTACCATAAAGAAGGTCCCTACCAGGACCGGCCCCCGCTGTGCCCCTTCCGCCTGTAACCCCTGCCGATTTGTTCCTGATCAACGATTGCATTGTTCAAAGTCCAAGGTTCCAAATCCAAAAATATAGAAAATAAAATCCTCCTTCAACCCTGAATGGCAACCAGATCCCACAAATACAGCAATAACCCAGTTCACAATCCAAATCAGGCTGCCGGCTTTCGTTCAGCACACCGGTCGTCCCACGGTGGCGGGCATGTACAAGAATTGCACCAAGGAAGAAAGCCCTGAAATTGGCATATGAACACAAATAAAGCAAGGTTGGGGAAAGAGGTAAACCTACACATTCACAGCCATAAACCCCTCATTCCCTGGACTCAAGACCTTCCCTTGACTCACCAACATATTGCCCTGAACCAGGTCAAATGAGATGGCTGAATGCCATGTGTCACAAGTCAATACACAAACCCCAAAAATGTGTTCACTCCCAAGCCTATAAATCCTAGCCCAATGAGGGAGATGGCGTGTCATGACTTAGGGTGGCACTCGGGACCATGCCCTACCCTGACATAAGCTTGGTTGGACTTGGAGTCGATTGGGCTTGGAGGAATGCCCCATGAGTTTGAACTCATAACATGCCAAAAAACTGCCAATTCACACCATATTGGCCATATATCAAATATATGCTCAAAATTGAGATTACCACTTATCCGAAGTATTCATGGAGGATAGAGACCAAAGGCCAATGCCTGTGTACATCACCACTTTACCCTCGAAATCCCTTCAGATATGGGCGCCACGCACTGCCCAAGTCAGCCCATGATCTTGAGACCAATTCTTGTGATCCTTCGTGCGCCAAGCCAAATGGAGTACGCGATCCGGCATATGGTGGTGTTTAACTCCAAAGCATATGCCAACATATGAACAACATACCATGGTTTGGACTCTCCAAAGGCTTCTTGCTGTTTGCCGATCAGGTAAGTACACAAAATGCAAAAATGAGCAAAAATTGAGGTCAAAAACATGAAATTATGACCAAATACAAAGTTGTCATGATAGTATATCTCTATGCTCACCCATGATATCCGCTCATGGTTCAATACACAAATGATTGGAACCATTTGCGAACAATTCCCCCACTTGGATCCCCAATCAGGCGCATGGAGATACCTTCGCCACTCATATCTATATACCCATGAAAATGGGAGTGCACTCATGGATCTCTTTGCCAAACATACCATGAGCAATACATACGCGGTAGACTTAGTCTAGCGCTTTGAATTCCACAATTGGGACATGGGCAAAGCCCTTGTCACGTGTGGCTCCCCATCTCTTCGGCCACGAGAAGATATTTAACATGGGCGTGAGCATATCGAGACATATACCATGCAAATAAAACATACCCTCAAAAGTGGCTCCCACCATGATATGCCATGTCCCTCCATGGACATAACTTCACGTTAAAAATGCGTAGGAACCCAAGGAAAGTATCTATGCAACCCCAACACTCACGCGGTACACTCGAAAGTCGCATTAAAATATTAGGTTGCACGGTCCAAGAGGTATATATCACTTTATACCCTCTTGACCATTATCCCTTGCAACAGCGGGCATGTGTACGCCCCGAAGGCGTTTGATGCTCCCTAAATTAAGTTGGGACCAAGGCGCCTGCAACGCAACCTTCTTTATTCTCTCTTCTCACACTCGCTCGTAGATATGGCCCTTCAAGGTGGTCCCACGATTCACTTTTGTTTCCCTTATATCTCCAAATCAAATGGGTGGCACGTATACAGGAAACCTGATTGGGGCATAGGGAAAGGAGTATGACCACTCGAAGAAGACCAAATCAAGTGCGGCGATGTCGAAGTCGGAAATCCGATTTCGACATCGCGAAAAATTCAGAATAAAATTTCGAGTGCATATTTAGAAAATTGCGGAAGCAACGAACCCTTTGCTGATGAAATCTGACCCTTCATCGGGGTTTCCGCCAAAATATCTGGAAGTAACAGTTAACCAATCGGTTAACGCAAAATCGCGAGCCAACTGACGGTCGCCGATACGTTGACCATCAGAACGAAAGGCTGAAAAATTACGGAAACATTATGATAAGAAAACCCTGTTGATTCCTGATATTCCGATATATAAATCTCCGCTGGCGGCGCCTCGGTACTGAATGTGGCAGCTCGTAGCCGGAATGGCCAAACCTATCACACTATCACATCGGGTTAGTTCAGGTGGACGGGAAAGTATGATATCAGCCAATGGCGGCTTGCCGGCACATAGATACACACCCCAAGTGACGCCAAGATGGGGGTCTGAACCGGCTTCACGGGTTCACCCCCGGACGATCCAGTCCGGGGGCTATTGCCGCGCTTCATTCCGCCCCGGATGCTCCAATCCGGGCCGTCTTTGTATCGTATTCTCTCCGTTGCCTCGGACGCTCCAGTCCGTGGCACCGGGTTCACCCTCCGACGATCCAGTCTGGGGGCTAGTGCCGTGCTTCATTCCGCCCCAGAAGCTCCAATCCCGGTCGTCTTTTTGTCGTATTCTCCCCGTTGCCTCGGACGCTCCAGTCCGTGGCACCGGGTTCACCCCCGGACGATCCAGTCCGGGGGCTCGGGCCGTGCTCCAACCCGCCCCGGATGCTCCAATCCGGGGCGTCATGTATCTTTCTCTCCTTGCTGACTTCGGTGTTTGCGTGCGCGGTGCATTGGTGTTTTTTTTTCCGCGCGCCCATCGTCGTTGCTCCTCCCCCGCTCTCCCCGCTCCGCTTTGCTTTCTCCGCCCTTTGCCCTCCCTCTCCGCCCCTGTTTCTCTCTTCCCGTGCTCCCTTTCACTCCCTCTGTGGTGGCTTTGCTGGGGCACGCACTCGAGCTCCTAGTGTCTACGCGCGCATGATGCTATGTTTTGGGGCGGGCATACACGTTCATTCATCTTCTTCCTTTCCTGCCTGCTTTTTGTTCTCCTGCATCGTTCCTCTTCCCGTCCCGTCCCTTGTCTCATGCACTTTGTGTTGCCTTTGCCTACCTCTTGTCCTCTCCTCTTTGGTTTGTTTGGGGCACGCACACAAGCTCCTACTCCTACGCATGCAGTTTGCCACCATTCTCATCTTCCATTCAATCATTCGTTATGCACTCTTGCCGCACGCTATTTATGTGTGACACCACGTGTAGACACGGTGGGGAACGCTGCGGCGAACTCGCTTCTTGCATTGGACTACCCTCACCATCGGCATTACCAGCGGCACCATCACCCGGTGCATCACTTACAGCACCCTGGCCATCGGCATCAGCAACGGTACCATCACCCGTTGCATCACCTGCAGCACCGTCACCTTTGGCGTCACCAGCGGCACCATCACCTGTTGCTTCACCTGCAGCACCCTCACCTTCGACATCACCTGCCGCACCAGCACCCTTTGCAATACCTGCAGCACCCTCACAATTGCCATCACCAGCCACACCATCACCCGTTACATTACCTTCAACACGCTCACAATTAGCATCGCCAGCGCCACCATCCCCCATTGCATCACGTGCAGTACCCTCACCATCCGCAAAACCAGCGGCACCATCACCAGTTGCATCACCTGCAGCACCCTCACCTTCGCCATCACCAGCGGCACCATCACCCGTTGCATCACCTGCAACACCGTCACCATCGGTATTACCAGCCTCACCATCACCCGTTGCATCACCTGCAGCACCTCACCTTCGCCATCACCAGCGGCACCCTTGCCCGGTGCATCACCTACAGCACCCTCACCATCGGCATCACCAACGGCACATATCCCCTGTTGCATCACCTGCAGCACCGTCACCATCGGCATCACCAGATGCACCATCACCCGTTGCATCGCCTGCAGCACCCTCACCATCAACATCACCAGCCGCACCATCGGGCCATTGCATCACCTGCAGCACCCTCAGCAGTGGGATCACTAGCTCACCAGCTGTCAACAGGCCACAAGAAACCACCCCCACAAGCACCACAAAAGGCCACGGGACACCCCACGGCCGGCTGAGACCCACCGCAGAAGGAGGGCACACCGAGGCACAACACGCGGCCCGAGTCTGAACACCCCCTGACCCCCCGAGCCACAAGGCAGCAGCAAACACCCCGAGCACGGCCAGCTGACCGCACTAAGACACGCAAGACCCACACGCCAGATGACAAACCAAGCACCAGCGAACCCCGACCGGCACCCTGCCACGATGAGGAACGCCGCCGCTGACGGCAACACCAGGTAGCCGGGTAGCGCACCACCAGAAAGGCAGTCCAAAACGCACCACCACAAGCACCCGAACCCCAGCCCACGACTTGAACCCCGCCCCGGGGTGGCCGCGCGGAAAGAAGAACAACGTACCAGCCTCGGGGATCAGAAGTCACGGGAGACAGCACAGCGAGCACGCCACCACCCACGCCCACCGCTCACCCCACTGTACACTGCCCCGCAACACAGTAGCCACACCGTCCCCCCAGTTCCCCCGACAGGACGTGCGCTGGAGCCCACTGCCCGTGGGACGACGACTATGACGTCCTGCCGGCCATCCAACACCTACTGGCAGCCCTGACCCCACGCCCGTACACCCGCTAGCAAGCTCTTGGCCCGCAGGAGCCCGACCACAACATGCAGTTCCGCGCCGTATCCCCAGAAGCCACCGAAGACCACCAAGAGGAGTAGCAGCAGAAGGGACCCGACTGCACCGCAAAGCCCTCACCGCTCCCGCTGCCCAGTGACATCTACACCACATTGGCCAGCACGCTAGCCCAACCTACGGACGCCGAGCAGTACTACCAACACATCCTTCAAGAACTCCGAGCAACCCACACGACCCAGCCATACACTCAATCGAGGTATATGGCCCAGGAAACGGAGACGGTGGTGGTAGTCCACCTTCAAGATTGGCAAAAGTAAAATTTACGAAATTTGGGCACAACGCTTGTTCATAATATCCAAGGACGAGTGGTATTGGGTGTCCGTGGTCTTTGGCATGCAAGCCGTACCGCACCATGCAGCAGATGGAAACCAAAGTGCACAAACCTTCAACCCAAAAATATGCGCGTGCGATGACCAAGGTGCACGAACAAATGCATACTCGAACATGCAAAAGACAGCAAAAACGCGTCCCAACGTGCAATCAACATGGACGCATCATGGATCAGGGGCAAATGAATTGTCTTCATAATTTTTGATACTTCATGAGATCAATGAAGCTTGCATTGACACAGACAAGCAAACATCTACCACCTTCCCGTAGAAATCTATTCGTCACGAAAATGGCATCATGGTGCCCAACTCATTCATGATTCACTCGTTCTCCGTGAAATCTCTCACGCCCATAACCTCATCTGTGTACCAATGAACTAGCGCCTTTGCCGAGAAACACCGTAGTAACCGCTCATTGAACCTTTCGGGGATTGCAATGTTGTCTCCAAAGAAGGTGGCATACATATTCAAAAGGTTGTTAGTGGAATGTCCAAGTCATCCATCCTTCATCGTCTTAGGGAAGGCGTCCTTCCTCCACACAACGGAAACGAGAAAAGCAGAAACAAACCAAACGACAATCTCATGGGATAAAATTTCCCAACGTTTTTCAATTCCCTAGGGACACGCAAAACACACACACAAGACACTTGGGGCATGGTGACCCCACTTGAGGTTGATGAAGGGATTGATGGGTATGGTCTTGCTTATTTTAGGTGCCCAAGAGGAAGCACCTCATTGCTTCTGCAGGAGCGCCCAAGAGGAAGAACTTGGGATGAGGAAAGGAGAGACACCAACAGTACAAGAGAAATTCCCTTTGCTGAAAAGTTCCGCTTTTCCGAAGTCGGCGCAGGAAAGTCCTAAATTTCGAGGATGAGCCTTTAAACTAGGCATGCCTCTGTTACCAGAAAGATAGAATGGGTTGTGATCCATTGGCTCTAGGCTGTGTTCCTAGATTTTTGTTTCCTGTATTTATATATCCTCAAATTGATTATGTTTCACATACCTACGAATAAGCTAAACAAGAGAAATATCACATAACACAAAGATTGAAAAATATGCTCATAAAATTGTATCATTTTTTGGAGGGGTCCACACGAGCACAAATTCATCTAAAACAATTCATTCATTGTTTGTTTGTTGAAAACCGTTTCAATACGAAACTTTCCCATCCTCTTCCCAACTAAACAACATCAAGGGCAGACAGGAGCAAAGGCAAACCAAGGAGAAGGCAAAGGAAGCGTACTCTCACTGGGGTGTGATAAGGTTCATGGTCTCCGGCTGCCATCCCAGCCAGGACAAGGGGTGTTATACTCCCGGCACTGGGTGGTTATATCATGTCCAAAAGACAAGGGATGGAAATGATTGTAATAATGTGGTAACACTGAGAAATGCAATGCAATCAAAACAACGCAAGTGGATTCTATTTGTCATTCTCATATATTTACCTATCATGCCACCAGTATGTTGCTACGTGCGCCCACTCGAACTACTCAACGAAGAATATCCCATGCATGCATGAATGCAATAAATAGTGGAGGCAAGTGAAAGGGGGCAACAACGAATGGGGCCCAGAAGACGACCTTCTCTGGGACGAAACTTACAGCACCATGGATACCTCCCTCGAGGCGGCTGCCACATCCTATCCCCGCCCATCCAGGGACACCTGGCACGGCCTCCACGCCCTCCTTGCGTTCAACAGTTGGAAACATCGCCACATCGTCACCCTCCACCCCCTGGACAACAACCCACAACGATGAACGCCTGTAGAAGACGCCATCACCACAATCACCAAGAAGCAAAGGCCCCGCAACGACCAGACAACGAGATGCCCCAAGCGCCGCCCCCACGAACCACACGGGAACGCCCCTGCCTGGAGCCCCTCGCACATTACATCACCAGGATGGAACTCTGTTCGAAGCACGGCACCACCCCGGACCACAACGGGTTTCGGAACCTGCCACAAGAATGGGTGGTCCACAACGGCACGCTCCGACTGGATGAAATCACACCCGGACTCCAAGCCATCCGCCTCCACTGGATCACCGAACCTACCAACACCTGGACACTACCAGCAGACCGCCACCTCCTCCTCCTGACAGTCCAAGGAGATACCACCATCACTCCAGCAGGAGGAGACCACATAGCGGCGACCGCTGCCAAGCCCATCCACGTGCCCCAACAAGCGTCGTCAGCACCCATGACGGTACACCCAACCCCACCCTGTGGCAAGCCATCGTCCTGAGCTAACCCGCCCCCAATGACCACACAGACACCTGGCAACACAGGTGGAAGGACATTCGTTGAGACCCCCTCCAGGAACACGTAGGACTCACACGAACCAACCACACCCTCCTGAATGGTGCGAGGCATAGCCCGGGCACCACACGGCATACACACCCCGGAATTCTGGGCATACGCCACACGCATAAGCCCACAAGCAGTGGAGGAAATCAAGGCTACCCTATCCATCCTGCAAGCCCAGACCCAAACCGCACATGGAAACGCCCAACGGGGCTACACCATTTGGTGGGCATATCAAGACCACGGCACCCTCATCCCCCTGCAAGCCCCCCCCACCCCTGGACCCCAACACCACCGCCCTCCTCCAAGCCGTGACAGCGGCAGCCGCCCAGGTGAGGGCCCCGAAGACCTGGAGCCCACAATACCTGGTCCAAACCAAATTAGCGCCGCACGCAAAATGCCAAGAAAAGCCCCGGGCGCCAAAGCCGCTCCACTACCCACACAAACTGGACACGGCGGAAGGAACCCCCCAAGACGAGTTGACGGCCCACTACATCATCCAAGAACGACACTGCCAAGATCACCAACACCCGCCACCTCCCCCACACCACTCAGGTGTACGAAGTGACGGCCCCCAGCGTCATGATTACCCACCGGCGACACGACGAGCGGTACACCATACAGGCGGAGGGGACCGCGGCAACCACCCTCTACACATGGGCAACACGGGGAGACCTGCCACACCCCACTCTCCATCACGCCACCTCCTGACCCACCCCCTTCGTGACGGCAGACCACCCAAACAAGAAGCCCAAACAGGCAGGAGTACACAGCCCCACCGAAGAGGCCCAGCACCGACACAACGCGAGACGCAGGGCCCGCATCCTCCCGGACGACCACACCATCCCGCGCATAGGCGCCCCCCCCACCTGGATTTCAGATACAACCCACAACCGCACGATCACAGGCATCATCAAGGACTGCCTAAGCCCGGCGGCGTCACAGGCAGACGCCGTGCGGATCAGCGAGGGGCGCTCCCATACAGGGGCAGGGGCGTGCCTCAGCGACATTCAACTCCATAAACTACGGGGCGCCATCAGACCCTTCGCCGTACACATCAGCCCATACGGCATCGACCACTCCCGTTGTGAGCACCATGACCCGCCCTGCTCCACCCCGTGCAGCTCACCTCTGTCCCAACCACTCCAAGCCCCTAACATCACGAGCAACATGTACCTGGGCACAGTGCCAGGGGACCAAGGCATATACATCCTGCCCAACAGGTCCAGGGAACACGCCAGCCCCCTGGACGGGGTGGAGTCCCTCGCCCTTGGACTGCCACGACAAAAACACCAACACCAACACATCCCGGGGGACAACCGGTTGCGGGCGACAGACGGGAGAAAAAGGGCCAACCAACGCATTCTGGACCACATCGCCGTCCACCCCAAAGCCCACCTACCTTCGGCACGGAGCGCCACATTGTCCAGGAGGAACAAGCCCAAGACATCACCACGGCTGCCCTGTACACCCTCGCTGCCTGAGAACACCAATTGGAACCCCATTACCATCCCAGCGATGCCCCCACCACCGCAGGGCCCCAAAGACCCTGTCGGCCCCCTCCACATCAATCAACTCCTGCGCCGCTGGGCCACCCCACACCTCCTCCTGTTCCGAATGGAAATAGCCGTCGCAGCATGGGACACCCTCGACGTACCCCCTTCACCTTCCTGCCGTCCACATCCTCATCCGCAACACAGTAACCACACCGTCCCCCCACTTCCCCCAACAGGACGTGCGCTGGAGCCCACTGCCCGTGGGACGACAACTACGACGTCCTGCCGGCTATCCAACACCTACTGGCAGCCCTGACCCCACGCCCACACACCCGCTAGCAAACCCTGGGCCCGCAAGAGCCCGACCACCACATGCAGCCCCGTGCCGTATCCCCAGAAGCCACCGAAGACCACCAAGAGGAGTAGCAGCAGAAGGGACCCGACTGCATCGCCACGCCCCGACGGCTCTCGTCGCCCAATGACATCTACACCACATTTGCCAGCACGTTAGCCCAACTTACGGACGCCGAGCAGTACTACCAACACGTCCTCCAAGAAATCCCAGCACCCCACGCGACCCAGCCATACACTCAATCGACGTGTATGGCCCAAGCCACGTAGGCGGTGGTGGTAGTCCACCATCGAAATTGGCAAAAGTAAAAATTACAAAACTTGGGCACAACACTTGTTCATAGCATCCAAGGACGAGTGGTGTTGGGCGTCCGTGGTCTCTGGCATGCAACCCGTACCGCACCGTGCGGCGAATAGAAACCAAAGTGCATAAACCTTCAACCCAAAAGTATGCGCGTGCGATGACCAAGGTGCACGGACAAATGCATACTCGAACATACAAAAGAGAGCAAAAAGGCGTCCCAACGTGCAATCAACATGCACATATCATGGATAAAGGGCAAATGAATTGTCTTGATAATTTTTGATACATCATGAAATCGATCAAGCTTGCATTGACACGGACAAGCAAATATCTACCACCTTCCCGTAAAAATCTTTTCCACACAAAAATGGCATCATGGTGCCCAACTCATTCATGTTTGACTCATTCTCTGTGAAGTCCCTCATGCCCATACCCTCATCTGTGTACCAATGAAATACCGCCTTGCCGAGAAACACCGTAGTAACCGCTCATTGAACGTTTCGAGGATGGCGGTGTTGTTTCCAACGAAGGTGGCATACATCTTCAAAAGATTTTTAGTGGAATGTCCAAGTCATCCATCCCTCATCGTTTTAGGGAAGGCGTCCTTCTTCCTTTCATCCATGATGGAGTACAAGAGGACACCGCAGGGTTGGAATAAAAAGAAGACCACACAACGGAAACAAGAAAAGCAAAAACTAACCAAACGACAATTTCATGGGATAAAATTTCCCAACGTTTTTCAACTCCCTAGGGACACGCAAAACACACACACAAGACACTTGGGGCATGGGGACCCCACTTGATGTTGATGAAGGGATTGATGGGGATGGTCTTGTTTATTTTACATGCCCAAGAGGAAGCACTCCATTGCTTCTTCGGGAGCGCCCAAGAGGAAGCACTGGGGATGAGGAAGGGAGAGACACTAACATTACAAGAGAAGTTCCCTTTGCTCAAAAGTTGAGCTTTTCCGGAGTCAGCGCAGGAAAGTCCTAAGATTCGAGGATGAGCCTTAAAACTAGGCATGCCTCTGCTACCAGAAAGATAGAATGGGTTGTGACTCCATTGGCTCTAGGCTGTGTTCCTAGATTTATGTTTCCTATATTTATATATCCTCAAATTGATTATGTTTCACATAACTAGGAATAAGCTAAACAAAAGAAATATCACATAACACAAAGATTCGAAAATCGGCTCATAAAATTGTATAATTTTTTTGGAGGGGTCCACAGGAGCACAAATTCTTCTAAGACAATTCATTCATTGTTTGTTTGTTGAAAACCGTTGCAACACAAAATATTCCCATCCTCCTCCCAACTAAACAACAACAAAGGCAAACAGGAGCAAAGGCAAACGAAGGAGAAGGCAAAGGAAGCGTACTCTCACTAGATTGTGATAAGGTTCATGGTCTCCGGCTGCCACCCCAGCCGGGACAGGGGGCGTTATACTCCCGGCAATGGGTGGTTATATCATGTCTAAAAGACAAGGGATGGAAATGATTGTAATAATATGGTAACACTGAGAAATACAATGCAACCAAAATTACGCAAGTGGATCCTATTTGTCATTCTCATATATTTACCTATCGAGGGAACAGTATGTTGCTACGTGCGCCCACTGGAACTACTCAACGGAGAATATCCCACGCATGCATGAATGCATTGAATGGTGGAGGCAAGTGAAAGGGGGCAACAACGAATGGGGCCCAGAAGACGACCTTCTCTGGGACAAAACTTACTGCACAATGCATACCCTCCTCGAGGCGGCTGCCACATCCTATCCCCGCCCACCCGGGGACACCCGGCACGGCCTCCACGCCCTCCTTGCGTTCCACAGTTGGAATCATCGCCACATCATCACCCTCCGGCCCCTGGACCACAACCCACAATGATGGACACCTGAGGAAGACGCCAACGCCACCATCACCATACAGCAAGACCCCGAGAACCCGACGGGTTACTACCTCACCTGGAGCGATCCAGCACCACCCACATCCCAACCTCTCCCATCCCCGACGACATCTTCGCCACCATCAGCGCAGGACTGCAAGAAGCAAAAGCCCCGCAACGACCAGACAATGAGATGCCCCAAGCGCCGCCCCCACGAACCACACGGGAACGCCGCTGCCAGGAGCCCCTCGCGCATCCCATCACCAGGATGGAATTCGGTTCGCAGCACCGCACCACCCCGGACCACAACGGGTATCGAAACTTGCCACGAGAATGGGCGAGCCACAACAGCACGCTCTGATTGGACAAAATCACACCGGGACTCAAAGCGATCCGCCTCCACTAGATCACCGAACCTACCGACCCCTGGACACTACCAGCAGACCGCCACCACCTCCTCCTGACCGTCCAAGGAGATGCCACCATCACACCAACAGAAGGAGACCGCATAACGGCGACCCCTGCCCACGCCGGCCACGTGCCCCAACAAGCGTCATCAGAACCAATGATGTTGCACCGGACCCCGACCTGTGGCAAGCCATTGTCCTGAGCTAACTCGCCCCCAACGACCACACCCACACGTGGCAACACAAGGGGGAGGACATTCCTGGAGACCTCCTCCAGGTACACCTAGGACTCACACGCACCAACCACACCCTCCTGAATGGTGCGAGGCATAGCCCGGGCACCACACGGCATACACACCCCTGAATAATGGGCATACGCCACACGCATAAGCCCACAAGCAGCGGAGGACATCAAGGCTACCCTATGCATCCTGCAAGCCCAGATGGAAACCGCAAATGGAAACGCCCAACGGGGCTACACTATTTTGTCGGCATATCAAGACCACGACACTCTCAGCCCCCTGCAGCCCCCCCCCCCCCTGGACCCCAACACCACCGCCGTCCTCCAAGTGTGACAGCGGCAGCCGCCAAGTTGAGGTCTCCGAACACCCAGAGCCCACAATACCTGGTCGAAACCAAAGTAGCGCCGCACGCAACATCCCAAGAAAAGCCCCGGGCGCCAAAGCCGCTCCACCACCCACCCAAACTGGACACGGCGGAAGAAACCCCACTGGATGAGTTGACGCCCGACTACATCATCCATTCACAAACCCGCCAAGATCACCAACACCCCCTTACGGGCCAGGTGTACGAACTGACGGCCCCCAGCTTCCTGATCATTCACCGCCGACACAACAAGCGGTACACCATACAGGCAGAGGGCACCGCGGCAACCACCCTCTACACATGGGCAACATGGGAAGACCTGCCACATCCCACTCTCCATCACGCCATCTCCTGCCCCAAACAAGAGGCTCAAACACGCAAGAGTACACGGCCCCACCGAAGAGGCCCAGCACCAACACAACGCGAGACGCAGGGCCTGCACCCTCCAGGAGGACCACACCATCCTGCGCAAAGGCGCCCACCCCACCCTGGTGTCAGATACCACCCACAACCGCACAATCACACGAATCATCACAGACTGCCTAAGCCCGGCGGCGTCACAGACAGACGCCGTGTGGATCAGCGAGGGGCAGGGGCGCGCCTCAACGACATCCAACTCCTTAAACTACAGGGCGCCATCTGACCCATCGCCGTACACATCACCCCATACGGCCCCGACCACTCCCGTTGTGAGCACCATGACCCGCCCTGCTCTGACCCGTGCAGCTCATCTGTGCGCCACCCACTCCCAGCCCCCAACATAACGCGCAACATGTACCTGGGCACAGTGCCAGGGGACCCAGGCATATACATCCTGCCCAACAGGTCCAGGGAACACGCCACCCCCCTGCACCGAGTAGAGTCCCTCGCCCTTGGACCGCCACGACCAAAACACCAACACCAACACATTCCGGGGGACAACCGGTTGCGGGCGACAGACGGGGGAAAAAGCCCCAACCAACGCACTCTGGACCACATCGCCGTCCACCCCATAGCCCACCTACCTTCAGCACGGAGCGCCACATTGTCCTGGAGGAACAAGCCCAACACATCATCACTGCTGCCCTGTACAACCTCTCCGCCCGAGAACACCACTGGGACCCCATTACCATCCCAGCGATGCCCCCACCACCGCAGGGCCCCAAAGACCCCATCAGCCCCCTCCACATCAATCAACTCCTCCGCCGCTGGGCCACCCCACACCTTTTCCTGTCCCGAATGGACATAGCCGTCGCAGCATGGGACACCCTCGACGTACCCCCCCCGCCTTCCTGCCGTCCACATCCTCGAAGCGGATGCCCAATGGTTGGTCTTGCACTGGGCACGAGGGGTGCTCGTGGCAGCCCAGGCCTAGAACCCAGAAGTAGACCCCGAGTGCCCCCCACGAGGCCAGAAGCGACTCCTCCAAGCCACCACTGCGACAGGCTGGGGGGGCGCCCCGTGGGGGGCCCTCTACACGGCGCTCTACTGGGCCTAAGGATCCCCAAATGGTGCAGACAAGCCGGAACCCACGAAGGCCTGGGTCATGCAGGCAGAGGCCATAAGGAACTACCACCTCCGGAACTCTTTCAACAACAGCCCACCCGCACTGCCATGGCCAACAGACCCCCCAGAGACAGTACGGAAACTCGCCAACCTCACCAAAAATTGCCCGGCCACCAGGCTACACATCCCTTCCCCCAAGCCCACGCCCCCCCAGTCCCGCCACCTCCAGTCCCACCAAAGCAAGCGGGAAGAAAAAGAGGCACATCCGCCCCTGGCCCCCAACAGGCCAGAATAGACGGCATGGCGGCAGCCTCCGAACCCCCCGCACCCCCCCTGAGCTCCCCGCCGAACCAGACAGCCGCCCTGCCCAACGCCCCCGATCACCCGAACCAGGCATCCTCATCATCCTCCGTCCCGCCACCCGCACCACCCCAACCCAAAACGTACCCTTAGGCGGCTCAAGCTGCATGGTCAAAAACGAAGAAAAAGGTAGGAAAATGACAGGTTTCCAAAGGCATCGAAAAGTAGTTGTTTTGCTGGATATTTTAAAAGCGTCGCAAACAAGTATGGCGGATTAAATATTTCTATAAGAATGATTTGTCCCATGGGCGAGACAGGGAAAATGGGGTGATCATTCTTTGCGCGAGGCCTCGCGCAAAGACGTTCATTTGTGTCAGATTAATGTGCTACAGCACGACGCATTAGGCAGGTTGTCGAAAAATGGAACCCTGTTGTATTTATACACGTAACTTAGTACCATTATCAGGATTGCGTGATAGAGATAGATCTATTAACGAATAAACTGCAACAATGGTGTACCCAAGAATCTTGAAAAGTATAAATGTTCCGGAACAAACTGCAGTTTCAAGCGCGAGGCCTCGCGCATGAAACGGCGCATGAGAAACATTAAAGTTTAGGTGATCATTGGGCGAGGCCTCACGCAATGGAGGTCACAAGCGCTCAGAGAAACTGAAATTGGACAGATCCACCAAATACACAGCATGCACATTCCCTTGATGCGGCGCTGCTGCATGGGCGCCCATACAGGTCCTTCCGGCATCTCCGGTTTTCATACTGTGGTCACCGCTGACTTCACTGCCAAACAGCGATAGAAGCGCGCCGCAACTGGGTACCGCAATCAGGATTAACTAGTCAAATGTGGGATCACCAGACAGTTACAGGTAACCGAAAATGGTGCATGCGACAAGCGAATCACAGAATAGTTGGTCGCGCGAAAACTGAGTGACAGGTTGATGTTTGAAATCAAGAAAGTTTTTCAAACACCGATTTTTACATAGATACAGGTACGCAATTATTCTTCACAGCAACAATGCCCCTGCAAAAAGAGGTGGACCTTGAGAAGACAGTGGCCGCAGCATCCGGAGTTTTCCGCGATGTCTGCTCAGAGGTACCGCCGTACCACACGGCAGAAGAACTGTGGGAAGGGCTAAAACAGGGGGACGAGGGCGCGCGATTGTTGTCTGTGGTTTTCCTGCGTCTGCGCAAAAATGAACGGACGCGTTGCAGCGTTGAAAAGGCGATTGCGGCAGAAGGCAAGAGATGGGTTGGTGTTTTGATAGAGGAGGCCTGGCGCCTTTATTTGCTAATGCGCCACCGCGCAGTTCCATACCAGGGAAAACCAAAGTCAGTTGTTGCGGTAGAGGGAAGTAGGGCGCAGCGTCGCATTTTAGCAAGGTCAGGTCTGGCGCGATACAGCGCACCTTCGCTGAAGGAGAGGGCCGCAGTCAGGTTACAGACTACATGGGACAAAATACACCAACAGTGGGTTGTGTTGTGGATGGACAACTGGTACAACAAACAGTTTACCACAAATCCTGACAAGAACGACAAAAGCCTGAACGCAACAGCGTTGGCTGTGTTGCTACTGAAGGATGCACCGCGCTACTGGCATGGTCATCCTAGCCTGGAAGACTCTCCGATTGGGTCAGCAGAGTGCAGACTCAGTTGAACCAAGTATTGACACAAGAGTCGAAACTGCACGCGTCTGGTGATTGGGACCAGCAAGCCAACTGGGCAAACCGTGGTATTCTTTTTTGGGTTCGCGATGACAAGGTGGGTTCTGATGCGTTGTCGCTGGAGGAGGAAGAGACCGTTGAGAAAGGTCAAGCTGCAGAAGCACTGACCCCTGCAAAGCGGAAGTCTACTGGTGGGGAACCAGCCCCCAAGAGGAAGAAGACTGCCTCCAAGCCTCAGGCAGCGAAGTCGGTTACCGGTGCAGAATCCGACGAGAGCGAAGGGGATGAAGAGGAGGAGAGCGAGGAAGAAGATGAGGAGGAAGCGCAGGTCTCCCAGGGCAAGGCAGCGAAGAAAGTGGCAGCGAAGCCGAGGTCCGAGGAAACCGGGGCCGGAGCTCCATTCAAGCAGCCAGCCAGTCAGTCGCAACCAGGAAGCGCTCCCGCAAAGCCACCGCCCACTTGGTTCTAAGATGCAAACTGTTCCGAAGAAAAAGTAATTTGTTCGCTTGTTCTGATATATTATGCGCGAGGGCTCGCGCTATGCATTCCTCTTCGACGACCTTTATGCTGTCACCTTGTGCGGCAGACCTTTCTCTGTGATGCATTTTATTGCGCTGTTGTGTTGGTGTTTGCGCGAGGCCTCGCGCAAAGAAGGGGTGCCAAAAAATGTTTCCTGTCGTGCATCGTGCAACATGGTTTTCGAAAACTGGTTTTCCAAAAGATTGGAAGCTCAGGGGGTTTTTATTGTAAAGCATAAGTGGAATGGGAAACAAAAAGCCGTGATTTTCCCAAAAAGAACTTCATTTTTCCGGTAATAAATCATCTTCCCGGGCAGTCGGCTTTGTTGAAAATAAAGGAAAATGGACCAGTTAACCGCTTCTCACGGGATTTTTGGTTCTTGTGTTTTAGGTCCCCCCCAAAAGGACTATTTTTTCGCAGTGCCGTGGAGAGGCAGTTTTGGGCGCATTTTGGCCATGCAACTTGAGCCGCCTAAGGTACCCACAATTTCAGAGGGGCACGAGAGTCCAACAGCCCTTCGGCAACAACCACACGGGGGACTGGATCTGGTGCGAGGGCACTATCAAGTACCGCCTCGAGGACCCGGGCCCAAACGGTGGGGTGCATATAAGGTTGACATGGGACCGCCAGCGGGAGCTCGATCAAGGCAGCAGCGCCCCGGACAAGCCACAGGGCGACGGCTTGAAGCTCAAGAGAGGCCACCCCATCCGGCGCCTCACCCCCGACAAAAAGGCCCACTGAAGCACCCAGTACACTGGGGAAGTCCCCCTGGAATCCAGCCAGGGCCTCCCCCCACCACGCCCACCCAAGCGCCCAGCACCCAGGAAAATGTCTCTGGGCCCCCGTTCTCCTCCTTTGCGGGGCAAGGGCCGGGGACGAAGGCCACCACAGCCCCGGGTGGCGCCCATCCAGGCTACCATCAACCTCCTCGACCTCAACCACCTGGCCATCACATACTCCAAGGAAGCCAGGGCCGCCCTCCAGGAGCTCCCGATGGCACAGGGGACGGACTTGGTTCCCCACCTTCTCACCTTCCAGGAGCAAGGTCTTCAACGCGACGACCCTCGTGTTGGTGGACCAACTACCGTCCTCTGATCCAGGAATTTCAGGTTTTGGTACTTCAGGAAACTCGGTACAGGATACCACCAGGGCTGGCTCTAACCACATTACTATCCTGAACCATTATGAAAGTCAGCACACACACCCCTCCACACTAATGTCGGACATTCAACGCTCTTTGGATGAAAATGAGAGTTTGCAACCCAAGATGGCGGACTATCTGAGATATGCTTCCGAACTCTGTTATGGAGACGTGTTACCATTGGTGTTGCAAGCTTGCACTGCTTTGGTATTGAAATGGGCTGCTGTGGAGAGGATTTCATCCAATTCACAGTCCCTAGGCCTCGAGACCCACCCTGGAAGTTGCCCAATGGAGGCGCCAACCACCCCAATATTGCAACAGCAGTCGGTCCAGGCACAGTGCGATCAACCGCAGCTGTCTGGAATCCAGGATTCTGCGAAGAAAAGAGATTCTACCACCCCGGAGCCGCGTAAGTTGACACAGGATCAACTGGAGGACCAGTGGGCACGGGACGAGTTTCATGGCCACTGAAAATATGCCAGTCTACCAAACCCAAAACCGACGGCTCTCAACTTTATTTCCTGCTCGGTTGCAAAATTGCAGGAGGTGGATCTGTGGGCAGATACTCCGCAGTTTCAGGAGGCAAGGGTAGGGCCAACCCGGCCTGAGCAGGATCAAACACAACCTAAACGCCTTGTTCACAGGCTGCGGTGTGGAACTAGGGAGGACTGGAGCCGCCGTATAAAAGCAATAGCACTACAGAAGCAAGAAGGAAGTACGCAGACTATCCGTTTGGCAGTTTACCAATCAATAGTAGACCCAGTGGCAGAGTTGACTGCAGCCATCAATCCGGTCGGCCATGATTTTCAGATAACCACAGATGATTTCAACGTTGGTAAACTTGCACGATTTCATCACCATTTTCGTGGACGTTCCAGAGTGTTTTACTTAGATTTGGGAGTGAAACCAGTTTGCCTTCAGCCCACAAGCAAGGAATGGTATCACTGCATTACCAAGGTCTTTGCAGACCTGGCCAAAGGTATAGCTGTGGTGCCTGTAGGTAAGAAAGACCCATGGTTTTGGGCTATGGGTGAATGTGTCATAGACTAGGTAGACGTACCACAGGCTCCCCCCCTTTGGTCAAAGAGAAAGGCGAAATCATCACCGTCGACCGGCCTTACCAGATTTTTCTTTCCGACGATTAGGGACAAGAGCCGTGAGACACACACACACACACAGACTGTAACCCCCCTGCATCCACACCGCTAGTGGATGAAAGCCACAGCCCCACGGAGCGCGACATCTCCATGCCAAAATTTGAGGAGTTACTGCCGTACTCACGGTCAGATGCGGTTTCTGGACAGGATTCTGAACAGGGACTCAATCGACGTCATCGGCGCTTTCCTAGGATTGTTCGTAAAGGTCAGAGTGAGTCAGTGCCTGGGTCGGAGGAGGAACGTACACCGAGTCCTGGAGGGTAATCAGGATCCAACTCAGACCAGCACTCTTGTTGTCATGGCAAGTCCAATAGAACACAAGGACGTCGTAAAAAGATGCATGGTTCCACATATGTGCACACAGACAGAGCATATAGGAAATCGTCTTCCCGTTTGCAGGAGTACTGCACACATGACAGTTCGGTCAAAACACAGGAGGTACAGCAAGCATTTTCTTGTATTTCGTCCCTGTTGGACGCAAATCTGAGGATTGCACATGGGTTAAGAGTACAAACACGGTGCTGTTGTGCAGGTGGCAACGTTTGCTACAGACGTATGGCTGTCAGCAAAATCCAGTGCTGCCAGGTAGCGAGGGATTCTGAGGAGGCAGCATATCAACAGGTACGAACCACCGAGGTGGTCATGGACCACACTGTGTAGCTACAGGTCAAGCAACTTCAAAACCAGTATTGCAATCACAAATCCAGGCAGGTCTCAACCAATACACGAGAGAGCAGTCTGATAGACTTTGGTTCAGTAGAAACGTCCGGTCTGTGGTCCAGGCCGACAAACAATGGCCAGGAACCGAGGTTTACAGGGATAAGTTACTTGACCGGTTTGGTCAGTCAGTTTTCCAGACTAAGCACTCAGCATCCATAAGGGGTAAGGCACAGGCGATCTGTGGGGATCATGCCAGCATCAAAGTGGAGGAAGTTCCCACTACGGAGGCCAAGGCACAGAAACTAATTCGTGCTGTTGGGCTCAGGAAAACACTGATGGCTGAGAAGCTTACGGATTTTCAGGGTTTTCCCAGGGAATGTACAGCCAGCCCCCAGTGGATTACTCAGGCATTTTCAGTACCCAAGCCGGGAAACAACAAGTGGCGGTTATAGTCACAGACTACCCTTCGCTGAATTCCCGGCTTAGAGGGAAACCTTTCCCTCTCCCTGTGATTGAGGACCAGCTCGCTAACAAGCATTGTAATTTCCTTTTCACCCTTTTTGATTTGGAGGACGAATTCCTGGAAATGCATCTGGAAGAAGACAGTAAGCAGCTTACTGCCTTCTGCACGCCATTTGGAGTGTTTGAATGAAATGTCCAGCCAACCTGAGTGAAAGTAGGTCCAGCAGCTTGCAAGCAAATACATTCGGGCCACCTCGCCCTCCTGTCGCCATCCTGTCGCCTCCCTGTCGCCTCCCTGTCGCTGTTTTGGCACTTTCAGCCCCCTGTCGCTCCCCTGTCGCTTGCCTGTCGCTTCCCTGTCGCTGTCCTGTCGCTCCCCTGTCGCTCTCCTGTCGCTTCCCTGTCGCTTTCCTGCCGCCCTCCTGTCGCTATCCTGTCGCTTCCTGTCGCTTCCTGTCGTTTCCTGTCGCCATGCTACTTTTTGCCTGGCGCCTTCCTGTCGCTCTCCTGTCGCTCTCCTGTCGTTCCCTCCTGTCGCTCTCCTGTCGCTATTTCCTGTTGCCTCCCTGTCGCCCTCCTGTCGCTTGCCTGTCGTCTTCCTGCCGCCTCCCTGTCGCCTCCCTGTCGTCTCCCTGTCGCCTCCCTGTCGCCCAACGTGGTAACCTGTCGCTCCCCTGTCGCTTGCCTGTCGCTTGCCTGTCGCTTGCCTGTCGTCTTCCTGCCGCCTCCCTGTCGCCTCCCTGTCGTCTCCCTGTCGCCTCCCTGTCGCCCAACGTGGTAACCTGTCGCTCTCCTGTCGCTTGCCTGTCGCTTGCCTGTCGCTTGCCTGTCGCCTTCCTGTCGCCTCCCTGTTGCCTCCCTGTCGCCTCCCTGTCGCCCAATGTGTTACCCTATCGATGGAAAGCCATAGATACCTCAAACAGGCAGTTCGATAGTACTAAAAATGTTCTTTGTTCATGCCAAATTGTGACATCTCACCTTAGCAAACCTCCCCAAAACGTGTGCAAAGCAATGATGCAAATCGTAGATCGATGGTTCAATCATTTGCATTGTTTGGCAATCCTAAATTCCTAACACTCTTGGTGATCTACTATGCACATTTGCATGGCCGCTCAGCTGTATGCTCGCAACCATTTTGCAAATCAAACTGAATGTCACAATTATGTAGTACACACGCCGCCAAGAAGAAGTAGGTCAACTCATTATATTCGTACGATTCACCTCGGCTCTTAACTCGATGAAAAAGGCCAAACTTCTTGATGTTGGAGAATGCGTTTTTAATAGCAATGCGCTCCTGAGGTGCAATGATGAAAGAGCAACGTACTACACGAATCAAACATACATTTATTTGGCTTTGGGCTTTTGCGTACTAGCATAAATACCTTGGACACCATTCGATTGAACCGGCGAACATAAACTTCCGCTACCACTTGTTGTGCATGTTGCTCTCCTGTCGCTCTCCTGTCGCTCTCCTGTCGCTCTCCTGTCGCTTTCTCCTGTTGCTTCCCTGTCGCTTCCCTGTCGCCGCTAGCCCTGTTGCCCTCCTGTCGTCTTCCTGTTGCTTTCCTGTCGCTTATCCTGTCGCTATGTCTTGTTTCCTGTCGCTTTCCTGTCGTCTCCCTGTCGCCACCCTGTCGCCGCCCTGTCGCCCTCCTGTCGCCTTCCTGTCGCAGCTCTCCTGTCGCCTTCCTGTCGCCTGCCTGTCGCTTCCTGTCGCTTTCCTGCCGCTTTCCTGCCGCTTTCCTGTCGTCTTCCTGTCGCCACCCTGTCGTCTTCCTGTCGCCACCCTGTCGCCTTCCTGTCGCTCCCTGCCGCATTTCACCGTCGCCTGCCTCGCGTGGCCCGAATCTAATAGTACAGCATGTTGTTCGACATTGCCTGGTAGCATGCTGGTACATCGACGCAATCCTAGCTGCCACTGGCAGATAATGTCTGAGGGGAGCCAGGTCCATACGCGACAAACAAAGCCCTGACTTCGTTCACAAATATTATGTAAAACATTTTCGAGATGTGTGAACGCTCTTTGAGGACTTAGAGGAGACAGAGCTAACGGTCAAGCCAGAAAAATGTCACTTCTTCTGGCAGACTGCGAAATATGTTGGACATATTTTGAAACATGGTAAATGATTTCCAGATCAAGGAATGGGATCATCGGACCATCACCACATCCAAAGCAATGAAAGGCTTTTCGGGGCTGGTTTGAGGGTATGAGATTTACATAAAGGACTTTGCCAAACACGCTCTCCTGTAATAAGTTGGGACATAACACCCAGACAGACAGACAGACAGACAGAAAGAATTATCTGTCTAGAATTGATCCGGACAGACAGACAGACAGAATTGTCTGTTGAGGTTGGATCCAGACAGATAGGCAGGGACAGACGACCTTGCAGTCGCGGAAGTGACCTGTCATCATGAGAATGAAGATCGATATACTTTCGTAGAACAAAGAATAAAGATTGAAGGTAAGAGTGTTTTGCATGATTTTAAAGTGCGAAGGGACAACAGACAGTCTCAGGTTTTTTCTGTTCGCACAGGAGACAGAGGGCATGGTTGGAAGGTTATTGATGGGTTTATTGCAAGCATGGAACCATTGTCTCCATGTATGTTTGTTCCCTTCTCCGTTGCATGCATATGTGCATATATACTTGGTAGGGGCGTTTCGTTTGATAAAAAAAGTGGCTTCGTAGCCTTGTAGCTTCGTAGCGTGTTTCGCTTTTATTGCTTCTCTTGCTTCACACTTCCTTGTAAGTCATGAGTGAACAACCGTGTCATGAGTGCATCAAGACACTCACAAATATTCGAATCCATAATAAGGGATGAGTGCATCGAAGCACTCAATGTTCGATTCCCAACAAAGGTGTGAGTGCATCGAAGCACTCAATGTTCGATTCCAAACAAAGGTGTGAGTGCATCAAGGCACTCAAGGTTCGATTCCAAGCGACAATGTGAGTGCCTTATGGCCCTCAATGTCGTCCGAATCAAAAGAAGTGTGAATGTATGAGAAAAGATGTGGTGAGACAACTTTATTGGCTTGGTGAGAACTCATGGGATGAATAAGGGACTTCAACAACAAATTAAGACGACTTAGATTTAAATACTTTGTCGGTTAGTAATGTTGTTCATCGTTGACATACCTATTCCGTTCTTTCTCGGTTTGCTGAACATGCACACCACTTGTGCACTTGTGATGTTTGTAATTGTTTGCTTGTGTGAGCGCACACGTAGATACTTGCATGGCGTTGTCTACATGTCGAACTTGGGTTCGCGTTGGGGTCATGAAGTCTTGTGATCTGGAGCTAAAGATCCGTCAACATCTGGTTTGATCGTGCCAAGTGATAGATGGAAAGTCTTTACACTTTCGTACATAACCTTATGAATTGCTATTTCGTCTCTTTCCTCTCCCTGCCATCTTTTGTCTTTCTGTTGCACTTTGGGATTTCTGTGTGCAGAACTCCTATCTTTGGATTAATTCAGTTTCAATTGAATTCAATAATGATGAACTATATTAATCAAGTTCAAGTCAAGTACATCTGGGAAAGTGTACATCCGAAGTGTATGAGATTGGACAAGCAAATTTCCGTGGACAAGGTCAATAATTGTGGATTGCAATTGGATTGTTCGCTGCGTGTTGTTGTTGTTGGTCGGTTCAAATTATAAAATCTCCCTTTTCATCCAAGTTCAATTGGCGTCTACAAGTAGATCGAATGGAAGAAGCACAACACAATTTACATGATGGACTAGATTACCCAGGGTAAAGTCTATTACATGGTAGCTCAGTAGGCAAGGTTCTGCCCGGAGAAGAGCCCGGCATTGAAGCCAAAAAGGAGGAAGGGGCGCTACCCAAAATGGGATATGGCCCTAAAAAGCAGCCCCGCCCTTCCATAGGCAAACGTCACGACTTGCCTGAGCTGAACGAGTTTTCGGACGACAGTGGAGGCGGTGATGAGCACATGGATGATGTCCCCAGTTCGGGCAATACCCAAATAAGGAGATCCAAAGAAGTGAAGGTGCAAGGACCGAGACGGAAACGGTTAACGCATGGGGCGGCGCTTGTGCTATTCACATTTCACGATTTCGTTACGAAGAAACGAGTGATGCGACTTGTGAAGGAATACGTAAACCGAAAGATCCACCAAGGGGCATTGACGGGACGCCGAGTGGAACAACCGGCACGGCCTTCATTAACAATTATCAAGGAGGCCATCGAGCGATCTCAAGTTGCGGAGGATTCGGTGACATTACTCAAGCAACGGTGGGAAGAAAGCCAACGGGGGGTCGCCACCCTCAAGGCAATCACAACACCGAGTGACTGTGGGACGCGGAAGGCCGAGTGTGGGCCACGGTGAAGCCCAACAAATTCAAAAAAGGTTGGAGGAAACCAATGAAGTGGTTGAAGAAGTACGACACGAACTTCAGGAGTTCAAGGAATCCATACAACAGACCCGTACCATGGTGAGGGATTTGCAGCAAGCCTCGAACAAGCTGGGGACCGAAAACAAGCAAAGCCAACGACGTATGGAGAAGTTGGAGAAATCAGTGAAGATGTTGGACCAGGTGCAAAAAGACCAGCTAGGGGATGAAACACGGCAACGTCAACAGGAATTCGATCGGCAAGGAGATGGAAATGACAAAAAGAGGCGATGGAGTGAGAGCTTGGAGACCAAGAGGGATCTGTTGGAGCCCAGGTCTGTGCAGCCAGCATCTCAGGGCCAGGGGCCAAACCCCGCACAACAAGGAGCCCAGGAGTTAAAAGAAGCGATCAGTTGAGTTTAGTGACACATGGAAAGGGCGAGGAGAATCGCTAAGCAGGCTGAGGACAGCTTCCAGGGGGCACTGGCAGTGGCACAGGAGGTGACCACCAAAGCAGGAGACGTCACAGTGCATGCCCAGGCGGTTCACAAGGAGTTGCAGGATGCCCGACAAGTATATGAGGACACCATCAAGCTACAAGAGGAGGTGTCAAGGCAGACCAAAACTGCTGTAACCAGGATGGAACACCTGCATGGTCAGGTGACTGGATTGGCCCACAAGGCAGCTGAAGAGAACAAATCCCACCGTGAAAAGACGCAGGCCATGCGAAACGAGGTAACTGCAAGATGAAAGAAGCCCAAAACGAGTGTGCCGCCCACATCAGTGCAGCCCACACCTTTGGCACTAGCTTGAAAATGCTTGCTGAACAGGCCCAGACAATTGTTGAAGTGGCGAAAGCAGAAAATGAACGTGACGGTCGCCAACGTCAAGAGGAGTTGACACAGGCCACCAGACTGGTGCAGCAGCATGCAACACAGGTGTGGCAGTGGCTGCAGACAGCTCACAAGGAGGCCGAGAACCACTGTAACAACCTCCAGGAATTACACCGTGAAGTGGAAGAACGAGTCACCAGGTATGCAGAGAAGGTGCGGCGAAGAGGAGCATCAGGGAGTCCGAGCCCGGGCACTGTTGATACTCGGTGCTCACAGTGCGCCACACAGCAGGACCTGGAGACCGTACGAGCCCACTTGAGTCACAAAATTCTGCAAGTGAAGCAGGACATGGTGCAATACCAGGAGACGAACCAGCGTGCGGTGGACGACGCCCAAGGAAAACAGCGTCATCGCAACGTTGAGCTGAAAACCAAGGTGGAAAGGGTGCGCACCACTCTGAACCAGAAAATTCAGGACATGGAGAAATATGTTGAGACGCACCACAGGAAAATAAACAAGGAATGACGAGACACCCAAGAAGAACTACGCCATTATGAACGTGAACTGTTGACGACCAGGGAGAAGAAAGTCCAACAGAGAGAACATACAAAGCACACTACACCCGATGACGCAGACCGACAACTCCAATCTATCAAGGACGAGTTGGAAGAGGCCAACAAAGTTCTGGAACGATTGAAGGATCACTTGGAAACCAGTTCGGCAGAAAATGCCGGGGAAATTCAGGCGCTCACTAGGAGATCGAGAGGGTGAAAAACAATCACCGGGAGGCCTTGGCAGGTCATAAACGAGGCATGAAAGACCAGTTGGAGATTTCCACGGACGTGGCCAGAGAGAAGTATCAACAGGTGCAGGATCATTGCATGGCAGAGATGCGGAAGGTGATGGACGACACAGCAAGATTCAAAGAAGGGATGGCTGAGATGGTGGCCAAAGGTGCTGAGAGTATGCCACCAAAAGCCACAGCCAGTGTCGAGGAAGTCAACAGACGCCCTGCGGAAGACACAGAATCTGTGGCAACGTTGTTCACAGTGGATGCCAGCAGGTCAGTGGCCAGTGAAGCAGTACGCCTCCAAATGGGTCAATCATTGATGCCATCAGTGAAGTCCGAAGTGCTCAGTTGGTACAAACAAAGGTATGAGGACACCCCACATTCGGGTGGCAAGAGAGTGAATGGCTGAAGATCATTTCCTCGTGCCAGGCCGAGCCCTTAAGCCGCCACCGTCGAGGAAGGGTCGATCTGTACGGCCCACAGGAATATGGGAATGTGCTGCTTTCTTGGAGGTGAGACCAAAACGCCAATACGGGACGGAAACACATGAGCTGGACCCCAGCAACCGAGATCAACCCGGAGTATTTGGCAAAGAAGGTCACACATGGATAGATGATGAAACCAAGGACTCAATGCAGCAAGAGGCCAATGTGACACTTTGGGACTGCACAGTAGAAACAAAGGATAAGTGGTCCCAGCAGTTCCTGAAATGGCGACATCGCAGACGTGGACGGTTCAGTCCTGCATATCAGGTTGAACTTGTGATCTCAGTGTGGGATAACAGGAATTTTACAGAGGCAAAGAAGCAACAACTGGAAGATGAGGGTGTAGAGGATGAATTCACATTGGCGTGGAACATCGTGACCGGAACGGTGCTCGAACATGAATATAAAGAAAAGGCAGAATCCCGAGATCTGCAGATTGACGTGTCACAGGACATGACTTCAGAACGATGGGTTACCTTCTGGGCGGAGTTCCAGCAAAAGAGCACCAGAGTCAAGGGAGGTATGACCCATCAGTTGACCAAGAAGGCATTGCTGCAACATTTCTATTATTATGGTACACAACGTCCCCAAGACAAACTGTGGGAAAGAATAGAACGACGACTACATGAGGATGAAGCAGCGTATGCCCCTTATTCCTATGTTGAGATGTTTGCGTGGATATGCGGGCAGTTGGTCAAGAGGGACCAGGCACAAGAGTCATGCGGACAGATTTTGGGAGTGGTGAAATCTGACCAGACGCCGATTCTTCGGGAGTTGAACCGCGACGTCAAGGGGCAAAGATCATTGGGGGACAAGTACAAGAATAGGTCCACAAATCGGGACAATCGAGACTATCACAGAAATCGGAACAGCAGACATGGCAAGGACGACAAACGGCACACCAGCGAGAACAAAAGTCGCAAAGAGTTCAGAAGGTCGAGTGACAGCCGCACCAGGGACTGATATCGAGAGGATAGACACCGCGGTTCCCGTGACGGATATCAGGATCGACAAAGAGATCCTGATCTGAGAGAACCGCGGCGATGAGATGATAGGCGGTACAGCACTGCATCCGATGGTTCTGCCAAAACGCGCAGTTCATGGTCGTCAGGGAAGACATCAACGACAGCATCACGAACAACGCGGGGTAACAGCCCACGTGGGTCAGAACGATCAATGAAGACCGAGGACCTCAAGTGTTTTGGATGTGGCAAGTACGGTCATCGTCGGAGCGATTGCCCAGGCAATAGAAAGGACAGGGATTCCCAAAAGGGCAGTGATTCGAAGAAAAATGAGAGACACAAAAAGTATCGGAAGGATTCCGACAGCAAGAGACGACAGACGGGCAGGCTGCGTCAAGTCGAGGCCGAGGTCGGGACCGCGAAGGAGGATGTTACAGAAGCAACTCCTCCGGCAGTACAGAGCCCTTAGGGGCGCAGGCGGCCCCGTAAGCGACGACGCTATCATGACATCCGTTGCACCAACGCCCCAGGGTCACAGCCTGTGAGGGCCAGCACCAAAAAGGCGATGTGGCATTTGAACAGTCGTCAACGTGAGAATCTCTGAACAAAGGAAGGTCCGGATTGATCTCAACGAGATACAGCATGTAGTGGTTCGACCCCGGATACGACGAGAAAAATCTGGAAAAGACGCAGACAGGACCGAGATGATTTTTCCAGCCCGAGTGCACTTCCAGCAGATGGCGCTGAGCCTCAGCGACACAGGATCCGAAATGGAGTCCTTGGCAGGCTTCGAGCTCTTTGACAAAGGGGCACTGGAAGATGCTCAAAGGCCAGTGGCCCTCATTGAGGCAGGCGAAAGCCGCATCACAGGCGGCAATCAGGGCGTTACGGTCAATTTGACCGTGCCAGGTTGCAAACCTGACGGCAGTATTGTAAAACACAAATGCCTCAGGGTTTTGATTTATGTTGCAGACATAGGGCGAAAGTTGATCCTTGGATTTCCATTTCTTTTCGTTATTAGTTGTGTGTTGTACCAGGCATGCCATCGTTAATGCAAATGCCAAGATTTGTGCACTATACAACACTATCAGCATGGGAAACCTCAATCAGTGCATCATGTTAATGTAGTACAGGTACAACCACCAGAGCAATCAATCCAGAATTTTAATGAAAGAATTCAGGTACAACCCAACACGATTGCTAATGTCCACATGACGAGGCATATGAGCAAAATCAGGTACGTGCACAGTGAACACAGGCAGAAATGTACAGAAGGGAAGCGACTGAAGGGCTTGTCCAGCATTCATGAATACTGCTCGCAGATTCCATGCACGAGTGCTGACTGCCCACGTGTCCTTTACACATACAGTGTGTTGGCGGATCCATTTTTCGGGAATATTCCTCATCTGTGTGAGCGCTGTGCACCTTGCATGGGTCTGAACGTTAAGGAGAGGGTGTACAATAAAAAACCGTCTGTGAACCCCCACTCTGATGGAGTTCATCACAGCAGATTGAATATAGCAACATCAGCCAGACCAGTGGTGAGTTGCTGGCCAGTTATACACAGAATGGCTTTTGAAAAGCATGTGAAGCTGGTTCCTCAGATGGTACAGGGCAGGCGTAGGAAGGGGGTGCGAAAATTGACTATCGCAATTCATTCCATTGAAAGTAAGGTGACCAGACCTCCTTCATCTCCCCGCCCCCCCTCTCCCACGGGACATCAGGGCTTGCGACAGCGGGAATGGCCTGAAACTGATCTCACACGCCAGGATGCGACACGTGACTCACAGCCTGAATTTTTCGAACACGGCTTGTATGTTCAGTTGTTGAGCTCGCACGCCATGCCCCCCCCATCTGCAAATTCTGAAGATGCAGGATATAATTACGGATACGGATAACTACGGATATAGCCATCATGTGACCAAAAGGAACTTACGCCAGCATAGCCCATAGGTCTGGCATGGCTTTAAAGCACAGCTTACATGTGAAGGGAGGGGTCGTTGATCGCACATACAGGGGAAATGTGCAGGGCATTCTTTATAATGCATCACATACCCCATACCACGTGAGAGTAGGGGACAAGGTGAGTCAGTTTGTTCTGAAACAACACCTGAACCCTCCCATCAGGGTGGTTGATTCACTGCCTGCCACAGCTGGAGGTAGTGCCGGAATCGGCAGCACTGGTTACCGTTCCACAGAGTCTATGCAACACCTGTTAACCCATCTCCAGTCAAAACCGGGCTTACATGAGGGACTCGGAACTCCTGTGGGACCCAATCCGGTGTTAACAGACCCCTCCACCCAAGTATTTCAAATACTTTGCTTTATTCAGTTTTTTTCAGAGTTACATGAAATAACGATACCTAAGCCTGATAATTTCCGGTACAAATCCCAGCTCCTTGAAGGGGATACGCACAATGTCCTGCCGCTGTTGCTGGTGTGCGCGGCAGTGGTGGCAGTGACAATTGCCGATGTGGTACGACAACAATTTCTGCAACATTTATTCGGAACCAACACCCACACCTCAAGTCGCCCTTCGAGGGTGCCGATCATTCCATCACAGGATATGGGATCAACTCAGGCACAGTGCGAGTGGAAACAGCTGCCTTGGGTTCAGAACAGCAGTCAAGACAGATTTTCAACAACTGTCGAACGACCAGGTTCAGATAAGGACCCTGTTGAACGGTGGGTACGAGATGAGTTTCAGGACAACTGCGGATATGCCAGGAGAACCAACACGTCGCAGTTCAATCAGTACCTTGTATGGTTGCGAACATGCAAGAGTTGGATATCTCGTCCGATCCGCCTGGGTTACAGGAGGCCAGGGAGTTGAGACCCCTGTCTGAAAAGGTTTTGAAGATTAAATCACACCTCATGAGGATTGTTCAGGGCAGCTACGTGGATAACTGGAGCGGCCATGTAAAGGCCACAGCGAAACAGAGAAAGTACAGGAGTAAGGACACAGCGTTGACTGTCAGGCAGGAGATTGTTGACAGAAGAGCCGCTTGGACGGCTACTATTGACCCAGATCACCATGATTTTTGCATCCAGCAAGATGTGTTTGGTTCCCAGAAAACAGCACGGTTCACAGAACACTTTGGGGGTGGGGAGAACTTGTTCTACAGGGACTGAGGACAAAAACCAGTGTGGCTTCACCCCTCCACACATCAGTTGGAATGTTGTGTCACGAAACTTCTCGTTGATGGAGCCAAAGGTATTGCAGTACTGCCAGTAAGTAAAAAAGATCCATGATTTTGGGCCATGGGTGAAGTAGTCATGGACTGGGTCGATATACCCCTGGAACCCCCTTGTTTGTAACTAGTAGAGGTAAAATAGTATGTACTGCAGTGCCTTATCGCTATGTTTGTTTGATGCATATGGGCGAGAGCCATCACACAGTAAAACACATACACAGCCCACAGTACATAGGGATGATGATCAGATGAAGGACAGTCAGGACACGTTGCCTGCTATGCCTAGTGCTGAGGATCTGGTGTCGGAAGTATGCTCTACTTCTGATTCTGATTCACAGGATATGGATGAACCTCGAGGTACAGGCCTCAATTGTCGACATCGGAGGTTGCTGCGAATCATGTGCAGGAAGAAAACAGAACAACAGGTATTGACTGACGAAGAATCTCCAGGGCGGGTGAGCAGTTCAGAGTCAGAATCCAAATCATCATCCAGACACCAACCACCAGCATCCATAGGACATTGGTGCCGGGAGGTACCCTGGGGGGCAATATATGTGTCACAGGAAGTTGCACAAAACCGTTGCTGTGCGGGCAACCATGAGTCTGGGGCTCGGTATTATCAGCATTCTCTACAAGAGGACAGACAGGCTTACTGAAGCGGTATGGGGTGCTTCACCCATACCCGCTGCCCAGCCTGTGGCGCACTTCGCCAGGCCAGATCAGGAATTTTCCTGTTGATGCTACAGCATCTTGATTTCTGTGGGATTTCTGTAAAATACCCCAGAAATCGTCATTTTACGTCTTTTTTGGGCTGGCGACGACAGTCGTCGCCTGCGCGACGCAGCTCCAGAACGAGGATTTATTCCTCGATTTCTAAAGATTTTAGGCAATTTTATTATTGTTTTATCGTTTTTAGAACTAAAAGATTATAGCGTGACCTTTTTCGCGGCGTTCCGCGAAGGTCCATTTTTGCGAATAGTGGCACGTTCACGCATTTTTCAAAAAATGCTGAGGCGATTCCAGGAATCGCCCAGACGCCCATGGCGTAGCCCAACAGTGGGGCTTTTCATATGTAGGTTGAATTGGCACAGAAACGCGTCGTGTCGGCTACGCGACGCGTTGGGGGGAGACGCGTGAAATGAGTGTTTTTGGCTCAAAAATCACTTTATTTCATTGTTTTTTGCCCAAAAACCACTGGTTGGCCCAGTTTGGGCAGGATCTCAGTGGAGATCCTGATGGCGACGCCTCGTAGCCGTCAGATTTTCTGATGGCGGCGACGCCGCCACCATCGTTTCGTCCCTTTTTCTAAGCTATTTTATAGTTTAGAGGTGATACATATACATTGTACATGTCAACGCATTTATTATGTTACATATACCATCTCTTTGTCCATAGACGCCAGATTGTGTCCGCGGACGCTCCCCGTGGGGTGAGCAAGGATTCCAAGACCATTTACGCAACTCCAATGGAATCGAAGTTTGGAATAGACTTCATGTAGTACTTGGAGAGGTTGGGGTGATGGGTTGAAGGATATTCGATTTTTCTGTGGACGCACGGACATCACACCTGCCGAAAATGCTTCAAAATGGTCTTGCCGCTGTCCGCGTGGTTCACTGGCGGACCTGTCGATGAGCTCCCACAACGTCGAGGTCCACCCCTGCTGCCTGGTTTTCGACAACTCCCGCAGCGCAACAGACTGCAGCCTAAGGTATTGCACTGGTGGAAATACAGTGCAAGAAGGGACGCCTGGGCAAAGACTGGCCCCCAAGGCAACAGCAGCGACGACAACAGCCCTGAGATCAGCTCCAGGAGCTCCTGCGGTGACGACGACGATCCCAGCAGAGGTCTTGAGGAATTCTGGACCCAGCAGCAGCTTGACAAGTGGCGTGGACTTCTATGATGGTTGATCCTTGAAGCGACGACAGCATGCTGCGCGGAAGGCGCTGCTCGTCCACCAGTAACCAAATCAGGCGCGTTAATTCGTCGCCTTGGGTTGGTTGACCCTCCGGGAGGTCCCTTCCTAAATAGCCGTGGGGCGCCTTGGGTAGGAAATGACCCTAAATCCCCCAAATCAGGTGCGTTCATTCGTCACCTTGGGTTGGGAATCGACCCCAAAAGGCACGAGGAATTCGTCGCCTTGGGCAGGAAATGGCCCTAAGTTCAGGCGCGAGGGAGTCGTTGCCTTGGGTTTGACCCTAAATAATTTTTTCCGAATTTATTGAATTATTATGTTTCCATGCCCATGGAGAAGAAGGGCCCATATGTGCGCCTAAGCGCCATCAGTCAGGGCGGAAGGCCCTGCAGCGCCCCCGGTTTGGTCACCAGAGGCTACGAGGAGTGCCAGGGACCAGTGTGGTCACCTGGGGGGCAATTGCCCTATGAATATATCAAGATCAAAAAAAAAAAAAAACTTTTTTTTACATGTAAGTGGCATGTAAATTACCTACGAAGCCCCCCCCCCCCCACTGTCCTGCTGAATCAGAGTTGAAACCAGGGCACTGCAGGGGTCAGAGCGCCTCCTTGGCCTTGTTTTCCTTTGGATATAGGCAAGGCTTCTAAGGAGGGGGGTGAAGTGGTATGGGGTGCTTCACCCATACCCGCTGCCCAGCCTGTGGCGCTCTTCGCCAGGCCAGATCAGGAATTTTCCTGTTGATGCTACGGCATCTTGATTTCTGTGGGATTTCTGTAAAATACCCCAGAAATCGTCATTTTACGTCTTTTTTGGGCTGGCGACGACAGTCGTCGCCTGCGCGACGCAGCTCCAGAACGAGGATTTATTCCTCGATTTCTAAAGATTTTAGGCAATTTTATTATTGTTTTATCGTTTTTAGAACTAAAAGATTATAGCGTGACCTTTTTCGCGGCGGTCCGCGAAGGTCCATTTTTGCGAAAAGTGGCACGTTCACGCATTTTTCAAAAAATGCTGAGGCGATTCCAGGAATCGCCCAGATGCCCATGGCGTAGCCCAACAGTGGGGCTTTTCATATGTAGGTTGAATTGGCACAGAAACGCGTCGTGTCGGCTACGCGACGCGTTGGGGGGAGACACGTGAAATGAGTGTTTTTGGCTCAAAAATCACTTTATTTCATTGTTTTTTGCCCAAAAACCACTGGTTGGCCCAGTTTGGGCAGGATCTCAGTGGAGATCCTGATGGCGACGCCTCGTAGCCGTCAGATTTTCTGATGGCGGCGACGCCGCCACCATCGTTTCGTCCCTTTTTCTAAGCTATTTTATAGTTTAGAGGTGATACATATACATTGTACATGTCAACGCATTTATTATGTTACATATACCATCTCTTTGTCCATAGACGCCAGATTGTGTCCGCGGACGCTCCCCGTGGGGTGAGCAAGGATTCCAAGACCATTTACGCAACTCCAATGGAATCGAAGTTTGGAATAGACTTCATGTAGTACTTGGAGAGGTTGGGGTGATGGGTTGAAGGCTTTTCGATTTTTCTGTGGACGCACGGACATCACCGCCGCCGAAAATGCTTCATTACCAGGCAGTCAGTACGCTATTGGACCAGTGTCCTGCTTTATCTTTAGCCATTGCAGTACAACAGCGTTGCTGCTGCATTGGACAGGATTTTCGCTACAGATGTTTAGCAGTGGATCAGATTACATTATTATAGCGTCAAACTACTGAGCAGAAGGGGTGCCATACTCCTGACGTTCAAATTTGTGTGATTAAAACCCTGCCTCAACAGGAGGTTCACCGCCTGCAGCAGGCAATCCTGCATTCCTCCATTGACAAACACGCTGCCCAAGTTCAGGGCAGCGACCGGACTGAAGCAGGGGGCTTAGTGTACAATCGGCACGTGAGGTCTGTAATACAGGCTGAGGAGACCTGGGCAGGGACAGAGAAATACAGGGAACGACTGCTGAACCGTTTTGAGAAAACAGTTTTTCAAACCAGGCATTCAGCTTCAATGTCACCTGAAGCACAGAAGGTACGTGGTGGCCATGCCAAGGTGAAATTGGAATTGATCTACAATGCAGAGCGTAAACCTCAGAAGCCCATTAGGGCAGTGGAGTGGGGGGAGACCATGATGGCTGAAAAGTTGAAGGACTTTCAGGCACGTGGTTTCCTGAGGGAGTGTACAGTTAATCCCCAATGGGTTGTCAGGGCTTTTCTTCTCCCTAAACCCCGGAATAACAAGTGGCGACTAGTCATTGACTATCGCTGGCTTACTTCCCAGCTTAAGGGCAAAAATGTTCCCCTCCCCGTCATCGAAGACCAGCTGGCCAACCAGCATGGCAATTTCTTGTTCACCCTGCTGGACTTGGAAGACGGCTTCTACCAAATGCACCTTGAGGAGGAAAGTAAGCATTTGACAGCTTTCTGTACCCCTTTTGGTGTATTTGAGTGGAATGTCCTTCCCATGGGGGTGAAGGTAGGGCCTGCGGCCTACAAGGAAATGGTTCAGCACGTCACCCGTCGATGCTCTGCTGCAAGGCCATATATAGATGATATATTGGCTTCCTCAGGAAGGAAAAAGTATTAATGGGTCACAGACTGTTGCAGACAAACAGAGACCAGGCACCCTGGAAAAATGTTTTCAGAAAATGTTGATGAAGTTTGGCAGCTATTCGAGGCTTTGGAAGCTGCCGAGTTGACAGTGAAACCTGAGAAATGTCATTTCCGCAGGCGCACTGTCAAATACATGGGGCACATACTCAAGGATGGGAAGCGCTTCCCTGACGCAGGGAAAGTGCAAGCCATAGAGGAGTGGGACCACAGGACCATTACGACACCTAAAGCTTTAAAATGCTTCTTAGGGTTAGTGGGATGGTACCAAATTTACATACCGGGGTTCGCCAAGCACGCCCCCCCACTAATGGAAGCTCTCCAAGGAAAATAGAAATTTGAGAGTAAGCCGGAGGATGGGACAGTTGAATTGGATGCAACGGGCGTCCCCAAGAAAAGCAAAAGGGTCAAGTTGTCTGGAAAGGAATTGCGGATACATTGGACACCAGAAATCATTGCAGGGTTCAAGAAACTAAAAACAGGTTTGTGTGACATGGTCATGAGTGAGGATAAAGGGTTAGTGTTGTCACAACCGGGTGGTCAGTGGTTGATCCGGTGTGATGCCAGCGACTTCGCTGTGGGAGGGGCGCTGGAGCAAATGCAACCTGTTTGTTGATGGCACCGAGTGGCCTTTTACAGCCAGAATCTGCAGGCTGAACGTGCGGGAACTACTAAGGAGGGGTTCACACGCACGAAACACACGGGGCAGTATGAATGGATCCCCGCGAGAAAGAAACATACGCAATTGTTTGTTTGTTGCTCAAATTTCAGAGCTGGATAGGGGGGCAGGCAATGACGGTCAGAGGGGACCACACTGCCATTGTAAAATGGTACAAAGACGACGTGTGCACCATCTCTGGGCCCTTAGAGCGCCGGGGAAGGTGGCATGAGGTTCTCAGTAGATTCAATCTTTTGATTGAATATACGCCTCGCCCTGACAATCACGTGGGGGATGCACTCTCAGGACGGGCATATCCTGCAGGCACAGCCCAGGATACAAATTTTGATCGGGGTGATGCCGATCTCGCGGGATGGCAGGAGGAAGATAGGAAGGAAAGGGAATATATGAGACCGAGATTGCAGGACCAGTACCCTCAGGTCTATGCTGCAGTTCATGCAGTCAATGGCTGGAATGCTTCTGAGGTGGAGTCCAAACTCCAGCTTATCAGAAAGCATATGCAATTTTTGGCCACTGATGACCAGGGAAGGGAATTTCAGTCGTCAGAGAAATTATTTGTACACACACCACAGACAGTGTAGGACAGGGGCAATTTCTCGTCCCTGCCTTCCTCCTCTTCAGTACTCAAAGTGACTGCCATGAGCAGAAGACAAGTCACTGAATTGTATTACGGGTTCAATAACAGGTCATGGCACATGCAAAGAGTGTACAGGTATGCATATGATGTCCGCGATGTCAAGGAGGTAAAAATACCTCCAGCCTGTGCTGTTCTGACAACTGATTAGACAGAGCACTCTTGAGACAAGGGCAGACCATTCTTGAGCGGCGGTGGGAGGCATTGGAAACAGACACTGTCCTTGACATCAATGGATGCAAGTATGTATGTTATCAAGGAAACTTCACGTCAGAGGGTAATATTTGCGTGCCTGTCAGCCTAATTATCAAGGTGTTCAAGGCTACACATGAGTTTGCACATCCTGGGGTACAAAAGAGCACCGCTGGCGTACAACACAAAGCAAGGCATTTCCGTGGACTTGCGAGATGTCCGCATGGTCAGTTCACCTCAGCCCCAGCCCTTACAGGACCTGCAGCGGTCGGAGGGCATTGGGGCCATCACCGGACTTAGCAGGATCCAGATTGCTAGACAGCAAGAGCCTGAGTGGACCGATTTGATACAGATGGAACGAGTGTCCAGACCAGGGAATTTGGTGGGGCGACAGTGAAGCCGGTTCGGACCCCCGTGGCCATCTTTGGGTCACTTAAAGTGTGTATGTATGTGCCGGCAAGCCGCCATTGGCTGATATCATACTCTCTCATCCACCTGACCTAACCTGATGTGATAGTGTGATAGGTTTGGCCATTCCAGCTATGAGCGGCCATATTCAATACCGAGGCGCCGCCAGCTGAGATTTATATATCAGAATATCAGGAATCAACAGGGTTTTTTTATCATAAGGTTTCCGTAATTTTTCAGCCTTTCGTTCTGACTGTCAATGTATCGGTGACTGTCAGTTGGCTCGCAATTTTGCGGTAACCGATTGATTAACTGTTATTCGCTGAGGGGTCGGATTTCATCAGTAACGGGTTCGTTGCTTCCGCAGCTTTCATATTATACACTCGCAAAACCAATCCGTTTTTTTCAGACATTCAGAATCGGATTTTTGACTTCGACATCGCCGCACTTGATATGATGAATCTCGAGGGGTTCTACATTTTTCCCCAATCACGAATCAACCTTCGTTTTGTTGTGTCCTTCATTTTGCTTGGAGATATAGTCGAAACAAAAGTGATTCGTGAGGCCACTTTGAAGAATCATATCTCCGGCTCAAGGCGGGGAATATCAATTGTGAGAATGGGGTTCGAACTGCCTTGGTCTCAACTTAATTTACGAGTCATCAAACGCCTTTGATGTGTACACATGCCAGGTGTAGCAAGGGATAATGGTCAAGAGGCCGGAAAGTGATATATATCTCTTGGACCGTGCAACCGAATATTTTAATGCGATCTTCGAGTGTACTGCATGAGTGTTGGGGTTGCAAAGCAATTTTCATTGGGTTCCTACGTATTTTTAACGTGAAGTTATCTCCATGGAGGGGCATGGCATATCATGGTGGGATCCACTTTTTGAGGGTATGTGTTATATGCATGGTATGTGCTTCGATATGCTCACGCCCATGTTATATATCTCTGTTTCTAGGAAGATATATGTAGTCATACGTGGCAAGGGCTTTGCCCATGTCCCAATTGTGAGCTCCATAGCGCTAGACTGAGTCTACCGCTCATATAGTGTATGTGGGAGGGCTTACGAGGTGACCCACAAGCGCCACTATCAATTTTCCCATTTTCATGGTGCGTGTTGAGAGGAGGTTCGAAGGTGTCCCTATGCGTCCATGTGGGGATCCAAGTGGGGGATTGTTTGCAAATGGTCGCAAGCAATTGTGTTTTGAATCATATGTTGATACCATGGGGGAGCGAAGTCATATACTATTGTAACCATCTTGAATTTAGCATTATTTGCATGTTTTTGACCTCATTTTAAGCTCATTTTTGTATTTTATGTGCTCAACTGGTCGGCTAGCAGTAAAGTGCCCAGAGATCAGTGAACTATGGTATGTTGCTTATATGTTGGCACATACTTCGGTGTTGCACCTCACCATATGCCGGATCACGTGGTCACTTTGGCGTGGCACACGAGGCCTCACAAAATTAAGTCTCAAATTCATGAGTTGACTTGTGAAGCATGTCATGTACATAACCAGAGGGTTTTCGGAGCCAATAATGGAATGTTCTTGGGCATGGTCCTTTGGTCTATATCACCCTTGTATACTACCTTCCGGTTTGACACATGCATGGAGCATTTGAATGTTTGCCGTATGCATTTTTGAGTATATAATTGATTTTGCCATGTGAGGTCATCCTCATGGGGCAATTCTCCAAGCCCAATCAACTCCAAGTCCAACCAAGGTAATGTCAGGGTAGGGCATGGTCCTGAGTGCCACTCTAGGCCATGACACGCCACCTCCCTTATTGGGCTAGGATTTAGAGGCTTGGGAGGGAACACATTTTTGGGGTTTGTGTAGTGACTTTTGACACATGTCATTTAGCCATCTTATTTGACTTGGTTCAGGGCATCATGTTGGCACGTCAAGGGAAGGTCCTGAGTCCAGGGAATGAGGGGTCTATGGCTGTGATTGTATATGTTTCCATCCTTCCTCAATTTTGCTTTATTTGTGTTCTTATGCCAATTTCAGGGCTTCCTCTTTGGTGCAATTCTTGTAGATGCCCACGCCGGTGTCTCCGAGTGCATCGTGAGACAACCGGCGGACGGAAGGAAGCCCGCAGTGTGGATTTGGATTCGGATTGTGCTTGGTATTGCAAGCATCCAGTGTGAAGGAGCGTATTTTTTGATATTTTGTGGGAAATGCAGACCCTGGTGAGGAGCAAGACCCTAGGAGTGACGGGTTATGGTGGAAGGGGTACAGTAGGGGCCGGTCCTGGTAGGGACATTCTTTATGGTAGCAGAGGAGTACCTGCCTCCTGCCGCCGCTCCGGGGACTTGGGCCCTCATGAGCCCTGTCCAAGGACGCCTCGGGAGCAGATTATCTAGTCCATGGAGTCGACGCCGGACTGGGAAGCCGGAGAAGAGCGAAGATGCTCAGAACGGAGAGCCCTTGCAGGACATGGGCTAGACATGGAAAACCAGGCCTGAAAGGCAATGCCGCAAGGCTTGCAATCTCCGCTCCGCTGCGGAGGAGTTGGAGGAGACTGGCAGCAACAGCAGAGCCCGGCCTTACCGGAAGCGCGGGTCCCCAAAACCCGCGGCGGAAGCCAGGGCGATGGAAACGGATCCCAGCCTGGTCAGGCTGTGGTCAGCTGCAGATTCCGAGGGGCACTCCGAGGGCTATCGGACAGCTTACCCTTCGGAGTCAGAGGAGATGGCCAGACCGCCCACAAGGGCGAACACGGCCCCAGAGCCCAGCCTGGAGCATGATGCCGAGGCGGTGGAGAGGCCTGCCAGAGCAAGAACGGCGCCTGTGGCCCGGCACACGGAGCCAACGCGGGATAGCATGGGCGACACACCCATGGCGGAGGATTCTGAGGCGCCGGGAAATGTGGGATGCGCCGGACCAGCTGGAAAGCACGTTGAGTGCCACTGCGAGCACGTATCCTTCCTCATCGGCATGTACCCAAAGATCGGGATGGACGCCATCGTACAGCACCTCGACCGCCTGGACAACACGAAGGACGGCCTAGAGGAGGACGTCGCGGGGATCCTGGATGACCAGTCGGCAGCGGAGAGAGACATGGCGGAGCTGCGAGCGGAACAGGACCGGTACCGGGAGAAGCTGGAGGTGGCCCTGCAGAAGCAGCAGCGAGTGATGGACAGCCTCCTCCACCTGGTGGAGGACATGTCAGGACGCCTGAAAAGGCTAGAGGAGTTACAACCCCTCGCCTCGGGTCCGGAGCTCCCAGCAAAGCCGGTAGCGGCAGAGCTGGTGGAGCGGGTTAAGACCCTCATGAGCGCCATGGAGAAACCCATGGGCGGCCCTGCAGAGGCACCCTACGCGCCTCCGCGTGTTGACCCGGGTGCGCTGCCGTTTGTTCCCATGTTCAGCGAATCCACAATGCTCGGGGAGCAAACGGCACCGGCTGGGTCCATGCGGGAAGGGCGCGCAACCACGGACCTGAGGAGCCTGACGGTACAGATGTCCCATGCCGCCCACGATGCAGCGACCTCTACGACTGCCCATGCAGTTTACGCGGAAGAGAAGATCCAGAGCCAGACCATGCAGGGGCGAAAAATGGGAAGCGCCGACGGACATGGTCGAGGCCATCCAGGCAGAAACCTGTGGGTGAAGGACCCCAATACAGGGATATGGACAGCCGGTGGGGCAAGTCCTTCCCGCATCCCAAACCCCGTGGGTTCGGGCCCAACTGGACCGCACTCCATGGAGGAGAGGGATGTACGGGGAGTGTACTCACACCCCCCGGCCACAGGTGGTATCCGTCTCGGTGGAGTGGTGGCTGCGGACGTCGGAGACGCCATCAGGATTGACGACCTCAGGGGAATCAAAATCCCCTACTACGATGGCAACCCCTCCAACCTGGATGACTTCATCCTGGATTGGGAGGACTTCGCCGAGGAGGTCGTCGGCGAGATGAGGGGAGCGCCAAGGGACAAGTGGGTATGTCGGACATTCCCACACAGGCTGGCGCAGGACCTGAAGGAGGAGCTCAGGGATCAGATCCGTGAGGGAGTGATCCAGACGGAGCAGGCCTGCCTCCAGTGGCTGGAGGATGAGGAGCGAGTGGACGCCCCCAACCAGAGGTTGGAGGATTTGTGGTCCATTCTGCTGCCGCTGGAGCGTGGGGAATCGAGGGTCTGAGAATGGAATCGGTACATCCGCAAGTACCGAAGAAGCCTCAAGCTGGTGGAGGACTGGAATGAGGCCAGCGAGATCCGCCACCTGCTGAAGGACGTCCTCCCCGGCCACTGGAAGAGGCGAGTGGAGGACGAGGAGAAGGCGAGAGCAAAGAAGCGCGTGGCCGTACGGATCATGGCATCGGAGGACACCCACGCCGGAATCATTTTTCCGGCGAAACCTCGGCGAGCCCAGCCGAATGTTGGGGTTGAAGAACGCCGTCTACGTGGAGGTATTCGGCGACACCATGGGACAAATGCTGATGCGCCTCAACAACGTGGAGTGGAGGCGCGGAGAACAGCTGAGGATGCAGGTCATACTCGCCCGCATTAGCCTGGACGAGATCGTGAAGTACATCACGGTGGAGCTGAAGCTCAACACCAAGAACGAGGCCCACGTGCAGGATCGACAAGGCCAAGGACATCGGGGTCATCGAGAAGATCGCCACCAGCGAGAGGTCAAGGGGGACACGGTCGGCACCGCGGAAGAAGGGAGTGGAAGCAGCCAAGATCTCTGGACCGCGTCCACCCCAGAGGATCATGAAGAAGCCCACTTCTTCGCTTTCGTAGCGCACAACATGAAGGAGAATGGGCAGGACAGGTCCAGGTGGAACCGCCTGGACCCCAGATCCAAGAACCGCAGAGAACCGCGGAGGATCGGGAACCCGCCGCTCTCTTTCCGCGAGTACAGATCTAGCACACCGGTTGCTGGGTCTGCTACGGCAATGGGAACAACCATGCACATGACCACCGGCATTGCAAGGTATTCTGAGGAGGACAAGAGGATCTACTTCGCCGCCCATCCCGACAGGAAGCCCAAGGAGCAACGAATTGCCGATTGCAAGGCAAAGAGTGGAGACGTTGGAAAAGGCCAAGGAAAGGGCCAAGGGAAAGGCGGAGGAAAAGGCTATGGTGGAGGACCCCGTCCAGACCGACTCGTGAGGTCGATCGAGGAGGTTGCTGAGGACATGTTGAGGACGTTGGAGGAGCTCAAGGCCCAGCAACGTGGTGGACGAAGTCTGAGCGGATCGCAGCAGGAGGGAGCTGCGGCAGGCCATGTCTAGAGGAGCCCGCACAGGAGTGGGACCTCGGAGGTCTCTCCTCCAAAAAATCAGTGGAATCCCAGTGAAAGCGAAAGCACATGGGGTGCCAAAGAAGGCTCCAGAAGAGCCAAAACCACTGAGTCTTGCCACTCTGAACCCCTGGAGCGCCCTGCCGAGGGAAGTGTGTTTGGGCAAGGGACGTGGGAAGAAGGAAGCAGCGACCATGGAGAGCCCCGTGGACGGGCAGGACCAGCCCAAGATCTACACCATCCGTGACCATACCCTCGAAGTCCTGATGCACCCGGATGTGCTAGAGTTGCATGCCAAGAGAGTCGTCCATACACCGCATGGTGACGAGCGGCAGTTGCACTTGAAGGTGCGTGTACGGTGCGGACAAGAGGAGTTGGTGGTGGATGTTTGGGGTCGATACGGGTGCCCAGGTGAACCTGGTCCGGAGAGGGTTGTTCAAGGAGGAATCCCTGCAGCCCAGCCGTAGACCGGTACGCCTGAAGGTGGCCAATGGAGAGATTATGGGTGGTGGCACCCATGAGGCCACTATCAGTATGGAATTCGGGGAGCATGAGCGCTTGAACCGCCCTGATTTGGCGAAGAGAAGCACTCTATCTGGGAACTTCTATGTGGCCGACATTACGGATTGGGATATGATCATGGGGTATGACTTCATGGTGGCAAGTGCCATTGGAGCCCTTCCCCATCGTGCAACGCTGGTCCGGGAGGATGCTGAATGTCTCATATGGCTGTCCACGGATTATGCATGCGGATCATCCCAATGGAATGCTGAGGAAGGGGATCGGTTCCTCTGAGCGGTGCAAGCTGTGGGTGCCAAGTCCAGAGGAGACCGCGGAGTTCAGCTCACGGAGTATGGAATGGCGCTGCAGGTGTATGACAGGATGATCCAGACGCTGGGAGCCGCAGCGCCCGAGACGGACGTCTTCGCTTCCCGGGATGCCCCACTTTTGCGGAAGTGTAGAAGGCATTGGCATCGAGAAGATCCAGCCTGGCACAGGCATTGGTGTTTGAAGGAGTGGGGGCCCACGTATTGGCATGGCTCCCTGGATAATACCAGATGTACGGTGGAGAAGATCGTCGCGGATAAGGCGAAGAGGGATCCTGGTCATAACCGGCATAGGATCCACCCCATGTCCGCTGGAGGGTCTCAACTCGACGCTGGACTCCATCACCCTGAACGAGATGTCATTCGGGCCAGAGGAGGAGTTGTTCATCGACGCCAAGGGTGTATCAATGCCCTCCCTGGGTCAAGTGTTGGGTACCAAGGCTTTCCTGGTGGATGGGGCGCAAGCCCAGCCCACGGGTGATTAGGCATTCATCCGTAGGGTGGAGGCGGTGCCCATGAAGGTCATGTTTGAGCCCAAGGAGGGGACGGATCAGCCATTTGATGGCATTGACGTCCTGTCCCACGCCGAGATCGACCATGTCGTCAACTACATGCGGATGGGGATGCACGACCGGGTGGCAGACAAGAAGAGGCGGGCCATGGTCACATCTCCGCATTGGTGGGATGACAGGATGTGTGTCACCGGCAAGTACGAGAAGGATGAGTTCGTGGCGAGGGTCATCGATCACATCGCGGACCAATAGGATGGTCCCGTTGGGTGGACCCGCTGACGTGGGATTTCCAAAGAATGTGGGCCCATAGCGACAAGAACCAGGCCGATGCCGCAAATTTCTGAAGATTATCGGTGGGAAGCGCGCCCCACGACGATGAAGACGGCATATCGGACGAGGAGAAGTCAGACTCGGATCCGGAAGATGCATATACCGCAGTGCGGTCAATTGTATCGATACCGAAGCAAGCGGCTGAAGAGGCCCAGGAGAACCCGAAGGTCGCCGAGCTGAAGGAGAGGCTGATCAATGCCTATCCGCGGCTATTCAGTGGCGTCGCCAACAAGAACCCTCCAGATCGTGGGAGGTTTGGCACAGCGAGGATCAAGCTGAAGCCGAACCCGAAGGTCTATCGTCATCGGGAGTACCAACTTCAGGGCCATCGGGCCGAGGCCATGAGGAAGCTGTTGGCCGAGATTATTGAGCGGGGCTGGATCGAACCCTCCGACAGTGAGTGGGCCAGCCCAGCCTTTATCGTGCCCAAGAAGGAGAAGGGCGAGTGGAGGTTGGTGGTGGATTACAGGGGTTTGAACGAGCAAACCGAGCACGAGTCGTACTCGCTTCCTCTGATCGATACCATCCTCCAAAAGCAACAGAAAAGGCGGATCTTTACGGTGTTAGACCTGAAACACGGCTATCACCAGATGCCGCTACACCCGGACTCCAGGCCCTGCACAGCTATGTTGACGCCGCTGGGGCCCATGCAGTGGAAAGTGGTGCCTATGGGCGCCAAGAATGGCAACGTCGCTTTCCAGCGCATGATGGAGGACCTACTCGATCCTGTCCGGGACTGTGCCGAAGCCTTTGTGGATGACATCATCATGGGGTCCGGGACGGAAGACATGACTGAGGACGTGCTCATCGAAGCGCATGAGAAGGATCTGCGCCGAGTGCTCAGCGAGCTGGACAAGCACAACATGGTGTGCAAGCCCACCAAAGCCTCACTCTTCGTGAAGGAAGTGGAGTTCGCGGGTCACGTGGTTGGTCACAGGCAGCGCCGTCTCATGCCTGGGAAGCTGGCGTCCCTGCACCACTGGGAGAAGCCCCAGACCATCAGCAAACTCCGATCCTTCATGGGGTTCTGCAACTACTATTCGGGCTATGTCCGGATGTATGCAGAACTGTCGGGGCCGCTGCACAAGATGCTGCAGGTGGGCAAGTTCGATGGCCGGAAAGGGAGCAAGAAGAAGCTTGCTTGGACCCCTGAGGCCGAAGATGCGTTCAGCCGCCTGAAGGAGCGACTCCTGGGACAGCTGGGGCTATTCCTGGTGGACCCGGACAACGGATTCGTGCTACGGACAGACGCCTCGGACTATGCTGTAGGGGCAGTCCTCGAGCAAATCCGGGACGACGGGTCACACGTACCCGTGGCGTTTTGGAGCCGGATCCTGGCCGAGGGGCAACGCCGAACCTGGACCGCGAGGGAGAAGGAGACGTACGCCATGGTTTGTGCGCTCAGGAAGTGGTCTGGCCACATCGGATTGCAACCGGTGGTGGTTTGCACGGACCATCAGTCCTTGCAGAGCTGGCACAAAGAGCACGTCGACACCCCCTCGGGACCGGCGGCAACAGGGCCCGATGGCATGAGACGTTCGCCAAGTTCGACCTCAGCATCGTGTGCGTCCCGGGGAAGGACAACACTGTGGCAGATTGCCTCAGTCGATGGGCCTACCCCGCGGGCAAGGCCTGGATGGACATATCCAGCCATGGGGACGCCGAGGAGACTGAGGAGGCCAAACGCATCATCGAGATGGAGAAGGCCATGGAGCAAGAGGGGGTCAAGTGTTTCGTGGTGATGGCAAACCGTACGGACCTACCCAAGTTCCTGGGCGCCCGAGTCCAAGCTATTCGAGAAGAAACCCTCGAGCAATGGATGGTGGCCCCTGTAGAGCTAGTCAGGTCGGTGCTCACAGAGGACTGGTCGTATGACTATGCGCATCCGACCACTGGAGCAAGTATTGGAATGCCGTGAGCGCCCCGTCGGATGACGAATGGCCTGAGGGCTTGACCGAGGATGAGGATAAACTGTTCCTCAAGGACAAGCTGTTGGTCCCTGAGAACCGAGTGGAGGAGCTCATCGACCAATGGCATAACGCCCAGCTCATGCATCCTGGTCCGGACAAGATGCAGCAGGACCTGGAGTGGCGATTCAAGTTCCCACCGGGGTACTACGCCATCCTGGACAAGTACTGCAGCGACTGCGCCGTGTGTCGGGCCACAAAGAGCCCCAACCACTCCACAGCTGGCAACCCGGTGTATACGGCTATACCGGAAGCCCCTATGCGGTCCGTGGCCATGGATGTGTTCGCCATGCCGGAGGTCACCGTGGAAGGAGAGACCTATGATTGTGTCATCCTGGCGGTGGACAGGCACAGCGGGTATATCGCGGCAATCCCAGGCAAGAAGTCCAAGAGGAAGGACAAGAAGAACAAGCATGGAGTGGGTCTGCAGGCCAAGACCGTCGCTAATGCAATGATCAGGCATTGGCCGACGATTTCTGATGTCCCAGCTGTCACCTGCAGTGATCAGGGCAGTCAACTTGTGGGGACGTGGTTCAAGACGATGTGCAAGCACATGGGGATTCGGCACGCCAAGACCGTGGCGTACCACAGCAGGTCAAATGGCCGGGCTGAGGTGGCCGGGCGGCAGATGTTCGAAAAGTTCCGCCAGCTGTGGAGGGTATTCCAGGCGTACCACGACCTTCTGGGGCCCACTGGACTGTCGCCCGGTCGTATCCTGTTCCTACGGGATCGAGTGTCACGCACTCTCCCGTGGTTGAACCATGGCAAAGTGGCCAGGGATGCAAATGCTATGATGGCTGAGGCGGACGACACGGCGGCCAAGGTGTGCAAAACACTTCAGGACGAGCATGAGGAGAGGGCCAAGTACTTCAAACAGGGCAAAGTCCAGAACTATGCTCTCCAAGACACCGTATGGGTGGAGCGGCACCACAAGGATGTCCTGTCCGGGCATCGGCAGGCGTCTTGGTATGTGCCGGGGGTAATCGTGCGGAAGGTCCGGCAGGATGTGTATGTGGTTCGTGTGGGGGATAACAAGATCCTGGACCGCGACCATACTCAGCTTCGTTCCAGAGCACCAGACCCCAGCGGACGTCCCGTCACCTTCGAGTTCACGGCCGGCGATGTGGACTCGGACGACGAGGGTGAGGACGACGACTTCACCGCTGACAGGATCCTGGCAGACAAGCCCGACCCGGGGACGCCTGGGGGGAGGCTTTATAAAGTCCGTTGGAAGGGATTCGCCACATGCAGGGATTTGTGGGAGCCTCCGAGCAGCTTTGTACCGAGGTACACCACGGTCTGGATGGAGTATCTCAAGAAAAAGAACACTTCTTTGGATGTCAAGGATGTGTTGGTCCATCTGGTGGCTGCAGTAGCACCGTAATGAATCCCCCTTGGCATTTTTCTTTGTTCTTGTGCTCGGGAGACGCCTGAGGGCGTTGATCCGGGGATTTTTGGGCCTTGACTGGCCATATACCCCCTTCACTCGATCTCCACATATATATTTCATTGTGGTATACTTATTTAGGTCAACGGACGACGTTTCTCTATCTTTGATCCCCCTGGTCCATGTTGTAGATCAAGAGGAGACCGGATATGGCATAGGGCACCGATTATGAGTGTCCTCACCCCTCTCTTGGGGCATGGGGGACGCCTATCATGTGTGTGCAGCCTCCATGTGTCCTTGGGACATAGGGGGGGGGGGTGGAGCCCATTGTGGTCCCCCCGTCCTCTCTTCAACGACTTCCGAGCGGATACAACGCTCTGAGAAGGGGGGTGAAGCCGGTTCGGACCCCCGTGGCCATCTTTGGGTCACTTGGGGTGTGTATCTATGTGCTGGCAGGCGGCCGCTGGCTGATATCATACTCTCCCATCCACCTGACCTAACCTGATGTGATAGTGTGATAGGTTTGCCCATTCCAGCTATGAGCGGCCATATTCAATACCGAGGCGCCGCCAGCGGAGATTTATATATCAGAATATCAGGAATCAACAGGGTTTTTTTATCATAAAGTATCCGTAATTTTTCAGCCCTTCGTTCTGATTGTCAATATATCGGTGACTGTCAGTTGCCTCGCGATTTTGCGGTAACCAATTGGTTACCTGTTATTTGCAGATATTTTGGCGGAAACCCCGCTGAGGGGTCAGATTTCATCAGTAACGGGTTCGTTGCTTCCGCAATTTTGATATTGTAGACTCGCAAAATTAATCCGATTTTTTCAGACATTCAAAATCGGATTTTCGACTTCAACATCGCCGCACTTGATATGATGCATCACGAGTGGTCATACATTTTTCCCCGATCACGAATCAACCTTCCTTCTGTTGTGTCCTTCATTTTGCTTGGAGATATAGTCGAAACAAAAGTGATTCGTGAGGCCACTTTGAGGAATCATATCTCCGGCTCACGGCGGGGAATATCAATTGTGAGAATTACGTTGGAACTGCCTTGGTCTCAACTTAATGTAGGAAGCATCAAACGCCTTTGATGTGTACATATGCCTGGTGTACTAAGGGATAATGGTCAAGAGGGTAGAAAGTGATACATATCTCTTGGACCGTGCAACCGAATATTTTAATGCGAGTTTCCAGTGTACTGCATGAATTTTGGGGTTGCATAGCAACTTTTATTGGGTTTCTACGTATTTTTAACGTGAAGTTATGTCCATGGAGGGTCATGGCATATCATGGTGGGATCCACGTTTTGAGGGTATGTGTTATATGCATGGTATGTGCTTTGATATGCTCACGCCCATGTTATATATCTCTGTTTGTAGGAAGATATATGTAGTCATACGTGGCAAGGGCTTTGCCCATGTCCCAATAGTGAGCTCCATAGCGCTAGACTGAGTCTACCGCTCATATAGTGTATGTGGGAGTGCTTACGAGGTGACCCACAAGCGCCACTATCAATTTTCCCATTTTCATGGTGCGTGTTGGGAGGAGGTTCGAAGGGGTCCCCATGCGTCCATGTGGGGATCCAAGTGGGGGGATTGTTTGCAAATGGTCCCAAGCAATTGTGTTTTGAATCATATCTTGATAGCATGGGTGAGCGAAGTCATATACTATTGTAATTATCTTGAATTTAGCATTATTTGCATGTTTTTGACCTCATTTTAAGCTCATTTTTGTATTTTATGTGCTCAACTGGTCGGCCAACAGTAAAGTGCCCAGAGATCAGTGAACTATGTTATGTTGCTCAAATTCTGGCAGATGCTTCGGTGTTGCACCTCACCATATGCCGGATCACGTGGTCACTTTGGTGTGGCACACGAGGCCTCACAAAATTAGATCTCAAATTCATGAGTTGACTTCTGAGGCATGTCATGTACATAATCGAAGGGCTTTCGGGGCCAATGATGGGATATTCTTGGGCATCGACCTTGGACCTTCACCCTTGTATACTACTTTCCGGTTTGACACATGCATGGAGCATTTGAATATTTGCCGTATGCATTTTTGAGTATATAATTGACTTTTGGGCATAATGGTGTGATTTGCCTGATTTTGCCATGTTGTGAGGTCATCTTCATGGGGCAGTTCTCCAAGCCCAATCGACTCCAAGTCCAACCAAGGTTATGTCAGTGTAGGGCATGGTCCTGAGTGCCACTCTAGGCCATGACACGCCACCTCCCATCATTGGGCTAGGATTTAGAGGCTTGGGGGGGAACACATTTTTCGGGTTTGTGTAGTGACTTTTGACACATGTCATTTAGCCATCTTATTTGACTTGGTTCAGGGCATCATGTTGGCAAGTCAAGGGAAGGTCCTGAGTCCAGGGAATGAGGGGTCTATGGCTGTGATTGTATATGTTTCCATCCTTCCCCAACTTTGCTTTATTTGTGTTCATATGCCAATTTCAGGGCTTCCTCTTTGGTGCAATTCTTTTACATGCCCACGCCCGTGTCTCCGAGTGCACCCCGAGACAACCGGCGGCCTGAAGGAAGCCCGCAGTGTGGATTTGGATTTGGATTGTGCTTGGTATTGCAAGGGTCTAGTGTGAAGGAGCGTACCTTTCTATTTTTTGTGGGAAATGCAGACCCTGGTGAGGAGCAAGACCCTGTGAGTGACGGGTTATGGTGGAAGGGGTACAGCAGGGGCCAGTCCTGGTAGGGACCTTCTATAACAGTCTCTAAATGTTTCGCAAAAAGAGACCAGGGAATTTCGGCGTCTGCTACACAGCAGCAGTCCAGAAGAAAGAATTGCTGCTTGTCAGGAGTTCAATAAACGCTCTTCAATTCCTCTTCCCTTCTGTTACAGGTCGATGTCAGGGTAGAAGTGGAATTATCTCTCCTTCCCTTTTTTTAATGACTGTGAGCAGGTATGAAACTGCGACACATTGACTGCATGGAGCAGGGTAGGATAGTATAGGACGTTCAACCCCCCAAACCCCCAACCAGCTTGTGACAGTCTCGGGTGCGAGTGGGACTGCAGTATGAAGCCTTGCTTCGGATAGCCATTGTAGAGGGGTATTCGGAGAACAACCTCCAGGCACTCACCGACTACGGATGTCGGGCGTAGCGATCAAAGGGACCACTACCCGGAAGGCCGGAGAAGGCAGGATGTCAGGACAATCCTAACCATTACCCCCCAAGATGTCTTTTTTTCCAATGCGAACCCCACCTTGTGGGGCTGATAGCCCAACATCCCTGTATTATGGCAGAAGTGAGACCCCCCCTATATGGGATCCGTCATCGCACTGACGATGGCAGATTGAGTTGCACATTCCATCCCCCCCCCCCCCCTATCTGCGTTTCACATTGGCTCTGGTATTTCGTCCGCACGTTTATACCAGCTCATAAGTGACCACTTAGAAGCTTAAGAAGGGGCAGTAATAAGGTGGGAGAAAACACCCAGACAGACAGACAGACAGAAGGACCTTTCTGTCTAGAATTGATCCAGACAGATAGACGGACAGATATCTCTGTTCAGGTCGGATCCAGACAGATAGGCAGAGACAGAGGACGTCGCAGTCGCGACAGTGACCAGTCATCATGAGAATGAAGATCGATATACTTTAGGAGAATACAGAATAAAGATTGAACGTAAAAGTGTTTTGCATGATTTTAAAGTGCGAAGGGACAACAGACAGTCTCAGGCTTTTTCTGTTCGCACAGGAGACAGAGGTTATGGTGCGAAGGGTATTAATGGGTTTATTACGAGCATGGAACCATGGATTCCATGTATGTTTGTTCCCTTCTCCGTTGCATGCATATGTGCATATATATTAGGTACGCCCGTTTCGTTTGATAGCAAAAGTCGCTTCGTAGCCTTGTGGCTTCGTAGCTTGTTTCGCTGTCATTGCTTCTCTTGCTTCACACTTCCTTGTAAGTTGTGAGTGGAGAACCGTGTCATGAGTGCATCAAGACACTCACAAATATTCGAATCAATAATAAGGTGTGAGTGCATCGAAGCATCCAATGTTCGATTCCGAACAAAGGTGTGAGTGCATCGAAGCACTCAATGTTCGATTCAAAACAAAGGTGTGAGTGCATTAAGGCACTCAAGGCTCGATTCCAAGCGAGGATGTGAGTGCCTTATAGCCCCCAATGCCTTCGGAATCAAGAGAAGTGTGAATGTATGAGAATAGATGTGGTGAGACAACCTTATCGGCTTGGTGAGAACTCATGGGATAAATAAGGGACTTCATCAACGAATCTTTGTTAATTAAGACGACTTAAATTAAATCATTTTGTCGGTTAGTTATGTTGTTCATTGTTGACATACGTATTCCGTTCGTTCTCGGTTTATTGAACGTGCACACCACTTGTGCACTTGTGACGGTTATAATTGTTTTTTTGTGTGAGCGCACACGTAGATACTTGCATGGCGTTGTCTACATGTCGAAATTGGGTTCGCGTTGGGGTCATGAAGTCTTGTGATCTAGAGCTACAGACCCGACAAGATATGGTTCGATCGTGCCAAGTGTTAGATGGGAAGTCTTTACACTTTCGTACACAACCAGATGAATGCATGTTTCGTCTCTCTCCTCTCCCTGCCGTATTTTGTATTTGTGTTGCACTTTGGGGTTTCTGTGTACAGAACTCCTATCTTTGGATTAGTTCCATTCCAATTGATTTCAATAAGGATGAATTAAATTAATCAAGTTCAAGTCAAGTACATCTGGGAAAGTGTACATCCGAAGTGTATGAGCCCATTTGAGATCGGACAAGCAAATTTCAGTGGACAAGGTCAATAATTGTGCATTTGAATTTAGATTGTTCGCTGCGTCTTGTTGTTGTTGGTCGATTCAAATTATAAAATCTCCATTTTCATTCAAGGTTCAATCTGGGTCTACAAGTAGATCAAATGGAAGGACCACAACAAAATTTACATGATGGACTAGATTACCCAGGGTCAAGTCTATTACATCACCCCCTCATGGAATCCCTTCAGGGTAAATAAAAGCCTGAGGCGAAACCCACTGATGGTACTGTCAAATTGGATGTCACAGGTTTGCCCAAGAGAGGAAAGCGCCTGGAACTGCCTGCCAAAGTGATGAAGATTGACTGGACCAAGAAAATGATCAACGGATTTGAAAAGCTCAAACGGAGTTCCACTGATATGGTGAATGACGATAGTAAGGGTCTGTGTTTACCAGAACCTGATCCCAAATCGCTCGTACGGTTCTATGCCGGCGACTTGCACTTGAGCAACTTCTATCCGAGGGTATATATATCGAGCAGTAGCTCCAGCCTCAAGGGGAAGGTGCAGGAACCACGAAGGATGGTTTCACTCGAACCAAACGTACTCTTCAATATGGCTGGACAACCCGCGGGAAGGAAGCTTACGCCATCGTATCCTGTTTACCCAAGTTTCAGAGTTGCAAAGGTGGCCAAGAGATCACGGTGCAAACGGACCATAGCGCCATTGTGAGAACGTACAACAAGTTTTTATGCACTATTTTGGGCCCAGTACAGACACGGGGCCGGTGGTATGAGTTCCTTAGTAGATTCAATCTCATGATGCAATATACTCCTGGTCCAGAAAATCACGTGGAAGACGCACTCTCACGATGGGTTTATCCAGCAGGAACGTCTGAGGCACCAATTTTCATCCTAGTGATCAAGATCTCATGGGGCGGAAAGAAGACAAGAAAAAGAACGAGATTACATCCTTAATGAGATATACAAGACTTACCCAGACGCTTCTGCACCCATAAATGCCGTTAATGGGTGAGATGCAACAACAGTGGAGGCAGATCTCCACCACATCAGACAGGCACACAATGTTTCGGCAATCACACCTTCAGGGAGACTGGTCGACTCCATGGAGGACCTGTTTTTCAACACATTGACCTCAATAGGTCGAAGGCAAAAGTCACGCCCCATCACAACCTCCGTGATAACATCGATAAGTAAAGTTGATCTCACACAACTGTATGATGCACTGGATAGGATGACATGCATATGCCAGACTGCCTGGTCAAGGAATTGGTGCTTGGTATCAAGGCGATTGAGTATGTGCTGTATCAGGGTAACGTTAGAGGTTAGGGAGAAATGTGTGTCCCTCTCAGTCTCATGGCTATGAAGCAGGTTCCAACCCTACCCTGGCATATTACCCCTAAGGGAACATTATATGGCCCTATATATGGGATATATATGGGATACGGTATATCATATTCCAATTCCTTGTTAGGGACATAGGATGTGGGATAGATAAGGCAATCTTGGATGTTTGGTAGTTATATCAATTAGTGGATGATAGGGTGAATTTCACATATGTGCATATCAGGTATTTCAATGGCTATGTGTACCATATCTGTTTGCAGGATAATATTCAGTCAACACTATCGTTATGACTTCTGTGCCAAGCAATGTTGCTGCCCATACCACTGCGACGTCTGCTCCTGACTACCCCGTCTGGTTTCATGGTAGCAGAGGCGAAAGGCTTTCGTCTCTGTTGGGCTTTTGGTCCAAGACATTGTGGACCAAATTCAAACTAAAATCTGTTCCCCAGGAGAGATAGCTGAGGGTGTCCAGGTCCCCACCCTCAGGACCTCCCCGGCCCTGACCCCATCGACGGGGCAGGGGCCGCATAAACGGGCCAAGCCCCAAGTGGCTACAAATCCTAAGTTTCAGAAACCCCCGAATGTTCCGATCGGAGCCCCCCATCCTGGAGATCCAGCTGGTGTAACCTGGGATGGTTCGGGAGGAAATGAACGGCCACCCTCAGAGAGCAATAAGAGGACCACAATGGCCTATTATGGGCTCGGGAACCGTTACTAGCACCGAGAGTCGGGCAGTAATCGACTCATCTACGTGGGTGATCGAGCGTACAAACGCTGCACCCTCACGCGCTGCCGACTGGGGTACGATGGCTTTACCAACGGGGCCTATCGTGGTCGACTCTGGCACTCCTCCGTCGCTAGGGGGGTTGCCAGAGCCTCAGGTCAGAAAAGACCTGTCTGCGGCAGGGCCCATCAGCCCCATTGCTTACCAACTGGACGCTGAAAACCGTCGAGTCCTCGCGCTCACGCCTGATCCCCATGGCCATCTTGGTCCGGCTCGAGAGGCCGTGGCCCTGATCTGGCAAGCCCTGTCGAGGAATAGGCAGAACCCCACTATGGTGGAACCGTCGCCCACTCCAATGAGTGGATTGCGGCGGTTTCCCTCCCTGGTGGAGGAATCTCCTGCCTTGGGAGCGTGTACCGATCCCCCAAGCGGATCCAGGCTAAGTCCTACGATCATCGCGGAATCCCCCGAGCAAATCGAGGAGGATGAGTGTGACCAGTCGTTCCCCCTGGCCTTGGAACAGGGGAACGACGATGAAGAGGAGGGGATTGGAGTGTTGGAACGTCATGAACTCCATCATTCCCCTATTTCCGTTGCCTCGTCGCCTGCACCTCCTGAACCTATGTCAGGGACCAGGGATCGCCCCATGCTTGTGGAAGACTCCCCGGTTCCCCACTACATCACGGTGGAGGACTCTCCGGCCCCTCAGTTCATTGTTGTGGAAGAGTCCCCGGTGCCTATGAGCGGCATCAAAAACCGCCCGTGTCTTGTCGTGGAATCTCCGGAGCCTACGGAGGACAGGGCCGGTACTACATCTCCAGTGCTTATGAGTTGCACCAATTGTTCCCCATCCCTAGTTGATGGTTCTCCGGCAATGCCGAAGGTCAACAATCTATGCTGGGGGGGAGGGAATCCGGTTGAGGGAGGTTCAGCAACCCTCCCAATAAGCTTGGTCTCTTCCCCAAGAAATACATCTCTTACGGAGGACCCCCAGCTGCCCAAATTCGGGGGGGGATCCAGAGGTTGCAACAGGACCGGAGCCTGTTTTTGCTTCCCATCCGAGAGCCCAATCACCTATGGTGGTTCAGGAGTCACCACAGTATATTGTGGTGGACGAGTCCCCACCGCCACCGCCGCGGCCGAATACTGTTGGTCCTGATCCCACTCCGCCGTCACCCCGCCATTGCCAGGTGGCTTACATCGAGCACGTGCAAGGAATCCCGCACCTGATTTGGCCATCTAGTGTTGGGGGCTCGGGGGGGGGGGGCATCCCTCTAGTGGGGGGGCACCAGCACCTGTTGCTGCGCGCCCCACACCCCCGTCCTGCCCTGCGGGGGGGCCCTCTGGTCCCTCCGTGGCAGGCGGGGCTGCTGTGGGGGGCGGTGGTGGGTTATCCCCTCCTCGTGGAGGGGGGGGTCAATCTTTTCGACATTCTGGGGGCCTCAATCCTACACGGGGGGAGGAAGACCTACAGCACACCTCTGGCTGTCCCCAATCTGTGGTGCACTATGAAACGTGCATCCAGTCTCTGATGGCACAGGTGAAGGACCTGCGAACTCAGAATCTGGAGTTGCAGCGATATCATCAGGAATTCTCTCAGGCAGTAGCCACTACCGTGGGCATCAGTCAGTCCTACGGGGACCGGATGACGCAAATCTTGTCTACATTGGCTAAATTTGAAGCGGCAGTTCAGGGCTACCGACACGATTCTAAGGTGGTGGAGGCTAGCGTGGCAGATCATCTTAAGTTTTCAAACGGCAACGGGGCTAAGTGCTATAGCGCAGGGGAGTCGCTCGCTACACGTTACGCCGCCGTTGCATCTAGGATCGATGCATGGGACCACTGATACTCCACGCCTGCAGAACCTGTTACGGTGGTCCTACCCCCGCCATCGGCGCCTCCACCTGTTCCTGATCCTGCACTGGCGGCGCCTACGGCACCCATGGGCGCGCCATCCGGTTCATCCGGTGGTGGGTGTGTCCTTCCCTTCTCCGTCCACCCATCCCACAATTGCATCTACCATCCGAACGCTTGTCCGGATTCGGGGTGGCTGAGGGGGGGGGAAGAACACTGCGAACACCTCCACCCCCAAGTGACTACTTCGTGGAGGGGAACTGCCGAAAAGCAGAAAGAACCTGCTATTCCCGAGTGGAGGGCAACGCCTAAGGGCAAGGAACACCCCACAGAGCCTACGGCCCTGTCAGCCAATGAGGAGCAGAACACCTTCTCGTTGGGAAACATTAATCCCCCCACGAAACATGTTTTCACTTCCCCTGGGAAACCTTCGTACACGCCCTCTCATCCTACGGACATCCGTACAGTCTCTCCAGTGAAAGTTGCACCAAGTGCAGGTGGAGGTGTACCCCCAACCATGGCTTCCCCTGCTTACCACCCGTACTAAATGCCTATGGTGCAAAATAGTTACACCAAAGCGGTGGAGGTAAAGAAGGTCCCTACCAGGACCGGCCCCTGCTGTGCCCCTTCCGCCTGTTACCCCTGCTGATTTACTCCGGATCAGTGATTGCATTCCTCAAATTCCAGGGTCCAAAATCCAAAACTATAGAAAATGTAAACCTCCTTCAACCCTGAACAGCAACCAGATCCCACAAATACAGCAATAACCCAATCCACAATCCAATCCAAATGGCGGGCTTTCGTTCAGCACATCGATGGTCTCACGATGGCGGGCATGTACAAGAATTGCACCAAAGCAGAAAGCCTTGAAATTGGCAAAATAAAGCAAAGTTGGGGAAAGAGGTAAACATACACATTCACAGCCATAAACCCCTCATTCCCTGGACTCAAGACCTTCCCTTGACTCACCAACATATTGCCCTGCACCAGGTCAAATGAGATGGCTGAATGCCATTTGTCACAACTCAATACACAAACCCCAAAAATGTGTTCACTCCCAAGCCTCAAAATCCTAGCCCAATAGGGGAGGTGGCATGTCATGACCTAGAGTGACACTGAGGACCATGCCCTACCCTGAGATAACCTTGGTTGGACTTGGGGTCGATTGGGCTTGGAGAACTGCCACATGATGATGACCTCACAACATGGCAAAATCAGGCAAATCACACCATTATGCCCAAAAGTTAATTATATACTCAAAAATGCATACGGCAAATATCCAAATGCTCCTTGCACGTGTCAAACCGGAGAGTAATATACAAGGGTGATATAGACCAAAGATCGATGCCCAAGAATATTCCATCATTGGCCCCGAAACCTCTCCGGTTATGTACATGGCATGCTTCACAAGTCAGCTCATGAGTTTGAGACCTAATTTTGTGAGGCCTCGTGTGCCAAGCCAAAGTGACCACGTGATCTGGCATATGGTGAGGCCCAACACCGAAGCATATGCCAACATATAAGCAACATACCATAGTTCACAGATTTCTAGGTACTTTGTTGTTAGCCGACCAGTAGAGCACATAAAACACAAAAATGAGCATAAAACGAGCTCAAAAACATGAAAATATGTCCAAATACAAAGTTGTCATGATAGTATATCTCTATGCTCACCCATGATATCCGCTCATGGTTCAATACACAAATGATTGGAACCATCCACGAACAATTCCCCCACTTGGATCCCCAATCGGGCGCCTGGAGATACCTTCGCCACCCATATCTACATGCCCCATGAAAATGGGAGTGCACTCATGGATCTCTTTGCCAAACATACCATGAGCAATACATACGCGGTAGACTTAGTCTAGCGCTTTGAATTCCACAATTAGGACATGGGCAAGGCCCACGTCACGTGTGGCTCCCCATCTCTTCGGCCACACGAAGATATATAACATGGGCGTGAGCATATCGAAGCACATACCATGCATATAACATAACCCTCAAAAAGTGGCTCCCACCATGGTATGCCATGCCCCTCCATGGACATAACTTCACGTTAAAAATACGTAACAACCCAAAGAAAAGTATCTATGCAACCCCAACACTCATGCGGTACACTCGAAAGTCGCAAAAAAGTAATCGATTGCACAGTCGAAGAGTTATATATCACTTTCTACCCTCTTGACCATTATCCCTTGCTACACCGGGCATGTGTACACACCAAAGGCGTTTCTCAAGTAAGTTGAGACTAAGGCGCTTGCAAGCCAACCTTCCTCATTCTCTTTCCTCACACTCGCGCGTAGATATGGTCCTTCAAAGTGGTCCCACGATTCACTTTTGTTTCCCTTATATCTCCAAGTCAAATGGGTGGCAAGTATAAGGGAAACCTGATTCGGGCATAGGGAAAAGAGTATGACCACTCGAAGAAGACCAAATCACGTGCGGCGATGTCGAAGTCGAAAATCTGATTTCGACATCGCGAAAAATTCAGAATAAAATTTCGAGTGCATATTTGGAAAATTGCGGAAGCAAGGAAACCTTTACTGGTGAAATCTGACCCTTCATCGGGGTTTCCGCCAAAATATCCGCAAATAACAGTTAACGAATCGGTTAACGCAAAGTCGCGAGCCAACTGACAGTCGCCGATACATTGACCATCAGAACGAAAGGCTGAAAAATTACGGAAACATTATGATAATAAAACCCTGTTGATTCCTGATATTCTGATATATAAATTTCAGCTGGCGGCGCCTCGGTACTGAATATGGCCGCTCATAGCCGGAATGGCCAAACCTATCACACTATCACATCAGGTTAGGTCAGGTAAATGGGAGAGTATGATATCAGCTAATGGCGGCTTGCCGGCACATAGATACAAACCCCAAGTGACCCCAAGATGGCCACGGGGGTCCGAACCGGCTTCACCCCCCTTCTCAGAGCGTTGTATCCGCTCGGAAACAATTGAAGAGAGGATGGGAGGACCCCAATGGGCTCCAACCCCCCCCCCATGTCCCAAAGACACATGGAGGCCCCACACACGTCATAGGCGTCCCCCATGCCCCAAGGGAGGGGTGAGGACACTGATAATCAGTGCCCTACGCCATATCCGGTCTCCTCTTGATCTACAACATGGACCAAGGGGATCAAAGATAGAAAAACGTCGTCAGTCGACCTAAATAAGTATACCACAATGAAATATATACGTGGAGATCGAGTGAAGGGGGTATATGGCCAATCAAGGCCGAAAAATCCCCGGATGAACGCCCTCACCCGTCTCCCCAAGCACAGAAACAAACAAAATGCCAAGGGGGGATCCATTACGGTGCTACAGCAGCAACCAAATGGACCAACACGTCCTTGACATCGGAAGAAATATTCTTTTTCTTCAAGTAGTCCATCGAGACCGTGGTATACCTCGGCACGAAACTGCTCGGAGGTTCCCACGAATCCCTGGATGCGGCGAAACCCTTCCAACGGACTTTATAAAGCCTCCCCCCAGGCGTCCCCGGGTCCGACTTGTCCGCCAGGATCTTCTCAGCGGTGAAGTCGTCGTCCTGACCCTCGTCGTCCGAGTCCACATCGCCGGCCGTGAACTCGAACGTGACGGGACGTCCGCTGGGGTCTGGTGCTCGGGGACGAAGCTGGGTATGGTCGCGGTCCAGGATCTTGTTATCCCCCACACGAACCGCATACACATCCAGCCCGACCTTCCGCACGATTACCGCCGGCACATACCAAGAAGCCTGTCGATGCCTGGACAGGACATCCTTGTGGTGCCGCTCCACCCACACGGTGTCTTGAAGGAGATTCTTCTGGACTTTTCCCTGCTTGAAGTACTTGGCCCTCTTGTCATGCTCGTCCTGAAGTGCCTTGCACACCTTGGCCGCCGTGTCTTCCGCCTCAGCCATCATAGCATTCGCATCCCGGGCCACTTTGCCATGGTTCAACCACGGGAGAGTGCCTCACACTTGATCCCGTAGGAACAGGATACGATGGGGCGACAGTCCAGTGGGTCCCAGAAGGTCGTGATACGCTTGGAGTACTCTCCACAGCGAATTATACCAATTCCGGCCCGGTTCGTCGATGTGCAGCTTGCGGAACTTCTCGAACATCTGCCGCCCGGCCACCTCAGCACGGCCATTCGACCGGCTGTGGTATGCCACGGTCTTGGCGTGCCGAATACCCATGTGCTTGCACATCGTCTTGAACCACGTCCCCACAAATTGACTGCCCCGATCGCTGCAGATGACAGCTGGGACATCAAAAATCGTCAGCCAATGCCTGATCATGGCATTAGCGACGGTCTTGGCCTGTAGCCCCACTCCATGCTTGTCCTTCTTGTCCTTCTTCTTGGACTTCTTGCCAGGGACTGCCACGATATACCCGCTGTGCCTGTCCACCGCTAGGATGACACAATCATAAGTCTCTCCGTCCACGGTGACCTCGGGCATGGCGAACACATCCATGGCCACGGACCGCATAGGGGCCTCCGGTATAGCCGTATACACCGGTTTGCCCGCTGCGGAGTGGTTAGGGCTCTTCATGGCCAGACACACGGCACAGTCGCTGCAGTACCTATCCAGGATGGCGTAGTACCCCAGAGGGAACTTGAAACGCCACCCCAGGTCCTGCTGCATCTTGTCTCGGCCAGGATGCATGAGCTGGGCGTTGTGCCAATGGTCAATGAGCTCCTCCACTCGGTTCTCGGGCACCAGCAGCTTGTCCTTGAGGAACAACTTGTCCCCATCCTCGGTCAAGCCCTCGGGCCATTCGTCGTCCGACGGGGCGCTGACGGCATTCCAGTACTTGCTCCAGTGCTCGGATGCCGCGTAGTCATCCGACCAGTCCTCTGTGAGCACCGACCTGACTAGCTCTACAGGGGCCACCATCCATTGCTCGAGGGTTTCCTCTCGAATAGCTTGGATGCGGGCACCCCGGAACTTATCCAGGTCTGTACGATTTGCCATCACCACAAAGCACTTGACCCCCTCTTGCTCCATGGCCTTCTCCATCTCGATGATGCGCTTGGCCTCCTCGGTCTCCTCGGCGTCCCCATGGCTGGATATGTTCATCCACGCCTTGCCCGCGGGGTAGGCCCAGCGACTGAGGCAATCTGCCACAGTGTTGTCCTTCCCCGGGACGTACACGACGCTGAGGTCGAACTTGGCGAACGTCTCGTGCCATCGGGCCCTCCTAGCCGCTGGTCCTGAGGGGGTGTCGACATGCTCCTTGTGCCAGCTCTGGAGGAACTGGTGGTCCGTGCAAACCACCACCGGCTGCAGTCCGATGTGGCCAGACCACTTCCTGAGCGCACAAACAACGGCCTGCTCCAAAACGCCCCGGGAACATGAGTCCCGTCGTCCCGGACTTGCTCGAGGACTGCCCCTACAGCATAGTCCGAGGCGTCTGTCCGTAGCACGAATCCCTTGTCTGGATCCACCAGGAACAGCCCCAACTGCCCCAGGAGTCGCTCCTTCAGGCGGTTGAACGCATCCTCAGCCTCAGGGGTCCAGGCAAGCTTCTTCTTGCTCCCCTTCCGGCCATCGAACTTGCCCACCTGCAGCATCCTGTGCAGCGGCCCCGACAGTTCTGCATACATTCGGACATAGCCCGAATAGTAGTTGCAGAACCCCATGAAGGATCGGAGTTCGCTGATGGTCTGGGGCTTTTCCCAGTGGTGCAGGGACGCCAGCTTCCCAGGCATGGGACGGCGTTGCCCGTGACCAACCACGTGACCCGCGAACTCCACTTCCTTCACGAAGAGTGAGGCTTTGGTGGGCTTGCACACCATGTTGTGCTTGTCCAACTCGCTGAGCACTCGGCGCAGATCCTTCTCATGCGCGTCGATGAGCTCGTCCTCAGTCATGTTCTCCGTGCCGGACCCGATGATGATGTCAACCACGAAGGGATCGGCACAGTCCCGGACAGGATCGAGTAGGTCCTTCATCATGCGCTGGAAAGCAGCGTTGCTATTTTTGGCGCCCATGGGCACCACTTTCCACTGCATGGGCCCCAACGGCGTCGACATCGCTGTGCAGGGCCTGGAGTCCGGGTGTAGCGGCATCTGGTGATAACCGTGATTCAGGTCCAACACCGTGAAGATCCGCTTTTTCTGTTGTTTTTGGAGGATGGAGTCGATCAGGGGAAGCGAGTACGAGTCGTGCTCGGTCTGCTCGTTCAAACCTCTGTAATCAACCACCAACATCCACTCGCCCTTCTCCTTCTTGGGCACGATGAAGGCTGGGCTGGCCCACTCACTGTCGGAGGGTTCGATCATTCCCCGCTCAATGAACTCGGCCAACAGCTTCTTCATGGCCTCGGCCCGATCGCCCTGAAGTTGGTACTCCCGATGACGATAGATCTTGGGGTTTGGCTTCAGCTTGATCCTCGCTGTGCCAAACCTCCCACGTCCTGGAGGGTTCTTGTTGACGACGCCACTGAATAGCCGCGGATAGGCATTGATCAGCCTCTCCTTCAGTTCGGCGACCTTCGGGTTCTCCTGAGCCTCTTCAGCCGCTTGCTTCGGTATCGATACAACTGACCGCACTGCGGTATAGGCCTCTTCTGGGTCCGAGTCCAACTTCTCCTCGTCCGATATGCCGTCTTCATCGTCGTGGGTCGCGATTCCCACCGATAATCTTCGAAAATTTGCGGCCTCGGGCTGGTGCTCGTCGCTACCGGTTCCCACCTTTCAGAAACCTCACGTTGGTGGGTCCGACCCAACCGGACCATCGTATTGGTCCGCCATGTGATCCATGACCCTCGCCACGAACTCATCCTTCTCGTACTTGCCGGTGACCAACATCTTGTCATCCCACCAATGCGCAGATGTCACCATGGCACGCCTCTTCTTGACTGCCACACGGTTGTGCATCCCCATCCGCATGTAGTTGACGACGTCGTCAATCTCGGCGTGGGACAGCACTTCAATGCCATCAATAGGCTGATCCGTCCCCTCCTTGGGCTCAAACATGACCTTCATGGGCACCGCCTCCACCCTACAGATGAATGCTTCATCACCCGTGGGCTGGGCTTGCGCCCCATCCACCAGGAAAGCCTTGGTACCCCACGCTTGACCCGGGGAGGGCATTGATTCACCCTTGGCGTCGATGAACAACTCCTCCTCTGGCCCGAATGACATCTAGTTCAGGGTGATGGAGTCCAGCGTCGACTTGAGACCCTCCAGCGGACATGGGGTGGATCCTATGCCGGTTATGACCAGGATCCCCTTCGCCCTATCCGCGATGATCTTCTCCACCGTAGGTCTGGTATTGTCCAGGGAGCCATGCCAATACATGGGTCCCCACTCCTTCAAACCCCAATGCCTGTGCCAGGCTGAGTCTCCTGGATGCCAATGCCTCCTACACTTCCGCAAAAGTGGGGCATCCCGGGAAGCGAAGACGTCCGTCTTGGGCGCTTCGGCTCCCAGCGTCTGGATCATCCTGTCATACACCTGCGGCGCCATTCCATACTCCGTGAGCTGAACTCCGCGGTCTCCTCCGGACTTGGCACCCACAGCCTGCACCGCTCGGACGATCCGATCCTCTTCCTCAGCACTCCATTGGGATGATCCGCATGCATAGTCCGTGGTCAGCCATGTGAGGCATTCATCATCCACCCGGACCAGCCTTGCACGATGGGGAAGGGCTCCAATGGCGTCTGCCACCATGAACTCATACCCCATGATCATATCCCAATCGGTAATGTCGGCCACATAGAAGTTCTCGGATAGAGTGCTTCTCTTCGCCTGATCAGGGCGGTTCAAGCGCTCATGCTCCCAGAAATCCATACTGATAGTGGCCTCATGGGTGCCACCACCCATAATCTCTCCGTTGGCGACCTTCAGGCGGACCGGTCTCCGGCTGGGCTGCAGGAATTCCTCCTTGAACACTCCTCTCCGGACCAGGCTCACCTGGGCACCCGTATCCACCAACACATCCACCACCTTCTCCTCTCGTCCGCACCGTACTCGCACTTTCAAGTGCAACTGCCGCTCGTCGCCATGAGGTGTATGGACGACTCTCACGGCATGCAACTCTAGCACGTCCGGATGCATCAGGACTGAAAGGGTATGGTCACGGATGGTGTAGATCTTGGGTTGGTCCTGCCCGTCCACGGGGCTCTCCGTGGTCGCTCCTTCCTTCTTGCCATATCCCGTACCCACATGTACTTCCCTTGGCAGGGCGCTCCAGGGGTTGCGAGTGGCAAAACTCAGTGGTTTTGGCTCGTCTGGAGCCTTCTTCGGCACCCGCTGTGCCTTCGCTTTCTCTGGGATTCCACTGATTTTCGGAGGAGAGACCTCCGAGGTCCCACTCCTGTGGGGGCTCCTCTACACTTGGCTTCCCGCAGCCCATTCCGGCTGCGATCCGCCAGGACTTTGTCCACCATGTTGCTCGGCTTTGAGTTCCTCCAACGTCCTCAACATGTCCTCAGCAACCTCCTCGATCGACCTCACTCGTCGGTCTTGGCCAGGTCCACTACCATAGCCTCTTCCTCCGCCTTTTCCTTGGCCTTTGCCTTGGCCTTTTCCCCCATCTCCGCCCTTCGCCTTCCAATCGGAAATCCGCTGCTCAATGGGCTTCCTCTCGGGGTGGGCGGCGAAGTAGGCCTTCCTGTCCGCCTCATACACCTTGCACTGACGGTGGTCGTGTGCATGGTTGTTTCCCTTGCCGTAACAGACCCAGCACCCGTCGTGCTGAGACCTGTACTCCCAGAACGAGAGCGGTGGGTTCCCGATCCTCCTTGGCTCTTTGCCCCTGGGTCCCACTTGGCTCCATCTGGACCGATCCTGTTCATGGTTCTTCACGTTGTGCGCCACAAACGCGAACAAATGGGCCTCCTCGTGATCCTCCCGGGACCAGTGGTCTTGACCACTTCCACTACCATCCTCTGCAGAGTTGGCCGTGTCCTCCTGGATCTCCTGATGATGGCGGTCTTCTTGGTGTCCTCGTTGTTCATGACCATGTCGATCCTGCACCTGGGCCTCGTTCTTCGCATTGAGCTTCAACTCCACCGTGATGTACTTCACGATCTCGTCCAGGCTCATGCGGGCGAAGATGACCTGCATCCTCAGCGGCTCCCCGCGCCTCCACTCCACATTGTTGAGGCGCAGCAACCTTTGCCCCATGGAGTCTCCAAATACCTCCACGTACACGGCGTTCTTCAGTCCATACATCCGGTTGGGCTCGCCCAGGTTCCTCCTGAAGAACTCCATGATACCCGCATGGGTATCCTCCGCCGCCATGATCCTCACCGCCACCTGCTTATTGGCGCGCTTCTTCTCCTTGTCCTCCACTCTCCTCTTCCAGTTGCCGGGGAGGACGTCCTTCAGCAGGTGGCGGATCTCACTGGCCTCGTTCCAGTCCTCCACCAGCTTGAGGCATCTTCGGTACTTTCGCAGGTACCGATTCCACTCCCGGACCCGCAACTCACCGCGGTCCAGCGGCAGCGGGATGGACCACAAGTCCTCTAGCTTCTGGTTCGGAGCGTCCACCTGCTCCTCATCCTCCAACCACTGGAGACAGGCCTGCTCCGTACGGATCAGTCCTTCCCGGATCTGATCCCGCAGCTCCTCCTTCAGGTCCTGCGCCAGCCGGTGTGGGAATGTCCGGCATACCCACTTGTCCCGCGGCGCTCCCCGCATCTCGCCGACGACCTCCTCGGCGAAGTCCTCCCAATCCAGGGTGAAGTCGTCCAGGTTGGAGGGGTTGCCATCATAGTAGGGGATTTTGATTCCCCTGAGGTCGTCAATCCTGATGGCGTCTCCGACGTCCCCAGCCACCACTCCTCCGAGACGGATACCACCTGTGGCCGGGGGGTGTGAGTACACTCCCCGTACATCCCTCTCCTCCATGGCGTGCGGTCCAGTTGGGCCTGAACCCATGGGGTTTGGAATGCGGGAAGGACTTGCTCCATCGGCCGTCCATATCCCCGTATTGGGGTCCTTCGCCCACAGGTTTCCGCTTGGATGGCCTCGACCATGTCCGTCGGCGCTTCCCATGGTTCGCCCCTGCATGGTCTGGCTCTGGATCTCCTCTTCCGCATAAACTACCATATTCGTCGTGATCGGTACGGCCTGTGCGGCATGGGACATTTGTACCGTCAGGCTCCTCGGGTCCGTGGTTACGTGCCCTTCTCGCATGGACCCAGCCGGTGCCGTGTGTTCCCCGAGCATTGTGGATTCGCTGAACATGGGAGCAAACGGCAGCGCACCCGGGTCAACACGCAGAGGGGCGTAAGGTGCCTCTGCAGGTCCGCCCATGGGTTTATCCATGGCGCTCCTGAGGGTCTTAACCCGCTCCACCAGCTCTGCCGCGGCCGGCTTTGCCGGGAGCTCCGGACCCGAGGCGAGGGGCTGTAGCTCCTCTAGCCTTTTCAGGCGTCCCAACATGTCCTCCACTAGGTGGAGGAGGCTGTCCACCACTCGCTGCTGCTTTTCCAGGGCCAGCTCCAGATTCTCCCAGGACCGGTCCCGTTCCGCTCGCAGCTCCTCCATGTCTTTCTCCACGGCCGACTGGTCATCCAGAATCCCGGCGACGTCCTCCTCTAGGCCGTCCTTCGCGTTATCCAGGCGGTCGAGTCGATGCACGATGGCGTCCATCCCTATCTTTGGGTACATGCCCATGAAGAAGGACACGTACTCGCAATGGCACTCAGCGTGCCTTCCGCCTGATCCAGCGCATCCCGCAGTTCCCGGCGCCTCGGACTCATCGCCCATGGGCGTATCGCCCACGGCGTCCATCTCTGGTCCCGTGTGCCGGGGCACAGGTGCCGTCCTGGCCCTGGCAGGCCTCTCCAAGCCCTCGGCGTCGTGCTTCAGGGCGGGCTCGGGGGCCGTATGCGCCCTTGTGGGCGGTCTGGCTGTCTCCTCCGACTCCGAAGGCGGCTCATAGGCTGTCCGATAGCCCTCGGAGTGCTCGGAGTCCCACAGCCTGACCGGGCTGGGGTCCGTATCCATAGCCCCGGCGTCCTCTGCCGCGGGCTTGGGTGACCCGCGCTTCCAGTAGCGCCGGGCCCGTCCTCCACTGTTGCCTGAATGGCAGGCCTCATCAGAGTCCTCCGCGGCGGAGCGGAGGTTGCATGCCTTTCGGCAGCGACGCTCACACATGGAGACCAGGTCCTCCATGTCACGTCCTCCTCTTCCCGAATGTCGTACTTCTCTTCGGGCTTCAACTTCCGGAGTTCGCCATGCTCTTGAACGTCTCGGTTCTTCTATGGCTCCAATCTCCGGCGTGGTCTCCACCGAGTCCACAATATGCACCCGGGGCGTACTTGGGCAGGGCTCATAAGGGTCCAAGTCCCCGGGTCGGCGGTAGGTAGGGGCAGCAGGTACGCCTCTGCTACCATAAAGAAGGTCCCTACCAGGACCGGCCCCCGCTGTGCCCCTTCCGCCCATTTACCCCTGCTGATTTACTCCGGATCAGTGATTGCATTCCTCGAATCCCAGGGTCCAAAATCCAAAAATATAGAAAATGTAAACCTCCTTCAACCCTGAACAGCAACCAGATCCCACAAATACAGCAATAACCCAATCCACAATCCAATCCAAATGGCGGGCTTTCGGTCAGCACATCGATGGTCTCACGATGGCGGGCATGTACAAGAATTGCATCAAAGAAGAAAGCCCTGAAATTGGCATATGAACACAAATAAAGCAAAGTTGGGGAAAGAGGTAAACATACACATTCACAGCCATAAACCCCTCATTCCCTGGACTCAAGACCTTCCCTTGACTCACCAAGATATTGCCCTGAACCAGGTCAAATGAGATGGCTGAATGCCATGTGTCACAACTCAATACACAAACCCCAAGAGTGTTCACTCCCAAGCCTCAAAATCCTAGCCGAATAGGGGAGGTGGCATGTCATGACCTAGAGGGACACCCAGGACCATGCCCTACCCTGACATAACCTTGGTTGGACTTGGAGTTGATTGGACTTGGAGAACTGCCACATGATGATGACCTGACAACATCGCAAAATCAGGCAAATCACACCATTATGCCCGAAAGTTAATTATATACTCAAAAATGCATACGGCAAATATTCGAATGCTCCATGCACGTGTCAAACCGGAAAGTAATATACAAGGGTGATCTAGACCAGAAGATCATGCCCAAGAATATCCCATCATTGGCTCCGAAACCTCTCCAGTTATGTACATGGCATGCTTCACAAGTCAGCTCATGAGTTTGAGACCTAATTTTGTGAGGCCTCGTGTGCCAAGCCAAAGTGACCACGTGATCCGGCATATGGTGAGGCCCAACACCGAAGCATATGCCAACATATAAGCAACATGTCCATAGTTCACAGATCTCTAGGTACTTTGTTGTTAGCCGACCAGTTGAGCACATAAAACACAAAAAGGAGCATAAAATGAGCTCCAAAACATGAAAATATGTCCAAATACAAAGTTGTCATGATAGTATATCTCTATGCTCACCCATGATATCCGCTCATGGTTCAATACACAAATGATTGGAACCATCCACGAACAATTCCCCCACTTGGATCCCCAATCAGGCGCCTGGAGATACCTTCGCCACCCATATCTACATGCCCCATGAAAATGGGAATGCACTCATGGATCTCTTTGCCAAACATACCATGAGCAATACATACGCGGTAGACTTAGTCTACTGCTTTGAATTCCACAATTGGGACATGGGCAAAGCCCTCGTCACGTGTGGCTCCCCATCTCTTCGGCCACACGAAGATATATAACATGGGCGTGAGCATATCGAAGCACATACCATGCATATAACATGACCCTCAAAAAGCCCCTCCATGGACATAACTTCACGTTAAGAATACGTGGGAACCCAAAGAAAAGTATCTATGTAACCCCAACACTCATGCAGTACACTCGAAAGTCGCAATAAAGTATTCGGTTGCACGCTCCAAGAGTTATATATCACTTTCTACCCTCTTGACCATTATCCCTTGCTACACCATGCACATGTACACACCAAAGGCGTTTGATGCATTCTCAATTAAGTTGAGACTAAGGCGCTTGCAACCCAACCTTTCTCATTCTCTTTCCTCACACTGGCGCGTAGATATGGTCCTTTAAAGTGGTCCCACGATTCACTTTTGTTTCCCTTATATCTCCAAGTCAAATGGGTGGCAAGTATGAGGGAAACCTGATTCGGGCATAGGGAAAAGAGTATGACCACTCGAAGAAGACCAAATCACGTGCGGCGATGTCGAAGTCGAAAATCTGATTTCGACATCGCAAAAAATTCAGAATAAAATTTCGAGTGCATATTTAGAAAATTGCGGAAGCAACGAACCCTTTACTGGTGAAATCTGACCCTTCATCGGGGTTTCCGCCAAAATATCTGGAAATAACAGTTAACCAATCGGTTAACGCAAAGTCGCGAGCCAACTGACAGTCGCCGATACATTGACCATCAGAACGAAAGGCTGAAAAATTACGGAAACATTATGATAATAAAACCCTGTTGATTCCTGATATTCTGATATATATATTTCAGCTGGCGGCGCCTCGGTACTGAATATGGCCGCTCATAGCCGGAATGGCCAAACCTATCACACTATCACATCAGGTTAGGTTAGGTGGATGGGAGAGTATGATATCAGCTAATGGCGGCTTGCCGGCACATAGATACACACCCCAAGTGACCCCAAGATGGCCACGGGGGTCCGAACGGGCTTCAGAGGATAGTGATATGCCTAAACCGCAATTTAATGGGCAGCTAGATAGCTACGACGAGTGGGTGGAGAAGGTTCAACAATGGTTGGGGGTGTGTGATCCTATGTACCGAAAGGCGAACGGGGCAAAAATGATTTTGAGTACCTTGCCCCCATGCCTAAAGTCGATCATCAACGCCCTGGTTGCCGAGGCCACCAACCACACACGCACGGCCCCCACCCTCAAAGAATCGTGGGACTTTTTGGAACAACGTTTCCACAAGTATGACCCCTCAAGGGCCGATGAAAGGTGGCGAGCCCTCACCCCCAGGGTGAGTAAAGGGCAAGTGACCCTCATCGACCTTGAAGATTTTCATGCTCGTTGGCAACGTTTGTTGCCTCTGAGCAATGAGACTCCTCCCCACGTGATCCGTGAGCAGCTCCTCAGCATGCTCCGGTGGATCAAGGAAAACGTCGACAAGCAAGAGACCAAGAATAGCCCAGACAGCTATGTGGTCGATTTTAGTGGCCTCGACCCCTCGCTGGGTCGTGCCCCATTCGAAGAAGAACTCAGGCAATATAGCGCTCAAGGTTGCACTACGGTTCCTGAGATTGTTTCCTATTCGGGGCCGGGGGTGATAGTTGACTGCAAAGACCCGGCTCTCCAGGAGTGGATCTTGAAACTCAACAACACACCTCACACACGCGGCTACACTATGAGAGTGGAGCAACATAGGCCTCGCTTGAAGCCTGCGGAAATCTACGCCCTTGCCCATAAAAGCGTATCGGAGAGGGAAGCTCTCGAATGCCTCAATAAGGGAGACAAGACGACGGTGACGTACACTCATCGCCCTTCTCACAATAGAACCGCGGTGATTGCGGTTAATGCAGATGCTACGGCAGACCCTAACACCGCCGAACCCGCTGACAGCTCCATCAACGCCGTGGGTCATTCTAAACCTCCGGCGAAGAAACCCGTCGACCCCGGGCCTAAACCGCCACCTACTTTTTGGGTTCCGTGTTCCAAACATTGGAAAACACGTAAACAAACGGAGATGGACATGTCTTGGATTGATTGGGGTGCCATCTATACCAGCCTTTGGACATGTAAGCCTAATTCTCCGTGCAATGACACCCATTGGAACATTGCGGGTAAGTCTAAAGGTGGTAAGCCTAATGGTGGCGATAGGGGTGGCGGTGGTGATAAGGGTGGTGGTGGTTATAAAGCCGGTGGCGGGAAGGGCGATAAAGGAGGCCAAGGAGCGCCGAACGGGCGCGGACGTTTGTAGGAGTGCCCAGAGGCGCCCCCTTCGGAAAGAGAAACCCTCGGGCACCCCCGTGACACTATTGTGGCTCTCGTTTCATCGAGAGTCATGAAGCGGCATATGATGACTAGTGAGGTTCAAACCGAACTTTCCGTTCAGGTTGTTTTGCCCAATGGAGAACCCAAGGCCCTCCGTGTTTTGGTTGATTTTGGTTGCCAAGCGGTCGCTTTGGCCAACCCCAATGTTCTTCGAGACCAACTCTCCAAAAAATATGAATCTCCCCAACAGGGGCGCCTACTCCGAGCCGATAATGAGACGCCTTGCCGGGGGGGAGCGAGCAAATAGACGTCAAAATTCAATTTACGGGGGTTGTGGATGGTAGTGTTCCACTTCCTCGCGTTGCCCAGTATGCCGTGTCCCCGTACCTTGTATCGAAATTAACTTGGGATATGGTTTTGGGGCACCCATGGGGTTACGAACATTATGTGAGCCATTTTGCCTGTTTCAATTGTTTGTACTCTCACCATCCAGTGCACCATCGTTTTTGGATTGAAGACTTCCGTGAAGCTCCACGAACCAGCAAACCATTTTTGGTTAAACCCATTCATGGTAAGGTGTCACATCAGTCCGTGTCAGGCCTAACCGTTCCAGTCATTGGGGCGGTCACTCCTACGCACCCTGCCCCGGCCATTGTGGTTAAGCCCCCTGGTGGCGAACGGCCTAACCGTGTTGAGGCCAAGAAGCACATATCATATGCCTTGACCGCTTCCTCCGTGGCCCCCGTACAGGATCGGGCTTGTGCTTTGGAGCGCGTTGAATCTGCTCCCGAAGACCTTGCCCGTGATGTTCTACCTACGCAGCGTGATGGGTCTATGTGGACCCAGTCTGTCTGTGGCCTCACGCCATATTGGGCCGGGCGTGTCAAAAAACAATTCGGCAAAAACACCGACGTGGACGCCTTCAATAGGGTCCCGGGTAAGGCCCAGGCTACCCGTTAGGTTTCGCCGCTTGAAGATTGCTTTTCCACTTCCGCGGACCCCTCCAAATTGTATTGGATGTTCCCTCCCTATCATCGCTTCTGCGATTGTGTTCGGAAAGTTCGGCTAGATAAACTCAGAGCCATCGTCGTAGGGCCGAAGTGGACACATAGGGAGTGGTGGAAACCCCTTATGGAAATTACTTTGCAAGGGTACCACCTTCCTGGGCCGGAGACTAAAGCCTGTCTCTATCAAAATGACCGCCTCACGCCCCTTCCTCAACGGGGTTGGTCCACGGTGGCGCTATACGTGGACGGTGGCATCGCAGAGGAAAAATTTGGCGGCCACTGAATGTCATGTGGCCTCCGTTTTGGCGCCCGCCGTCTCTAACCCCAACACAGATGGCGAGCCGGGCATGACCTCGGAGGAAGAGTCGGAGGATGAAAGGGTGGCTAACCATTTGGTTTTGGTGCGCACCCTCACGTATCAGGCGACCCATAAAAAACTCCTCGCGCCCGTTACTCTTGATCCTACCCCCGAAGATTTGGAGGCACAAGAATGCGTGCGTTCACGCATTGCGAAAATTGAACAAGAGTTATTGGGTGGGAGGGCCACTACCGTTAAGCGTTACCGAAAAGCTAAAGGCGCCACACGATTGTTGGCAGCTTCTCGTGTAGGTGGTGTTGTCACCCCCCAAGAGCCTATTGTGTCTCCGGAGGTGGAGCTCATGAGGAAACGCATCCTCGCGGACTATGAGCGGGATGTTTTTAGTGGGGAGGTTCGTCTTCGTCCAGGCCAGGAACACCCTAAGGTCCGTGGTACGGAGCGGTTGGTGTTTGCTAAACTTGACCTATATCCGGAAGCCAAACCAAAGTCCGTGAAGCCTATACGGTTTGTCGGGGAGCGTGCCGCGGCGGAGCAAGAAATAGTGGAGGACGTTTTGGCTCGTGGCTGGATTGAGCCGTGCCCTGCCTCCGAATGGTCGTCCAACGGTTTCAGTGTGGCCAAGAAAGAGAAAGGAAAATGGCCCCTCGTGGTGGACTACCGCCAACTCGATGAGGCTAACTTGCCCGACGCACAACGCCTCCCCCTCATTTAAAACATGTTGGAGAATCCATCCAAACACAAGATTTTCACTATTGTGGACTTGAGTAAAGGGTTTCATCAAATTTCCGTTCACCCTGAGTCCCGGGCTAAGACCACAATGAATTTGGCAGGAAAGAGATACCAATGGCGTGTTATGCCTATGGGTATCAAGAATGGGCCCGCTATTTTTCAACGGGTCCTGGACCATGTTTTGCAGGGTTTGGATTGTGCGGACATACATATTGATGATATTATTATTGCTTCCTCCGGTGCGACGGAGGAGGAGCTATTGGCTGACCACGACTGCGACGTGCGTGCCGTGTTGGATAGGCTACAAAAAGAGGAGTTGGTTGCTTCCGTTAGGAAACCAATTTCTTTGTTCGGTCGGTTGAATTTTGTGGCCATGTGTTGGAAAATGGCACACGTTGGCCGCCCAGGGACAATTATGGCGCTTGAGCGTTGGGACAAACCGGATAATGTTCGGGAGCTCCGGGGTTTCCTGGAGCTCGCAATCTATTATTCGGGCTATGTCCGAAACTACGCCTCCATAGCTACTCCTTTGATTGAGATGTCGAAGAATTTGCCTAAGCATAAGGAGGGCAAAAGAATAGGCCTAACACGGAATGCTTCGGCTAACGACGCCTTTCTGAAGCTCAAGCGTGCTTTTACGGATATTGTTCCCCTCCAACTAGCCGATTGGGATAAGGACTTTGTCCTTACCCCGGACGCTAGTAATTGGGCGGTGGGGGCGGCCCTACAGCAGGGGGGTCCCGATTGTGCCCTATGCCCCCTTGCCTTTTTCTCACGCAGATTGTCAGGCAGCCAGTTGAATCGGAGCCCTCAGGAGAAAGAATGCTAAGCCATAGTGGTAGAGCTTCTCAAATGGCATGATTGGGTGGGGAACAAGCACGTGGAGGTGCGTACGGACCACTGTATCCTTAGAAAATTGGGCTACAGAGGACCTCAAAACCGGGGGGGGTCCCTCTCCACGCAAAGCACGTTGGCATGAGTTGTTCTCTAAACTCGACCCCCATGTGGTTTACACTCCGGGGCCCGTAAACCCCGTGGGTGATTTCTTGTCCCGTTCGGCTTACCCTGCTAACCTGGCGTTGGGTGATGTGTCCATACATGGGACGGCCCAAGCAGCCGGGGATGTGCAGGACATGATGGCGGCCGAGAAGGAGGAACTTCTCGCCCGCCCCCTTGTATTTAGGGCGCTTGTGGCGCCCGTTGTTACTAGGTCTAAAGCGGTGCCTCGGGCTCAAGGGGCACCCGCTTGTGATCCAGCCCCTCTGGCTTAACCTCCAGTGTGGGGGGGGACGAAGCAAAAGACAAAGCTTCGGAGACTGGAGCGAATTGTCAAGAAACAAAAATCTTGGAAGTCCCACAAGAAGGCAACTGCTATACATGGGGAGGATGCTCCCAATGTTTTTGAGAGAAATTGGGCTAAACACTACCCAAATTGTCAACGCTACAAAACCATGTGGCAAGATGCCTTGAAGGGGAGCTTCCAAAATAGAGTGAGGTTGGTGGATAACAACCTCGTCCGTAATGGACGGTGGTGTGTTCCTACGCCGCTAGTGCATCGTTTGGTGGCCGAATACCATGATGCACTTCAACTAGATACCTCCAGTGTCGACAAACACTGGAAGGAGATTAACCATGCCGTGGAAGGTGAGGGGTTGTACAAAGCAGTGGAACTGCAATGTCAAACGTGTCCCTCATGTGCCATTCACACGCATGACGCCAAGAGCAAGCAAGAGTTCATGACCCCTATGCCTATACCTATGGAGCCCATGGACTCCATAGCGCTTGATGTGTTTCGCTACCCTTCCACCTCCCACGATGGAGAGGTGTTTGACCGAATGCTCCTATGTGTATGCCGGCTTTCCCGCTACCTCATCTCGATCCCTATTCCTAAACCCCATCATGAAGACAAGGATGAAGGGCTAACGGGGAGAAGAGCGGCCCATGGAGGGCTGGGTGGATAGGTTCGGAGCCCCTCGTGAAATATGCTCCGACCGTGGGCCACAATTTGTGAGCCAATATTTTCAAACCCATTGTTCTAAGATTGGTGCCCGCTCGACTATGTGTCTCAAGGGTAGGCACCAAGGTAATGGGAAGGCCGAAAATACTGGCAAGCAGCTAAGGCGTGCCATTGGTAAAGCCCTTACCTTGAGGAAAGGCAATAATTGGGCAGAGGTTTTGCCCGCCGTTGTACGAGCGTGGCATGAGACTACTGGTCCTCCAGGTTATACACCTAACGAGATTGTGTTTGGTAGACACAACCGTACTAAGGGGCCTCCTCTTGCTGAGCCTAAGGGGGTGGCCCAGGACGCCGCTCGCTACTTCCAACGGCGTGAGGAGCTTATTGCTCTTGCACGGAGGGCTATGATTCAAGTGCAAGAGACAATGGCTCATAAGTATAATAAGAGTAGGAGGATGTCCCCGAATTTCTCAGAAGGGGACCACGTATGGGTCGGTCGCCAACGCAAAAATCTTGGCGATAAGACTTGTCCCTCTTGGGATGCGCCCTATGAGGTTGTGGCCAAGAGGGCGCATGACCTCTATGTTATTCAAGTGGACCAACGAAGGTTAGTTGACGTCCACGTTGATTGTTTAATGAGAACGGTCAACTCCCCTAGCTCCCCCGTGCCTCTACATTACACGGAGGAGGTTGCTAGAGTGCCCTCCCAGTTTGAGGAGAACACCTATAATGTCAATAAGATATTAAGTCACAGTACTTACCGCAAGAGACTTCTCTTCAAGGTGCGGTGGGAGGGTTATACCAAAGATTGGGATACCGAGGAACCCGTTGACACCTTCTTACCGTCCTACAAAAAAGTTTGGAGAGATCACTTGCAGAAACAGAATCTCACCCAAACCGTTGACATCCTTGCCCACCTTGGTGGACCGCTCTCATGAGCGTGCCACGAGAAGAAAACCCTAACCGGATTGGATATAATATTGTTTGGGGAAGGCAGGAGAGAGCGAGAAGCGGTGGGAGACAGGAAAGAAGATGTGCATGCACGGCGCGCTCCTCGGTTACAAAAATCCCCACCGGAGCAGGGCGGTGGGTACCGCAGGTTTAGCCCACCATCTACCTCTCTCACCGCTAAAGGCTTGAGAGTCCTTGGGGTGGGGTTGCGTGGCATATAGCGTGGGGCAGAAGTGGGACATGTTCTTTCGGGGGTCTTAATGCCATTCAAACCCCTATCCTTGGGTCTTACTAAACCACTCCTACCTCCACAAGGACAAAGTCCTGCCCACGATGACGCCCCTTGTCAAGGGTGCTAACAACGTGGCAAGCACTTCCTGAAGACTCTACCGGGTTGTGCGCATGGTGGTGCTTGCAAGGTTTGGAAGTGCCGCCCTGTACTGAAATCACCACCCCACGACCGTCCCTGACCCGTGTCCCAAGCCAACGAGCCAAAAAATTGCTCAAAATGGCGAAGGCTTGAAAACTTTGTTGGGTTGGCGGGTAGAACCCATTTTCCCTTTTTGTGTTGGGCGTGATGGTTTTCCACTGATTTGCTCTACTCCACACGAGGCTAGGTATACAAGATACGAAGTACTCGTGTGGCTCACATTACGTTGAAAAATTTCGTGGCGTGCGAAATTGCCACTACATACGGCGAGGACTTAAGCCTAAGGGGAAGGGGTCGTCCTCTACAATACAAGTATTCTAATATGAATTGCAATGGGTGCCTTTGCCCCGTCACTCCTTGAGTGGGTGGGGTCTTCAAAGGCAAAGAGTGGCGTTGCGGATTTGGGCCATCTCTGCTGCCTGGGTATTTGTCCCCGGTCGCTATGCGTGCCTGGGTTGGCAGTGGGGACCCTCCATTGCCATAGCATGCGGCCGCATGCTGGCTGGGTGTGCTCTTCATGTCCTTGATGAATTTCACGGGGGAGTTCCTGCCTGCAACGAAAGGGAACAAACAACATGACGAAAGGAACGAAAAGGACGAGTGTGCACATGCATATGTTTATGAGAGAATATGTATGTTAATGTTTTCTCTAGAGTTCCCCACGAGTGGACGTGTATTTCCACAACACCCGAGGGGTCCTCTATCCGAACCCCCAACCAAACAAGGTGGGATATGGGTGTGGCATTTTTCGTTATAGAGACCCGTGCATGGACTTGGATTTCCACAACACACACGAGTCTCTCTGTCAGAGACACACGGAAACCTTGTGTGCCTGTGGCCAAGTGTAGCGTATGTGTGCGCATGCCATTCATTTAGTCACGGGGTTATATGTTTGCCTATTACGTTGGTTATCACCCGCCCCCCGAACAAGCAAGACCTAGGTTGACACCTACCGTTGGGGTTTGGTAGCCGTGTACACCGGCCCAAGTTTACACACGGAGGTGTAAATATGAACCGTCATACACGGTGTAGAGGGGTTGGGGGAGTAAAACTCCTTCGGGGCGTGTCATTGTGCCCCCGGGGAGTAGGGTGGGCTGATACACCAGCGGGACCCCACGGGCGACCTCCCCAATTTGCACCATGGAGATGACTCCCTGCGCTACGGCCCGCCGGTGACACACCTACCGACAAAAGTAAAACGCAAGCTAACCTAAGTTTTTATACGCACGCCCCCAAGACACACACGAACACCAAGCACCAAGGTGGCGTATCTGTACACGTGTTCTTTTGTGGATATGCTTACCGTTTGTTGTGTGTGCGTGAGTAGTTTGTGGAAGCTCTTGCGCGTGTGGTATGTGTGGGGTGCCCCCATCACGTGCCCCAAGGCCGCCACCACCCGACCCACACTCTGTGATGCCCTCTAGGCGAGTGTGTGCCCCCGGACCCTGCCAATGGGTGTGCGCGCACAAGTGTGTCTTGTGTTTGTCAGCGTGCATCGCTCTATTATGTGTATATGTGATATGTATACGTAGTATGGCTCCTAGGTGAGGGGTTAGCAGTGAGGTCAGGTCATTATTATATGGTTATGAGGTTTGTCTATTTAAGTGTGTTTACTCATACCCACATCCCATCTCCGTACCCCCTCTTTTACCCTCTATGTGGTGCATCACGTGTGACACACATGCTGAATTACACATCCACACGGACGCGACCCTTAGCTGAGCCGTGCCCGTAACATACAGCCACAACCGTGACTGGTTCACGATCTATTTATTCCGGTTTTTTCCACACAAGTCCACACCACACAGGTTCATCTCCCTTGGTGTCTGGTCTGTTTGACAAGTGGGCCTTTGGGTAGGCCTTTTCTCGGTCTTTCACAAGCAAGTAATCAAGCAAGCTTACATCTTACAAGCAAGGGCTCACTCATTACTACAAGCGTTACGGGCAAGCACATCAAGAACATCAAGCACATCAAGCCCACATAATCGGTCTGCAGCACGTGGGTGCAAGGTGTGGGCATCGTACCCGTGTTTTAGTTTGTGCCCAAGTGATCGCCGATCATTTACCCTGAGGCCATAGTGACCTCTTTTCTCTATTTAGTGAGCTACTGCGCGCACTGTGGGGCCATCGTGGCCGTGTTTATTAGTGGCCCTAGGCATGCACAAGACAGAGGCAGGCACAAGACAGTAATGCATTGCAAGGCAACAATATGACAAAATCGAAGTGTTCGTTGTTCCAGGGTGTGAAAAAAGGGCTGTGGTGGCTGTTCGGACTGTTATCACGGTTGCTCCGCGTTGCACTGCAGGACAGGACCGTTAGCCCCCCGTGGTAACAGTCCCCTGGCCGAAGGACATCAGGTTTTGTTGTGTCCCTTGTGATTGTTTCCCTGGCCTCCATCTCTACTATCCCTGGTGCTCCCTGCTGCAGGCGCAGTCCTAAGTTGCTGTCTCTGTCTCCCGTCCCTTTTGCTGGCTTTTCTTTGTCTTTGCACTTTCACGTCGCACCGCTTCGCATGTACCATTACCTCCAGTTTTGTTTAAAAGTGTGATTTCACTTTGCCTTTAGTTTCAGTTCTTTGAGAAACTACCTGCCTTTACCTGCTGGACCCCACATGCCTTATGCAACATGCGGGGACCAGACTCTGCGCGCAACAGCTCGCGATTTTGTCTACTACTTATTGCTGGACCAGGGGGATCCTGTTCGTAAATTTCTGCATTTTGGCAGTTGTTCGAATCCCACTGATTGGAGCTACTTCAGTGCTTTGCAGCCGGATCCGAGATCGCCTGCGTGGGTTCGATTCCCTGTCGGAGGGATTCTGCGAACCTGACATTTCCTGCTGTTTGTGACTGCTACGTTCCTCTTGGGCATATACTTCCTGCCCGTGGCAGCCGTCTTAGGTGGGGGGGGTGAAGCAGGTCACAACCCTACCCTGGCATATTACCCCTAAGGGAACATTTACTGGCCCTATATATGGGATATATATGGGATAGGGTATATCATATTCCATTTCCTTGTTAGGAACACAGGATGTGGGATAGATAAGGCAATCTTGGATGTTTGGTAGTTATATTAATTAGTGGATGATAGGGTGGATTTCACATATGTGCATATCAGGTATTTCATTGGCTATGTGTACCATATCTGTTTGCAGGATACTATTCAGTCAACACTATCGTTATGTCTTCTGTGCCGAGCAATGTTGCTGCCCATGCCACTGCAATCTCTGCTCCTGACCACCCGGTCTGGTTTCAGCTAAGCTTTGTAAGGCGACTCATGCTTTTACACACCCTGGTGAGGACAAAACAGTGGAACTGTTTGATAGACGGTATAGGTTCACTGTTCCCAAGAGACAGCGGAGCAACATTGTAGCTGCTGTGGTGGAGGGATGTCCTGTATGCCAAGCCACCAAACATAGGTGAGGCACACAACCAGAATTAAATCAATCAGACCCCATTCCAGAGTACCCTTCCAGTAGTGTGAGTATAGATTTCTGTGACCTCACGTCAGAGCCGTGTACACACAGGAATACAGAGTATGACTATGTGCTTATTGTACTCTGCAGGTTACCATTTGGCTTAAAATTTCTAGAAAGGGTGGTCCAGTTTGCACGATTACCCCAAACCATTTTTACCGACCATGATCACTTGATCAATGCTAAGTTTTTCAGCACCCTTTGTAGTCAGGCAGGCATAGATGTAAAGAACAGCCGGATCTACCGTCCTAGGTCAAACAGTAGGGCTGAAGGAGCAGTTCAGACAGTTATTGCTGCCCTGCACATATTTCTAATGCAGACAAAGAAAAAGAATTGCGTTCAGTTGTTGCCCTTGGCTGCTTGGACGAGTAATGACATACCAGGAGTTGTGTCAGGATACTCTGCATATTACCTGATGTATGGCAGGAACACCATAGGGATTGGCGATTGTGACCCAGTCATCCCTGAGCATGGGTCAGTGGCTGTTTGTGTATTTGTCAAGCAAATGATAGCAGACCGAAGGTTTTTTCAAGAAAAGCTGCACACTCAGCATGACAAGGTAGGCAACCAATTTTTTCAAAAGCATTCTACACATGTGTACGAGCCGGGTGACAAGGTAAGGTATAAGGGACAGACTAAAGACCAAAACTCGAACTTACACCGTGTTTCGACGGGGGGACACACAGTGCAAAACAAACCAACTACATTCCGGAGCTAAGTGGGTACGCCAGCCCGTGAGGCATGCAGAGTGGTGGAATGTGGTTGAGAGCAATGGTGCGCTGTTGGCAACTGCTATCCACAGGAAATCCGCCTGCAGACACCCTAAAGGCTGCGCTGGGGGGGCAAGGACAGATGATTATTCGACGGGGGCCAAACGTTGCATTGATGTGTGCATTAAAGACGTCCGTATGATATACACAACCAAGTCAAATCCGATAGAGGATTGGATGGAGGTTAAGGAGATTGGGAGTGTTACTAGATCTGGAAGGGACTCCAAGAGGACGGGGAGTGGGGATTCTTGTGCAAAATGGCACAGGAGTCACACAGGAGTCGGACCCTGCACTACTCTGGTAAAGGTAAGCGAGCTGTCATGAGACTGACGCACAGCAGTCGATCCCCAAGAAAAGGCATGGCTGCAATATGGGAAACAGACCGACGAACAATGTGCCTAGACCCCTAGACAAAAGTCTGTGTGTGGCTTTGACCCGGATAGGACGCGGCTAGGCCCACAGAAAGATATTCTGTGTGCCCTTGACACTACCTGCCATTACTTAGTGCCTCTAATCCCTCGGAAGACTGTGCTTGTCGTCTTGCGATATAGTTAAGTGAAAGGTTCTACTCCGAGACCCTCAATGTATCTTGTCTGAGGTCCTGGGGTGTACCCAACCTTGCGGTGATTGCTTTGGCTTCGGGGATTGAAGAAACATTAGGACTAGACCCTCTCAGGAAGTAAGCAGTCTTGTCCCATGCACAACTCCTTCCCTTAGACCCCTCTTGTTGGACAGCGGATCCTGAGGCCTCTCAGCCATTCCCTACCCGTTGTTGTGTGACCAGGTCCGTGTGACTAGGTCTCTTCGGGGTTCTTGGTCCTGGAGACGTCCCTGCGACCTCCCTCCCTCTTCCTTCTCCCATTGCCATTGTGCTGTTGTTTCTTTGTCATTTTGTATCTTCTTAGGTATATACAAGCAAAATCAACATACCTCAGCTGACCACGGGTTGCATGGCATGAAGTATGCACCAGCAGCGCCCAGGCCTAGACCACCTCGTCCACTCCAGTCGGAAGTCTTAGCCATTGGCTGCAGCACAGGGCAGGGCCCCTCCGCAAGGATTCGGGGCCCATAAGGAGTGCATCGGATAACCAAGGACATGAGGATACTCAACGCTATTCCAATTAACCATCGCCTTCCTTTCCCTTCCCTTCCCTTCCCTTTCCTGAGAGAGCATTGAATGGTAAACCATGTGTCTTCCCTCCCCTGCTTGACATTGGTGTAGCTAAATTCAGATTGTGGTGCGTGAACTAACTACATTCACTACACTGAGAATGCGGGCATGCACGGTAAAAAGTCTGTCCAGGATGATGAGTCTTGTGTGGTTCAAATTTTCTACATCGGGGCCGCTGCACTTCAGTCTTTTGCAATTTCAGCCATGGATGCGATAGATGTTCGACCCCCCCCCCCCGGACCAGCCCCCTCCATGATGGGGCACAAAGAAGCACCCCTCTACTTTGGGGGTGCCAAATACAATGGGGTGTCCGAATCAACTTATGATATCGCAATTTCAGTGATTGCAACAGTTTCTTTCAAAATTCAGCACTGCCCCCTCCCCCCCCTAAGGGGCAAAAATCAGTTCTTTGGCTCAGAAGGGACTAATGGGACGGTTTATCATAGACCCCGCTTATATAGGGGTTGCCGAACCCAATGCCAATGTCCGTAGTGAGCCATTGTGCTACCATAGAACACTGTTGGCTGTAGAAGGCATCCAGCTTGTGAACATGGTGACATACCGCCATGTTTGCACAATTTGTGGTGCCAAAAATGGTCTTCTCCAGGTAATGTGCCAGAATGGAACCTATGGAACCCCCCCTACCCTAATTGGAGGGTGGTGAATGCAATGGTGAGATCCGTTTCACCTGAATTTACACGTTGAGTGCAAAATGTTGCCAATCTGGTTTCTGCACCCCCCCCCCAAAAGGTGCTGAAAGTGCAGGTTCTTGCATAATGGACACTGCGGGGCTCAAAAAGTTACTAGCCCACCTATTTTTAGGGTGCCGGACGGGTGGGCAGCATCACTGTTCTGTCAATTAATGCCTACAAGCCCCTTTGGGCCGCACAAGCGGTAGAGAATGACAGATTTCAGGTTTCAGGAGCGCTAACCAAAATTTGGTGCCAAAATTTGGATTTTTGCAATTTCTACTCATTTTGGGCTATTCAGATAGGTAGTCCCCCTGGTTTGAGGGTGCTGATCTCACCTGCGACATCTGTCTTCAACGACAGGACGCTAGAGCGGCGCAATATCGCGTTTTTCTGCCCAAAAATCACTTCGACACAGGATGAATGCCGTTTTTTTGCCCATTATGCGACAAAATAGGGCCAATGGTGTCTGTAACCCCTCCGCCTAGTTTTAGGATGCCCGGGTGCGATCGTGATGCTACATTCAGGTGGTTTGATGCCTACATTAGCCCATTGATCACCGCAAGGCGGAAATTTTCAGGGATCGGGAAAATTCTTTCTCCATAAAACATTTTGTTCGAGCTTCTTCCTGATACGTTCGACACAGCCCCCCCCCCCTGCCATTCTGGGGTTTCCAGACACCCTGATGAGGTCTGTTTGCCAATATTTCACCCCTGTAGCCCCCATTTTGCAGGTTCGCGATTTCAGCTCCACTCTTCAGTTTCTTGGCAATCTCATCATTCCTTGCAACATGTTTGTCCTGACGGGACAGGCTCTACAGCTCAGAGCCATGTAAGAGTGTTGTGTCCACCTTTGCACTACCTGCTCTTCATTGTAAGTGCCATCCCCACACAGATCGAACTACAGGAGTTACCCGCCCGTAAGTCGATACATAGAAGCTTAGGAAGGGGGTGTAATGGGTTGGGATACTAGGTGATTGTTGCATACAGCAGCAGACGGAATTCATTGACTGTTGCACATAGCAGCAGGCAGAATTCATACTTAGATGTCGCAATTAATTCAAACATCAGAAATCTGCAATTATTCTGATTGACAGGACAGAAGCAAAGCACTGCTGGAATGCAAAATCCCTGAATTACTGTGTCCGCGCGCATGCCTGTCTGGTCGTGCTGCAATGCAGGCCTGGACGATTGAAAAGGCCTTTTGTCTGTGCTATTAGTGTTGGATCTATCCTTTCAATGAACAAATTACGAATGCGATTCAGAGGCGAGTCTGCTGGATGATACAAGGCGCGGAATCTGTTATCGCGGTAAATCCTGGTGCGGTGCCTCCGCAAACTCCAGCAGGCCCTGTAGAAATGGATTGGTATGAGTTAATGGGCGCTTTTGATTCAGCATTTGCCACGCCTACGCATATGGGGTATCACGAGTGACTGCAAGCTGGATGAGCTCGAGTGCAAGAGGAGCCAAATTAGAAGTGATTGAGGTAGGTGCACCTAAGGAAGGTAAGTAAGTTGGTCGGTGCTTTGCAATATGACTCCCCTCGGAGTGCCTCGGAGGTAGTTAGGTATGTAGCTGCAGTCGGTCGTTGGGAGGCGTCCCATGGTTCCCGGTGGCATCGCCGCTGCGACGTACAGGAGGACGCTCCGCACATTAAGAGGGGAGGCAGCTGTTTGCAGGATACTATTCAGTCAACACTATCGTTATGTCTTCTGTGCCAAGCAATGTTGCTGCCCATGCCACTGCAACCTCTGCTCCTGACCACCCGGTCTGGTTTCAGCTAAGCTTTGTAAGGCGACTCATGCTTTTACACACCCTGGTGAGGACAAAACAGTGGAACTGTTTGATAGACGGTATAGGTTCACTGTTCCCAAGAGACAGTGGAGCAACATTGTAGCTGCTGTGGTGGAGGGATGTCCGGTATGCCAAGCCAACAAACATAGGTGAGGCACACAACCAGAATTCAATCAATCAGACCCCATTCCAGAGTACCCTTCCAGTAGTGTGAGTATAGATTTCTGTGACCTCACGTCAGAGCCGTGTACACACAGGAATACAGAGTATGACTATGTGCTTATTGTACTCTGCAGGTTACCATTTGGCTGAAAATTTCTAGAAAAGGTAATCCAGTTTGCACGATTACCCCAAACCATTTTTACCGACCATGATCACTTGATCAATGCTAAGTTTTTCAGCACCCTTTGTAGTCAGGCAGGCATAGATGTAAAGAACAGCCGGATCTACCGTCCTAGGTCAAACAGTAGGGCTGAAGGAGCAGTTCAGACAGCTATTGCTGCCCTGCACATATTTCTAATGCAGACAAAGAAAAAGAATTGCGTTCAGTTGTTGCCCTTGGCTGCTTGGACGAGTAATGACATACCAGGAGTTGTGTCAGGATACTCTGCATATTACCTATATGAATCCCTGACTTACTGTGTCCGCGCGCATGCCTGTCTGGTCGTGCTGCAATGCAGGCCTGGACGATTGAAAAGGCCTTTTGTCTGTGCTATTAGTGTTGGATCTATCCTTTCAATGAAAAAATTACGAATCCGATTCAGAGGCGAGTTTGCTGGATGATAGAGGGCGCGGAATCTGTTATCGCGGTAAATCCTGGTGCGGTGCCTCCGCAAACTCCAGCAGGCCCTGTAGAAATGGATTGGTATGAGTTAATGGGCGCATTTGATTCAGCATTTGCCACGCCTACGCATATGGGGGATCACGAGTGACTTCAAGCTGGATGAGCTCGAGTGCAAGAGGAGCCAAATTAGAAGTGATTGAGGTAGGTGCACCTAAGGAAGGTAAGTAAGTTGGTCGGTGCTTTGCAATATGACTCCGCTCGGAGTGCCTCGGAGGTAGTTAGGTAGGTAGCTGCAGTCGGTCGTTGAGGGGCGTCCCATGGTTCCCGGTGGCATCGCCGCTGCGACGTACAGGAGGACGCACCGCACATTAAGAGGGGAGGCAGCTTACATCCCGCTAGACGTAACTGGTGGCCCCCAACAAAGCAGCCCCGGCCAACACAGAGAGGGCTAATCCCCGGCAGCGTGACGAATGTGTCACGCCAGAAAGGTGTCCCCCCCTGCTTGCGCACGTCCCCTCCTTTGAATGGAACCATAGGGGTTTACCGGACTTCCTGGCATATCATGTTCCCAAGGCATGCCAGTGGCGTGGTCCTGGTACTCCGGTTCCCAGGTGCTTGGGTGTCGCATGCTCCGCCTTGGAGTGCCTCGGAACGATGCATTCATGTGTGCCTACATGTGTGATGATAGATCTGAGTGGATGTGAGTAAGTGCTGTGGAGTCTCATGACATGAGGGTAAGTGCATTGACGAATCACAGATTTGCTTTCTTTTTCATTCAATTGGTCACAGCGTAAGAAGGATATCAGGAAATCCCATACTCGGCTGAGGATCTCTCTTTCTCTATGTCTCTCAATCTCTAGAATATCAGATGTTACCTCCTCTCCCCCTTTTTAGGCAAAAGGGCCTCTCCGTCCCTCTCCACTTCTTGGAGTTATCGTTGGGGCAATTGAGGTTGGAGATATTTCAGGAGTTCCATGCTCGGGTACCTATGGCATGATATGACAATATCAGTCATCTCCTTCCAACATCAACTCACGTGCATGACATGTATGCATAAGTGCAATTCACATGTCGATTTCATCCAAACGGATCTCTCTCCCTCTCTCTTTCTCTTCTCCGCTACACTGTCCCCAATGTCGCAATTTGATTATAGCTATTGTGTTGGATTCCTCATTCAGTACTCCTTTCTTTCCGTCCAATCTACAAGCTCATATATGAACATGGACTTGGATTGCAACGTTACAGGTATCAAGGAGTAATACGGACGTAGACTGGGATAAACAGAGTACCTCTGCCTCGTGACCTGTCTGGCTCGTTGCTCTTTTGCTGTCGGTAGGGACTTGTGATTTCTTTTCCAGAAAAATTTCAAAATCTGGAAAAGTCCAGAAAAAACCACTAGCTAAAATGGAACCAGCAATGGATTCGGAAACAGAGATTGATAAGCAACTTGAGCAGCCAGGCTGAATCATAAGCGAAGCGAAGCAGATATGAGGACCAGGCCGTGGTGAGGCAGCCATGCAGTGATGAGGATTAGGCCTTGGTGAGGCAGCGAAGCAGTAATGAGGACGAGGCCGTGGTAATGCAGCAATGCAGTCATCAGGACGAGGCCGTGGTGATGCAGTTATGCTGTGATTAGGACGAGGCTGTTGTGATGCGGCAATGCAGTGACGGGGACGAGGCGGCTGTGATGCAGTGATGCAGTCATCAGGACAAGGCCGTGGTGATGCAGTGATGCAGTGATGATGATGAGCCCGTCATGATGCATTGATGCAGTGATCCGGACGAGCCTGTGGCGATGCAGCGTTGCAGTGATGAGAACAAGGCCATGGAATGCCCCGGACTGGATCATCTGGGGCTGCACAAGAAGGAACGGCCAGAACTCCGGGACGGAATCATCCTGGGAAAAGTGAGCGAACACCCTGGACTGGATCATCAGTGGCGGATCAAGCAGCACGAGGCGCCGCCCACCGTACTGGATCATCTGGGGAGAAGTGGCGGCCTTAAGCCCCGGACTGGATCATCCGATGCTGAACAAAAAGGATCGGCCACAATTCCTAGGACTGGATCATCCGGGGAAACGTGGCCTGATGCCCCGGACTGGATCATCCGGGGCGGGACAAGCAGGAGGAGCTGGCAACCCCCCGACTAGATAATCCGGGGGAAAGTGGCGGCCAGTGCCCCGGACGTGATCATCCAGGGCTGAACAAGAGGGAGCGACCACAACCCACAGAAACTGGATCATCCGGGGATATGTAGACAGACGGCCCGGACTGGATCATCCAGGGCAGGACAAGAAGGTGGAGAAATGGGAACTGATGCCCCAGACTGGATCATCCAACGCAGATTCAGCAAAAGGAGCGGCATCCCCCCCGACTGGATCATCCCTGGAAAGGTGGCGGCCTGACGCCCTGGACTGGATCATCTGGGGCTCAACAAGAAACAACGGTGACGAACTCCAGGATGGATTATCCGGGGGAATGTGGCCTGACGCTCCAAGCAGGGCGAATCAAGTAGGACGAGACACCACCCCAGTGACTGGAACATCCGGGGAAAAGTTGCGGCCAGACCCAATGCATCCATGAGGACGAGGCCGTGGTGATGCTTCGCTGCAGTGATGAGGACGAAGCAGTGGTGATGCAGCGAAGCAGCGATAAGAGCGACGCCGTGGTGATGCAGTGATGAGGACGGGGCCGTGGTGATGCAGCCATGCAGTGATGACGACGAGGCTGTGGTGATGCAGTGATGCAGTGATTAGGCCGAGGCCGTGGTGATGCGGCGATGGAGTCATGAGGAAGGGGACGGGCCGAGGCAGTGAAGCAGTGATGAGGACGAGGCCGTGGTGATGCAGTGATGCAGTCATGAGGACGAGGCCGTGGAGATGCACTGATGCAATGATGAGGAAGAGACCGTGGCGATGCAGTGATGCAGCGCTGAGGACAAGGCCATGGACGATGAACTGATGCACAAGAAAGAACGGCCACAACTCCAGGACGGAATCATCCTGGGAAATGTGAGCGGACACCCTGGACTGGATCATCAGTGGCGGATCAAGCAGGTTGAGGCGCCGCCCACCGTACTGGATCATCTGGGGAGAAGTCGCGGCCTTAAGCCCCGGACTAGATCATCCGATGCTGAACAAAAAGGATCGGCCACAATTCCTAGGACTGGATCATCCGGGGAAACGTGGCCTGATGCCCCGGACTGGATCATCCGGGGCGGGACAAGCAGGAGGAGCCGGCAGCCCCCCGACTAGATAATCCGGGGGAAAGTGGCGGCCAGTGCCCCGGACGTGATCATCCAGGGCTGAACAAGAGGGAGCGACCACAACCCCCAGGGACTGGATCATCCGGGGATATGTAGACAGACGGCCAGGACTGGATCATCCAGGGCAGGACAAGAAGGTGGAGAAATGGGAACTGATGCCCCGGACTGGATCATCCCAGGCAGATTCAGCAGAAGGAGCGGCATCCCCCCGGACTGGATCATCCCTGAAAAAGTGGCGGCCTGACGCCCTGGACTGGATCATCCGGGGCTGATCAAGAAACAACGGTGACGAACTCCAGGATGGATTATCCGGGGGAATGTGGCCTGACGCTCCAGGCGGGGCGAATCAATTAGGACGAGACACCACCCCAGTGACTGGAACATCCGGGGAAAAGTTGCAGCCAGACCCAATGCAAACATGAGGACGAGGCCGTGGTGATGCTTCGCTGTAGTGATGAGGACGAGGCAGTGGTGATGCAGCGAAGCAGCGATGAGAGCAACGCCGTGGTGATGCAGTGATGAGGACGGGGCCGTGGTGATGCAGCCATGCAGTGATGACGACGAGGCTGTGGTGATGCAGTGATGCAGTGATTAGGCCGAGGCCGTGGTGATGCGGCGGTGGAGTCATGAGGAAGGGGACGGGGTGAGGCAGTGAAGCAGTGATGAGGACGAGGCCGTGGTGATGCAGTGATGCAGTCATGAGGACGAGGCCGTGGAGATGCACTGATGCAAGAATGAGGACGAGGCCGTGGTGATGCAGTGATGCAGCGCTGAGGACAAGGCCATGGACGATGAACTGATGCAGTGATCAGGACGGGGCTGTGGTGATGCAGCGAGGCTGTGGAGTGCCCTGGACTAGATAATCAGGAGCTGTAGAAGAAGGAGCAGCCACGACCCCAAAAGAATCGATCATCAAAGAGAAATGTGACCAGTGCAGATGGCATGAAACGAGGAACGGGACGGCGCGAAGTTGTGTCCCTGAAATGGCAGAAGAATGGCTAGGTGAACCCACATTGTGGGAGCAGGGGCGCAGAGAAAGGGCTGGGAGTAGGAGCAACGTGTGCATTGGGCACAAAAGGCTCCTTCAGGCTCGGGCCACGGGTTTGCTGGCGGTTCGGTGGGGTCTAAACACGCTAAATAGGTCACGGAAGGGGACGATGGGACTGGACCAGTGATAAAGGGGACGTGGGCTACAGAAAGCGCCAGACAAGAGCCCCATGGGATAGAGAAACCAATCCCCATGGCGATGTGAACCCCAGGCCAACCAGGGGGACCCTGACCACGGGAAGTTGGGAAAATATGCTGGACTCCGGGACTGGCCTGAGGTGTCCGCGGGGATGAGGGTTGAACCTGAGTCCTCTGCGTCAATTGCCTCAGTACACGCTGGTTCGCCTGCTGGCCTCCAGCCGCGGATGGACAACAACCAAGTGCATCCGGGGGCCAATTGGGTACTCCAGCCCGTGAGGGATGGTGGGAATGTGGTTGATAGAAATGCTGCGATGTCGGCGACCGCTATCAACAAGAAATCAACTTGCATGCACGCGAAGGGCTCAGCACCGGGGGGGTATGCAGGACGAACCTTCTAAGGGTGACTGGTGGGAGCACCCGTCAGGGTGGAGCCCCAGAAAGCGCTATCGCCGGTCAGGCACCAAGAGAACCTGGTGGAAGTTCTCGGCAGCGACCTGAGACACCAGGGACAGCTCTCGTTCCCAAAAGACGTTGCCACCATGTAACACAAACAATGGGTTGTTCAATGATGCTGCGTTCGTGGCCCCCTTTACTTACTGAGTTACTGCAAATGCGTTGGTGACGCAACTTTCAGCAAATTTGCATGTCCAATTCATGACGAATTTGCAAATCTGTGAAATGTAAAGCAAATTTGGAACACATTTCCAGTCCGAACAGATTCACAAGTAATTCGCTGGGTTCAAACTCAATTCCCTCCCAATCTACGTCAGTGTCCAGGATTCTTTAGCGTGTGGCGGCTTGTGTTCATTGCTAATGACAACAAAGGTATTTCAGGGGGTGAAGTTGAAGATGATGACAGTCATGTGCAGCTCAAGAGGAGGGCTGGAAACTGACCACCGAGGATGGCGGCTTTGTGCCCTCTTTGCACCAGGATCGGGTCTTTATATATGAAAAGACATTGGTATTTTCTGTGCCGGACTTCTCGTTTTGGCATTGCAGTAGAAAAGCAGTATGGAAGGTGCAAAAAGTAGACCGTGGATGGCGCAGTCTTATGGGTTCTGGTTTGGATGTTGGCTTCGTTCAAAGTGGTTTGACTGAACCCAGAAGTGTTACCGAATCCGCATTTACTAGATTTAGAGGAATTGCTGCACAGGATCGTTGACGTGTTGAGGAAGAAATTACGGTAAAAGCGTACAGCGGAACCCAATACGTTAGCTCTGGATTCAATTTATGCGATTCACCGTAGGTACGGTCTGCGTCATTTGGCGGATGTAAATTTTTGCAGTTGGTGTCCATACGCGTTTGTTTGTCCTTGTGAATATTTTTGTGTCTTAATGGTTTCGTGGCTTCCAGTTCCTCTGTAGAATTCTTTGCCAAGTGCACGACAGAAGGTATTCAGCATTTTGGGGTCCTTTCATCAGGACTGAAGGGTTTTTCGTTTTTCTTGCATTTTTGTATTTTTTGGTCGTTTTTTTTATAGACTCTGGGAGCAGTTTTCATAAGGGTTTCCAATGGATTTGGACTTTGTATTTGTTGCTACCAAACTCTCTGGCAGCATTTGACAATGACTCATGGTTTTATGTGCAGAAACGAAAGTTTGACCGGTGAACTGGTCCAAAATCCAATATTTGCGCAAAATGTTTGAATATTACAAAATCCCAACGGCAGTCCCAATTCAAAAGGAGGCCTAATGAATTGACAAAGATGGTTAGCCATTGGCGTTGGAGCTATGGCTTTCTTGTAAAAAGGACGTCCCATCTAGGGCACCTTCCAGTTCAGACTCCATGAACAGAACTGATGTGTGGGAAAGTGTTGTACATGTAGAGAGGTATATCAATTTTCATTCTTTGCTCTTCGGATTGCGAGGTGTATTTTTCCTGTAGTTACTGTGTGTGTGCGCATGTGCTAAATCAGGAAGTCCTGGACTTTTACGTTTTACCCTGTTGTGCGTTGTTATGAAGGTCGATTTTTTTCAGTTTTGTGGGATGTGATGATAGATTTCTTGTTCCAATGCTTTATCGCCTTAGCCCCTGCTTCGCGCATCAAAGGCGCGCAAGAGGAACGGTTCACGACAGGGCAAAATTTTTTTTTACGGTATAACTGATGATGCTGTTTTTCGGCAATGTGAAATTAAATGTTCTCTGGGCACTATGCAACTCACCTTTCTACAGTGGGCACTTTTTGTACTTTAGAGTCATCTGCTTGCACGAGGCTGCACGCACTCAAGATATTCAACATAGAGTTTGCTATAGCACCACACAAACAGTGGTGACTGGAAGTATATGGAAGTGCAAAGTTGTCACAGGTGATGAAAACTCACATTGTACTGACAATGGAGGAACAAAAGTATATGAAAGGTAGGCTTCCCATATTTGGGTACAACAGGTGTGCGCTACAGTACAAATAAAATACAAAATTCGGCGTGCTGATTGCGCGAGGCCTCGTGCACTCCGATCACGTAATGTAATGCTTTTCGGAGGAAATATGACTGGTAAGACTGCAGGTGCAGTACAATACTGGCAAACACATTTCATTTTTGTGGTGTAAGTGTCTGCAGACATAGTGTTGGAGACGTAGTAGACGGCCGAAAGGATCGTTGACCTGAAACAAGCAGTGCGCGAGATCTCGCGCACTCAATGAAGCACGAGCAGGTCAGGCCACACCGGTATTTACATTCACTTTCAAGCCTGCCACCTGAGGCTGTCCATTATACATCCTTAACCGTCGTCTTCATGTCTGTCATAATCATTGACGGCAGGGAGAGGATTGTTGGTTTTCCAACAGCCACCCAATCGCAGACGTGTCCCTTTTGAATGGCGCCGTAGCCTTCGCTGCTCGGATGATTGGGTTTGTTTTCAACTGGGCTCAAGAAAGAAGGCAGAGTTTGGGATTTTGGAACGGAAAACCTTTTTCAGGTACTGCCAATGGAGCGCACGCAGACACCAATTACAAATTGCGAGGACAGCTTGCGCACTGGTAATTACTACAGAAAGAGGGCAGATCGTTCAAATTACGCTGTGCGAAACGTAAATTGAAATCATTTGGAAATCTGCAAAAACGTAATTGAATGCAGAAAACACATAGAATGCCGCTTCGCATAAAAGAAGAGCAACACACGGAAAGCTTGCAGAGTTGTGCAAAGGAGACTAAGAGACACTAAGAGAGGCCTGCGGTGCAAAACCAGCATACCAAACAGCAGATGACCTGTGGAAGGGACTGGAACGAAACGACCTTGCGGCGCAACTCGTGTTAACCTTTGCGCCGCAAGTGACGTTCAACAAAAGAGCGCGACACAGTTTAAGCAGGGCCAAAACACAAGAGGACAAGCTCTGGGAGCCAATTTGCGACAAGAAGGCAAAAATCTGTACCTGTTGATGCGTCAGCGGGCAGTACCAAACAGAAAGAAACCAGGAAACACAACAAGGTACTTGTCACACGCAGGAAGACGAACCTGGACAAGACCTGGACAAGCAGACTCCGCCGTAAATACAGTGGTTTAACAGCCAGCAGCAGCATTCGGAACAATGTGAACATTGGTGGTTGCATCCTGTAGCCTCCTGTGGATCAACAACTGGTACCTGGCATAATACACGCCGCACCTAGACGAAAGTGACCGGTCGCAAAACTGTAGTGTAATTGCATTACTTCACCTGAAACGGAGACCAACCTACTGCACAGGACACACAGCTATTGAGGAGGGGGCAGCACAGATAACAACAGTGGCGCGGGCTCTGCAACAGGGGGAAAACCAAATTTCCCAGGCACTGCGTGGCACTGGATGTTGGGAAGGTTGTGTCCGTGATGCCGGAAATATGAGGGCACTGTTGGATGTGAGGAGGGAGACTACCGCTGTGCAGGCACAGATGTGGTGCCCTTTTGCCCTGTCTAAGTAGAAGGTAACAGGTGTTGTTGGTCTTTTGTACCTGTTGGAGTTTCAGAACGAAACAGCCCAACAGACAAACAGGGTTTTCCCACTGTTGGTTGACGAAAACATACATCACAGGATACTAAAACTGTTGTATGGTGCAAAAGGCTAACGATGAAACATGCATGCCTGCCTGCGACAAGTACGTATTGTTTACAGTGTGTGGGATGCCTACGGGTTTGTTGTTACACAATGATTTCGGGTGTTCTGGACTATTCTAACATACGTACGAAAAGGCCTGATACGCCCCGGTTCAACCGTGCAATCATACCAAAAACTGATAGTTATGGGGAAAACTAATGCTGCGCTGTTGCCTGCAACACCCAGGATACTACGGCCGTATCGTCGCAAGGCAGAGGCTGCCACTGCAATCAGTGGTCGTGATACAGCCCATGGCAACAGGGCAGCAGTGGCAATCGCAGTGTTAGGTTTGTTGTCAGAATGGTGCCCATTGTTGTTGTAGTTGCTTCACCTAGTACGAGAGTGCACCTGGACAGGGGAAATTAACGTTAGAGTGTCACGGGACCAGGAGGTTTTCCAGTTGAGTTTGTGTCCGTTGCAGAGGTTGCGCCTCGGACGATGTGACACCCTGCTGAAGTACAAACGCACCATCATGTGCACACTGCTGTACCACAAGCAAGTGGCACCAGGACTTGCCCAGCCAGGCACAGTCAGAGGTATTTAGTCAGCTTATGTTGAGGAAGCTGGTGCGTGACAAGGCAAATAACACAGGTTCTGTTACTGTTGAAGAAATGGAAAAGCATTACTTGTTGCTACAAGTTGGTCTGGCTGGAAAACGTGTTGGTCCGCAACAGGTTGCCAAAAACCTGGTACACAGGATGTGACAACAACGAACGAGATTGATAGCCCATGAGGAGTGGGAAAGGGACCCCGTCTGCACTGTTGCAAACAACTGGCGCAAGAGGTTGCTACGATTTCGATCGTCACCAGCACGACCCCTTGGTTGCGGCCACTATCAGCAACTTGGTCACAGCATGCTGGATGCCCTCATTGACCAGAAGAGAAGCCGAAGAAACAAACCGAAACGGGAACTAGATTACAATGCCCACCGACAAGACGGAGCAACTCGCCATGTGCGCCAAAAAGTGCAACAGCCAACACCCGCAGTGCGCGAGGCGTCGTGCAGTACAGTACCCGACAAACAGGTTTGTAGTGCGATGCGAGTTTTTTTTGCACTGTGTGTCCCCGCGTTACCCCTGGGGCACTGAGGATAACGCGATAGTGCGATGTGAGTGTGTGAGCCCTCGGGCACTGACTACTTCGCTAAGTCCCGTGTAACTGGTAGCTGCAAATGCCGTTATTTAACAGATGTGCAAAAATGATTGCCAAACGTGCAACTCGACCAAGTCTGGAGCGCAAATGGCCGTGTCCTTGGCAATGCCACTTATCTACTTTAGGTATTTGTTGGCAATTTGAATGAAGAAGGGTCGCCAGAAGGGAGGCCACTGGACATGGAGGCAGTGGACTCATCACCAGGTACCAACCCGGGGAAAGGGGCCAAAAGAAGGGGCGGAAGAAGCAAGGGGGAAACAAGGCAATACCGGAGATGAAGCTCACACTTGACTTTCAAGGGTTGTTGGGGAAGGAGAAAGAAAAAGCAGTGAAGATGAAAGTGACTGATTTGAACATCAAAAAGGGCAAGGAGTGAGGACAGATTCGATTTATCAACTACAACCACGTTGCCAAAGAGGACGTTGGATACCAAGCGTTGCCGCCACCAGGCACGTTGCGGGTAACCGCATGGGAGGACAGCGGTACAGTTCGCTGTGCATTTATGCTTAACGTGAACAACATCTCTTCTCTCTGCTATGCTGTGTTACATGATTTGCAAGGTGGATGGCTCAATTTACGTTTTGAACGGGAAACATAGGACAGAGACCTGCTTGAAGATTCAGAACAGGCCGCTAGCAGATGGCCAAGAGCTGGGGGACTGGCAAGAATATACATATGTGAAGATTCTCAAGTATACAACACCTTGGAGGATTGGGCAAAAAGTCGCAGGACTACAGCCGTCTGGCAGCCAGTCTGCGACGTGGACGCCAGTATACGAGGCGTTGAACAACATGCTGCTTTACATCCAGGACCGGAATCGGGAAAGAGAACGATAACATTTGGAATGGCTCCATCCTGCTGTTGTCCAAGCTGCCTCCAACTCAGTCTACATTGCCCCAGACGATTTCAAAGAACAAGGGCACACGGTATGTGTTGGAGCATCACGCACTTTCAGTGCGCGGGGTCTCGCTTAGTCTACGCTGCACATTTTCTCCTCTTAGGAGGGACATCTTCTCCCTGGCACACTACTACGGTACGGAGAGCAGTGAACGGTACAAGGAACCTGAAGAGTCGGAACAAGAAAGAAGAGGTATCAAGCAACGCCTTCAAGTAGCTGGAGGGGCTGCACTTGCAAGTTCATTGCAAAAGGTCTGCGCGCAAATAAACCTGCAGGATGTAACCATACGCAGTGCAAAGGGCCACATGGACATGTTGATCACGGAACAATCGGTGAACTCCCACCTTGACCATCCAAACAACAGGCATTTCGTGAACAAGACAGCAGGTACGCGGCGGTTTTGCAGCTACGGTGCGCGAGGGCTCGGGCACGCGACGTCCATATTTTTCGCATCTGCACAGGTGGCGATGCGAAAATTCGAGCAAAAGTCTCAGCACTGGGAACGTCACAACTGAAGATTGGACTGGGACATTGGGGTTTATTGGGCAGACCCAAAAAAGTACAAAGTACCGGTCCCCGTGGCCAAAGTTGAAGACGTTGACCGGTGTACCTCTGTGGCAGACTAGGGACAAGGGAGTAGCTCCCACACCGCAGACATCCTCGGTGCAGAAACAGGTTCAATCGCCGACGACACAGACACAGCTGAGTACTCGCGAAGTGATCAATTTCTCCAAGCATGACATGCATGGGACCAAGTGCAGCGCAACAGCATGCCGTGTTGCAGATACTGACGAGACACTACCAGCCCAAATCTGGGACTTGCAGTACCCATTCCGGGTTGTGAACGCCAGCCTCTTCTTGGAATACAACTCTGCAGGATGCATCGTTGCAAAGTAATTGTTCCATGTGATGAGGTTGGGCAAGAATCTGATTTTTTTTGGCGAGAACCAAATTGGTTGGGACATGCAGAGGCTCCGTCATATCGAGAAGGGGAAGGACCCAAGTACAGTGCCTGGTTGCCGGTATGATCTTGGATGTCAGGTCCCGTCTCCACCAACATGTATCAGTTTGAGGAGCACCCTGTGTGGATCGGAAAAGCATTCCGCTGCGACAACAAAGTACATCCGTCGCACTCGCTGATTTGGAAGCCGTTGAGCTGTAGCACCAGCTATGCGTCTTTCGTGCCAAAACACTTTTGCAGTTGCCCAACTATATGACCTCAGCTGGACACATTGATCAGATACAGAACAAGGACCTGGGTGGTTTCATGTCTCCGAGTCACGTGCCGTGGTACCTTGACAAGTATCGATGCGGTGGTTGTTGTGGATAACACGCCAGCCTTGGGCGCAAAGATTGCGATGTCGGACAAGAGGACTAAAGTTCCATTTCTGGCTGTGTCAGCGATTCGGCAAGAGGACCTTAGCAGTGCCGTTGGAGGTGCTCTGCAGCGTGCAATCGTCATGCAGTACATGTTGGACACCGATCAGATGGAGGATAGAGTAAGAGGTGCACATTGCGGTACTCAATAACACTCTCGCTTTCAGATAGGTACCTGGGTCACCAAGGGCACCAGAAGGTGCATGCTGCAGAAGCCCCCGAAGAACAAGTTGTGTCTGACGCTCCCGTCAATAACAGTGAGTTCACTGCACCTACACCAGTGCTTCCATGTGTCACAAAACCAATATTTCGAATTTCCTGAAAGTACCCTCTGTAACCGTTGGCCACAAAGCCCAAACAAATCCCGTATGTACACCCCTGGCAACCCTTACAACCAAATCCGAATACTTGATCAATGAATTCCAATGAGCTCAACCAGTGGAGTCCCAATAATTTATTGCCAAATTGGGTTGAATGTATCCACATCAATACATGGACATGATCATGGAGAGGGGAACAAATAAGACGATGTCAGGCAAAGGGAGAGGAAAGAACAAAAGTATAAGTGAACCCCTGGAATAGAATATGCGATTATCGAAGACGATGTTGCATCTCTACTCCAGGAATCGATCTTATATACCATATGTACAATCGAACTACGGACATATTTCACCATGCCAACACAGCCCCGATTCAACACATTAAGAAAAATGACGTTGACTCACGGGGCTCATGCGCGACAAAATGACATCAATGACGTCCATATGGTACATGGCAGAACACATAGGAATGATACCCGACACAATTGCATCATCGAATTCAACATAAGCGTGGCCCACATGGCGCATCCTCAACCCTTGCCAAAATGGCGGCAAAAACTGGAATTGAGAAACATGAGCTCCAAATATGAAGAATGTGCCACCGTGGATCACAACATGAAACCACGGCCTGCATGAACACAAAGTAGGGCATGGCCACTTATATGACTTGTCCCCACTCAAGAATCACCGATGATCACATGTACACAGCTTGCAATGAGGATCACCAAATATGAGTCGGGACAGTGACCTCACAGCAAAACCTGAGACCTGGCATGTGTGACACATCACATATATCATCATGCTGGCATGCCTCGGTACTTGACATCGAACAGCGGGTGCCTATCACTTAGCAATAACATACACAATGGCCAGCAAGTGAATAAACTTGGCTTGTTTACTTGCTGCTCACAAACAGGGCATCAAGAAGGGTCAGCCCACCAAACCTCACCATTTTGGTGTATGCTGCATACCAATTACTGGGCTCCTGCGGTTAGAGTATCGCGAACCAAAGGCACCAACAAAATGTAAAGCCAATACAGGACATACACCTCATGCCCTCACATGCTCTGACATGCCACTCAGTCCCATCACCTGGTGCCTGGTTGCTTGGGAATCGAAGGCATTGGCAAACACAAATTGTCATGTTAAATAGAAACCATCCACACATGGGCATGTGAAACCAATGTTGACTAATTGCATGTTGGTGGGACACCAAACTAATTCAATGCATGCTACTTGGAGAGGGAATTGGCAAGAGTGCTTGGGTAAGAAGATGCCCCGGGTAACATGAAGAGACCTAGATCCGGCCCGCAGAGGGAGTGCAGCTGGAGAGATATCCTGGGGTCAATGGGAGTACATCTGACACATGGTGAGATTGTCCTATCCCGAGGGGAGCTTGTCCAGCGTCAAAGAGAGATGGTCCCTGCCCCGATCCAGGGTTAGAGGGAGACGGTCCCGCCCCAGTCCATACCCTGTGAGAGAGACCCTCACCGATCCATGCCCTAGAAGAGAGAACCCAAACGATCCATGGCTGGAAAGAGATAACCTCACCAAAACCCAATCCCGAGCGCATCGCCTAGCCATGACCCATGAAAGCATGCATATGGAGAGAGCCTTTCACCTGGCCAGGACACTTGAGAGCATGCATGCACTTGAAGTGAGATGCTCCGACATTGATTGAGGATTATCCCTACACCCAATTGCCAAATCAAAGAAACTATTCTTATGCCATACTGCAAGTTGACAAAGGAGGGATAGTGGATCACCAACCGTGTTTGACCAATGATATGAATTAACCGAAGGGCAACAAAGTGAGACGGCATACAAGAGGTTAGGAACTAGGGCATAGGTGCACTTCTGCACCTTTAACATGTTCACCCACTGCACGTGCACAGGACATGTTCAACACACACACCATCTCCAAAAATTGTTTTACCATAACTCACACGCGGGGCATAAAAAGGACAAAGAATAAAAGTAGAAGACATTCATGGCGGATCAATGACCGAGTCACTTTCTTCCCGCCCCGTGCGTCTACCTCAGCCACTTCCACTTGAACTCCTCTTCCACTAGGGCTCCTCCAGCTTCAAGGGACTTGTGACCCCCCATGCACGTAGGCGTGGCACTGCCAAAGCAGATGCGGCCATAAACGTATACCAGTCCCCCCAAGGGCGACGGCCGGTGTGGGCGGAGGCACCACCCCAGGTATTAGCGAGATCGCAGTTTGGGACCTTCTATCATCCACTGGAGTTGCCCCATTTTCCAATTCGTATTCATTTTTGCAACAGGATGGAACTAACACTATCACCCTTGATTTTACCAGGCAAAAAGTGGCCAAAACTATGAATGTCCCGCCGACAGGTTCCATTGATTTAGCTCTTAGAGTTTTATCAACCTCTTTGTCAGCTGTACCAATTTTCTGTGTGTTTGTTCTTCTCCTGCACTGTTATTGTAGGTAGTAGGCTGTGAAACCTTGGGAATGTGCAACGGTTGGTTCAACCTTTCTGGTTTCTTTTCTGCTTATTTGAATCATCTTTCCGACATTAACTGTGCGTCTCAGATATTTCTGCCAAACAATACTAGAAAGTGTGTTTCTGCATGCTTCCAGGCAGTTTTCACAGTGAAAAAATATGCCAGGGATCGTCGAACCAAACCTCGCTCCAGTCGGCGCGACGATTGGTTCGACGTTTGGTTTCCGGTTGCTTTTGTTCCTATGATTGGACTGTCTACAACATCCACTCTGTCTCTCAGACCTTTCTTCCAAGGAAGAATTGAAATTTTTTTTCTGCATGCTTCGAGCCCGTTTGCACAGTGAAAAAATGTGGAACCAATCGTCGAATCAAACGTCGCACCAATCGGCGCGACAATTGGTTCGACGTCTAGTTTCTGGTTCCTTTGGTTCAGATTGTAAGAGTGTGTTACCTCACACATCTCTCATACATGTGGCCCAGACACACAAGGCAACCATTAGTTGTTCACATAACAATTTGCAGAGAATTCGGGATGTTCAACAAAATCTGAAACTGAAATCGAATAGAGGCACCATTCTTAACCTTCTTCTTAGTCTGAAGCACTGCTCTTCTACCTCTTTGCTGGTGGCAACAATGCAGCCAAATTGTCCTCAAGACAGCGCACACGTGCTTCCAGTGCGTCCGACCAAGCAGACAGTACACCATTCTCCTTTTCCTTCTCCTTCTCATCATTCTCCGTCTCAACTTTCACAAGACCGGGTGGATGAATCAAAACCAGATACAGACGCTGCTTGCGGTGCGGCCGGACCTTGAATACCATGGTCGTTGCGAGGTGCCATGCTTTGTGCGTGTGCAGCACTGTTCGCGTCGCCGAGGACACTGAAGGATACAGCAGCAAAACGTTGAAGCATTGGCTGGACGATCGTCGAACCAATCGTCGAACCAAACGTCTTGACGAATCAACACACCTTTGAGACATACTTCCAGCATCTTGCAAGACCCAACTACCACCACGGTGGTATACTCCAGCACCGCGTTGTCAATCACGGCTTCAAACGTCTCCTCGGTGGTGCCTGAACCAACCCGCAAAGCAGTGAACTTGCTCTTGGAACTCTTGGACCTCACTGGATGTTCCCCATCAAATTTTGCAATTGCATAAGTCAACGTCTGTGGGATGCAGGAGAGCTTTGACACTGCACCTGAGACATCTGTCCATTTGAACATCGGCTGACGATGTAACACACTTGCAAAGGTGTTGAAGATTTCGCTGCTGTCCAAGGTCACTTGTGTAGGCGAGAGGTCGGGGTCCTCGCCTTCCTCGTCTTCTTCTTCTTGTTCCTCCTCTTCCTCTTCTTCATCTCCAGCTTCTTCGTTGGCGTCTTCAAGCTCTGATTCTTGCTCAGCTCGAACGTCGACTTTGACCTTTTCTGATGATGACGAAGAAGAGGATGTACTGTCGTCTGTACTGTCGTCAGAAGACATCCTTTGGCACAGCTAATTAAAAAAAGCAGAAACAGGCGCAAGTCAATCAACAGACCAATCTGCGCGACGTTTGATTTGTTTTTCTGACAGAACAACTGTAACGTTACAAGGAACCAGGATTATCAAATTGAATGTTAATTCAGGCGGAATGGAACGTTTTGTGGCACAGGTGTTGACATTGCGCCTGCAAAATCAAATGTCCTGTTGATTAGGTGCGACCATTTCGTCGATTGACGATCTGGCGACCAATTGTGCGGTATTTCAGTTATGGCCGGACTACTCCCCGTAAAATCATAGGTGTAAGCACCCATTGGGAACAATTTTCAGACAACTGGCCCGCATTGAGGTACTGAGAGCACACGCATACCCACAGGAACACAAGAACGGCGCGTGCACACACTGCAGGCCTGGTGTGAACCAGAAATGTGAATACCTCCATTGTGTGGTTTATAAATAGTATACATTCGGAGTTCTCCTGAATTGATACACGAAATCGCTGAAATCGCGGATGTGGCTCAAAAATAGAACAATGCAGCCAATTGAGATCCAAACCGGGTTCACCCCCCGTGCCAGAGCATTGTCACCTGCTCAGAAAGCCATAAAGAGGACCGGCGGATCCCCGTTGTTCCCTTGGCGCCCCCTGATTGTGGGAGGGTACCACATACACCGTGGAGAACCGCCCAAGTAATCGAGGGGGGGGAAGAACTCAGAAGAATCAACTCCCTCCTGTCACAACGAAGCCTATAAGCATAGGCTCAGCGGCCGAAAAATAGACAAAAGCAACGTTGTCAACTGGTCTACATAGAAAGACCACAAACGGATATATGATGCTTGACATGCACAGCATGAACCTCTCGCATGACCGGCACTCCCACTAAGAGACATGAGAGCAATCGGTCACCTCCAGGGGACATTGGCATTTCGGGGGTCATCATGTCTCATGACAAGCGTAGACAAAGACAGGGCAGATTTTTTTTCATTTAGGGAAAAAAAAACTTTTTGAAAAAAACTTTTTCCTTCCAGTTTTCCTAATCATCGGACTCCATGTGCAAAATCAGCTCAAAGAACATCATCATCGCGTCTGACCTCCAAAGAAATGGTCCTGGTTCCGGTCAGATGGTCCGAAGGTGCCCAAAATGCAGAGGAATGAGAAAACAATTTCTACTAAAAAAACTAACAAGTGTTACTAAAAAAAGCGAATCCAAAAAATTGAGTTCTTCAAACTGAGGGACCCTGGAGGGAAACCGACCTCACCAATGGGACATAGACACATTTTGCGTGGCTGCAGATTTGAATGAAACGCAAAACAGAGCCGGTGGGACCAAGTTTCAAAAATGAAAATTTTGTTACTAAAACTAGAACAAGTGTTCTAAAAATGGAACGTGGGGTGCTGAAAATAGACATAGCACTTGGGGAGGGGTTTAGCACATCCCTTGGTCTCAATACTTAGGCGGCTCAAGTTGCATGGTCGAAATCACACCAAATGCACCCAATTTGGACCATGCAAAAAAAAAGTTTTTCACAGGCTCAGTTGTTTGCAAAGAGGATATTAGTCCAAAGAAAGTGTCTTTCTTACCATTTGTGCCATTTTGTGCCTTTTTTCAGACAGCTGGAAGAAAAAAAACTATAAAAAATCAAATAAATTATATGATTCCAGTGGAAAATGATGTGCTTTTAGCGGAAATTGGCCGATAAATACATTTTGCGTTCCCCTTGTTTTTTCGATGAAGATGGTCTGCAGAAAAAATCATTGCAACATCATTTTCTGTTCTGCATGTTCATTGCCTACCTAGAAAAATGATTTTTTGATCCTCGCGCAATCAAGACCAAGGATCATTAAAACAGAAGCATGGCGGATTAAATATCAATGCAAAGCATATGCAACATGTGGTCCAAGGGCTGCCCCATGCGCGAGGCCTCGCACATAACTTACTAAACCAAAAACCTCAGCTGATTCATCTTCCTTTGGAAAGACGGCTTCAGGGTCAAGTGGTCTTACTACCCACCCCACGGTTTGATTTTTGATTTGCACTGTTTGAAAAAAAGAGGTATGGGTTGTGACTTTCAAGTTCTGGGACTGCATTGCATTCCTCATTGCGCGAGGCCTCGCGCAAAAAAAAGCCCAGAAAATATATTATTTGTACCTTTGTGAGGGGTTCTCATCTGATAGCGCTTGTGCACAACGTTCACTGAAGCAACCAGTACCCCAATTGTCGTTGAGTCATTGAAACGTACCAGAAGCTTGCCCCCCCGGAGGCGGAAAACCTGTTTTTGGGCTTGGTCAGCCCCTGCGCTTGGCAGACTGCTTCCCCGAGGGCACCTTCTTTCTCCAGGTAACGAACATCATCTTGAGAATTGGTGTCGTTTGCACTACATTGCATTTTACTCTCCAAAAAATCAGTTTTTTTGGCCCAAACAAACGCTCAAAAAACTGCCACGCATGGCAAATTCATATTTTCTTTGCACATTTTACTTTGATCTATAGTCAACCACGGAAGGATCAATTTTTCTTCAGCCAAAGCTATAAGGGGGGTCCCTGTCGAGCTCAGCGTCATCTGTTGAGTGGACATGCTTCATGTGTTACCAGTGATACTCTTTTTTTTGCTTGACACTCCCCATAACTTGTGGCAGGTGTGCATCATGAGCAATGCTGAAGGATGGACCCTGTGCAACACCTCCAACGTATGTGCTCCTTTTGTTAGGAATGCAACAACATTAGAAATGATTTCTTGAGTCATCAATGAGATTTGCAGGGCTTGTTTAGAGCGCTGAATGTCCGCCCGCCTAAACATATTGTACAATGTGATCAAGTCAAGGGTGCCTTTAATGTCACTTCAGTGTAGGCGCCTGCTTGGTTCCTCAATTCTACCAACATTACCTGACTTTGAAGGGGCAATGGACTGCTCCTTGCGCGAAGCCTCGCGCAAGAAACAGTCCATTGCCCCAAAAAATGATTGTTTGGACCCATCAGGACCAAGAAAAGGCAGAAATTCCTTAGATAAGGGTTTTTTTGGTGTTTCAAAATTGGCTAGATTTTTTGCAAGCCAAAGAATGGTTCTTTTGATGTTTTTTGAGGCCCTGTATTTTGGGCACTTTCTGTCTTTCTATACCATGCAACTTGAGCCGCCTAAGCAATTCTGTCCGGCAACCTCACAATAAGTCAAATTGCACCCAAAGGTGGCAGTAACAAGGCGACAAAAAAACCTGGGTAAGGAGAGGTAGGTGGGTAAGTGTCTTCGGGAGCTCGGGTGCCTCCTTCGACAATGCAGGAAGGAGGTCTTACCAAGGAGACATCCTCTCCCTCCAACTGCCCTAGGTCAGGCGCCTGTTAAGCCGCTCCCGCAGGTGCTTGGGAAGGCAGTGTTGCGGCCTTCCGGTCCAGGTGTCCCAGGTGGGAGGGTGTCCCCACATGTGGCCGTGGATAGGGTCACATGCCCCCTCCTGTGGGCAGCAGCTCTGAAGGATGCCCAGCCTTGTTGAGTATCTCTCACCACAGAGAGTATTGCACCCGCGAGTCTACGGTACCATCGCCCCACCCCTGTGTCTCGAGTTGCGGGGCCCCGCTGCTTAGCAGGCGACCCCCTCATGGGCTGCGTGCCGGCACGCCTGTCATCGGTTGTTACCATGGCTCTGGGTGACATTTGCCATTGTCTTCAATGCAGCCTGGCCGGGCTCGGACCAGTGGCCTTGGAGTACCGCTCCTGCAACTGGCCCGGTGGGTCGGCTTGGTTACCCCAGTGTGTCCGACCCTGGGGGTGTGGTTCGTTGCGCCCTGTCCCTCTGCCACCCTCGGTGCGTGTGCGTGTGGGGTGTCCTGGCCCACTTTGCGCCTGCTCACCAGTGCGCACGCCCTTTGTGTTCCGTGCGCAGTGTTAGCGACCACTTGGCCCTTGTTCACCGGTGCGCGCGCTGTGTGCAGTATGTGTGTGTTGTTGGTGACTTCCTCGGGGACCCCACCTACTCCCTCTTTCTTTGTCTCTTGCCCTCGTCTTTTTGTGCGTGGTCTTTATTTGTTTTTTTTCTTTTGCGTATCCTCCTTTGTTGTTTTTTTTCTGTTTGAAAAAAAACTTTTTTATAAAGCGGAAAAGGGGGCACAGGCATGGGCAACTGGTGCAGCTGTGAAGCAGTGATGTGTTCTTCGTCGTGCGGTGCGTCGTCGGTGCTTTGCCGGCGATTGCGCCCCAGGGGTGTGGCTCACACATCTTGATGTACATGGGTGCGGGTTAGGGTGTGTTCCGTTAGGTGTCTCCTTTTGTTTTGGTTAGTTTGAGGGTTCTGGCGGCTTAGGCGGTCCTGTGGGCTGTGCGTGTGGGCTGTGGCTACTGTGCTCCCTGAATGCGCTCAGTCAGGATCGGAGGGTTAGAGGTTGCCGGGCGTGGTTCGTGTTCCTCGACTCGTGATTTAGCTTCGGCTGCGGCTAGGCGGCTTTGGCGGGTTAGGCGTTCTTGACAACTGCGGGCTTCGGTTCGGCGTGGCTTCGACTGGGCAGGGTTAGGCCTGATGTTCGGCGGCAATGGCTGGCTCGGTAGTGGGTAGCCCTGGGCCACTGCAGGGGCTGACGTTGGGCGCGTCGTCGGGCTGAGTCAGCTCCTGGGCGGCTCGGCCAGCTTGCGGGGTTGCTGTCGTTGGCTGGTCGGGTGTCTCGGGCGCGGTTGGGCTCCGCTGGGGTAGGTGTGCGTTGCGGTGGTTCGTGGCGCCCTGCGGCTGGCCGGGCGGCTTGGTTCGCGGCCCGGAGCTCGGGTTGCTGGGCTCAGGCAGCAGGGGTCGTCGCCGTTGTGCGGCCTGGGCGCGGCCTAGGGAGCATCCCCCCGTGGGGCTCGGTGGGGGCACTGCTGGCTGGTGGGTCAGGCGTGTCATGTTGTGTGGCGCGCGGGGTTCCCGGGCTGTTGCGAGTCGGGATGGTGCCGGTGCTGCCGGTGTCTGTGCGTCGACGGTTGCGCGGTGGCGAGAGGATGTCTGTGTGTAGGGGTGGGCTTGGGGTGATGTCCCACAGGCGCCTTTCTTCTCTCCGCTTCTCCTGGAGGGTCACCTGCAGGCGTCTGAGGACATATGAGTGGTCCTGGGGTGCGGGGAGCTCGCGGGGCTGGACTCCCTGGGGATGGAGCGCATCGGCCAGCAGGGCTTCTTATTTGGCCTGCGACATCCAACCCTCTGCTGGCTGGAGGCTGCAGTTCTCCGCCGACCCACTGCGCGGCGGGCGGAGCAGGCCCTTGAGGGAGGGCTCTGCCCGAGCCCACTTTCGCAGCTCCCAGAGCTGCGTGTGCGTCCAGCGTTGCAACCACTGTCCATTGGCGGGGCTGTGGCCTTGGGCGGAGGTGGTGTGTGGTTGGGTCATGAAGACTGGTAGCGGTGGTGGACCCGGGGGAGTCCTCGTAGTCCTGTGACATGGGGGTGCGTGGGGAAGGGGACCGTGAGTGTACGGGGACCCGTGGGTACACGGATACGGTCTCCGCTTCGGGGCTCGGTTGGGATCTGCGGGGGCGGCGGTAGCGGGGCATCTGCTGGATGTGGGCAGACCTCGGGGGCTTGTAGGGGGGCAGGGACGCTGCTGGCTGGCTCTGGCGTTGTTCCGGTTCGGTCTGGGGCCATCCGTGGGCTTGGGGTGCGGATTTTGAGGGGAGGCGAGACGGGGTGCGTCGCGCCTCGGCCGCGGCGCATTCTGCCATGAAGGTTGTGTTGGCGGCGTCGGTGACGGTCGGGGGGCGCCGTGCTGGGCGCTGCTGCCTGGGATGGCTAGGGCCAGAAGTCGTAGAGGACTTCATGGGCTGGCTGGGCTGGCGGTGTCCTCGTGGCGCCAGGCTTGGGCTTGGGCTTGCATTTGGCAGCGGGCTTGGGCCGAGGTGCGGCGACGGGTTTGGGTGGCTGCTTGGAGGTGGTCCTGGGTTTCTGCCGGGCTGCGGGCCCAACCTTCGCTGGGGTGTGACGGCGCCTGCTTGGCCGGTAGCGGGTCGTGAGGCTGCGGCAGCCTTGGCGGTGGCAGAGGCGCCCGCAGTGGGGTGGGGTTTTTGGGGGCCCGTTGGGGGGATTCTTCTCGTGGCTTGGAGGCTGATGTGCTGGACGAGGATGTGGAGGTGGCAGCAGATGAGGTGGTTGTGGCGGTGGACGATGTGGAGTCGTAGGCGGGGGAGACGGACGTGGGGGACAGCAGGGGGGTCCCAGACGGCGGGGGCGGGCGCTGGATGCTTGGTGCTGCGGATAATAAGGACGAGGGTGCGGTCTCGGGCATCAGGTGTGTGCGCCCCCTTTCCCTGGTGTCCTACGTGCGTGCCGGTGCCAGTGCTGTGGGTGGTGTCATGTGTGGTACTTGGTGGCATCGTGGCGTTGGCTCGGCTGCGCGGGTAGGTGGGTCATTTGGGGGGGTCCACATCTGCTCCAGGATGTATGGGTCCGCTTGCTGGAAGCAGTTCAGGGTGCTGAGGAAGCAACGCTAGATCCCGGGCATGTCCTCTTCTGTGAGGTGGGGGTAGTTTTAGAGGGGGGTGTCTCGGCCCAGCCGCAGCAGGGTCATGAGGTGGGCTGCCACCATGTACGGGCAGAGCTGTATGGTGGTGGGCCCGTGAGTGGGGTCCTGTTCGGTTCAGGGGGGCCTACCTCTGCTGGGGACGTAGGGTGACCTTCCAAGAACACTGCTCTGCGGGGATCTGCCAGTTTGGTTGGGTCCATTTGGCAAGGCGATACATCGCCCTGCCAAGGCCGAGGCAGCGGCTGCGGATGAAGAGCAGCGTCTCCAGGGACCTGCGCTCCCATGTACCCCAGATGTGGGGGTCATTAAGCTCATCCTCCCTGCTGTACGTGCCGTGGCCCGGGTTGTGCGGGGGGGGGGGGGGCGTAGTCGGCAGGGAGGAGGGAGTGAGTGCCGTGGACCATCCAGGTTTCGGTTCTTCCGTGGTAGTGGGTGGTGGAGAGGGTGTAGTGTCTGTTGTACATGAGGGTCATGTACGTGGAGGGGGCTGGCTGCCGGTTGTCGGGCTTGGGACGTTGCCTGGGACGTGGTCCCTGAAGTTACTCAGTGAGGTCACACAGTCGACCGATGTCCTCCTTTCCCACGCCATGGTGTCGGTGGGGGTGGTGCTGGGTGGGGGGTGGGCCATGTTGGGCTCGTAGCGGGTGCTGCCCTTGGTGTCGACCTGCCCTGGCTCGGGGTGGCTGACAACGTGTCGCCCCCAGTAGATGGGGGGCACCCAGACTCGGTCCCCTGTGGGGGGCGGGCTCTCGCTGTCAGCAGTGGCGAGTGGGGGGCGCTCCTGTCGGGCGACGTGGAGGAAGGCGTCAAGGAGGAACTCTCGGACTTCCTCCTCCGGGGTGGGCGCCGCAACGAGGGTGGCTGCCTGGATGCGTTAGATGGTGCCCCAGGTGTGGAGGCGTAGCACCTCCTGGTCTCTGAGGGCCCGGAGGTGCTGCTGTATTGCTGCGGGGTTGTGGGGGATGTAGAGCTCGGCCGGTGCGGCGGCTAGTGGCGCAGCGTGTGGCGAGGGGGGTGGTGTTGGCTGGGGTGGGCGGTCGTTGTTGTCACGTGCGGGGTCTGCTGATGTGGTTTCGCTTGGTGGTCGCGGGAGGGGGGGCTCATGGTGGTGTGTGTTGGTGGGGGCTGGGGGTGGTGGGAATTGGTGGCATTCTCCGCGTGGTTCGTCAGTGTTCCGGTCCCGGGGGAGGGGCGGGGGCAGATGGTGTGGGGGTGGCACTGCTGGTGGCGGGGGGGGGGGGCGGTGGGTGCTGTGCTGGTTGGGAGTTTGGGCATCCCGCCGGGTCCTGTGGGTGTCGCGTGTGCGTGTTGTGCGTTTCTCACGGTCCCTGGCTAGCCGCGGTGTCCAGCCGGGGGCTGGTTCCCTGGGCATCCGGGTTAAGCTGTGGTCCGTAAGCAGCGAGCGACTGCTGGTGGACGGTGCTCGCTTGCCTGGGTTGCAGATGAGGTGGCTGCTGGTGGTGGTGGGGTGCTCCTTGTAGGCCCTGCTGCTGTTAGTGCGTGTGCACAACCCTCCGCGGGTCTATGGGGGCGCATTGTGACGCTGAATGTCGCGAGCCTGTGTAGTGGGGGTGGCTGGTGGTGTTAGACTGTGTGGTGGTGTTGGTGAGCGTGTGCCGGCTGTGTGTGGTACCAGGCCGCTTGTTGGAACGGTGGCAAGGGCTGGTGCTGGTAGTAGGGTGTGTCCGTGGTACACATAATGGTGTGCTGTGGTCCAGTGCGCCGCGTGGGGTGGGTGGCATGTGGGAGCCCGCTGCGCTGGGACGTGGTGGTGATGCAGCTGGTGGAGGTTGCTGTAGTAGTGGGGCATCAGGGTGTAGGGGTCGAGGGCGGCGGGGGCGTGGTGATGTTGATGCCGGCGCCACGCTCCCTGGCCTTGTGTGAAACGCGGTCCCTGTGCGGTGTGGATTTGTGCGGCAGTGGTCCTTGGCCGGTTTGCCGGGCTAGGGTGCTCGGGTATGGCGGTGGTGGTAGGCGCTGGTGAGTGTCATGCTGCAGGTGTGCACCGGGACCTCGGAAGTGGGCTGGTGCGGTGTGGCTTGGCCTGGGGCCCGGTCGGGGTGCCGGGCCCTGCTTGCGGGCCCGCTGGCGGACCCCTTGGTCTGTCTTGGCCTTCTTGGCCTGGTGGGTGTCAGGGGCCGCCAATCCTTCCTGTCCCCTTGGGGCAGACGGAGCGCGGGTGTTCCAGCGATGCGCCTCTCTGAGGCATGCCTCGCGGCCCCTGACGTAGGCGCGCTCAAATGCGGAGTCCATCTGTACGGCAGTGGCTTCACTGGGGGCGGCCAGGTGGGCGTTGCGAAAAGACGCCCAGCTCTCCGGGGGCCTCAGCCGTGTGGGGTGGGGGGGGCTGTGCCGGGTAGAGGACTTCGCTGAGTGGGTAGGGTGTTCCTTTCTGCCGGCCAGAAGCGGTGTTGAAGCGGCGGCGGGTGTGCCGGAGGTAGTCTGGTACCTCCTCTGGTACCGTCTCCGCCCACGCCTCCGGCGCGGGGGCTGCTGCGCGGGGGGCTGGGGGCTGTGGGGCCGGGAGGTGGAGACCAGGGTGGTGGAGGTAAGAGGCGAGAAGGATGTGGCGGGCCGCCACGTTCAAGCCGCCCCCACTGTGGCGTAGGGGCGGGCTGTGGAGGAGCAGGGGTGTGTCGCCCGCGGCCATGGCTACGGTCCACACATGGTCCGCTGTGTCCGCTGCGTAATGCCCTCCCAGGTAGTCCCATAGGGTATCGGTGAGTTGCCCGAAGAAGCTGGGGTGGCTGGCGGGGGGGGGCGCGGCTGGGGCTGCGGGCTGTGTGCAGTGGTTGAGAATGAGATCCCCGCAGTGGGGGCAGTGAATGAGGCAGTGTGCAACTCCTAAGCAGACCCAGTGGTCTGGGTTGCAGGGTGGGGCTGTCTGTGGTAGCCGTTGGAGCACACAGAGGGGGCACGCGGTGGTCCGCAGTTGGCGGTATCTGTGGAGGCATGGTGGCGTCGGGGCATGGGGGCTTTTGATGTGCGCATGCCGGTGGGTGTGTGTGCGGTGCCTGTGCAGCTCGTGCGTGCCGTGTCGGTGTGGTGCGTGGTGGATGGTGCGCGGGTTGGCGGGGGGGTCCTGCGTCGGGTGGTAGGTCGCTGTGTGGGGTCTCACGGTTGGTAGAACGGGAGTTGGAGGAGGTGGGCCTGGCCTGCTGGGGGTAGGGTGGCTGCATGCTGCAGGTATCTGTGGGTGCGGTTTGTGAGTTGTTCGGCCTTTTTGGCAACTGCTGTCCGTTGCATGTGCGCTGCCGTGGCCTGGGGATCGTCTGTGTGGGTGCGTAGCAGGGTGTAGACGGCAGTGGGGACGAGCCCCCTGCGGACCGCCTAGAGTACTTCTGTCTTTCTGAGGATGGTGGCGAGTTTTTGGGTTGCCTCCGACCGTGTCGGCCAGCAAGCGTGCTGTCTGACGGTGTTGATTGGGTTACAGTCTGTGAGGCTGTCGAGTCCCCAGTGCAGGTGGCATGTCTTGAGGTGGTTTCGTCCTCTGTGTGGCCAGGGATGCTTTGGTGTACCCCGCGGGGATGTGGATTGAGCGTTGTGCGTACCATCGGTAGTACCGGGTGAGGAGGGGAAGCTGCTCGAGGGCGAGTTGGAGTCGGGGTTTCTGCAGGTGTGCTGGGAGGTTATCTGGCCGAAGGACTGAGTAGTAGAGGGGGATCCAGACGGAGTCTTCGGGGCGTCGCAGGAGCTCGGTGTTCGCTGGCTGGTCGAGTGTGGTGGCGAGCTGTTGGATGGGCGTCGGGTACTGGTACAGTTTGTCTCTGTCCGTGTATGGCATGTCCTCGGGTATCCATTCGGGGGGTTGTGTTGCTGAGGATATCGGGGGTAGGTGCTGCAGTTGGCTGTGGTGTGTGGTGTCCAGTCGCACGTGTTCCAGCCCTGGAGTGTCGTTGGTGTTCTGGTGTTTGGCATGCGTGTCCGCGCGTCCATTGCCGTACGTGTAACGGTGGAACTCCTCTTTGACGATGTGCAAGGCGTCCTGGGGGTTCATGCCTCTGAAGGCCATCCACAGTCCCGATTCCTGTGGTGAGGCCGGACTCCAGCGTCCTGTGGATGGGTAGGTCCGCGAGGCGCTTTGTGAGGTGAATGGTGACCCCAGCGTCCACCACTACCCAGATGTTGCAGGACCTGATGAGTGGGGGGTGTGGTGTGGCAATGACGGCGTCCGCCAGGGTGCGCAGTTCGCAGTGGAGGACGCCCTGAAGATGGTGGCCCTGGTGTGGTGCTCCACATGAAGGCCGTTCGCACGCCAGGGGACAAGCACGGAAGTACGACCGACCGCGGCATGCGCTGCTGGGTGCCTGATGCGTCAGTGAAGAAGATGATGTCGGTGTCTCTGGGTACGGGTAGGAGGGCAATTGCTGTTGGGTGAGAGATGTATACAGGGTTCCCTTGGGCGGTTCTGGTCGTTGTTTTTGTGGGTTGCAGTAGCGGTGTCGCATAGACGCCTATCCCTTGGGTAATGATGGCCTGGGCCCGCGAATTGAGGCGGAGGAGCGGCCCTGGGTGATCCACGCTTACATCAGGTGAAAAAGGTATCCCGTATCGGGGTGAAACCTCTGGCATGTGATGTTCTGTCGTCGTTCCTCCCCTTCTTTGTTGCCGCGGAGTGTCGGGCCTTTGTGTTGCAGAGGGCACCCAATTACCAAATCAAATGAACTATCCTCATGCCATACTGCAAGTTGACCAAAGAGGGATAGTGGATCACCAACCGTGTTCGACCCATGATAGGAATTCACCCAAGGTCAAGGAAGTAAGACGGCACACAAGAGGTCGGCAACCAGGGCATAAGTGCATTTCCCCAATTCTAACGTGTTCACCCACTGCAGGTGCACAGGACATGTTCAAAACACACACCATCTCCAAAGATTATGTTACCATGACTCACACACCAGGCAAAAAAAGGACAGGGAGTAGAAGTAGAAGACATTCATGGCAGAGCAAGGACCGAGTTATTTTCTTCTTGCCCGGTGCGTCTACCTCAGCCACTTCCACTTGAATTCCTCTTCCAGTAGCGCTCCTCCAGCTTCAAGGGACTTGTGACCCCCCATGCACGTAGGCGTGGCACTGCCGAAGCAGATGCGCCCATAAACGTATGCGAGACCCCCCAAGGGCGACAGCCGGTGTGGGCGGAGGCACCACCCCAGGGTTTAGCCAGATCGCAGTTTCCGGCCTTCTATCATCCACTGGAGTTGCCCTCTCTTCCAAATCGTATCCATTTCTGCAACAGGATAGAACTAACACTATTAGCACCCATTGGGAGGAACGTTCAGACGATAGGCCCGCATTGAGGAACAGAGAGCACACGCACACCAACAGGAACACGAGAATGGCGCGCGCACACACAGCAGGCCTGGTGTGAGCCACAAAGGTGAAATCCTCCATCGTGTGGTTTTTAAATAGTATAAATTCGGAGCTCACCTGAATTCATACACAAAATCGGTGAAATTGCGGATATGGCTAAAAAATAGAACAGTGCAGCAAATTGGAATCCAAACCGGCTTCACCCCCCGTGCCAGCATTGTCATCTGCTCAGAAAGACATAAATAGGACCGGGGGATCCCGGTTGTTCCCTTGGCGCCCCCTGATTGTGGGAGGGGACCACATACACCGTGGCCACCTGTCCAGGAAATGGGGGGGGGGAAGGGAGACCTCAAAAGAAGGATCTCTCTCCTGTCACACTAAACCTGAAAGCATAGGCTCAGCAGATCAAAGATGGGCAAAAGCAACGTCGTCGACCCGTCTACATAAAAAGACCACCAACAGATATATGATGCTTGACTTGCACAGCATGAACCCCTCGCATGAGCCGCACTCCCACAAAGAGACATGAGAGCAAGGCGTCACCTTCAGCAGACATTTGCTTTTGGCGGGGTCATCATGCATCATGACAAGCGTAGACACGAACATTGCAGATTTTTTTTTCATTTTCGGAAAAAGAAAATTTTCAGAAAAAATTCTTCCTTCAAAATTTCAGAATCATCGGACTCCATGTGCAAAATCAGCTCCAACAGACGTCACCATCGCATCTGGCTTGCAAAGAAAATGGTCCTGAATCCGGTCAGATGGTCCGAAGGTGTCCAAAATGTGGAGAAATGAGAAAACAAATTGTACTAAAAATAGTAACATTTGTTACTAAAAATAGCGCAGCCAAAAAATTGAGATCTCCGAACTGAGGGACCCTGGCGGAACCACGACACATATCAGGTGCCCACCGATTCAGACTTAACTTGAAACAGAGCTTATGGACCAAGTTCCAAAAATGCAAATTTTCTTACTAAAAGTACAACAAGTGTGCTAAAAATGGAACGTGGGGTGCTAAAAATAGACATGGCACTTGGTGAGGGGTTTAGCACATCCCCTGGTCCCCATTGCGTCCGCAACCTCCCAAACGGTCAGATTGCACTCAAAGATGGCAAAAGCAAGGCAACAAACCAAAGTGGGTAAGGAGAGCAAAGCAAAAAAATATCAACTTGATATCCCCTGCAAACTCTGGAATTCCAACCGAGAAATCCAGGAACAATCCCATATAGCGGGGGTGTCACTCCGCCGATGCAGTTACCAAAGGCTCCTGGGTCCTGACAAATGTTGATCCGTAGGATTCCTCTGACCCACCGATTCTGCAGACAAAAAAATATGAACACAATCCAAGACTGATCTTGGTTTCATATGCTCGTCTCATGTCAACCAAATTGGGATGGGGGGTACTGGGGAGGTGTTGGGCCATGGTATGTGCATTCCTGCGGCATATTTAGCAAAGAAAACAATTGTGTCAAGGGTGAAGGGAGAGTGACTCAATCCCGTTGCTGCATAATCAAATTGCACAAAGCCATCTTTGACATCTAGACTAATCCCCCTTTTCTTGAGATAGTCCAGCCACCCCGTGGTATACCTCGGCACGGAACTGCTTGGAGGCTCCCAAGAGTCTCGCGAAGCGGCAAATCCTTTCCAATGAACCTTATATAGCCTCTCCCCGAGCGTGGCGCGGTCCGGCTTGTCCGTGAGGATTCGTTCCACGGTATAGTCATCCTCCTCACCATCATCGTCGGAGTCCAGGTCTCCCGCCGTGAACTCAAACGTCACCGCTCGCCTGCTGGAGTCTGCTGCCCAAAGTCGGAGTTGTGTATGGTCCCGATCCAGGATTTTGTTGTCTCCCACCTGGACGGCATACACATCTTGCACGATCTGTAACAAGGCCAGTGACCTAGCCCCTTGGGTTCTCCTGGTCTTGGTGTTTGCCCTGCTGTTTCGGAAAAGCCATGCTGCTTTTATCCAAAAATCCTGCAAACAACACCTTAACCCCGTCAGTGGCATGCACGCTCAACACGTTTCATGTCGTCTTTTGCATCCTTCTGCCGGAGGTTCATCCATAACCATTGTACGAAAGATTCATAGACCCTTGCCGGGCCTCACCACTGGCGCATACCTGCAGACACGTAACATACAAAGAACAGGGCATGCAACTTCTCGCCAACGATCTACTCTACAACATTCGAGAATCGTCTTTTTAAATTCGGGCATTCGCAATAATTATAACTACAGCGTTCAAAAGGCTTTTTTTACTATACATCCGTGAATTTCCTAAACTCTGTAGTCAATGCTGACGGTCACATCTCTGATCTGGCGACCGCGTTCCGCGCTTTGCGGCGCGCTCTGTCACCAAGCGCTCCAGCGCTCCAGCGCTTCAGCGCGCTCTGTCGCAAACAATAATAAAATATGCAAAAGCATATATAAAAAGTAGACAGAAAAAATAGAAATATTAAACACAGCGCTGACCATTATGAGGTCTGTGCCGAAGACGGTCATGGGGCAGCCGGACTGGCTTCACCCCCCTCCTTGGAAGTGAACCGACGGTCTTGGAACCGGCCGTTCACGCACATACACTCCATTATATCCACCACCAACTCCTCTTGTCCGCACCGTATACGCACCTCCAAGTGCAACTGCCGCTCGTCACCCTGCAGTGTATGGAGGACTTTCACGGCATGCAACTCTAGCACATCCTGGTTCACCAGGACTTCGAGGGTATGGTCACGGATGGTGTAGATCTTGGGCTGGTCCTACCCGTCCACAGGGCTCTTCGTGGTCGCTCATACGTCGATCATACGTCCCTTCGGCAGCCGGCATGCGTGGACGCCCCTTCCTCACACCGGAGTACTCGCTCCCCACGTTTGACGAAGTCCCTGTGGCGTGGGACGTTGTGCTTGGTCTGTGTGGCTCACGAAGACTTTGCTGGCAACGGCTTTCTTCTACCAACGCTTCCTCAACGGACACTTCGATGGTAGGTCCATGTGCAGGCACATGTAGAACAGATCTGGACCGCATATTTTGCAGTGACCCGCTGCATCACGAGTATGCCGCTGGTCCTCCGGGATCTCAGGCATTTGAATAATAGGTGCCCACAGCGGCACTGTCATGGATAGTCGCGGCATGGCGTCTGCTGCATCCTCAACGGATTCTGAACTCGTTGATCCTGCTTGACTTGCCGCGCGAAACTCCATGGACTCCCTTGGACTGGTTTTGAAGAGCTCCTGCAGCGTTGCTTCATCGGAATCCGTCCACCAGGGATCTCCTTCGGCTGCGCTGTCATCTGACTGGTGTTCGTAATCCACATGGCTGAAGTTTTCCTGACTTCGATTGCCGTTGCTCCGCGCATCCTCAGTAGTTGCAGCGCTGCGTGACTACCACTAGCTACGCGATGATGGACTCGTTGCACGCGAATCTGAGCTGGGCAGTGGAGAATGGAAGTCACCGTCGTCGTCTGACATGCGGTGCGGCCTGGGCAAGGTGGCCGCAAGACCTGCCAGACCAATTCTGCTGTCGGTCGGTTGGTCGGTCGGTCGGTCGGTCGGTCGGTTGGTCGGTCTGTCAGTCCGTCTGTCCATCGGTCCGTGGGCGTTGGTCCGTCGGTCCGTCCGTTCGTCCGTCCGTCTGTCCGTCCGTCCGTCCGTCCATCCCTCCGTCTGTCCGTCTGTCCGTCCGTCCGTCCGTCAGTCCGTCCGTCCTGCAAGTCCATTTATGAATCTTTCTGTAACAGGGCCAGTGCCCTAGCCCCTTGGGTTCTCCTGGTCTTGGTGTTTGGCCTGCTGTTTCGCAAAAGCCAGGCTGCTTTTATCCAAAAGTCCTGCAAACAACACCTTAACCCCGTGAGTGGCATGCACGCTCAACACGTTTCATGTCGTCTTTTGCATCTTTCTGCCGGAGGTTCATCCATACCAATTGTACGAAAGATTCATAGACCCTTGCCGGGCCTCACCACTGGCGCATACCTGCAGGCACGTAACATACAAAGAACAGGGCATGCACCTGGCCCTTTCGTCAACGATCTACTCTACAACATTCGAGGATCGTCTTCAAAAATTCGGGCATTCGCAATAATTATAACTACAGCGTTCAAAAGGCTTTTTATACTATACATCCATGAATTTCCTAAACTCTGTAGTCAATGCTGACGGTCACATCTCTGATCCGGCGACCGGGTCTCGCGCTTTGCAGCGCGCTCTGTCTCGAAAAGCTCCAGCGCTCCAGCACTCCAGCGCGCTCCGTCCCAAACAATAATAAAATATGCAAAAGCATATATAAAAAGTAGACAGAAAAAATTGAAATATTAAACACGGCCCTGACCATCACGAGGTCTGTGCTGAAGACGGTCATGGGGCAGCCGGACCGGCTTCAGATCTGGTGCACGATCACCCCTGGGATATAGCACGATTGTTGGCGATGCCGGGTGAGAACGTCCTTGTGATGGCGCTCCACCCAAACGGTGTCCTTGAGGGAGTACTTGTGGTTGTTGCCTTCGTTGAAATACTAGGCCCTCCTCTCATGCTCATCAGGCAAGGACTTGTAAACCTTGGCCGCGATGACATCTGCTTCGCTCATCATGGCGTCCGCATCCCGAGCAATCTTGCGATGGTTCATCCACAGGGAAAGTTGGACACACTCGATCCTGTAGGAATATAATGCGGTGCGCAGAAAGTCCTGTAGGCCCCGGTAAGGCATGGAAGGCTTTTAAGAACCTCCAAAGAGAGTGATAGGCCCAACGACTGAGGCCATCAGCTACAGTCCTGTCCTTAGGCTGGGACATGTACGACACTCAAATGGAACTTCGCAAACGTCTCGTGCCATCAGGTGCGCCTTACTGCTGGACCCGAGGGGGTATCCCCATGCTCCCTGTGCCAGCTCCGCAGTGATTGATGATCGGTACATACCACCAGGGGTTGAAGTCCGATGTGGCTTGACCATTTCCGGAGCGCGCACAGGATCGCATAAGTCTCCTTCTCCCTCGCTGTCCACGTCCGAAGTCGGCCTTCCGCCAGGACTCGAATCCAAAAGACCACCGGGACATGCGTTCCATCGCAGCGGACTTGCTCGAGGACTGCCCCCACAGCATAGTCCGAGACGTCTGTGCGCAGCACGAGTCCCTTGTCCGGGTCCACCAAGAAAAGACCCAATTGACTTAATTGTCGTTCCTTCAACTTGTCCAACGCTTCTTTGGCTTGGGCTGTCCATTCCAATTTTTCTTGCTTCCCTTGCAACCATCGAACTTGTTCACCTGTAGCATCTTGTGGAGAGGCCCCGAGAGATCCGCATACATTCGTACATATCCCGAACAATAATTGCAAAAGCCCTGAAGGACCGGAGTGAACTGATGGTTTGTGGTTTTTTCCAGTGGCGTAGTGCTGCCAATCCCCCGGGCATGGGTCGGCGTTGCCCATGCCCAACCACATGTCCAGCGAACGCCACTTCTCTCACAAAGAGTGAGGCCTTTGTGGGCTTGCACAGCATGTTGTGCTTGTCCAAGACTTCCAATTCTGGGCGCAAGTCATTCTCATGCGCTTCAATGAGCTCATCGTCGGTCATGTTGTTGGTGCCCAACCCAATAATGATATCATCAACAAACTGGTCGGCACAATCACGAACGGGCTGGTATAGATCCTCCATCATGCGTTGAAAGGCATCATTCCCATTCTTGGCTCCCTTGGGAACTACCTTCCATTGCACGGGCCCCAGCAAAGTTGAAATCGCTGTGCATGGCCTGGAGTCCTCATGCAGCGGCATTTGGTGGTACCCGTGCGTCAGGTCCAACAATGTGAGGATGCGCTTCCTCTACTGCTTTTGTAGGATGGAGTGAATCAGCAGTAAGGAGTACGAGTCATGCTCGGTTTGTTCGTTCAATCCTCTGTAATCGACAACCAATCTCCATTCACCCTTCTCCTTATTTGGAACGATGAAGGCCGGGCTTGCTCACTCACTATCGGAGGGTTCAATCCAACCACCCTCAATAAATTCCATCAAGAGCATCTTTATTGCTTCCGCTCGTTCCCCTTGGAGTTGATATCCTCATTGACGATAGATTTTCGGGTTTTCTTTCAGCTTGATCTTGGCCGTACCAAATTTCCCGCGATCCAGAGGATTCTTGCTGGCAACACGACTAAATAGCTGCGGATGGGCTTCAATAAGTCGATCAATGAGCTTGGCTACTTTTGGGTTCTCCTTGGCTGCTTCCGCCGCTTGCCGGGGTATTGAAACTACCAACTTCACAGCGGTGTATGCCTCTTGTAGATCCAAGTCCGACATCTCCTCGTCCGATATGCCCTGTTCAGGGATGTGGCCGTGCCCACCGAAAATCTCCGACAATTTTGGGCCATGGGCTGGAAGTCGTGGAATTTATCACCCACTCTTGGAGAGAGCCATGTCGGAGGGTCGGACCCTATGGGATCAACGTATTGGTCAGCCAAATGGTCCATAACTCTTGCCACGAACGCATCCCTCTCGAACGTCCCGGTCATCAACTCCCGGTCGTCCAACCTATGGGGTAATTCAGCCTGGGGTCGCTCCTTCGGAGCAGCCAATCGGTCATGCATACCCATTCGCATCTAGGCAAGAAACGGGTCGATCTCCGAGTGAGACAGTACGTCAACACTGTCTGTAGGGTCACTTTCTCCTTTAAACATGCCCCTCATCGGCACAGCCTCTACCCTCCAGATGAACGCTTCATCACCAGTTGGTTGGCACTGTGAACCATCAAGCAAGAAAGCCCTGGTACTCCATGCTTGTCCCGGGATGGGTATTGGTATACCCTTGGCGTCGATGAACAACTGCTCCTCAGTTCCGAATTGCATCTCCGTGAGGGTGAGGGAATCCAAATTCGGTTTAAGATCCTGCAACGGACATGGGCTGGATCATGTGCTCGTCACAACCAGGATACCCATTGCTCGATCCGCAATAAGCTTGTTCACCGTACGTCTGGTGTCTTCTTGAGCACCATGTCAGTACATGGCCCCCCGCTCCTTCAATCCCCAACGCTTTGACCACGCACAGTCACCCTTGTGCCAATGCCTCGTACACCTCCTCAGCTGCGGGGCATCCCGGGAAGCAAATACGTCCGTCTCGGGTTCTTTGCCTCCAAGTTGTTGTACCATGCGATTGTACACTTCTGGCGCCATGCCATATACCATGAGATGACCTCCGCGGTCCCGATTGAACTTGGTACTCACGGTCTTGACTGCCCGCAGGATTCTTTCCTCCTCATCTCCAGTCCACTGAGATAATCCCGGGGCATGGTCCGTAGATAGCCAAGTAAGACGCTCCTTGTCCTCTTGAACCAACGTTGCACGTTGGAGAAGAGCTCCAATGGCGTTGCTCACCATAAAATCGTACCCCATAAGAATATCTCAATCAGAAATATCCGCGGCATAAAAGTTCCTGGAGAGTACAATGCTCTTCGACAAATCAGGTCGGTTGAAGCAATCATGTTCCAAACATTGTATGCTGATAGTGGCGTCGTGGGTACTCCCACCCATAATTTTGCCATTGGCGACAGTCAAGCGCACCAGTCTTCGGCTGGGTTTCAGTATTTCTTCCAGAAAAAATCCCTTCCGACCGAAGCCCACTTCGGCACCCGTATCCACCAATACATCCTCAATCACCTCTTCCTTTCCACACCGTACCCGCACTTTCAAGTGCACCTGCCCTTCGTCTCCATGTGGAGTATGAACAACTCTCACGGCATGCAACTCTAGTATCCTTGGGTGCATTAATACTTTGAGCGTATGATCCCAGATTGTGTAGACACAAATTCATTTGTACTTCCCTTGGAAGGGCGTTCCATGGGCTGGGACTCGCAGAACTCAGCTTACTTGGCTCCTCTGGAGCCCTCTTTGACACCATGGGTACATTCTTTCTTTTGGATCTGCTGATTAGTGGCAGAGAGTCCTCCGGTGTCCCATCCCCGTCGCGGCTTCTCTAGGTCCGGTTTACCGCAGCACCATCATGCTCCGAATTACCCGGGCCTTGACTTCCCATTCGCTTTTGCAAATTTTTCAAGTCCTCTGTAACCTGCCTAGCGACTCGGCAACCTCATCCATTCGCCGAATCCGCCAATTGCCACCGTGGCTTGATCCCACATGTCAACCTCCATGAGCTGGTCTCTTTTTCCATTCGTCAATCCGCTTCTACCTGGGAACCTTTCGTGGTGGGCTTTGAAGTATGCTCGCTTGTCCTCCTCATACACTTTGCACGTCTTGTGGTCGTGCTTGTGGGATCTTCCTTTCCCATAGCAGACCCAGCACCAACCATTTTCCGCTGGTACTCGGTAAAGCTCAACAGGGGATTTTTAATTCTCCACGGCTCCTTTCCTCAATGAGTTGCTGCTCTCCTCCACTTGGCCTTGTCATGACCATACGGTTTTGTGCTGTCGGTCACGAACACGGTGAAGTGTGCGTCTTCATGATCTTCCCGAGTCATGTACTCCCCGCCAGACGACATCTCTCCATCGTCAAACCCTGGACTTTGACTTCGCTCTTCGCCGACGGCTTGATCTACTTTCATTTGGCGATAATTCTGATCGTCGCGGGCCTCACGATTCCCATTGCCGTGACGGTCCTTACTGTGAGTCTCTCTTTGGGAATTAAGCTTCCATTCAACGCACACGTATTGGACTATTGAGTCAAGGCTCATGTACGCTGCGATCATCTGCATCCTCAGCTTCTCTCCACGTCTCCACTCGACGTTGTTGAGCCGCCACAAACGTCCTCCCGCCGTGTCCCCAAACACTCCCACGTAGACCGAACTCTTCATGGAGATCCTCTGGTCCGGAGCTCCCACGTTTCGCCACAAATATTCCATGATACGCGATTGCTGATCTTCCGGCGACATAATGAGTACAGCGAAGCCCTTCTTTGCCCGCTTCTTTTCTTCGTCTTCCACACGCTTCTTCGAGTACAATCGTAGTACATCTCGCAAAAGATGGCGAACCTCGCTTGATTCGGACAAATCTTCCACTTGCTTCAGAAGCCTCCGGTACGTTCGGAGATACCTCCTCCAATCCCTCAACCGCAATTCTCCACGCTCCAAGCTGAGGGGTATTGACCAAAGATCGTCCAACGTTTGATTCGGAGCATCAACTCCTTCTTCTTGCTCCACCCAATCGAGGCATTGCTCCTCCGTACTGATCCTCCTCTCCCGATTTGTATCACCTAAGTCCGCCTGTAGCTCAAAGGCCAAACACTGTGGGAAAGCGCGACATGCCTACTTGTCGCAGGTATCCTGCCGCATCACACCGACGCCTTCCTCGGCAAAATCTTCCCAGTCGAGGATGAAATTGTCGATTTTGACAGGATTGGCGTCGTAGTAGGGAGTTTTCACACCCGAAGGTCTTCGAGCCCCACGGCATCCCGAACATCCGAAGCGATGACGTCCCGATGGCGGATTCCTCCCGATTTCCCATTGCCTGGGGAGTGCGAATATTCACCGCTGATCTCCATGTCTCCACGCGGCCGGGGCTCCGCTTCTCCCACGCTCGGATCTCCCATAGTCCATATTCCCGACCGCAGGTCCCGCACCCATGGATCTTCCGCTCCACCACTTGAAACATCTCGGCGAGCTTCTTCGACCAAACATGCCGCATAGGCAGCTCTGGCGTCCAACATCGCCGCGGCTGGAGGACTACTCATGTCGATCTCAACGATCTCCACCCGCGTATCCCGCTTGGGCGTACCGATCCCTTAGCCTTTTTCCGGCATCTTCTCCCCCAGCATGACACTTGCCCAAAATAGTGCGATGTGCCCCAATAGCGAGGAGTCAACCCGTCGTAGCCCATAAGGCGCCGACTCCATGGGACCTTCCATGGGTGCCACTCCTTCTGCCGCTGTCCTCAAGGTGGTCATCTGTCTCAGCAATGGCTCCGGGGCAGGATCCTGTGGCAAGTCGGGGCCTGGTCCCGGGAGGGGCGTTGAAATTCCTCCAGGCTTCTCCAACTCCCTGATCGTGTTCTTGGCTGTCTCCAAGTACTTGATCATGTTTCCCACCAACCCGTTGCTGCTGTACCAGCATGCTCTCCAACTTGGCCTCCTAGTCCTCTCAATGTGATCAAATTCTCTCAAGACCTTTGTCGGAGATGGCCTGGTCCTCAAGGATTCTAGAGGTGGTATCACCCAGCTTGTCGAGCTTCTGAATAAGGGCATCTTTGCCAACCCGGGGATTCCGATGAGGAAGCCCATATGATGGCAATTGCAGTGATCGAAACTCCAAGCTGTTCCGCACGCCGCCTTATTGGTGCGGTCATGAGGATGGCGGTCATCTCCTTCACCATCCAGTGGCAGCTTTCCCAGAGCTCCACGCTCTTCGCCTCCCCGAATGACCCATCCCGTCACCGTCCACCCTCCCAACCTCTTCACCATCGCCCGTGTACCTCAGGACTCTGGTGGTCTTCACGGCAATGATTCCCATCCTGTGTCATGAGCAAGTTCAGGAATAGGGGCAGTATGCGTTCGCCCCGCCAGGAAATCTGGCTCTGCGCCGGCATCATCCGAAGGGTAACCAGTATGATGTTCCTCGGAGTCTGACGGAGCACTGAACGTCGGGCGGACGGGGCTGGGCGTCATTTCCATTGCCGTTTCCGCGGGGGGTGCTCTGTTCTGCCCCCGTATGGGACCATCCCCGGCTCCTCCTCCCATGGAGCTCCTCCCCGATGGCTCCTTAAGAGCTCGTCCCCGGAGCTCTTGCGGGGCTCGTCTCCGGGTGCGGGGACGCAATTTGCGGGGACGGAAACCAAGCCTTTGACTTTTGCAGCACTAGGCCACTACTTGGACTGCAATGGCAAGTGTGCCCATGAAGGTCTAGTCTATGAATTCAATTTTACGTATCTCGTGGCGGAAGCTTGCGAACATCAACCATTCGGAAATCATACAAGGTAAGAGTTCTAGACTGTTCCTCCTCGTTTCCAAAGGGGGAAAGTATGTTTTTCTGAGCGCTTGAACATTTTGCGGATTCGCGCGTGTGCTTTAAAAGTGTTTGACAATATTCCTGCGTACAGTTTTGCATTCGCCTTTTTGAGTTGGCTTTTAACTTTTCCAACTATCTACTTCGCAGAATACACTAGCAGCCCAGCAGAAATGGATTTTATTAAAGCTGAGGCAGATGTATGTCAGCAAATGTGTTTCGCTGGAAGATGCTACCCTTGTGAGGGAAACCCTCAGGAAGGTACGTTTCTGAACGCTTGCACTTGTGTGTCAATCACAATCTATCAACACAGCAAAGGAGTTTCCCCAAGCTCAGCATCTTGCGGTTTTGCATTCGTTACAACACGTCACAAGCTTGCTTGCAGTTGTGGTATTGCTGTCGCAACTTTCTTCGTCCTTTAACGTACTGTAATACTGCAACTTTCTTCCTCCTGTACTGTACACCAGTACTGCACGTGTCACTCGTCGTCGAATATGCTTGTTTCCTCATGCCTTTCAGCAACACATGGCATATGTTGCGTTTGGCAGTTGCTGCAGTGAATCATACGGGACCAATATTGCATCTGATACAGCCCAAGCGCACTGGCACTATAAGGCTTAAGGCACGCGGTATCGTGCAGAGCGAGGCTTGCCGTAATCCTGACATTCTTGGTTGAAACAGAAGGGATGCGCGCAGCCAGGGGTTACAGGGAAGTCGGGGGCACTCGTGGTGAATGAACTCCACTTGACTGAACTTCCCATGTTGTAGAGTTCCCCAGAAACCCAACTGAGAACCCTGCCCGGACAGCCTGCGGGGCAACTCGAACCTTTTGTTGTCAAACGACACCACTAACCTGATCAGCAACCTTCCCAACCCATCGCCGCAGCTTGAGCCCTTGCCCCTGTGCACTCCTCCCATCTTCCGGAGGGAGTTCAGCGATGGATCGGGCCGGCCAAAGAGGAGACTGAGGCAATCAGGCCGCCGCAACCACGTCAAAAGAAAGATCTGGGCCAGCCGGCGCCACAAATTGAAGCATGTACAATGGTTATGGACAGAGGCATCCAATCCCCACATGGGGCTGTACTGAGGACTGGCGGAAAGTAGAAAGAAAAAAGAGCATGTCCAGTCACATGCTGTGACATGTAAGCAAGGTGAGACTGTGGGAGGTAAAAGCTACATCAACAAGGATGACCTTGTTTCAAGAGAATGATTGAACAGACGTATTTAGGGGTACTAAGGAGCAAAGGGTCGAGACACAGTGCATGCCTCCAAGCTAGTTTCTAGGCCAATTTGCGCAAATTGAGTGGATTTTGTTTAGACCACTCTTTTTGCCAGCAGAGCAGAAAAGCCCCAGTTGTTTTCTTTCTCTTGTTTCAGTGTGTCTCTCTGCTGACTTTGCATGTTGTATTGGTGCTGCTGCCTCATGTTGTTTTGAGAAATTTTGTTGTGAATGTTCTTTGATTTTTTTACAGGCGACACTATAAACCAGAAACCAGCAAGAAGATTGTCTACTCCATTACAGGGGCGCAAGTTTACTAGGAGGAGACAAGAGGTATTGAGCTTACTCAGGTGCATGCCTGTGTGAAGGTGTTTGTAGCTTGGAAAGGGGGCACAGAGAGAGAGTCTTTGCACGTCACAGGGTAAGGTGGCGTAGGTGGTTGTTGTGCGGTAGCTCACATTACCGACGTTCAAACAAACATCTCGAAGGAGAAAGAAATTAGATACAAAGACCACAAGCTGGCACATTGACATTCGCAAGGGACATTGATATTCACGAAAATTTTGCACCCTGACAGAGGCCAGGTCCAAGAGACACACTTGGTTTTCTGCTGTTGATTCCCGGATAATAAATCTCTGGTCGCTGCATTTTGCAGATGCACAGACGTCGCCAGGCTGCGGTCCGCTGTTCCGTGGTTTTCTGCTATTCTTACTGACAAGCCTCCTGGCACGCCATGGGAGGGACCAGTCCCAATTAGAAGGTATTTGCTCCCAACTGTATTCTCACACATGTTACTATTGGTGCGCTTTCTGAGATACTATGCGAGGAAAAGACCACAATGCTCAGCTGCAAGGTATCATTCCTCAAGTGGCCCGCTACATCAATGAAGAGAAGGCCATCAATCCCAGCATCGAAGTCAAAATTGCGTATGTGCATACGCCACCTCATACATTGTGGGGCAGCGCAGGCTGGACGCAAGTCGCAGACTGATGATTGTACACGAGGCAAAGGGAACAGTTGTTGCAGGGTTTGACCAACAAAAATTTGGAGGGTCTGTTCGCACTGCCCCGTTCTGGTTGCCAAGAGGATTTCTTTGTTACTGCCACTCAGGTATGTGCAGCTGTACCTGGGCAAATCCAGACATCTGCTCCATCTTCGGAAAGAGGTGCAGCCTGAATTCCGCATCATCGATGACCAGTTTGCGGTTGTCGTTGTCACCTGGAAACCGGCCCAGAAATAGACACAATTCATGAAGCTGGCGGATGGAGCCAACACCAACCAGGTGAGGAGTCTGCATACAGGATCAGCTGACCAGACGACACGCTGCGGTTTGACTGTCCAGACTTGCCCACAGAGGCAGCAACCTCTCTTTGCGTGCAGGTGGTGCCGGCAACTGCAATGAATCCTCAGAGAAGCCGACAACACAGTGCTATGGTGATTCATATCAAGGAAAGCACCAACAAGGGTGGTGTTGCCAGTATGTAGGAGGAACCACTTTCTTGGCTGGCCATGGAAGGTTAAGAGCAGGCTGCCTTGATTGGCAGTGACGGAATGTTCCAGCACGAGACAAAGCACATTAACGAGACCCTGACCCAGCTGAACAGGTCAGTTTGGTGCTGCAGTGACCAAAAGTGTGTGATCAAGTTGTCCGTTATTGGTGAGATCGATTGGTCAAATCTCCTGCAAAGGCACCGTTCTGTTGATGTGGCAAAACAAGCCACATGGCCAGGGCTGGCAAAACAGTCAGTTGGCAGGGAAGCTGTTTGGAGGAGGTGAGGTTTTTCGGGTACAGCAGAGACACATCTTTGCCTGCTTGTGACAGGACAGCCTGTTTCCACTTCCGCACTTCTCGCAGCCTCTGACTTCAGCATCCGACAGAAACATTGAAGCAAGGGCGTGATGCCCCACAAGAACAAAGGAATATCTGCACGTAATGGCTTGGATAGCACGCTGATCACTGCAGCTCAGTCATAAGTGCACGGGAGTGAGGAGGGAAACCAGCGTCTGAAAAGAACTGCTTTTTCAGGTGGCAAACGATGATTGACCCCGCGATATTGCTGAATGCAAGTGGAAACAGCAGGGACAGGGGCGCTGCCCCCTTCTCTTTTGTCGCACCTCCATGGTACTGCGGTGCGGCTCACCTTTGGGACAGTGCAGTGTTGCACGTGGCAGTCGCAGCAGCACAGATAACAAGTTCCTTGAATGGGTAGTTGCACAGGGAAGTGATGCATTTTTGCAGACAATGATGGCATTCCACGCGGAAGGACCCACCATGGTCGAACACCTGTGGCAGTGAGGTATATAAAGGGCAAAGGTGCTGCAAAAGCACGATGTCGCGTAGGACGTGGTGAAAGAAACAACAGGTCGGTATGACCTTTTTTCTCATCTGTCACGTCTTGTCACTTCAGGCTCCACATCGCTGAAGCCTTTGGAATGTCGGATTTCTTTCCTCATTAAGTGCCTCGAGGAGAGACAATGCATGTTTTCAAACCCCATACCCCTGCGTGGCTCTGGCAGGGGCATAGAGGCCCTCGTACTTCAACCTTTTGAGGTATGGTGCACCCTTTGTTTGCCCTTTGAGGGGAATAGTTTCAAGGGATCCCCCTCCCCAGTTTGTGCACAATTCAAATGCTCAATGAAGGCGGTAATCCTAAAATGCACGCGAATCCCAAAAAAACATGCTTCTTCAATGGAGCCCCCCTGCCCATGCTGTGGCCCCCAGCACCGAAGAAAATTAGTGGACCTGCCATCCGCAGCCCTCCCTCTGGTACCCCCTGCTCAAGCCGCAAAATGCCCCACATAACAGCATCAGTCAAATTGCTGATTATTTGTTTCAAATGCCATTTGGTCAAGGCGCAGCAATCACAGATTGAAGGAGACTCGTCAACAACCATCTATGCAAAGAACGTTAAAACAGGCTTTCACTGTTGATTGCTTTTGATGATATTATTTTGTTTGTGCCTCTGCTCGCTCCTGCGGCTTCTTGGTGTAGCTTACGTTTTCCAAAAAGAAATGTGTTGAGGAAATCAACAGGAAATCCAAGTACCCACAGTGCAAGCAAGGGACCACAGGATCAAATCCAGGAAATGAAGGGCTGCGGTTAAAGGAGATAGTGTATCAACAAAGGAACTCACAATAACTACAGATTTATGAAAAGATAATTAGAAAATATCCTACAATCATCAGAAAAGTGCCCACATGGGCACTCTCTCTTTTATAGTGAAGCGGTACCCAGAACCTATGGCCCATGGCCCGGAGGCCTGTGAGCCGTTACTCCCGTGCGGAAGCCGTTGACACCGGCTGTCAGCGGGATATCCCTGTTCTCTAATCCGCGGGATCTGGAATCCGATCCCTAACCATTGAATCAATGTAGATTTACCATAACTTTCTTGTCTTAGGCGATTTTCTGTCGGAAATCGGTGAAATACCCGATTTCTGCCGGGATTTCTGATTGTCGGAAAGGCGCCGCAGTCGCGCCGCCAGTCGTCGCCTGTTCCGTGGAAGTGCATTAGATTATTCTGTAATAAGATTTCTCTTGAAGTTAAGACTGAAACGGTCTTCGAGTGATCCGCAATTTTTTCCTTGATATAACGGACTGCATCCCAGATTTTTCCCAGAAAATCTGGGCAGCCGAAGGCGCTTCGAAGCCCCAAGTGATATAACAAGGGTTACGAGCGTTCAAGCGCCCAAGGACGAACTAACGTGCCTCATAGGCACTGTGTATGAGGTTTTGCCCCCCATAGGCATAGGATGAGGCCAAAGGATCCCAACTCAATAGGCCCAAAGGGTTATTTATTTTGAGTGCTCTCCAAGAAGTGCACTTTTTCACGTACTTGGCGTCCAAGTACGTGTAGAAGTATGTTGAGTTAGCGTTTGTCCCACCCTTGCTTGCCTCTACATCCGGGGCATATCACTTGTCTTCCCCGGATAGTGCATATATGATCTCCATATACATATTGGCAATATATTTTGCGTGCATGCTGAAATTCGGCTTTCCGAAAGGAGGTCGATTTCGGACCAAAGCAGTTGCATGCGTGTTAAGGGACCAAAGTTACATTAGAATATAGGCATACTTTGGTTCTAGGCCACTAGGTTGGGTGTAGAAGGCTTGGGTAGGGTTATATGCCATATTTGGTGTCATATTGCGTGCCCTTTTGGCGGGTGCACCATTCCAAGACTAACCCGCCAATGGACCCCATATCGCACGAGGTCCTTTATTGTACTCCCAACCAACACTCGCAAGCCTAACCTACGTGAAGGGACGCTTGTGGAGCGCTCCCGAAGCGATGCGTTGCGAGCAAGGTGTGTTTTTTGCAATATTCCATTTTTGCATTTGCCTACTCCGGAGGCAGCGCGTGCGACCCTCCAAAGCGCCCCAAGTGGAGCACATAAGTGGAATCGGAGGTCATTGGTGTCAAGTCATTGTGTTTAGAAGGATTGGTCGATTACTCAATCCAAGCCGAAGTTATTATAATATATTTGTGCGCCTTTCAAGGCACTTTTGGGTGTTTTTTCGCCAACCTCGCTGTTTTTTGCCCGTCCTGATGTCAAGTGGCCACTGTGTATCTCAACGTTGCGCTCAATTGACATCATGACCCAAGTATGTTATGAGGGTACATACTTCGGTGCCCAACATATCTTGGACCCAGCAGATAGCTCCTCTTGGGCTTGGCATACCGTGGCCGCCATGTTGGCAATTTGGGACTATCGCAAATCATGGGCTCACTTGGCGACCCTGCCATTCCCAAAACCGGAGGAGTTGGGCGACGCCCAAAAGATATGTTGGACACATATGACTTGATACCAATCCTATGGCACACTCGGGTCCAAGTTGGGCATGTGCCTCATTTGCCCCAACCATGAGTGTGCGCATTTTCGGCCATTTTGAGCACTTTTCCATATTTTCTACCCGCCGTGCACCATGTTCAGCCACCTCGTGCACGCCGGACTTATGGACCAATGGACCATATATGACATGGGTGTTATGGACATTGGTCCCCATGGTTCACACACCACGTGGGCGAAGCGGAGCATCTTTCGTTAAGGTGCTAGCCCAAACTGAGTGTGGGCAATTTTGCCATTTTGGCATTTGTGGACCCCATTGGGATTGTCACCACGCCAAGTGGCATCGAGATCTTTGGGAGTAAAGGTCATGGGACTCTCAGTTTGACTCCCGGTGGATAGCGTGTAAATTGGCAGATGCGATCTCCAAGCCGGCGTGGAGATATACTATTGGGAGCACCCCCGAATTTTGGCTCATTTCGAGCAGCCAAAATGACCCCCTTTTGGGACCACAATTTCACCCCCCGGTGTGGTCAATTGGCGGCACCATATCTCTATGCCCACGGGGAGCCTGGACCTAATTTGAAGTGGTACACTCAGAAGAAAATCCTAGGTCCTGGCTCCCACCCTGTGAGCCATTGGCTTTGCCCTGGCTGGGCGAGCCACGCGTGGTAATGACGCCAATTTTGGTGATTTTGGCATCATGGCCCCACTTGACGAACTCGTGGTGCCCTGATGCCGGGACCTCAGAGGGAACCAGGTTGGGTGAGGGTTCCAGAAAGTTGGTACTCGAAGGGCAGAGGGTCAGTTGGCTCGTCCCTACCTCTGGCGGGTCTGGACGAGAGGTCGGATTTGGAGATTTTTCCAGCTAATATCAGCTTTGGCTGAAACAGCCCACTTTCAGCTACCAACTCCTAGGGGATAATGGCGGAGCCATATCTCTGATTCAGAGAAAAGTTGGAGACTGCCGTTAAGGGAGCATGGGGGGTCACAGTTGGTTGGCCTTGGAATTTCTTGGTTCCCAGGAACTCGCCTGTGGCTGGACGATACACCTCCCCTATTGGCAGGGTCTGAGGGTGCGGACCGAGCAGGGCATGCGTTGTGTTTCAGCCCCCGCCCCCACCAGCCACTGAGAGGGTCGGACCTGGGATTAGGATATGTGTTGGGACTGAGTGTCCATTGTCCTGTGATGCCCTTACCCCAGTCCAGTCTTAACCCCATGTGTACATATCCTGACCTGTTGCTGTACATACTTTTGTTCCCTTGTTTCAGAGTGGCAAGGATCCTGAAACGCTTTGTCACATGACACGAGCGTATTGATGCCCCTCTGAGCGCAGTGCTTTGCCTGCCTGCTTGCTTGTGCGTGTCACCGCAGCGTCCCGTGGCCAGGCCCCCCCATGGGAACGCGTCAAAAGCGTTTCACCGCCGCGGGGTTACCCATCCCTCGCGTGCCACTCGCGGCCACCAACCCCGAGCAGCGCGGCACAGCAGCTCGCAGCTCGCAGCTCGCAGCGCAGCGCAGCGGTCCGCAGCGCCGCCCAGAGCACCGCCCTGAGCGACCACGGAAGCGCCGCGACCGTGAAGGAGGTGGACAGACCAGGACTCCCTCATCAGCGAGTCCTATCGGCCGACCAGCAAGGCCGCACACCCAGTCGCGTCAACCACCTCCACAACCACCGGCCGACCAGCACCGGCCGCACTCCCAGTCCAGTGCTACAGCACCGACCTCAACAACCACCCCAGGACCACTCCATCGAGAGCACCGATGGTGAACTGGGACGAGGCCGGCAAGACCTGGCCGCAGCCCCACCCCCATGCGGCGCGCCTATTGTGTGGGTTGCTGTGGGGGCAGGACTACCGCCACAGCAATCCCCAGTGCGAAGGCGGCATGCCCGGGAGCTTCGAGCTCCGCGAGGACATGGGCGAGGAGCGCCTGCGGGCAGTGGAGGAGTGGCTTCGGGCGGAAGGGTATGAGTACCGCTTCCGCCGCAAGCGCTGGAGGACCTGGACTTGCCCGGACAGGCCCGGCGAAGGGCTGCGTCCCGACGGGATTGAGGAGGAAGAGAAGCCCAACGAGTACCCGTCGGGCGCCTCGATCAACGTCTTCATGTGGGACATGATCGAGAAGGAGTTCCCGGAGCTGGGGAACGAGCGCCGGCTGCAGGGTGGCAGCAGCAGCGGCACGTCTCCTGGGAAGGAGAAGCGTTCCGCTGGGGACAGGAGGCGGGACAGGAAGTGGCGGGAGTACCAGGAGTCCCTGGCCACCGAAGCTGCCCGAGGCGCCAGGGGCCGAACCCCAGCCCACAGCCCCCAACGGGCCAATGGCGGTCACCACCCCGGCCACACCACCCTTGGTGACTTCCTGGAAGTCGCCAAGCAGACCAAGGCCAAGCCCCGTACGCTGCTCCTGAGGAAGTCAGGCCCCAGCAGCGATGTGGAGTCGGCCCACCGTGGGAGGATGCCGGCCGACCAGGCCAGCTCCAGCGGCAGCGTCGCTCCCCACCAAAGAGATGTGGCGCGCGCCTGCGAGCGCACCTGTGGGGTGCCCTGCAACCTTCCGGTTGCCCGGCAACGGGCCACGCAGCAGAACGCTGCCGTGGAGAGCGCCGTCGGCATCGCCCATGAGGAGGCCACCGAGTGGGGCAGAGGCATGGACTACCACGCCTCGACCGTGGCAGCCATCGCGGCCGGTCTCACGGCTGCGGCCACCCATGAGGCAGTGGCTGCCCAGATCAGGGGTGGGGTGGCGGCAACCGACGAGGAAGCCCGCCTGACCCAGGAGGCCATTGCTTGCAAGGAGGCCGAGGTGAAGGCACTGGAAGAGGCGCTTGCCCAAGAGAGGGCAAAGAAGGAGGGGGAGGAAAGGGCCCATGCCGAGGCAACGGCTAACGCCCAGGCGGACGCCGCCAAGAAGGACGCCATCGAGGCCGCGCGACTGAAGGTCGCTGAGGAGAGGGCCAAGACGGAGGCGGAGCTTGCGGCGTTGGAAGCGGAGAAGGCTCGGCTGCAGCAGGCCCCGGAAGCCGAGGCCGCTCGTGCTCGGGGGGAAGCCGAAGGGCGAGCTGCTGCAGCCACCGCCGCCGCAATGGAGGAGGCAGAGGCCAAACTCCGCCGCGAGACTCCCCCGGGAGGATCACGAGTGGAGACCCTTCGAAAGCTTTTCGAAGGGGACGCCTCCTCCAAGATGACGCTGGACGAGGCCGACACGGGCAGCAGTGGGAGCAGTGGCCCCACTGCCAACCGACGGAGGAAGGGTAAGGTGAAGACCCCCGAGAGGTCACGGAGGCCAGCGGGCGGACACCCCCACGACAGCGACCCCTTCTTCACCGCCAGCGACGGGGATGAACGAGGCCGCCGACATCGCTGAGTGGTGGCTTGGACGGGCGGAGGAGGCGGAGACGTCCCCATGGAGCCGGAAGGTGAGGATGAGGATCCCCCTCCTCCCTACCGGAGCTCGGAGTCTTGCGAGACCGAGACGCCCAGGTGGGGCGACATGGACGAGGATGACGACATGCACTTCGACATCACGAAGAAGCGCCCATCCTCGGACCCACCGAGGCGACCCGGCAGAGACCCACTGGGACCCCCTGGCGGAGGACCATCAGGACCCCCTGGTGGACGCCCACCAAGTGGACCCCCTGGAGGCAGACCACCGGGCGGGGGAGGACCCCCTGGACCGGGCGGACCCGGCCGAGGCCCTCCTGGAGGACCCCTTGGAGACCCCGACGACCCACCAGGGAACGGCGACCCGGATACCACCTGGCGGTGGATTGTCTACCTCCGCAGGAGGGTCCAGTTCCTCGAGCGCGAGGTAGACACGGACAAGGGCGAGATGACTCGCATCGCCAGGGTGGCCCCGCCTGCGCAGAGAGAGCTGGACATCGCCAGGATCGAGATGGTCAAGAGCGCCAGCGTCGCCATCGCCACCCAGAATCTGCTGGACATCGCCAGAGGGCGAGACCAGGTCGCTGAACAAGGTCATCAGCGGCCTGCAGCAGAGGCTGGACGCGCTGGAAGCCCGTGGGAGCGTCGGCAGCGACCACCCACCCCTGGAGTCTGGCTTGTCGGACGACGGCTGGGGACCTGGACCAGGTCCGGGCAGACCCCATGCCCCCGGCGGAGCCCCCCAGAGTCGCCCCAGCGCCAGTGCCCCCTCTCTCACAGCCCCCTCTCACCACAGGGCGGGCCGCCGCAAGGAGCGCGTGCCGCCCGGCAGTCCCAGTGAGGATTGGCGTGATGAGTGGCTCAGCTCGGACTACCACAACCGCCGTGCTCCATCGCGGACACCGGTGCGCCCCCGACGCCCCACACCAGCCCCGGAGCCAATCCCAATGGCTGGCAGACGTTATGGTGGACTCAGGGATGAGGTACTGGAGGAGACGTGGAGTGGGATGTCGGGATGTTGGCGGAGGAAGACCTGGAGGAGTTCGACATTAGCCCGCCACGTGGTGTGCGACGGGAGTCCGCTGAAGGCAGCCGCCGGCGCCGTGATGAGGAAGCATACATGGAAGGGGTACGGCGTAGGGTTCAGCGTACATGGAGGAACCGCGGCGTAGCCACAGGGATTCCATGGAGGAGATGGACGTGGCGGCCGCCGGAGTCCGTGAGCGAGGCCGATGGGGACCTCGGTCGACCTCGCGGCCGGCATTCATGGTCTCTAAGGCCGCGGATGCCGCCGTGTGGGAAGACTTGAAGGACATCAAGCCCCCCATGTACGATGGCAACCCCCTCAACCTCGACTGCTTCTTGAAGAAGCTGGACGATTGGGGGGTGACCGTCACTGAAGACATGGATCCCGCGGATGCGGAGAAATATGTCTTCAGACGGTTCAGGTACCGCCTGCCGGAAGTGCTCCAAGAGCTATACTTCGTGGCGACCAAGGAAGGGGAAAATCAAGACCCTCAAGGAAGCCAAGAAGTGGCTCAACGATCAGGAGCGGGTGGACGCTCTGCAGGTGGCCGCCAAGCGGTGGAAGTCCATCAAGCCTCAGCATGATGGACGGGAGATCTGCCTACGGGACTGGCGACACTTCCGAGGGCAATACACCCTCTTCCGCCGCAACGTGGAGGACTGCAACGAGGGTGACGAGCAGGCTCGCCTGCTCTCCATGCTACCGGAAGCATGGATCAAGAGGGTCACCAAGGAGGAAGCCAAGCGGGCCAAGTCCAACCACACGGTCAAGATGATGCTCCCCAAAGAGTATCATACGAACGTGGTGGCTTGGACGAGGAAGAACGTGGCCCGGGCTGTCAAACGGCACTCCCTGCGGAACGCTCTCCTCATCACCGTCTCGGGCGATCGCGAGAAGACCGCGATGTGGCGCCTTGACGAGTGTGACGTGAGCGGCAAGACCATCCGTCTGCAGGCCATCTCGGCGCGGATGAGCTGCGACGAGATCCTTGAGTGGGTTGGAGAGGAGGTGCTCAAGGAGTACCGGAACCTCCACCACACCCGCGGGTTGAGGCCCGGCGACCGCGACGTCAACTACGTTGGCGAGGGCCCTGGCGGGGAAGCTGCCATGGACCCAGCGGGAGCCGACGGCGATGAGACTCTCGTCGACGATGACGACGACGAGGAGCCCGCCGAGATGGCCGTTTGTGCCTTCGTGGCCCACAACGGCGCGGGGAACAACCAGGGAAACTGGGAGCCCCTCCAGCTGGGTTGGAAGAAGAAGGAGAAGAGGGACCCTCGCCGTATTGGCGACCCTCCGCTGTCCTTTGGGGAGTTCATACGAGCTCACCCGCAGGGCTGTTTCTTGTGTTATTGGAGGAAGAAAGGCTTCAACCATGATCACCGAACATGCCCCACCCACCAGGCTGACACAGAGGCCTACAAGAAGGCGCACGGGTCGAAGAAGCGTGCACCTGCGGGTATCCGGGAGGCCAAAGTGGAGGTGGACGAGGACGAGCTCTCCAAGCTGATGTCGCAGGGGACTGAGTTGGCCAAGGAGATCCAGGAGATCAAGAGGAACTGGGTCCCTAGGTCGGACAACAAGAACAAGGAGAACAACCAGAACGACCAGAACACGGACAAGGACAAGAAGACTAGATAGGGAAGGAAGAAGGGCGTCAACCAGGTTGATGCGGAGGAGAACACCCCTACTTCCACAACCGACGCCCCCTAGCGGAGCCCCTGCAGCCAAGGGCCCCAGCTAGGGCGGTCGCAGGATGGTGTCGTCCACCATCCCAATCGGGAGTCAGCAAGCACAGAGGGATTGCCGCGGGCGGAAGGCCCGGTCCGGCACCCGACAGTCGCGGTGGCGGGGTGAGGGCAATTGAAGGCACGAACCCTTACGCCCGTCCATCCTTCGCGACCAAGAATGTGTTTGATGTACTTCAAGATCTATCCGAGAGTATCGGAGGATCACCCGGACCGCAGCTGGATGCGGCAGATGGGCAGCCTGAGCCCATTGTCCACGACCTGCACCAGTCGCTTGTTGAGCTTCTGGAACGGCCGGAGATCCTGAGCTTGCACGCCGTGCGCCGAGTTGGGCGTGAGCGGCAGTTGCACCTTAAGGTCCATGCCTTATGCGGGGAAGTGGAAAAGGTCTTCGACGTGTTGGTCGACACGGGGGCTCAGGTCAGCTTGGTCAAGGCTGGCCTACTTCCGCCAGAGTGTTTGACCGACAGTCGAAAAACCTGTCAGGCTGAAGGTGGCGAACGGCCAGTACATGGTGGGAGGCACAAAGGAAGCGGCCATTGGGCTGCAGTTCCTGAACCATCGTGAGCTGAGCCGCCCAGACCTCGGCAAGGAAATCCTCCTGCAAGGTCGCTTCTACGAGGCCGAGATGGACTGGGACATGATCGTTGGGTACGACTTCATGATGGAGACGGACTCCGGCGTCCTCCCGTCCCAGGCCTCCATGACCCTGTACCAGGACGACCAGCTCTCGTGGCTTTCGTCACCTGAGCACCATGTGGAATGCCAATGGATCCACCCCGAACGCGATCAGCTCGAATTAGCCGCACTGGGCACTGAGCCAACTGGGCCAGCAAACCAGGAGTACGGCGTAAGGCCGGAAGTGGCGAGCCGAGTGGTTGCGGACCTTGGAGCTTCGGATCTGGCCCTAGATGCGTTCCCTTCAGGAACCTCCGCCCATCTTCGGGTTTGTGAGAAGTACTGGAGCGCCCAGGACTCCGCGTGGAAGAAGCACTGGGGTCCGCATCAGGGATTGATGTGGATCCATTGCCCCCGTTGGGACTTTCCAAGAGCGATAGCGAAGATTCGCAAGGACCGCTCCAAGGCAGTGCTGGTTGTTCCTATGGGATGCACCGAGGAGGAAAGTACCCGACATTGGGTAGTCTCATTGACCAACATGACCTTAAACAAGGTCGTCCTACCGGCTGGAGAGAGTGTCTATCAGGACGCTAAGGGACAGCCCATGCCACCCCAGAGATGGCCAACGGAGTTCCACTATGTGGATGGGGGCCTTGATCAGGCCGATACCACGGATTTCGTGTGTGTCAACCGCATCATAGCAGAGCCATGGCGGCAATGCTTTGCGGTTCCCCCCGTCGACATCGGAGAATCGGAAGACCCCCTCACTGAAGAGGAGTTGGATCTGGTTCAAGGGTATACCGATCAGCCCTTTCACGACTGGGGAAACCAGCGTGAGGGCAAGGGCCAGGACAGAGCCTGGTGGGAAGTCGACTCGATTGTCTCTGGTTCCTATGATGGAGATACCTTTGTAAGGAGGGTACTGGACCACCTGTACAGCAAGGACGAGCCAATCGGGGGTAACCCACCCACCTACGGCGATCTGTTCCGAGGCAAGACCAGAGATGGCCCTTTGGGCCACCTGGGAAGACTGCCTGAGCCGAAACCGAGCGGGGTCGCTACCCCTCAAGTAAGCTCCGTGGTCCAGGTGCCCGGCAAAGCCAAGGCGGAGTCCGATGATTGTCCCAAGATCCAGGCATTGAGGGCCAGGCTGAAGCAGAAGTATGGTGATACCTTCTTCAGCGGAAAGCCTGTGTTTCCCCCACCGGTGCCTGGACCGTATGGCGAGGCCAAGATACGACTGAAGCAGGACCCCCGTGTGTATCGACACCGGGAGTTTGCCCTGAGGGGCGAGAGGAAGGAGGCCATGGAGAAGATCCTCCGTGAATTCATCGAGAGAGGCTGGCTCGAGCCGTGCCACTCCGAATGGGCCTCTCCGTGCTTCGTCGTCCCCAAGAAGGTGGCCGGTGAGTGGCGGCTCGTGGTCGACTACCGCGGCCTAAACGCCCAAACGCAGCACGACAGGTATACGCTGCCCCTCATTGAGGACATGCTGCAAAAACAACACCGGCGGAGGATCTTCACGGTGATCGACCTGAAACATGGTTATCATCAGATGCCTCTCGCAGAGAAGTCCCGTGCCTGCACGGCCATGAGCACCCCACTCTGACCTCTCCAGTGGAAGGTGATGCCCATGGGCGTTACCAACGGCAATGCGGCTTTTCAGCGGATGCTGGAGAATCTGCTTGAGCCGGTGCGTGACTGTGCGGACCCCTTTCGTGGACGACGTGATCATCGCGTCCGGGGACCCCAGTATGAGCTACGAGGAGCTCCTGGAGGCACATGAGAGGGACGTCACTCGAGTGCTGGACCTTCTGGTTCGGCACAAACTCACGGGCAGCAGTGACAAGGCCACCATTGCGGTAAGCGAGGTGGTCTCTGCTGGCCACGTAGTCGGGAACGGGCAGCGAAAGCCCATACCTGGCAAGGTGGCTGCGCTTGAGCACTGGGAAAAGCCCAAGACGGTCTCTGAGCTACGGGCGTATCTGGGGTTCTGCAACTACTACTCGGGGTATATTAAGATGTATGCCGAGTATGCAGCCCCCATGACGACCATGCTCAAGGGCAATCGAGAGGAGACCAAGAAGGGGTCCAAGAAGGCTCTGGTCTGGACTGCTGAGTCCGACCGTGCCTTTGAGGGGATGAAGCAGGCGCTGCTATCCGCAGTGGGTCTGCACCTCGTGGATCCTGACGGAGGGTTAGTCCTGCGCACCGACGCTTCTGACTACGCCGTTGGCGCTGTGTTGGAGCAAGTGCTTGACGATGGGAGGCACGTGCCCATGGCCTTCTGGAGCCGAGTCCTGGCGGGAGGCCAGAGACGGACGTGGACGCCCCGAGAAAAAGAGGGGTATGCCATCGTCATGGCTCTCAGGAAATGGGCTGGGTACATAGCCCTCCATCCCGTCACCGTCTGCACCGACCATCAGAGTCTGCAGTCGTGGCACAGGGAGCACGTGGACACCCCCTCTGGTCCCGCCTCCCGACGGGCAAGATGGCATGAGACCCTGGCCAAGTTCGACCTCACGGTTGTGTACATTCATGGAAAGGATAACACCGTGGCGGACTGTCTCAGCAGGTGGGCCTATCCCGCCAGCAAGGGCATGACGGATATCTCTGCCCATGGCGATGAGGCTGAGACCGCTGAGGCCAAGAGGATCATTGAAATAGAGCGCCTGATGGAGGAGGAGGGTGTAAAATGCTTCGTCGTTATGGCTGCGGATGTCCCTCTCGGAACGAGGATCGGCAGAGCGGTCAGAGTACTCGCCCCTGCTGGAGCTGAGTCCGACAAGCATCTCTTCCCTGAGTCTTGCCTCCAGGACGACTGGACCGACGACTACGCTAAGTCTGAGGCCTTTGCGGCCGAGTATAGGGCTGTAACCGACCCTGACGACGGGCAGAAGTGGCCAAAGGGGCTGACTGAGGAAGATGACAAGCTCTACCGGAACGGTAAGCTGCTAGTACCGGAGTCCCGGGTGCTCGAGCTGTGCGAGGCTTGGCACCACCACATGCTGCACCCAGGGGTCAAGAAGCAAGCCCTTTACATGCAGCGCCGGTTCGAAATCGACCATATCGGTCTCTACACCGCCATCAAGAAGGTCAGGAAGGGTTGCTGGGTCTGTCAGGCCTGCAATCCCGATAACCGGTACGTCAAGGGGGAAGCCCAATGGACCCCGGTTCCTGACCAGCCAGTGGAGAGCGTGGCCATGGACGTCTTCTCCATGCCCGAAGTGCACATTGGCAAGGAGACCTTTGACTGTGTGGTTCTTTGTGTGGATCGCCACAGTGGCTACGTAGTAGCCGTTCCGGCACGCAAAAAGGGGTTGCTTGCCAAGGAAGTGGCAGTCATGATGATTCGTCATTGGCTGACCGTCTTTGACATCCCCGGCACCATTTGCAGTGACCGAGGGCCCCAGTTTACTGGCGGCTGGTTCAAGGCTATGTGTTCCCTCATGGGAATACGTCATGCCAAGAGCGTCGCCTATCTCAGCCGGTCTAACGGTCGTGCTGAAGTGGCTGGACGGCAGCCGTTCGAGAAGCTGCGCAAGATTCACATCACCAATCCACGTCGGAACTGGTTTGAGGAGATGTGGCCTGCTCTGAAGGCCCATCATGACACCCCCACCCCGGGTGGTTTGTCACCTCACCAGATTCTGTTCGGCAGGGACCCCCTCGGTCGGGGACTTCCCTTGTCTGGTGATGGCATGGCCATGGATGCCAAGGAATTCTTCGCGCAGCAAGAGCAAACGGCGCGGGACATCGGCCAGCAGCTCGAGAAGGAGCATGCTGAGCGTCAGAAGTCCGCCCCGAGCTCGGCAGCGCAGAAGTTCAGGGTGGGAGACCCGGTGTGGGAGATCAGACCCCGCCCTATGGGCACCCACCGCACGGAGACCTGGTTCACACCCGGAGAGGTGGTCCGCAGGATTGGTGAGGACACCTACCGCATCAAGGTTGGTCACGGACAGTTCCGGGAGCGCCACGAGAGTCAACTCCGTGTGCGGGAACCCGACCTCCGTGGCCAACATGTGTCCCTGAACTATGCCGCTCATGAGGCTGATTCCGACGACGACTATGCTGAGCAAGACGACTATACCGTCGAGAAGATCCTGGCTCAGCGTCCGAACGCCTGGGCCCCCGGAGGCCTGGAGGTCAAGGTTCGTTGGCGAGGCTATGGGCCGTCCCACGACACCTGGCAACCCGTCTCCTCGTTCTCGCCGCGGGATAATACTCCCTTCATGGAGTACATCCGCAAGCACAAGACCAAGATCCTGTAAGTGCGGCTAACCCCCATCTGCTCAGATTTTAGCAGATCTGCCCCAGATTGGCTACATTTTGGTCATTTTCTCTGCTTCGGCGGAATCGCCGCCCCGCAGCTCAGTCTCAGGATCAGACCTATATATTTCTGATGTGCCGGATCTGATTCCGCGGTCCATTCATCGTAAATCCGTCGCGTTCCGAACATTTACCCGGAATCGTTAATTGCCGCTGATGCGCGCCCGAAGCCAAATCAGACAAATATTTTTTCACAATCGGATTTTTATAAATCTTTTCAGACAGATATGGACACTCAGATGTACTTAGGATAATCCGCATCAATTTTCTTCATAGACTGGGATTTTTTGCCGGATAACAATCAGCATGGATCTTGCCTCCGTTGTCGCCGCTCTTGCCTCCATTGGTGTCCGTGTATCCGGTTCTGCCCCCAACAGCAGCGTTCAGGTCGACTCCTCGCGTGCCTGCCCCCCCGGTCTTGCCGGCCCCGAGCCCTCCGGCACCATCAACGACCTAGGGCAGCACTTTCATGGTAGCAGAGGCTACCTGAATGTTGCTTCAGTGCTCTCTGCTCCACAGCTCGCTCCCCAGTACGGCCCCGTAGACCCCGCCGCTTCCGGAGAAGTAACGATTACGTTGCCCTGGTGCTGTGCGAACGAGGCCTTGAGAGGAATGCCTTGCGCAAGTCCAAGCTGCCCAAGAAGGGCGCACATCAGCAGCTGTGGAGACCCAGATTACCATAATCCCAGTCGAAACTGGCCATCGAGCAGCTGGAATCCGCCGGCCTACGACGATGGCAACGCTCCGGTAGACCTTACGGAGCTGGCAGGTACCAACATTCCTTACCAATGTCCAACATTTGAGACCACGGACGCCGATCTGAACGACATTGAGATGGGTGGTCCAGGTGAAGTACCTAGCTATAATCGACCAGCCTCTTGGGCACAATGGGACGACCATTTGTCCCTAGAAGTGACCCGTAACCTTGAGAGCCTTGAGGCCCTTTGTTGGTTAGCCTCGTCTAAGCTGATCGAACAAGAAAGAATCGCCTCTGATTTTTTAACGGAATATTTTTTCCTCCTTCAGAACGAAATTAACACCAGGATGTGGTGGCGTTCTCAAGAAGATGACTCTTTTGCCATTTTTTTGCAGATCTGGGAGGCAAGCCCCTTCCCGAAGGAGAAGACAAAGGCACCTGTTCCCGGGCCCTCCGCCCCTCATCCCCCTGTTTCAATCCGCGACGATCTAGCCGCCGCGGTTGAGGAGGGAATTTTAGAGGCGGCCAGGCAGGCAAGCCTGGAAATCAGGGCTGAAGGAGCTCCCCAAGTGGACTCCTGGCTGCGGACCACCGAGATCAGCGGTCCGACAGCCTGCTCAGGCCCTTCAGGACACGGCATGTACTGTCCTGCCGACTGCTCCTGCAGATTCCAGCGAGATGCTGAGCTCCAAACGCTCAAAGATCAAACGCACCTCATCATTGAAACGCTGGGAATAAAAAGTCTTTTCAAGACGCACATGCGGTCTGAGGGCGCCTCATCGGTGGAACAAGCACCAGAGCCATCGGAGGAACCGACAGAAATTTTTTCAATTGCTCCTTCGGTGGACTCCAGGACCACCGATGCAAGGATCAGCAGGACCAAGCTAAAGGAAAGGGTTAAAATCTCTCGGTCTGAGAGTAGGACGGCGAAGGCTAGGACTGAGGCTCAGAATGCCAAGCGAACTGCCTCCCGTACTGCCCCTCCTGCTGCTGATTCCAATACCTTAGCCCAGCTGTTGCTCGCCCAGACCCTCGCCGGAGCTGGTGTGGCGAATGATGCCGCCAAGGTGTCTGCCATTACGGCCGGTGTTGGGCTGGATTCGCTTCTTAATCCTACTTCCTTGCGACTTCGCCAGGTTGCCAAGCAACCGAAGTATAATGGGAACCCCCGACGTTGGCCTCAGTTCCAACGGGATTTTAAACTGTGGGTTAAGACTCAAAAACTCCAAGATGATCAGTTCCTGATGGCCCTCTTGGATTGCCTTGAGGGAGCGCCGGCCAACACTTGGCTCAGGACTTGGAGTGATCGCCAGGATACAAGTTCCCCCCTTACCTTTGATGAGGTGTGGGAACAGTTGGAGGTACGTGGATCCCGGCTGCCAGAGGACCATTACCATCAAATGTTGAAGAATTTTCCTTCATTCTCGCGATTAATCTGGCACGAAGTGCAAGACAAAAAAAAGCGCTTCTGGAATTTAGTGGAAGAAGCTGAACATTCAGGCGAAAAACTTTCTAGTGCCGAGCTGAAAAGTCTGATTTTTGACAAGATCCCCTGGGAAACTGCCGCCACCCTTCGGAACAAACAGTCCGAAGAAAAGGTCAAGACCTGGTGGGCGGAGGTGGAAGGCTTCGATGCCTCCGCCAATGAATTTTCAGTTCGGGAAGCACTTCAAAAGTGTTCCCCCACGTCGTTTTCCAAGGTGAAATTCACTGAAAACACGTGGAAAATCAAGTTTCATGAACATGAGGATCGGGACTTATTTGTCCAAGTCCTCAACAGGGGAGTCAGCTTCCATGGCCATCGCCTGAAGGCCAAAAACTGGGTGTTTTCGTACACCCCGAAGGAACTCTGGGAGGAGGTTGAGCGGCTCGCCGACGCCGCCAATCAGAATTTCCATGAGGGTCTTGGGGGAAACAAGAATACCCAGCAAAACACCCAAAATGGGGCCCAAAAGGGCAACAAAAAGGTGAATGACACCCGGAATGTTCAGCAGCACTGTAGCATCTGCCTTCTTTTAGGTTCTACGAACCGAGCTAAGACGCATTCTACTGATAATCACCGATGGTCTCCTTACGATCACAAGGTGATTGGTGAAAATATCAGTAATTCGCAGAATTCAGACAGGAATGACAGACAGGTGCACGGTGGGAAGGCTGGAAAAGGGAATCCGACCCCCTCCGGTGGAAACAAAAATCCTGGAGGCCCTGGCGGGTCCCAAGGCACAGGAAATCGGACTCCATCCGGCTCCGGTGGGCAGCCGAACGGCCAGAAAAATCCGAAAAGCAACGCCGGAGGCGGAAATCGAAATCCAGGCCAAACCCCTCAATCCGGTGCAAACAAGGGAAATGCTCCAGGATTCCAGGGTAAAGGTAAGGGAAATCCTTCGGGAACCCCTTCCTCTGGTAGGGGCAGAGGGCGTGGCGAAGGTGGAGGTCCATCATCCGGCGGCCGTGGCCGTGGACGTGAAAAGGGCAACCATCGTGTGGATCAGGTCTCAGGTGCAGATCAGGTGTCCGATGCGGATCGAGATTACGTTGAAAATGCCTTGAATCCAGCAGATGATCCGCTCCAAGATGAGTGGGTCGACGAATCAGGGTGTGTCCATAATGTTAACGCAGCCACTGGAGGTCAGAACGCCTAGGGGAGCCACGAAAATCGCCCCTCCCCAGGCGATTTCAGGCATGATCCCCAGATTCCTTCTCGACCACTACTTGATGTAGGGTCGCTTGTCTCCTTTCCCCTGGATCCGGCAGCGGATCCTTCTGTTGTAGTGGACGAGGTTGGTGTACAGTCCAAGCACAGGGCCCGTCAGTTTGTCACAAAGCTGTGGGTCTCTGATTGCAAGGGAAATTTCCACCTCGCCACTTGTTTGTGTGACAATGGATCAGAGGTAAATCTCCAATCCAATTCTTTCTTGCCCGACGACTGCGTGTTTGATTCGCCTCATCCTGTTACCCTCGAGGGAGTTTCTGGACATTCTCTCGCAGGTGGGCAACGCGGTTGTTATATATCAACTCATTTGGTCGCTCAAGACCTTTGGGAAGAAGGTAATGTGGAGGAAGTTATCCTTAAGGATGACTACTTCTATCGTGCCGACATAAAGTATGACCTTTACTCGGGCCATCCTTGGCTTCGCAAGAACAGGGTGGCGCCTGTAGGTCATCGGCGTTGTTTTTTGCTGGAGTCAGGTCCCTTGGAGCGTCCTGAATTTCGTTTTTTGCACGCAGGGTTTAAAAGTGGAGAAGAATTTTTGAAGCAAAAGGTTACACCAAAGTTTGGCGAAGATGTCACCATTGCAGAGGTGAATGGGAGTGCCGACTACTCCCGAGAGTTAGAATGTCTTCGTAGGGACTCCCAGCCACGACGCCCTTCGCGCTGGCACTCTTCATCCTACAGAGTTGTCGACAAATGGCGCGATACAATTTGTGAATATTTTTATGAACACCATTCCTTTTGGCCACAGTATGATGCCTTCGCTAACCGGGAGAACAAGCGCTTTGACAAGCACTTTCGCGACGCTTGGACCCATAAATGGGACAAGAAGTTATGGATTAGTCCTCCGTTTCACTTAATCCAGCAGGTCATCCACAAAATCAAGCAAGATAAAACCCAGGCGATTTTAGTTGTGCCCTTGTGGGACGACAAGCCTTGGTTTCAGGAATTGCAAGACATTTGTGTAGATTACATCGAACATCCCAGGAAGATTAAGCTGTATGCCAGGGACGACACAGGTCCCCTGCCTAAGCGGCCCTGGAGTTCGCTTGCATTCCTGGTGGATGGAAAGCTTTCTGACTCTGATTCTGCTGATTCTAGTACTGATTCCTGTGTTCGGTCTGAATCTGAGGTTGAGCGTGGTACTGATGATGAATCTATTTTTTCTGATTTTTGTCCGTCAGATGCCCAAGGTGATCCAACGTCAAATGGATCCGCCTCGTCTCCCTCTTCCCCAATACGATCTACATCCAAAAGAATCTACGGCGCACGGACAACAAAGAAATTTTCTTCGCGCCGCAAATTCAGAGTTTTTTATGAAAAACCCCGTGTGGAAGCTTTCATAGATCCTTTCGAGGAGCTGGATCACGAAGAGAATCTCTGGAATGTCGACACTCGACCCACCTATCTTCAAGAGGCAGTTGATACGGACCTTTTTAGGGACATCCGTAAGAAGATTCTTCCTGCCAAGGCCGAAGAAATCGCCAAAGTTTTTTCGACAGTAATTCCTGGCGATCAGGTGGACACTGAGTTGTGTTCCAAGAAAAGAGACAAGATTTTTGAGGAACGGAAGGACGCAACCGTTTCGGGGAAGTTGATCAAAGACCCCCCTGTCCGTGGGCAGTTCGGTGAAGCCTTCATCGAGCTTCGTGAAGGGTACAAGGCGAAGAAACAGCGTCCTTATGAGAACCATGGACAGAAACATGAGATACTCAGAAAAATAATCGAGAGAAATCTCAGGGAATTTGGTTGGCTTGAGGGTTGTATGACCAGCGAGTGGTGCTGTGCACCCTTCACAGTCCCGAAGCCGCCGCCTGCAGACCAGAACACTATTGATGGTTGGCTAATGGTTGTTGATTTTCGCAACCTCAACGCCGAAACCAAGGCAGATTCACACCCCCTGCCCCTCATTGAGGAGGAAATCGCCAAGAGGGCAAGAGGTCGTTTGTTTTCTGTGCTGGATCTCCGTCACGGCTTTCACCAAATGCCGTTGAGGAAGGACAGCCGACCTCTCACCTGTATGTGCACGCCATGTGGCCCAGTCCAGTGGACGGTCATGCCCATGGGCCTGAAGAACGCCCCTTCGTTTTCTCAAATAATGATGGAGGATGTGCTTTTTACAGCTCATCCTGAGCTTCGTGCCTTCGTGAGTGTGTACATAGATGACATAATCATCGCGACAGAGGGGGAGGGACTGACCGAAGCCGAGCTGGTCGCCCTACATTAAAAGCAGCTGAACCAGGTTTTGGACATTCTTGATGCCAATCAGCTGATTTGTGGGCCAAAGAAGGGAAAATTATTTTTAAAATCAGTCGAATTTTGTGGTTCTCTCCTTGAGAATGGCACCCGACGACCCAGTCCAGGGAAGCTCGTCGCTATTCAGAAGTGGAAGCGCCCTGAGACGATCACGGAATTGAGAGGATTCCTGGGTTGTTGCAATTTTTACCACACTTTTGTGCCGAATTATGCCAAATTTGCTGCCCCCCTCACTGAATTATTGAAGGTAGGGAGAGATGCGGGCAAGGCAGGTTCAAAGGTTCGTGTCAAGTGGACTGACGAGTGCGAGGAGGCCTTCCATCACTTGAGGGCGGGCCTCTGCGAAGTCGCCACGTTGCATGTGCCGAAATTCGACCGACCCTTCTACATAAGAACGGACGCTTCTAGGTACGCGATCGGTGCTGTCCTTGAACAGGTTGATGAAGCCACAGGTGATCATTACCCTCTTGCATTTTGGTCGCGGAAGCTAGCTCCACGCCAGATGCAATGGTCACCGCGTGAGCAAGAAACATATGCCATAATCTGCGCTCTGAAAAAGTACCAATCGTGGGTTGGCACCAATCGAGGTAGGTAGGTAGGTATCTTCGGGAGCTCGGGATGCCTCCTTTGACATTGCAGGAAGAAGGTCTTACCAATGGGACGTCCTGTCCCTCCAACTGCCCTATGTCAGGTGCCTCTTGAGCCGCTCCCGCATGTGCTTGGGAAGGCATTGTCGCGGCCGGCCGGTCCATGTGTCCCAGGTGGGAGGGTGTCCCCACATGTGTCCATGGGTAGGGCCACATGCCCCCTCCTTTGGGCGGCAGCTCTGGGGGGCTGCCCAGCCGTGTGGAGTATCTCTCACCACAAGGGGTATTGCTCCCGCTTGTCTACGGTACGACCGCCTCACCCTTGTGGCTTGAGTTGCGGGGCCACTCTGCTTGGCAGGTGACCCCCTCCTGGACTGTGTACCGGCTCGCCTGTCACCGGTTGTTTCCATGGCTCCGGGTGACGTTTGCCATGGTCCCCGATGCAGCCTGGCCGGGCTCTGACCAGTGGTTTTGGAGTACCGCTCCTGCCACTGGCCCGGTGGGTCGGCTGGGTCGCCCCAGTGCGTCCGACCCATGGGGTATTGGTTCTTTCCTGTCCCTCGGCCGCCCTACGTGTGTGCAGTGTCCTGGGCCGTTGGGCTCCTGTTCACCGGTGTGCCCGCACGGTTTGCTGTGGTGCGTCTGCGGTGTCCTGGGCCAGCTGGCTCCTGTTCACCGGTGTGCTCGCTCGGTGTGTTGTGTTGCATGTGCGGTGTCCTGGGCCCCTGGGCTCCTGTTCACCGGTGTGCGTGCTGTGTGCGGTGCGCGTGTGCCATGGGTGGTTGTGTCCCTCTTCCTCGCCCCCTAATTTTCGTTTTTTTTTTTTTTTTGTTTTTTGTTTTTTTTTTTTTTTTTTTTTTTACCTGTTTTTTTTTTTTTTTGGGAAAAAAGAAAAAGAAAAAACAAAAAAGAGGAAAACAGGAGCGCGCGTACACTGCAGGCACAGGCATGGGCAGCTGGTGCGGCGGTGCTATAGCGTTGTGTCCTCTGGCCTGTGTCGTCGGTGCTGTGGCGGCGGTCGCGCCCCAGGGGTGCGGCTCGCGTGTCCTGATGTACATGGGTATGGGTCAGGGTGGGTTTGGTTAGGTGTCCCTTTGCTTCTGGTGCTGGCTGGTTAGGCGGCTGTGTGGGCTGTGGCTGTGGGCTGTGTCTACGCATTTCCCTCAGCGGGCCTGGTTTGGAGTCAAGGGTTGACGGTTTCGGGATGTGGCTCTGGTTTGATTTGTGTTGGGGCTTCGGCTCGGTTAGGCTTGGGTCAGGGTGGGTTTGGTGAGGTGTCTCTTTGCTTCTGGAGCTGGCTGGTTAGGCGGCTGTGTGGGCTGTGGGTGTGGGCTGTGGCTTCGTTGTTCCCTCGGCGGGTTTGGTTAGGAGTCAAGGGTTAGCGGTTTCGGGATGTGGCTCGAGTTTGATTTGTGCTTGAGTTCTGGCTCGGTTAGGCGGTTGCGCGGGGCCGGGCGTGTGGGTAGCGGCGTCCACGGAGTCGTGCGCCCGAGGCGAGTGCGGGGTGGTGCGTGCGGGCCGGCCGTTGGCCGGTGGCCTCACTGGGAGTCCCACACGGAGGGGTCGACGGGCGTGCCGGGGGCGTACGCAGCGTGCAGGTTTGGCAGCAGTGGGCGCACGTGCAGGGCGTCAGCGTGCCCGATGGGGACCTCACTGAGGACCGAGGGGTTGGCGGCAAGCAGTATGCGATGCCCGGGAGGGGTGGTGGCGAGGAGCGGGAGGATGTCCGCGGCCCGCGACGTGGGGGCGAACACGGCGTGGGTCGGGTGCGGCCCCGGGAGCGGTGCTGGGGGGAGCGGGACCACAGGACGGCGGTCTACTGTGAGGTGCCAAGTGGCGCGATGGTGGAGGAGCCGGACTAGGGCGATGCTGTGGCGCAGTGTGTGGGGCTGGGTGCTGGGCGGCGTGGGGACGTGCGGCGGGGGGGGGGGGGGCGGGGGGGGGCGTGGGAGGGGGCACGGCGGGGGAGTGACGTCAGTGACGTGTGTGTCGTGCTGAGGGCGGAGAGGAACCCACGGTATCGGGCCCGGGTTCGGCGCCTTTGGGCGTAGTGGTGCTCGTTGTCGTGTGTGTTGGCTTCCTTCGGCGTCCGGTTCGTTTGGTGACTTCTGGGCGGGGCCTGGCGTGGCGCCCCGTGGTGGTGGTGTGCTGGGTAACGGGGTTAGATGGCGGCGCCGCTGGCCGGGGGGTCAGGCGCGTCGTGTTGTGTGGCGCGCAGGGCTCCTCGGGTGTTGTGCGTGTCGCCGGTGTCGGTGCGCGGACGCTTGTGGGGTGGTGAGGGTGTGTGTGTGTGCGGGGCTGGGCTTTGGGTGATGTCCCACAGGCGGATGCCGTCTCGCCGCGCTTCCTGGAGCGTCCTCGCAGGCACCTGAGGACGTACGGGTGGTCCTGGGGCGCGGGGAGGTTGCGGGGGTGGACTCCCAGGGGGTGGAGCGCATCGGCCAGCATGGCTTCCCATGCGGCCTGCGGCATCCACCCCCCCGCCGGCCGGAGGCGGCAGTTCTCCACCGACCCCTTGCGGGGCCGATGGACCAGGCCCTCGAGGGAGGGCTCTCCCCATCCCACTTCCGCAGCTCCCAGAGCTGCGTGTGGGTCCAGCGCTGCCACCACTGTTCCTGGGCGGGCCTGCGGTCTTGGGCGGAGGAGTGGGCGTGGGTGGGTGTGACGGGGTCGTGGGGACCGGCGGCGGTGGCGGGCCTGGGGGATTCCTCGTAGTCCTGTTCCGTGGGGGTGCGTGGGGAGTGGGGGTGCACGCGGATGTGGACCCGCGGGTGTGCGCGTACGGTCTCCGCCTCGGGGTTGGGCGGGGATTTGTGGCGGCGGCGGTAGTGGGGCATGCGTTGCATGTGGGCTGTCATCGGGGGCCGGTAGGGGGGCGGGGGCGCTGCTGGTGGACCCTGGAGCGGTCCGTGGGCCTGGGGTGCGGGCTTTGGGAGGTGGTGGGACGAGGCGCGTCGCGCTTCGGCCGCGGCGCGCTCCGCCATGAAGGTGGTGGCGGTGGCGTCGGTGACGGTGGGGGGGCGCCGCGCTGGGCGCTGCTGCCTTCGGGCCTGGGACGGCTGGGGCCGGATGTCGTAGAGGACATCCTCGGGGGGCCGGGCTCGAGCTGCCGTCGTGGCGCCAGGTTCGGGCTGGGGTTTGGGCTTGGCTGCGGGCCGCCGTTTGGCGGCGGCCTTGGGCTTCGGCTGGGTCGTGGGCGTGGGCTTCGCCGGGGCGTGGGCTTTGGCGGCGGCGGGGCTGCTCGCGGTGGGGGCGGGTTTGGAGGCCCGTTTGGGAGGTGTCCCCCGCGGCCTGGGGGGTTGAGTGCTGGATGAGGACGTGGTGGTGGTGGTGGATGAGGTGGTCGTGCTGGTGGAGGTTGTGGAGTCGGAGGCGGAGGAGAGGGCCGCGGGAGACGGCGGAGGGTCCCGGGCCTCGGGGGCGGGCGTATGATGCTGGGTCCTGTAAGTAGCGAGAACGAGGGTGCAGGTTCGGGCATCGGGCGTGTGCGCGCGTTTTCCCTGGTGATCCGTGCGTGCTGGTGCTGGCGTGGCGGCGTTACCTCGGCTGTGCGGGCACGTGGGTTACCCAGGGGGTTGCCATATGTGCTCCAGGACGCGGGGGTGTGTTTGCTGGAGGTAGTCGAGGGTGCGGAAGAAGCATCGCTGGATGCCGGGCATGTCCTCCTCTGTGAGGTGGGGGTAGTTTTGGGTGGGGGTGTGGGGGCCCGGCCATAGCAGCGCCATGAGGCGGGCTGCCACCATGTACGGGCATAGTTGTGGGGTGGTGGGGCGTCGGGGGGTGGGTCCCCCGCGGTTTCGGGGGGCTTCCATCTGCTTGGGGCGCAGCGTGACCACCCACACCCATCGGTCCGTGGGGATCCCCCAGGTCCGTTGGGTCCACTTGGCGAGGCAATACATCGCCCTACCAAGGCCCTGGTAGCCGCTGCGGATGGAGAGCAGCGTGTCCAGGGATTTGGGTTCCCACGTGCCCCAGATGTGGGGGTCGTCCGGGTCGTCCCCCCTGGCGTACGTGTCGGGGCCTGGGTTGTGTGTGGGGGGGGTGTAGTCGGCGGGGAGGAGGGAGTCGGTGCCGTGTACCACCCAGTGGTCTGTGGGTGCGTCGTAGGTGGTGGTGGAGAGGGTGTAGTGCAGATTGTACATGAGGGTCATGTACGTGGAGGGGGCTGGCTGCTGCTCGTCGGGGGTGGGGATGTCCCCCCGGACGTGGTGCCGGAAGTTGCTTAGGGAGGCCATCCGGGCCACCCATGTTTCCCGCTCCCACTCTTTGGTGCTGTCGGGGGTGGCGTCGGGTGGGGGGTGGGCCATGTTGGGCTCGCGGTAGCGGCTGCGGCCCTGGGTGCTGTCCCGCTCCGGCACGGGGTGTCCGACCAGGTGTCGCCCCCAGTCGATGGGGGGTACCCAGATCCGGCTCCCCGTGGGGGGCGGGCTCTCACTGTCTGGGGTGGCGCGTGGGGGGCGCCCGTGTCGGGCGACGTGGAGGAAGGCGTCGAAGAGGAAGTCTCTGACGCCTTCCCCCAGGGTGGCCGCCTGGACCAGGGTGTCCGCCCGGATGGGGGTGCTGGTGCCGGAGGTGCGGAGGTACAGCACTACGTCCTGTTCCCCGACCCCCCGGAGGTGCTGCCGTACCGCTGCGGGGTTGTGCAGGGCGTAGGGTTCGGCCGGTGCGGCGACTGGTGGTGCGGGGTGTGATGGGGGGGGTGGTGTGGGTTGGGGGGGGTGGTCATCGTTGTCGCGCGTGGGGTCCGGTGATGGGGTCTCTTGTGGCGGTCGCGGGAGGGGGGATTCGCGGTGGCGTGTGTCGGCGGGGGTATCGACGTCGATTGGCTGGTGCTGGCTGCCTCGTGTTGTGTCCGTGGCCTGGTCTCGGGGGGGGGCGGGGGGGGGTGGTGTGGGGGTGGCGCTGTTGGTGGTGGGGGGGCCGGGGGTGGGTGTTGTGCTGGCTGGGGGTCTGGGGGTCCCTGTGGGTCGTTTCGGTGTTGCGTGTGTGCGCCGTGTGGCCCTTGCGGTTCTTGACTGGTTGTGGTGCCGGGGTGTGGGTGGGAGGCGGCCGCATGAGCGTCCGGGTGGGGCTGTGGTCCGTATGTAATGGGTGGCTGCTGGTGGATCGTGCTCGCTGGTATGGGGTGTGGGTGGGGGGGCTGCTGGTGGTGGTGGGGTGGGGGGGGCGGGGGTGGGTGTTGTGCCGGCTGGGGGTCCGGGCGTCCCTGTGGGTCGTGTGGGTGTTGTGTGTGTGCGCCGTGTGGCCCTTGCGGTTCTTGACTGGTTGCGGTGCCGGGGTGCGGGTGGGAGGCGACCGCGTGAGCCCCCGGGTGGGGCTGTGGTCCGTATGTGATGGGTGGCTGCTGGTGGATGGTGCTCGCTGGTATGGGGTGTGGGTGGGGGGGCTGTTGGTGGTGGTGGGGCGCTCCTACTAGGTCCCGGTGTTGCTGGTGTGCGTGCGCGCCTCCTCGCGGGTCCATGGGGGATGTACCGTGGCTCGTATGTCGTGGGCCCGTGTAGCGGGGGCGGCGGGTGGTGCTGGACCGCGTGGTGGTGGTGTGGAGGGTGTGTCGGTTGTGTGTGGTACCCCGGCGTTGGTGGGTGTGCTGGCAGGGGCTGGTGGTGGTGGAACACGTGATGGTGTGGTGCGGTGATGTGCGCTATGTGGGGTGGGTGGTTCGTGGGGCCTGGTTGTGCTGGGGCGTGGTGGGGATGTAGCTGGTGGGGGTCGCTGTAGCTTGGGGGCATTAGGGGGTAGGGGTTGGGAGGGACGGGGGCGCGGTGGTGGTGTTGGTGGTGCCATGTCCCCTGGCTCTGCGCGTACGGTGGTCCTGGCATGGTGTGGACGTGTGTGGGCGGTGGTGGCTGACTGGGCTGCAGGGTTTGGGCGCTGCGGTACGGTGGTGGTGGTGGGCGTTGGTGGTGGTGGTGTTGTTGGTGTGCCCCGGGGCCTGGGCGTGGGGCGGTGCGGTGTGGCTGGACCCGGGCCATGGTCGGGGCGTCGCGCCCTGCTGGCGGGCGCGTTGGCGGGCCCCCTGACCTGTCTTGGTCTTCTTGGCCTGGTGGGTGTCGGGGGCGGGTGAACCCCTCTGTCCCCGTGGGGGCGACGGGGAGCGGGCGTGCCAGCGGTGTGCCCCTTGGAGGCTCGTCTTGAGGCCTCTGACGTAGGCCTCCTGGTCCGTGAGGCCCATCCGCGTGGCGGTGGCCTCGTCGGGGGCGGCCAGGTGGGCGTCCCGAAAGGACGCCCAGCCCTCCGGGGGCGTCTGTTGTGTGGGGTGGGGGTGGTGTGCCGGGTAGAGGAGTGCGCTGAGGGGGTAGGGTGTTCCCTTCCGTCGGCCGAGGGCGTTTGCGAACCGGCGGCACGTGGTTCGGAGGTAGGCTGCTATCTCCTCTGGTGCCGTGTCGGCCCACGCCTCCGGCGTCAGGGCTGCTGCTTGGGGGGCCGGGAGTTGTGGGTCTGGGAGGTGTAGGTCTCGGTGGTGGAGGTATAGGGGGAGGAGGATGTGGCGGGCCGCCACGTTCAAGCCGCCTCCGCTGTGGCGTAGGGGTGGGCTGTGGGGGGGCAGGGGTGTGTTGCCCGCGGCCACGGCTATGGCCCATGCGTGGTCCGCCGCGTCCGCCACGTAGTACCCTCCCAGTTGGTCCCGGAGAGTGTCGGTGAGGTACCCGAAGAAGCTGGGGTGGCTGGCGGGGGGGGGTGCGGCTGGGGCTGCGGGCTGTTCGCGGTGGCGGGGGTTGAGGTCCCCGCAGTGGGGGCAGTGGGTGAGGCGGTGCGCGGCTCCCAGGGAGACCCAGTGGTCTGGGTTGCAGGGCAGGGCTGTCTGTGGTAGCCGCTGGCGAACGCAGAGGGGACATGCGGTGGCTGGTGGTTGGTGGTACCTGTGGACGGACGGCGGCGTGGGGGGATGGGGGCTTGTGGCGCGCGCATGCTGGTGGGAGCGTGTGCGGTGCCTGTGGCGCCCGTGTGTGCTGTGCCAGTGCTGTGCTCGGTGGACGGTGTGTAGACGTGGTGGGGGTTCGGTTTGGTATGTCACGGGGTAGGTTCTCATGGTTGGTAGAACAGGAGTTTGAGGAGGTGGGCTTGGTCTGTTGGGGGCAGGGTTGCCGCATGCTGCAGGTATTTGTGGGTGCGGTATGTGAGCTGCTCCGCCGTCTTGGCAACGGCCGTCCGCTGCATGTGCGCCGCCGTGGCCTGGGGGTCCTCCGCGTGGGTGCGTAGTAAGGTGTAGACGGCAGTGGGGACGAGTCCCCTGCGGACTGCCTCGAGCACCTCCGTCTGCTTGAGGACAGTGGTGAGTTGCTGGGTCGCCGGGGACTGCGCCAGCCATCCGGCGTGCTGTGCGATGGTGTGGGTTGGGTTCCAGTCTGTGAGGGTGTCCAGTGCTCTGTACAGGGGGCACGCCTTGAAGTGGTCCCATGTTTCGTCCTCCGCGTGGCTGCAGATGCATTTGGTGTGTCCTGCGGGGACGTGGATCGAGCGGCGCGTATACCATCGGTGGTATCGGGTGAGGAGGGGAAGTTGTTCGAGGGCGAGTTGGAGTCGGGGCTTTTGTAGGTGTGCTGGGAGGACATCCGGGCGCAAGGCGGAGTAGTAGAGGGGGGTGTGGACGGTGTTTTCGAGGCGTTAGAGGAGTTCGGTGTTCGCTGGGTGGCCCAGTGTGGTGGCTAGTTGCTGGATGGGTGTGGGGTAGTGGTACTGCTTGTCTCGATCCGTGTACGGCGTGTCCTCGGGCATCCATTGGGGGGGCTGTGCGGCCAGGGGTATCGGGGGCGGGTGCTGCAGGTGGCTGTGGTGTGGGGTGTCCAGTCGCACGCGTTCGAGCCCTGGGGTGTGGTTGGTGTTCTGGTGTTTGGCCTGCGTGTCTGCGCGTCCATTGCCGTATGCGTAGCGGTGCGACTCCTGCTTGACGATGTGTAGGGCGTCCTGGGGGTGCATGCCCTTGAAGGCCATCCATAGTCCCAACGCTTGTGTGGTGAGGCCGGACTCGAGTGCTTTGTGGAGGGGCAGGTCCGCAAGGCGCCTGGTGAGGTGGATGTCGACCGTGGCGTCCACGACTACCCAGATGTTGCGGGGCCGGACCGTCGTGGGTGGCGGTGTGGCGGTGACGGCGTCTGCCATGGTGCGCAGTTCGCCGTGGGAGGACGCCCCAAAGATGGTGGTCCCGGTGTGGTGTTCCACGTGGAGGCCGTCCGCGTGCCGGGTGATGCGCACGGAGGCGCAACCGACCGTGGGGGTGCGTTGCTGGGTGCCGGATGCGTCAGTGAAGTAGATGATGTCGGTGTCGCTGGGTATGGGTAGGCGGGCGATTGCTGTGGGGTGATAGACGTAGATGGGGTTCCCCTGGGTGGTTCTGGCGGTGATTTGCGTGGGTTGCAGTAGTGGTGCTGCATAGACGCCTATTCCCTGGGTGATGATGGCCTGGGCTCGTGGGGTGAGGCGGAGGAGGCCCCTGTCTGGGCGTCCCTGGGTGATATACGCGTACATCAGGTGGAAGAGGTATCCCGTATTGGGGTGGAACTTCTGGCACATGATGGTCTGTCGCCGCTCCTTGTCGTCTTTGTCGCCGCGGAGGGTGGGGCATTTGTGCTGTAGGGGGCGCATGGGTGCCTCCTGAGGTCCTGCGCGGTGTGGGTCGCAGCGGTCGTACTCCATGGCTACGCTGTCCGGGTCTGCCCGCTCGTTGGTGAACGTCCATGTCGCCATGGGTGTTCGGGTCCAGGCTACGTGCGCCGGGTGGTCTGGGGGTACCGTGTGAAACCAGGGGGAGAGCCATGCCTGCTGGTCGGCGGTGGCGGCGGCGGTGGGGGTGTGGTAGTGGATGGAGATGAGGTGCAGCAGGGGCCACGGAGTGTCGAGGGCTGCCGGGCCGCAGTGCCAGCACGTGCGTGGTATGCCCTGGTCACTGTGTCTGACTGGTGGTACATCTGTCTCCGGTGCATTGTGTTTGGGGATGGACCAGGGGGCATGGTGTCGCTGGACGGTGCGGGTAACATGTTTGTTGCCGTTTGGTGCTAGTAGCAGGATGGTGGGTGGTGTCCAGCCTTCGGCTGACGGGGTGGGCTCCCCCTGCGTCGTGCCGCCGTCGTTGGGGGTCTCGTGCTCGCTCAGGCGGGGCGGGGGGTGCTGGCGCTGGAAGGCTGTGTACGCCGTGTTGATGTCCTTTGGGCCCCGGCATGTCGCGCCCTGGCTTCGTAGCACATGCGCGGAGGTACGCTTGGAAGACGTGGCGTGCTGGCCATTGTGGGTCCGAAAGGAACGGGGCGTGGTGGGCGTCGCATTGGGCCATGATCTGCATCTGTGTTGGGGTGATATACACTATGGTGATGGTGGCCCCTACGAGGCGCAGGGTGTCCACCTCGCCTGCCGGGCGTCGGTGGATGTCGGTGTGTGTGGCCACGAGTGGCCCCTGTTGATCGCAGTGGCCGTTTGTCAGGATGGCGTGTGTGTGGTGCGGTAGGAGGAGTTGTAGCTGGGCCCAGATGCCAGTGCCCACGGGGGTGGAGACGCCGTGTTGTGCCAGTATCCACCGGGGGCAGGTGTTGCGGGCCATTTGCGCTTCTTTTATGCGTATGGCCGCCGCCTCGCGAACTTCTGGTTGGTGGTTGTGTGTTACCCTGTTTAGGAGGTGTGCTGCGTGTTTGGCATAGGCCATGTCGACCAGGGCGCCCGTAGTGTCTTCGTAGTAGCGCCAGTGGGCCATCATGGCCTCCTATGGGAAAGACGTGGGCCAGCCTCCGTGTTGCGCCCATGCCTTCGTCACTTGCTGTCGAGCGTGGCGTAGTGCGTCTTGGGGGCGCGGGAGGTGCAGGGCTTGGTACCCGATGGCCGCGTTGAGCACTGCTTCCATGAAGTACGCCAGGCCCTGCGTAGACAGGAGGTCCCCCCTGGCAATTTGGGTTAGCCGGGCGAGGCGCTCTTCTAGCTTGCTTGGGAGTGTGATGTGGTGGTGCTGCGTGGCCTGTGTGACTCCCAGGTGGACTGTGGTGTCTTCCAAGTGTAGGGGTTCGCCTTTCCGGATGTGGGGGGTGGGGGTCTTGGCGTCGGCCAGCCCGACCGATTTGCGGGGGTGCACTAGGAGCTGGTGGGCGTCCAGGTAGGTTGTGGTGAGTTTGAGAATGGCGGACGCTTGTTCGGTGGTCGTTGGTAGCCCTGCGTTCTCAGGGTCGCGGTGGCGGGTGGCCGTAGTGAGGAGGTTGTCATCTGCGAAGTTGATGAGGGGGGACCGTAGCGGGTATGCCAGTGGCAGGGTGACGAGGAGGTAGAGGAAGGGGCCTTCGGCGCCTCCCTGGGGGACCCCGCTGTCTGTGCCGGTCCAGGGGGTGAGGCCCGCGGCCGTGATGACGGCGTAGAGTCGGGTCTGGATGTACCCGGTCATGAGGGATAGGAATGGGAGGCCCATGGCATCCCATACCTCCGTGAGGAGCCGGTGTGGGGCGTGGGGGAACGCGCCTTGGACATCGAGGGAGGCCATGATCATCTCGTAGGGGTTCATGTCCAGTGCGGTGTCCTGGAGGAAGATGGCCTCGTGGGGGGACCTGCCGGCCATGGCCCCCCACATGCTGGCGGGCACGTGGGCGAAGACCGCTGGCGCGATGCAGCCTAGGATGAGCGTCCACACCAGCTTGACCTCGGTGGTGGCGCAGACTATGGGCCGCCAGTTCCCCGGCTGCGCCCAGTCCCCCTTTTTGTAGAGGGGGTGGACCAGGTTGGCCCACTCAGGGGGGATGGGCGTGGCGCCCGTGACGATGTCCCACAGGCGGGCTGCCAGGCGGCGTTTGATGGGCAGGGTGAGACGTTGGTACGCTTCGGCCGGCAAACCGTCGACGCCGGGCACGACCCCCTTCTTCAGGCGGTCTAGGGCGCGTTGCAGTTCTGAGATGCTGAAGGGGTCGTGTTCGATGGCGCGCCGCTGTTCCCGGTTGAAGACCCTGGGCACATGCTCGCGGATGGTGTTTCTGGTGTGGGGGTCGAGCTCGGGGAGGGCGTCCCCGTGTTGTGCCTGGAAGCTGTCCAGGACTGCCTGGAGGACGGCGTCGGGGTCATTGGTGAGGCCTCCTTCGGGGGTGCGTACCGCGTGGATGGTACGGCGCCCCGTGTCCTCCAGGATGCGGCTGACGTACCGTAGGGACTTGTACGGCGTGTCGTTTCTGCCGTATCTTTCGCGTTCCTGAGCTGCTGCCGCTATGCGGTGGGCGTGCCATTCCTGGAGTTGGTGGCGGCGGGTGGTGAGGAGCGCACGGAGGTGGGCGTCCCGGTCTCGTGCCTCCGGTGTGCTGGGGCGTAGCAGGGTGGCGAGTTTCCCTTTCGTGGTCCAGATGTCATGGACGAGTTGCTGGAGGGTGAGGTCTGGTGGTGCTCACGTGTGGTTGGTGTCACGCTCCATGCCGCATGCTTGTGCCGCCCGGCGCATGGCGGTGGTGAGTGTCGGTGCACCCGGGCGGCGTAGGATGGCGTGTAGGGCCCTGTTATACCTGTACCAGACGCCGTGGTCGTCCTCGGCCGGGAACTGCAGTGTGGGTGGGAGGGTGTCGTCTGGCAGGGTGGCCGCGGGTGGGGGTAGGTTGGGGATGATGAGGTCGATGTAGAGGGGCCGGTGGCCCGTGCCTGTGGGCGGGAGGTCCCCGTAGGCTGCTTCGTGGACGCGCACCGTGGTTGGGTCCCCGTAGCACGTGTCGATGCGGGATGGGTGGGTGCCGGCTTGGTGGGGGTAAGGGGAGGGTGTGCGGGTGAGTCCTGTCGTGAGGTTGGTGAGGCCCAGTTGGTGCATGGCGTCCCGGACAGCTGTGTCGGTGGCTGTGGGTGGGCCGGTGCGGTCGTCGTCGGTGGGGGCGGCGTTTAGGTCGCCTATGATGATGGTGGGTGCCAGGAGGGAGAGTCGGCTGTACGCCAGGCTCAGGGTGTCCAGGAAGTCCTTGGTCTCCTCCCCTGAACGGGACGTGCGTGAGTAGCACGTTTAGCTGCCATCCGGGCCCCACGCACTCGTACGCCCCGAGGCGACCATCCACTCCGAGGTCGCGGTGGGCATGTACCGTGACCGACGTCTTGTGGTAGAGGGGTACCCCCCGTTCCCAGTGGGCGTGATATTTGTTCCCCTCTGGGTCCAGGATCGGTGCTGGTTCGCGTTGGTCCGCTTTGCGGAGGGCTTGCTCCAGGAACCCCAGGAGGTCTGCGCCTTGGGGGTGCGGCCCGGGCATGGCTTGCAGTGTGGCGGCCTTGGTGGGGTCGTAGGTGACCGCGGGCTCGTTGAGGATGTTGATGCGGGCGTGGGCTTCTGCAGGCGCCGGTTTCTGGGGAACGGTAGTTGGGGGGGCGGGCCGTGTCCGGCCCTGGCCCGGTCAGGCGTCGAGGAGGTCGATGATGCCCTGAGCTGCGGGTGCCCTGCAGTTCCGCTTCTGGGGCTGGGGTACGGCCCATGCATTGTGGACTCCGCCCGTGTACTCGGTGCCGGTGAGGTGCTCCGTGTCGGGGGTGCACAGCTGCATGGGGACCATCTCACGACCGGCTTGGTCTCGCCAGAGTTCGATGGTGCGCCCCAGCTTCTTGTCGTTGGGGGAGGCCGGGTCCCACTTGACGTGGATCTTGAACCCCTGGTGGTCCCTGGTGACGCGGTACCGGTGCTTGACCTCCCCTGCGGCCCATATCCACTTGGAGGGGCCCGCGGCCGTGGGGTACTCGAAGGGCAGCTGCACCCGGGTGTTGATGGCGTATTCGGGATACAGGGCAGCGGCTTCCTCTTTGGTCCAGCTCTTCGGCTTGGCCCTTGGCTTTGGCTCGGGTTTGGCCTGTGTGGGGGCCTTGCGCTTTCGCGCACCTTGGCAGCGCCGGGCAGCGGGTTGTCCCCGTTGGGGAGGTGCGCCCTGGGGCCGCTGTACGGGTGCGTGGCCCGGTGCAAACACGGGGTGTTCGCGGGCGGCTGGGACGTCGGGCTTGGACGTGGGGACTGGGTCCGTCAGCTGGAACACTTGCTTGGTCATGAGGCCAAGCACTTCCTCGGCCTCCTGCAGGGCGTCGGGTGGGTCCGTGGGCCAGGTGAGGAGCCGGTACCCGGTGCCTGCCCCGTGGCGGCGCATGTGGGCCGTGTAGCGGGTGGCGTGGCGTGTCCACGCTGGGGTGCGTTCCGGGGGGAGGGGGCCTTCTGGCGCCCCCTGCGCCCAGTAGAGGGCGTAGTGCAGCGCTTCCCAGGCTGCCTCTGGGGCGTGGGGGATGCGTGCGGTGAGTCGCAAGCGGTCTCCTCCGCGTGGTGGGGGCGGGACTTCGCCGTCGGGGGCGTGTGCCGTTGCCCGTCTCACCTTGCCGTGGTCGTCCCATTCCACCGTCCACCAGGTGTCCCGGTGTTTGAGGATGTGGACCTCCGTGGTGGTCGGGGGGGCGTCCATGGCGTCCCAGCTGACGAGCTGGATGGGGCGGACCGCAGGGTGGGTCTTCGGGGGTGCTCGCATGTTGAGGATTTGGTGGATGTCCTCGGCGGTGGGGCCCGTGTCGGGGGCGTCCTGCGCTGCTTGGGCTAGAGGTGGGGAGGGGCGGTCCTCCCAGAGGCGGGATGCGGACGCCGTGGCGTACATGGCTGCGATCAGGACGTGTTCTGTCAGCCCTTCCACCATGAGGTGGTTTTCCCCCTCCAGGTCTCGGGGGATGGCGGCTTCCGCCTTTAGGGTGAGGAGTGCGATGGCGCATTTGGGTCCAGGTGTGGCGTGTGTCGGCTCATCTGGCGGGCGTCCGTCGGATGGGGTGTGGGGGGGGCGCTTCTGGAAGGGGGATGGTCCCACCGCCAGGTGCTCGACAAGGTGTAGTGGTATGGCGTGGTGGCGGTCCGCTGCGGGCAGGAGGTAGGGGTGTGGGTCCCCGGGCACCGTGCCGAGGTATATGCCCCCCCTGTAGGTAGGGGTGGGCAGGGGTTGCTGCAGAGCGCCTGCGCATGGTAGCGCGCACCGAGGGTTGCAGTGGGTGCATGGGGCTGTTATGGGGTGCGGTACCGCGTACACGGTGAAGGGCCCTACCGCTCGCTGGATGTGGCGGGGGATGATGTTGCGGAGGTCCGCCACCCGTGCCGTGCGGCCTTCGCCATAGTATATCCAGAGCGTGTCCTCCAGTGCCATTTTGGGGCGTAGCTTGCGAGCCAGTAGGTTCAAGGTACTTTTGTGGGTGGCCTCGGTGATGGTGCCGGGTCCAGCGTTAATGCGTGGGAGCGGGTGGCTTTGGTGTTGTGCCGCGGCCCGTCTGCGGGCGGTGTGGAGGGCGGTGCTGTCGGCTGGAGGGGGCGCGTGATGGGTGGGCCTTTTGCGTGGAGTCGGGGCGACGTGTAGGGGGTGCTTCCATGCCGGGCGCGGGTGGTGTTGCGGTGGCTGGAGGCCAGGGTAGGTGGTGAAGGTGTATACGGTGATGGGGGAGCGCTCATGCGTGGCCTGGAGGTAGTAGTGGTCGCGACCCGTGTTGTGGGTGACGATGACGTTGGGCGTTGGTATGTCGTAATGGAGTGCGGTATTGGGGAGTTGTTTGGTGATGCGTGCCGTCGCGTCCCCTGTCTTTGGGGCGGTGTCGTGGGGCACGAGGATGTGGACTGCCCACGCATCGTGGGCGGGGAGGTCGAGGTCCGGTAGGGTGGGATGAATGGGGCGTCCCCGGAAGTGTGCGAAAGCTGGGTTGTGGTGTGCCGCCGTTTCCTTGATGATGGACGGTGCCCATTGGGGTGGCGCCCCAACTTGCTGGGCCATGGCGGCGACGGCGCGGGCGATCGCCGTGAGGTCTGGGCCGATGCCAGGCTGGTCTGCCGGTGGTTGCAGGCCCCCTTCTGGTGCGGGGTGGTGCCACCATAGGGTGTAGCCCTTTTGTGTGTTATCGTGGGGGGTGTGCACGAGGCCCTGGTGGTTGGAGATCGCGGTCTTGAGGGCTTCCGCTGCCTCGCGGTGGAGGGTGCGCGTGTAGGCCCAGACTCCGGTGGGGGGGGCCGCCCCAGTGTGGGATTCGGCCATGGTGGGGGCCGGCCCGAGGGTGTGACTGGTGAGGGAGGGTCTGTGCAGCCCTTCGTGCAGGGAGGCGCACACGTGTGCCCACCTGTCCGCCCATCCCTGTTGGGCGCTTCCTGTGTCTGCTCCTGTGGGCAGTCGCACGATGACCACGTGCCAGGGGTGTGACCCCGGTACTACGGTGGGGGGTGTGGTGTGCTCGTGAGCGTGTAGCCATACTGCGGTGTCTGCGTTCGCCGTCACGTAGTCCTCTCCTTCTGCTGTGTGGACATTTTCGACGGCGGCCTCTCCCTCCAGGGTGAGGAGGAGGTGTGTGCCGGGGGGCTGCGCGTGCGTCTCTGCGTCCCGGAGCCACAGGTACGTGAGCGCCACGGCGCCGGGGAGGATTTCCCCCCACGTGAAGGTGCCTTCGGGTGATGCCCACTGCAGGGGCAGTGTGCGGCGTCCCCGCGAGTCGTTGGTGGCATGGTAGTCGTGGGGGAGGTGACGTTTGGTGAGCCGGTGCGGCATGCGTTCGGTGGTGGCTTTGGGGGGGTCCCAATTACATTCCTCCGGTGGGGGTGCGTCTGCGTCGTCCTCCTGGGGCTGGGCCAGCGGCAGCGCCTGTGCATTGGGTCCGGCGTCGGGTAATCCGCTGTGCGTGAGGGTGTAGAAGCCCTCGGGGGTGAGTTGGAGGACGATGTCCCACTTCGCCGTTTGCTCTGGGGACCACTGGTGGGGCCCGTCCTGCAGTCAGTGGAGGGTGACCTGGTGGCTTCATCTCCAGCTGTGGTAGGCGAGGAGGCTGAGGACGGTGTCTTGCTCCGGGTCCTCCACGTTTTCCATGTATGCTGTCATGTCGGTGACGTCGACGCCGTACTCGTCCTCCCATTCTTGTGTGGGGGTGCCTGGAGGGGGGGGGGCGGTGGTGTACCCGTGGAGTCCCGGCCCCGTGACGTCGGGCAGGTCGCGCTCGAGTGACGCCCGGTACTCGGCGGGCCCGTTGCTGGCTTCGTGGGTGGGGTGGTGGCGCCGCAGGGCGTTGGACAGGTGCGTCCAGGGCGCCCTCTCGCGGGGGGGGGGCCGCGGGGGGGCATTTTGCGGGTTGGGGTCCGCGGGGCTGCTTGCTGTGGGCTCGAGCTCCGGCGGGGTGAGGTCCATATGATGCTCCGTGTCCTCCGTGTGTTGGAGTTCCAGTTCTAGCAGGCTGTCGATGTCCAGGGCCATGGGGTCATCTTGCGTGTTCACGTGCTGGGGTGCTGCTTCATGGCACGGTGGGCGTGTGATGCTGGTGTTCGGGGCACGTGCGGCGGCCGGTGCGGGGTCGTGCGCCGGGGGAGGCGCGCCGTTTGGCGTGGCTGTGGTGTGTGTGGTGTGTGGCTGCACGCTGGTGGCTGTCCTGGCCGGTGGTGTTGCCCCTGTGTGCGGTTCGGGTTGTGGCCGGTGGTGGGTGTTGAGCTGGCGCGAGGTGTGCGGGGTTTCCAGGGGTGGTGCCGGTGGGGTGGGGTGCGGAGTCGGCGGAGCGTGGCTTCGTTCCTGTGTTGGTGGGCTGTGGTGTCCCGTGCCCCCGGGTGGGGGGGGGGGGGCGGTGCGGTATGGTGGTGTTGTGCTGTGTGGTGGCCTTCCCGTTGGGGGGGGGGGCACCGTGTCCAGGTCTGGTGGGGTGGGCTGTCGCCTGTGGTTTGTCCTCTGGCGGTGTGGGGCAGCCCCGCGTGGTCTCTTGATCGTTCTCCTGGTGTGTTTCAGTACGTGGCCTGTGCGGGGTCGGTGTGGCGTAGGGCCTGGGGTCCCCTGGGGCGGGGTGTGCGGGACTGGAGTGTCGCAACCAGGGGGGTGTGGTCGTGTGGTGCTTGGGGGTGTCGGCCCGCCGTTGGGTGGGCCCGGTGGTGTGGGGTATTGCGTTTGCGGGGTCCGCGGGTCGGTGGGTCGCGGCTGCTTGGGCGTGTTGTGGCCCCGGTGCGGTGCCCGCGGGTGATGAGTGGCGGTGTGTGGTTGGGGTGTATCGTTTCCAAGGTGGGGGGGGGGCTATTTGCTCGGGTGTGGGGTGGGCCCGTGGGAGGATGCCGGCGGGTAGCGGGTGTCGGGGCCGCACTGTGGGTGGGTATTCCGCGGCGTCCCCTTGGTGCGTCCCGTGGTGGCCTCTGGTCGGCTGGCTGAAGGGGGTTTTTGGGGTGTACCGCATCCATGGGGGCACCATTGTGTGTTGGGGCGCCGCAGCGGTGGGTGCGCCGGGTTCTGGGGGTGGGGCTTGTGTCGGTGTCGACTGTGTGTTTGGCTCCTCATGGTGGTCTGTTGTGGTGGTGCCTGGGGGGTGGTCTTGGGCTTTGCGGTTCCTGGGAGGGTGCGGGACATGCGGGGTCGGGCTGGCTTGGGGGGGGGGGCGCGCGTGTGTGGGCTTGCGTCTTTGCCCTCTGTTCCCCCCGTGGCCCCTTCCTCTGCCTGTCCCTTACTCCTCTCTTTTCGCTGGCTTGTTTGGCTTTGGTTTTTTTTTTTCGGGGGGTGGCTGGGGTGCTGTGCGTGGGTGTGGGTGTGTGCCCGTGTCGGCTCCCGGTTCCCAGGGCGCCGGTCCGGGGGGGGCTGACGGCGGGTGGTTGGCGGCAGTGGTTGCGTGGCGCTTGCGTGGGTGGCTGCGGCTCCTGGTTAGTGTCCGGGTGGCGTGGCCGGGCGTGGGCGTGCGTGTGGGTGTGTTCGTGGCGTGGGCTGATGGGGTGGTGGGCAGTGTGGGCGTGGTTGGTTTGTGTGCGTGTCAGGTATGTGTGCGCCGAAGGCGCAGTGGGTTGGGCTGGGGCACCGTGGGCGATGCAATGGGTGGAGGTGATGCTGGTGACGCCTACGGGGGGGTGCTGTAGGCGTCGAAACGGGTCTGTGTTGTTGACGTGGGTGCTTCGGGTGACGCGCCGGGCGGCGACGGGGTTGGTGACGTTGTTGGTGTCATAGGTGACGGGGCGGGCGCTGGGGGGGCCTGCGGCTCCGGTGGCCGCTGTAAGTGGTGCAGTGGGTGGTGGCGCGACTGGTGGTGCCGGCGGTGAGGGTGCTGCCGGCGACGTCGATGGTGAGGGCGCTGTGGGTGATGTCATGGGTGGTGGCGATGTTGATGTGGGTGCTGCAGGTGGTGTGCCGGCTGGTGGCGCCGCTGGTACTGTCCCTACGTAGGGTGTTGCCGGGGGTGCTGTGGGCGGTAATGTCGTCGGTGGTGCCGATGGCGAGGGTGACGTAGGCGATGCACTGGGTGACGGTGAGGCCGGTGTGTGCCGTAGGTGACGCGTTGGGCACGGCTGGTGGGGGGCCGGGGGGGGGTTTGCCGTTGGTGTAACGGGCGATGGTGGCGTTGGTGCTGCAGGTGGTGGCTTGGGCGATGGTGCTGTTGATGATGCCGACGGGGTGGTTTGTCTGCCTTTCTGCCCGCGGAGTCGGTGCCGGCGTTGGGCGGTTGCCTGTGCGTGTGGTGGTCGGTGCGCCGGGCGCTTGGTGGGCGTGGCCGGGTGCGGGTGTGCGTGTTGGTGTGTACGTGGCGCGGGCTGCGGGGGGTCTGCGGGCGTCGGGTGCGCTGTTGCCGTGCGTGTGGTGGTTTGTGTTGTCTGGTGGAGCGTGGCCGGTGCGTGCGTTGCGTGGGTGTTGTGGGGTCTGGTCGGCGTGGGTGGTGTCAGTGTGGGTGTTTGGGGTTGGGTGCTGGTTGTGGGCGTGTCGTTCGCGCGGTGCAGTCGGGCGTGATGGTGGTGCCGCTGGCGGCGTCGATGGTGACGGTGCTGCAGGTGGTAAGGGTGGGACGGTGGTGTTGGCGGTTTCCGGTGTGGGTGGTGTGAAGTGTGGGGGTGTGGCAGGTGTGGTGCGGGGCGGATGGTGGTGTGCTTGGCGTCGGCGTCGCGAGTGCTGCCGGGGGGGAGGGTGTTGTTGGTGATGTTGTGGGCGGCCAGTGGCGGGTGGTGGTGGTGGTTGTGGCTGGACTGCTTGGTGGTTGTGGTGTCGGCGGGTGGCTCTGATGACGGGCCCTGGGTGTGTGGTGGCGGATGGGCGTGCTTGGTGGTGGTGATGGTGTGTCCTTGCGGGTGGTGTTGGGTGTGGTACCATTGGGCGTGTGGTTTGCGATAACTCAGCACTCACCCCTCCGGGTGGCGCGGGCCCGGTGGTCCGGTAGCCCGTCCGGCAGGTGGCGCCGGGTGCTCACGCGTCCCTCCGGACGGCGGCTGCTCCGTAGCCGGCAGGGGCTGGGTTCACTGCCGGGCGCACACACGTCCCTCCGGACGGCGGCTGTTTCGTAGCCGGCAGGGGCTGGGTTCACTGCCGGGCGCACACACGTCCGTCCGGACGGCGGCTGTTTCGTAGCCGGCAGGGGGTGGGTTCACCGCCGGGCGCACACACGTCCATCCGGACGGCGGCTGATTCGTAGCCGGCAGGGGATGGGTTCACTTCCGGGCGCACACACGTCCATCCGGACGGCGGCTGATTCGTAGCCGGCAGGGGCGGGGTTCACTGCCGGGCGCACAGACGTCCATCCAGACGGCGGCTGTCGCGCTGTGGGGACTGCGGGGCTTGGACTTGTTCTTGGCGGCTCGTTCGTCGTCGGGTGTGGGTGTTTGCCGTGGTGGTGTCGTGTTTTTGTGCCGTGGTGCGTGCTGGCGTGCGGTGCTGCGTGTGTGCCCTGCTTGGCCTGTGTGTGGCGCGCGCTCCTTGCCCGGGCGTGCTGCTGCGCAGGCGCGGGGACACACCCTCTCTCTGGCAGGCCCGTTTGGCTCCATGGCGGGCCCTGTTGGTGCCCGGCTGTGGCCCGGCGCGCGGCAGTGGGGTGTGTGCACGTTGGGGGGGGGGAGGTTCGGACCCTTCCTCTCGTTTTCCCCGCCTTGTCCCTCTGTCCCTCTTCGCCGGCCTGCCCTGCCTGCCCACCCTCTTCGTACCCGCTGGGTTGGCCTTGACCGGTCGGTTGGTCTTGGCGGTCTGACATGGTGTTTCTTTCCTGCAGGGCGGCGGGGGCTGGGTTCGTTTTGGGGGCGGGTTGCTCGTGTGGTGTGCCGCGCCGCTTGGCTCCTGTTCACCGGTGTGCACGCTCCGTGTGTGGTGTCGTGTGTACGGTGTCCTGGGCCCCCCGGCTCCTGTTCACCGGTGTGCACGCCCTGCGTGTGGTGTCGCGTGTACGGCGTCCTGGGCCTCCCGGCTCCTGTTCACCGGTGTGCACGCCCTTCCGTGTGGTGTCGCGTGTACGGCGTCCTGGGCCTCCCAGCTCCTGTTCACCGGTGTGCACGTTCTGTGTGTGGTGTTGTGTGTACGGTGTCCTGGGCCTCCCGGCTCCTGTTCACCGGTGTGCACGCTCTGTGCGTGGTGTTGCGTGTTCGGTGTCCTGGGCCTCCCGGCTCCTGTTCACCGGAGCGCACGCTCTGCGTGTGGCGTTGCGTGTACGACGTCCTGGGCCTCCCGGCTCCTGTTCACCGGTGTGCACGCTCTGCGTGTGGCGTTGCGTGTACGGCGTCCTGGGCCTCTTGGCTCCTGTTCACCGGTGTGCACGCCCTGTGTGTGGTGTTGCGTGTACGGTGTCCTGGGCTCCCCGGCTCCTGTTCACCGGTGCGCACGCCCTGCGTGTGGTGTCGTGTGTACAGTGTCCTGGGCCTCCCGGCTCCTGGTCACCGGTGTGCACGCCCTGCGTGTGGTGTCGCGTGTACGGCGTCCTGGGCCTCCCGGCTCCTGTTCACCGGTGTGCACGCCCTGTGCGTGGTGTCGCGTGTACGGCGTCCTGGGCCTCCCGGCTCCTGTTCACCGGTGTGCACGTTCTGTGTGTAGTGTTGCGTGTACGGTGTCCTGGGCCTCTCGGCTCCTGTTCACCGGTGTGCACGCTCTGTGCGTGGTGTTGTGTGTACGGTGTCCTGGGTCTCCCGGCTCCTGTTCACCGGTGCGTACGCTCTGCGTGTGGCGTTGCGTGTACGGCGTCCTGGGCCTCCCGGCTCCTGTTCACCGGTGTGCACGCTCTGTGTGTGGTGTTGCGTGTACGGCGTCCTGGGCCTCCCGGCTCCTGTTCGCCGGTGTGCACGCCCTGTGTGTGGTGTTGCGTGTACGGTGTCCTGGGCTCCCCGGCTCCTGTTCACCGGTGCGCACGCCCTGCGTGTGGTGTTGTGTGTACGGCGTCCTGGGCCTCCCGGCTCCTGTTCACCGGTTCGCACGCTCTGCGTGTGGTGTTGCGTGTACGGCGTCCTGGGCCTCCTGGCTCCTGTTCACCGGTGTGCACGCTCTGCGTGTGGTGTCGCGTGTACGGCGTCCTGGGCCTCCCGGCTCCTGTTCACCGGTGTGCACGCCCTGTGTGTGGTGTTGCGTGTACGGTGTCCTGGGCTCCCGGGCTCCTGTTCACCGGTGCGCACGCCCTGCGTGTGGTGTTGTGCGTACGGTGTCCTGGGCCTCCCGGCTCCTGTTCACCGGTGTGTACGCTCTGTGTGTGGTGTTGCGTGTACGGCGTCCTGGGCCTCCCGGCTCCTGTTCACCGGTGTGCACGCTCTGCGTGTGGTGTCGCGTGTACGGCGTCCTGGGCCTCCCGGCTCCTGTTCACCGGTGTGCACGCCCTGTGTGTGGTGTTGCGTGTACGGTGTCCTGGGCTCCCGGGCTCCTGTTCACCGGTGCGCACGCCCTGCGTGTGGTGTTGTGCGTACGGTGTCCTGGGCTCCCCGGCTCCTGTTCACCGGTGCGCACGCCCTGCGTGTGGTGTTGTGTGTACGGCGTCCTGGGCCTCCCGGCTCCTGTTCACCGGTTCGCACGCTCTGCGTGTGGTGTTGCGTGTACGGCGTCCTGGGCCTCCTGGCTCCTGTTCACCGGTGTGCACGCTCTGCGTGTGGTGTCGCGTGTACGGCGTCCTGGGCCTCCCGGCTCCTGTTCACCGGTGTGCACGCCCTGTGTGTGGTGTTGCGTGTACGGTGTCCTGGGCTCCCGGGCTCCTGTTCACCGGTGCGCACGCCCTGCGTGTGGTGTTGTGCGTACGGTGTCCTGGGCCTCCCGGCTCCTGTTCACCGGTGTGCACGCCCTGTGTGTGGTGTTGCGTGTACGGTGTCCTGGGCTCCCGGGCTCCTGTTCACCGGTGCGCACGCCCTGCGTGTGGTGTTGTGCGTACGGTGTCCTGGGCCTCCCGGCTCCTGTTCACCGGTGTGCACGCTCTGCGTGTACGGTGTCCTGGGCCCCCCGGCTCCTGTTCACCGGTGTGCACGCTCTGCGTGTGGTGTTGCGTGTACGGTGTCCTGGGCCTCCCGGCTCCTGTTCACCGGTGTGCACGCTCTGCGTGTGGTGCTGTGTGTACGGTGTCCTGGGCCTCCCGGCTCCTGTTCACCGGTGCGCACGCCCTGCGTGTGGTGTTGCGTGTACGGTGTCCTGGGCCTCCCGGCTCCTGTTCACCGGTGTGCACGCTCTGTGTGTGTGTGCGGTGTCCTGGGCCTCCTGGCTCCTGTTCACCGGTGTGCACGCTTTGTGTGTGGTGGTGCGTGTACGGCGTCCGGGGCCTCCCGGCTCCCGTTCACCAGTGTGCACGCTCTGTGTGTGGTGGTGCGTGTGCGGTGTCTTGGGCCTTTTGGCTCGTGTTCACCGGTGTGCACACTCTGTGTGTGGTGTTGTGTGTACGGTGTCCTGGGCCTCCCGGCTCCTGTTCACCGGTGTGCACGCCCTGTGCGTGGTGTCGTGTGTGCCGTTTGGCCCTTTTGCGCTCGTATGGTGCGTGTTGTGTTGTGCGTGTGGTGTCCTGGGACCTGGCACCAATCGAGTCGAGGTCCTGACGGATCATCGATCTCTGGAGTATTGGGCCACCGAACACATTGATACTGTCGCGAGCCCAGCTGGTCGAATTTCTCAGTTTGTTTGACCTCCATGTGTCGTATTTGCCTGGAAAACACAACACGGTAGCGGATGCTCTGAGCCGATGGGCTTACCCCGCTTCAGAGGGGCTGCAAAGTACCAACATCCATGGTACGGAGCAGGACCGCCACGTCGTAATCGAGTGGGATCAAGAGGAAAAAAAGCTCATTCGACGTGAATGCATGCAATGCTCTGTTAAACAGCATGCATTACCGTGTCATGACATCACGGCCTTTTCAGATCCGGCGCATGCTCATGAGATTATAACGAAATCACTGAAAGTCGTGGAGAAAGTCACCGATCCCTCCTCAGGGGGTGTGAAACGGTTCGAGTATACCCGACCAGTAAGTAGATTTCGGCTGATTCAGGGCATCAAGCGTCGAGATCCGGCCAAAACTCCACCCCTGCCGAAAGATTCCCTTATCATCCGTGACTGGACGTCCGATTATCTGCATGATTCCATGTTTAAAGAGGTCTTTGAGAATCTCAAATCCAAAGATGCTCACAAGGATGGAATTTTTTCTGAATATTCGTTGGATGGGGGGAAGCTGTGGATGGAGGGTAAATTGTGCGTACCAGACGCCCTGGCCCCCCGAGTGTTAAACTGGTGGCACAAATGGGAGTCCCCCGACGCACATGGCCGTAGATTATGGTCGATGATTAAACATAGGTTGTTCGGCTCAAGGCTATATACTCATTGTATAAAAGTAGCCGCCGGATGTGCCCAATGTGCTGTCGCGACGCCACCTAGCGCGAAGAAGCACGGCCATCTGAGGCCACATCCTATTCCGGAGCGCCTCTTTAACAGAGTCACCAGTGATTTTTTCTATCTTGGTGAACTCGACGACGAAGAGTGCCATTGGACCAACAAAAAGGTCAATGGAGTGCTCCTTATACAATGCCGTCATTCTGGCTACATTCAGGTGTTGCCTTGCAACATCGAGTCAATGACTGGCAAGGCTGCCGCCAAATGGTGCGCGCAGACCTGGATGGGAGGTTGGGACGTCCCATCCGAGGTGATTACGGACTCAGGTAAGGAGTACACCTCCGAATGGTGGAGAGAATTATGTACCCGCCTTGGAATCCATCACCTCAGATGTGAAATCCACTCACATCGAGCGCTGCCAGGCGAAAGAGCCGGCCGCTCACTTATAAATATGCTCCGTAAGGAACTCGCCAGTGAGAAGGACTTCCATTGGCTTGAGATTCTTTTCGCCATGCTTCGCCGTTACCACAACACGCCTTTGTATCATGGCCTTTCTCCAAATGAAATTGTCTTTGGACGAAAGAAGTGTTGGTGGAACATGCCGTTGAATAATCCTCGCCCTTGTAAAGATGCTTCGTTGTTTTTGGATGAAATCCAACGAGCAGAAAAAACTGTCTCGAAATTAATCCATAAGCATCAAGCTGACTGGCCTTGGGTCCAGAATCAAGGCCGAAAAAACCCCCACAATTTTCAAGTCGATGATCGAGTTTGGCTTCGAAAATCCGAAACCACCCTGGACGGAGATGACAAGCTTCTTCCCTTGTGGGAGGGGCCATTCGCTGTTACAGCGCGTCTAGGTGAGAACAGGTGGAGGATTCGTGTGGATGTCAGCAGGGAAATTGAAGTTTCGGGCGATCGCCTCAAGAGAGAGATCCCCTCCCCCAAGGATCGGGTTAAACCCCTTTTTTGGACTTCGAAATTTTTGTCTGATCGGGTCATCGAAGGGGGGAAGTACGAACTTAAGAGGATTTTAGAAGCAAGACGTGACGAAAGGGGCGAATGGGAATTTCTATGTGAGTGGAGGGGCTTTGATTCCAGTCACAACAACTGGGAACCAGCCCACTCTTTTGTCCATGGGTACACCAAGGGGTTCATCGACTTCCTCAAGAAGCACCCCGAAATTGGCGTACTCCTGACAGACTGTCTGTCGAAACCAGACAGACAGGTGGAGAGCGACGGAAAAAGACCTGTGGTGAATCGAGATCCAGCCTTTTACGGCCCTCAGCAGCCACATTCGAGGGCTGATCTGTCGATCCCCCCTCCTGCGGTCAGGCCAGCCCAGGAGTCAAATGAGGACCAAGCTTCGAGTTCGGCCGCTGATTTGCAGCGCCCAAGCCGTACGAGGGCCCCACCAGACAGGTTGGTGGTCACATGTATTCGTGCTTGGCCGAATTGAAGGAGACCCGTCGTGACTTGAGTCGCCGACGCCATAATCTGGGTAACAGTCGTCTAGTCCAGGGCGTCATGGCACTCGTCGCTAGGGCTCAAGGGTGTAGGTTCAAAACCCTTGCATGTCCAACTCCTACAAAAGCTCCAGCCTCGCCCCGTCGACCACTTATTCGAACGTGAGTGTTCTGACGACTTGAAAAAACCACATCATGTCGTATAAACCACATTCTGCTAAATCCACTGTTCATTCTTCCTGATTTCGAAATGATGTGGAAAACTGCGAATGTTTGATAATTTGACGTCAATCAATTTTTTTTTGGTCTCCGTTCGGCAGACAAGGCGTAGATACGCTGCCGAAAGCCACGGAGTGTGCTGCCGTGTCTAGAAAAAACCAAACTCAGGCTTAATTCAGGCAGATGCGGGGTAATCTTGTCTCTGTTGGTCTGTGCATCTTTGGAATTTGGCTACTGGTGCAGATGGAAGCAAATGTACATAGTAAAAACGCTGGCCAGCGACATTCACCCCTACAGGCACCCCCTGTAGTACTGGCGGCACTAGATGCGACGCCAGGAACTCAGATCTTACCTTCATTTGCCGTGATGCTGAAGCCAAAGTCCAGATTCAGATCCAGATTCCTTGAATTTACCTTGCATTCCTCAGGTTTGTCCATCATTCTGCACTGTTGCAGCAAAACCCAGACGTCAATTGTTCAGACAACCTTCATCTAGGAGCTCTAGGGACTTCTAATAGCAACCTCTGAAGTCCGTAAGCTTCGATGTATTTTTGGCACACGCCAATGTGAGCTCAATCCGACCTGAAACTGTCGAAAATGGTGAATCCAAGTGTCTTGTGGGACTCAATCGAAAGATGGGCCTTGCCCAAGTCAATTGACACCGCCGCCACTGTAAATAAAGGACTATTCGGTGTCTCTCAGTTATATACTGTCAGTAAAGCGCCTTCAGCGAACCTTCGGCGCGTTACATGCCAAGGATCCAGGGCCAGCATGTCCCATCATGATGCATCATCACATGATCCACATTTTCATGGAATCTGTTGGATGCTCGCGAACCAACGTGCCGGAAAGCACAATTCAGCTGAATAAACGACAATATATATTAACTCTAGTCTAAACGAAAGTGTTAGTAGTTTCAGTTCTAGCCATTCCGCTTCATTTCACCTTTATCTTAGGGAATTTCCTCATTTTAGGACAATTTAGGTTGATTTCCTTGTCATCTCCTCTCATTCCTCGAAGATCTGTTTACGGCTTTGCCTAACTAAGTGAACAGAAAAACATCCCTACCTTCTGTGGTTCACTTAGGGATTGTAGACTACATTTGTATTTGTTTTCCCTCTCTGTGATTGTTTCATTTCCTTCATCTCTGCTCAAATTGATTCTCAATCTTGCTGAATCTTGTGATCATCCACCAGATGCACCAAATCTGAAGCACATGCTGCAGTTTTCAGAACGAGAAAAGCGGGAGTAACACGATGTAGAGTATGTGGGGGACACCGTAGCGTGCCCGCGACAGCTAAACTGTGCCAGAGTGCCGAGATGTCACTCCATTTCTTGATTCTCCCACTCAATCCACCAATAATCTACCTCATTCTCAACCAGGGCATGGTTTGGTATCGATTCTCGATACGTTTACATGCTGTTTAGCCCTTAACCCAATGTTTTACTGCACGGAGGACTGTTCGTCACTCCTCATTCTGTCTCATTTCAGGTTCATCCATCCTGATTCAGTGCCAATTCAGCCCAAATCAGGTCAGATCAAGCAGATTTCGCCCCATCGAGGCTACATTTCTTTTTTTTTCTGGGACTTACCCGCACTACGTTCTTCGTTGACGTAGCGACACACCCCAGTGTGTTTTTGGAGGGGGAGTGTAAGTGCGGCTAACCCCCATCTGCTCAGATTTTAGCAGATCTGCCCCAGATTGGCTACATTTTGGTCATTTTCTCTGCTTCGGCAGAATCGCCGCCCCGCAGCTCAGTCTCAGGATCAGACCTATATATTTCTGATGTGCCGGTCTTGATATCGCGGTCCATTCATCGTAAATCCGTCGCGTTCCGATCATTTACCCGGAATCGCCAATTGCCGCTGATGCGCGCCCGAAGCCAAATCAGACAAATATTTTTTCACAATCGGATTTTTATAAATCTTTTCAGACAGATATGGACACTCAGACGTACTTAGGATAATCCGCATCACCTTTCTTCATAGACTGGGATTTTTTGCCGGATAACAATCAGCATGGATCTTGCCTCCGTTGTCGCCGCTCTTGCCTCTGTTGGTGTCCGTGTATCCGGTTCTGCCCAGAACAGCAGCGTTCAGGTCGACTCCTCGCGTGCCTGCCCCCCCGGTCTTGCCGGCCCTGAGCCCTCCGGCACCATCAACGACCTAGGGCAGCACTTTCAGATCCATGTCTCGGACTTGGCAGCACTCACCCGGGCGATTGCAGCCAGGGGTGCCTGATCAGCGCCCTGAGCTCTCCTCTGATGCATTTTGAGCGCTTGTGTGGTCGACGGATCGTCCCTCACTCGCTTGCTCTCTTCCATCTTTCGGTGACCTGCCATCAGAGTGGCCATATACCCCCCCCTGCTGAATCCAGAGGCGGACACCTAGGATTTTATGGGGTCCAAAAATCCCAAAACCAGCTACATTCAGAAATACTACTTTTTTTGTCAAATTATACCATAAAGAGCATATTTTCCCGAGTTAGCCCCCCCCCCCCCCAACCCTCCAAATTGGAAATTTTCCAGACCCTACATTGACAATGCAGGCTTGATTCCATCTAAAATTGGCCGTATCCGAGAAATATGACATTCACCACCTAGTTGCGAATAGCAGCTTTTGTATAGCTCAAACCATACATGTTTGTTTTTGGCAAGAAATACGGTTTTTTGGTGATGGCGGCTCCAAACACTCGATGAGTTACTCCAAAACCCTGCAAAACACGTTTTTCTGAGTCCAGCACACTCAAAATAGGGTATGGGGCCCTACAACTGACCACTCATGCCCCAAAAATGCTGTTTTAGGCCATAAAATTGGCTTTTTTGGGCAAAAAAAGCGGTTTTTTGGTGATTGTGGCTCCGGAACCCTTGGTCATTTGCTCCAAAACACTGAAAAACGCGCTTTTTTCAGTCCAGCACCCTCAAAATAGGGTATGGGGCCCTACCTGTGACCACTCAGGCCCCAAAAACACTGTTTTAAGCCAAAAAATGGCTTTTTTTGGCCATTTTTGGCCAAAAATGCGTTTTTTTGGTGATGGCGGCCCTGAAACCCTTGATTGTCTGCTCCAAAACCTTGCAAAAAACTTTCTTTCGAAACCATCACCCTGAAAATAGGATATGGGGCCCTACAACTGACCACTCCGTCCCCAAAAACGCTGTTTTAGGCTACAAAATGGCATTTTTTGGCCATTTTTGGGCAAAAAATGCGGTTTTTTTTGGTGATGGCGGCCCCGAAACACTCAATAACTTGCTCCAAAAAAACTTGCATTACACGTTTTTCTGAGTCCAGCACACTCAAAATAGGGTATGGGGCCCTACAACTGACCACTCATGCCCCAAAAGTGCTGTTTTAGGCCAAAAAATTGGCATTTTTTGGGCAAAAAAGCGGTTTTTTGGTAATTGTGGCCCCGGAACCCTTGATCATTTGCCCCAAAACACTGCAAAACGCGCTTTTTTGAGTCCGGCATCCATCAAAATAGGGTATGGGGCCCTACCTGTGACCACTCAGGCCCCAAAAACACTGTTTCAGGCCAAAAAAAGGCTTGTTTTGGCCATTTTTTGCCAAAAAATGCGTTTTTTTGGTGATGGCGGCCCTGAAACCCTTGATTATCTGCTCCAAAACCTTGCAAAACCCTTTTGTTTTGAGCCCAGCACCCTGAAAATAGGGTATGGGGCCCTACAACTGACCACTCAGGCCCCAAAAACGCTGTTTTAGGCTACAAAATGGCATTTTTTGGCCATTTTTGGGCAGAAAATGCGGTTTTTTTTTGTGATGGCGGCTCCGAAACACTCAATAACTTGCTTCAAAACCTTGCAAAACACGTTTTTGTGACTCCAGCACCCTCAAAATAGGGTGGGTGGCCCTACAACTGCCCACTCAGGCCCCAAAAACACTGTTTTGGGCAAAAAAATGGCATTTTTTGGCCATTTTGGGGCAAAAAATGCGGTTTTTTTGGTGATGGCGGCTCCAAAACAATCGATAACTTGCTCCAAAACCTTCCAAAACACTTTTATTTTGAGTCCAGCACCCTCAAAATAGGGTGGGGGTCCCTACAACTGACCACTCACGCCCCAAAAACACTGTTTTGGGCCAAAAAATGTCTTTTTTTGGCCATTTTTGGGCAAAAAATGCGGTTGTTTGGTGATGGCGGCTCCAAAACACTCGATGACCTGCTCCAAAAACTTGTAAAACACGTTTGTTTGAGTCCAGCACCCTCAAAATAGGGTGGGGAGCGCTACAACTGACCACTCAGGCCCCAGAAACACTGTTTTAGGCCAAAAAATGTTTTTTTTGGGGCCATTTTTGGGGCAAAAAAAGCGGTTTTTTTGGTGATGGCGGCTCCGAAGAACTCGATAACCTGCTCCAAAACATTGCAAAACACGTTTCTTTGAGGCCAGCACCCTGAAAATAGGGTGGGAGGCCCTACAACTGCCCACTCAGGCCCCAAAAACACTGTTTGAAGCCAAAAGATGGCTTTTTTTGGCCATTTTTGGGCAAAAAATGGGGTTTTTTTTGTGAAGGCGGCTCCGAAACACTCGACAACTTGCATCAAAACCTGGCAAAAAACATTCCTTTGAGTCCAGCTCCCTCAAAATAGGGTGGGAGGCCCTACATCCGACCACTCAGGCCCCACAAACACTGTTTTAGGCCAAAAACTGGCATTTTTTGGCCATTTTTTGGGCTAAAAATGCAGTTTTTTTCGTGCTGGCGGCTCGGAAACACTTCATAACTTGCTCCAATACCCTGCGAAACATGTTCTTTGAAGCGAGAACACAAATCCAACCTGTACCATTTTTCATGTGTTCACTGGGGCTGCATCTTGTCCTTCCAGGTCTGCACTGAAAATAAACTGACGTCAGGCAACAGGCAACAGACAACAGACAACAGACAATGGACGACGACGTTCAACAAACTGCAGGCAACAGAAAACCGACAACAGACAACAAACAAAAAACAATAGATGACGATGTTCAACTGACGGCCGGCAACAGAGCGATAGACAACGGACAACAGACAACAACAGACAACAGATAGCAGACAACAGTTGACGACTTTTAATTGACGTCACGCAACAGACAACAGTCAACAGACAACAGGGCCCTGGACAACACTGGCTGGCCAACTTGCTGCCATGCAGCGGTCAGTCAGTGATGCGGTTACCATACATAATGAGGCAAAGTGAAGTGAAATGGACGATATCAAGGAGGAGGCACAAGACACAGCCTCATGCGGGAGGCATGGCAGATATGCAGGATTTTGATGTTCTCTGAACCAGATTTTTCGGCCACTAGATGGTGCAGTTCAACATTCTCCCCGCACAGGTGTTCTGTTATTTCCTGAGACACACTGCTTGTGCGTCGGTCAACGCACTAAATCTGTTAAGCCCTACTTCGAGAGGGGGCAGCTGTGAAGTAGGAACAGGCACAATCTGAGGAAGGGCCCTGAGTAAATACGCATGTGGCATCTGCAGACCTTTGTCGTATTGAAATATTCAGCAAAGCAATCTTACCGATAGACAAAAATCAATGCCAAGTAATATCGAATTCCTACTGTACGAAATCAGGACTGATTTCATAAATGTGTCAAAAGCAATTGCCGATTGCCCATTCCCATTCCTCCCCATTCCATTGGGCGCCCCACTGTGCACCACTTCGGATTCCTTGCGAGCTGCTTCCAATTCCTTGCGAGCTGCCTCGGCAGCTGATGCAGCCGCTTCCTTATCAGCGGCATCCTTGTTCGCCTTCTCCAAATCCGAGGCGCGGGCCTTCGCCTTGCGCAACTCATCGCTGCGTGCCTTGCGCTCCTTCTCCAACCCAATCTGCACCCGCCGCAGCTCTTTGGCTGTCTGCTCGGCCTTCCTCTGTGTGGTGCGGGCTGTCGTCACGTCTGTCTTGGCACGCCTGCGCTCGGCCTTCACGGCAGCGTCTGTGGGGCGTCGGATCTTGCTCTACACGAAGGCCTCATCGAGCTTTGCCGGGGGCTCTGGCCTGGCCCGTAGTGCCCGCGGCTCCACCGGCACTTGAGGGGCACGACATGGTGGCTGAAGCTCGGCATCTACCACCTGGAAAATATAGGGGAGAGAGAAGGATGCAGAAGGATGCAGAAGGAGGTTGTGCAGGGGCTGGGCAATAACAACTGCAGCATTTCACACTGACCAATGAGTTCATGTACCGACCCAATCAGAATTCCTACAGTTTTTCCCATGGGTTGAATGCACTAGGGTTCATACAATTTTTGGCAAAGCACTCATCACAAATACAGGAGCGTGGAACTAAATATTTTCTGCACACAAGTGTATGCATGCATGCAATGGACAATCACAAACTTCTTGTCACGGAGCCATTTGGGGGCATATGTGTACACAATGCACAGCAACACCAAACCGTCTCGGATTCTCTACCGTCTCTGCGTCAACAGAGGCTCTGGTTACCACGACTCAAGAGCAAAGCAAACGAGGCACAATGCAAAAGAGCCAAGTGGCCTGAGCGAAAGCTTTCAAAAAAAATAGACACTCAGAAAATGAGCAAGGGGTCAGCAATGTCAACAGCACACAATTTGTGTGACAGTACCTCCCGTGGTGCATCAGATGCTGTTGGCAATGCAATTGCTGGGCCTTAGAATTGCAACAATGCGCTACAAAGGACTGTGATGCCTCCTCTTTTCTCCGCCCAATACGGTCCAAGAGACCCTTCCCAGGATGCCTTTAGTCTGCTCAAGTACATGCCTTGGAAAGGGAACTTGTGCAAACCGAAGGTAGCCTGGGCCGTCACCTCACGAACAAGGTCGTCAAGCAACCTTGCCGCAGCAGTTACAATCGAAGTCCCAACAATTCCCAATGGAACTTGCCTTGGCTCCACTCAAACATGGCTTGTAGATAGTGGTGTTGGGAGGCATCTTCAGTGGTACTGCGCGTGGCTCCCTCAAACCTGCTGCAATCTCACGCTTCAACTGCATCCACAGTTCCTTTGCGGTGCTGCTCTTCGTATGCCAAAGCCTGAAGCATTGTAGTACAGCACGCATTGACCCTTGATCCCAATCCTTGGTGTCGTTGATTGCTTCAACACCTTTTTCGTTGACCTCGCAAGCCGCCAGAATGTCTTGAGACGCAAATCCGAAGGCACCCCCAAGCATCAAATCAAGAAAAAAGATGTAAACCCCAGATTGTCACACGACTAAGAGCACCACTCAATCCGCCGTCGGAGAAAGTAGTGGAGAATCAGTTGTCCATGGTACAGCAAAAGTGACATGGGCAAAGTTTATTGATATTTGCAAGGAGAAGAGCATTGGTGCGTACCGCGGTAGAGTCACCAAGCTGAAAGAGGAATTGGTGAACAACGTAGATGGGGTACATTTGTCGACAAGAAAGGTGCAGCTTGATTCCACCCAATTACCACCCACATTCCGACCAATTAGCAAACCGAGACAGATTGCATCTACCTGGTGATTACCCACGTTACCTGGTGCGTTTATTGACAGGGCGAAGGTTGATGCGTATGAGCTGCTCGGTTGTGTGAGCATTTGCCTAACTTTGCCCTTTACACGCCAACCCCATCGCTTAGATTCGATACTGCGGGTTGGGCAGTACATTGGGAAGGAGAATCCCAATCATTTGCACCTACACATAGACCGTTGGGACTCGTACAAGTCTTAAAGGCAGCAAGGGATGGCGAACTGGATGGACATCGTTACCGCATTGTACATTACCCCGATTGGGGTTGTTTCTGAGAGCTACTTACATTCCCACCCCTCCAGCGGACTACTTCCAGATCTTTGAGTCGGACCTTGATGTGGGGTACGATGTGTCACATTGTACAAAGGAGGTTGTGGTCAATATAGGCTTACATGGCATAGATCTTTGGTTACAAGACCAAGATGCCAAGCACCCGGGCTAGTGCCCGCGGGAATGATACAAGAATTCAGAGGGATATGCAAGAAGCACACCAAAGAGTCGCCGTATGTGCCACCACTAGAGCCCGGGCCGGGCAGCCATCCAAATCGATGGAAGCCGCGATGTTTTGTCATTCGGGATTTGTTGAGAAACCCCGTGTTTTCGCAAGAGGTCTATGAACTACTGCCAAAACAGGGTGATGGGCTGGAGGTTACCTCCGTCACTCCGCAAAGTAGATCCGTTCAGCAGGAGCCACTACAAGTTCTACGTACGTGAACTGAGGAGACTTGCCCTACAGTTAATGGCCAACTGCACACTGCCCCCTTGCAGTGTGGCAGTGGACCAAATGGGGCCACGGCACCAAAACGTGTCAAGGCACGAGACCGTGATTACCGGCAATGGGACGAGTTACTCTCGGTATTGCATCTTCCGGAAGAGCGGTTGACGGTGCAATGCCATTATTTCTTGGCTCATTATCAAGCACGCTTGTTGAAGCACGGCAATCTACAGGTTGTTAGCATAATTGTAGACCCCGTCCTCCCGTTGCGGCAATACGCAACCTATTATACATTATACCTCTTATACTTTCTCTACGCTCCCTAGGTGCTGTCAAGCGAAGGTGGTGAACACACTCACCAGGACGTCAAGGGCGTGGTTAGCATGCGGCGGAGTAAACCCCGTTGGAAATGTCCTATCGCATTGCAAGTGCTTCTCGAGGTTTAAGCCTTGAAGCTAGCATTTTGGGCGGAGGCACGGTTGCTGCCCATGAACTGCTAACTCTACCTAGGTACGTATGCACATGCCACAATATCTTGATCTTTGAACTCATTTGTGCTTGCTTCTGTTTGGTGCAGTGTGTCAATGCATGGGAAGGGTAACATATTTCAGTGGTTCCTTTGCACGCCGACGGCATGTCTCCTTAGTGAAGATAATACAATCATGCCTATTGCAAAACTCAGAACTCATTTGTGGCTTGCTTCTGTTTGGTGCAGTGTGTCAATGCATGGGAAGGGTAACAATTTTCAGTGGTTCCTTTGCATACCGACGGCATGTCTTCTTAGTGAAGATGATACCATCATGCCTATTGCAGACGCGTGCTTCCTATCAGAGGTAGCACAGTGTCAGAAATACACACCCAGAGACCTCGTAGATCATGTGGACCCGAAACACACAGCAGCCCAGCAAGTTGTTACTATTGGGGCGTTTTGTTACCCCTTGGTGGGTCATTTAAGGGAGAAGGACACACCTTACAACCCACATAAACGCAGCTTGTATGTGCTCACGTACAAGGGGGATTCCTTTTTGTTTTTTCTGACAGGCAGTGCCAAGGGAGTGTGGCTCTGACCATTACAGCATTTGCAAATCTAATGATGGCGTGTGTGCAAATACAGTTGTTTTGATCCTTTCTTTGCACCCTCCGGTTCATATTCTTGAGTAAAGAGCATGCACGGGCACAAATTGTTCATTGTCTAGCCTCACCTAGCACTAGTGACCAACTTGAACAACTTGAAATCACACACACGGGCAGCGATAGCACTGTAATCAACATTTATGTGTTCAAAAGTGCAAATGTAGCTGTTTTGGGCCTTTTTTGGCACCCCCCGGGCCCTAACCCTGAGTAAAGAGCATGCAGGGTCACAAATTGTTGCTTGCCAAGCCTCACCTAGCACTCGGGACACATTTCATCAACTTGGAATCACACGAAAGCGCGACCGTATCACTTTAATCAACATTTGTGTGTTCAAAAGTGCAAATATAGCTGTTTTGGGCGTTTTTTGGCACCATCCGGACCGCAACCTTGAGTAAAGGGCATGCACGGGCACAAATCATTGCTTGCCAAGCCTCACCTAGCACTAGGGACACATTTCATCAATTTGAAATCACACGAAAGCGCAACAGTATCACTTCAATCAACATTATTGTGTTCAAAAGTGCAAATATAGCTGTTTGGGGCCTTTTTTGGCACCCTCCGGGCCATAACCTTGAGTAAAGGGCATGCACGGTCACAAATTGTTGCTTGCGGAGCCTCACGTAGCACAGCCGACAAACGTGATCAATTTGAAATCACACGAAAGTGCACACGGCTGTATCACTTTAATCAACATTTATGTGTTCAAAAGTGCAAATATAGCTGTTTTGGGAGTTTTTTGGCCCCCTCCGGATTATTATCTTGGGTAAAGGGCATGCACGGGCACAAATCATTGCTTGCCAAGCCTCACGTAGCACAGCCGACAAAAGTGATCAATTTGAAATCACATGAAAGCACAGCCGTATCACTTTAATCAACATTTATGTGTTCAAAAGTGCAAATATAGCTGTTTTGGGCGTTTTTTGGCACCCTCCGGATTATTATCTTGGGTAAAGGGCAGGCACGGGCACAAATCATTGCTTGCCTAGCCTCACAGGGCACTAGGGACAAACTTGATCCATTTGAAATCTCGTGACACCACATTGACATCATCGAAATGACCGTTTTTGGCCCGAAAGTGGCAAAAATGGGCAAAAATGGTCGTATTTTGGGTTTATCTGGACATCCGGTAATGCAATCCACGTGATTCCAATACAGCAACTAGATAACGTCGTACTCTACCGATTGCGCTATCTAAATCAGGGCAGATGCGCACAGATTTGGCACAAATCACCAAAATCTCGGCAAAATTGGGTTGCGGCGGGCCGTAAGTCGCGATTGCGGCAGTTTTTGGACAGTTCAGTTACGGGATTCCGGTACCTCATAAAATCCTAGGTTATGGCCCCTCTTTTCAACCTCTATTCATCACTCCCCCCCTGCTGAATCCTTGAGAAACCAGGTAGGGCGACTGACCTATTCTCTGAGCTCTTGGGGCCTTGAAGCCCATACGACGTTGCGCAACGGATGCCGCTGTCATCGGCATTGCGATTTTCGGTGTGTGGTCTGGTCCCATGGCACTCCCGGGATCCAGACCAGTCTACGTGTGTCAGCTGACTATATATGGCCTAAACTCAGGCGTTTTCTTGTCCACCCTCCTGCATATGCCTTATCCTGACCGGGACGTGGTTTGGCGCTCTGTCCAGAGTGTGTTTACACGCCTATTACCCCGCTTATTGCTTGTCTTTCTGTTCCCCAGGATATGTGCATCTGTATGTCAGCCCATCACTGAAGTGTGGACTGTTTTTCCCCCCCGACGGGATGCGAATTGACTACGAAGGCGCCCTGAGTCGCCGTTTACATGTTCTTACATAGGGTCCCGCTTGGACCAGTACCTAAGTAAAAATTCTTCTGTTTGAGTGCCTGTGATACCGTGTGCCCTATTGAAGCCGGTTCGGACCCCAGTGGCCATCTTGGTGTCACTTGGGGTGTGTATCTATGTGCCCGCAAGCCGCCATTGGCTGATATCATACTCTCCCATCCACCTGACCTAACCTGATGTGATAGTGTGATAGGTTTGGCCATTCCGGATATGAGCGGCCATATTCAGTACCGAGGCGCCGCTAGCAGAGATTTATATATCAGAATATCAGGAATCAACAGGGTTTTTTTATCATAATGTTTCCGTAATTTTTCCGCCTTCTGTTCTGATTGTCAATGTATCGGCGACTGTCAGTTGGCTCGCGATTTTGCGGTAACCGATTGGTTAACTGTTGTTTCCAGATATTTTGGCAGAAACTCCGATGAAAGGTCAGATTTCATCAGTAAAGGGTTCGTTGCTTCCGCAATTTTCTAAATGTGCACTCGAAATTTTATTCTGAAACTTTCGCGATGTCGAAATCGGATTTTCGACTTCGACATCGCCACACTTGATTTGGTCTTCTTCGAGTGGTCATACTCTTTTCCCTATGCCCAAATCAGGTTTCCCTTATACTTGCCACCCATTTGACGTGGAGATATAAGGGAAACAAAAGTGAATCGTGGGACCACTTTGAAGGGCCATATCTACGAGCGAGTGTGAAGGAAGAGAGGAAGGAAGGTTGCGTTGCAAGCGCCTCGGTCTCAACTCTATTTAGGAAGCATCGAACGCCTTTGGTGTGTACACATGCCCGGTGTAGCAAGGGATAATGGTCAAGAGGGTCTAAAGTGATATATAACTCTTGGACCGTGCAACTTAATATTTGAATGCGACCTTCGAGTGTACCGCATGAGTGTTGGGGTTGCATAGATACTTTCATTGGGTTCTTCCGCATTTTTAACGAGAAGTTATGTCCATGGAGGGGCATGGCATATCATGGTGGGAGCCACTTTTGAGGGTATGTGTTATATGCATGGTTTATGTCTTGATATGCTCACGCCCAGGTTATATATCTTCGTGTGGCCGAAGAGATGGGGAACCGCACGTGACAAGGGCTTTGCCCATGTTCCAATTGTGGGATTCAAAGCGCTAGACTGAGTCTACCGCATATGTATTGCTCATGGTATGTTTGGCAAAGAGATCCATGAGTGCACTCCCATTTTCATGGGGCATGTAGATATGGGTGGCGAAGGTATCTCCATGCGCCTGATTGGGGATCCAAGTGGGGGAATTGTTCGTAAATGGTTCCAATCATTTGGGTATTGAACCATGAGCGGATATCATGGGTGAGCATAGAGATATACTATCATGACAACTTTGTATTTGGGACATATTTTCATGTTTTTGACCTCATTTTATACTCATTTTTTTGTTTTATGTGCTCAACTGGTCAGCTAACAGTAAAGTGCCTAGAGATCTGTGAACTATGCCATGTTGCTTATATGTTGGCATATGCTTCGGTGTTGTACCTCACCATATGCCGGATCACATGGTCACTTTGGCTTGGCACACGAGGCCTCACAAAATTAGGTCTGAAATTCATGAGTTCACTTGTGAAGCATGTCATGAACATAATCGGAGGGATTTCGGAGCCAATGATGAAATTTTCTTGGGCATGGAGCTTTGATCTATATCACCCTTGTACATTACTTTCCGGTTTGACATATGCATGGAGCATTTGGATATTTGCCGTATGCATTTTTGAGTATATAATTGAATATTGGGCACTATGGTGTGTTTTGCCTGATTTTGTTAGGTTGTGAGGTCATTTTCATGGGGCAGTTCTCTAAGCCCATTCGACCCCAAGTCCAACCAAGGTTATGTCAGGGTAGGGCATGGTCCTGAGTACCACTCTATGCCATGACACGCCACCTCCCTCATTGGGCTAGGATTTATAGGCTTGGGAGTGAACACATTTTTGGGGTTTGTGTAGTGACTTTTGACACATGGCATTTAGCCATTCTATTTGACTGGGTTCAGGGCATCATGTTGGCGAGTCAAGGGAAGGTCTTGAGTCCAGGTAATGAGGGATCTATGGCTGTCATTGTGTAAGTTTCCATCTTTCCCGAACTTTGCTTTATTTGTGTTCATATGCCAATTTCAGGGCTTTCTTCCTTGGTGCAATTCTTGTACATGCCCGCCACCGTGGGACGACCGGTGTGCTGAACGGAAGCCCGCAGTGTGGATTGGATTATTGCTGGATTTGTGGTATCTGGTTGCTGTTCAGGGTTGAAGGAGGATTGTATTTTATTTTCTATATTTTTGGATTTGGAACCCTGGATTTTGAAAAATGCAATCGTTGATCAGGAGCAAATCGGCAAGGGTTACAGGCGGAAGGGGCACAGCAGGGACCGGTCCTGGTAGGGACCTTCTTTATGGTAGCAGAGGCGTACCTGCTGCTCCTACCTACCGCCGACCCGGGGACTTGGGCCCCTATGAGCCCTACCCAAGTACGCCCCGGGTGCGTATTGTGGACTCGGTGGAGACCACGCCGGAGATTGGAGCCATAGAAGAGCCGAGACGTTCAAGAGCATGGCGAACTCCGGAAGTTGAAGCCCGAAGAGAAGTACGACAGCGTGGAAGAGGAGGACTTGACATGGAGGATCTAGTCTCCATGTGTGAGCGTCGCTGCCGAAAGGCATGCAACCTCCGCTCCGCCGCGGAGGACTCTGAGGAGGCCTGCCATTCAGGCAGCAGTGGAGGACGGGCCCGGCGCTATCGGAAGCGCGGGTCACCCAAGTCCGTGGCAAGGGACGCCAGGGCTATGGATACGGACCCTAGCCCGGTCAGGCTGTGGGAATCAGAGGGGCACTTCGAGGGCTATCGGACAGCCTATGAGCCACCCTCGGAGTCGGAGGAGACGCCCGCGCCGATCGCCAGGGCGCATACGGCCCCCGAGCCCGCCCTGAAGCACGACGCCGAGGGCTTGGAGAGGCCAGCCAGGGCCCGGACGGCACCTGTGCCCCGGCACACGGGACCAGAGACAGACGGCATAGGCGATACGCCCATGGGCGACGAGTCTGAGGTGCCGGGAACCGCGGGATGCGCCGGATCAGGCGGAAAGCAGGCTGGGTGCCACTGCGAGCACGTGTCCTTCCTCATGGGCAAGTACCCAAAGATGGGGATGGACGCCATCGTGCATCGCCTAGACGGCCTGGACAACGCGAAGAACGGTCTAGAGGAGGACGTCGCCGGGATCCTGGATGACCAGTCGGCCGCGGAGAAAGACATGGAGGAGCTGCGAGCGGAACGGGACCGGTACCGGGAGAATCTGGAGCTGGCCCTGGAGAAGCAGCAGCGAGTGGTGGACAGCCTCCTCCACCTGGTGGAGGACATGTCAAGACGCCTGAAAAGGCTACAGGAGCTACAGCCCCTCGCCTCGGGTCCGGAGCTCCCGGCAAAGCCGGCAGCGGCAGAGCTGGTGGAGCGGGTTAAGACCCTCAGGAGCGCCATGGATAAACCCATGGGCGGCCCTGCAGAGGCACCCTACGCGCCTCCGCGTGTTGACCTGGGTGCGCTGCCGTTTGTTCCCATGTTCAGCGAATCCACAATGCTCGGGGAACAAACGGCGCCGGCTGGGTCCATGCGGGAAGGGCACGCAACCACGGACCCGAGGAGCCTGACGGTACAGATGTCCCATGCCACCCAGGATCCACCGCCCACTACGACTGCCTATGCAGTTTATGCGGAAGAAGAGATCCAGAATCAGACCATGCAGGGGCGAACCATCGGAAGCGCCGACGGAGATGGTCGGGGTGATCCAAGCGGAAACTTGTGGGCAAAGGATCCCAATACGAGGATATGGACGGCCGATGGAGCAAGTACTTCCCGCATTCCAAACCCCATGGGCTCAGGCCCAACTGGACCGCACTCCATGGAGGAGAGGGATGTACCGGGAGTGTACTCACACCCCCCGGCCACAGGTGGCATCCGTCTCGGTGGAGTGGTGGCTGGGGACGTCGGAGACGCCATCAGGATTGACGACCTCAGGGGAATCAAAATCCCCTACTATGATGGCAACCCCTCCAACCTGGACGACTTCATCCTGGATTGGGAGGACTTCGCCGAGGAGGTCGTCGGCGAGATGCGGGGAGCGCCGCGGGACAAGTGGGTATGTCGGACATTCCCACACCGGCTGGCGCAGGACCTGAAGGAGGAGCTGCGGGATCAGATCCGGGAAAGATTGATCCGTACGGAGCAGGCCTGCCTCCAGTGGTTCGAGGATGAGGAGCGGTCGGACGCTCTGAGCCAGAAGCTGGAGGACCTGTGGTCAATCCTGCTGCCGCTGGACCGCTGTGAGTTGCGGGTCCGGGAGTGGAACCGGTACCTGCGAAAGTACCGAAGATGCCTCAAGCTGGTGGAGGACTGGAACGAGGCCAGCGGGATCCGCCACTTGCTGAAGGACGTCCTTCCCGGCAACTGGAAGAGGAGAGGGGAGGACGAGGAGAAGAAGAGAGCGAAGAAGCGCGTGGCGGTGAGGATCATGGCGGCGGAGGATACCCATGCGGGTATCATGGAGTTCTTCAGGAGGAACCTGGGCGAGCCCAACCGGATGTTGGGACTGAAGAACGCCGTGTACGTGGAGGTATTTGGAGACTCCATGGGGCAAAGGTTGCTGCGCCTCAACAACGTTGAGTGGAGGCGCGGGGAGCCGCTGAGGATGCAGGTCATCTTCGCCCGCATGAGCCTGGACGAGATTGTGAAGTACATCACGGTGGAGTTGAAGCTCAATGTGAAGAACGAGGCCCACGTGCAGGATCGACAAGGTCATGGACAACGAGGACACCGAGAAGACCGCCATCATCGGGAGATCCAGGAGGACACGGCCAACTCCGCGGAGGATGGTAGTGAAAGTGGCCAAGACCACAGGACCGGGTCCCGGGAGGATCACGAGGAGGCCCATTTCTTCGCGTTTGTGGCACACAACGTGAGGGAACATGGGCAGGATCGGTCCAGATGGAGCCGAAGGGGACCCAAGAAGAGCAGAGAGCCAAGGAGGATCGGGAACCCACCGCTCTCGTTCCGGGAGTACAGGTCTCAGCACGATGGGTGCTGGGTCTGTTATGGCAAGGGAAACAACCATGCACACGACCACCGTCAGTGCAAGGTGTATGAGGCGGACAAGAAGGCCTACTTCGCCGCTCAGCCCGAGAAGAAGCCCAAGGAGCAGCGGATTTCCGATTGGAAGGCGAAGGGCGGAGACGGGGGAAAAGGCCAAGGCAAAGGCCAAGGAAAAGGCAGAGGAAGAGGCTATGGTTGTGGACCTGGCAAGGAGCGACGAGTGAGGTCGATCGAGGAGGTTGCTGAGGGCATGTTGAGGACGTTGGAGGAACTCAAAGCCCAGCAACGTGGTGGACAAAGTCCTGGCGGATCGCAGCCGGAAAGGGGCTGCGAGGAGCCAAGTCTAGAGGAGCCCCCACGGGAGTGGGACCTCGGAGGTCTCTCCTCCGAAAAATTAGTGGAATCCCAGAGAAAGCGAAGGCACATCGGGTGCCGAAGAAGGCTCAAGAAGAGCCAAAACCACTGAGTTTCGCCACTCCCAACCCCTGGAGCGCCCTGCCAAGGGAAGTACATGTGGGTACGGGACATGGCAAGAAGGAAGGAGCGACCACGGAGAGCCCCGTGGACGGGCAGGACCAACCCAAGATCTACACCATCCGTGACCATACCCTTGAAGTCCTGATGCACCCGGACGTGCTAGAGTTGCATGCCGTGGGAGTCGTCCATACACCTTATGGCGACGAGCGGCAGTTGCACTTGAAAGTGCGACCACGGTGCGGACGAGAGGAGAAGGTGGTGGATGTGTTGGTGGATACGGGTGCCCAGGTGAGCCTGGTCCGGAGAGGGTTGTTCAAGGAGGAATTCCTGCAGCCCAGCCGGAGACCGGTCTGCCTGAAGGTCGCCAACGGAGAGATTATGGGTGGTAGCACCCATGAGGCCACTATCAGTATAAAATTCTGGGAGCATGAGCGCTTGAACCGCCCTGATTTGGCGAAGAGAAGCACTCTATCCGGGAACTTCTATGTCGCCGACATTACAGATTGGGATATGATCATGGGGTATGACTTCATGGTGGCAAATGCCATTGGAGCCCTTCCCCATCGTGCAACGCTGGTCCGGGAGGATGATGAATGCCTCACATGGCTGTCCACGGACTATGCATGCGAATCATCCCAATGGAATGCTGAGGAAGAGGATCAAATCGTCCAAGCGGTGCAAGCTGTGGGTGCCAAGTCCAGAGGAGACCACGGAGTTCAGCTCACGGAGTATGGAATGGCGCCACAGGTGTATGCCAGGATGATTCAGACGCTGGGAGCCAAAGCGCCCGAGACCGACGTCTTTGCTTCCCGGGATGCCCCACTTCTGAGGAAGTGTAGGCGGCACTGGCATCGAGGAGACTCAGCCTGGCACCGGCATTGGGGTTTGAAGGAGTGGGGACCCATGTATTGGCATGGCTCCCTGGACAATACCAGACGTACGGTGGAGAAGATCATCGCGGATAGGGCGAAGGGGATCCTGGTCATAACCGGCATAGGATCCACCCCATGTCCGCTGGAGGGTCTCAAGTCGACGCTGGACTCCATCACCCTGAACGAGATGTCATTCGGGCCAGAGGAGGAGGTGTTCATCGACGCCAAGGGTGTATCAATGCCCTCCCCGGTTCAAGCGTGGGGTACCAAGGCTTTCCTGGTGGATGGGGCGCAAGCCCAGCCCACGGGCCATGAAGCATTCATCCGTAGGGTGGAGGCGGTGCCCATGAAGGTCATGTTTGAGCCCAAGGAGGGGACGGATCAGCCAATTGATGGCATTGACGTCCTGTCCCACGCTGAGATCGACGATGTCGTCAACTACATGCGGATGGGGATGCACGACCGTGTAGCAGCCAAGAAGAGGCGGGCCATGGTCACATCTCCGCATTGGTGGGATGACAAGATGTTGGTCACCGGCAAGTACGAGAAGGATGAGTTCGTGGCGAGGGTCATGCATCACATCGCGGACCAATACGATGGTCCGGTTGGGTCGGACCCCCCAACGTGGGGTTTTCCAAGAGTCGGAACCGGTAGCGACGAGCACCAGCCCGAGGCCGCAAATTTTCGAAGATTATCGGTGGGAATCGCGACCCACGACGATGAAGACGGCATATCGGACGAGGAGAAGTCGGACTCGGACCCAGAAGAGGCCTATACCGTAGTGCGGTCGGTTGTATCGATAACGAAGCAAGCGGCTGAAGAGGCCCAGGAGAACCCGAAGGTCGCCGAGCTGAGGGAGAGGCTGATCAGTGCCTATCCGCGGCTATTCAGTGGCGTCGCCAACAAGAACCTTCCAGATCGTGGGAGGTTTGGCACAGCGAAGCTCAAGCTGAAGCCGAACCCCAAGATCTATCGTCATCGGGAGTACCAACTTCAGGGCGATCGGGCCGAGGCCATGAAGAAGCTGTTGGCCGAGTTCATTGAGCGGGGATGGATCGAACCCTCCGACAGTGAGTGGGCCAGCCCAGCCCTCATCGTGCCCAAGAAGGAGAAGGGCGAGTGGAGGTTGGTGGTTGATTACAGAGGTTTGAACGAGCAGACCGAGCAGGACTCGTACTCGCTTCCCCTGATCGACACCATCCTCCAAAAACAACAGAAAAAGCGGATTTTCACAGTGTTAGACCTGAAACACAGCTATCACCAGATGCCGCTACAGCCGGACTCCAGGCCCTGCACAGCGATGTTGACGCCGCTGGGGCCCATGCAGTGGGAAGTGGTGCCCATGGGCGCCAAGAATGGCAGCGCCGCTTTCCAGCGCATGATGGAGGACCTACTCGGTCCTGTCCGGGACTGTGCCGATCCCTTCGTGGATGATCATCATCATCGGGTCCGGCACGGAGAACATGACTGAGGACGAGCTCATCGAAGCGCATGAGAAGGATCTGCGCCGAGTGCTCAGCAAGCTGGACAAGCACAACATGGTGTGTAAGCCCACCAAAGCCTCACTCTTCGTGAAGGAAGTGGAGTTCGCGGGTCACGTGGTTGGTCACGGGCAACGCCGTCCCATGCCTGGGAAACTGGCGTCCCTGCACCACTGGGAGAAGCCCCAGACCATCAGCGAACTCCGATCCTTCATGGGGTTCTGCAATTACTATTCGGGCTATGTCCGGATGTATGCAGAACTGTCGGGGCCGCTGCACAAGATGTTGCAGGTGGGCAAGTTCGATGGCCGGAAGGGGAGCAAGAAGAAGCTTGCCTGGACCCCTGAGGCTGAGGATGCGTTCAACCGCCTGAAGGAGCGACTCCTGGGGCAGTTGGGGCTGTTCCTGGTGGACCCGGACAAGGGATTCGTGCTACGGACAGACGTCTCGGACTATGCCGTGGGGGCAGTCCTCGAGCAAGTCCGGGACGACGGGACTCATGTTCCCGTGGCGTTTTCGAGCAGGATCCTGGCCGAGGGCAAACGCCGAACATGGACCGCGAGGGAGAAGGAGACATACGCCATTGTATGTGCGCTCAGGAAGTGGTCTGGCCACATCGGACTGCAGCCGGTGGTGGTTTGCACGGACTACCAGTCCCTACAGAGCTGACACAAGGAGCATGTCGACACCCCCTCAGGACCAGCAGCTAGGAGGTCCCGATGGGCACGAGACGTTCGCCAAGTTCGACCTCAGCGTCGTGTACGTCCCGGGAAAGGACAACACTGTGGCAGATTGCCTCAGTCGCTGGGCCTACTCCGCGGGCAAGGCGTGGATGGACATATCCAGCCATGGAGACGCCGAGGAGACCGAGGAGGCCAAGCGCATCATCAAGATGGAGAAGGCCATGGAGCAAGAGGGGGTCAAGTGCTTTGTGGTGATGGCAAACCGTACGGACCTGGCCAAGTTCCGGGGTGCCCGCGTCCAGGCTATTCGAGAGGAAACCCTCGAGCAATGGATGGTGGCCCCTGTAGAGCTAGTCAGGTCGGAGCTCACAGAGGACTGGTCGGATGACTATGCGGCATCCGAGCACTGGAGCAAGTACTGGAATGCCGTGAGCGCCCCGTCGGACGACGAATGGCCCGAGGGATTGACCGAGGATGGGGACAAGTTGTTCCTCAAGGACAAGCTGCTGGTGCCCGAGAACCGAGTGGAGGTGCTCATTGACCATTGGCACAACGCCCAGCTCATGCACCCTGGCCGGGACAAGATGCAGCAGGACCTGGAGTGGCGTTTCAAATTTTCCTCCGGGGTACTACGCCATCCTGGATAGGTACTGCAGCGACTGTGCCGTGTGTCGGGCCACGAAGAGCCCCAACCACTCCACAGCGGGCAACCCGGTGTATACGGCTATAACGGAGGCCCCTATGCGGTCCGTGGCCATGGATGTATTCGCCATGCCGGAGGTCACCGTTGAAGGAGAGACCTACGACTGTGTCATCCTGGCGGTGGATAGGCACAGTGGGTATATCGTGGCGGTCCCTGGCAAGAAGTCCAAGAAGAAGGACAAGAAGGACAAGCATGGAGTGAGGCTGTAGGCCAAGACCGTCGCTAATGCCATGATCAGGCATTGGCTGACGATTTTTGATGTCCCAGCTGTCATCTGCAGCGATCCGGGCAGTCAAATTGTGGGGACGTGGTTCAAGACGATGTGCAAGCACATGGGCATTCGACATGCCAAGACCGTGGCGTACCACAGCCGGTCGAATGGCCGGGCTGAGGTTGCCGGGCGGCAGATGTTCGAGAAGTTCCGCCAGCTGCACATCGACGAACCGGGCCGGAACTGGTACAATTCGCTGTGGAGAGTGCTCCAAGCGTACCATGACCTTCTGGGACCCACTGGACTGTCGCCCCATCGTATCCTGTTCCTACGGGATCGAGTGTCACGCACTCTCCCGTGGTTGAACCATGGCAAAGTGGCCCGGGATGCGAACGCTATGATGGCTGAGGCGGACGACACGGCGGCCAAGGTGTGCAAGGCACTTCAGGACGAGCATGACAAGAGGGCCAAGTACTTCAAGCAGGGAAAGGTCCAGAAGTATGCTCTCCAAGACACCGTGTGGGTGGAGCGGCACCACAAGGATGTCCTGTCCAGGCATCGGCAGGCGTCCTGGTATGTGCCGGGGGTAATCGTGCGGAAGGTCGGGCAGGATGTGTATGCGGTTCCTGTGGGGGATAACAAGATCCTGCACCGCGACCATACCCAGCTTCGTCCCCGAGCACCAGACCCCAGCAAACGTCCCGTCACCTTCGAGTTCACGGCCGGCGATGTGGACTCAGACGACGAGGGTGAGGACGACGACTTCACCGCCGAGAAGATCCTGGCGGACAAGTCAAACCCGGGGACGCCTGGGGGGAGGCTTTATAAAGTCCGTTGGAAGGGATTCGCCGCATCCAGGGACTCGTGGGAGCCTCGGAGCAGTTTTGTGCCGAGGTACACCACGGTCTGGATGGACTACCTGAAGAAAAAGAATATTTCTTTGGATGTCAAGGACGTGTTGGTCCATTTGGTGGCTGCAGTAGCACCGTAATGGATCCCTCTTGGCATTTTTGTTTGTTTCTGTGCTTGGGAGACGGGTGAGGGCGTTCATCCGGGGATTTTTCGGGCTTTATTGGCCATATACCCCCTTCACTCGATCTCCACATATACTTATATATATATCCACATATATTTAGGTCGACCGACGACGTTTCTCTATCTTTGATCCCCTTGGTCCATGTTGTAGATCAAGAAGAGACCGGATATGGCGTAGGGCACCGATTATCAGTGTCCTCACCCCTCCCATGGGGCATGGGGGACGCCTACGACGTGTGTGGGGCCTCCATGTGTCCTTGGGACATGGAGGGGGGGGTTGGAGCCCATTGGGGTCCTCCCGTCCTCTCTTCAATGACTTCCGAGCGGTAACAATGCTCTGAGAAGGGGGGTGAAGCCGGTTCGGACCCCCGTGGCCTCCTTGGTGTCACTTGGGGTGTGTATCTATGTGCCGGCAAGCCGCCATTGGCTGATATCATACTCTCCCATCCACCTGACCTAACCCGATGTGATAGTGTGATAGGTTTCGCCATTCCGGATATGAGCGGCCATATTCAGTACCGAGGCGCCGCCAGCGGAGATTTATATATTGGAATATCAGGAATCAACAGGGTTTTTTTATCATAATGTTTCCGTAATTTTTCCGCCTTCCGTTCTGATTGTCAATGTATCGGCGACTGTCAGTTGGCTCGCGATTTTGCAGTAACCGATTGGTTAACTGTTATTTCCAGATATTTTGGCGGAAACTCCGATGAAGGGTCAGATTTCATCAGTAAAGGGTTCGTTGCTTCCGCAATTTTCTAAATATGCACTCGAAATTTTATTCTGAATTTTTCGCGATGTCGAAATCGGATTTTCGACTTCGACATCGCCACACTTGATTTGGTCTTCTTCGAGTGGTCATACTCTTTTCCCTATGCCCAAATCAGGTTTCCCTTATACTTGCCACCCATTTGACTTGGAGATATGAGGGAAACAGAAGTGAATCGTGGGAACACTTTGAAGGGCCATATCTACGAGCGAGTGTGAGGAAAGAGAAGAAAGAAGGTTGCGTTGCAAGCGCCTTGGTCTAAACTAAATTTGGGAAGCATCAAACGCATTTGGTGTGTACACATGCCCGGTGTAGCAAGGGATAATGGTCAAGAGGGTATGAAGTGATATATAACTCTTGGACCGTGCAACTGAATATTTTAATGCGACTTTCGAGTGTACCGCATGAGTGTTGGGGTTGCATAGATACTTTCCTTTGGTTCCTCCGCATTTTTAACGAGAAGTTATGTCCATGGAGGGGCATGGCATATCATGGTGGGAGCCACTTTTGAGGGTATGTGTTATATGCATGGTGTATGTCTTGATATGCTCACGCCCAGGTTTCATATCTTCGTGTGGCCGAAGAGATGGGGAACCGCACGTGACAAGGGTCTTGCCCATGTCCCAATTGTGGGATTCAAAGCGTTAGACTAAGTCTACCGCATATGTATTGCTCATGGTATGTTTGGCAAAGAGATCCATGAGTGCACTCCCATTTTCATGGGGCATGTAGATATGGGTGGCGAAGGTATCTCCATGCGCTCGATTGGGGATCCAAGTGGGGGAATTGTTCGTAAATGGTTGCAATCATTCGGGTATTGAACCATGAGCGGATATCATGGGTGAGCATAGAGATATACTATCATGACAACGTTGTATTTGGGACATATTTTCATGTTTTTGACCTCATTTTATACTCATTTTTGTGTTTTATGTGCTCAACTGGTCAGCTAACAGTAAAGTGCCTAGAGATCTGTGAACTGTGGTATGTTGCTTATATGTTGGCATATGCTTCGGTGTTGTACCTCACCATATGCCGGATCACATGGTCACTTTGGCTTGGCACACGAGGCCTCACAAAATTAGGTCTGAAATTCATGAGTTGACTTGTGAAGCATGTCATGAACATAACCGGAGGGGTTTCGGAGCCAATGATGGGATATTCTTGGGCATGGATCTTTGGTCTATATCACCGTTGTATATTATTTTCCGGTTTGACATATGCATGGAGCATTTGGATATTTGCCGTATGCATTTTTGAGTATATAATTGAATATTGGGCACTATGGTGTGTTTTGCCTGATTTTGTTAGGTTGTGAGGTCATCTTCATGGGGCAGTTCTCTAAGCCCATTCGACTCCAAGTCCAATCAAGGTTATGTCAGGGTAGGGCATGGTCCTGAGTGCCACTCTAGGCCATGACACGCCACCTCCCCCATTTGGCTAGGATTTATAGGCTTGGGAGTGAACACATTTTTGGGGTTTGTGTAGTGACTTTTGACACATGGCATTTAGCCATTCTATTTGACTGGGTTCAGGGCATCATGTTGGCGAGTCAAGGGAAGGTCTTGAGTCCAGGTAATGAGGGGTCTATGGCTGTGATTGTGTAAGTTTCCATCTTTCCCCAACTTTGCTTTATTTGTGTTCATATGCCAATTTCAGGACTTTCTTCCTTGGTGCAATTCTTGTACATGCCCGCCGACGTGGGACGACCGGTGTGCTGAACGGAAGCCCGCAGTGTGGATTGGATTATTGCTGGATTTGTGGTATCTGGTTGCTGTTCAGGGTTGAAGGAGGATTGTATTTTTTTTCTATATTTTTGGATTTGGAACCCTGGATTTTGATAAATGCAATCGTTGATCAGGAGCATATCGGCAGGGGTTACAGGCGGAAGGGGCACAGCAGGGACCGGTCCTGGTAGGGACCTTCTTTACTATTCGCTGTGATGTGGAGATCCTGATGGCGCCAGGCGGGAAGCGCAGTTGCCTGACTACACTCCCAGCGGTCCGCCACGGTCAGTCCCAGTGTGAGCCTGCCGACTCGCAGACGCACTTGCAGTCGGATGGGGAAGGTTTGCCTGGGAAACTAGTGGTTTTCAGGAGTCGACGCCTCCGCCCACACTGCATGGGGACTCCCTCATGTATGGCCTCCGTGGTAATAGGGCGAGGGAAAAGACGGCCTTGATGCCCGATCCCTTAATGAGGAGCTCGTTCAGCTGTACCACTCTGGACTCGCGTCGTTGATATGGACATGGTGCGCCCGAGTAAGGACCTGTCGGGACTCTCCCCCAGCCGGCGGGCCTTGGGAAGCTTGGGGTAGCCTGATGGATCTTTGTGGTCGCTTTCGACCTGTGGGACCACCTCGGTCGTCGTGTGACGCCTATGTTGGCCGTGTATGCCACTGCCACTGTGGTGGTGACCGTAGCAGCCGGCACCCGGTGCGCCTGGTATGGTCTAACGGGTCCTTTGGATGACGAACAATCGCCGCCAGGACCCGGGACTTGATACTTGATACTATACTTGCAGTTACTAACGGCTACAGCACCTTATGTGTCTTACTGGGGAATTTGGGCAGCCTAACCTGCAAATCGGCCTGAAGTGAGGATGTGACACCCCCCCCCCTTCAGGGGATGGTCCTGGGTACCCGCTGCAATGCTTTGGGTGTTATCGAGCCCCCCCCAGGGTTAGCTCTAAATACCCGATTTCTACCGCGATTTCCGATTGTCGGAAAGACGCCGCAGTCGCGCCGCCTGTCGTCGCCTGTTCCGTGGAAGTGCATTTTTTTTTAATCTTGCCCCCCATAGGCATAGGATGAGGCCAAAGGATCCCAACTCAATAGGCCCAAAGGGTTATTTATTTTGAGTGCTCTCCAGGAAGTGCACTTTTTCACGTACTTGGCGTCCAAGTACGTGTAGAAGTATGTTGAGTTAGCGTTTGTCCCACCCTTGCTTGCCTCTACATCCGGGGCATACCACTTGTCTTCCCCGGATAGTGCATATATGATCTCCATATACATATTGGCAATATATTTTGCGTGCATGCTAAAATTCGGCTTTCCGAAAGGAGGTCGATTTTCGACCAAAGCACTTGCATGCGTGTTAAGGGACCACAGTTACATTAGAATATAGGCATACTTTGGTTCTAGGCCACTAGGTTGGGTGTAGAAGGCTTGGGTAGGGTTATATGCCATATTTGGTGTCATATCGCGTGCCCATTTGGCGGGTGCACCATTCCAAGACTAACCCGCCAATGGACCCCATATCGCACGAGGCCCTTCATTGTACTCCCAACCAATACTCGCGAGACTAACCTTCGTGAAGGGACGCTTGTGGAGCGCTCCCGAAGCGATGCGTTGCGAGCAAGGTGTGTTTTTTGCAATATTCCATTTTTGCATGTGCCCACTTGGGAGGCAGCGCGCGCGACCTTCCAAAGCGCCCCAAGTGGAGCACATAAGTGGAATCAGAGGTCATTGGTGTCAAGTCATTGTGTTTAGAAGGATTGGTCAATTACTCAATCCAAGCCGAAGTCATTATAATATATTTGTGCGCCTTTCAAGGCACTTTTGGGTGTTCTTTCGCCAACCTTGCTGTTTTTTGCCCGTCATGATGTCAAGTGGCGACTGTGTATCTCAACCTTGCGCTCAATTGACATCATGACCCAAGTATGTTATGAGGGTACATACTTCGGTGTCCAACATATCTTGGACCCGGCAGATAGCTCCTCTTGGGCTTTGCATACCATGGCCGCCATGTTGGCAATTTGGGACTATCCCAAATCATGGGCTCACTTGGCGACCCTGCCATTCCCAAAACCGGAGGAGTTGGGCGAAGCCCAAAAGATATGTTGGACACATATGACTTGATACCAATCCTATGGCACACTCCGGTCCAAGTTGGGCATGTGCCTCATTTGCCCCAACCATGGGTGTGCGCATTTTCGGCCATTTTGAGCAATTTTCCATATTTTCTGCCCGCCGTGCACCATGTTCAGCCACCTCGTGCACGCCAGACTCATGGACCAATGGACCGTATATGACATGGGTGTTATGGACATTGGTCCCCATGGTTCACACACCACGTGGGCGAAGCGGAGCATCCTTCGTTAAGGTGCTAGCCCAAAGTGAGTGTGGGCAATTTTGCCATTTTGGCATTTGTGGACCCAATTGGGATTGTCACCACGCCGAGTGGCATGGGGATCTTCAACAGCCAAGGGCACGGAAGTCTCCCTCAAACTCCCGGTGGATCGCGTGTGGAATGGCGGATCCGATCTCCGAGCCAGCGTGGAGATATACTATTGGGAGCACCCCCGAATTTTGGCTCATTTCGAGCAGCCAAAATGACCCCCTTTTGGGACCCCAATACCACCCCCCGTGTGGTCAATTGGCGGCCCCATATCTCTTTGCCCACAGGGAGCCCGGACTTAATTTGAAGTGGTACACTCAGATATGAGTCCTAGGTCCTGCCTCCCACCCTGTGGGTCATTGGCCTTGCCCTGGCCGGGCGGGCCACGCGTGGGAATGACGCCAATTTTGGTGATTTCGGCATCATGGCCCCACTTGACGAACTCTTGGTGCCCTGATGCCGGAAACTCAGAGGGAACCAGGTTGGGTGAGGGTTACAGAGAGTTTGTACTCGGAGGGCAGAGGGTCAGTTGCCTCGTCCCTACCTCTGGTGGGTCTGAACGAGGGGTCAATTTTGGAGATTTTTGAGCTAATATCAGCTTGGGCTGAAACAGCCCATTTTCAGCTACCAACTCCTAGGGGATAATGGCGGAGCCATATCTCTGATTCAGAGGGGAGTTGGAGACTGTCAATAAGGGAGCATGGGGAGTCACAGTTGGTTGGCCTTTGAGCGGCTTGATTCAGAGGAACTCGCCTGTGGCTGGGCGGGACACCTCCCCTATTGGCAGGGTTTCAGGGTCCGGACCGAGCAGGGCATGGGTTGTGTTTGAGCCCCCGCCCCCACCAGCCACTGAGAGGGTCGGACCTGGGATTGGGATATGTGTTGGGACTGAGTGTCTCTTGTCCTGTGATGACCTTACCCCAGTCCAGTCTTAACCCCATGTGTACATATCCTGATGTGTTGCTGTACATACTTTTGTCCCCTTGTTTCAGAGTGGCAAGGATCCTGAAACGCTTTGTCACATGACACGAGCGTATTGATGCCCCTGTGAGCGCAGTGCTTTGCCTGCCTGCTTGCTTGTGCGTGTCACCGCAGCGTCCCGTGGCCAGGCCCCCCCACGGGAACGCGTCAATAGTGCCATCTAGAGATGTGCACTCTTTGTTTTGGGTGCCATAGGTGCTTAGGTGGCATGGCATGTGGCGCTGAGATCACTGCCATGTCACATGGGATCTTCCTACTTAGCTAGGCTGACTGGGAATCAAACCCAGGACATCTCAAAAAGAGGTGCCCCAGCCCCCTAGGGTGCGGACCACTAGGATAGCTTAGCATTAATGTGAAAATATAGAAAGCTGTATAGGCTCTGGATCAATGTCAGCGCCTCAGTCAGTCCAGAAAATGGTGCATAAGTCCAATCAGTTGGGGGGTCAGGGGTCCACACAACCTCCAAAGATCAATGCTTGGTTTTATAAGTCAAAATGTTTTGTCACCCCGTCCTGGATAGGCCAATACTAAGAGAAAGATGTAGTATGCCTTTAAGCATCTCAAAAACAACTAAAGCTTACCTTTTGCCCGGGAAATACACTTTTTCTTATTCCCCCCCTGTGCTGTGGTGGCCACCAGTGTCGCATTTTAAAGGAAAAAAGGTTATTTTTCTTGACCTCCGCATGGCTTCAACATCTTTTGAAAGTTACCTATAACATCCCTGACGTTGGAAAGGAGGCGCTGCGTCAGGGCAGTCGCCAGTTTTTGCTTTGTCGTAACAGACACCTACAGCTCCCAACGCGCTCCTTGGCGTCGCTGGGGCAGCTGTGGCTTGGTACGGGGTTAGGTTGGGCAAGTGAATCCATGTTTGCATGCACCCACCCCTGCAAAAGCAAAGCTCAACGCAATAAGCAAAACCCAACGCAGAATACGGTCAGGGCATGTTGTCTGGGGTCTCCTGGAACCTGCTGAGTGACCTGACCTGTCCTTAGGGCGAGGGGGTGGCGTTGAAAATATTTTTGCCTCTTAATGGGGTCTTGGGATTCCAGACAGTGGTCCAGGAGTCAGCCTTTCGGCCACAATGCGGCCTGCTTCGCTGTTTTCGCTCCAGGACATCTGCAAAGAAAAGATGGAGGGGTTGAGGGCCTGATATACGTGCAACGATCGAAGAAACACCAAAATCCTTCAAATGACGGCGTAGATTTTTTCTGAGGGTACACACCTGTCCAGAATCTCCATGTGCATTAAATGCACATTTTTACGCATTTTTATTTCATCACAGGAATTTTTAGATCCCTGGAATCACACGCAGAGAAAAGCCGCCCGCCGGAGCGCATCTTAATTGGGCACCAGAAAAGACAGAGAAAATAAGATTATAACAGTATGTCACCTAGTAATAAAGAAATGACGAAACACACATCAAATAATAAACACAGGGATTCCACGCATGCTTCTAGGATAAATCAAGAAGAAAGAATTCCATAATTCGAGAAAAGATTTGCAGAACAAGCTATAAACATACAGGTTTTTGTTGCTTCGTATGCAGCATGCACCTTGCTTGCCTCGTTTTACCGAAGATTAGCCTTGTAGCAGCGCAGACATAGAGTAGAGGGATTGATTAGAAGATTGCACGATGATGGGAGGTGAGATTGACTGATTAGAACATACACACGAGTGCATACTCGTTTGCTTTGCTAGTGTTTCTTTTTCTTCGCTCACTTGTTCTCGCTCTCCAGCGGTAGGTAAGGTGAGTAGGCCCAGGAGGGGCCACTCCCTGGTAGAGTCAGTGATTGTGGACAGTCAGGGGTATGGATTGATTGTGAGAGGATTGTGATAAATAGTAGATTGGCGAACTCGCTCATACCCCCGCATGCATATGGCGCATTAAAGGGTAGGCCACGCGTGTTGCGCAGGGTATAACACTTGTTTAGGTTATCCTGGGGCTCCACCCTACGTTCTATAAGAGAACGGGTGGAGTTCCTTAACCCTGCTTGCTTGATAGGGTAGCTTTGAGAAGAAAGTTAGAACAGGCTTTCACTGTTGATTGCTTTAATGATAATGTTTTGTTTGTGCCTCTGCTTGCTCCTGCTGCTTGTTGATGTAGCTCAGGTTTTCCAAATAAATATGTTTTGATGAAATCTACCAGGAATAGAAGTACCCACATTGCAAGCAAGGGAACACCGGATTAAATCCACAACATGAGGGGCTGCAGTCAAAGGAGATTGTGTAACAACAAAGAAAACTCACAATAACTACAGATTTAAGAAGCGATAGTTGGAAAATATCCTACTATTATGGGACAACTGCCCACATGGGCATGCTCTCTTTTATATTGCCATCTAGAGGTGTGCACTCTTTATTTTCGGTCCCATAGGTACTGAAGTGGCATGGCTTGTGGCGCTGAGGTCACTGCCATGTCACATGGGATCTTCCTACTGAGCTAGGCTGACTGGGAATTGAACCCAGGACCTCTCAAAAAGAGGTGTCCCTGCCCCCTAGGGTGCAGACCACTAGGACAGCTAAGCATTCATGAGAAAACATTGAAAAATGTTTAGGCTCTAGATTCATGTCAGCGCCTCAGTCAGTCCAGGAAATGGTGAATAAGTCCAATCATTTGGGGGGTCAGGGGACCACACAACATCCACAGTTCAATGGTTGGTATATAGGTCAAAATGTCTTGTCACCCCTTTTGGCTAGGCCAATACTAAGATAAAAATGTGTTCTGCCTTTAGGCTTCTCTATGACAACTAAAGCTAACCTTTTGGCAAGGAAATGCACTTTTTCTTACTCCCCCCTTGTGCTGTGGTGGCCACCACTGTCGCATTCTAAAGGAAAATAAGAATTGTTCTTGACCTCCCCATGGCTTCACCATCTTTTTTAAAATTTCCTATAACAACCCTAACGTTGGAAAGAAGGTGCTGCGTCAGGGAGGTCGCCAGTTTTTGCTTAGTCATAACAGACACCTACAGCTCCCAATGCACTCATTGGCTTTGCTGGGGCAGCTGTGGCTTGGTAGAAGGTTAGAATGGGCATGCCAATTCATGTGTGCATACACCTCTCCCTCCAAATAGCAAAACGCAGTGCAATACGCAAAACCCATCGCAGGATACGATCAGGGCACGCTGTCTGGGGTCTCGTTGAACCTGCTGTGTGACCTGATCTCTCCTTAGTGCGAGGAGTTGGCGTTGAAAATTATTTTTTCCTTAATGGGGTCTTGGATTCTGGACAGTGATCCAGGAGTCAGTTTTTCGGCCAGAACACGGCCTACTCCACTGTTTGCGCTCCAGGATATCTGCAGAGAAGGGACGAAGGGTTGAGGGACTGACAAACACGCAACGATCGACGCAAACACCAAAATCAGTCAAATGATGGCCTAGAACTTTTCTGAGGGTACACACCTGTCCAGAATGTCCATCTGCATTGAATGCACATTTTTACGCAATTTTATTTCATCACAGCAAATTTTAAATCCCTGGATTTACACGCAGAGAAAAGCGGCGCGCCGGAGCACATCCTAATTGGGCGCCGGAAAAGACAGAGAAATTAAGATTATAACAGTATGTCACGGAATAATCAGGAATAGACGAAAATACACATTGAATAATAGACGTAGGGAATCCACCCATGATTACCCGAAAATTGAAGAATGAAGAATTCGATAATTCAAAGGAGATTCGCAGAACAAGGTATACACATACAGGTTTTCGATGCTTCGTATGCAGCTTGCACATTGCTTGTCTCGTGTCACCGCTGACTAGCCGTGTAGCACCCCAAACATAGAGTAGAGGGTTTGATTAGAAGATTGCACGATGATTAGAGGTGAGATTAGAGAGAAAGAGATGGCCTTAGGCCAGCGAGTGGTTGTCATGGGGGGCTAACTGTCCTGTCCTGCGATGCAGTGCGGGGCAACCATGACAACTGCTCTTACACACCAACCTTCCTTTTTGTAGCACTGATTGGAACATGCACATGCGTGCATAAACGCTTGCTTCGCTTGTGTTTCGTTTTCTTCGCTCACTTGCTCTCGCTCTCCAGCGGTAGGTAAGGTGAGTACGCCCAGGAGGGGCCAGCCCCTGGTAGAGTCAGTGATCGTGGTGAGCGTGGGGTATGAATTGATTGTGAAGGGATTGTTCAGAATAGTAGATTGGCAAACTCGTGCATACCTGTGCATGCATGTGGCGCATTAAAGGGTAGGCCACACGTGTTGCGCACGGTATAACACTTGTTTAGGTTACCCAGGGGCTCCACCCCACGTTCTATGAGAGAACGGGTGGAGTTCCTTAAGCTTGCTTGCTTGCAACCTGGTTTTGGAACGGCGTATTATAGGTCAGCCCGAAAGGCGTATAAGCCGTGGAGGCTGGCTTGGTTCATCCGTCTCAAACCAGGTCCATCGGCCTTTGCTTTACAGGTGGGCAGGTACGGGTGAATTGGTGCAGTTCCCTACCGCGCCAAACCATGCGGTGCACATAACAACATCAACAAACTGTACCTCAGCCAGGAGTGGCGGGGACAAACCGCCCACATCATCATACACGCTGTGCACGCAAAAAGAGCACTCCTTTCCTCCAAGCCCTGACAGGGAAACACGTAGTGGTGTCTCTGTCAGGCCACAGTCGCTTAGTAGCGCTGTGTTCTCTTGTACTTCCACAGGTGGGCCATTAGGGCCTGGGACATGTTCCTCAAGAACGCCAGGTAGCGGGTGTGTGTAGGAGTGGTAAGCCTGGGTGAGGGCTTGAGCCAGGAGCTCGCTCATCCTTCGAAGGCTGGTGCCCCTGTAGTGAGTGTAGGACCTGTAGTGAATGTGTCACCGTCCCGCTTGTGTCCTGAAATTTTTTCAGGGTTTTGGTGGGCAGTGGCAGTGGTAGTCTAGGTTTTGGCCGTGTAGCAAACAGGCGTTTTCATGCCTCATAGCTTTTGGCCACCCCTCCCCTGTAGTAGGCAGGCAGGTAGAAAAACCAATACCTTGGCGTTAGCGCTGGGTATTCCCCCAAGGAAGTCTTGGGCCAGCACAGAAATTGGGCCCCCTGGGGCGGAGAGACCCGGGGCGCACCCCGAGGCACCGTGTAAAGACATCCGCCGGGTTCAGCAAGGGTGCAGACTTTGGTATAATTAGGACACCATTTCTGGAGCTTGCTCATAGGTCCCCAGGATCAGCACACTCATACACACGTAGGCAGGTATAGGAAGGCCTCAGTCCCTAGGCTTCTTCTGAGAGGCAAGCGTTTCAGCGAGCCTCACCAAGTCTCCTAGGTTGTTTCGGGACAGGTAGTCTACCAGAACAGAATCCAGGCGTCCCTCAGGAAGCACAAGGGCAGAAATTGGTTCCCAGGTAGCTTCTTCAACTCCAAACTCTTCGGAGAGGGTGAGGAGACGCCACCCTTGGCGACGGCGGTGTCGGATAACCGACTTCTTCAGGTAGAAGCCTTCCTTAGCCATCTCCCGGGCATTCAGATCGGGGAGTTCTCCTTCAACTTCCATTGGGCTGGCAGCGCCCTGTAGGTCCAGAGCGGCGATCTCCTCATCGTTGAGTTCCCATTCTTCCCCACAGAGGTCCTCAGGGTCGTAGTAGCGCTTGAGCTGTTGAGCAGCGCACACCAGGGTCCAACCTAGTCAGGGAGAACACCGCACGGTGATGCGGTGACCATCCACGGACAGGATCTTGTAGGGCCCAAAGTAGGGGTCATCGCTGGTAGAGTGTGGCCGGGCGGGTAGCCAACTGTGGTGCACCAGCACCCAGTCTCCCTCTTGGTAGGAGGCTGGCACTCGGTGCTTGTTCTTCTTGTTCTACTTGCGCGCCCTCACACTCTAGAGCATAGCTTTGGCCTTGTCCACCTTGTCTTGTTGCCCCTTCATCCAATTACCCACAGTGGAGTAGGAATCCTCAGGATAGGGAGCATGTAGGAACCACGCCAGGCGTCCCATGAACAGCTCATGGGGCGAATAGCCAGTTGCCGAACTCTCTCTGGAGTTCATCATCAAGGATATGACAGGGAGTAGTCTCACCCAGTCTTTAGTGTGCTCAGTCTCGCACCATATCCTCACGTTTTCTTTGAGAACTCGAATCTGTCGCTCACATAGGGGGTTACTCGTATGAGTAGAGGGAATCCCCGTTGACACCTGGACATTGAGGGACCACAGGACTCATTGTACCAGCCAATGTTGGAGCGTACTCGGATGTCCTCGTCTGAGTTAATCTCTTTGGGTGCCCCATAGACACAGAACCACTCTCCCAGGAGTATCTTGATGGTCTCCTCGCTGCTGATGTGTTTAGTGCATGGGAACAACCTGGTGAACCCGATCGGCCCACAGGTTACCACTAGAGCAAAGTCATAGCCCCCGAACTTAGGCATCTCTGTGTAGTCCACGTAGAGAACACTGTTGGCACAGTGGGGGAGAAGGAGTGTCGAGTAGAGACCTCTGTTCCTGATATCCCCAGGTTTACAGGACCAACACGGGCACTTGTCCACAGTGGTCTGGAGGGTTTTCTGCAGCTGATCGTCCGTCAACGTAGAGTGGAACCATTGCTTGAACAGCTTCAGGGTACGATTCGCTCCCACATGACGACTGCACTCATGGATCCACTTGAGGAGTGCTGAGATACGGTCACTAGGCACGACTATCCGGTCCCCATGCCAGAAGTAAGTCTTGTCCCGCTTACACTGCTCCTGGTTGACCAGGGCGGGCTCCAGACGCTTCTCCAGGCGTTTGTAGATGTCCCCAAACTCTTTCAGGTACTCCATATGTTGGAGTCCATCTAGAGGTTTGATCATTGTCATGTTGAGGTGCAGGTGTACATCCATACGGCTGAACGCCTCCTTGGCTAGCTCTTCAGACCTGGCACCAATCATGTCGTCGAAGTTGTTGCAGCTGATGTAGTCCGCACACTTGTTCTTGTCCGCACTGGATATGATGTACCGAGAGCCGTAGCTGGCTCAGGTAGGTCAATCAGCATCTGAGCTTAGCCCTTCCGGTGGGGGTCCCTTCTGAACGGTGCGGACGGGTTCTTAGTCACGCAGCCAGACCACACGGTTACTCCCCAACAATCAGGACGGAGAGGATAGCACAAGCATACCCGCGAGCAGTTCCTACTCATAGATAGAGTAGTTGCCCCGGGCCTGGTTCCATTTCCAGTTCCAGTGCCCCAGGGGAACCAGGACCCCTTTGTCGTTAGGGTAGCTGTGCTTGAGGGTACCATCTCGGTTTAGTCCATCAGTACCCCATTGGTCAATGGCCAAGTCGAACTCCTCATTCTCTAGTGCTTGCCACTGCATCAGCTTTCCACCTCCGCCCACATTGCTGGCGTCAGTCACCAGGATAATTTCGCCATGTGCTCTAGGCATGCCCAAGCACTTAGCGTTGGCCACTTTGTCCTTGAGCCCGTCAAACGCTTGTTGTTCTTGGGGGACCCAGCGCCACATAGTACTATTCCTAATGAGGTCCGTCAGGATGGCGCTGGTGTAGGTGAAATTCTTGATGTGGCGGCAAAAGAAGTTGCAAGCCCGTATGAAACTGCGTACATCATGGAGTCCCTTCTTGGGGTCGCCATGTCGTACGTTAGCGTCCATCAGGGGTTTGGCCTTAGAGGCTGCAGGCGTTCACCACCCATAGCCAATGTCGAACCCCAGGTACTGCATAGTCTCCTGCATGAACTCACACTTGTGCAGCTTGAGTCTGGTGTGGGTCTCCTGGCAGACTGCAAAGAACTCGCCCAAGAGAATCAGGTGGTCCTGATGGGTATTCAGTCCTAGGCATACGTCGTGGATGTGTGCTTCCATCTGGGAGCCCCCGAATATGAGTTCTTGCACCACAAGTCTCCGACGTACGATGGATAGGATCTTGTGCATCAGCTCTTGAAGAAGAGCGGGTGCGTTAGCCACGCCAAAGGGCATGACCTTCCACTTGAATACCCTCCCCTGAGGGGTGATGGAGGCTAGCAGCTCCTGGGCATTGGGCGTCAGGTCCACTTGCCAGAATCCACTCCGCTTGTCGTTCTTCTTCTTATAGCAGCAGGAGGCTATCTTCTCGAGGGTTGAGTCAATGTCACTAATGGACCCTGAGTGGTTCAGCGTCTTCTTGTTCAGCTCTTCATAGTCCACTACCAGCAGTTTGGCTGTAGACCCAGGCTTAGCCACCAGGAAACAGGGGCTGCAATGTTTGGGGTAGTCCCCATCCTTGTACTCCAGACCAGGACAGCGTCGATACATTCTTGTATCTGTCGCTGTATCTCATCGGCCTGCTCTCTAGGAGCCGGGTAGGGTCTCCTACGTATCTTGTGACGCAAGAACTCGGGCTTCAGCTTGAGGTCCATCTGTACCAGCTTGTCACAGGAGGCTGGAGGGGGTAGGTCTCCGAATACCTCCAGATAGGTCCTGATCAGCTTCTGTACTATAGAGTCCAAGAGTTTGATCTTGTCCTCCATGTCCTCGTCAGAGTGTAGATTGCTTGCCCCTTGGTGTACAGATGCGGGGAGGTCGTCCTCAACCGGCTCAGCGTCCTTGGTCGTATCCCTCAGCCCTTGATAGCCGTAGAGAAGGTCCCGTTCCACAGTCGCAGGTGGACGGTGACAACATAGGCACACTCGAGGGGGTTCGCATACACATTCCCCTGACGGTTCATCCTCCTCTGGGGTCCTCACATGGGCACCCCACACGCTCTTCATGAGCTTCAGATCCACCTCTCGTTGCCAGGTGGTAATCTTCTGTTCGAGGTCCTCCTTCAGTTGAGAGATATCTTTCATAGACCCTTGCTTCAACAGCCAGGAGCGGCGTGTACGCCTAGCGTAGCATAGCTTTTTCGCCACCAATCTCCTCTTGGAGTCAAGGTACTCTCTCAGCCTGGATCAGGGATCCAGCTCCTTGTCGAGGGGCTCCTCTCCCCTCATGGGAAGTGGGGGCTTCTTTGGGGCAGCGTAATCGGAGTTCTCCACTTCCTCCACACACATCTGCACGAGAAAGGCGTCGTGCTCAGGCTCATCATCAGAGTGTATAGAGCTGGGTAGCTCGGATAGCCCACACTCTGAGACTACAGAAGGATTGAGTACACGACAGGGGCAGTTGGGGGCGACAGTGTCGGACAGGACGTACACATCTCCCCCAGGAGTAGTCTCTATGGGGTCTCGAGGTCGTAGATGATTTTTCGGGACATCCAGGGTGTAGCCGCTGCTCTCACGTTGAATTTCCTAGACCATAGCAGGGTCCAGATTTTCCCAGGGCACTGGGGCTAGGCCCCTGTCCACCACGCTTAGCATGCTCCCCCATCCGAGTTTCTGGATGGGCGTCTTCCGGCCAAGAGGCACGTAGATGGCGTCGTCAGGCAGCTTGATGGGGGTGAGCGTCAGCTTGTCCAATAGAGTACGCCAGTACTCATTTCCCCCATGGGCTCCCCAATTGGGGGAACACAGGACCATACGGGAACGCTCCAGGGCCACCTTGGTCAAGACCTTTACCAGCTCATTGAACCTGGTGTTCCCGTAGGCCATCCCGAAAGAGGGCCAGTAAAACTTGTAGCAGCAGTTTTTCCCTTTGCTGCAGTAGAGGTCCAGGACATGTTGCTTGTCACTGGCGAATAGCTCCACGTTCAGGTCTTCCCGGGAGTATCCCAGCGCCTTCAGACTTTGGTCTAAGACAACTCCAAGGGGCTGATAGTCCTCGGTTTAAGAGGGGACCATCATGGTCGAGGGCTTCTTCTTGCATACCCTTAGGTAGCTAGACGTGTGTTCAGACTGCTCCAGAGGTACAGATTCCCACCCGTCACCATGGTCCACTTGGAGGACGTAGGGTGCTTGCAGGGTGAGGGAGAGAATCTGGGAGTGCTCGACGAAGAAGTCGGTTCCCAGTGCAAAGTCGAAGGCTTCGGTGTCCATCACGTACAACGGATCTGCAATGCTCCTGGATCGCATAGGCACGTCAACCTCACAATACCCAGGACTGTGCACCACATGCTCATCTCCCATGCGGATGGCTGCGGTAGGCATGATGATCTTTAGGTCCTCACGAGGTAACGTTTTCTTGGCCACTATAGATATAGTGGCCCCAGTATCCAGTACCCTGAGGTATTCACGTCCCCCAAGACGGATACGTACCAAGAACACCAGATCTGTAGGTGCCCCAGAGCGTCCCTGTCAGAACTCCGCGGGGCAGGTCACTTCAAATGCCTTCTGCTGCAGTTTCCGCGCCATGCACATTAAACGGGAGCGTTTGCGGGCGTTTGACTGGTCCCCATCTTCGTTGGCACGCTTAGTCCCTTGTTCTTGTTTGGTTTGCGGCTCAGAACGGGTCGTAGGTCCCGTGTTTGATTGCCCACCAGAGGGCTCAGAGTTCCCCCCTGGTGTAGGATTGGGGTTCCCTCCAGACTGGCCCGCGTTCTTGTCCTTGTTTGGCTTGCTGTCAGAGCCTCCTCGTCCATCTTTGCCTTTGCCACCTTGGCCTTTGCCATTGCCCTTGGACTTGCCCTTGCCACTGTCCTTGTCAGCGCTGCCCTTGCCACTGCCCTTGCCAAGGCCGTTCCTGGTCTTGAGCTTCGCCGAGAGGCGTTGCTCTTGGTGGCACTCGTCCTCGTAGTGCTTCCTCTTACCACAGAACGCACAGGTGATTGTGCACCTGTAGTGGTCTGCCAGCTTAGCTTTGCCGCCGGTGTTGGTCTCCTGCTTCTCCCCCTGGACCACGAAACATTCCCGCTGGTTGCAGTCAGGGGCATGAAGCAGGCAGCCCTGCTCATCTATGGTATCACACCAGAGAAGGTCCTGGACATTGCTCATGAAGCGAGCATCTTTGGGGGTAGTCCCCTGTCCAGGTCAGGTTCCTTGATACCCTTGGCCATGGCTCCCAGAGCCGCCTCCTCCAGGACGGTAGGCGTTCAGGTGCTGGTCGCTTTCTTTTTCCAGCACCGGCTCCAAAAGTAGCACAGATAGGTCCTCGTAGGTGAGCGCTCTTGCCTTGCGCTCTGCCGTTGCCCGGCTATCATCCCACAGTTCTCCTGGGAGCTTGGCCACCAACCAGAATTGCAGCTCGTCGCTGCCATAGGAACCGGGCGTCAGTCGCCCTACCCAGTGGTCCAAGTCGGCAAGCAGCTCAGAAATACTGGCAGGCTTTGGGTTGTTGGGCAGCAGGGCAAGGTTCTCGATCCCGGCTCTGATAGAGAGGTCGGTCTCGTATGTAGGGTCCTGCCTCTCCAAGGCAACCAACACGTCACCGAAGGTGGCGGACTTCGTCACGATCTGCTTAACCTGCTTCTCCAGGTACTTGGTCTTGCAGCACTGCAGGAGAAGATCGCACTTAACTCGCCCCCTAGCACGGGTTTGGCCAGTCGTCCTCAGCAACCGGGCGAATTTCTCAGCAAACTCGCTGAGGTCCTTCCATGTGAACCCCGGCAAGTTCACCACGATCTTGGAGGTGGCGATAGCCTTAGCCTTAGCCTGCTGAGACCTGCGTACCTCATGTTGCTTGGTCTTCCTCTTTTTCTTCTTCTTCTTGCTGCCCGAGTTCTTGGGGTCCTCATGGTCATCGTCCCCAGACGGTGAAGGAGACGTCATAGATGACGGCTCATCATCAGAAGGATCTCCATCCAGGTCACTAGAGCAGTAAAGCTCAATATCGACCATAGCCCTTATGGCTGTCAACTCTAACCGGTCCAGCGCGGCTTGCATGGAGTTGTCCACGTGGCTGTACGGGGGCTGGGCCGTTCTTGGTACGAAAGGGCTTTTTGGTATCACAGCAGGAATCGGCATAGGTCGGCACCTCAAGCTTCCCAGGGTGTACTTCAGTCCCGCCACCACGCTCGTCAATCACGCCACGAAATGATTGGCCTGTAGACGGTGGGTGAACCTCCCACGGTGGTAGGTGGCGCTTGGGGAGGAATCAGGGGCTTCAATTTGGCCCGGATTTCTTGAGTTAGATCACCAACTATTTCAGAAGTGGCTCCTCGAAGAGCCTCTCGTATCTCCAACCGCGTCAGGGATTTGTTTGAGGATCTTCCTGATCCTCTGCTCCTTGCACCACAAGACTCAGCGCCACGCAGGCCACTCAGAGAGGTGAAACCAGGTGCTGGCATGGTATAGCCAGATTTGGGTGCTGCATAGCGAGGTATCCCAGTCATGTACACGGCCGCCGCGAGTCTGTGATAGCCATCCTAATAGCGGCGTGGCATAGGCTCAGGAACACCGGTGTTGGTCGAGCTGGATGCCACTGGTTGGCTGACTGCAGTTGCCATAGGTGGCACAGTCGCGGCTGGAGTCACACCGTAGGTGGGGTAAGGCATACCAGTAAAGCCTAGATCCTCAGCCATAGGTGGGGTGGTTATGGATGAGGATGTAGCTGGATGTGTGGCTTGGAGTGTAGTGGTTGTTGGAGAGGGTACTGCGGGGTAATCTGAGGCGCTCGGCGCGCTCTCAACAGGTTTGTCATCGAGGGGCACCTCGTCGGATGGTTCGTGTCCATCTTCAGGATCTACCTCTTCGGCTCCCATGTCCACTGCTTTCTTCTCCTTCTCCTTCTTTTTACCTTCAGGTCCTCGAACGGAGAGTCCACTGAAGGCAGCTCTCAAGGCCTCCAGGGAATCAACCCCCAGCCCACTTAAGGGCACTGAAGGTACAGGCTCTTCAGGTTCAGGTTCACCAGCAGGTCTCGGCGCTGGCGCTGGCTTGGCTGGTGCCACTGAGGGCGCTTTTGTCTCAGCAGTGTCCTTGGTGTCCATGTTATATTTCTTCGCCCTTCAGTGGGGTCAGCCTCGACGTACTGGCTGTACTGAACGGGGTTGCAGGTACGCAAAGACTGAAAATCTCTGCTACCAGAAAGTTAGAACAGGCTTTCACTATTGATTGCTTCGATGATATTGTTTTGTTTGTGCCCTTGCTTGCGCCTGCTGCTTGTTGATGTAGCTCAGGCTTTCCAAATAAATATTTTTTGATGAAATCCACCAGGAATACAAGTACCCACAGTGCAAGCAGGGGACCACAGGATCAATCCATAACATGAAGGGTTGCAGTCAAAGGAGATTGTGTAAGAACAAAGGAAACTCACGATAACTACAGATTTAAGAACGGATGGTTGGAAAATATCGTCCTATCATGGAACACCTGGGCATCCTCTTATTAATAGGACCATCTAGAGATGTGCACTCTTTGTTTTGGGTCCCATAGGTGCTGAGGTGGCATGGCTTGTGGCGCTGAGGTCACTGCCATGTCACATGGGATCTTCCTACTTAGCTAGGCTGACTGGGAATTGAACCCGGGACCTCTGGAAAAGAGGTGCCCCAGCCCCCTAGGGTGCAGACCACTAGGATAGCTAAGCATTCATGAGAAAATATAGAAAAATGTATAGGCTCTAGATTAATGTCAGCGCCTCAGTCAGTCCAGAAAATGGTGAATAAGTAAAATCACCTCGGGGGTCAGGAGTCCACCCAACATCCACAGTTCAATGCTTGCCTTTATAGGTCAAAATGTCTTGTCATTCCTTTTGGTTAGGCCAGAACTAAGATGATAGTGTGTTCTGCCTTTGAGCCTCTCTATGACAACTAAAGCTAACCTTTCGGCAGGGAAATACACTTTTCTTACTTTAGACAGCGTATTATTTTGCAGCCTGAGATCCGTACAATACGGGGAGGCTTGTTAGGTTCCTCAGCTAAAAGCAATCCTGCATCTGCCTCTGTTCTCAGGTGGGAAAGGTCAGGGTGATTCATGCAGTTGGTTGGCCAGCTAAACAGGGCGCTGATCCCACAATCAACAAACTGTACCTCAGCCAGAAATGGGGGGGAGGGTCCAACCTCACCATTATCTACGCTGTGCAGGCAGATAGAGCACTCCTTCCCTCCAAGCGCTGACAGGGAAACGTGTAGTGGCGTCTCTGATGGGCCACTGTCGCTTAGTAGCGCTGTGTTCTCTTGTACGTTCACAGGTGGGCCATTAGGGCCTGAGACCTCTTCATGCACCACACCAAGTAGTGGGTGAGTGTAGGAGTGGTAAGCGTGGGTGAGGGCTTGAGCACAGCGCTCGCTCACCCTTCAAAAGCTGGTGCCACTGTAGTGAGTGTAGGGCCAGTAATGGGTGTGTCACTGTCTCGCCTGTTTCCTGAATTTTTATCAGGGCTTTCTGCGGGCAGTGGCAGTGGTAGTCTAGGTTCTGGCCCTGTAGCAAACAGGCGTTTTCATGCCTCATAGCTTTTGGCCACCCTACCCCTGTAGTAGGCAGGTAGGTAGGCAAACCAAGACCTTGGCGTTAGCGCTGGGTATTCCCCCAAGGAAGTTTGGGGCCAGCACAGAAATTGGGCACCTAGGGGCGGAGAGACCTGGGGTGTACCCCATGGCACCGTGTAAGGATATCCGCCGGGTTTAGCAAGGGTGCAGACTTGGGTATAATTATGACAGCATTTCTGCAGCTTCCTCATAGGTCCTCAGGATCAGCACACTCACACAAACATAGGCAGGGCTAGGAAGGGTTCAGTCCCTTGGCTTCTTCTGAGAGGCAAGCAATTCAGCGAGCCTCAGCAACTCTCCTAGGTTTTTCTGGGACAAGTAGTCTACGAGAACAGAATTCAGGCGTCCTTCAGGAAGCACAAAGGCAGAAGACGGTTCTCAGGTAGCTTCTTCAACTCCAAACCCTTGCCAGAGGGTGAGGAGACGCCACCCTTGGCGATGGCGGTGTCCGATAACCGACTTCACCAGGTAGAAGCCTTCCTTAGCCATCTCCTCGGCATCCATGTCCGGGAGTTCTCCTTCAAATTCCATTGGGCAGGCAGCGCCCTGTAGGTCCAGAGCGGCGATCTCCTCGTCAATTAGTTACCATTCTTCCCCACAGAGCTCCTCGGGGTCATAGTAGCGCTTGAGCTGTTGAGCAGCGCACACCAGAGTCCCCGCTAGTTGGGGAGAACACCGCACTGTGATGCGGTGACCATCCACAGACAACATCTTGTAGGGCCCAAAGTAGGGGTCATTGCTGGTGGAGCGAGGCCAGGCGGGTAGCCGACTGTAGTGCAGCCGCACCCAGTCTCCATGTTGATAGGAGGCAGGCACCCGGTGCGTGCTCTTCTTGTTCCACTGGCGCTTCCTCACTCCCTGGAGCGTAGCCCTGGCCTTGTCCGCCTTGTCTTGCTGCTCCTTCCCCCACTTACCCACAGTGGAGTAGGAATCCTCTGGATAGGGAGCATGTGGAAACCACACCGGGCGTCCCATGAGCAGCTCATTGGGTGAATAGCCAGTAGCCGAACTCTCTTGGGGGTTCATCACCAGGGATATGACGGGGAGTAGTGTCACCCAGTCTTTGGTGCGCTCACTCTTGCACCATATCCTCACGTTCTCTTTAAGAACTGGAATCTGTCGCTCACATAGGGGGTTACTTGTATGAGTGTAGGGAATCCCCATGGACACCTGGACATTGAGAGACCTCAGGACTCTCTTGTACCAACGAGTGTCGGAGCGTACTCGGACGTCCTCGTCTGCGTTCGTTTCTTTGGGTGCTCCATAGACACAGAACCACTCCTCCAGGAGTATCTTGATGGTCTCCTCGCCGGTGATGTGTTTAGTGCAGGGGAACACCCTTGTAAACCTGGTCAGCCCACAGGTTACCACTAGGCCGAAGTCATAGCCCCCGAACTTAGGCATCTCCGTGTAGTCCACGTAAAGAACATTGTTGGCACAGTGGGGGATAGGAAGGGTCAAATGGAGACCTCTGTCCCTGATATCCCCAGTTTGCAGGACCGACACGGGCACTTGTCCATCATGGGCTGGAGGAGTTTCCGCAGCTGATGGTCACTCAACGTAGAGGGGAACCACTGCTTGAACACCGTCAGGGTGTGGTTCGCTCCAATATGACCACTAGACTCAGGGGTCCACTTGAGGAGTGCGGGGATACGGTCGCTAGGCACGACTATCCGGTCCTCATGCCAGAGGTAGGTCTTGTCCCTCTTCCATTGTTCCTGGTTGACCAGAACGGGTTCCAGTCGCTTTTCCAGGCGTTTGTAGATGTCCTTAAACTCCTTCAGGTACTCGACTTATTTGATTCCATCTAGGGGTCTGATCATTGTCATGTTGAGATCCAGGTGTACATCCATACGGCTGAACGCCTCCTTGGCTAGCTCCTCAGACCTGGCACGCATCATGTTGTCAAAGTTGTTGCGGCTGATGTAGTCCGCACACTCGTTCTTGGCGCACTGGATATGATGTACTGAGAGCCGTAGCTGTCTCAGGTAGGTCAATCAGCATCCGAGCTTAGCCTTCTCAGCTTGGGGTCCCTTCTGAAAGGTGCGGACCGGTCCTTGGTCACACAGCGAAACCACTGGGTTACTCCTGAACAATTGGGACTGAGAGGATAGCACAAGCATACCCACGAGGAGTTCCTGCTCATACGTAGAGTAGTTACCCCGGGCCTGGTTCCATTTCCAGTTCCAATGACCCAGAGGAACCAGGACCCATTTGTCGTCAGGGTAGCTGTGCTTGAGGGTACCGTCTCGGTTCAGTCCATCAGTCCCCCGTTGGCAAATGGCCAAGTCGAACTCCTCCTTCTCCAGTGCTTGCCACTGGAACAGCGTTCCATCTTGGCCAAGATTGCTGGCGTCAGTCACCAGGATAATCTCTGGCTGGGCTCTAGGCACGCCCAGGCATTTAGCGTTAGCCACATCGTTCTTGAGCTAGTCGAGTGAGTGTTGTTCTTGAGGGCCCCAGCGCCAGGTAGTACTCTTCTTGATGAGGTCCGTCAGGATGGGGCTGGTGTAGGTGAAATTTTGATGTGGCGGCAGTAGAAGTTGCAGGCCCCAATGAAACTGCGTACATCATGGTGTCCGCCCTTTGTGGTCTTCATGTCGTACCTTAACATCCATCAGGGGTTCCGCCTTAGAGGCCGCAGGGGTCCACCACCGATAGCCAATGTCGAACCCCAGGTACTGCATAGTCTCCTGCATGAGCTCACACTTTTCCAGCTCGAGTCTGGTGTGGTTATCCTGGCAGACCGCAAAGAACTCACCCAAGAGGATAAGGTAATCCTCCTGAGTATTCGTCCCCAAGCATACGTCGTCGATGTGTGCTTCCATCTGGGCGCCTCGGGATATGAGTTCTTACACCACAGGTCTTGTATCTGTTGCTCAATCTCATCGGCCTGCTCTTTAGGAGCCGGGTAGGGCCTCCTGACGCGTTCCCGTCGGGGGCCTGGACACGGGACGCTGCAGCGGACACGCACAAGCAAGCAGGCAAGCAAAGCACTGCGCTCACAAGGGCATCCTCATGCTCGTGTCATGTGACAAAGCGTTTCAGGCTCCTTGCCACTCTGAAACAAGGGAACAAAAGTATGTACAGCAACACATCAGGATATGTACACCTGGGGTTAAGACTCGACTGGGGTAAGGGCATCACAGGACAATAGACACTCAGTCCCAACTCATATCCCAATCCCAGGTCCGACCCCCCCAGTGGCTGGCAGGGGCGGGGGCTCAAACACAACCCATGCCCTGCTCAATCCGGACCCTGCAACCCTGCCAATAGGGGAGGGTGTCCCGCCCAGCCACAGGGGAGTTCCTGGGAACCAAGAGGCTCCAAGGCCAACCAACAGTGGCTCCTTATGCTCCCTTGATGGCGGGTCCCAAGTCCCCCTTGAGCCAGAGATTAGGCCCTGCCATTATCCCCTAGGAGTTGGTAACTCAGAATGGGCTGTTTCAGCCCAAACTGACATTAGCTCGAAAAACTCCAAAATGGACCCCTCGTCCGGACCAGCCAGAGGTAGGGACGAAGCAACTGACCCTCCGCTCTTCAAGTACAAAGCTGCTAGAGCCCTCACTCAACCTGGCTCCCTCTGAATCCCCAGCTTCGGGGCGCCACAGTTTCGCCATGTGGGGTAATGATGCCAAAATCATCCAAATTGGAGTCATCCCCACGGGTGGCCTGCCCGGCCAGGGCAAGGCCAATGACTCACAGGATATGAGGCGGGACCTAGGACCTGCATCTGAGTGCACGACTTGAATATAGGTCCGGGGTCCTCACGGGCAGAGAGATATGGGGCCGCCAATTGACCACACGGGGGGGTGAAATTGCGGTCCCAAAAGGGGGTCATCTTGGCTGCTCAAAATGAGCCAAGATTGGGGGTGTCCTCAATGGTATATCTCCACGCCGGCTTGGAGATCAGATCCGCCATTCCATATGCCATCTACTGGGAGTCCAGCAGGGACTCACATGTACTTAGCTCCAAAGAATCTCCATGGCCCTCGGCGTGGTGATGATCCAAACTGGGTCCACAAATGCCAAAATGGCAAAATTGGTCGTCTCGGGCGACCGGCGAGGGTAAGAAACCTTGGCGATCTCGTCGCGTCAAGCCTTGATTCACGACCCTTGATATCCCCTTTGGTCCCATGTTCTGGGCTATGGTTTGCTGTCACGCTGGCTGCTTACTGTTCACCGAGGGGATGACCACACGGACGGGGCAGAAAGCAACATGCGGTGCAAAGGTTGGGATCATGGATCGCAGCAAAAGTTGAATTACTCCGGATGAGCAGGAGGAGCAAATACGAAACTCAATGGTGTCCAGCCCTTGGCCATATGCTACAATAATGGCACCTTCTCTCTAGCTGGATACCGTGCCCCATGGAGATATGGTAGTTCCAATATGGCATACAATGGCAAAAACAGCGAAATTTGGCCAAAATGGCCCGCACTCACGATTCCATATCTCCATGGCCACGGCGAGGATCCTTCCAACCAAAGAGGCTATAGACACATAGGATCTAGGTCCCAATCTTATGACGCTTGCCAACCTTCATGGTCACCTCTAGCTAGTTTCCCTATTGGTGAGAAAGTGACACATAAATGTGGCAGAATGGCAACATACCAAAATAAATGGGTGACTCGAAACTCTCCCTTCGAGAGGAGTGGCCACATGGGGAAACACCCCATTCAATGTGGGTTTATGTGCCCTCTCCGAATTGCCCTTACCCTTGGTCAAGTGGCGCACGCAACCTCGGGGGTGAAATCAGGGGGAGAAGGGGTTTGTGGCCATTCTGGGCAAAACGGCCAAAATTCACCCAAAAGTCGTCATTCAAAAAATTGTATCTCCGTATCACATAAGAAAGGAGCCTCGGGCTTTTGCATGGGTGCAAACCGAAGCTTTGCTTCCCTTTTGCAACAAGGGTTGAGGTTCAAGGCACAATGGAAACATTTTTAACACCTCAATTCTTGAAGCACACTATTTATGGGGGAAGGTGCATATATTGGCGATATTGGTATGTACATATCTTTGGGTCATTGAGGAACAAAAATATGAGGCAACAGTTTTGAAAAAGGCCAATAGTAGGTGCCTTCAAATATGCCCACTATGGTTAGATCGTCTCCGCCCACTCATGTCATTAGTTCTTGCATATGAGCGCGTATGCAAAGAGGTAGTATGGCACGCGTGCTCACAAGGCGACATTATATAAAATGAAAGACAAGGTTGTAAAAATCAACCAAGCCATCCACAATGTTGCTCGTGGTCTCTACTTTACATATTGCTTTGATTCAAGGCTCGACTCCGCATAGGCTCTGAGTACGAGCCTCGGGGAATTGGCCACTTTGGCCTAATTTTGGACCGAAACTTGCCCTTTTTCGAAAATAGAGTTTTGGTACGCATTGAATTGCGTGGAGCCATCGTTGAGTTGGCTCGAAAACAAAAATGGCTCAGGGCTCTTGGTCTTGTTAGCATTGTGTTCGGTTATTAACGTTCATGCTCACAAGGCCACAAAGTTAGCGTTTGCGCACGCAAATGACTTGGGTTTGCGAAACCCATAGGCTGCCTAAAACATCCCTATTGCCCACTTCCCTATTCAAAGTGATATACCCATGTGAAAGGGGCATCGATGAAAGGCATACGGGGGGAATGTACGGTTCTGTCCAAACTGATGGTCCTTGAGAACCATGAGTTCGAGCGATTGACGGAAAAGCTTGCGAGCTGATTTTCTCTCAGACGCAACGGCAAAAAATTCTGGTGAACACACCAGATGAAAGTACAAGAAAAACCCTCTAGATCCAGCCCTTGAGTTCCCTTAGAACCTCAAAGGTACTCGAGAAAAATCTATCACAAAACTCGCCACGGAGAAGCGACGAAGGCGTGCGAGCAGGCAACAACAGGCGGCGATCTCACGACAATTAGAAATCGCGGTAGAAATCGGGTATTTCACCGATTTCTGACCGAAAATCGACCAAGACAATAAAATTATGGTAATTCTACATCGATTCAATGGTTAGACTCGGGTTTCAGATTTCGCAGATTAGAGAACAGGGATATCCCGCTGACAGCCGGTGTCAACGGCTTCCGCACGGGTGTGACAGCTCACAGGCCCCCGAGCCATAGGCCATAGGTTCTGGGTACCGCTTCACCCCCCTCCTCAGAGCAAACCCTGGGGGGGGGCTCGATAACACCCAAGCACGGCAGCGGGTATCCAGGACCATCCCCTGAAGGGGAAGGGTGTCACACCTCACACTCCAGGCTGGCTGTGGGTCAGGTTGCTCATTGCCACTCACGGTTAGACATGTATGGCACTGTAAAAGCTTGTACTTAGCACACGCAAACTGCACCCTGTTTTTCACCTCAAGGGCGGCATTTGTGTGCAAAAAAAAGACGCACAGTTTCCGCGTGTTTCCACCTGAAAAGTGAGAATTATAAAACAGAGGAATCTCAAATTTACTTTTTTAGGCTATCAGCGGAATGCAAGTAGTCAGAGGTATGATAAAAACCTTATTTTTGGCATGTTGCGTGCGCGAGGCCTCGCGCACTCAATTATGCAGAATGTGTATTTCCCAATGGTCCTGAAAAAACAGTATTCCATGCCAAATGAGGCTCTGATGTCTTCATGGTTGCCTCATGGTGTACCGTTCGGGTCATGTCAGTAGCAAGAGTGGTCATTCAATGGACGTTTTGTACACGCCATGCACTATGTAAGGTGTAATAGATCTAAAAAGGCGGGTTGCCCTCAGTCCTTGACACCATTTTCAGTTACTTTACCTACAAATGAGTTGCCCAGCCTCCCATCTTTTGGGGCTGTACAACAGTTTGTCAGAAGCGCTAGGTCACAGGACGTATGAAGCAAGTGCTCTAGGGGAGGATAGTATAATTGCTGCTACTGAGCTCACTGTTTTCACAGGATTCCAAAGGGGAGGAATCTCAAAAAGCCTTTTGGAGGCCATCGGCAGAATGCAAGTAGTCAGGGGTATTCAAAAACCCATGCTTCTAGCATGTTAAGTGCGCGAGCCCTCGTGCACTGAGTGTTCCGCTGTGCAAGTCTTTAACCCATATTAAATCTTGCAGTTTTGCTTTTGCTCCATTCTTGCGTCATGCCACTTCCGATGTCAAAACGTATTCTCAAAAAAGCCTGAGAATCTCACTCCAGCTGGCTGAGTGCGCGAGGCCTCGAGCACTCAGCCTCCCATGATAAGTATTTTTTCATGCGGACATGTACAGGATGTGTGACCAGCGCCCATCTTTAATAGTTTTCCAGACGATCCAAAAATTGGTATTCTTCAAATTAGCCAACAAAGCTTTTTTTCGGGGAAAATGACCGGTGAACCCTCTGATTTTGGACTAAAAAATGGTTATTTGACCCTGTAAAAAGAGCAGAAAATGGGTAAAACTGATGAAAAATGCATTTTTTGGGAGGGTTCGAAAGACTGTATTTTCAAGACGGGCAAAAAAAGCTATTTTTTTCGGTGACAAAATCTAGGTGCTTAGGTGAAAGAAAGGGGGTGCAGTTTGCGTGGGCTAAGTTGTAGTGCATGTATAGTATCAAGTATCAAGTCCTGGGTCCTGGCGGCGATTGTTCGGCATCCAAAGGACCCGTTAACCGGTACCAGGTGCACCGGGTGCCGGCTGCTACGGTCACTACCACAGTGGCAGTGGGATACACGGCAGACATAGGCACCACACGACGATCGAGATGGTCCCACACGTCAAAGGCGACCACAAAGATCCATCAGGCTACCCCAGGCTTCCCAAGGCCGCAGGCTGGGGGAGAGTTCCCACGGGTCCTTCCTTGGGCGCACCATGTCCATAGTGGTAAAGCCGAACGACTTCCTCCATAAGGGATCGGGCATCAAGGCCGTCTTTTCCCTGGCCCCATTACCACGAAGGCCATGCATGGGGGAGTCCCCATGCAGTTTGCGCGGAGGCGTCGACTCCTCAAACCACCATTTTCCCAGGCAGACTGACCGAGGTCAGGACACCGGAGGTCGCCACCCGACCGCAAGTGCGTCTGCGAGTCGCTAGGCTCGCATTGGGACTGAGAGTGGTGGACCGCTGGGAGTGTAGTCAGGCAACTGGGCTTCCCGCCTGGCGCCATCAGGATCTCAGCACATCACAACCATTGGGGTATACAGTATCACGGGCACACAAACATGACAATCTGTACTTAGGTACTGGTCCAGGCTGGACGTTATGTAAGAACATGTACACGGCGACTCAGGGCGCCTTCGTATTCCGATTGGTGTCCCTTCTGGGGGGAAAACAGTCCATATCGCCATGGGCTGACAACACTTAACATACAGATGCACATATCCTTGGGGGCGGAAAAGTGAGCAAGAAAAAGGTAAATAGGCGTGTAAACACACTCTGGATAGAGCGCCAAACCACGCCCCGGTCAGGATAAGGAATATGCAGGAGAGTGGACAGAAGGACGCCTGAGTTCAGGTCATATATAGTCTGCAGACACACGTAGACTGGTCTGGATCCCGCAAGTGCCATGGGACCAGACCACACACCCAAAAGTCGCAATGCCGATTACAGCGGCATCCATTGCGCAACGTCGTAAGGGCCCTAAGGCCTCAATCTGGAACAATGAAGGGGGGGCTATGCACACTGGGGGGTGCGGCCGTCCAAGCCTGCCAGGGAAATGTCAGCAGGAAAATGCTTACGGACAATGTTTGCCGAAAGCATCTAAGCCTGAACTGACCATCCGGCGTGGGCACAATCGAGCACCATAAGCATTGATATGCTCTGCAATGTCATGGAGCGTGGATTCCAAAATTACACTGGAAAGTCCAGCAATGCTCACAGGGGAGAGCCCAGGGCGGTGATCAGGCGCCTCTGGCTGCAATCGCCCGGTTGAGTGCTGCCAAGTCCGTAACATGGAGCTTGGTCTTGTGCTTGCGGAAATAATCCATAAAGGGGGTATTAATCCGCAGCACGAACGAGGACACGGGTTCCCAGGTGTCGTGGGACGGCCCATAGCCTCGCCAACGAACCTTGAACTCCAGGCCTTAGGGTGCCGAGGCGTTTGGACGCTTGGCCAGGATCTTCTGGACGGTCCAGGCGTCCTGCTCAGCATAGTCGTTGTCCGAATCAGCCTCATGTGCGGCATAGTCCAGGGACACATGTTGGCCACAGAGGTCGGGTTCCCGCACACGGAGCTGACTCTCGTGGCACTCCTGGAACTGTCCGTGACCCACCTTGATGCGGTAGGTGTCCTCACCAATTTTTCTGGACAACCTCTGGAGGTGTGAACCAGGTTTTGGCAAAGTGGGTGCCCATAGGGCCGGGTCTGATCACCCACACCGGGTCTCCCACCCTGAACCTTTGCGCTGTCCAGCTCGGGGTGGACTTCTGACGCTCAGCATGCTCCTTCTCGAGCTGCTGGCGGATGTCCCGCGCCATTGCCTCTTGCCGCGCCGCAGAATTCCTTGGCGTCCATGGCCATACCATCACCAGACAAGGGAAGTCCCCGACCAAGGGGGTCCCTGCCGAACAGAATCTGGTGAGAGGAAAAAACGGCCGGAGTTGGGGTGTCATGATGGGCCTTCAGAGCGGGCCACATCTCCTCAAACCAATTCTGACGTGGAGTGGTGATGTGAATTTTGCGTAGCTTCTGGAACAGCTGCCTTCCAGCCACTTCAGCCCGGCCGTGGGACCGGCTGAGATAGGCGACGCTCTTGGCATGACGTATTCCCATGAGGGAACACATGGCCTTGAACCAGCCACCAGTAAACTGGGGCCCTCGGTCACTGCAAATGGTGCGGGGGACGTCAAAGACGGTCAGCCAATGACGAATCATCATGACTGCCACTTCCTTGGCAAGCAACCCCTTTTTGTGTGCCGGAACGGCTACTACATAGCCGCTGTGGCGGTCCACACAAAGGAACACACAGTCAAATGTCTCCTTGCCTATTTGAACTTCAGGCATGGAGAAGACGTCCCTCGCCACGCTCTCCATGGGCTGGTCAGGCAATGGAGTCCATTGCGCTTCCCCCTTGACGTTCCGGTTGTCAGGATTGCAGGCCTGAGAGACCGAGCAACCTTTTCTGACCTTCTTGATAGCATTGTAGAGACTGATCTGGTCGATTTCGAACCGGCGCTGCATATCCAGGGCTTGCTTCCTGACCCCTGGGTGCATCATGTGGTGGTGCCAAGCCTCACATAGCTTGAGCACTCGGGACTCTGGGACCAGCAGCTTACCATCCCGGTAGAGCTTGCCATCCTCCTCAGTCAGCCCCTTTGGCCACTTCTGCCCGTCATCAGGGTCGGTCACAGCCCTATACTCGGCCTCAAAAGCCTCAGACTGAACGTAGTTACCGGTCCAGTTGTCCTGGAGGCACGATTCAGGGAAGAGGTGCTTGTCGGACTCGGCTCTTTCAGGGGCGAGTACCCTGACCGCTCTGCCCATCCTCCTTCCGAGGGGGGCAGCTGCAGCCATGACGACGAAGCATTTGACACCCTCCTCCTCCATCAGGCGCTTCATTTCTATGATCCTCTTGGCCTCAGCGGTCTCCGCTTCATCCCCATGGGCAGAGACATCCGTGATGCCCTTGCTCGCGGGATAGGCCCACCTACTGAGACAGTCCGCCTCAGTGTTGTCCTTGCCAGGAACATACACAACTGTGAGGTCGAACTTGGCCAAGGTCTCATGCCATCTTGCCCGTCGGGAGGCGGGACCGGAGGGGGTGTCCACGTGCTCTTTGTGCCACGACTGCAGACTCTGATGGTCGGTGCAGACGGTGACGGGATGGAGGGCTATGTCCCCAGCCCATTTCCTGAGAGCCATGACGATGGCATACGCCTCCTTTCCTCGGGGCGTCCACGTCCGTCTCTGGCCTTCCGCCAGGACTCGGCTCGAGAAGGCCACCGGCACGTGCCTCCCATCGTCAAGCACTTGTTCCAACACAGCACCAACAGCGTAGTCGGAAGCGTCGGTGCGCAGGACGAACCCTCGCCCAGCATCCACAAGGTGCAGACCCACTGCGGATAGCAGCGCATGCTTCATCCCCTCAAAGGCACTTCGGACTCTTCATTCCAGACCTGAGCCTTCTCGGACCCCTTCTTGGTCTCCTCTCGGTTGCCCTTGAGCATGGTCGTCATGGGGGCTGCATACTCGGCATAAATCTTGATATACCCCGAGTAGTAGTTGCAGAATCCCAAGTACGCCTGTAGCTCAGAGACCGTTTTGGGCTTTTCCCAGTACTCAATGGCAGCCACCTTGCCAGGTATGGGCTTCTGCTGCCCGTTTCCAACTACGTGGCCAGCAAAGACCACCTCGCTTACCGCAATGGTGGACTTGTCACTGCTGCCCGTGAGCTTGTGCCGAACCAGAAGCTCCAGCACTCTGGTGACGTCCGTCTCATGTGCCTCCAGGAGCTCCTCATAGCTCATACTGGAGTCCCCGGACGCGATGATCACGTCGTCCACGAAGGGGTCCGCACAGTCACGCACCGGCTCAAGCAGGTTCTCCAGCATCCGCTGAAAAGCCGCATTGCCGTTGGTAAAGCCCATGGGCATCACCTTCCACTGGAGGGGTCCAAGTGGTGTGCTCATTGTTGTGCAAGCACGGGACTCCTCGGCGAGAGGCATCTGATGATAACCATGTTTCGGGTCAATCACCATGAAGATCCTCCGCCGGTGTTGTTTTTGCAGCATGTCCTCAATGAGGGGCAGCGTATAGCTGTGATGCTGCGTTTCGGCGTTTAGGCCGCGGTAGTCGACCACGAGCCACCACTCTCTGGCCACCTTCTTGGGGAAGACGAAGCACGGGGAGGCCCACTCAGAGTGGCACAGCTCAAGCCAGCCCCTCTCGATGAATTCACGGAGGATCTTCTCTATGGCCTCCTTTCTCTCGCCCCTCAGGGCGAACTCCCGGTGTCGGTACACACGGGGGTCCGGCTTCAGTCGTATCTTGGCCTCGCCATATGGTCCATGCACCGGTGGGAGAGACACAGGTTTTCCGCTGAAGAAGGTATCCCCATACTTCTGCTTCAGCTTGGCCCTCAATGCCTGGATGTTGGGGCACTCATCGGACTCCGCCTGAGCCTTGCCGGGCACCTGAACCACTGAGCTTACTTGCGGGGTGTCACCGCATGGCTTCGGCTCTGGTGGTCTTCCCAGGTGGCCCAAAGGGCCATCACTGGTCTTGCCTCGGAACAAGTCACCATAGGTGGGTGGGTTCCAGCCGACTGGCTCGTCCTGGCTGGACATGTGGTCCAGTACCCTCCTTACGAAGGTATTCCAATCATAGGAACCGGAGACGATAGATTCCACCTCCCACCAGGCTTTGTCCTGGCCTTTCCCCTCAAGCTGGCTTCCCCAGTCGTGAAAGGGCTGATCCATATACCCCTGAACCAGGTCCAGCTCCTCTTCAGTGAGGAGGTCCTCCGGTTCTCCGATGTCAACAGGGGAAACTGCAAAGCTTTCCCGTCATGGCTCCGCTATGATGCGGTTGACACACAGGAAGTCCGTGGTGTCGGCCTGCTCAAGGCCCCCATCCACATAGTGGAATTTCGTTGGCCATCTCTCGGGTGGCATGGGCTGTCCCTTAGCGTCCTGATAGACACTCTCTCAAGCCGGTAGGACGACCTTGTTTAAGGTCATGTTGGTTAGTGAGACCACCCAATCTCGGGTGCTTTCCTCCTCGGTGCATCCCATAGGAACAACCAGCACTGCCTTGGAGCGGTCCTTGCGAATCTTCGCTACCGCCCTCGGAATGTCCTATCAGGGGCAATGGATCCACATCAAACCCTGATGCGGACCCAAGTGCTTCTTCCACGCGGAGTCCTTGGCGCTTCAGTACTTCTCGCAAACCCGGAGATGGGCAGAGGTTCCTGAAGAGAACGCATCCAGGGTAAGATCCGAAGCTCCCAGGTCTGCAACCACTCGACTCGCCACTTCGGGCATTACGCCGTACTCCTGGTTCGCTGGCCCAGCTGGCTCAGCCCCCAGCGCAGCTACTTCGAGCTGATTGCGTTCCGAGTGGATCCATTGGCACTCCACATGGTGCTCAGGTATCGAAAGCCACGAGAGCTGGTCGTCCTGGTACAGGGTCATTGAGGCCTGGGCCGGGAGAGCGCTGGAGTCCGTCCCCATCATGAAGTCGTACCCAACGATCATGTCCCAGTCCATCTGGGCCTCGTAGAAGCGACCTTGCGGGAGAATTTCCTTGCCAAAGGTCCGGGCGGCTCAGCTCACGGTGGTTCAGGAACTGCAGCCCAATGGCTGCTTCCCTCGTGCCTCCCACCATGTCCTGGCCGTTCGCCACCTTCAGCCTGACAGGCTTCCGCCTGTCGGTCAAGCACTCTGGCGGAAGCAAGCCAGCCTTGACCAAGGTGACCTGAGCTCCCGTGTCGACCAACACGTCGAAGACCTTCTCCACTTCCCCGCATAAGGCACGGACCTCAGGGTGCAACTGCCGCTCATGCCCCACACGGCGCACAGCGTTCAAGCTCGGGATCTCCGGCCGTTCCAGAAGCTCAATAAGCAACTGGTGCAGGTCGTGGACAATGGGCTCAGGCTGCCCATCTGCAGCATCCAGCTGCGGTCCGGGTGATCCTCCGATACTCTCGGATAGATCATGAAGCACATCAAATACATTCTTGGCGCGAAGGATGGACGGGTGCAAGGGTTCGTGCCTTCACTTGCCCTCACCCTGCAACTGCGACTGTATTTGGTCTTCGGTGCCGGAAAGGGCCTTCCGCTCGGGACAATCCCTTTGTGCTCGTTGTCTCCCGACTGGGATGGTGTGGCGCTTCCCGCGACACCATCCTGCGACCGCACTAGCTGGGGCCCTTGGCTGCAGGGGCTCCGCTAAGGGGCGTCGCTTGTGGTAGTAGGCGTACTCTCTTCCGCATCAACCTTGTTGACACCCTTCTTCTTTCCCCCGTTCTTACCCTTCTTGTCCTTGTCCTTGTTCTTGACATCCGACTTGGGAACCCAGGACCTCTTGATCTCCTGGATCTCCTTGGCCAACTCGGTCCCCACCGACATCAGCTTGGAGAGCTCGTCCTTGGTGACCTCCACCCTGGTCTCCCGGATACCCGCGGGTGCAGGCTTCTTTGACCTGTGCACCTTCTTGTAGGTCTCTGTGTCGGCCTTGTGGATGGGGCATGTCCGGTGGTCATGGTTGAACCCTTTGTTCCTCCCATAACACACGAAACAGCCCTGAGGATGAGCTCGTATGAACTCCCCAAAGGACAGCGGAGGGTCGCCTATGCGGCGCGTCTCCTTCTTCTCCCTCTTCTCCCAACGCTTCTGCAGGGGCTTCCAGCTTCCCCGGTTGCCCCCCGCGTTCAGGTTGTTGGCCACGAAGGCACAAACAGCCGTTTCAGCGGGCTCATCGTCGTCGTAATCCTTGTCGAGAGCCTCATCGCCATCGGCTCCCGCTGGGTCCATGGCAGCTTCCCCGCCAGACCTCTCGCCAACGTAGTTGACGTCACGGTCGCCGGGCCTCAACCCGCGGGTGTGGTGGAGGTTCCGGTACTCCTTGAGTACCTCCTCTCCAACCCACTCCAGGACCTCGTCGCAACTCATCCGCGCCAAAATGGCCTGCAGACAGATGGTCTGGCCGCCCACGTCACACTCATCAAGGCGCCACATTGCGGTCTTCTCGCGGTCGCCCGTGACGGTGATGAGGAGGGCGTTCCGCAGGGAGTGCCGTTTGACATCCCGGGTCACGTTCTTCCTTGTCCAAGCCACCACGTTCGTATGATACTCCTTGGAGAGCATCATCTTGACCGTGCGGTCGGACTTGGCCTTCTGGGCTTCCTTCTTGTTGACTCTCTTGATGCATGCTTCCGGCAGCATGGAGAGCAGGCTGGCCTGCTCGTCACCCTCATTCCAGTCCTCCACGTTGCGGCGGATGAGGGTGTATTGCCCCCGGAAGTCCCGCCAATCTCGTAGGCGGATCTCCCGACCATCATGCTGAAGCTTGATGGCCTTCCACCGCTTGGCAGCCACCTGCGGAGCGTCTACCTGCTCCTGCTCGTTGAGCCACTTTTTGGCTTCTTTGAGGGTCTTGATTTTCCCTTCCTTGGCGCCACGAAGTATAGCTCTTGGGGCACCCCCGGCAGGCGGTACCTGAACCGTTTGAAGACATATTCCTCCGCCTCTGCGGGATCCATGTCTTCAGTGACGGTCACCCCCCTATCGTCCAGCTTCTCCAAGAAGCGGTCGAGGTTGAGGGGGTTGCCATCGTACGTGGGGGGCTTGATGTCCTTCAGGTCTTACCACACAGCGGCATCCGCGGCCTTAGAGACCATGAACGCCGGCCGCGAGGTCGACCGAGGTTCCCATCGACGTCCCCCATGGACTCCCACGGCTGCCACTTCTATCTCCCCCGCGGTATCCATGTGGCTACGCCGTGGTTCGTCCATGTACGCCGAACCTAGATGTTCGCGCCGTACTCCCTCCATGTACACCTCCTCATCACGGCGCCGGCAGCTGCGTTCAGCGGCCTCCCGTCGTACACCACTCGGCGGGGTAATGCCGAACTCCTCCAGATCTTCCTCGCCTCCTCCGACACCCCACTCCACGTCCCCTCCAGGGACCTCATCTCTGAGTCCACCGTATCGCCCACCAGCTATTGGGATTTACTCTTGGGCTGGTGCGGGGCGTCAGGGGCGTACCGGTGTCCGCGGTGGAGCACGGCGGTTGTGGTACTCCGCACTGAGCCACTTGTCACGCCAATCCTCACTGCCACTGCTGGGCGGCATACGCTCGTTACGGCGGCCCGCGCTGTAATGAGAGAGGGCGCTGGGAGAGGGGGCGACTCCTGGGGGCTCTGCCGGGGGCGTGGGCTCTGCCTGGCCCTGGTCCAGGTCCCCAGCCGTCGTCCGACGAGCCGGACTCCAGGGGTGGGTGGTTGCTGCTGACGCTCCCACGGCCTTCCAGCTCTTCCAACCTCTGCTGCAGGCCGTTGATGACCTTGTTCAGCAGCCTGGTCTCGCCCCTGGCGATGTCCAGCTCCCTCTGGGCAGCGGTGGCGACCTTCGCGATCTTCATCATCTCCGTCTTGGCGATGTCCAGCTCCTTCTGTGCGCCCGCGGCGACCCTGGCGATGCGGATCATCTCGCCTTTGCCCGTGCCTACCTCACGCTCGAGGGTCTGGACCCTCCTGCGGAGGTTGACGATCCAGCGCCAAGTGGCCTCCGGGTCACCCTTCTTCGGTGGGCCGTCGGGGTCCGCAGGGGGTCCTCCAGGAGGGCCTCTGCCGGGTCTGCCCGGTCCAGGGGGTCCTCCCCCACCCGGAGGTCCGCCTCTTGGGGGTCCACCTGGTGGGGTCCTCCAGGGGATCCTGATGGTCCTCCGCCAGGCGGTCCCGTTGAGCCTCCGCCGGGTCCCCTTGGTGGGTCCGAGGATGGGGTCTTCTCCGTGTAGCCGAAGTCCACGTCATCATCCTCGTCCATGTCGCCCCAGCTAGCCGTCTCTGTCTCGCACTCGGTGGACTCCAAGCTCCGGTAGGGAGGAGGGAGATTCTCACTCTCACCCTCCGGCTCCATGGGGACATCTCCGCTCCCTCCTCCAGCCACTCCTCGGCGATGTCGGCGGTCTCGTCCATCCCCGTCGCTGGCGGTGAAGAAGGGGTCGAAGTCGTGGGGGTGTCCGCCCGCTGGCCTCCGTGTCCTCCCGGGGGTCTTCCCCTTACCCCTCCTTTGTCGGTAGGCGTGAGGCCACTGTCCCCACTGCTGCCCGTGTCGACCTCATCCAGATCCAGCGTCATCTTGGAGGAGGCATCCCCTTCGAAGAGCTTTCGAAGGGTCTCCACTCGGGATCCTCCCGGGGTTGTCTCGCGCTGGAGCTTGGCCTCCGCAGCTCGCCTTTCGGCCTCCTCCCGGGCACGGGCAGCCTCGGCTTACCGAGCCCGCTGCAGCTGAGCCTTCTCCCCTTCCAATGCTGCCAGCTCCGCCTCTGTCTTGGCTCTTCAGCGACCTTCCATCGCGCGGCCTGGATGGCATCTTTCCTGGCGGCGTCCGCTTGGGCCTTGGCCGTTGCTTCGGCGTGGGCCCTTTCCTCCGCCTCCTTCCTTGCCCTCTCCTGGGCAAGCGCCTCTTCCAGCGCTTTCACCTTGGCCTCCTTACGGACAATGGCCTCCTCGACCAGGCGGGCTTCCTGGGCGGCTGCCGCCACCTCACCCCTGACCCGGGCAGTCGCTGCCTCCTGGGCGGCTGCAGCCGTGAGTCCGGCCGCAATGGTTGCCACGGTTGAGGCATGGAAGGCCATGCCTCTGCCCTAATCTGCAGCCTCCTCCTGGGCGATGCCGACGGCGCCCTCCACAGCAGCGTTCTGCTGCGTGGCGCGTTGCCGGGCAACCCGAAGGTTGCAGGTCACCCCACAGGCGCGCTCGCAGGCGCGGGCCACGTCCCTTTGGTCGGGAGCGACGCTGCTGCTGGAGGTGGCCTGGTCGGCCGGCATCCTCTCACGGTGGGCAGACTCCACGTCGCTGCTGGGGCCTGACTTCCTCAGGTGCAGCTGACGGGGCTTGGCCTTGGCCTTCTTGGCGACCTCAAGGAAGTCGCCAAGGGTGGTGTGGCCGGGTTGGTGACCGCCACTGGCCCGGTTAGGGGGTGGGGGCTGGGGTTCCGCCCTTGGTCTCGTTCTCCGCGGCTTGGGCGGCTTTGGCGGCCAGGTATTCCTGGTACTCCCGCCATTTCTTGTGCCGCTTCTTGTCCCCCGCCGATCACTTCTCCTTCCCAGGGGACGCGCTGCTGTTGCTGCCCTGCAGCGTACGCTCGTTCCCCGGTTCCAGGAACTGCTTCTCGATCATGTCCCATATAGAGACGTTGATCGTGGCGACTGACGGGTACTCGTTGGACTTCTCGTCCTCATCAATCCCGTCAGGGCGCAGCCCTTCGCGGGGCCTGTCCGGGCAAGTCCAGACCCCCCAGCGCTTCTGGTGGAAGCTGTAGGCGTATCCTTCCACCCGCAGCCAGTCTTCCACTGCCTGCAGGTGGTCGGCGCCCATATCCTCGTGGAGCTCAAAGCTCCTGGGCATGCCGCCTTTGCACTGGGGGTTGCTGTGGCGGTGGTGCTGCCCCCATACAAAACCCACGCAGTACGTACACAGCATGGGGGTGGGGCAGCGGCCACCTCTTGCCTGCCTCCTGCCAGTTCACCATCGGCGCTCGTTCTCCCCGATGGACTAGTACTGGGGGTGGCTGTTGAAGCGGTTGTTGCGGTCCACTCTATCTACGGGGCTGGGACTCAGACGCCCGATGGTGGTTGTGGAGGTGGGTGATGCAGCTGGGAGTGCAGCCGGTACTGGTCGGCCAAAGGAACTCGCTGATGTCGGAGTTCCGGTCGCTACACCCCCTTCACGGACTTGGCGCTGGTGCTGACGCTCGGGGCGATGCTCCGGGCGGCGCTGCGAAGCCAGTGGTGCTCGGGGTTCAGGTGACCCTGAGTGGCACGCGAGGGATGGGTAACCCCGCGGCAGTGAAACGCTTTTGACGCGTTCCCGTCGGGGGCCTGGCCACGGGACGCTGCGGCGGAGACGCACAAGCAAGCAGGCAGGCAAAGCACTGCGCTCACAAGGGCATTTTCATGCTCGTGTCATGTGACAAAGCGTTTCAGGATCCTCGCCACTCTGAAACAAGGGAACAACAGTATGTACAGCAACACATGTGTATGTACACCTGGGGTTGAGACTGGACTGGGGTAAGGGCATCACAGGACAATAGACACTCAGTCCCAACTCATATCCAAATCACAGGTCCGACCCCCCCAGTGGCTGGCAGGGGCGGGGGCTCAAACACAACCCATGCACTGCTCAATCCGGACCCTGCAACCCTGCCAATAGGGGAGGGTGTCCCGCCCAGCCACAGGGAAGTTCCTGGAAACCAAGAAGCTCCAAGGCAGATGGACAGTAGCTCCCTCTGCTCCCTTGATTGCGGGTCCCAAGTCCTCTTTGGACCAGAGATTAGGCGCTGCCAGTATCCTCTAGGAGTTGGTAACTGAGAATGGGCTGTTTCAGCCCAAACTGACATTAGCTCGAAAAACTCCAAAATTGACCCCTCGTCCGGACCAAACAGAGGTAGGCACGAGGCAACTGACCCTATGCCCTTCAAGAACAAGATTGGTAGAGCCCTCACTCCACCTGGCTCCCTCTGAGTCCCCAGCATCAGGGCGCCACGGTTTCGCCATGTGGGGTCATGATGCCAAAATCATCCAAAATGGAGTCATCCCCACGGGTGGCTCGCCCGGCCAGGGCAAGGCCAATGACTCACAGGATAAGAGGCAGGACCTGAGACCTACATCTGAGTGCACAACCTTGAATTAGGTCCGGGGTCCTCACAGGCACAGAGGAATGGGACCGCCAATTGACCACACGGGGGGGTGAAATTGCGGTCTCAAAAGGGGGTCATCTTGGCTGCTCAAAATGAGCCAAGATTGGGTGTGTTCTCAATGGTATATCTCCACGCCGGCTTGGAGATCGGATCCGCCATTCCATATGCCATCCACTGGGAGTCCAACATAAACTCCCATGTACTTGGTACTCAAGGATCTCTATGGCCCTCGGCGTGGTGATGATCCAAACTGGGTTCACAAATGCCAAAATGGCAAAATCGGTCGTCTCGGGCGATCAGCCAGGGTAGGAAACCTTGGCGATCTCGTCGCGCCAAGCCTTGATTCACGACCCTTGATATCCCCTTGGGTCCCATGCCGTGGGTTATGGTTTGCTGTCACGCTGGCTGCTTTAATTGTTCACCGAGGGGATGACCACACGGACGGGGCAGAAAGCAACATGCGGTGCAAAGGGGGGGATCATGGATCGCACCAAAAATTGAAGAACTCCAGATGAGCCGGAGGAGCAAATACGAAACTCAATGGTGTTCAACCCATGGTCATATGCTACAAAATGAGCAACTTCCCTCTAGCTGGATCCCGTGCCCAATGGAGATATGGCAGTTCCAATATGGCATACAATGACAAAAACAGCGAAATTTGGCCAAAATTGTCCGCACTCATGATTCCATATCTCCATGGCCAGAGCAAGGATTCTTTCAACCAAAGATGCTAGAGACACATCGGACTTAGGTCCCAATATATGCCGCTTGCCAACCCTCATGGTCGCCTCTAGCCATTTTTCCAATTGGGGGGAAAGTGACACACAATAGGGCAGAATGGCAACATACCCCACATTGGATGACTCACAACTCTCCCTTCGAGAGGAGAGGACACATGGGGAAACACCCCATTCAATGCGGGTTTATGTGCCCTCTCCGAATTGCCCTTACCCTTGGTCAAGTGGTGCACGCAACCTCGGGGGTGAAATCAGGGGGAGAAGGGGTTTGTTGTAATTCTGGGCAAAACGGCCAAAATTCACCCAAAAGTGGTCACTCAAAAGATCGTATCTCCGTATCACATAAGAAAGGAGCCTCGGGCTTTTGCATGGATGCAAACCTAAGCTTTGATTCCCTTTTGCAACAAGGGTTGAGGTTCAAAGCATAATGGAAACATCTTTAACACCTCAATCCCTGAAACACACTATTTATGGCAAAAAGTGCATATATCGGCGATATTGGTATGTACATATCTTTCGGTCATTGAGGAACAAAAATATGAGCAAACATGTCATTAGTGCTTGCATATGAGCGCGTGTGCAAAGAGGCAGTATGGCACGCGTGCTCACAAGGCGACATTATATAAAATAGAAGACAAGGTTGTAAAAATCAACCAAGCCATCCACAATGTTGCTCGTGGTCTCTACTTTACATATTGCCTCAGTTCAAGGCTCAACTCCTGGAGGGCTTCGAGTACGAGCCTCGAGGAATTGGCCATTTTGGCCTAATTTTCGACCAAAACTTGCCCTTTTTCGAAAATAGAGTTTCGGCACTCATTGAATTGCGTGGAGCCACGGTTGAGTTGGCTCGAAAACAAAAATGGCCTAGGGCTTTTGGTCTTGTGAGCATTGTGTTCGGTTATTAACGTTCATGCTCACAAGGCCACAAAGTTAGCGTTTGCGCACGCAAACGACTCTGGTTTGCGAAACCCATGGGCTGCCTAAAACATCCCTATTGCCCTCTTCCCTATTCAAAGTGATATACCCATGTGAAAGGGGCATGGATGAGAGGCATTGGGGGGGAATGTAGGACTCTGTCCGAACCCATGGTCCTTGAGAACCATGAGCTCGAGCGATTGACGGAAAAACTTGCGAGCTGATTTTCTCTCAGACGCAACGGCGAAAAATTCTGGTGAATACACCAGATGAAAGTACAAGAAAGCCCCTCTAGATCCAGCTGTTGAGTTCCTTTAGAACCTCAAAGGTAGTCGAGAAAAATCCATCACAAAACTCGCCACGGAAAAGCGACAAAGGCGCGCGAGCAGGCGACAACAGGCGGCGATTTCACAACAATTAGAAATCGCGGTAGAAATCGGGTATTTCACCGATTTCTGACCGAAACAACAATAAAATTATGGTAATTCTACATCGATTTAATGGTTAGAAATCGGATTCCAGATTTCGCGGATTAGAAAACAGGGATATCCCGCTTACAGCCGGTGTCAACGGCTTCCGCACGGATGTGACGGCTCACAGGCCTCCGGGCCATCGGCCATAGGTTCTGGGTACTGCTTCACTCCTACGTATCTTGTGACCCAAGAACTGGGGCTTAAGGTTGAGGTCCATCTGTACTAGCTCATCACAGGAAGCTGGAGGGGGTAGTTCTTCCAACATCTCCACGTAGGTCCTAATCAGCTTCTGTACTCTAGGGTCCAAGAGCTTGATCTTGTCCTCCATGTCCTCTTCAGAGTGTAGATTGCTTGCCCCCTGGTGTATGGAAGAGGGATGTCGTCCTCACCCGGCTCAGCGTCCTTGGTAGTATCCTTCTGGCCTTGGTAGGCGTATAGAAGGTCCCGTTCCATAGTCTCAGGTGGTCGGTGACAACATAGGCACCCTCTGCAGGTGATACTGTTGTTGATGTCGGTGTCATGGGCGTTGCAGGTGTGGCATCGGGTGATGCCGAGGGTTTGGGTACTGTAGGTGATGATGCTGCGGATGGATGGCGGTGCTGCTGTTGATGCGGACGGTGAGGGTGGTGCCGATGATGGTCCGGGTGATGCTGTTGGTGAGGGTGGTGTAGGTGACACACCAGCCGTTGGTACAGTTGGTGATGCTGATGGTGACGGTGCTGCTGGTGATGCTCTGAGCGTTGGCGCAGCTTGTGATGCTGATGGTGAGGGCGCTGCAATTGATGCACTGTTGGATGGTGCCGCTGGTGATACTCTCACCATTAGAGTACTGCAGGGCGTGTTACGGTTGATGGTGCCGAGGGTGAAGGTGTTACAGGTTGTGATTCTGGGTGTAGGTCCGCGCATGGGTGGTCGTCGGTGGTTCTGGGTGCGGGCCCTCACCACTCCTGACGGGGGGCCCGGTTGGTGTTGCTGGTCGGTTTTCTCGCCGGTCCTGGCGGTGTTGGTCACCTCTGGTGTCGAGGCAGGTAATGAAGAGGGTGGTGCAGGTAATGGTGTTGTTGCTGCCAACCGCGAGGGCGTCGCAGGTTTTGTACCGGGTGATGCTGATGGCGAGGGCGCTGTAGGTGGTGATGCTGCGGGTTCGTGGTGATGTCCCTGGTGATGTCGAAGGTGAGGGTAGTGTCGGTGATGCCCCGGGTGATGCCGATGCCGAGGGTGTTGCAGGTGATGCTTTGGTTGATGGTGCCGCTGATAATGCCGATGGTGAGGGTGTTGCAAGTGATGGTACGGTCCACGGTCCCGCTGGTGATGATGATGGTGAGGGTGCTCTGGGTGTGGGTCCGTGCGTGGATGGTCGCTGGCCGGTGTTGGGCGTGGGCTTGCGGCATTCCTGGCTGGGGGCCTGGCTGGCGGCATCGCTGACCCGTTGGCCCGCCAGTCCTGTTGGTGCCTCTGGTGATGCCGATGATGAGGGTGCTGCAGCTGATGTACTGGGTGTTGGGATTGCTGGTGATGCCAATAGTGAGGGTGCTGCACGTGATGCGACGGGTGTTGCCGCCTCTGGTGATGCCTACCGTGAGGATGGTGCTGGTGATGGTGTTGTTGATGCCAACCGCGAGGACGTTGCACTTGGTGGGTTGTGTCGACGGTGAGGGTGCTGTAGGCAATGCATTGGGTGCCATTGTCGCTGATGATGCTGACGGTGAGGGTGTTGCCGGTGATGCTTCTGGTGATGTCGTTAGTGAGGGTGGAGCAGGTGGCGCACCAGGTGTTGGTGTCGCTGGTGATGCCAACGGTGAGGGTGCCGCAGGTGATGCTCCGGGTGTTGGTGCTGCTGGTGTTGCGGAATGCGAGGGTGCTGTAGGTGATGCAATGGGTGGCGTGGCTGGCGATGCTCTGATGGTGAGGATGTTGCAGGGGATGTTACCGTTGGCGTTGCTGCAGGGAGATGACAACGGTGACCCTATGTGCTCATTTGGATCAGGTACTTCACACAGTGGTTTTACCCGGTTTAACCCGGTTGAACTCAGAAGGGACGCGGTTGAACCGATGAACCGCGGGTGAACCGCGGCTGAACCACTGCCAGCGCTGGCGGCGGAGGCGGCGCCAGCGGCGCGTGCTTCTCTGAACAAAATATTTGCATAACCACCTGAAACTGACGCGTGACAAACCCTTTTTTAAAAAATGTCCCACCACTGGCTGCAAGTGGTGAACGACCACTACAGCGGCTGGGGGGACCAACAGCTGGTGGACGACTTGTTCCCCTTTTTCTGCACAAACGGCACAACAAAACGCCTATGGAAACAACTTGCTGACAGAATTGGTAACACACAGAGGGCTTCCAAACGGACAAAAAGGGCTACAAAAAAAGCTTTCACAGGATCCGACGCTGTGCGCCTCATTTTGGACCTTAGGATGCCGAAGCGAAGGTATGTGGCATAATGCACACATGCCTACAAGTGGTTCAACGTGGTTCAACGGTGTGGTTGAACCCTTATCACAAACAAACAATTGTGATTGTGCTTCATGACAACGTTTGCACGGCAAAATGATCGCTTAATGTTGCCCAAAGCATGAACATATGAGTTGCAACGTGTTGCCAGGGTCACAAATGTGAAGACTATGTGGTTTGTACCATTGGACGCTTTTTGGTGCCATGACGGCAACCCATTCAACCGCAGGTTCAACCCCGCACTTTATCCCAATTTCTTGGTTCAACCGTCCCTAGGTACAGGAAGCTTAATTCGTGGGCCGATGCCAAAGAGAAGAAAACCCGTGCAGGCACCGTCCCATGGACACATTGCTTTCCGTCGTATGCAACGGTGGATAAAGCTTGGTCCACGTTAAGTGAGAGACAAGTACTAAAAAGGACCAGAAAGGATGGAAGAGTTGGGGTTCGTTGGGATGTGGATGAGTGGATACAATATATAGGTGATCAAGGGGATGTGCTAGAAGAAATGCACTTCCCAAGATTTAGGAATAATAACCCCTATGTACTTATAGTGCGTTGTGATGGGTCTCCATGTGGAGCAAGGTCATGGTGCCAAATTGCATGTGGCTTTGCAAACCACATGCAAAAAGCAAGAACCTTGCTCTACAGTTGGACCCTTGACCTTGCTCTCGTAAGTGAGCATGAAACGGATCTTGTGTGTGTCCTCTTTGGAGAGACACTAAAAAAAGTACAACAAATTATTGACCGTGGCTACATGTTGCTCCGAGGGTTTTGGGTGCGAACAGTTGTCATTATTGGAGGCGATAGCCCTTGGCTTCGTCATATACTTGGTCTATCAACATTTTATGAAATTGGTTCAATTTATTCTTTTGCAACATGGTCTAGGGAGAAGGAAAGATGGGTAGGGTGTGAATGGCGACGAAGTATCAGACTTGAAGCAAAATTCCTAAAGTATAGGAAACAAGGAGTTAGTTGTGTTGGTGCAAAAGGGTGCATCCAAAGTCCACTATTGAACGTTGATGACCGTATGGGTGTGTCATCATGTGTGTTCTTCATCCTGTGATACGATGTGGTGAATACTTCACAACGTTTGTGCGCACAGGAGCCACAATGTTGACAGTACCACAACAATCCAAGGTTTAAAGCCTCCTAAAGGACGCTAAGACCAATATTTCTTTGAAAGGCCGGTCATTCCCGGATGGGGAACATGGCACTTGTTTGCCAATTGGTTGCCCATTGCAAAGAGTTTGCGTCTAACACCACATGTCACCACTACTGTTGACCACATGGGGAAATTGCTAACCGCTATCTATCGGTGGACATATGAGCCATTCGTCCAAGGGTGTGCACGAATTGCAAAGAGGTTTCAAAACACTATATATCTTCATAAACGATCACCCTACTTGCTTTGGCTCCGCAACGAGTGCACGAGTGCACGCTCAATTGGAAGTTGGCAACTAGGAGGTGTGTGTGTGGTTCAACCGTGGTTCAGGAGGTTCACCCGTGCAGTTGAACCGGCTTCCCCACGGTTTCACCCCTGCTTCTGTCAGGTGCCTTTGCGCCATGGACCCCGAGTCTTTGAGGAAGGCCTTGCAGGACCGCCTGCGGGCACTAGGTATGGGACAAGGCGCCGATCCACCTGCCGCGCCGGCGCCACAAGCAGCGGCAGCGCCTCGGACTCCCCACCTGGCCGACAAGTTCCCGCTGAAGGAAGAAGTGGTGGACCACAACACCTGCAACCCCGACACCACCCTGGCGCCCGAGACGCCTGAGTGGCAGTGGCTGGCTGACGTGACGCCGGAGTACGTGTTCCGCCGTGCCATGACGATCTGGATGAAGAAGCACCGCCAAGAAGACAAGGATGGGGTCCAGTCCTACCCCTGGGAGACGAAGTGCCTGAGCGCTGGGGAGTTTACCGAGCCAAAGGTGCTGCGTGTGGGCCTGTCGAGCGACCCCCAAGGCGACATGTCCCTGGATGAACTAAATCTGGATGCCCTGTTCAGGATATGGGCCGCTGCGGGATGCGGTGTTGCCAGGAGCGCATCCTGGTTTAGCGCAGATTCCGTGGGCCGGAGCGGTGGTCACAGCGCAGGACACGGTCCACGCTTCTTCTTCAAGGCCCCGGTGTAGTTGCCACCAGGTTGGTTCGACGAATCGGAGGTCCAGCGGTACACGGCAACTCCGAGCAGCATTCTGGCTATGGGCGCCACCATCTCAGGTGGGGGAAAGCACAAGAAGGCCAAGGCAAGCGCTGCGACGGCAGCAGCGGCGCCAACGGCAATAGCACCATCGCCAGGTAGGTAGGGTAGGTAGATGCACTCCGTCGTGGAGAGGCGCCCCATGGTTCCCCCTGGCGTCGCCCCTGTGACGAACAGGAAGAGGCTCCGCGCGTGAAGAGGGGAGGCGGCTTACATCCCGCTAGACCTGACTGTTGGCCCCCAACAAAGCGGCCCCGGGCAACACCGGGAGGGCTGATTGCCGCCGACGTGACGTGCTTGTCTCGCCGGGAGGGTGTGCCCCCGTGCTTGCGCACGACCCCTCCTTTGGGCAGAACCCTAGAGGTTCACCGGACTTCCTGGTGTATCCCGTTCCCAAGGCATGCATGCACGTTCTTGGTACTAGGGTTCCGAGGCGCTTGGGTGTCGCACGCTCCGCCTCAAGTCCCAATACAGCGCAGGCCTTAGGATGCAGCCTTACCTCCAGTCTCCGGATCTCGTTTGGCTGGGTCACCTGCATGGCACAGGCTGCCTCAGTCCCCGGGCTGCGGGCACTGGGTTTCCTACTGTTGTGCGGCGTTTGTGTTTGGGGCCGAGTTGCGATTGGGTGTGGTTTTTGTTAACCCCGCCAGTCCTGGCTGGGGTCTTGGGTGCGTGTGTTTGGGCACGGTTTGTGGTGTTGTCCCTCTTTTGCCGGCTGTTTGTGGTGTTCCTGGTTGGGCTTAGGTCTCGGCCTGCGTATGGGACGTGTGTGGTTGCGTGCGCGCTCCGCCTGCCCCCCGCCGCTTCTCGTTCTGGTGTGCGGTGTGGGCGTGCGTGCTCGGCCTGGTTCTCGGCTGTGCCCCACCCTTCTTGGCTGGGATGTCGGGGCGTGTTTTTTGTGCTTTTTCTTTTGTCTTGGTTTGGCTTTGTGGTGTCGGTTGCTGGGATTAAGCAAAAGTCACTGCCATGTCTTTCTTAGGGGGCTTGATCCAGGCCAAGCCCCCCTTAACACCCTTTCGTTGATGCTAAGACAAACTTAAGTGTTTTTATCTCTCTTTAGTTGCCTAAAGTACACTTTCTCAAAGTAACTAGGGTTGTGACCCTAGCCCCCCATGAAGTTCACCCCTATCACTCAACTGAGCGGGGGTACCTTCCTTCATGGGGGATATACCGAAATAAAAAAGACATTTCAGGCTTTAGGCCTTGGAGGTTAAGCCTAGTGGTCTCCCACCCCAAGACCCCTATACTCAATTGTTTCTACCACTTATTGTGGTCCTACCTTGTAACTGTTTCTGAATTCAGTTGCTTGGCCAAGTCATTTTATGTGTGGTCCTGACATCTATGCCCCTAATGTAAAACGCAAGCACCCAAAAGGCGGCCTTGCATGTTTACATATTTTCAAAACACTTGTACGGTGTTTTGTCGTGTGCTTTCCAAGATCTTTTGTACCAAAATCCCAAATCTTGATTTCAAAGAACTCCTGGACGACCCACAATACCGAAGACGGCGCAACCCAATAGCGAAGCAAATAGCTGTAATACGACTTTTCTTTATAGTCCAGAAGTACTGAGCGATCTTGCCTCTTGCTGAGATCGCAATAATCCCATTGCACACTAAGACAAAAGACACTCAGAAAGTGTTCATGCATGCATTCGCACGTTACATTCCTACAAAATCAGATCTTTTTATAATAAAAATCAGTGCTTTTCCGAAAGAAAACAATGCACAAATCAGTGCGCACGCGTGCCATGCAGTGCCCAAAAAGCGGCATCTGCACCGCAACGCGACAGGATAATATATGGGTTTATGTAACATACATGTGTCAGTACAGCCAAGTACTGAGCGCGATACCTTAATGACGAAATAGCAGTAAACATAAGGAACCGAATCCTAGGGAAAACACAGGCTTTCAGGCTTGTCCTGTCCTGTCCTGAGCTCCCCTTTACACTCCCCCCCCAAGCCCACACATACCCTGATGTGTGGCTGAGACCCCAAAACAAAAGGGTGCGAAGGGTTTTACCATAGGGCTGGGAAAAGCTCAGACAGAGCTGGGTGGGTGTAAAACGCAAGCACCCAAAAGGCTGCCTTGCATGTTTACACTCCCCCCCCAGGCTCAGCACTCCCCAAATGAGTTGCTGACCCGAGCAAAAAAATAGCAAAACATGCAGGCCTTAACCTACAATACAATACAGATATTATTGTCTGTGATCTGGCTATTTCTACCCATTCCAGGTAAAAACAGCTACTATCTATGTGCAGATCATGCTAGTGGAATACCACTGGTACCAAAGATAGCTTTACCCTCCTGAAAGGGATTTCTGTCACAAAACAGTGCTCTAGGGGAGTGGTGAAGTGGTGTTTCAACCTATACCCACTCAAACTCCTCAAAAGGTGTAAAAACCTGATAAGTGCTCATGGCACACAACCTGAAGTGCTCATGGCACAGATAAAATTTAGTATAAAAATACTGAAAGAAAACCCCTGCTTTTTCCAACAAAAGCAGAAAAACAAACGGGAAAACCACTCTGCTTTTTCTCCAAGACAGAAGCAGCTGAAAAAGAAAAAAAAGACACACTGCTCACAAGCAGGCAGGTGCAAAGCAAAACAGAATTGCAAAACTGAGTAAACCAGAGTTCACTCAAAGTGTAAACCAGGGTGTATCCCACCACTGCTCATTGCAGATCCAAAATAGTATCTACAACGAAAAAGAAGGCAAAGGCATATGTCAGTGCCTGCACACAAGGCGCTTGGCGCCACTTGTAGGCCAAAAAAAGGCTTCGTTGACAAAGTCAACTTTTGGATGCATTGTAATTTACATCACATTCTGCCATCTGTGGCAGATATATACCACAAGGCGCTCACATCGCCAAAAGCTGACAAAGAAAGTGCTGCAAGCGCTCGCGTTAAGATCTACTCTCAAAACAAATCCTTGTTTTGATTTTCGTATGCTTGTTGATGTCGAAATTGAGTTGGTGATGGTCTCCATTTGTTTGTCTACATTGCTTGCTAATTCCTCAAGTCTGTCGTATGATTGCTTCAATGAAGTATGAAACCCCATGAGGTCTTGGTGAAGTTTCCGAATTTGTTGATCATCGCTCGACATACGCGCAGGGTAACAGAGCGCTCTCAGCGCTCAAAACCTAAAGGAAAGGGTTGTACTTATCTTCCTTGGAAGCCAAACGCTGGCCCCACTCTGACCGCGGTGGGCAGGAAGTTCGACACCACTTGAAGGCCTCCTTGTTTTCCACTTTGGAGACCAGAACGTCAACCAGTTCACTGAAGTACTGGGCAGCTCTTCGTCTTTGAACAGCTTTGCCTGCGCGTCGTCCTCTTCTTTGCTTGCCCTCACTGATGACCTCCTGAGATTGTTCGGACACCCAACTTCCCACACCTTTTTCGAAGCTTGTAGAATTCGTTACTCGGTGCTCCTTTCTTCGTTTCCAGGGCTCTTTTTGTGACCCATCGGCGTTGGCCTCTTCACTTGAGCTGCATCGTGACTCCTTTTGGTCTTGAGTTGACGAACTATTTTTTGTGGCTCTGAAAGGCGTAGAAGGCAGCGGACTTCTCAACAGCGAGACGATACTTTGTAGTTTGTGCAGCGCAACTTCCAGCGACGATTCCAATTTTGTAAACACACGTGACTACGCATTGTTCTTCGTCGGCGCTGTCTTTGACTTGTGTGGAACTGCTTTCGTCCTCCACGGCAATTCTTCACTTTGTACGCCGTGAACCACGACCTTGTTGTCGGCGCTACTCAACTGCACCATGAGGGCATGGAAGAGACCTTGAAACTTGTACCCGAAATTCGCATAGAGCTTGGCGAACGTGAATTCTTGAGCACACCTCAGCTGTTCCCGCACGCGTCGTTCCTCTCTCTCCAGATCCTGCAGTGACGGCGACCGTGATGGTGCAGGCCCTCTAGGCGGAGGCGGTGCCGGTCTTCTCGGCGGCGACTGCACGAGCATTGTTGACAGCGAGCTGGGATGTTTTACGGCTATGGTGGTTAGCGCTGATGTTGAGGGAGCGCTCATGGTTCCTCTGTGGGCTTGCTAAATCTGCAGCTGGGCGGCGGATATTGCGATCTTATTTTCAAAACACTTGTACGGTGTTTTGTCGTGTGCTTTCCAAGATCTTTTGTACCAAAATCCCAAATCTTGATTTCAAAGAACTCCTGGACGACCCACAATACCGAAGACGGCGCAATCCAATAGCGAAGCAAATAGCTGTAATACGACTTTTCTTTATAGTCCAGAAGTACTGAGCGATCTTGCCTCTTGCTGAGATCGCAATAATCCCATTGCACACTAAGACAAAAGACACTCAGAAAGTGTTCATGCATGCATTCGCACGTTACATTCCTACAAAATCAGATCTTCTTATAATAAAAATCAGTGCTTTTCCGAAAGAAAACAATGCACAAATCAGTGCGCACGCGTGCCATGCAGTGCCCAAAAAGCGGCATCTGCACCGCAACGCGACAGGATAATATATGGGTTTATGTAACATACATGTGTCAGTACAGCCAAGTACTGAGCGCGATACCTTAATGACGAAATAGCAGTAAACATAAGGAACCGAATCCTAGGGAAAACACAGGCTTTCAGGCTTGTCCTGTCCTGTCCTGAGCTCCCCTTTACACCACATTCCTAACCAGCACCATTTCACCCGAAAGAGTGCACATGAAGTTCCTAATGCTATCTCTGAGGCAAGAGTCAGACCAATTTTCATAAAAAATCTTTTGTATTATCCTTTTGTGATTGAATCTTTGTGTATAAACCTGCTTTGTCTATCTGCAGCCCTTCTGTGTTACACTGGATTCGAAAACCAATCATTGATTCGATCCACATCCTGTTCTTGCTCTACTTGCTGCTTTGGTTTGGGTTTTCAACTACAAAACCTGCAGGATTTCATCAAAATATCTAGGGCATAAATCAAGGACATCTTTCCGGTAGCAGAAGCAGTCCCTTGTGACCTTTTGAACCGACCCTGAGAAGAAGTGCAGCACAAAAAGCTCAACAACAAGTTCATCATGTCCACGCAAAGCATCAGGACCTGGCCCATCAGAACTGTCCAAGTGCAAATGGGCAGCATGGCCCACCCTATGAGTGAACCACCTTACCGAGCTCCACAACATCTCAGTGGCGCATCTGGGTCCCAAGGAGATCCAGAACGCAGAAGGGCGGAAGAAAATAAAGGCCTTACCACCGAGGCCTTAGCGGCCCACGGTGGAGACAGCTTCAGTCATCTCCACAGACGTGTAGCAGCCTCAGTATCCAGATCCAACTGTCCGGCTTCATCCTCAACAGCGATTGAAGGCCCTGAGGAGTATGAGGAACTGAGGAAGAAAATGGATGAATACATCCTCCATGAGGATTACTACAAATCCATTCGTGGAGAAGATGGAGAGGAGCCATTGGCAGTACATGGATCCAGTCCACGTACAGACCTAGGGTCCTACGCGCACTCTGGCCCGCCGTCCGACAGAGCCGAGACTGCATCCCTGCCAAGACGACCAAGACCTGAATATCCAAGAGCATGTTGTCCAACCCCAAGGGCTCCTGAAGTGGGCCCGACTCGAGTTGAAGAACAACTTCATCCAAGGCCAACCTACGGTGCCCTGGACCATACGGCCGAGCTGTTGGCGAAACTCCTGTCTGGATCAGAAGATCCAGATGTGACGGCCCTATCGGAGTCCATTAAGGCTAAACTGGGTATTGCAGAACCCCAACCCAAGCCAGAGTTGCCCTCTCTCTCTCCAGGACTGAGTACCCTGGCCGAAGATCTTAAGAGATCAAGGGTCTCAAGAGAAAAGAGGGCTGTCAGCCCTGGCACCTCTTGGCAGCGTGTCGCCTTCAGGCCTAACTCCGGGGGGTGGGAAGACGGGCAGACCTATTGCCCGGGCGAACATCCAGCTGGAACTGCCGGAGTTCGACCCCAAAAATCTGCCCGAATGGGCAGAAGAATTTGCAGAGTTCCTTCTGCTGACTGGCCAATCCCATGTGGATGTGGCCACCAAATGCTCACTGCTGAAACGCTCATGCAAAAAGAAATTTTTGCAAAAACAGGTGAAACAGATTGTGAAAACCTGTTCTGCCTGGGCAGAGGTACTCCTGAGGTTGGAGAAAACATTCCTAGTCTATGAGACTGACCTCAGCGTACGCACACAGATCGAGGAGCTACCTATGCTCCCTGAGTTTCCATCCGCTGCGTAAATTTCTGAATATGTGTGCGACTTGGAGTACTTGTTTTCGAGGATGAACGTGGGCTCCTACGGAGCCACTGAGCCCCACCTGTGGCTCATGAGTAAGATCCCCCAACGTACATGGGATGATTGCCGCTCCACCTCTGAGAGGAAGAGCAGGACCCACTTGTACGATGAACTGGTGGACCTCTTGATTGAGCTAGCTCTTGAGAGAGAGAATGACTCCCACATGGAGAAATTCCTCAAGAAGCATTTGGGTCGAGGTGGTACCCCTACCCCCGAACGTGGCGAAGGGAAAGGGCCTAAAGATCCCACTAACACCAACCAGGGAGGTGGTAAAGGCAGGGGTAACCTAGGTGCCATGAATGAGGTTAAACCCGATGCAGGTACACCCCCCCCTGTTCTACTGCAAACCTGTCAATGACAAGGGGGGACCTTGTCATGCCTCTGACTGCGATCTCCGCAGTGGCTGTATGCTGCAGATGAAACGTCAGCAGCATACCAAGGATGGGAAACCTGTGACCCATCAGGACCATTTCAGGTGTACCATCACCTGTGGTTACTGTGGCAAACGTCGTCACTACGAGGACGAATGCCACATCAAGAAACGCGAGAGTGACAAACTCAAGCGCCAGGAAGCGGAACGCCAGATGACCCAAACGCCCGCCAGAAATCCCCCGAATGGGGATAAAGGTGGTAAAGGAGGTGGCAAGGGGGCTGGCAAAAATGGACCCCCTATCCCCCAGAGGCGCTCATCAGCGCCCGTTGCTACACCCACTCCTGCTGCTACCCCCGCTCCTGCCGCAGGTGACCAAAAGAAGCGCCCCGGAGGGGATAACGCTACCCCTTAGGGGAATAATTCCAAGAAGAGGCGCTTGGCCTGGATGGCCAAGTCCCTCATTGCTGCAGGGGTGGATGTGAAGTTCCCTGATGAGGAGTAGGTGGGCGGCTCCGAAGAGGAGGACTTGCTTTTCTGGATCCTCGTGAAAATCGGGGATCAAGTTTTTCGAGCGGTGCTTGACACCGGTGCAACACTTTCCGTAGTGGCCCGGCGCCTGCTAAAAACTTTCAAGAAAACTAAGACCGTGGCCATAAGAGTAGGGGATGGGCGTACCATCCATTCCTTGGGGGGGGTCGATGTGACTATATGTCTGGGCGACGAAACCGTGACCCAACACTGCAGAGTGCTGGACACCGACGCCTTTGACATCGTCATTGGCACCGACTTCCTACGAAAAAACCCCCAGGTAAAAATGCTGTCCCTACAGCGCCCCTATTCTTTGCACTGCGACTTTGGCAGTGGGCTATTCTCCGTACCTTTGGAGCTGTCAGGACGAAAAGAGTCTGGGCTGCGCTACGCATCCAAGACTAACTATCGTACTGAAAACTACCAATTGGCCCGTCACGTTCTTGAAGATGGACTGGCGGCCCTTCAGGTAACCCTGGATGAGATCCAGGTGGAATTGTTTGCGAGCCAACAACAGCACATCATGCAGTTGTACTGCTCGAAACAATTGAACAATGCTTTCCGTTTCTTCTGGAAAGCAATGGGCCTAGCGTATGCTAACCCTCCCTTCTCCCTGCTCCCGAAGGTTCTAACCAAAATCGTTTATGAGGGAGGAAGGGTTGTTATGTGCACCCCTGACTGGGGTTGCTCTGGTGAACATGCTTACATGGCGCTGTATGCTAGATCGAATGACCGTGGGAGGAGTGCAACTCCCAGGCAGCCCCATCTATGTGCCTGAGGACTCAGACACAGCTATGCAGGCCCCTGAGTCGGCCAGTTTCCTGTCCATCGTCGACGGATCTCTCAATCCTGTACCCCTGTGTGACCTAGACCAGGTGCTACTGAAAGAGGTCATGGCCGAAAATCGTGGCCTGACCCTTTATGATCTCAAAAATTGATCTCCTGAGCACCTATCTGCCACACTTACAGGGTGTGAGTCTCCCGAGGACTATCTGGAACCTGCAGCTGTAAAAGAGGATGCTGACGACCAACTGTCTGAGATCGCCAGCACTATTCCTTCTGTTGATCCCAGCTGTGTTGACCTAAAACATAGTGCCTTCCTAGCCCAGCTGTTGCTAGAGGAGGTAGATCTAGAGTCAACCTCTGAACCCGCTTCCCGTGTTGGGAAGCCAGTGCTTCACATGCAGCCTATGCACACAGGTGAACCCGTGGCCCGGAGTGCTGATGCTCTGGCGCGGCCTGCTGCTAATAACATGCCATTGTCTGAGCATGACACTCAGGAACTCCGGCGGCTGTTGTACCTGGAGGCCGAAGGTATCAAGCGCCAAGAGCGGCTGCAATACCTCAGACAGACCTGGAAATCCTCTATCTGGTCTGAGGAGGACGATGAGTCCTATACGCTGCCTGATCCTGAGATACCTCTAGTGTATTCTCCGCACTATTGGGAGCAACGTCCCCCTGAGTGGGACGATGGTTCTGTGCCTGCCGAAACTGCTGCTTGGCAGAAAAAGAAAGAACACGGAAAAAGCAACCTCCATGCTGAGGAGGATTTCCTCCAGAAACTGGAGAGTCTTAACCTTGACCCCCGCCTGAAGAAACTGCTGATAACCTATGGGGAGGTGTTCGGCGCCTTGCCGCCTCCCCTTTCTTGTAAAAAACTGGTCCGGATGGACCTGAAATTGAAACCATAATTTGAAAAGACGCGAGTGAGGCGTCGTCCCTATCCCGCTTCACAGGAACAGGTTGAAGAAATCGAGCGCGAGATCCAGGAAAGCATTGATGCTGGCCTCGTTGAAGATTATAAGCACGGGGACTATCCCCATCACTGCAGTCCCTGTTTCCTGGTTGCCAAACCAGGGTCGACTGCCCTACGTCTTGTTGTAGACTATGGTGAGGTCAACAAGAAAATCCAGAACCACTCAGGGAGTATTCCTAACATGGAAAACACCCTGGAGCGTATTGCCAAATGCAGGTATAAGACCAAAATGGACAAGCGCTCTGGTTTCTGGCAAGTGGACCTAACCGCCGCAGCTCAGGAGCTGTTGGCCTTTATAACCCCTAAGGGTCGTGTCTTCAAGTGGAAGGTTATGCCTTTCGGGGTGGCTAATGCCCCAGCGCTTTTCCAGGAGCTTATGAACAAAATTTTGTACATACTGAGGCGCAGGCCTCTAGTACAAGAGTTGATTTCCCGGGATGCAGAAATGGAGGCTCACATCGACGACGTGAGTTTGGATACTAATACCAAAGAGGACCATGTCCTTCTCCTCCATGAATTTTTCATTGTCTGTCAAGAAAACCATCTCCGAATCAAACTCGAAAATATGTGAGTTTATGAAAGAGGAGATGGAGTATTTGGGTTTCGACGTGGGGTATGGCTGGTGGAAACCAGCCGCGTCTAAGATGCAGCCCCTACAGGACATGCAGATTCGCGATGACCCTGAGAAGGGCCTACACGATGTGAGGAGTTGTGTGGGCGCCTGTAATTTCTATCGGCGTCACATCCACAATTTTACTTACTCCTCTGCACCCTTCACTGACCTAATCAGGAAAACTACTCCCTGGAGGTGGACCTCCAGAGAGGAAGAGTGTTTCCAAGAGTTGAAGAAGAAGATTGCTTCCTCCAACTGCCTGGGAGTGCCCTGCCCTGAGGGCGAGATAGTCCTGATCACTGATGCCAGTGATGTAGGGGGGGGAGGTACGATCTACCAATGGCAGGAGCTTAACCCCGCTGAACTAACCCACTGCCATTATCGTACTACTAGACTGAACCATGATGGTTCGTTGAAACATGACTATCCTACCAGTGAGTGGCGACTGGTGCCACTGGGACACTGGAATTGGAAATGGAACCAAGCGCGTTCGAATTACAGCACCTATGACCAGGAACTCCTGGCCGGTATGTTGGTGCTATCGTCACAATCCCGACTCCTGGGATCTAACCCTATTGTCTGGCTGTGTGACCAGGAGCCTGTGAAGTCTTTTCAGAAGGGCCCACCACCAGAGAAAGCAAAGCTAAAACGGTGGTGGACTTACCTGAGCCAGTTCAGGCTGACAGTGCATCATATGCCCGGGATAAAGAATGAACTGTCTGACTATATATCGCGCAACAACTTCGATGCGCTCATTGGTGAGAGCTCTGAGGCGCTCGCAAGAGAGGCTTTCCAGCGTATGGATGTCCAGCTTGACCTGTCCATGCGCACTGCTGGAATCCTGGAGGGTTGGAGTCTAACCGACTATCAGTCAGAGTATGAAGAAATTCTCCAAACCCTCAGCACTGGTCTCGAACCCCGTGTCATTGACGGGCACCAGTGGTATAAAAACAATCAGTATCTCTTCTACGAGGACCGAATTGTGGTGCCTGAGGCACGACTGGATGGGTGCCAAAGAGTGGTCCCATCTCAGTTCTGGTCACACTTGCGGTAATCGCTCAGTAGACTTCTTCCGTGAGTGTCTCTACTCTAGTCTAACCCTGACTGAACTGAGGTCGCGTATGCAGACCATTGTGGATGCTTGTGGCTGTCATGCCAGCAAGCAGAGCGACAGTAGGGATAGGGGCCTGATCTCCAGCTTACCCATACCCTATTATGCTGACACTCTTCTCTACGTGGATTTTATCCACAGCCTACCACGCTTTGGCGGCTATGATAGTTGCCTCGTGGTCACCTGTGGTCTATCTCGCTTCACCCGTGTGTTCCCTTGCAATAAGAAAGTCACAGGTGAGCAGACTGTGAAAATGTTGGTCGAACAATGGTTCGAACCCTATGGAGCACCTAAGCAGGTGCACTCTGATGAGGATGTACGCATCCGCAGTGACACTGGGTGGTACAAACGAGTGCTAAATGCCCTCAACGTGGAGGTAACCACAGGTGTGCCCTATACCCACACGTCTAACCCTCTCTGTGAGAGACAGAACCGTGTGGTGGAGCAAAACTTAAGAATCCTGATGAAACAGGAGCGCACCAAGGACTGGGTACGCCTAGTGCCCTGGGCAGTGCTGACCATGAACTCACAGCGGAGCTCTCCCCCCACGAACTGTTCCATGCAGGACGACCTGCTTAGTTCTTCAAGACCCCCTTTCCTGAGGACTTCAAGAGCCCTGGGGGATATTGGCTGGAACACAAGCAGTCTCTGGCTAACCAGGCTGGTACTAACCTGAGACACATTCGTGACCGTGAACAGAGCCGACTGAACCACCTACGGCGACCTGCCAGCTTCAGGGTTGGTGACCTTGTTTTCGTACACCATTCACACCCACCCTCCTGGCCACGTAACTGCCTACAGGACCCTTACTTTGGACCCTATCGTATCATCAGGATAGATGGATCCAGGATCCATGTCAGGTGCAGTCCCCGTCTAGGTGGTGAACTGCTGTGTGCACCTAAGCATTTGAGGCACTATCACTCCCCTGACGACTTGTCTTGGGATGAGTGGCGCCTCAGCGACAGTGAGGTTGAACGTATAGACCTAGAGAACGCTGCCAGTCCAGGGGAGGCAGACAAACTCGAAGAGATGACTGCCGATGAGATGGCAGTCGATGGTTACTACGTGGTTGCAGGTATTGCTCGCCACGAGTATAAACAAGGCTGGAAATTCCTAACCCTGTGGGATGGCTATGGGTTGTCTGAGGCGACCTGGGAACCTATGTCAGCCTTCATACAACCAGATGGGAGTATCAACCCCATCTTCCGCACTTACCTCGTTGAGAACAACCAGGGGCAGCTCCCAACCCGTGCTGAGACTATGTCCCAGCGTAAGAAGCGAAACTAATTGCCCTGTGTCAGTCTACTGACAGGTGCAGTGAGCACTCTTCTGCAGACGTGCCTGTGTATGGGTGTAAGAGCAGTTGTCACAGTTGCCCCGCATTGCATCGCAGGACAGGACCGTTAGCCCCCCGTGACAACCACTCCCTGGCCGCAGGCCATTGGTTTTTTCACAGACTACTGCTTACTGAGCACTGCACTGACCCTGTCTGTGCCCTGCAGACGCTTATCAGGATTGCAGCCACCCAGCGAGTGTATGCCTTGTTGACCATGTGTTGCATGGGGACTGCCCTGATGTAATGACCTAGGGGAACCAACGAAGAACGGTGGCTTACTACACCAGGGGGGAATGACAAGCAAGGTGTTATGAGGCAAGGTGTGTCTTTCCTCCTTGGGGACAAGCGAGCCCACAGTTAGGACCCCTGACTGGTCCAGACCCATGGGGTTCTATTCTTCCGTACAGGGTTTACCATACCCCTATGAGTGCTACGTATGTCTGTGTGTGTCTCACTTCTCTCCCCGGCGTGGCTCCCGGAGACCAGGCTTCGCTGACGTCAGACCGAAGGTCCTAATCAGGTACTATTACCACTCCTATGGCGCCCAATTTCTGTGCTGGCGCCTATCCTTGGGGGAAGACGGCAAAAACCCTACCTACTAGAGGGGAGGGGTGGCGAAGTGTGCTAAGGGCATACGAAACGGCGTTTTTGCTACAGGCCAAAAGCTAACGCACTCCCCTGCCCACGAGGAAAAGCACGCGGGACAGGAGACACCACTACACTACACTCACTAACACCAGCACCGGCCTTCGAAGGCAGGGTGAGCACTCATCACTTGCACTGAACTCCTGCCAGGCCTGCTGACCCTAACCCCTACACACGCTACTGGGTGCTGCTGTCGAAGATGTCTCGGGTCCTAATGACCCTCCTGTGAAGAAGACAAGGGAACACAGCGCTGCTAAGCAACTGTGGCCTAACAGGGGACGCCACAACGCGTTTCCCCTGCTAGGGCTTGGAGGGAAGGGGTGCTCTTGTTGTGTGCACAGCGCGGATGTCGATGAGGTCGAACTGCCCTCGCCACTCCTGGCTGAGGCACAGTCAATTGATTTGTGATCAGCGCCCCTGTTTTGCTGGGGCAGAAAAATGGGATAGCTGCCGAAGGCAGCTGCTGCGTGCACCAATCACCCTGAACCTCTCCCACCTGTACGACAGAGGCAAATGAAGCGGTGTTCGCGGCGGAGGAACCAAGCCACACTCCACGTATTATACGCTTCTCAGTGTGACCTATAATACACTGTCCGCAAACACGCTGATTCGTGATCAGCTCCCCTGTCAAGCAGACTCCTCAGGTTCTCTTAAAGAACGTACCGAGGAGCCCCTGGGTAACCTAAACAAGGTTTACCGTGCGCAATTCGCGCAGCCTACCCTTTAATGCATCACGTGCACGCAGGGAAGGGAGGCAGAACCGTTTCCACACTGACTCAACCAGGAGGTGAGCTCCTCCTGGGCTAACCTACCTTACTCACCATGCATCGTGTGAATGCCGAAGTGAAACGAACACAAAACAAGCCTAAGCGTTTTAAGCAACCCTACTTTAACGCTACGGCTACACACGAACAAACACTTTCTTTACTTACCTGTGAAGAGAAAACAAGGGTAAATTGGGGTACAGGGGAAGCGTCACAGCGTGTGGATGCCTCGATTAGGCACATGCATCGCGAGCACAGCGCATATTCTAACCCTACGTGCGCGCTGCGCGCTCCATTTGTATCGCATACCTTTCATTCCTGTTTTGACCTGTGCAGAGCACGAGGAAGGAACACCCGAACCCCCAACAAACACAGCGTTGACAACCCTAACGTTTTGACGAAACAACCAACAGGAACGCAATGCGTGCGTGTGAGATGACACTAACATACCTGGGAGGTGAATTGTTGACCTGCTCTGTGGTGTGGGTTGAATTTGAATACTTTTCTCTGAAGTTTATAAACGTTTTGATGCAACTGTGCAAACATTTCCTTTGGAACTTTAAAAACTACGGCTCATACCTTCTTTTTGAAAAGCCGTTTACGCTTGCGCAACCTTTTTCTTGGAGTCCGCCTCCTTTGCGCTTGTCTGCGACTCTGAGTTATGTGTAAAAATGACGATTTCCCGCGTGGTTTCGTCGATTTTTAACGATTTCACTTGCTAAATCGCAACCCCTTCCGCTAAATCGCAGGAATCACTCCCTGTTGGTTACATTTTCTATTTTTTCCAGCTCCTTGAGGTTTGTGTCCTCCATTGGGAGTATTGCTCCGCCCTGGCCCTTGGTCAGGACGCTTACTAAAACGCTGTTTATTCAGCAATAGCCGTCCGCATTAGAGCGTTCGACTGTACCCTAGTGGGCAAGCATATGTGCTCTGGGGAGGGAGTCTGGGTTCAAACCCCACTACCCCCAAACTTTTTCCAATAGTTTTCGTCGCACGCCGGCGAGTTTTGAGGAATGCCCCATCGAAGGGACATCATTCACGGTACATTACACTGTTTTTCAAGGGTACCTACAGTTTGATAGGCTTCTATGAACTGATGAGGATGTTTTTGGTATGTTTAATGCATTTTCTGGAGTAATTTTGAGAATATTTGAGCCTTTTTCCTTGGTCCTACTAGCTTAGCTAACTAGTACTCCAGGGGGGAGTAAGAAAAAGTCACTGCCATGTCTTTCTTGGAGGGCTTGATCCAGGCCAAGCCCCCCTTACCACCCTTTTGTTGATGCTAAGACAAACTTAAGTGTTTTTATCTCTCTTTAGTTGCCTAAAGTACACTTTCTCAAAGTAACTAGGGTTGTGACTCTAGCACCCCATGAAGTTCACCCTACCACTCAACTGAGCGGAGGTTCCTTCCTTCATGGAGGATATACCGAAATAAGTCTTAGCATCAACAAAAGGGTGTTAAGGGGGGCTTGGCCTGGATCAAGCCCTCCAAGAAAGACATGGCAGTGACTCTTTCTTACTCTGGGTATCCCTGTCCCAGGCCTTGTGGCCCCTCTCCCCCCATCCCCTTTCTTTCCGGCTGGAATGCTGGCTTTTTTTTTCGTGGTGTGTGTCTGCATGTTTTGGTGTCTCTTTTCCCGGTGGGCCGCTGTTCCTGGCTTGGTGTTGCCGGTTTTGGCTGGGTGTTCCCTCTGTGCCTCTTTGGGAGTCCTATCTTCGGTGCCTTCTGGGTGCGGGGTGGGCAGCCTCTTGTGGTGTTGGCGGGCGGTTGGGTGGCTGTGGGCTGTTTTCGCGCCCCCCCCCTTCCCCCCCGTGTTTTTTGGTTTTTTTTTTGGGGGGGGGGTCTGCCTGTTCCTCCTTCTGCCTTCCCTGGGCTGGCGCACGCACTGGCCCGCATTCAGTGTGGTCTTCCAGGCTGCTGTTGGCGGTTGCATTCTGTTTGGCCATGTTCCGGCCCCATAGGTCGGGTGGGCTATGTACACGTTGGGCTCGGCACCCCTTCCTGCCGGGTTAGGTCCTGGTTCTGCTGGCTGGGCGGCTGCGCCAGGCGGCTGCGTGTGGCTCTGGGTTAGAGGGCTGGGGTTGTTCGTGTCCTTTCTCCTCTACGGTGGGGGTTTGAACCTTCTGGGTGGTCCGCCACCGTTGTTGCCGGGCGCGCGGTGGCCCCGTGTGTGGCCTTCGGTGCCGGTGTGTGGCGTGCTGGTGCGGCGCCTTCCGGGGTGTGCGGTGGCTTGCTTTGGTTAGTTCTTCAGGTTAGGGTCAGTCGTGCCGTGTTGTGCCGCTCTGTGCCGCGTCGCGTCGCGTCGTGCTGTGGCGCGTTGCACTGTGGCGCGCTGTGGTGCGGTGTGTCGTGGTCTCACGTTGTGCCGTGGTGGGTCAGTGGAGGTCAGCCTGGCCTGTGTCGTGGTGCGGAGTGCGGGCCGGAGTGTGGCTGGCTGGTGGCTGGGCAGTGCGGTTAGGTGTGGGTGTCTCGCTAGGTCCGTGCTGTGGGGGCCTGGGCGTGCCGCTCGGGCTGGTGGGTCGGGTAGGCGCCCATGGGGTTGCCCTCCCTGGGGGCCTGTGCCTTGGTCCCGTGTCTTCTGGGGGTCTGGGTCCCTAGCCCTGGTGGCTATGGCCGTGCCTTCGTCCTCTTTCGGTGCCTGTGAGGTGGCCCTTGTGGCAGCCGGGGTCGTCGCCTGGCGGTGAGGGGATGGTGGCTCGCCGTGCGGCAGCGTTCCCTGCGGCTTCCTCCGTGGGTGTGGCCCGTTCTCCCCGTGTAGGTGTGCCCTCCATCCCCCGTGTGGTTTCTGGTTGCTGGTGGATGTGCGCTGGTGTGATCCGTACGGCGTCCAATGCTTGCTTCGGCGGTGCTTGTTGGGGGGTGCGCCCCCGGGAGTCGTGCGGCGTTCGGTGGGGGTCCCCCCGTCCCCCCGTCGTGGTATGCCCTCCCTGGGTGTGGGTCGTGGCGTTTGCCGTGGTGCCTTTTTCCTCCGTGCCTCGGTCCCCGCTCCTGCCCCTTCCTGGTTCTTGGGTGGTTTCCTGCCCCGATGTGGTGTCTCTTCCGGCGCCCTGTCCCTGTGGGTGCCTGCCCTCACTTGGGGCCCCTCCTTGCTCTCTTGCCTGAGTGCCCCTTGCTGTCCCTTGCCCTCCCCTTGCCCTTGTCCTTCCTCTTCCTGGTGTGGTGGTGGCGGGGTGGGAAGGGGGCGCCGATGGCCCAGGCCTGGGGATGGGTGGCCTGGATCCATTGGCGGAGGGCTTTGGGGGGTGTAGGGGGGGCGGAGGCCCTGGACCGCATCGCGGAGGAGGGCCTCCCATGCCGCTTGCGGCATGATGGCTTCCGGGGCGGCCTCGTTAGGGTCGGCGGGGGTGCGGGTGCGCATCTCCTCGAAAGAGTGCACCATGTGCACCCCATCTTGCCTTCCCGCTCCCCCGGCCCACTCCACCCAGCGGCGGAGCTCCTGCAAAGCGGAGCAGACCACCAGGCGAGGTGGGCGGGGGCCTGGGGGGCAGGAGCGGTCCGGGCCGGGGGTCCTGGAGCGGCGGGGGGAGGACGTGGACCTGTGGTGGTGGTGGGGGTGGCGGTGCCTGGGGGAGCAGGAGCGGCGTTGGCGGGCGCTGGGGGTGGAGGACGGGTATGGGCGGAGGGGGGAACGGGAGGGGGAGGTGGACATGGGGTTGCGGTGGCGTGCTTGGTGGCGCCTGGGGGACCGGGAGTGGTAGTGGCGGGGGCTGGGGGTGGTGGATGGGTATGGGCGGCGGGGGGAACGGGGAGCCCGGCGGGGCCTGTGGGGGGAGGGGGAGGTGGACGTGGGGCGGCGCAGGCGTGCCTGGCGGCACCAGGGGGAGCGGGAGTCGTGTTGGCGGGGGCTGGGGGTGGGGATCGTGTACGGCCGGAGGGGGGAGGGGGAGGTGGACATGGGGCGGCAGTGGCGCTCGTGTTGGTGCCCGGAAGAGCGGGAGCGGCGCGAGTTAGTGGTTGAGGCGCCATGGCGGTGTGGGGAGTGTGGGCGCCGGGGGCGAGTGTGCCATGCGGGGGGGGGGGGGCGGGAGCGCCGCCGTTTGCGGGACCAGGCCTCATCGCTCGAGTCGGGCCAGTCAGGAGGCGTCAGCGGGTCCTGTGGGGCCTCGCGTGGTGCCGCCTGGTACTGGGGGGGGGGGGAGGTCCCCCGTCGTCCATGGATCCGCCACGTAGGGGTGTGGTGGCGGCAGCAGCTGGTGGTATGGGTCGAGTGACTGTCCCTGGCAGGGTTGGGCCCGGGGGGCCCCTTTCGGCGTGGACGTGGTGGCCGGGGGGATACGGTTCCTGGTACGGGGGGGGTGGCTGGTACGGGGGGGGTGGCTGCTGGTGGTAGGTGGGGTACGCGGGTGGAGCGCTCGGTGGCTGCCATCCCATTCGCTGGTGCTGTTCGTGCAAGGGGGGTTGTGGCCCAGTGAGGTAGGGTGGTGGGCAGTGGTAGTGGTGGGGGTGGTGTTGGTGGTCGTGGCGGTGGGGCCGCTGGTGGTGGTGGCGTTGGTAGTGGTGGGGTTGGTGTTGCGGGTATGGCCCTTGGACCCCTTGAGGGTATTCCGGTCCCCCTTGTGGGGGTGGGGGGTTGGGCGTCGTGCGCAGCCCCTGGGGCTGCACTATGTGGTGGGCAGGGGGGGTGGGTCGGGGGCCGGGCTTGACGGTGATTGTGGTCGAGGGGTCCCACGTCCCTGGGTCGGTTTGCCCTGCTGTGGTGGTTGTTTGCGGGGGATGGATGATGGGGCGCTTGGTGACGGGGATGTTGACGAGGGTTCGGACGGGGTCGTGTTGGGTGGCCGCCTCGGCAGTGGTGGTGGCTGCCGGTTGGAGGGGTGCGTGGGGTGTGGTGGGTGGGGGGTCCCGCTTGGGTTAGGGTTTGGGTTAGGGCGGTGTCGGTTCGGTCTGTGTCGTTGCGTTTGTGGTGTTGTGTGTGCTCGCTTGGGCGCCAGTTCGGGTTTGGGGTTGGGTTTGGGGTTGGGGTCCGGTTCCAGGTTGACGAGGACCTCTGTCCGGAGGTGTGAGGGCGCCGTTGTCGGGTCGGGGGTCTTCCCGGTGCGTTGCCGGGGTGCCTGAGGTCCCTGTGTGCAGGTCAGGGGGTCGGTGCGTGCGGCAGCGGCTTTGGCTTTTGGTGTGGCTCTGAGGATGAGGGCGGCGGGGAGGGGGGGGTCGGAGGATGAGGTGGAGGAGGTGGATGAGGCTGAGGATGAGGAGGAGGTGGTGGACGCGGGTTGGGCTGTGATGCGGGCGGGCTTGTGGGCGGCGGCTTCTGCTGCGGCCACGGCGGGGAGGATGAAGGGCATGTCCTCGGGCTGTAGGTTGGAGGCGGGCGGCTGGGGGGGCCCGGTCGTGACCTGGCGGCCCGGTGGGCCGATCTGGCTGGCAGCGGCTGGGGAGGGAGGGGCGGGGCTGTGGCCTTCTCCTTCTGGGCTTGGCTGGGCCGGGGTCCTGCAATGTGTGAGGTTGTGTGGGTTGGCGTCCGCGGGGGGGAACAGTTCGCGTGGGCTGCCTTCAGGGGCCGGGGGGGGTGGGCCTGGGTCTTCTGGGGTGTGTGCGGGGGGCGTGGGCGGGCCACTGGGTGGGATGGGCGTGCCGCGGGGCGCGGGGCTCCTTTCGGCGGGTGTGTGCGGGTTGTCGAGTGTGGGGGTTGGTGAGGGGTGTCCGGCGAGATGGTGTGTCGCGGGCGTGTGCTGGTGTTCGGGCGGGTGGGGGAGGCCCGTGTCGCGAGGCCCGGGGGTGCGCGCGATGGTGGGCTTGTGTGGGTGTCCGGGTGAGCAGCGAGAGGGGAGGGGCATGGGCTGGGATTGTGCGGTGGGGTGTGTTTTGTCGGTGTATGTGTCCGCTCGCCGTGGCGCGCTTGCGTGGCCAGTTGTAGGCCGGGCGGTTTGGATAAGAAGCTTGCTGTCTTCTGCTGCCGTGGCAAGGATTTCGCAGACGAGCTTGCGTATCTGGTGGACCTCTTGGTCAGTGGTGGGAAAAGAATATGCTAGCTTTGGGCTAAGACCCACGCGGCTGAGGACCCTGTGGATGGGGTGGTACCCGCAGGTGAGGGATTGCTGCGGTCTGGCGGGGGGGGTTTGGCCGCTTGTCCGGGCCCGCCTCGATTAGTGTGTGGGCGATGGGGATGGCCCAAATCCACGGCACGGTCCCCGTGGGTGGCCAGCGGCGCTGGATCCAGTGGGTCAGGCAGAGCATGGCCAGTCCCAGGGGGTAGCCCGCCTTCCCTGAGGTGACTTGGGCCAGGGCGCGGGCTCGGGGCTTGTCATCTGGCTGGAGGACGCCCCTGAGGACCCTGTGCTGGGTGGTGGGGTCCCCTACTGCCCCTGGTGGGGCGGTCTCTGGGGCGAGCATAGTGTCTGTCCCTTTGACGAGCCATTGCGAGCCGGGGGACGTAGCCGTAGCGGCTATCACGTAGTAGTGCCCGCGCTCGAGGACTGTAACCAGGACCTCCGGCGGGGGGTGGTCACTGTCTGTAGGCGGGGGGGGGAGGTTGTCGTCTGGGGTGCGGAGGCTGGCGGCGCGGAGAACCGTGTCGCGGGTTGGTGCGGTGGCCTGTTCCCACTGCTCCAGGCGGTTTGGGTCCGCTGCGTGGTCCTTCTTCGCTGGGGCCCGTCGTATGCGTACGGTCCCTGGACGTGTGACGTTGATGTCGGTGTCGTGTGTCAGGGCCTGGCCCCACTCGATGGGGGGGATCCAGACCTGCTGGCCCTGGGTGTGTTTGCGGGCTCGCCAGAATACGAGGTCTACGATGGCCTCGTGGAGGCCGTTGCCTGGGGTGGTCAGGTCCCGGAGGCCTTTGACGATGAGCTTCGTCCAGTCCTCTTGTAGGCGGTACCAGCCCAGGGGGGTGGTCGGGGCCCTGCCTTGGAGGGTTGCTCGGAGGAGGTCAGGGTCGCGGATGGTGGCCGGTGTGAGGGGGGGGTGCCCCGGGTCCGGGGGGGGTGGGCTGGGGTCTTGCGCGTCTACGCCGACGTAGGGTTGGCCCTGGTTGGGCTCGGCCTGGCCGGGCGGTGTCGAGTGGCTTATCGGGTGAGAGATGGGCTTCAGGGGGCTGTGGTGGTGTCTTGGAGGCCTGCGGATGGGGATGGGGGGCGCGTGCGGGGCGCGGAGTGGGTTAGTGGACGTCCCGGTCATGCACTGCATGGTAATGGATGAGACGCTGCATGTCTTCCCTGGCAGTCCGGTCAGTGAGTTGCTCCGCGTGTGATGGCAGGAGGTGTTTGCGGTGTACAATTTGGGCCGCTGCTCTGCGGACTGCTTCTAGCTGGAGGTGCGCTGCTGCCTCCATGGGGCTGTCCGTGTGTTTGATGAGGTGTCGGTGCAGGGCCTGTGTCAACGCCCCCCTCATGGTGGCTTCTTTGACCAGGGGATCCCAGAAGAGGTGTTCGGTGGCCTGGTGTGCGTGGCTGTGGGTTGGCCATCCTTCGTGTTGTCCTAGGGTTTCCGCCGGAACCAGCCCACTAGCGTGTCCCTGCCTTGATGGGGGCGGCATTTCTTGAAGTGTTCCCAGTCCTCCGGGGTGGTGTGGTCGCACGGGCAACGGGTGTATTCTTCGGGGACGTGGATGTGCTTGCAGGCGAGCCACCTGGCGACCCTGGTGAGGAATGGTAGTTGCTCCCTGAGGAGCTGGATGCGTCGTTTTTGGAGGTGGGCTGGGGCGTTTGCTGGGCGCAGTGCTGAGTGGTAGAGGGGGATTTGCAGTCTGTCCTGGAGCTCCTGGATGTGCGCCCGGCTGTCTGCGTCGCCGAGCACGCGGGCAAGATGTTGGATGGGGTTGTGTGAGTGGTGTGCTCTGTCGTGGGACGAATAGGGGGCGTCCTCTGGTACCCAGTCCGGGGTCTGATGGGGCTCGGGTACGGGGGGTATGTGTTGGAGGTGTGTGTGGTTTTGGCCGCTGAAGGAGGAAGTGGTGGTCCACAACACCTGCAACCCCGACACCACCCTGGCGCCCGAGACGCCTGAGTGGCGGTGGCTGGATGACGTGACGCCGGAGTATGTGTTCCGCCGTGCCATGACGCTCTGGATGAAGAAGCACCGCCAAGAAAAAAGGATGGGGTCCAGTCCTACCCCTGGGAGACGAAGAGCCTGAGCGCCGGGGAGTTTTCCGAGCCAAAGGTGCTGCGTGTGGGGCTGTCGAGCGACCACCAAGGCGACATGTCCCTGGATGAACCAAATCTGGATGCCCTGTTCAGGATATGGGCCGCTGCGGGGTGCGGTGTTGCCAGGAGCGCGTCCTGGTTTGGCGCGGATTCCGTGGGCCGGAGCGGTGGTCACAGCGCAGGACACGGTCCACGCTTCTTCTTCAAGGCCACGGTCGAGTTGCCACCAGGTTGGTTAGACAAATCGGAGGTCCAGTGGTACACGGCGACTCCGAGCAGCATGCACTCTATGGGCGCCACCATCTCAGGTGGGGGAAAGCACAAGAAGGCCAAGGCAGGCGCCGCGACGGCAGCAGCGGCGCCGACGGCAATGGCACCATCGCCATTCGTGCAGCCAAGTGTGGTTCAAGCGATCCAAGGGGTGCAACAGGTGTGCAGTAGTTCAACCGTTGTTTCAGCGGGTTCAACCGTGCAGCTGAACCGCCTTCACCGTCTTCAACCGTGCACAGTTGAGCGTCACCTTCCTACACACTGAATCGCGTTCCCCCACTCCTGCGGTTCACCTGCCTCCTTGATTTCTCTGCAGTTGACCGCCAGTGATGTGCCTGAGCACATGTTCGTGGTGGATCGGCGTGGCCCTTGCATTGTCGTCCGCGGGCGATGGCCACCCATGCCTATCGTGGAGTGGTGGGACGTGTGGTATCGGCAGATCCCTGGCGCCGCTCAAGTGGTCGACCGCATGAGTCGTGGCGTGCAGCGGGGCTTGCGGGAACTCAGCAATGCCGGGCAGGACAGTCCTGCGCCAGAACGGCAGAGGTCAATGCCCCTGGAGTCCAGTCCAGCCGTCACCATCGCGCCCCGACCGAGTCTTGTTGGAGAGAGCTTTGGGGTGTTCTACAAGAGTGTGTGGGATTGCCCACATGGAGCAGGTGCAGCATCCGAGAGCAGTGGAAAGGCCCCCAAGCCTCCACGTCTTCCAGCACCACCGCCACCAGAAGAGACGAGCACCTCCGGCAGCAAAGTGGTTCCGAAGTCCCTGTTTCAGTCCGCCCGGAAGGAGCTCCGGAAGAGCAAGGGGACAGTTGCAAAGGCTGAAGCACCGCCCACAAAAGCTCAAGCCTCTGGGAACAAGAAGCCAAAAAAGAAAACCAAAACTGGCAGCGGTGCTTCCTCGAAAAAGCGGAAAATCGCCCCGGACAGCATTGAGACGGACGAGTCAGACCCCCTTTTTGAAGAGCACGAATGGGTCCCAGCCGCAAAGCATATCCCAAAAAAGAAGAAGAAGAAAGTAGCTGCGGCCCCCAGTTCCGAGAGTGACTCCAGCAAGCTCCCCAGCGACACGGTGCAGGATGTGAAAGCCCTGGCAACTGAGTTGGCTGCGGGATCGAAGGAGGGCGACAAGGAGAAAGCGACCAGGGCAGAATCGGCGCATGCGTCAGCTCTTGAGGTGTGCACGGTTGAACCGGTGAAGTGTAGTTCAACCACACGCTTGAACCGCCTGAACCACGGTTTCACTATTCTTTTCTGTTTTGCAGAGCCAGGATCAAGCCTAACATCGACGACTGGCGGTTGAGGACGTGCGCAAACAGCTGCGACAGCGGTTCGGATGGGCGGGCAACAAGCTGATTCATTGGGTCATTGTGGACAGTCCTGATGGCGAACCACATCTGTACGTGGGTACCCCGGGGAAAGCCACGAAGGGGACCCCCCGGCCCAAAAAGGGGGAAGAATTGGTCTTCCTTCCCCCGCAGTGGGAGGAGGAGGGCGATGCAGCTGGGACAACGTGGCCAGTTATTGCAGTCAAGGACAGCACAAGCTTCAGTAACCCCCACGCTGCCGAGGAGGCTTTGAAAGAGCGCCGCGCCCAGAAACAGGAAGCGATCAATGAGGAGGGCAAGAAGACAATCGAGGACTCCCCCTCGTACAGTCCACTCGAGGAGAAGGAGGTCACTCCCGCGCCGGAAGCTGAAGCGGAAGAGGACAGTGACAATGGGGTTCCTATGCCGACGCCGCCCGTGATTCCAGAGCCAAAGGACACTGAGAAGCACATTCCTGTGCCTAGTCCGCCGGAGGTGCCAGAGCCAAAGGAGAGTGAAGATCCGGTGGTCAAAGAGGAAAAGGTCGAGTCTGCTGGTCCAGGGGTGCAGGAGCACCAGGAGAGTGGGGAGGACTTGCCTGCAGCCCCGGTTGGTCAAGAGGAGATTGAGGAGGTTGGTGGAGTGCCAAAGGACGCGGAAATGCCTGCATGTAAGCAGGAAGATAACGAAGAGGCAGCCCCAGAGGTTGGTGCACCAGTGCCTCACGTGAAGGAAGAGCCACCCCCAAACAACTGATATTTCACGTGCCTCAAGGGAATGAGGGGGTGGCAGTGGCGAAAGCGACATGGAGCACGGTACCGTAGGCAGTTGGGGGGGGCCGTAATGGTGCAGGGGCATCACTGTGTGCAAGTTGCAGTGCAAACGAGGAGAGATCCGGACCTGATCCGGCGCGTGAACGCACACATCCGGAGTGTACTCCCCCAACTAACCTACACTGCGCTCGCAGTGGTCCATGGGGTGGGTGATGATCCCATGCTTGTACATACGCATCCAAAGGATGACAGTTCTCTTACGGGGGAAATAGCCCTGAATGATTTTGTGGGGGGGGAACTGTTTACCTGTGCCCTACTTTGTGCAAATGGGCCTTCTCGTCCTGCATGGATACGTTGGGGGCGTGATTTATAATGGGGACACATTGTGGATCCTCGATATGGGGTCATGTTTAATGCTTGTAGGCCCCAAATGCCTCTGGCGTGGTCTGGACAGCGCATTGTGCTCGTACCGTACACAGGCATTGCCCGGGGATGACTGCCTGTGGCGATGCAGAATAAACTGGTCACGTTTGGCTTCCCAAGGTGAAGATGTGTTTTTTGTGTAGCGCTTCGTGCAACAGCGGTTGAACCGGTGAAGCCGGTGCAACCGCGCGCCTGTCCAGCGGTTGAACCACATCGAAAGCCGGTTACATTTTAGTGCAATCCATGAGAAAACAAGCTTCTGACAATCAAGTGTAGGCTTGCATGTAATTGTTGTTCACTAAAAAGGGTCCAAAGTCCTAAAGGGAATCCAAACAAGGCGCAGGGGTGTATGTCACCACGCCTAACAAAATGTTGATGGTGAAGCCGGGCGGTTTCACCAATACAGCCGCTGCCACTGGCACCTACACCAACACTGCCGTGAAATATGATCCAAGAGAAATAGGTGTCCAGTGTTTTGCACCAACGAGGTAGGAAGGTTTTCAAAAACATTCTTTTTAGGGGGTGTGGCGTCTCTTGGTGGGCTGAAAAATAGCGGTTTTCAGGTTGGTACTTGACAATTTGTTGCTGTACCACGATAGGGGTTGAACCGTGGGGAAGCCGTAATGAAAGTGCGCGGTTGAACTCGGTTGAACCACGGTTCCACTTGGGTAATTCAAGGGTACCTGATCCAAATGAGCACGTAGGGAGGAATGTTGCACGTGATGGTTCTGGGTCTGGGCCCTCGCCACTCCTGGAAGAGGGCCTGGTGGGCATTGTTGGTCGGTTGGTTCTCCGGTCCTGGCAGTGTTGGTTGCTTCTGCCGTCGACGTGTGGTGTGGTGATGGTTTTGTTGATGCCTGTAGCGAGGGCGTTGCAGGTGTTACACCAGGTGATGCCGAGGGTGAGGATGCTGTAGGTGATGCTGCGGGTGGTGGCGCCGCTGGTGATGCCAATGTTGAGGGTGCTGCCGGTGATGTTCCGGGTGATGCCAATGTCGAGGGTGCTGCAGGTGGGTTGGCTGATGGTGCCGCTGGTGTTGCTGTTGGTGACGGTGGTGTAGGCGCCGCACCGGACGTTGGCGTCGCTGGTGATGCCGACGGTGAGGCTGCTGCCGGTGATGCTCCGGGTGTTGGTGCCGCTAGTGATGCTGGTGGCGAGGGCGTTGCAGGTGGTGCCATGGTGGATGGTGTTGTTGGTGATGTTCTGATGGTGAGGGTGCTGCAGGGGATGTTACGGTGCCGCTGGTGTTGACGACAGTGAGGGTGATGCAAGTGACGGTTCGGGCTGTTGGTCCGCGTGTGGGTGGTTGTTGGCGGTTCCGGGCGTAGGCCCTCGCCACTCATGGCGGAAAGCCTGGTGGGCGTTGGTGGTCGGTTGGCTCGTCGGTCCTGGCGGTGCCGGTCGCCTCTGGTGACGGGCAGCTTCTCGCCAATGCTGGTGGAGGGTGCCGATGGGGATGCTGATGGTGAGGTAGGTGCAGGTGATGGTGTTGTCAATGTCGGTGGCGTGGGCGTTGCAGGTGTAGCAACGGGTGGTGCCGACGGTGAGGATGCTGTACCTGATGATGCTGCGGCTGGGTGGCGGTGCTGCTGGTGATGCTGACGGTGAGGACGGTGCCGGTGATGGTCCGGGTGTTGGTGAGGGTGGTGTAGGTGACGCACCGGGCGTTGGTGCCGCTGCTGATGCTGATGGGGAGGGTCCTGCCGCTGACGCTCCGGGTGTTGGCGCCGCTTGTGATGCCGATGGTCAGGGTGCTGCACGTGATGCAATGATGGATGGTGCCGCTGGTGATGCTCAGACGCTGAGGGTGCTGGTTCTGGGCGCGGGCCCTCGCCACTCCTGACAGAGGGCCCGGTGGGCGTTGCTGGTCGGTTGGCTCGTCGGTCCTGGCGGTGTTGGTGGCCTCTGGTGTTGGGGCAGCTGATGGAGAGGGTGGTGCAAATGATGGTGTTGTTGATGCCGATGGCGAGGGGGCCTTGCAAGTCTTGAGCCGGGTGATGCCGAGGGCGAGGGCGCTGTAGGTGGTGATGCTGCGGTTGGGTGGCGGTGTCGCTGGTGATGTTGGCGGTGAGGGTAAGGTCGGTGATGCCCCGGGTAATGCTGATGCTAAGGGTGTTGCAGGTGATGCTTTGGTTGATGGTGCTGCTGGTGATGCCGAGGGTGAGGCTGCTGTAGGTGGTGGTTTTAGGTGTGGGTCCGTGCGTGGGTGGTTGCTGGCTGCTGTTGAGAGTGGGCCTGCGCCATTCCTGGCAGGCAGCCTGGCTGGCAGCGTTGCTGGACGGTTGGCCTGTCAGTCCTGTTCGTGCCTCTGGTGATGCCGATGATGAGGGTGCAGTAGGTGATGTAGTGGGTGTTTGGGTCGCTGATGATGCCGATGGTGAGGGTGCTGCAGGTGATGCGACGGGTGTTGCTGTCTCTGGTGATGCCTACGGTGAGGGTCCTGCTGATGATGGTGTTGTTGTTGCCGACTGCGGGGGATTTCCAGGTTCTGGTTCTGCCTGTGGGTCCGCGCATGGGTTGTCATCGGCTGTTCCGGGCGTGGGCCCTCGCCACTCCTGCCAGAAAGCCTGGTCTGCGTTGCTGGTTGGTTAGCTTGCCGGTCCTGGCGGTGTTGGTCGCCTCTGGTGTCGGGGCAGCTCCTCGCCACTCCTGGCGGAGGGTGCCGTTGGCGATGCTGATGGTGAGGGTGGTGCAGGTGATGGTGTTGTGGATGTCGGTTGCGTGGGCATTGCAGGTGTTGTACCGGTGGATGCCGAGGGTGAGGGCGCTGTAGGTGGTGATGCTGCTGTTGGGTGGCGGTGGCGCTGGTGATGCTGACAGTCAGGGTGCTGTTGGTGATGCTCCGGGTGATGCCGATGCTGAGTGTATCGCAGGTGATTCCTTGGTTGATGGTGCCGCTGCTGATGCCGATGGTGAGGGTGCTGCAGGTGTTGTTACGTTTGACGGTGCCGCTGGTGATGATGACTGCGAGGGTGCTGCAAGTGGTGGTTATGGGTGTGCGTCCCTGCCTCGTTGGGCTTGGGCCCTCGCCATTCCGGGCTGGGGGCCTGGTGGGCGGCGTTGCTGGCCTGTTTACCTGCCAGTCCTGTTGGTGCCTCTGGTGATGCCGATGATGAGGGTCCCGTAGGTGATACTGGGTGTAGGGGTCGCTGGTGATACTGATGGAGAAGATGCTGCAGGTGATGGAACGGGTGTTGCCGTCCTTGGTGATGCCTACGGTGAGGATGTGGCTGGTGATGGTGTCGTGGATGCCAACGGCCAGGGAGTTGTACTGGGTGGGTGGTGCTAATGGTGAGAGTGCTGTAGGTGGCGCACCAATGCTGGTGTCGCTGGTAATGCCGACGGTGAGAGTGCCGCAGGGGATGCAATGGTGGATGGTGTCTCCGGCGATACTCTGATCGTGAGGGTGCAGCAGGGGATGATACGGCTGACGGTGCCGCTGATGCTGACGACAGTGAGGGTGTTGCAGGTGATGGTTCTGGGTGTGGGTGGTCGTTGGCGGTTCTTGGCGTGGGTTCTCACCACTCCTGGCAGAGGGCCTGGTGGGTGTTGTTGATTGGTTGGTTCGCCAGTCCTGGCGGGTTTGGTCGCCTCTGGTGTCGGGGCAGCTCCTCGCCTGGCGGGGGGTGCCGCTAGGGATGTTGATGGTGAGGGTGGTGCTGGTGATGGTGTTGTTGATGCCGGTGGCGAGGGCGTTGCAGTTGTTGCATCGGGTGATGCCGAGGGTGAGGGTGCTGTAGGTGCTGCTGCAGGTAGTGTTGCCCCTGGTGATGCCGATGGAGGGGGTGCTGCAGGTGATGGTTCTGGGTGTGCGTCTGTGCGTGGGTGGTCGTTTGCCGGTGTTGGGGCTGGGCCCTCGCCATTCCTGGCAGAGGGCTTGGCGGGCGGCGTTGCTGGCCGGTTTGCCTGGCAGTCCTGTTGGTGCCTCTGGTGTTGCCGATGGTGAGGGTGCCGTAGGTTATGTACTGGGTGTTGGGGTTGCTGATGAAGCCGATGGTCAGGGTGCTGCAGGTGATGCAATGGGTGTTGCCGTCTCTGGTGATGCCTACGGTGAGGGTGTTGCTGGTGATGCTGTCGTTGATGCCGACGGCCAGGGTGTTGTACTGGGTGAGTGGTGCTGTTGGTGAGGGTGCTGTAGGTGATGCATCGGGTGTGTTCGTCGCTGCTGATGCCGACGGTGAGGATGTTGCCGCTGATGCTCTGGTCGATGCCGCTGGTGACGGTGGTGTACGTCACAGGTCAGCAACATGCTGACATCAGGACTAAGTGCACACACATGAAGAGGTGGTGCAAAAAACAAAATTTCTCCAGTGGCAAGTGAAGACCGCCATCAAGAAGGGCTCCAGTCGGGGCGACCTCCCGAAGAAACTGGAACACATGTACCCAATCTATGAGACGGACGAGAGTGTCCGTACTGAGATTGAGTAGCTGCCCTCACTCCCCAAATTCCCTAAAGGTGCCTGTATCTGAGAATTGGTGGCGCAGCTTGAAGAGATCACGAGACACATGAACCCCACTGTCCCGCAGAGCCTCAGCTATGGCTTGTAGGGAAGATTCCTCCCAAAACATGGTAGAACTGCAGGGCAAAATATGATAGGAAAGCTCGAACGCAGTCCTATGATAACCTGGTCGATCTGTTGATGGATATGGCTATGGAGAGGGACAATGACTCCCACATGGACAAGTACCTGCGAAAACATCTGCAAACGGAAGCCCATGCTGAAACAAAACCTGGGGAAGGGTCGCCTCAACCCAACGGGAAGGGTCGTAGTGGGCTGTAAGAGAACCCCCCCTACAATGGTAAAGGGGCCCCTAATCTTTTGGACTGTAGTTCTACGGACGATAAGGGTTGACCCTGGCACCCGTCCGACTGCGATGGGCGAAGTCCTTGCATGCTCCAACTGCAGCGCAAGCAGGAAACCAAAGATAGTCAGGAGGTGAAGCACCAAGACCATTTCTGCTGCACAATGACGGCTGGATATTGCGGCAAGTGTCGGCATTATGGAGACGAATGCATTATTAAACGCCGCGAGTCCGGGAAACTCAAGATAGCGAAAGAGGAGCGGCGTAAGAACGCCGGTAGGGGTAGACCCGAGGGGGGAGGCCAATACCCTGGGAGATCCCCCGGTAAGGGGATCCCTGGTTGAGGGCAAAGGTCCTCAGCCCCCCCCCGACTAGTGGAAGAGAAGCCCCCAACCCCACACCTAAGGGTGACCAGCCGGGTGAAAAGCGGACTGTCCCCTCAACCCCTAACGCTGGGGGTGCCAAAAAGAACAAGAACGCCAAAAGGCGTAAGATCAACTGGCACTTAAAGTGCCTGCAGGCTGCAGGTGTGGACGTGAAATTACCTGAAGAGGGATAGGGGGGGCGGCTCCGAGGATGAGGATTTGGTTCTCCTGATCACCGTTGAAATGGTGATCAGGTTCACAAGGTGGTCTTCGACACGGGCGACACGCCCTTCGTTGAGGCCCGCAGGTTACTAAAACCAACCAAGATCCGGAAAGCCGAAACCGTGGCCATAAGGGTAGGTGATGGGAGAACCATCCAATCACTGGGGGGGGTTGATGTCACGGTCTGTCTGGGCGAGAAACACGTGATTCAGCACCGCAAAGTTCTTGACACATACCTCTTTGACATTGTCATCGGCACAGATTTCGTGCGCCGTAACCCCCAGGTGAAACTGGTGTCTTTGCAACATCCCTATGCCCTACACACTGCAACTTCGGCAGTGGCTTTTTCTCGTTCCCTCTGCAGCCGTCAGGACAAAAAGAATCCGGTCTGCGCTACGTGAACCGGTCTTATTGAACTGAGAACTATCAGTTCGTGCGACCTGTCTTGGGAAGTGGACTGGCCGCCCTACGGGTAGACCTAAATGAAGTTGAGGTGGAATTGTTCGCGAATCAGGAGCAGCATATGATGCAGCTTTATTGTTCGCGATATCTCAATAAAGCCTATCCCTTCTATTGGAGATTGATGGGGTTGTGCTATGCTAACCCCCCATTCTCCCAACTCTCTAAGGTGTTGACCACAATCGCCCTTCGAGAAGCGAGAGTGGTACCACCTATGAATTTACAGGGCTCTTGCCGGCCAAACCCCGCACCGGACCTAAACGGTCCCGCAAATGCGCAGGCGCCAGCCTATGATACAATTGTTGCACCGATCCAACCCTGAATTGACGATTCCTTATGGTTTTTGCATCGAGATGTGTGGAATGTTCAGTATTGCTGCAATAGCTTAACATTGCCAAACGATTTCGGGTACAACTGGAATATTTGGCAATTACTGCCACTGAATCAGTCCAACGTTCGGTGCGACAATCGGTGCAACGTTTGGCGCGACGATCCGTGCAACACTTTGTGTGCTGCTTGCTTTTAGCACTCTGGCCGCCAACAAGGATGTGCCACCTGCAGAAGCAGAGGACAGCGACTCGTCTGAAGAAGGGGAAGGAGAGGGGGAAGATGACAGTGACAAGGAAGGAAAAAAGGAAAAGGAGTCAGAAGATGAGAAGGAAGATGACAAGGAAGATGACGAAGATGACGCTTTCTGGCCGGCAGAACAGGTCACGGTCGCCGTCAAGTACTTCCCTCAACTCCTACAAGTGCTCCACCGCCAAGCGATGACCAGGTGGGTCACCCCGTCGAAGACACTGTCTCAACTTGCTGCGACTCCTGACAGTTTGACAGATCTGCTGAGTGAGGTTGTAGGAGAGGATGACACAAATTGGGAACCTCCAGACTCCTTAACCATCCTCGGAGCGGCACCGGGAGCTCCCAAGAGGAGTTTCGCGTCACAGTTGCGGAGGACGACGAAGACTGGGTCACGCTACTACTGTTGGGCAGGGCAAAGCACTGCCAGATGCATCCCACAAGTATGTTGAATAGTGGAACGATCAGTGCGACGATCGGTGCGACGATTGGTGCGACGATCGTTGCGACAATCACTGCGCCTTCATCTGCGCCTTCCTCTGTGCCTTCCTCTGTGTCTGCAGAGTGCCCTGTCGTGTCGGACGTGATTGCGGGTAATGAAGCGTGGCATCTGGCTGCAGAGACAACTTTCAAGGTGCTGCCATCGCGCAAGGAGAAGATTTACTTCATTTTCTGCTGCACTAAGCACAGAGTGAAGGCCCACTGCAAGTCATCAGGGGAGGACCAGTTTGAAGCACTACGGCGTGAGGTGGCGGCCCTTTCGAAACGGTTGGAGACAGTTGAAGCCCTGTTGCCGGACAAGGAAAAGTCGGGCAAGAAGAGGAAGAGGGGTGACAGTTGGTGAGCCGATGGCTATGACGATCAGTGACGATCAGTGCGACGAACAGTGGTGTAGCCACGGACAAAAAAAAGCAGGCTTTGGTCGCAAAACCTACAATTGTTCGGACAACATATTGTTTAAACAGTCAGACCAACATCTGAGTCGGATTTTGTGCCTGGGCTCTGAGATCAGCTTGATCGGTGAACCGATCAGTGCGACGATATGTACATTGCAGAAATCATCACAGCAGCATCCGTGCAATGATGTGCAATGCGGTTTGGGCCTCACATAATGCGTAGTATGCCTGATTCCAAGTTCATTTTCAAAAAAGGTACAACGCTTTCCAACAAACAAATGCAGTGAAGAGACGGTGCACCGATTGGTTTGACGATCGGTGCGACGATCGGCGCACCAATTGGTGCAACACTTGTTTTAGTGCATTTTCCTGGGGAAAATACACATTTCATGTTTTCGTAATAGTCCGACATGTGGCTCGCCAAACGGTAGGGTGAATGATTAGGATGTCACAATAGGTTGCAAAAAGGCTAGACGTTCATCCATTCTAAGGTCCAAGCGGTTAGTGGTTCATAGTTTTGGCCACTTTGTGTCCCATAAAATCGAAGGTGCTGTGCACCCCTGACTCGGGTACCACAGCGAAACAGGCCTACTGGAGGCACTTGTTGGACCGTATGGCAGTGGGGAGGACTGAACTCCCCAACAGCCCAATCTACGTTCCTGAGGACTCCCAGGAGGCCATGCCTGTCCCTGAATGAGGCAGTTTGTTTTTCATCTGTGATGGCTCTCTAAACCCCCTACTGGTGAATGATCTTGATCAGTTAGTACCAACCCCTTGCTTGCAAAAAGCTGGTCGAGACGTACCTCATACTCAAACCAGAATTTGAAGGGTCTGTGGTGAGACGGCGTCCGCACCCCGCCCCACAAGACCAAATCGACGAGATGGAACGCCAGATCCAGGAATGCTTAGATGCTGGCCTCATCTAGGAGTATGAACACAGGGCCTATCCCCACCATTGTAGCCCTTGTTTCCTAGTGGCCCAACCTGGTTCCACTGTGATGCTCTTGGTCGTCGATTGTGGTGAGGTCAACAAAAAGACCCAAAACCACTCAGGGAGTATCCCCAACATGGGGGACATCCTGGAGAGAATAGCCAGTGCAAATTCAAGACCAAGATGGACAAGCGCAGTGGATCCTCGCAGGTAGACCTAACCCGAGCAGCCCAGGAACTGCTCACCTTTGTAACCCCTAAGGGCCCTGTCTTTCGCTGAAAGGTCATGCCCTTCGGTGTCGTGAATGCTGCTGCACTCTTTCAGGAGCTGATGAATAAAATTCTATACATCCTGAGACGCAGACCCATGGTGCAGGAGTTGGTTTCCCGTGGGACGGAGATGGAGGCACACATCGATGACGTGAGCCTGCGTACTAATACCCAGGAGGATTTCATCCTCCTCGTACAAGAGTTTTCCGCTGTCATTCAGGAAAACCATCTCCGCATCAAACTCAAAAATGTGAGTTCCTGCGTGAGGAGATGGAGTATCTAGGTTTTGACATTGGGTATGGTTGGTGGAAACGAGCCGCATCTAAGATGCAACCCCTGCAGAACATGCAGATACGTGATGACCCTAAGAAGGGTCTTCACGACGTTCAGAGTTTTATTGGCGGGTGCAATCTTTACCGGTGCCATATACACAATTTTACATATTCATCAGCCCCCCTGATTGACCTTAGGAGAAAGGCCAAACCTTAGCCGTGGACCGACAAGGACGAGGCCTGTTTCCAGGAGTTGAAGATTGAAATCTCCTCTCCAACTGCCTCAGGGTACCCCGCCCTAAAGGCAAGATAATACCAGTCACAGATGCGAGTGATGTAGAGGGGGTTGGTACCCTATACCAGTGGCAAAAGCTTAGCCCCGCTGAGTTGTCTCACTGCCAGAGTCAGACTTCAGGTTTGAACAGCGATGGTATCCTGAAGCATGACTACCCTGCCAATGAATGGTGTCTCGTGCCCCTTGGGGACTGGAACTGAAAGCGGAATCAAGCAAGTTTCAGCTACAGTACCTTCGAACAGGAACTGCTGGCTGGGATGCTCGTGCTCTCTTCCCAGTCCCGCCTGCATGGCACTAACCCTATTGTGTGGCTCTGTGACCAAGAGCCTGTGAACACATTTCAGAGGGGTTCCCCCCCTGAAAAAGCGAAAGTAAAAGGCTGGTGGACCTACCTCAGTCAGTTCAGGTTGACTGTCCACCATATATAGGGTATGAAAAAAACAAAATGGCTGACTAGATATCTCGTAAAAACTTCCATGCCCTCTTAGTTGGGAGCTCAGAGGCGTTGGCCAAAGAGGCGTTCCAGCGCATGGACGTCCAGCTAGACCTGTCCATGCGCACTGCAGGTGTCCTGGAGGGTTGGAGTCTGAAAGACTACCAGTCGGAGTACCAATGTGTATTGGACCCCCTCATTGATCGCCTAGAGGAACGCCTGATCAACGGCGACCGCTGGTATAAGAATGACCAGTATCTGTACTATGAGGACCGTTAAGTTGTGTCTCAGGCACAACCGCACAGCTGCCTACAGTGGGCCCATCTCAGTTCTGGGCATCCAGGGTGCAACCGCTCGTTTGAGTCTTTCAGGGAGCTTTTGTACTCCCGAATAACCTGCGTCGAGTTAAGCGCTTGTATGCGGCCCATACTGGGCTCCTGTGGCTGTCACGCCAGCGGACAGAGGGCATCACGCGACCGGGGACTGGTCTCCAGTCTGCCCATCCCCTAATTTGCCAACTCTCTGTTGTACGTGGATTTCATCCACGGTCTGCCTTTGTTTGGTGGTTATGACAGTTGTATCGTTGTCACCTGTGGACTGACCCCTTTCACCCGTGCGTTCCCCTGCAACAAAAAGATCACAGGGGAACAGATTGTGAAGTCTTTGGTTGAACAATGGTTCGAACACTATGGAGCACCTAAGGCGTTGCACTCAGAGGAAGATGTACGCATCTGTTGTGACACCGGATGGTACAAGCGTGTACTGGACGATCTAAGCCCACATGTAACCACAGGCGTGCCCTACACTCACACTTCGAACCCTCTGTACGAGAGACAAAAATGTGTGGTGGAGCAGAACCTGAGGATTCTGATAAAACAAGAACCTACTAAGGATTTGGTACGCTTGTTACCCTGGGCTGTCCTAACCATGAACTCTCAGGAGAGTTCCTCAACTGGCTATACCCACCATGAACCTTTCTGTGGAGGGCGTCCTGCGTGGCTGTTCAAAACTCCCTTCCCTGACGAACTACAAATGCACCGTAGGAGATTGGCTGCTACACAGGCAGGAGCCGGCAAACCTAGCTGGAGCTAACCTGAAACACATTCCAGAAGGTGAGCTAACCAGGCGTAACCGCATGAGACCTCTTGCCACTTTCAAGGCAGGAGACCTGGTGCTGGTACACCACTCGCAATTGCCCACTTGGCCCCGCAACTGTTTGCAGACCCTTTCTTTGGGGCATACCGCATGATAAAGATTAGTAGATCCAGGATCCATGTGACGTGCAGTCCCCACCTAGGTGGAGAGCTGCTGTGTGCACCTAAGCTGCTGAGACATTACCACTCTCCCGACGAACAGTCCTGGGATGAGTGGTGTCTGTCTGACAGAGAGGTCGAGCGTATTGACCTGGAGAACGCTGCCAACGCTGAGGAGGCACACGAACTCAAAGAAATCACTGTCCATCAGATGGTAGTCAATGGCTACTACGTGGTTGCAGGTATCGCCTGCCACGAGTATAAATGGGCCTGGAAGTTCCCTACCCTGTGGGACGGCTATGGGCTATCTGAGGCACTCTGGAAGCCCATGTCAGCTTTTCTACATTCTGATGCGAGCATAAACCCCATTTTTTGTTCCTACGGCGCTGAGAACAATGTGGGACAGCTAGTAACCTGCGCCCAGACCCTGTTCCAGCGTAAGACTACAATCTAATCTCCTATCGCCTATCTATTTATTGTTACTAACTGAACCAAGGAGGTTGCGAGCTTCAGGAGGCGGTGGTACCCAGACGTCCTCGCTGGGAGTCACCTCCGGGCGAGTCCTGCAGTAGTATAGGCTCCCCCCGGAGGTACACTCCCCCCTGACCGAGCAAAGCAACACAGGGGATCATCTGGCCACCAGGCCGCTTAATCTGTTTGTAGCGCAATGGTGACCGAGTCCTACTGCCCCAGCCTCCCGGCGTGCCATCATCCTGCACGGTGGAGTACCAAGAACACCCCCATGCGCTGGACTAGGTACCCATGGGGTGGGATCAGTCCGAGGTTCCCCCCTCGATACGAACACCCAAAATGAGCATCACCTGAACACGCCAGCGTACGTGAACAGATTCCATCCCTTTGGAACTCAACGCTGAGGCCCTTTACTTGCAACCCCCCCTATTTCCCAACCTCCCAGGAGCGGTGAGCACCCTCGGCAGTCACACAGTGCATGGTGAGTAACGTTAGTAAGCCCAGGAGGACCCCACCTCTTCGTCGAGGTTTTCGTTAGACTGCTCAAATGGTAGGACAAATCGGTTTGTTGTTACGACATCTCCCTTCCCTGCATGCTCAAAATGCATTCAGGGGTGTAGGCAACGCACTGTGTTCGCGGTATAACCCCTGTTAGCTTACCCAGGGCTCCGCCCTACGTTCTGTAAGAGAACAGGCAGAGTTGTTAAAGCTTGCTTGCTTCATAAGGGGGGGTCTGGAAACAGTGAAGTATTTTCAGGTCGAAGACCCGTATAATACGGCAAGGCCTGTTAGGTTCCAGGTCAAAACCGTCCTCCATGTGTCTCTTTCAGGTGGGCTAGGGAAGAGTAAATTGGTGTCACCGCAAAGCCCTGCTAAACAGGGGCGCTGATGACACAAACATGGAGCTTCTGAACAACTTGCCATCCACACTGCTTCCTACAAGCTGTGTGCTCAACACACAAGTGCACTCCCTCCAAACCCTTTCAGAGAAACAATCGAGGGCGTATGTGTCAGGCCAGAGCAGGCTAGTGGCGCTGTGTTCGCTTGCCCTTCCACAAGAGTGCCAATAGGGTCTGTGTCGTGTTTGCCAACACAAACCAGTAGTGCGAGTAGGGGTTAGGGTCAGCAAGCCTTTTAAGGAGTGGTTGCGGTTGTGCTCAGTCTATCTGCGAAGGCTGGTGCTGGCATTAATGAGTGTAGTGTAGTGGTGTTTCCTGCTCCGCGTGCTTTATTTCATGGGCAAGAAAGTGTGTTAGTTTTTGGCCTTTAGAAAAATGGGCCTTTTTTATGCCCTTAGCACACTTGGCCACCCCCTCTCTCTCTAGTAGGTAGGGCTGTTGCCGTCTACCCCAATGATAGGGGCCAGCACAGAAATTGGGCATTATAGGAGTGGTACCAGTAGCTGACTAGGACCTTTGGTCCGACATCAGTGAAGGCTGATGATGGCAGCTACGCTGCGGAGAGAAGTGAGACACACAGAGACATACGTAGCACACTTAGGGGTATGGTAACACTGCCAAGACAGGTAGAACCCCAGGGGTCTGAACCAGGTAGGGGTCCTAACTGTAGGCACGCTTGACCCAAAGCAGGGTGGACACACCTTGCCTCCAGCACCTTGCTTGCAATTCCCCCCTGGTCTAGAAAACCGCCGCTTTTCGTTGGCTCCCCAAGGTCATCACATTAGGGTATATCCCATGCAATACTTGGTCAATAAGGCACTAACTCGCTGGGCGGCTGCAAGCATGATAAGCGGGCATTCGCTCACGCTGGTAACCACAGGCATGGGAGTGCAGGGCACCACCAAGGCAGATGCAGGGCTCGAAAAGCAGCAGATGCACAGGTGTTTGCAGGACGGAACCCCATTGCGGGCGGGCGTTAGTACACTCACTGAGACTGGAGCTCTACCGGAGTCCTGAAGCTGTCCTGGCACACACTGAGTAGGCCTAGCTCGGAGCGCAGCAACAAGCGTAAGCAGTTCAACAACCATACAGCCATTAATACATCGTGTGTATCATGCACTTCCTCCTTTTTTACCTGCAGGGGAGAGAGAGACGATTGAATGGCAACTGCACAGCGCAAAACAAAGCCTAGCCTTTTAAGCAACCGTACTTTAACTCCAGGGCGAAAGCAGGAACGCAAAAGCCCTTCCTTTTTCACCCGTGAAGTGAAGCAGAGAGTGATGGGACACACAACGAAAGGGCCACAACGTGTTAATACCCGGATTAGGCACATGCATTGAGGGTACGGCGCCTACTCTAATCCTACGTGCGCGCTGTGTGCTCCATTGGTTTGGCATACCTTTGATTCATTGTTTTACCTGTGCAGAGCAAGAATGGTCAGAACCGATACCGACCAGCGAATGCAGCGATGAAAAACCTAGCATTTAGATGAAACTGACAACACGAACACAATGCATATGTGTGTCATGACAGTAATATACCTGAGAGGCGGGTTGTCCCCCTGATCTGTTGTGTTGCTATTTGGTTCACTCTTTTCCCTAAAATTTATAAAATGTTAGATGCAACTGTGCAAAAATTTCTTTTAAAAGCTTTAAAAGACCACGGATCATACCTTCTTTTCATGGAGCTTTTTGACCTTGCAAGCACCTTTTGTTGAGTGCGCCTCAGTTGCGCTTGTCTACGTCTGTAAGTTTTGGACTAAAAATGACGATTTGTAACGTATTTTCGTCAACTTTTAGCAATTTGACTTTAAAAATTGCTCACCACGTTGCTAAACTAAGGATTCACACCCTGTTGGTTATTTATTTTTTTTTCAGATCCTGGAGGTTTTTGCACTCCATGAGGAGTATTGCATTGCCCTGACCCTTGGTTACGACGCTTACTAAAAGGCTGTTTACAAAGGGATAGCCATGCGCATTAGAGCGGTTGACTGTACCCTAGTGGTTAACCATGTACCCTCTAGGGAGGAGGTCCTTGGTTCACGCCCCCCTACTCGCAAGTTTGTACCAAAGATTTTGGCCGCACGCTGGCGACCTTTGAGGAATGGCCCTTCGTAGGGACATCATTCACAGTACATTACACTGTTTTCCAGGGGTACCTACACTGTGGTCAGCTTCTATGAAGTGGTGAGAGTGTCAGTTGCTGGTTTGAAGCATCTTCTGAGGTGATTTCAGGGTCATTGGGGACTTTTTCCTTGCTTCTACTAGCTGGAACAACTAGTAGTCCAGAAGGGCGTAAGAAAACGTAACTACCATGTATTTCCTGGGGTACTCGATCCAGGCCAAGCCTGCTCTAATCCTTGGGAAGCTATGCAGACGAACACGTAATCATTTGGGTCATTCCTATTGAAGCTTTAAGTACATTTTTCAAAGTTACTAGGGTTATAACCCTAGCCCCCCCTGAGGTTCACACCTACCACTCACGTGAGACGAGGCATCTTCCTTCATGGAGGTAATACCGAAATAAAAAAGGCATTTCATGCCTTGGGCTTTGTTGGTTAAGCCTAGTAGACTCCCACTCCAGGACCCCTATACTCATTCCTTTTTCCTACTTATTGCGGTCCTACGTTTAACTGATTCCGAATTAAGTTGCTTGGCAATACTGGCCGCGCCATATTCTGTGTCTGGCCAATCTACTTGCCCCAGACTCCTGACCAACCCCATTGCATGTCAAAAGGGAGCACATGAAGTGCTTGGGACTATCTTGGTGGCCAGACTTATGTCAGTTTTCTTTATAAAATAATTTGCTTTGTGCATATTTGACTGAATCATTGTGTTTGAGCCTGTATTGTCTCTGTGCAGCCAGTCTTTGTTACACATGTTTTGATTGTAGAAGGACTTATCCTGATTTCATTGATCCGGTGCTCGGACTTGCTCTACTTTGTCTTTGTGCGGACCTTATTTTGCAATGGGGAACATCAGCAAGGTTTTCTTTAACAGGTACAAGGAACAAGCACAAGTGTGGGCAAACCAGAAGCCTTTCCTTAGTTTCGCACATAAAAATGACGCCAAAAAGGATGCAAATGACTCGAGACTCAATTTTTCAATTCTGCGCAAAGTTAACTGCAGACTCTAGCCTGCGCCTGTGTCACAAAACTTTCCCTCGCCACTTTCTCACTGCCTGCAGCCGCTTATACTATGCCATTTTGTGATGTTCGCAGATATTATACATCAGCGGTGTACGTTTTTGATGATTCGAAGGCTTTTTAAGAATGCAGATTAAGATGAATTGCTAGAAGTTTCCATCTGAAGTTTTGATCAAGGAAAATCCGTTTCGTACAGAGAGGTAGTGTTGAACGTGATGATTTGTGAAGGTTCGTGTGGTATACCTTTCAACTCATGTGGAAGTACCATCCGGCACTTAACCATGATGAAAGTAGATGAACGCTCACTTCCACCAAGCAGGCAACTAGTTTCGAGCCTTTTGAAAGTGAGTTGCACCTAGTACACCGGTTGGAACATTATACGAAAGGTCAAAAAAATTGGAACACCTTGCTGAAACAAATGATGAGTATTGCATTTGTATTGCCTTTGTATGCGTGCATGTAGATCATCACAATGATCAGTAAGCATGAGGAAAACACCTACACCACCGACAGAGCTAGCTTGGAGTCTTTTTCAAGGGACTTGCACCCTGTACACCGGTTGGCCAAAAAAAAGTAGCAAAACCTTGCTGGAACAAATGGCGAGAAGTTAAATGTGTATTGCCTCCCTTTTGGGGCATCTAGAACGCCGCAATAATGAACAAGGATGAAACAACAACTACACCAAAATGGGAGCTGGTTTTGAGCCTTTTCGAAGTGAGTTGGACCTAGTTCACGGGTTCCAACATTGTCCGAAGGTTGAAGAACAGATGGAACACCTAGATCACGTGGAATCAGGATCTAGCACGTCCCCATGATGAATGCAGATGTGAAGGACCTCCAAACCAACAACACATGGCCAATTTTAGGCACTGGAACCAGTCCACAATGCCGTTAAAACTAAGTGATAGGAGTGGAAACGTCCGGGTTAGAAGTGGGGAAGTGAGTTGGAGAACCTTTGTGACAAAGGCGCAGGCTAAAGTCAGGGTGCTCCATGGAGTAAGGGCCAAAAAGGTTTTGACGGCGGGGACCCGGTCACCCCCAGATATTCCTCCCAGAGAAGACATTTTGCTTTGAAATTAGTTCATCATGTCGAGGACCGATAGCTTGCCGCGATGCCAAGCGCTCAACGAACAGGAAAATATTTCGCGTCTGCTACCATCGAGCCGGACCAACTGGCGCGGGGCAGAGGTCGCAGTGGTAGAGGCAGTACCATGGCAGTAGCAGAGCAGGCATAGAACTGCTAGAAGAGTGGTAGTATCCTGCAAACAGATAAGGTGCAAATAGTCCTACCAAATCCTGATATGCACATTTGGGATATTCGACCTATCATCCAATGATTCCACCAAGTGCAAAGGATCCACGGTTGCCTTATCCATCGCACATCCTATGTTCCTAACAAGTACATGGAATGTAATCTACAAAGTCCCATACATTGTGTCACATGATAATATGCTAGGGTAGGACTGTGACCTGCTTCACCCTAATGTGTGGTTGCCCGGGATGCAGGCGCTGCAGGGCCGGTGCCAGTGGCTGGTGGCCCGTGAGACCTTTAGGACTGCCGCGGAGGCCGCCTAGCCTCGGGGCTGGTGTGGGGGGGCGGTGTTCCACTACTGCATTCGCAGGTGCACTCCCGTACTTGTGTGCTCGGTGTGCACGCGGTTGATGGTTGGGCCAGTTGCCTTTTTGCGGTCTTCCTCAGAGCTTTTGTGGTGGGTGTGGTGGGTTCCTTGGGCCGGGTGTTCGTTCTGGCCCATTCCATGTGGTCTGCGGCTTCCGCAGTCGTGGTCTGCTGGGCCTTATGGTTCTTGCCAGGTGCCTTTTGTGTGTTGGTTGGCTCTGTCGTGTTGCCCACACTCGTGTTGTCCTCCTTTTGCATGCTCCCTCCTTCGTCACCATGCGGAAGGTCGGCTCGCAGGGCGCTTGTAGGGCCGTTCCACGTGGTTCGTGCCCTTCCGCGTTTCCTGCTCATGTTCCTGCTCTGTATGTGCCTCGTGCTAGGGTTGCCTGTGATCAGGCACTCACCGTCTTATGCCGTGTTGAGGGGTGCCTGTGCTGAGGCACTTGTCCTCTTCATCCTTGTTAAGGGGTGCTTGTGCTCAGGATCTCTCACCTTTTCGCCGTGTTAAGTGGCGGCTATGCTAAGCTACTCGCCCTGCTCTCCCTTGGTGAGGGGTGCCTGCGCTCAGGCACTCCCCCGCGTCTCCCTTGATGAGGGATGCCTGTGCTCAGGCACTCGCCCTCTTGTGCCTTGGTGAGGGGTGCCTCTGCTCAGGATCTTGCCCCTTTCCGCCGTGTTGCATGGTGCCTGTGCTCAGGAACTCGCCCTCTACCGCGTTGTAGAGGGCTGCGTGTGCTAAGGCACTCACCGCCTTACGCCTTGCTGACAGATGCCTGTGCTCAGGCACTCGCACTCTTCTGCCTTTGTAAGGGATGCCTGAGCTCCTGCACTCGCCCTCTTCCGCCTTGTTAAGGGGTTCCTGCGCTCATCCGCCCAACCCGTTCAACCGCGTCGAGGGGTGTCTCTGCTCAGGCACTCGTCCTCTTTGGGGTTCTTGAGGGGTTTCTGTGCTCAGGATCTTGCCCTCCTACTGCTATTTTAAGGGATGGCGGGCCCGCGACCAGAGCGGCCTGCCCACGGGCTAGACGTTCATGGTGAGCCGAAGTTTACCGAAAGGAACTACAATTAATGTACACTTATCCACACCCAGGCTGCTGGAAACACTGCATTGATGCAAGATAGGCCTCCGGGTGGTAGGACCGCACAACAATAATGCCGAGGCGAGCTGAGTGCAATGGGATTGGTGCGCAGAGGCACACAGTGAAAAAAGAGACGTGCTGAAAAATAAAAGGAGAGCTGGCAACTAGATATATCTCTGGTCTGATGCAGTCGATGGAAAGTAATGGTGCAGGAGGGGAATTCAGGAGAGGCGCGAGGCCAGTGGGGGGGGGTTGATTTGCTGGTCTGGGAAAACGCGTGGGGGGGGGGTGAGTGGCTGGTTCGTGGGGGGTGTATGTCAGTGGTGGCTTCGGTTGGGGGTGCAGACGTGGGTAGGCCTTCGGTGAAAGGAAGAAATTGAGACGTGACTTGAAAACTGGTACTGGTGAGTGGTGGTAGGAGTCTGTTGCCTGGTGTCCGAAGGAAAAGGGAAGGAGAAAATCTGCAGATGTAGCAAAGACCGGAGAAAAGACGACAGGGGTGTGGGCGTCTGGTGTGTGTGTGGAGACAGGTGTCTGGAGCCTGGCGTAGATTGTCTGATGGAGGGGATTGGTGTCTGGATGCAGGCGAATCGTAATGGGCTTTGCTGTAATATCTGGTGACAGTATGAGGGTGTTTGCATTTGATGCCTGGGGGGCGGGGGACAGGGACTGGTTGGAAGAACAGGGTTGCGGGGGGTGGGTGGTTGGGTCGCGGGTCTTGTATGTCAGTGGAGGTTTGAGGGAGGGATGCAGTTGTGTGAGTTCCGGTGTACAGAGAAAAAGAATGGGGACCTGTAGACACATAACTGGTGAGTGGTGGCACGTGTCTGTTGCCTAGTGTTTGGTGACAACGGCACGAGGATAGTCTGGGGACCAGGCGTCTGGTGGCTAGTGAGGGGGGACAGGTGTCTGGAGGCTGGTGTATTTTGACTGGTTGTCCCGATTGGTGTCTGCAGGCAAAGGCTGGATTCAGGTGAGTGGTGACAGATGCTAGAGCCAAGAGAACAAATGTGTTGAAGGGGACTACGTGGAGGAGGGTTTCAAGGGGGGGAGGGATAATATTCAATGTGTTGCCGAAATGTGTGTGGTTGAAGTCGTATCTGAGAGGGTGTAGGAACGGCCGATGAGGTTTTGTTTTTTGGGTTTAGGTTTGAGACGACTGTGACGGTGGCAGCTTGGCTTTTTGTTGATGGGTGGTTTGGTAAGAAAATTGGGATAGCATAGTTTGACAGGGTGAGTGTTGGAGGTGCTAAATTCTGAGAGCGGGATATTGCATGGATTGCTGCCAGGGATAGGTACGAGTGTGTGGAAGTTGGGAATGGGGTTGCCGTGCAACGATTTGCTGAGAGAGTGTAGAGCGGTGCTTAATGGCTTAGTACGGCATTTGAGTTCATTGAGGAGACGCATTTTGTGACTGGACTAGGTCGTGTTTGGAGAAGGTGTGCGGAGAGCGTTACTGAAGGATGCGGGGGCTAGAGTCCGGCTGTAGTTGCGCTTTTTACCTATTGTGGCGGAGGAAAACCATTTGTTGATGGTAATGCGGCCGGGAGCGGACCAGGTGTTGTTGATGAGTTGGCGTAGGTGAGTAGCGTTTTGAGAAGGGCAAAGGGCAGGGAAGGATGTGAGGTCTATTGGTTGGTTTGTGAGGCAAATGCGGCACGTGTAGTGTTTTAAGCTGTAATGTGGCGCATGACCTTTGCAACTAAAAAGGACATTGACCGACGTAAAGTCGAGTCGGGAAAACCATGAGGACGTAAGAAAGAAGATGGTGCTGAGCGAAAGGTGGATATTGTTGTGTTTGTGAACGTTATTTAGGTGTTTGGTGTGTTTGTTGGTGGTTTTGACGGGTAAAGGAGTGTTCTGGTAGAGAATGGAGGGGAAATCAGGGGGGCCACGTTGGTTACTGCCGGTGTGGATATGGGAGGAGATCCACTTGGATTCGGTATCGGCAACATCATTGCCTTCAAAGCTGGCATGACTTCCGATCCAAGTGAGTATAAAGGCCACATTGCTTTTCTTGAGAAGCTGCCAAGGTAGGTGATACGAAGAGCAAATGGAGTTGTTGCTGGAAGACTGAATGAGATTAAGGTTGGTGCAAGTTGTGAGATTGTCCATGGCGTAGTTAAGTTGTTGAGGCAAGAAGGGGATGTTGGGGTAGAGAAGAGAGATTATGATGGCGTAGACTTTGCCGGGGTACGCGCCTTTGAAGGGTGGGGTGGCAGCAACGATCGTGTTTGAGTCGGAATTAGGGACAAAGACTATGGCTGAGCCGGAGGGGTTGTTTCGTTGGGGTCATACGAGCCATTGGAGTAGCACAAAGTACCTTGGGGATTGGGAGCGATTGCATTGAGGAGATCGTGGCATCCCGAAAAGTAAAGTTGTTTGGTGTTAGGCTTTCAAATGTTTTTGTGTGTAAAGGAGGTAGTATCTGGTGGATGCCTGGTGTATATAAGGGTAGGGGACAATGGAATGAGGCTTGAGGTGTTGGGGAACGTTGGGGAAGCTGACGAGGTGAGCGAACCGTTGCGGGAGATCACTGGAAAGTCTGAATTGGAGGTGCCGGCGGAGGAGCATAGCTGTGTCACCAAAGTGAACGGAGGTACGGGTGTTTTGTTGGCATCCTATGTTGCCGGTGATACATTTTTAATGGGGGTTTTGTGTGTGAAGGTGCTATAGTAGGAGATAGTGTGGGGCGGGTGGAGGAGATGTGATTCTGTAACAATCGAAGGCAAGTTGGATTGTGGTGAGCGCTGGAATCTTTAAGCTATCTTTTGGGTGGCAGTTAGGAATGTTGTGGCCAGTGAGGTTGTGGTGGTAGCTAGAAGCGGAGGTGAACTTTGCTCTGTGGCTCCCAGCAATCTGGGGGTGATGGTCTGAATTAGGTTGGGATCTTGTTTGTTATGGGTGAGGGCTTTGAGGAAGAGGGTATTGGTGAGGTGTCAGCGTTCGCTGCGAGGTTAGCGGGTCATCCTGGACTTTAGAACGTAAAAAGGAAGAGTGTGGTTTTCCGATCCTTTGGGGTATAAGTAAAACATGTTTGTCTTTTTTTTTCCGCCCCTCCCTGCCCCCCGCTTCAGAGCCCCAAAGTTACCAGGCAGCCTAATTGAGCCTGAGAAAGCTGAATCGTGACTAAACAGTTGAACAAATCACCAAATGGAAAAGAATGTAGAGGCCTAGTTTACTTCAAAAAGAAATTTAAACATTGTCCCAAGCATTTCACCCCGTGCACCATCCCTCTGCAGCCCCACACAGGTCATGATGGCATGGTTGATTGTTTGGGTGTGAACTCTGTCCGAGAGTTTGGTGATGTCGAGATCAAGAACGTGCCGGGGGGAGTATTTGGTCTTGTTTGGGGTGCGGAGAAAGATCTCTCCTTGGGTAGCATTGTGAGTTCAGACTTTTGTCTGTAGTGTGTGAATTTCGCAAGGGGGAAAGGAAGTTGTAGACAAGGCGGTAGATTAGGGTTGGGATTAGTTATATGTTGGAACATTTAATGATTTCAGTGTGCGTTAGAGGTAGAGGAGCAAGGCTGTTGAAGAAGTAGGTGATTGTGTTGGTGAGGAGAGCAAGCATGTCTCCGTTTCGTTGGTTGTTGAAACAGTAAGTGGGTAAGTATTTGTAGAAACGTCGGGGGTTGCCCTTGGTGTCGCAAGGGCTGAAGTGGGGGAAGGGGGTAGTTCTGAAGGTTATGTGGAGGGTGTCATTGGGACCATGGAGCTCTGATTTAGAGGCGTGAAAGGAGAGGCCGTGCTTGGGCCCAATGGTGAAAAGGAACTTGAGTGTTGTGTGGACCAACCTTGGAGATGGAATTTCTACGTCGACGTCGTTGATGAAAAAGAATAGTTCATGGAAGACATCTTTGGGGAGGAGGTGTTTGAGGAAACTCAAAATAGAGTCACTGAAAAAGTTCGAAAAATTTGAGGATAAGGGGTACCCTTGGCGCAGCCCGCGAGGAGTCGTCGCGGCAGAGAGAGTGAAGTCATTGACGGCGGGGTAATCAGCCGGCCAAGAGTAAATTAGTCGAATGGGGGGGATGACTTGTGAGGGAAAGTTGTAGTTGTGGAATATGCGCCATATGGCTTCATGAGGGACGGAGTTGAAGGCTTTGTTGAGGTCAAGGTAGAAGTGGTAGAGGTTCAGATGAATAGAGAGGTTGAAGATCATGGAATAAATTTATCTCGGTGGTTCGGTGATTTGGGGTGCCACCATATTGAGAGTTGATGAGAATGTGGTAGTGGGTAGAGTAGAAGGTGAGACAAGTGGTGGCATAAGAGGCCCGTATTTTGTAGACCGAGTTAAGGAGGCCGATAGAGCAGTAATTAATGGGGTCGTGGGGGTCGCTATTTTTATAGAGAAGGTGAATGCGTGCGGCGGGCCAATTTTTGGGTAGAGGATGAGTAACAAAGGGGCGGCAAAGGAGGAAGAGGAAGGTTTTGATGTTTCGGGTGCAATGTGAAAAAAAGTCAAAGGTTAGTCCGAGGCTTCGGTGGGACTAGCCTGAGCCAGGATCGAGTCAAAGTATGTGTGAGTAAAGGAGGGAGATTCACAGCTGGGGAGGATTTTGCGGAGATTTCCATGAGGGAGTAGATGAGTTTGGGTTCTTGTTGGCAGTCCACTGTTTAGGGTCTGACCCCTGGTACCACAGAGGTCAGCGGGGCTGGTATCAAGTGAGCTGGTGGGGCCGTAAAAGGAGATTGGGGGGGTTGAGTTGGCATTACGTATGTTACGGATGGCGTGCTTGATGTTTTTACTGGCAATGAGTAAGTGGTGGAGGCGGTTCTGCAATTGCTTTTGTTTTTGTTTGTTTCCAAAGGTTCTATAGACGTTTGGTAGAGGAGGTGTTGATGGTGGCGTTATTAGGGCAGAGTATGGCGGAAGTGAAGTTTTTTCGATGGAGGTTGGATTGTGGGAGTGGCCTTGGCCAGTGGTTAATTTATAGGCGTTAACCGAGGGGATGAAGGTGTCTTCGGCAAGAAGGGCAAGTTCATCCATTGGAGCAGAGTGAACTTTGGATTTTTTTCTTTTGCATCCAAGGGTTGAGGGAGTCAAGACGGCTACGAAAGGAGGAGAGCTGAGAATCGTTTAGTGCGCGGTAAAAAAAATAGTGGTGTTTGGGATGTTGTAAATGTTGATGGGGTTGGAGGGGTTTGGCAATGTAAGTGGAGACGGTTGGGTTGTCAGTAACGCTGGAGGGATGATTAATATGAGTGCTCTGAGGATGGAAGAGAGTGATAAAGGGGGTCAAAGGCAAAATCAAGTCAATGCGTGATTCGGAATCTGGCAGACGCAGATTTGTTGGTCTGATCCATTGCCTGGAGTGTGGGTTGTGGGAGCGGAAGGGATCGGAGAGGCTGGGGATAGTACTTGAGCTAAGGGGGTGAATTTTTGTGTTCAAGCCAAGGCCATGTTTTTCGATGGCGAATGTTGTCAGTGTCCAAGAAAGGATGGGGGTGTGTGTTAAGGTTCCGGGTCAGAATGTGTTGTGCACTGTCCATTCGAAGTCTGGACATGGTGTCCGCAAGCCGTTGTGGGGTGGGGGTGATGTGGGATTTGTAGACATTGAGCATGCAAAAGGGGAAAAAGCCGGAAAGAGTGATTTCTATGGTGATGAGGGTACCGGCGATGTTCGGATGTTTGTTGAGCTTGCAGAAGGTGCTGAGGTTGGGGAGGATTATGGTTACGCCATTGGTGTGTTCAAGGGCTATATTGCAGTACATGCTGAGGTTGAGAACGGGGTTGAGTTGGGGTTTATTGGGGAGTTCTTGAAGGCAGAGAATGTTGGTTGCTGGGTGAACGTGTGAGAGAATGGTGCCTTCAATGTTATCGATCTTTTTTGCTCTTTTGTGAGAGGTGAGTTTAACTTGTATTTTAGAGAGAAGATGGTGGGTGTTGTTATGGATTCTTTTGTGTTGTGGCAGTTGAATGATGGGTTGGTGTGGGGTAATGTGAGTGTATGATGTTCCTGTGGGCGTATTTGTGTTGATTACGCTAGTCATTTGGATGGGTGTGCCCGGGAGGTTGAGACGGTAGGTCTGTGATGTGTTGGTGTTTGCGGAAAAGCCTTTGGGAAATTCTGGGGGGGGGGGGGTGATTGGGATCAAAGTCAATAAAGACAGAGTCTGCAGCGAAAGCATTATTGTTGGTACGGGGAATATTGGACCGAGCAACTCAGGAACGCACGTGCACTCCCATGGACTAGTTGGGCCAGTCGGTGCCATGATGACTTGCGGAAAACGCCGTCGTCCGCCTTCTTGAGAGGTACCTGTGTTCATGCACTCGCCCTCTTGACCCGTGTTCTGGAGTACCTGTGCTCAGGTATTCGCCCTCTTCCGCCTTGGTGAGGGGTGTGTGTGTTCCGGCAATCGCTCCCTTCCGCCTCGTTGAGGGGTGCCTGTGCTCAGGCATTGGCCCTCTTCCGCCGTGTTCGGGCATACCTCTGCTGAGATACTCGCCCTCTTCTGCTTCTTTGAGGGATGTGTGTGCTCTGGCACCCGCCCTCTTCTGCGTTGTAGATGGGTGCTGGTGCTCAGTCACTCGCCCTCTTCGGCCTTGTTGAGGGGTACCCGTGCTCAGACACTCACCCTCTTCCAGTGTGTGTGTGCTCAGGAACTTGCCCTCTTCCACCTTGTTGAGGGCTGCCTGTGCTGAGTCACTCGCCCTATCTGCCTAGAAAGATGTCCTTGATTTATGCCCTAGATACTTTGATGAGATCCTGCAGGTTTTGAAGTTGAAAACCCAAACCAAAGCAGCAAGTAGAGCAAGGACAGGATGTGGATCAAATCAATGATTGGTTTTGGAATACAGTGTAACACAGAAGGGCTACAGATAGACAATGCAGGTATAAACACAAAGATTCAAACACAAATGGATAATACACAAGATTTTATATGAAAACTGGACTGACTCAGGCCTCCAAGATAGCATCAGGCACTTCATGAGGACTTTTTTCTGGTGAAATGGTGCTGGTTAGGAATGTGGGGCATAGATGTCAGGCCAACACAGAAAATGACTTGGCCGAGCAACTGAATTCAGAAACAGTTAAAACGTAGAACCACAATAAGTGGTAGGAAGAAGTGAGTATAGGGATCTTGGGGTGGGAGACCACTAGGCTTAACCTCCAAGGCCTAAAGCATGAAATGCCTATTTTATTTCGGTATATCCTCCATGAAGGAAGGTACCTCTGCTCAGTTGAGTGGTAGGGGTGAACCTCACGGGGGGCTAGGGTTACAACCCTAGTAACCGTGAGAAGGTGTACCAAAAGCTTCAAAAGAGTGGTAAAAACACTTAAGTTAGTCTTAGCATCAACAAATGGGTTTTAAGGGGGGCTTGGGCTGGATCAAGCCCTCCGAGAAAGACATGGCAGTGACGTTTTCTTACTCCCCCCTGGAGTACTAGTTAGGTAAGCTAGTAGAAACAAGGAAAAAGGCTCAAATATTCCCAAAATTACCTCAGAAAATGCATTAAACTTACCAAAAACATCCTGATCAGTTCATAGAAGCCTATCACACTGTAGGTACCCTCGACAAACAGTGTAATGTGCCTTGAATGATGTCTCTTCAATGGGGCATTCCTCAAAAGTCGCCTGCGTGCGACGAAAACCTTTCGAAACATTTGGCGGTAGTGGGGTTTGAATCCAGGACTCCCTCCCTAGACACATATGCTTGCCCACTAGGGTACAGTTGACCGCTCTGATGCGGACAGCGATCGCTGTATAAACAGCGGTTTAGTAACCGTCCTGACCAAGGGCCAGGACGGAGCAATACTCCCAATGGAGGACACAAATCCCCAGGAGCTGGAAAAAAAGCGAAAATGTAACCAACAGGGAGTGATTCATGCGGTTTAGCGAAAGTGTAGCAATTTAGCAAGTCAAATCGCTAAAAAGTGACGAAACGACGTGAGAAAGCGTCATTTTTACACCAAACCCAAAGTCGCAGACAAGCGCAAAGGAAGCGGACTTCAAAAACAAGGTTGCGCAAGCGTAAACGGCTTTTGAAAAAGAAGGTATGAGCCGTACTTGTTAAAGTTCTTAAGGAAATTTTTGCACAGTTGCATCAAAATTTTTATAAACTTTAGAGAAAAGTATTCAAACTGAACCCACACCACAGAGCAGGTGGACAACCCACCTCTCAGGTATGCCAGTGTCATCTCACACGCATGCATTGCATTCGTGTTGGTTGTTTCGTTAAAACGTTAGGGTTGGCAACGCTGTGTCCGTTGGGGGTTCGGGCGCTCATCTCCTTTGCTCTGCACAGGTCAAAACAGGAATGAAAGGTATGCGATGCGAATGGAGCGCGCAGCGCGCACGTAGGGTTAGAATATGCGCTGTGCTCGTGATGCATGTGCCTAATTGAGGCATGCACACGCTGTGACGCTTTTCCTGTACCCCAATTCATCCTTGTTCTCTCTTCACAGGTAAGAAAAGAAAGTGTTTGTTTGTGTGTAGCCGTAGCGTTAAAGTAGGGTTGCTTAAAACGGTTAGGCTTGTTTTTGCGTTCGCTTCACTTCGGTATTCACATGATGCATGGTGAGTAAGGTAGGTTAGCCCAGGAGGAGCTCACCTCCTGATTGAGTCAATGTGGTCATGGTTCTGCCTCCCTTCCCAGCATGCGTGCACACGCTGCATTAAAGAGTAGGCCACGCGGAATGCGCACAGTAAACCTTGTTTAGTTTACCCAGGGGCTCCTCGGTACGTTCTTTAAGAGAACCTGAGGAGCCTCTTAACGCTTGCTTGCTTGACAGGGCGTGTTTGAGGACAGTGTATTATAGGTCACACTGAGAAGCGTATAATACGTGGAGTGTGGCTTGGTTCCTCAGCCGCAAACACCCCTTCATTGGCCTCTGTTGTACAGGTGGGAGAGGTTCAGGGTGATTGGTGCACGCAGCAGCTGCCTTCGGCGGCGATCCCATTTTTCTGCCCCAGCCAAACAGGGGCACTGATCACACAATCAATTGACTGCGCCTCAGCCAGGAGTGGCGTGGGCAGTTCGACTCCATCGACATACGCGCTGTGCACGCAACAAGAGCACCCCTTCCCTCCAAGCCCTAGCAGGGAAACGTGTTGTGACGTCCCTGTTAGGCCACAGTTGCTTAGCAGCGCTGTGTTCTCTTGTCTTCTTCACAGGAGGGTCATTAGGACCCGAGACATCATTGACAGCAACACCAAGTAGCGTGTGTAGGGGTTAGGGTCAGCAGGCCTGGCAGGTGTTGAGTGCAGGTGATGAGTGCTCACCCTGCCTTCGAAGGCCGGTGCTGGCGTTAGTGAGTGTAGTGTAGTCATGTCTCCTGTCCCGCGTGCTTTTCCTCGTGGGCATGGGAGTGCGTTAGCTTTTGGCCTGTAGCAAAAATGGGCGTTTTGTATGCCCTTAGCACACTTGGCCACCCCTCCCCTCTAGTAGGTAGAGCTTTTGCCGTCTTCCCCCAAGGATAGGCGCCAGCACAGAAATTGGGCGCCATAGGAGTGGTAATAGTACCTGATTAGGACCTTCGGTCCGACGTCAGCGAAGCCCGGTCTCCGGGAGCCATGCCGGGGAGAGAAGTGAGACACACACAGACATACGTAGCACACATAGGGGTATGGTAAACCCTCTAAGGATGGGTAGAACCCCATGGGTCTGGACCAGTGAGGGGTCATAACTGTGGGCTCGCTTGTCCCCAAAGAGGGAAGACACACCTTGCCTCATAACACCTTGCTTGTCATTCCCCCTTGGTGTAGTAAGCCACCGTTCTTCGTTGGCTCCCCAAGGTCATTACATCAGGGCAGACCCCATGTAACACATGGTCAACAAGGCATACACTCGCTGGGTTGCTGCAATCCTGATAAGCGGCGGCCTGGCTCACGCTGGAAACCATAGGCATGGTTCTGCAGAGCACAGACAGGGTCAGTACAGTGCTCAGTGCACCTGTCAGTAGACTGACACAGGGAAATTAGTTTCGCTTTCTACGCCGGGACATAGTCTCAGCATGGGTTAGGAGCTGCCCCTCGTTGTTCTCAACGAGGTAGGTGCGGAAGATGGGGTTGATACTCCGGTATGGTTGTATGAAGGCTGACATAGGTTCCCAGGTCGCCTCAGATAACCCATAGCCATCCCACAGGGTTAGGAATTTCCAGCCCTGTTTATACTCGTGGCGAGCAATACCTGCAACCACGTAGTAACCATCGACTGCCATCCTGTCGGCAGTCATCTCTTCGAGTTCATCTGCCTCCTCTGGACTTGCAGCGTTCTCTAGGTTCATACGCTTGACCTCACTGTCGCTGAGGCGCCACTCATCCCAAGACAAGTCGTCAGGGGAGTGATAGTGCCTCAACTGTTTAGGTGCACACAGCAGTTCACCACCTAGACGTGGACTGCACCTGACATGGATCCTGGATCCATCTATCCTGATGATACCATAGGGTCAAAAATAAGGGTCCTGTAGGCAGTTACGTGGCCAGGAGGGTAGGCGTGAATGGTGTACCAAAACAAGGTCACCAACCTTGAAGCTGGCAGGTTGCCGTAGGCGGTTCTGTCCGCTCAGTTCACGGTCACTAATGTGTCTCAGGTTAGTCCCAGCCTGGTTAGCCAGAGACTGCTTGTGTTCTAGCCAATCTCCTACAGGGCTCTTGAAGTCCTCAGGAAAGGGGGTTTTGAAGAACCAAGCAGGTTGTCCTCCATGGAACAGTTCGTGGGGGGTGAAACCCGTAGAAGAGCTCCACTGTGAGTTCATGGTAAGCACTGCCCAGGGCACCAGGCGTACCCGGTCCTTGGTACGCTCCTGTTTCATCAGGATTCTTAAGTTTTGCTCGACCACACGGTTCTGTCTCTCACAGAGGGGGTTAGACGTGTGGGTATAGGGCACACCTGTGGTTACCTCCACGTTGAGGGCATTTAGCACTCGTTTGTACCACCCAGTGTCACTACGGATGTGTACATCCTCATCTGAGTGCACCTGCTTAGGTGCCCCATAGGGTTCGAACCATTGTTCGACCAACAGTTTCACAGTCTGCTCACCTGTGATTTTCTTATTGCAAGGGAACACACGGGTGAAGCGAGATAGGCCACAGGTGACCACTAGGCAACTATCATAGCCGCCGAAGCGTGGTAGGCCGTGGATGAAATCCACGTAGAGAAGAGAGTTAGCACAATAGGGTATGGGTAAGCTGGAGATCAGACCCTATCCCTACTGTCGCTCTGCTTGCTGGCATGACAGCCACAAGCATCCACAATGGTCTGCATACGTGACCTCAGTTCAGTCAGGGTTAGACTAGAGTAGAAACACTCACGGAAGAAGTCCACTGAGCGATTAGCGCCAGTGTGACCAGAACTGGAATGGGACCACTGTAAGCACCCATCCAGTCGTGCTTCAGGCTCCACAATTTGGTCCTCGTAGAAGAGGTACTGATTGTTTTTATACCACTGGTGTCCGTCAATGACACGGGGTTCAAGACCAGTGCTGAGGGTTTGGAGAATTTCTTCATACTCTGACTGATAGTCGGTTAGACTCCAACCCTCCAGGATTCCAGCAGTGCGCATGGACAGGTCAAGCTGGACATCCATACGCTGGAAAGCCTCTCTGGCAAGCGCCTCAGAGCTCTCAGCAATAAAGGCATCGATGTTGTTGCGTGATATATAGTCAGACAGTTCATTCTTTATCCCGGGGATATGATGCACTGTCAGCCTGAACTGGCTCAGGTAAGTCCACCACCGCTTTAGGTTAGCTTTCTCTGGTGGTGGGCCCTTCTGGAAAGACTTCACAGGCTCCTGGTCACACAGCCAGACAATAGGGTTAGATCCCAGGAGTCGGGATTGTGACGAAAGCACCAACATACCAGCCAGGAGTTCCTGGTCATAGGTGCTGTAATTGGAACGCGCTTGGTTCCATTTCCAATTCCAGTGTCCCAGTGGCACCAGTCGCCACTCACTGGTAGGATAGTCATGTTTCAACGAACCATCACGGTTCAGTCCAGTAGTACGATAATGGCAGTGGGTTAGTTCAGCGGGGTTAAGCTCCTGCCATTGGTACATCGTACCACCCCCCCCTACATCACTGGCATCAGTGATCAGGACTATCTCGCCCTCAGGGCGGGGTACTCCCAGGCAGTTGGAGGGGGCAATCTTCTTCTTCAACTCTTGGAGACACTCTTCCTCTCTGGCGGTCCACCTCCAGGGAGTAGTTTTCTTGATTAGGTCAGTGAGGGGTGCAGAGGAGTAAGTAAAATTGTGGATGTGACGCCGATAGAAATTACAGGACCCACAAAACTCCTCACGTCGTGTAGACCCTTCTTAGGGTCATCGGGAATCTGCATGTCCTGTAGGGGCTGCATCTTAGACGCGGCTGGTTTCCATGAACCATACCCCATGTCAAAACCCAAATATTCCATCTCCTCTTTCATAAACTCACATTTTTCGAGTTTGATTCGGAGATGGTTTTCTTGACAGACAATGAAAAATTCACGGAGGAGAAGGACATGGGCCTCTTTGGTATTAGTACCCAAACTCACGTCATCGATGTGAGCCTCCATTTCTGCACCCCGAGAAATCAACTCCTGTACTAGAGGCCTGCGCCTCAGTATGTACCAAATTTTGTTCATTAGCTCCTGGAAGAGCGCTGGGGCATTAGCCACCCCGAAAGGCATAACCTTCCACTTAAAGACACGGCCCTTAGGTGTTATAAAAGCCAGCAGCTCCTGAGCTGCGGCGGTTAGGTCCACCTGCCAGAAACCAGAGCGTTTGTCCATTTTGGTCTTGTACCTGCATTTGGCAATACGCTCCAGTGTATTTTCCATGTTAGGAATACTCCCTGAGTGGTTCTGGGCTTTCTTGTTGACCTCACCATAGTCTACAACCAGTCGTAGGGCAGTCGACCCTGGTTTGGCAACCAGGAAACAGGGACTGCAGTGATGGGGGTAGTCCGCCTGCTTATACTCTTCAACGAGGCCAGCATCAATACATTCCTGGATCTGGCGCTCCATTTCTTCAACCTGTTCCTGTGGAGCGGGATAGGGACGACGCCTCTCTCGCGTCTTTTCAAATTCAGGTTTCAGTTTCAGGTCCATCTGGACCAGTTTTTTACAAGAGAGGGGAGGCGGCAAGGCGCCGAACACCTCCTCATAGGGTATCAGCAGTTTCTTCAGGCGGGGGTGAAGGTTAAGACTCTCGAGTTTCTGAAGGAAATCCTCCTCAGCATGGAGGTTGCTCTTTCCATGTTCTTTCTTTTTCTGTCGATCAGCAGTTTCGGTAGGCACAGAACCATCGTCCAACTCAGGGGGACATTGCTGCCCATAGTGCAGAGAATACACTAGCGGTATCTCAGGATCAGGCAGCGTGAAGGACTCATCGTCCTCCTCAGAAAGATGGAGGATTTCCAGGTCTGTCTGAGGTATTGCAGCCGCTCTTGACGCTCAATACCTTCGGCCTTCAGGTACAACAGCTGCCGGAGTTCCTGAGTGTCATGTTCAGACAATGGCATGTTATTAGCAGCAGGCCGCGCCAGAGCATCAGCACTCCGGGCCACGGGTTCACCTGTGTGCATAGGCTGCATGTGTAGCACTGGCTTCCCAACAGGGGAGGCGGGTTCAGAGGTTGACTCTAGATCAACCTCCTCTAGCAACAGCTGGGCTAGGAAGGCACTATGTTTTAGGTCAACACAGCTGGGATCAACAGGAGGAATAGTGCTGGCGATCTCAGACAGTTGGTCGTCAGCATCCTCTTTTACAGCTGCAGGATCCAGATGGTCATCGGGAGACTCACACCCTTTAAGTGTGGCAGATAGGTGCTCAGGAGATCGATTTTTGAGATCAAAAAGGGTCAGGCCACGATTTTCGGCCATGACCTCTTTCAGTAGCACCTGGTCTAGGTCACACAGGGGTACAGGATTGAGAGTTCCATTGACGATGGACAGGAAACTGGCCCAATCAGGGGCCTGCATAGCTGTGTCTGAGTCCTCAGGCACATAGATGGGGCCGTCAGGGAGTTGCACTCTTCCCACGGTCATTCGATCTAGCCTACGGCGCCAGTAAGCATGTTCACCAGAGCAACCCAGTCAGGGGTGCACATGACAACCCTTCCTCCCTCATAAGCGATTTTGGTTAGAACCTTCGCGAGCAGGGAGGAGGGAGGGTTAGCATACGCTAGGCCCATGGCTTTCCAGAAGAATCGGAAAGCATTGTTCAGTTGTTTCGAGCAGTATTACTGCATGATGTGCTGTTGTTGGCTCGCAAACAATTCCACCTGGATCTCATCCAGGGTTACCAGAAGGGCCGCCAGTCCATTTTCAAGAACGAGACGGGCCAATTGCTAGTTTTCAGTACGATAGTTAGTCTTGGCTGCGTAGCGCAGCCCAGACTCTTTTCGTCCTGACAGCTCCAAAGGTACGGAGAATAGCCCACTGCCAAAGTCGCAGTGCAAAGAATAGGGGCGCTGGAGAGACAGTATTTTTACCTGGGGGTATCTTCGTAGGAAGTCGGTACCAATGACGATGTCAAAGGCGTCGGTGTCCAGCACTCTGCAGTGTTGGGTCACGGTTTCGTCGCCCAGGCATATAGTCACATCGACCCCCCCCCAAGGAATAGATGGTACGCCCATCCCCTACTCTCATGGCCACGGTCTTAGGTTTCTTGAAAGTCTTTAGCAGGCGCCGGGCCACTATGGAAAGTCTTGCACCGGTGTCAAGCACCGCTCGAAAAACTTGATCCCCGATTTTCACGAGGATCCAGAAAACCAAGTCCTCCTCTTCGGAGCCGCCCCCCTACTCCTCATCAGGGAACTTGATATCCACCCCTGCAGCAATGAGGGACCTGGCCATCCGGGCCAAGCGCCTCTTCTTAGAATTATTCCCCTCAGGGGTAGCGTTATCCCCCTGGGGGCGCTTCTTGGGATCACCTGCGGCAGGAGCGGGTGTAGCAGCAGGAGTGGGTGTAGCAACGGGTGCTGATGAGCGCCTCTGGGGGTTAGGGGGTCCATTTTTGCCAACCCCCTTGCCACCTCCTTTACCACCTTTATCCCCATTCGGGGGATTTCTGGTGGGTGTTTGAGTCTTCTGGCGTTGGGCCTCCTGACGCTTGAGATTATCACTCTCGCGTTTCTTTATGTGGCATTCGTCCTCGTAGTGACGACGTTGGCCACAATAGCTACAGGTGATGGTACACCTGAAATGATCCTGATGGGTCACAGGTTTCCCGGGCTTGGTATGCTGCTGTCGTTTCATCTGCAGCATACAGCTACTGCGGTGATCGCAGTCAGAGGCATGACAAGGCCCCCCCTTATAATTGACAGGTTTGCAGTAGAACAGCGGGGGTGTACCTGCATCAGGTTTAACCTCATTCATGGCACGTAGGTTACCCCTCCCTTTACCACCTCCCTGGTTGGTGTTAGTGGGGTTTTTAGGCCCTTTTCCCTTTGCCCACTCGGGGGTAGGGGTACCACCTCGACCCAAGTGCTTCTTGAGGAATTTCTCCATGTGGGAGTCATTCTCCCTCTCAAGAGCCAGCTCAATCAAGAGGTCCACCAGTTCATCGTACGAGTGGGTCCGACTCTTCCTCTCAGAGGTAGAGCGGCAATCATCCCACGTACGTATGGGGGATCTTACTCATGAGCCACAGGTGGGGCTCAGTGGCTCTGTAGGAGCCCACGTTCATCCGCCAAAACAGATACTCCAAGTCGCACACGTATTCAGAGATTCGCGCAGCGGAATGAAACTCAGGGAGCATAGGTAGCTCCTCTATCTGTGTGCGCACACTGAGGTCAGTCTCATAGACTGGGAATGTTTTCTCCGACCTCAGGAGTACCTCTGCCCAGGTGGAACAGGTTTTCACAATCTGATTCAGCTGTTTTTGCAAACATTTCTTTTTGCATGAGCGTTTCAGCAGTGAGCATTTGGTGGCCACATCCACATGGGATTGGCCAGTCAACAAAAGGAACTCAGCAAATCCTTCTGCCCATTCGGGCAGATTTTTGGGGTCGAACTCCGGCAGTTCCAGCTGGATGTTCGCCTGGGCAATAGGTCTGCCCGTCTTCCCACCCCCAGGAGTTAGGCCTGAAGGCAATACGCCGGCAAGAGGTGCCAGGGCTTACAGCCCTCTTTTCTCAGTCTCTGTGACAGGCACGTCCTGTAGTTCAGCCATGGGCACTGTCCTGGCACGGGGGTGAAAGGGGCTGGGGCAGGTGACCTTAGGCAACAGCCTTGAGACCCTTGATCTCTTAAGATCTTCGGCCAGGGTACTCAGTCCGGGAGAGGGGGAGGACAACTCTGGCTTGGGTAAGGGTTCTGCAATACCCAGTTTCGCCTTAATGGCCTCCGATAGGGCCGTCACATCTGGATCTTCTGATCCAGACAGAAGTTTGGCCAGCAGTTCGGCCGTTTAATCCAGGGCACCGTAGGTTGGCCTTGGATGATGTTGTTCCTCAACTCGAGTCGGGCCCACTTCGGGAGCCCTTGGGGTTGGACAACATGCTCTTGGATACTCGGGTCTCGGTCGTCATGGCAGGGATGCTGTCTCAGCTCTGTCGGACGGCGGGCCAGAGTGCGTGTAGGACCCTAGGTCTGTACGTGGTCTGGATCCGTGTACTGCCAATGGCTCCTCCTCATCTTCTCCACGAATGGATTTGTAGTACTCCTCACGGAGGATGTATTCATCCATTTTCTTCCTCAGCTCCTCGTATTCCTCAGGGCCTTCAATCGCTGTTGAGGATGATGCTGGACAGGCGGATCGGGAGACTGAGGCTGCTACACGCCTGTGGAGATGACGCAGGCTGTCTCCACCGTGGGCCGCTAAGGCCTCGGTGGTAAGGACTGCATTTTCTTCCGCCCTTCTGCGATCTTGATCTCCTTGGGACCCAGATGCGCAACTGAGATGATGTGGAGCTCGGTAAGGTGGTTCACTCATAGGGTGGGCCATGCTGTCCATTTGTACTTGGACAGTTCTTATGGGCCAGGTCCTGACGCTTGGCGTGGACATGATGAACTTGTTGTTGAGGTTTGTGTGCTGCATTTCTTCTCAGGGTCGGTTCAAAAGGTCACAAGGGACTGTCTCTGCCACCGGAAAGATGTCCTTGATTTATGCCCTAGATATTTTGATGAAATCCTGCAGGTTTTGAAGTTGAAAACCCAAACCAAAGCAGCAAGTAGAGCAAGAACAGGATCTGGATCTAATCAATGATTCGTTTAGGAATCCAGTGTAACAGAGAAGGGCTGCAGATAGACAATGCAGGTATCAACACAAAGATTCAATCACAAATGGATAATACAAAAGATTTTATATGAAACCTGGACTGACTCAGGCCTCCAAGATAGCATCAGGCACTTCATGTGCACTCTTTTGCATGAAGTGGTGCTGGTTAGGAATGTGGGGCATAGATGTCAGGCCAACACAGAAAATGACTTGGCCAAGAAACTGAATTCAGAAACAGTTAAAACGCAGAACCACAATAAGTGGTGGAAACAATTAAGTATAGGGGTCTTGGGGTGGGAGACCACTAGGCTTAACCTCGAAGGCCTAAAGCATGAAATGCCTATTTTATTTCGGTATATCCTCCATGAAGGAAGGTACCTCCGCTCAGTTGAGTGGTAGGGGTGAACTTCATGGGGGGCTAGGGTTACAACCCTAGTAACTTTGAGAAAGTGTACCAAAAGCTTCAACAGAGTGGTAAAGCTACTTAAGTTAGTCTTTGCATCAACAAAAGGGTTTTAAGGGGGGCTTGGCCTGGATCAAGCCCTCCAAGAGAGACATGGCAGTGACGTTTTATTACTTGCCTGGTTGTGGGTTGTCTGTGCTCAGGCGCTTGCCCTCTTCCGCCTTGTTGATGGGTTCCTGTGCTCCGGCACTCGCCCTCTTGTGGCCTTGTAGAGTGGTGCCGGTGCTCAGCAAGTTGCCCTCTTCTGCCTTGGTGAGGGGTGCCTGTGCTCAGGCACTCGCCCCCTTCTGCCTTTTTGAGTGATGCCTGTGCTCAGGCACTCGCTCTCCTCAGCTTTGCTGAGGGGTCCCTGTGCTCAGCCACTCGCCCTCTTCCGCCTTGTTGAGGGGGGCCTGTGCTCAGGATCTCGCCCCTTTCTGCCGTGTTGAGTGCTGCCTGTGCTCAGGCAGTCGTCCTTCTCTGCTTTGGTGAGGAGTGCCTGTGCTTACGCACTCGCCCCCTTCTGGCTTGTTGAGGGATCTGTGTGCTCAGGCACTCGCCCTCTTCCACCTTGTTGAGGGGTGCGTGTGCTCCGGCAGCGGCCCTCTGCCGTCTTGTTGAGTTGTGCATGTGCTTGAGAACTCACCTTCTTCCGCCTTGTTGAGGGGTGCCTGTGCTTAGGCCTTCACGCCTTTCCACGGTGTTGAGGGATGTTGGTGCTCAGGCACTCGCCCTTGTCAGGCTTTTCAAGGGGTGCTTTTCGTCAGGCAATCGCCCTCTTTGGCATTGTTGAGGGCTGGCTGTGCTCTGTCACTCTCGCTCTTCCACCTTGTTGACCGGGTGCCTGCGCTCAGGGACTCGCCCTCTTCCGCCTTGTTGATGGGTGCCTGTTCTCAGACAATCCCCGTCTTCCGCCGTGTTGCGGGTGCGTGTGCTCAGGCACTGGCTCTCTTCCGCCTTGATGAGGGGTGCCTGTGCTCAGGGATTTGCCTTCCTCTGCCTTGTAGTGGGGTGCCTGTGCGCAGCCACTGGCCCTTCTTCGTCCTGTTGAGGGTTGCTTGTGCTCAGGCACTCACCCTCTTCCGCCGTGTTCAGTAATTCGTGTGCTCAGGCACTCACCCTCCTCCGCATTGTTGAGGGGTACCTGTGGTCAGACACTCACCCTCTGCCGCCCTGTTCAGTGTGCGTGTGCTCAGGGACTTGCCCTCTTCTGCCTTGTTGTGGGGTGCCGGTGCTCAGGCACTCGCCCTCTTCTGCCCTGTTGTGGGGTGCCTGTGCACCGGCGCTCGCCCTCTTACCCCTTGTTGTGGGCTGCCTTTGCTCAGGCACTCGCCCTCTTCCACCTTGTTGAGAGGTCCCTGTGCTCAGCCAGTCGACCTCTTCTGATTTGTTGTGGGATGCCTGTGCTCAGGATCTTGACCCTTTTTGCCACATTGCGTGGTGCCTATGCTCAGGCAGCCGCCTTCTTTGGCCTTGTTGAGGGATGCCTGCGCTCAGGCACTCGCCCTGTTCCATCTTGTTCAGGGGTGCCATTCTCAGAAAATCGCCGTCTTCCGCCGTGGTGGAGGTGCGTGTGCTCAGGCACTCGCTCTCTTCTGCCATGATGAGGGGTGCCTGTGCTCAGGGACTTGCTCTCTTCTGCCCTGTAGTGGGGTGCGTGTGCTGAGCCACTGGCTCTCTTCTGCCTCTGTGAGGGATGCCTGTGCTTAAACACTCGCCCTCTTCCGCCGCGTTCTGTAATGTGTGTGCTCAGGCACTCACCCTCTTCCGCATTGTTGAGGGCTACCTGTGGTCAGACACTCACCCTCTGCCGCCGTGTTCAGTGTGCGTGTGCTCAGGGACCTGCCCTCTTCTGCCTTGTTGTGGGGTGCCGGTGCTCAGGCACTCCCCCTCTTCTGCCCTGTTGTGGGGTGCCTGTGCTCCGGCACTAGCCCTCTTACCCCTTGTTGTGGGCTGTCTTTGCTCAGGCACTCGCCCTCTTCCGCCTTGTTGAGGAGTTCCTGTGCTCAGCCAGTTGACCTCTTCTGATTTGTTGTGTGATTGCTGTACTCAGGCACTCGCCCTGTTCTGCCTTTTTCTGGGTTTTCTCTGCTGAGACCCTCGCCCTCTTCCGCCTTATTGAGGGGTGCCTATGCTCAGGATCTCCACCATTTTTGCCACATTGAGTGGTGCCTGTGCTCACGCAGGCGCCCTCTTCCGCCGTGTTGAGGGCTGCCCGTGCCCAGGCACTCGCCCTCTTCCGCCCCGTTCCGTGTCCGTTTTGCTCATGCACTTGCCCTCTTCTGCCTTGTTGTGGGGTGCCTGTGCTCAGGCGCTGCCCTCTTTCCCCTTGTTGTGGGCTGCCTGTGCCCAGGCACTTGCCCTCTTCCACCTTGTTGAAGAGTCCCCGTGCTCAGCCAGGTGCCCTCTTCTGATTCATTGTGGCATGCCTGTGCTCAGACACTCGCCCTCTTCTGCCTTGTTATGGGGTGCCTGTCCTCAGACGCTCGCCCTCTTCCGCCTTGTCGAGGGGTGCCTGTGCTCAGGATCTCGACCCTTTTTGCCACATTGCGTGGTGCCTATGCTCAGGCAGCTGCCGTCTTCTGCCTTGTTGAGGGATGCCTGAGCTCAGGCACTCGCCCTGTTTCACCTTGTTGAGCGGTGCCCATTCTCAGAAAATCGCCCTCTTCCGCCGTGTTGGGGCTGCGTGTGCTCAGGCACTCACTGTCTTCCACCTCAATGAGGAATGCCTGTGCTCAGGGACTTGCTCTCTTCTGCCTTGTAGTGGGGTGCGTGTGCTGAACCACTGGCCGTCTTCTGCCTTGGTGAGAGATGCCTGTGCTCAAACACTCGCCCTCTTCCGCCGCGTCCAGTAGTGTGTGTGCTCAGGCACTCACCCTCTTCCGCATTGTTGAGGGGTACCTGTGGTCAGACACTCACCCTCTGCCGCCCTGTTCAGTGTGCGTGTGCTCAGGGACTTGCCCTCTTCTGCCTTGTTGTGGGGTGCCGGTGCTCAGGCACTCGCCCCCTTCTGCCCTGCTGTGGGGTGCCGGTGCTCAGGCGCTGCCCTCTTACCCCTTGTTGTGGGCTGCCTGTGCCCAGGCACTTGCCCTCTTCCACCTTGTTGAAGAGTCCCCGTGCTCAGCCAGGTGCCCTCTTCTGATTTGTTGTGGCATGCCTGTGCTCAGACACTTGCCCTCTTCTGCCTTCTTATGGGGTGCCTGTCCTCAGACGCTTGCCCTCTTCCACATTGTGGAAGGGTGCCTGTGCTCAGGATCTCGACCCTCTTTGCCACATTGCGTGGTGCCTATGCTCAGGCAGCTGCCGTCTTCTGCCTTGTTGAGGGATGCCTGAGCTCAGGCACTCGCCCTGTTTCACCTTGTTGAGGGGTGCCCATTCTCAGAAAATCGCCTTCCTCCGCGGTGTTGCGGGTGCGTGTGCTCAGGCACTCACTGTCTTCCGCCTCAATGAGGAATGCCTGTGCTCAGGGACTTGCTCTCTTCTGCCTTGTAGTGGGGTGCGTGTGCTCAGCCACTGGCCGTCTTCTGCCTTGGTGAGGGATGCCTGTGCTCAAACACTCGACCTCTTCCGCCGCGTTCAGTAGTGTGTGTGCTCAGGCACTCACCCTCTTCCGCATTGTTGATGGGTACCTGTGGTCAAACACTCACCCTCTGCCGCCCTGTTCAGTGTGCGTGTGCTCAGGGACTTGCCCTCTTTTGCCTTGTTCTGGGGTGCCGGTGCTCCGGCACTAGCCCTCTTACCCCTTGTTGTGGGCTGCCTTTGCTCAGGCACTCGTCCTCTTCCACCTTGTTGAGAGGTTCCTGTGCTCAGCCAGTCGACCTCTTCTGATTTGTTGTGGGATGCCTGTGCTCAAACACTCGCCCTGTTCTGCCTTATTTTGGAGTTCCTGTGCTTAGACCCTCGCCCTCTTCTGCCTTGTTCAGGGGTGCCTATGCTCAGGATCTCCACCAATTTTGCCACATTGAGTGGTGCCTGTGCTCACGCAGGCGCCCTCCTCCGCCCTATTCTGTGTGTGTTTTGCTCATGCACTTGCCCTCTTCTGCCTTGTTGTGGGGTGCTGGGACTCAGGCACTCGCGCTCTTCTGCCTTGTTGTGCGGTGCCTGTGCTCAGGCGCTGCCCTCTTACCCCTTGTTGTGGGCTGCCGGTGCCCAGGCACTTGCCCTCTTCCACCTTGTTGAAGGGTCCCTGTGCTCAGCCAGTTGCCCTCTTCTGATTTGTTGTTGCATGCCTGTGCTCAGACACTCGCCCTCCTGCCTTGTTATGGGGTGCCTGTGCTCAGACGCTTGTCCTCTTCCGCCTTGTGGAGCGGTGCCTGTGCTCAGGATCTCGACCCTTTTTGCCACATTGCGTGGTGCCTATGCTCAGGCAGCCGCCGTCTTCTGCCTTGTTGAGGGATGCCTGAGCTCAGGCACTCGCCCTGTTTCACCTTGTTGAGGGGTGCCCATTCTCAGAGAATCGCCCTCTTCTGCCGTGTTGGGGGTGCCTGTGCTCAGGCACTCACTGTCTTCCGCCTCAATGAGGAATGCCTGTGCTCAGGGACTTGCTCTCTTCTGCCTTGTAGTGGGGTGCGTGTGCTCAGCCACTGGCCCTCTTCTGCCTTGGTGAGGGATGTCTGTGCTCAAGCACTCGCCCTCTTCCGCCGCGTTCAGTAGTGTGTGTGCTCAGGCACTCACCCTCTTCCGCATTGTTGAGGGGTACCTGTGGTCAGTCACTCACCCTCTGCCGCCCTGTTCAGTGTGCGTGTGCTCAGGGACTCGCCCTCTTCTGCCTTGCTGTGGGGTGCCGGTGCTCAGGCACTCGCCCTGTTCTTTTTTGCACTGAACGGCGCCTTTTGTGGCACTCGCCCTCTTCTGCCCTGTTGTGGGGTGCCTGTGCTCCGGCGCTCGCCCTCTTACCCCTTCTTGTGGGCTGACTTTGCTCAGGCACTTGCCCTCTTCCACCTTGTTGAGAGGTCCCTGTGCTCAGCCTGTAGACCTCTTCTGATTTGTTGTGGGATGGCTTTGCTCAGGCACTCGCCCTGTTCTGCCTTGATGAGGGGTTCCTGTACTGAGACCCTCGCCCTCTTCCGCCTTGTTGAGGGGTGCCTATGCTCAGAATCACCACCCTTTTTGCCAGATGGAGTGGTGCCTGTGCTCACGCACGCGCCCTCTTCTGCCCCGTTGAGAGATGCCTGTGCTCAGGCACTCGCCCTCTTCCGCCCTGTTCTGTGTGCGTTTTGCTCAGGCCTTTGCCCTCTTCTGCCTTGTTGTCGGGTGCCGGGACTCTGGCACTCGCCCTCTTCTGCCTTGTTGTGCGGTGCCTGTGCTGTGGCGCTGCCGTCTTAGCCCTTTTTGTGGGCTGCCTGTGCCCAGGCACTTGCCCTCTTCCACCTTTTTGAGGGGTCCCTGTGCTCAGCCACTCGCCCTCTTCCGCCTTGCTTAGGGGTGCCTGTGCTCAGGGTCTCACCCCTTTCCGCCGTGATCAGTGCTGCTGGTGCTCAGGCAGTTGACCCCTTCTGCCTTGGTGAGGGGTGCCTGTGCTCAGGCACTCGTCCTCTTCTGCCTTGTTGAGCAATGCCTGTGCTCTGGCAGCCGCCCTCCTCCAGTTTGTTTAGTGGTGCCTCTACTGAAGCACTCACCCTCTTCCGCCTTCTCTAAGGGTGTCTCTTTTGAGCCACTCGCCCTCTTCTGTCTTGCTGAGGGGTGTGTGTTTGCTCTGTCACTCGCCCTGTTCCACCTTGTTGGGGGCTGCGTGTGCTCAGGCACTCGCTCTCTTCCGCCCTGATGAGGGGTGACTGTCTCAGGCACTTGTAGTAAGAAAAAGTCACAGCCATGTCTTTTCTTGAGGGCTTGATCCAGGCTAAGCCCCCCTTAAAACCCTTTGTTGATGCTAAGACAAACTTAAGTGTTTTTATCTCTCTTTTGTTGCCTAAAGTACACTTTCTCAAAGTAACTAGGGTTGTGACCCTGGCCCCCCCATGAAGTTCACCCCTACCACTCAACTGAGCGGAGGTACCTTCCTTCATGGAGGACATACCAAAATGAAACAGGCATTTCATGCTTGTTGGCCTTGGAGGTTAAGCCTAAGTGGTCTCCCACCCCAAGACCCCTATACTCGATTGTTTCTACCACTTATTGTGGTCCTACTTTGTAACTGTTTCTGAATTCAGTTGCTTGGCCAAGTCATATTCTGTGTGGTCCTGACATCTATGCCCCTCAGTCCTAACCAGCACCATTTCACCCAAACGAGTGGACATGAAGTGCCTATTGCAACCTCTGAGGCAAGAGTCAGACCAATTTTCATATAAAACCTTTTGTATTATCCATTTGTGATTGAATCTATGTGCATAAACCTGCTTTGTCTATCTGCAGCCCTTCTGTGTTACACTGGATTCCAAAACCAATCATTGATTCGATCCACATTCAGTCCTTGCTCTACTTGCTGCTTTGGTTTGGGGTTTTCAACTACAAAACCTGCAGGAATACATCAAAAGACCTAGGGCATAATTCAAGGACATCTTTCCGGTAGCAGAGACAGTCCCTTGTGACCTTTTGAACCGACCCTGAGAAGAAGTGCAGAACAAAAGCTCAACAACAAGTTCATCATGTCCACGCCAAGCGTCAGGACCTGGCCTATCCGAACTGTCCAAGTACAAATGGGCAGCATGGCCCACCCAATGAGTGAACCAACACACCGAGCACCACATCATCTCAGTGGCGCATCTGGGTCCCAAGGAGATCCAGAACGCAGAAGGGCGGAGGAGAATAAAGGCCTTACAACCGAGGCCTTAGCAGCACACGGTGGAGACAGCTTCAGTCACCTCCACAGACGCGTGGCTGCTTCAGTATCAAGACCAAATTGTCCAGCTTCATCCTCAACTGCCATTGAAGGACCTGAGGAGTATGAGGAGCTGAAGCAGAAGATGGATGAGTACATCCTACATCAGGAGTACTACAAATCCATCCGTGGGGAAGATGGAGAGGAGCCACTGGCTGTACATGGATCCATACCAAGCACAGACCTAGGGTCCTACGCGCACTCGGGTCCTCCGTCCACTGCATCCCTGCCAAGACGAACAAGACCTGAGTATCCAAGACCATGTTGTCCAACCCCAAGGGCTCCTGAAGTGGGCCCAACACGAGTCGAAGAACAACATCATCCAAGGCCAACCTACGGTGCCCTGGATCAAACGGCCGAGCTGTTGGCCAAATTCCTGTCTGGATCAGAAGATCCAGATGTGACGGCCTTATCGGAGGCCATTAAAGCTAAACTGGGTATTGCAGAACCCTTACCCAAGCCTGAGTTGCCCTCTCTCTCTCCAGGGCTGAGTACCCAGGCCGAAGATCTCAAGAGATCAAGGGTCTCAAGGCTGTTGCCTAAGGTTACCTGCCCCAGCCCCTTTCACCCCCGTGCCAGGACTGTGCCTATGGCGGATCTACAGGACGTGCCTGTCACAGAGAGTGAGAGAAGAGGGCTGTCAGCCCTGGCCCCTCTTGCCGGCGTGTCGCCTTCAGGCCTAACTCCGGGGGGTGGGAAGACGGGCAGACCAATTGCCCAGGCGAACATCCAGCTGGAACTGCCGGAGTTCGACCCCAAAAATCTGCCTGAATGGGCAGAAGAATTTGCAGAGTTCCTTTTGTTGACTGGCCAATCCCATGTGGATGTGGCCACCAAATGTTCACTGCTAAAACGCTCATGCAAAAAGTAATTTTTGCAAAAACAGGTCAAACAGATTGTGAAAACCTGTTCTACCTGGGCAGAGGTACTCCTGAGGTTAGGGAAAACATTTCCAGTCTATGAGACTGACCTCAGCGTACGCACACAGATCGAGGAGCTACCTATGGTCCCGGAGTTTCCATCCGCTGCGCGAATTTCTGAGTATGTGTGCGACTTGGAGTACTTATTTTCGAGGATGAATGTGGGCTCCTACGGAGCCACTGAGCCCCACCTGTGGCTCATGAGTAAGATCCCCCAGCGTACGTGGGATGATTGCCGCTCCACCTCTGAGAGAAAGAGCAGGACCCACTCGTACGATACACTGGTGGATCTCTTGATTGAGCTATCTCTTGAGAGAGAGAATGACTCCCACATGGACGAATTCCTCAAGAAGCATTTGGGACGAGGCAGTACCCCTACCCCCGAACGTGGCGAAGGGAAGGGGCATAAAAATCCCACTAACACCAACCAGGGAGGTGGTAAAGGGAGGGGCAACCTACGTGCCATGAACGAGGTTCAACCTGATGCAGGCACATCCCCCCTGTTCTACTGCCAACCTGTCAATGACAAGGGGGGACCTTGTCATGCCTCTGACTGCGATCTCCGCAGTGGCTGTATGCTGCAGATGAAACGTCAGCAGCACACCAAAGATGGGAAACAGGTGACCCATCAGGACCACTTCAGGTGTACCATCACCTGTGGTTACTGTGGCAAACGTCGTCACTACGAGGACGAATGCCACATCAAGAAACGCGAGAGTGACAAACTCAAGCGTCAGGAGGCGGAGCGCCAGAAGACCCAGACGCCCGCCAGAAATCCCCCGAATGGGGATCAAGGTAAAGGAGGTGGCAAGGGGGGTGGCAAGACTGGACCCCCTAACCCCCAGAGGCGCTCATCAGCGCCTGTAGCTACACACACTCCTGCTGCTACACCCGCTCCTGCCGCAGGTGTCCCCCAGAAGCGCCCCCAAGGGGATAACGCTACCCCTGAGGGGAATAATTTTAAGAAGAGGCGCTTGGCCTGGATGGCCAAGTCCCTCATGGCTGCAGGGGTGGTTGTGAAATTCCCTGATGAGGAATAGGGGGGCGGCTCCGAAGAGGAGGACTTGGTTCTCTGGATCCTCGTGAAAATCGGGAATCAGGTTTTTCGAGCGGTGCTTGATACCGGTGCAACACTTTCCATAGTGGCCCGGCGCCTGCTTAAAACTTTCAGGAAAACTAAGACCGTGGCCATAAGAGTAGGGGATGGGCGTACCATCCATTCCTTGGGGGGGGTCGATGTGACCATATGTCTGGGCGACGAAACCGTGACCCAACACTGCACAGTGTTGGACACTGACGCCTTTGACATCGCCATTGGCACCGACTTTCTAAGAAGAAACCCCCAGGTGAAAATGCTGTCCCTACAGCGTCCCTACTCTTTGCACTGCGACTTTGGCAGTGAGCTATTCTCCGTACCTTTGGAGCTGTCAGGACGAAAAGAAGCTGGGCTGCGCTACGCAGCCAAGACGGACTATCGTACTGAAAACTACCAACTGGCCCGTCATGTTCTCGAAAATGGACTGGCGGCCCTTCAGGTAAACCTGGATGAGATCCAGGTGGAATTGTTTGCGAGCCAACAACAGCACATCATGCAGTTGTACTGCTCGAAACAAATGAACAATGCTTTCTGTTTCTTCTGGAAAGCCATGGGCCTAGCGTATGCTAACCCTCCCTTCTCCCTGCTCGCGAAGGTTCTAACCAAGATCGCTTATGAGGGAGGAAGGGTTGTAATGTGCACCCCTGACTGGGGTTGCTCTGGTGAACATGCTTACTGGCGCCGTATGCTTAACCGAATGACCGTGGGAAGAGTGCAACTCCCCGACGGCCCCATCTATGTGCCTGAGGACTCAGACACAGCTATGCAGGCCCCTGAGTGGGCCAGTTTCCTGTCCATCATCGATGGATCTCTCAATCCTGTACCCCTGTGTGACCTGGACCAGGTGCTACTAAAAGAGGTCATGGCCGAAAATCGTGGCCTGACCCTTTATGATCTCAAAAATTGATCTCCTGAGCACCTATCTGCCACACTTAAAGGGTGTGAGTCTCCTGATGACTATCCGGAACCTGCAGCTGTAAAAGAGGATGCTGACGACCAACTGTCTGAGATCGCCAGCACCATTCCCTCTGTTGATCCCAGCTGTGTTCACCTAAAACATAGTGCTTTCTTGGCCCAGCTGTTGCTAGAGGAGGTAGATCTAGAGTCAACCTCTGAACCCGCTTCCTCTGTTGGGAAACCAGTGCTACACATGCAGCCTGTGCACACAGGTGAACCCGTGGCCCGGAGTGCTGATGCTCTGGCACGGCCTGCTGCTAATAACATGCCATTGTCTGAGCATGACACTCGAGAACTCCGACGGCTGTTGTACCTGAAGGCCGAAGGTTTTGAGCGCCAAGAGCGGCTGCAATACCTCAGACAGACCTGGAAATACTCCATCTGGTCTGAGGAGGACGATGAATCCTATACGCTGCCTGATCCTGAGATACCTCTAGTGTATTCTCTACACTATGGGCAGCAATGTCCCCCTGAGTGGGACGATGGTACTGTACCTGCCGAAACTGCTGATCGGCATAAAAAGAAAGAACATGGAAAAAGCAACCTCCATGCTGAGGAGGATTTCCTTCAGAAACTCGAGAGTCTTAACCTTGACCCCCGCCTGAAGAAACTGCTGATGACCTATGAGGAGGTGTTCGGCGCCTTGCCGCCTCCCCTTTCTTGTAAAAAACTGGTCCAGATGGACTTGAAATTGAAACCAGAATTCGAAAAGACGCGAGTGAGGCGTCGTCCCTATCCCGCTCCACAGGAACAGGTTGAAGAAATCGAGCGCCAGATCCAAGAATGCATTGATGCTGGCCTCGTTGAAGAGTATAAACACGGGGACTATCCCCATCACTGCAGTCCCTGTTTCCTTGTTGCTAAACCAGGGTCGACTGCCCTACGTCTTGTTGTAGACTATGGTGAGGTCAACAAGAAAACCCAGAACCACTCAGGGAGTATTCCTAACATGGAAAACACCCTGGAGCCTATTGCCAAATGCAGGTATAAGACCAAAATGGACAAACCCTCTGGTTTCTGGCAAGTTGACCTAACCGCCGCAGCTCAGGAGCTGCTTGCCTTTATCACCCCTAAGGGTCGTGTCATCAAGTGGAAGGTTATGCCTTTCGGGGTGGCTAATGCCCCAGCGCTCTTCCAGGAGCTTATGAACAAAACTTTGTACATACTGAGGCGCAGGCCTTTGGTACAAGAGTTGATTTCTCGGGGTGCAGAAATGGAGGCTCACATCGACGACGTGAGTTTGGGTACTAATACCAAAGAGGACCATGTCCTTCTCCTCCGTGAATTTTTCACTGTCTGTCAAGAAAACCATCCCCGAATCAAACTCGAAAAATGTGGGTTTATGAAAGAGGAGATGGAGTATTTGGGTTTCGACGTGGGGTATGACTGGTGGAAACCAGCCGCGTCTAAGATGCAGCCGCTACAGGACATGCAGATTCGCGATGACCCTAAGAAGGGTCTACACGATGTGAGGAGTTTTGTGGGCGCCTGTAATTTCTATCGGCGTCACATCCACAATTTTACGTACTCCTCTGCACCCCTCACTGACCTGATCAAGAAAACTACTCCCTGGAGGTGGACCTCCAGAGAGGAAGAGTGTTTCCAGGAGTTGAAGAAGAAGATTGCCTCCTCCAACTGCCTGGGGGTGCCCCGCCCTGAGGGCGAGATAGTCCTGATCACTGATGCCAGTGATGTAGGGGGAGGAGGTACGATCTATCAATGGCAGGAGCTTAACCCCGCTGAACTAACCCACTGCCATTATCGTACTACTGGACTGAACCGTGATGGTTCGTTGAAACATGACTATCCTACCAGTGAGTGGCGACTGGTGCCACTGGGACACTGGAATTGGAAATGGAACCAAGCGCGTTCCAACTACAGCACCTATGACCAGGAACTCCTGGCCGGTATGTTGGTGCTATCGTCACAATCCCGACTCCTGGGATCTAACCCTATTGTCTGGCTGTGTGCCCAGGAGCCTGTGAAGTCTTTTCAGAAGGGCCCACCACCAGAGAAAGCTAACCTAAAGCGGTGGTGGACTTACCTGAGCCAGTTCAGGCTGACAGTGCATCACATCCCCGGGATTAAGAATGAACTGTGTGACTATATATCGCGCAACAGCTTCGATGCGCTTATTGGTGAGAGCTCTGAGGCGCTCGCCAAAGAGGCTTTCCAGTGTATGGATGTCCAGCTTGACCTGTCCATGCGCACTGCTGGAATCCTGGAGGGTTGGAGTCTAACCGACTATCAGTCAGAGTATGAAGAAATTCTCCAAACCCTCAGCACTGGTCTCGAACCCCGTGTCATTGACGGGCACCAGTGGTATAAAAACAATCAGTACCTCTTCTACGAGGACCGAATTGTTGTGCCTGACGCACGACCGGATGGGTGCCTACAGTGGTCCCATCTCAGTTCTGGTCACACTGGCGCTAATCGCTCAGTGGACTTCTTCCGTGAGTGTTTCTACTCTAGTCTAACCCTGACTGAATTGAGGTCGCGTATGCAGACCATTGTGGATGCTTGTGGCTGTCATGCCAGCAAGCAGAGCGACAGTAGGGATAGGGGCCTGATCTCCAGCTTACCCATACCCTATTGTGCTAACTCTCTTCTCTACGTGGATTACATCCACGGCCTACCACGCTTTGGCGGCTATGATAGTTGCCTCGTGGTCACCTGTGGTCTATCTCGCTTCACCCGTGTGTTCCCTTGCAATAAGAAAATCACAGGTGAGCAGACTGTAAAAATGTTGGTCGAACAATGGTTCGAACCCTATGGAGCACCTAAGCAGGTGCACTCTGATGAAGATGTACGCATCCGCAGTGACACTGGGTGGTACAAACGAGTGCTAAATGCCCTCAACGTGGAGGTAACCACAGGTGTGCCCTATACCCACACGTCTAACCCTCTCTGTGAGAGACAGAACCGTGTGGTGGAGCAAAACTTAAGAATCCTGATGAAACAGGAGCGCACCAAGGACTGGGTACGCCTAGTGCCCTGGGCAGTTCTGTCCATGAACTCACAGAGGAGCTCTTCTACGGGTTTCACCCCCCACGAACTGTTCCATGGAGGACGACCTGCTTGGTTCTTCAAAACCCCCTTTCCTGAGGACTTCAAGAGCCCTGTGGGACATTGGCTGGAACACAAGCAGTCTCTGGCTAACCAGGCTGGTACTAACCTGAGGCACATTCGTGACCGTGAACAGAGCCGACGGAACCGCCTACGGCGACCTGCCAGCTTCAAGGTTGGTGACCTTGTTTTGATACACCATTCACGCCTACCCTCCTGGCCACGTAACTGCCTACAGGACCCTTACTTTGGACCCTATCGTATCATCAGGATAGATGGATCCAGGATCCATGTCAGGTGCAGTCCACGTCTAGGTGGTGAACTGCTGTGTGCACCCAAGCAGTTGAGGCACTATCACTCCCCTGACGACTTGTCTTGGGATGAGTGGCGCCTCAGCGACAGTGAGATTGAACGTATAGACCTAGAGAACGCTGCCAGTCCAGAGGAGGCAGACGAACTCGAAGAGATGACTGCCGATGAGATGGCAGTCGATGGTTACTACGTGGTTGCAGGTATTGCTCGCCACGAGTATAAACAGGGCTGGAAATTCCTTACCCTGTGGGATGGCTATGGGTTGTCTGAGGCGACCTGGGAACCTATGTCAGCCTTCATACAACCAGATGGGAGTATCGACCCCATCTTCCGCACTTACCTCGTTGAGAACAACGAGGGGCAGCTCCTAACCCGTGCTGAGACTATGTCCCAGCGTAAGAAGCGAAACTAATTGCCCTGTGTCAGTCTACTGACAGGTGCAGTGAGCACTCTTCTGCAGACGTGCCTGTGTATGGGTGTAAGAGCAGTTGTCACAGTTTCCCCGCATTGCATCGCAGGACAGGACCGTTAGCCCCCCGTGACAACCACTCCCTGGCCGGGGGCCATTGGTTTTTCTCACAGACTACTGCATACTGAGCACTGCACTGACCCTGTCTGTGCCCTGCAGACCCATGTCTATGGTTTCCAGCGTGAGCCAGGTGGCCGCTTATCATGATTGCAGCCACCCAGCGAGTGTGTGCCTTGTTGACCATGTGTTGCATGGGTACTGCCCTAATGTAATGACCTTGGAGAGCCAACGAAGAACGGTGGCTTACTACACCAGGGGGGAATGACAAGCAAGGTGTTATGAGGCAAGGTGTGTCTTCCCTCCTTTGGGACAAGCGAGCCCACAGTTAGGACCCCTGACTGGTCCAGACCCGTGGGGTTCTACCCTTCCTTACAGGGTTTACCATACCCCTAAGTGTGCTACGTATGTCTGTATGTGTCTCACTTCTCTCCCCAGCGTGGCTCCCGGAGACCGGGCTTCGCTGACGTCGGACCGAAGGTCCTAATCAGGTACTATTACCACTCCTATGGCGCCCACTTTCTGTGCTGGCGCCTATCCTTGGGGTAGAACGGCAAATACCCTACCTACTAAGAGGGGAGGGGTGGCCAAGTGTGCTAAGGGCATACAAAACGCCCATTTTTGCTACAGGCCAAAAGCTAACGCACTCCCCTGCCCACGAGGAAAAGCACGCGGGACAGGAGACACCACTACACTACACTCACTAACGCCAGCACCGGCCTTCGAAGGCAGGGTGAGCACTCATCACTTGCACTCACCTCTGCCAGGCCTGCTGACCCTAACCCCTACACACGCTACTGGGTGCTGCTGTCGGAGTACACGCAGGCCCTAATGGCCTTCCTGTGAAGAAGACAAGAGAACACAGCGCTCCTAAGCAGCTTTGGCCTAACAGGGGACGCCACAACGTGTTTCCCCTGTTAGGGCTTGGAGGGAAGGGGTGCTCTCGTTGCGTGCACAGCGCAGATGTCGTTGGGGTCGGACTGCCCTCGCCACTACTGGCCGAGGCACAGTGATTTGATTTGTGATCAGCGCCCCTGTTTTGCTGGGGCAGAAAAATGGATAGCCGCCGAAGGCAGCTGCTGCGTGCACCAATCACCCTTAACCTCTCCCACCTGTACAAAAGAGGCAAATGAAGGGGTGTTTGCGACGGAGGAACCAAGCCACACTCCAGGTATTATACCCTTCTCAGTGTGACCTATAATACACTGTTCGCAAACACGCTGAAGATTCAGCTACCCCTGTCAAGCAAGCAAGCTTTAAGAAACTCCTCGGGTTCTCTTAAAGAACGTACCGAGGAGCCTCTGGGTAACCTAAACAAGGTTTACCGTGCGCAATTCGCGTGGCCTACCCTTTAATGCATCATGTGCACGCAGGGAAGGGAGGCTGAACCACTGACTCAACCAGGAGGTGAGCTCCTCCTGGGCTAACCTACCTTACTCACCATGCATCGTGTGAATGCCGAATTGAAACGAGCACAAAACAAACCTAAGCGTTTTAAGCAACTCAACTTTAGCGCCACGGCCGCACACGAACAAACGCTTTCTGTACTTACCTGTGAAGAAGAAAACAAGGGTGAATTTCGGATACAGGTAAAGCGTCACAGCGTGTGGATGCCTCGATTAGGCACATGCATCGCGAGCACAGCGCATATTCTAACCCTACGTGCGCGCTGCGCGCTCCATTCGCATCACATACCTTTCATTCCTGCTTTTACCTGTGCAGAGCACGAGAGAAGAACACCCGACCCCCCACAAGCACAGCGTTGACAACCCTAACGTTTTGCCGAAACAACCAACACGAACGCAATGCGTGAGTGTGAGGTGACACTGACATACCTGAGAGATGGGTTGTTGACCTGCTCTGTGGTGTGGGCTGAATTTGAATACTTGAGTCTGAAGTTTATAAACATTTTGATGCAACTGTGCAAACATTTCCTTTAAAACTTTGAAAACTACGGCCCATACCTTCTTTTCCAAAAGCCGTTTATGCTTGCGCAACCCTTTTCTTGGAGTCCGCTTCCTTTGCGCTTGACTGCGACTTTGAGTTATGTGTAAAAATGACGATTTCCCGCGTGGTTTCGTCGATTTTTAACGATTTCACTTGCTAAATCGCAACCCCTTCCGCTAAACCGCAGGAATCACTCCCTGCTGGTTCCATTTTCTATTTTTTCCAGCTCCTGGGGGTTTGTGTCCTCCATTGGGAGTATTGCTCCGCCCTGGCCCTTGGTCAGGACGTATACTAAAACGCTGTTTATACGGCGATAGCCGTCCGCATTAGAGCGTTCGACTGTACCCTAGTGGGCAAGCACATTGGCTCTAGGGAGGGAGTCCTGGGTTCAATTCCCACTACCCCCAAATGTTTCCAAAGGTTTTCGTCGCACGCCGGCGACTTTTGAGGAATGCCCCATCGAAGGGACATCATTCACGGTACATTACACTGTTTTTCAAGGGTACCTACAGTGTGATAGGCTTCTATGAAGTGATGAGGATGTTTTTGGTAAGTTTAATGCATTTTTTTGGAGGTAATTTTGGGAATATTTGAGCCTTTTTCCTTGGTCCTACTAGCTTCATGAACTAGTACTCCAGGGGGGAGTAAGAAAAAGTCACAGCCATGTCTTTCTTGGAGGGCTTGATCCAGGCTAAGCCCCCCTTAAAACCCTTTGTTGATGCTAAGACAAACTTAAGTGTTTTTATCTCTCTTTTGTTGCCTAAAGTACACTTTCTCAAAGTAACTAGGGTTGTGACCCTAGCCCCCCCATGAAGTTCACCCCTACCACTCAACTGAGCGGAGGTACCTTCCTTCATGGAGGACATACCAAAATGAAACAGGCATTTCATGCTTGTTGGCCTTGGAGGTTAAGCCTAAGTGGTCTCCCACCCCAAGACCCCTATACTCAACTGTTTCTACCACTTATTGTGGTCCTACTTTGTAACTGTTTCTGAATTCAGTTGCTTGGCCAAGTCATATTCTGTGTGGTCCTGACATCTATGCCCCTCAGTCCTAACCAGCACCATTTCACCCAAAGGAGTGCACATGAAGTGCCTATTGCAACCTCTGAGGCAAGAGTCAGACCAATTTTCATATAAAACCTTTTGTATTATCCATTTGTGATTGAATCTATGTGCATAAACCTGCTTTGTCTATCTGCAGCCCTTCTGTGTTACACTGGATTCAAAAACCAATCATTGATTCGATCCTCATTCAGTCCTTGCTCTACTTGCTGCTTTGGTTTGGGGTTTTCAACTACAAAACCTGCAGGAATACATCAAAAGACCTAGGGCATAATTCAAGGACATCTTTTTTCTGTCCTCTGCTGCCTTGTTGAGGCATGCCTTTGCACAGGCACTTGCCCTCTTCGGCCGTGCTCAGGGGCGCCTGTGCTCAGCAACTCGCCCTCTTTTGTCTTGTTGGGGGGTTCTTGTGCTCAGGATCTCGCCCCTTTCCGCCGTATTGAGTGGTGCCTCTGCTCAGGCAGTCGCCCTCTCCTGCCTCGGTGAGGGATACCCCTGCTCAGGCACTCACCCTCTTTCGCCTCGTTAAGGGATGCCTGTGCTCCGGCGGTCGCCCTGTTTCGCCTTGTTGTGTGGTGCCTGTGCCCAAGCACTCACCATCTTCCGCCGTATTTAGGGGTGCCTGTGCTCCGGCAGTTGCCATCTTCTGCATTGTAGCAGCGTGCTCCGTCACTCGCCGTCTTCTGCCTTGTTGAGGGGTGCCTGTGGTCACGCACACGCCCTACTCCAACTTGTTGAGGGGTTCTTGTTCTCTGACATTGGCCCTCTTCCGCCCTGTCGAGAGTGTGTATGCTCAGGCACTCGCCCTCGTCCGCCTTGTTGAGGGGTGCCTGTGCTCAGGCACTCGCCCCGTTCTCCTTTGTAGTGGGGTGCCTGTGATCAGGCAGCCGTCCTGTTCTGCTTCGACGGGGGATGCCTTTGCTCAGGCACTCACCCTCTTCCGCCTCGTTGAGGGATGCCTGTGCTCCGGCAGTGGTCCTCTTCCGCCTTGTTGAGTGGTGCCTGTGCTGAAGCACTCACTTTCTTCTGCCTTATTTAGGGGTGCCTGCTCCCGCAGTTGCCATTTTCTGCATTGTTGACGGGTGCATGTGCTCTATCACTCGCCTTCTTCTGCCTTGTTGGGGGGTGCCTGTGCTCACGCACACGCCCTCCTCCGCCTTGTTGAAGGGTGCTTGTTCTCTGACAATCGCCCTGTTCCGCGCTGTCCTGGGTGCGTGTGCTCAGACGGACGGTACGGGAAACGGGACGCGTCAGTGACCGGGTCCACACACGCCAAACAACCGCAGCGCACGCAGTCCAGGACCGAAGCCGCAGGGACCCGCCAGGGACAACCCCATCGCGGGGCCCCGAACGGGTACAACGCTGAGCGAGTCCAGCGCCCTTGCCTCGGCAGGGGCCAGCGGCTGGCACAAAGAGCTCGATTCTCTGCCGGCCTCCACGTGCCACGCGCAGCCACCAAGTAAAGGGGTGGGGAAGGGAACCACGGCGACGGGAAAGCCGACCGGAGCTCCGAGGGCGACCGGACCGGACAAGGCGCGGCGCACCAATGCGGGGCCACGAGGCACGCCAGAGAGGCATGCTGCCGGCCACAACCACGGCACGAGGACACGTGCCAAGCCACAACGGCCACCGGGCGCCGCGAACCCGGTCAGCGCGCACAACACACAAGAAACCGCGGCACAGGAGAAGGTGCCAAGGACAGCCGGTCCCCCACACCCGCACACCGCACCCACAGCCAGTGGGTAGTGGGCCCCGGCCGCACGCCCGAGAGGACAAGAGGCCGGGGGTGGAAGAGCGCCCGTCCCCGGACGCCCCACACCCAGGCAAGAGGCGCCCCCCCCGGGCACCCTCGTGCCGCCCCCACAGCGCGCAAATCCTGCTTGCAGGAGCGCGCGCTGTGGGGTTGGTGGTGCGTTCCCACGCCCGCAGCCCCCGCACCCACAGCCAGTGGGTAGTGGGCCCCGGCCGCACGCCCGAAAGGACGAGAGGTCGGGGCTGGGAGAGCGCCCGACCCCGGACGCCCCACATGCAGGCAAGAGGCGCCCCCCCCGGGCATCCTCATGCCGCCCCCACAGTGCGGAAAGCCAGCTCGTAGGAGCGCGCGCTGTGGGGTTGGTGACGGGTCCCCTCGCCCGCACCTCCCGCACCCACACCCAGCGGGTAGTGGGCCCCGGCCGCACGCCTGAAGGGACGAGAGGTCGGGGGTGGGAGAGCGCCCGTCCCCGGAAGCCCCACACCCAGGCAAGAGGCGCCCCCCCCGGGCACCCTCATGCCGCCCCCACAGCGCGCAAAGCCCGCTCGCAGGAGCGCGCGCTGTGAGGTTGGTGACGGGTCCCCACGCCCGCACCCCCCGCACCCACAGCCAGTGAGTAGTGGGCCCCGGCCGCACGCGCGAAAGGACGAGTGGTCAGGGGTGAGAGAGCGCCCGTCCCCGGACGCCCCACACCCATGCAAGAGGCGCCCCCCCCGGGCACCCACATGCCGCCCCCACAGCGCGCAAAGCCAGCTCGCGCTGTGGGTTTGGTGACGGCTCCCCACACCCGCACCCCCCGCACCAACAGCCAGTGGGTAGTGGGCCCCGGCCGCTTGCCTGAACGGACGAGAGGTCCAGGGTGGGAGAGCGCCTGACCCCGGACGCCCCACACCCAGGCAAGAGGCGCCCCCCCAGGCACCCTCATGCCGCCCCCACAGCGCGCAACGCCGGCACGCAAGAGAGCGCGCAGCGGGGCTGGTGACGGGTCCCCATGCCCGCAGCCCCCGCACCCACAGCCAGACGGTAGTGGGCCCCGGCCGCACGCCCGAATGGACGCGTGGTCGGGGGTGGGAGAGCGCCCGACCCCGGACGCCCCACACCCAGGCAGGAGGCGCCCCCCCCGAGCACCCTCATGCCGCCCCCACAGCGCGCAAAGCCAGCTCGCAAGAGCGCGTGCTGCGTGGTTGGTGACAGGTCCCCACGCGCAAACCCCCCGCGTCCACAGCCAGTGGGTAGTGGGCCACGGCCGCACGCACGAAAGGACGAGTGGACGGGGATGGGAGAGCCCCTGACCCCAGACGCCCGACACCCGAACAAGAGGCGCCCCTCCCCGGGTACCTACATGCCGCCCACACAGCGCGCAAAGCCAGCTCGCAGGAGCGCGCGCTGTGGGTTTGGTGACGGGTCCCCACGCCCGCAGCCCCGGCACCCACATCCAGTGGGTAGTGGGCCCCAGCCGCACGCCCGAACGGGTGAGAGGCCAGGGTTGGGAGTGCGCCTGACCCCGGACGCCCCACAACCAGGCAAGAGGCGCCCCCCCCGGGCACCCTCATGCCGCCCCCACAGCGCGCACAGCCAGCACGCAAGAGTGCGCGCTGTGAGGTTGGTGACGGGTCACCACGCCCGCACCCCCCGCACCCACAGCCAGTGGGTAGTGAGCCCCGGCCGCACGCCCGAAAGGACGAGTGGTCGGGGGTGCGAGAGCGCCAGACCCTGGATGCCCCACAGCCAGGCAAGAGGCGCCCCCCCCGGGCACCCTCATGCCGCCCCAACGGCGCGCAAAGCCAGCTCGCAAGAGCGCGCGCTGTGGGGTTGGTGACGGGTCCCAAAGCTCGCACCCCCCGCACCCACAGCCAGTGGGTAGTGGGCCCCGGCCGCACGCCCGAAAGGACGAGTGGTCGGGGGTGGAAGAGCGGCCGACCCCGGACGCCCCACACCCAGGCAAGAGGCGCCCCCCCGGGCACCTACATGCCGCCCCCACAGCGCGCAAAGCCGGCTCGCAAGAGCGCGCGCTATGGGGTTCGTGACAGGTTCCCATACCCGCACCCCCCGCACCCACAGCCAGTGGGTAGTGGGCCCCGGCCGCACGCCCGAAAGGACGAGTGGTCAGGGGTGGGAGAGCACCGGACCCCGGACGCCCCACACCCAGGCAAGAGGCGCCCCCCCCGGGCACTCTCATGCCGCCCCCACAACGCGCAAAACCAGCTCGCAAGAGCGCGTGCTGTGGGGTAGGTGATGGGTCCCTACGCCCGCACACCTCTCACCCACAGCCCGCTGGTAGTGGGCCCTCGCCGCACGCCCGAAAAGACGAGTGGTCGGGGGTGGGAGAGCGCCCGACCCCGGACGCCCCGCACCCAAGCAACAGGCGCCCCCCCCGGGCGCCCTCGTGCTGCCCCAAAAGTGCTCCAAGCCAGCACGCAAGGCCAGCACGCAAGAGGGCGCGCGGTGGGGTTGGTGACGTGTCCCCACGCCCGCACCCACCCCACGGGGAGCCCGCAGCCCCAAGCTAGGTAGGGGGAAACAGGACCGGGACGCCCCCCCCCCCGAAGCAAGCCAAACGGAGCACGGGACCAAGGCAGGACACGCGGAGGGGCACGGACCGAGTAGAATGGCTCTACCAGCGCCCAGCAATGGGACCACGCGAGGTGCGCGCGCCACACCGACCCGGGGAGGGGGGGAGGGGCGCGGACGCCGCGAGAGCACCAGCGCACACACACACAAAGGACACGCGGGGAAAACCAGAAGGGCAACCAGACCGAGCCCGCGGAACGCACAGACCGCATGGAATGGCGTACCAGCGAAAGAGGATAAGGGACACCCAGACGGGACGGCCCGCCACACACTGCGCAGGAAACACGGGGCGGGCAGGGGGAAAAGGGGGAAGATACAACACCCGGCACCGGCCCCGACCCCCCCGAACCGGCCGCGAGCGCCGCGCACACACGACCAGGGCACTGCACCCGCCAAGGCAGTAGTGGCGCACTGCGCCACACACCAGCCCGAAGGCTAGGCAGCTTCCGCGCCAGCCCAGGGGGGTCCCACTGGCGACAAGCCAGTAGCACGGGCCCGGCAGCGCCAGCACCCCGAGCGACCACGCATTAGGGGGGCGACGCGGTGGGTAAGCGCCCGCAGCCACGGCTGCGAACTGATGCACTGACCAGGGAGTGGCGAAATGGGGAAGCCGGAGAGGGACGGGGCTCCGAGCCCTGTGAACCCGGGGGACTCTGCCACCAGGCAGGACGTGCGTCTGGGAGGGCCCCCACTAGGGCCCGGTGGGGAGGATATCACCTGGCCCGACCAGGTGGCCCCCCGGGGCCGAAAGGCGTCGAGTACCCGCAAAATCAAACCTCAAACCTCAAACCTCAATGAGGAATGCCTGTGCTCAGGGACTTGCTCTCTTCTGCCTTGTAGTGGGGTGCCTGTGCTCAGCCACTGGCCCTCTTCTGCCTTGGTGAGGGATGCTTGTGCTCAAACACTCGCCGCGTTCAGTGTTGTGTGTGCTCAGGCACTCACCCTCTTCCGCATTGTTGAGGGCTACCTGTGGTCAGACACTCACCCTCTGCTGCCATGTTCAGTGTGTGTGTGCTCAGGGACTTGCCCTCTTCTGCCTTGTTGTGGGGTGCCGGTGCTCAGGCACTCGCCCTCTTCTGCCCTTTTCTGGGGTGCCTGTGCTCCGGCGCTCCCTCTCTTACCCCTTGTTGTGGGCTGCCTTTGCTCAGGCACTCGCCCTCTTCCACCTTGTTGAGAGTGACGCGTTTCCGTGGGGGGCCTGGCCACGGGACGCTGCGGCGGACACGCACAAGCAAGCAGGCAGGCAAAGCACTGCGCTCACAAGGGCATCCTCATGCTCGTGTCATGTGACAAAGCGTTTCAGGATCCTTGCCACTCTGAAACAAGGGAACAAAAGTATGTACAGCAACACATCAGGATATGTACACATGGCGTTAAGACTGGACTGGGGTAAGGGCATCACAGGACAATAGACACTCAGTCCCAACTCATATCCCCATCCCAGGTCCGACCCTCACAGTAGCTGGCAGGGGCGGGGGCTCAAACACAACCCATGCCCTGCCCAATCCGGACCCTGAAACGCTGCCAATAGGGGAGGGTGTCCCGCCCAGCCACAGGCGAGTTCCTGAGAACCAAAGAGCTCCAAGACCGACCAATGATGGCTCCTCATGCTCCTTTTTTGGCAGGTCCTAACTCCTTTTTGAGCTAGAGATAAGGCCCCGCCATTGTTCCCTAGGAGTTAGTAGCTGAAAATGGGCTGTTTCAGCCCAAACTGATGTTGGCTCGAAAAACTCCAAAATTGATCCGTCGTCCGGACCAGCCAGAGGTAGGGACGAGGCAACTGACCCTATGCCCTTCAAGTACGAACCTGCTAGAGCCCTCACTAAACCTGGCTCCCTCTGAGTCCCCAGCATCGGGGTGCCACAGTTTCGCCATGTGGGGTCATGATGCCAAAATCATCCAAATTTGAGTCATCCCCACCGGTGGCTCACCCGGCCAGGGCACGGCCAATGGCTCACAGGACCGGAGACAGGTCCTAGGACCTACATCTGAGTGCACAACTTGAAATTGGGTCCGGGGTCCTCATGGGTACAGAGATATGGGGCCGCCAATTGACCACACGGGGGGGTGAAATTGGGGTCCCAAAAGGGGGTCATTTTGGCTGCTCAAAATGAGCCAAGATCGGGGGTGTCCTCAATGCTATATCTCCACGCTGGCTTGGAGATCAAATCCGCCATTCCATATGCAATCCACTCGGAGTCCAACTGAGACTCACATGTACATGGCTCTCAAGGATCTCCATGGCCCTCGGCGTGGTGATGATCCGAACTGGGTCGACAAATGCCAAAATGACAAAATCGGTCGTCTCGGGCGACCGGCCAGGGTAGGAAACCTTGGCGATCTCGTCGCGCCAAGCCTTGATTCACGACCCTTGATATCCCCTTTGGTCCCATGCCCTGGGTTATGGTTTGCTGTCACGCCGGCTGCTTACTGTTCACCGAGGGGATGACCACACGGACGGGGCAGAAAGCAACATGCGGTGCAAAGGGGGGGATCATGGATCGCATCAAAAGTTGAATAACTCCGGATGAGCCGGAGGAGGAAATACGAAGCTCAATGGTGTCTAGCTGGATCCCGTGCCCCATGGAGATATGGTAGTTCCAATATGGCATACAATGGCAAAAACAGCGAAATTTGGCGAAGATGGCCCGCACCCATGATTCCATATCTCCATGGCCACGGCGAGCATCCTTTAAACCAAAGATGCTATAGACACATGAGACTTAGGTCCGAATATATGCCGCTTGCCAACCCTCATGGTCGCCTCTAGCTATTTTTCCCATTGGAGGGAAAGTAACACACAAATGGGGCAGAATGGCAACATACCCGGAATTGGGTGACTCACAACTCTCCCTTCGAGAGGAGAGGCCACATGGGGAAACACCCCATTCGAAGCGGGTTTATGTGCCCTCTCCGAATTGCCCTTACCATTGGTCAAGTGGCGCACGCAACCTCGGGTGTGACATCAGGGGGAGAAGGGGTTTGCGGCCATTCTGGGCAAAACGGCCAAAATTCACCAAAAGTGGTCACTCGAAAAATTGTATCTGCGTATCACAAGAGAAAGGAGCCTCGGGCTTTTGCATGGATGCAAACCAAAGCTTTGCTTCCCTTTTGCAACAAGGGTTGAGATTCAAAGCATAATGGAAACATTTTTAAGACCTAAATCCTTGAAGCACACTATTTATGGGAAAAAGTGCATATATCGGCGATATTGGTATGTACATATCTTTGGGTCATTGAGGAACAAAAATATCAGCAAACATTTTTCGAGTAGGCCCATAGTAGGTGCCCTCAAATATGCCTACTACGGTTAGATTGTCCCCGTCCACTCGTGTCATTAGTGCTTGCATATGAGCGCGTGTGCAAAGAGGCAGTATGGCACGCGTGCTCAGAAGGGGACATTATATAAAATAGAAGGCTTCCTGGTCTCTACTTTACATATTGCCTTTGTTCAAGGCTCAACTCCCCATAGGCTTCGAGTACGAGCCTCGAGGTATTGGCCATTTTCGCCTAATTTTCGACCAAAACTTGCCCTTTTTCGAAAAGAGAGTTTTAGTACGCATTGAATTGCGTGGAGGAATCGTTGAGTTGCCTCAAAAATCAAATAACGACCTGGGGCTTTCGGTCTTGTGAGCATTGTGTTCGGTTTTTAACGTTCATGCTCACAAGGCCACAAAGTTAGCGTTTGCGCACGCAAACGACTTGGGTTTGCGAAACCCATAAGCTGCCTAAAACATCCCTATTGCCCTCTTCCCTATTCAAAGTGATATGCCCATGTGAAAGGGGCATGGATGAAAGGCATAGGGGGGGAATGCAGGGTTCCATCCAAACTCATGGTCCTTGAGAACCATGAGTTCGAGCGATTGACGGAAAAGCTTGCGCGCTGATTTTCTCTCAGACGCAACGGCGAAAAATTCTGGTGAACACACCAGATGAAAGTACAAGAAAAACCCTCTAGATCCAGTCCTTGAGTTCCTTTAGAACCTCACAGGTAGTCGAGAAAAATCAATCACAAAACTCGCCACAGAGAAGCGACGAACGCGCGCGGGCAGGCGACAACAGGCGGCGATTTCACGACAATTAGAAATCGCGGTAGAAATCGGGTATTTCACCGATTTCTGACCGAAAATTGACGAAGACAATAAAATTATGGTGATTCTACATCGATGTAATGGTTAGAAATCGGATTCCAGATTTCGCGGATTAGAGAACAGGGATATACCGCTGACAGCCGGTGTCGACGGCTTCCGCACGGGTGTGACGGCTCACAGGCCTCAGGGCCATGGGCCATAGGTTCTGGGTACCGCTTCACCCCCCTCCTTAGAGCAAACCCTTGGGGGTTGCTCGATAACACCCAAGAACGGCAGCGGGTACCCAGGACCATCCCCTGAAGGGGGGGGGGGTGTCACACTCGAGACTCCAGGCTGGCTGGGGGTCAGGTTGCCCATTGCCACTCACGGTTAGACATGTATGGCACTGTAAAAGCTTGTAGTGCATGTATAGTATCAAGTATCAAGTCCCGGATCCTGGCGGCGATTGTTCGGCATTCAAAGGACCCGTTAACCCATACCAAGCGCACCGGGTGCCGGCTGCGACCGTCACTACCACAGTGGCAGTGGCATACACCGCCAACATAGGCGCCACACGACAACCGAGGTGGTCCCACAGGTCGAAAGCGACCACAAAGATCAATCAGACTACCCCAGGCTTCCCAAGGCCACAGGCTGGGGGAGAGTCCCCACGGGTCCTTCCTTGGGCGCACCATGTCCATATCCACGACGCGAGTCCAGAGTGGTAAAGCCGAACGAGCTCCTCAATAAGGGATCGGGCATCAAGGCCGTCTTTTCCCTCGCCCCATTACCACAAAGGCCATGCATGGGGGAGTCCCCATGCAGTTTGGGCGGAGGCTTTGACTCCTCAAACCACGAGTTTCCCAGGCAGACTGACCGAGGTCAGGACACCGGAGGTTGTAACCCGACCGCAAGTGCGTCTGCGAGTCGGTAGGCTCACACTGGGACCGACAGTGGCGGACCGCTGGGAGTGTAGTCAGGCAACTGAGCTTCCCGCCTGGCGCCATCAGAATCTCAGCACATCACAGCCACTGGGGCATACAGTATCACGGGCACTCAAACATGACAATCTGTACTTAGGTACTGGTCCAGGCTGGACCCTATGTAAGACATGTACACGGCGACTCGGGGCGCCTTGGTATTAGATTCAGTAATGGGCCATTAACACTCAACATATAGATGCACATATCCTGGAGAACAGAAAAATAAGCAATAAAGGGGTTATAAGCGTGTAGACACACTCTGGACAGAAATCAAATCACGCCCCGGTTAGGATAAGGCATATGCAGGAGGTTGGACAGATAGACGCCTGAGCTCAGGCCATATATAGTCTGCAGAGACACGTAGACTGGTCTGGATCCCGCAAGTGCAATGGGACCAGACCTCACACCAAAAAAACGCAATGCGGATGACAGCGGCATCCGTTGCGCAACGTCGTATGGGCCCTAAGGCCTCAATCTGGAACAATGAAGGGGGGGCTATGCGCACTGGGGGGTGCGGCCGTCGAGGCCTGCCAGGGGAATGTCAGCAGAAAAATGCCTCCGGACAATGTTTGCCCAAAGCATCTAAGCCTGAACTGACCATCCGGCGTGGGCACAATCCAGCTCCATAAGCATTGATATGCTCTGCAATGTCATGGAGCGTGGATTCCGAAATTACACTGGAAAGTCCAGCAATGCTCACAGGGGAGAGCCCAGGGCGGTGATCAGGCGCCTCTGGCTGCAATCGCCCGGGTGAATGCTGCCAAGTCCGTAACATGAAGCTTGGTCTTGTGCTTGCGGATGTAGTCCATAAAGGGGGTATTAATCCGCGGCACGAACGAGAAGACGGGTTCCCAGGTGTCGTGGGACGGCCCATAACCTCGCCAACGAACCATGAACTCCAGGCCTCTGGGTGCTGAGGCGTTCGGACGCTGGGCCAGGATCTTCTCGACGGTAGAGTCGTCCTGCTCAGCATAGTCGTCGTACGAATCAGCCTCATGTGCGGCATAGTCCAGGGACACATGTTGGCCACGGTGATAGGGTTTCCGCACAAGGAGCTGACTCTTGTGGCGCTCCCGGAACTGTCCGTGACCCACCTTGATGCGGTAGGTGTCCTCACCAATCCTGCGGACCACCCCTCCGGGTGTGAACCAGGTTTTGGTGCGGTGGGTGCCCATAGAGTGGGGTCTGATCACGCACACCGGGTCTCCCACCCTGAACTTTTGCGCTGTCGAGCTCGGGGCGGACTTCTGACGCTCAGCATGCTCCTTCTCGAGCTGCTGGCGGATGTCCCGCGCCGTTGCCTCTTGCCGCGCGAGGAATCCCTTGGGGTCCATGGCCATACCATCACCAGACAAGGGAAGTCCCCGACCAAGGGGGTCCCTGCCGAACAGAATCTGGTGAGGGGACAAACCACCCGGAGTAGGGGTGTCATGATGGGCCTTCAGAGCGGGCCACATCTCCTCAAACAAATTCCGACGTGGATTGGTGATGTGAATCTTGCGTAGCTTCTCGAAAAGCTGTCTTCCAGCCACTTCAGCCCGGCCATTGGACTGGCTGCGATAGGCAACGCTCTTGGCATGACGTATTCCCATGAGGGAACACATGGCCTTGAACCAGCCACCAGTAAACTGGGGCCCTCGGTCACTGCAAATGGTGCGGGGGATGTCAAAGACGGTCAGCCAATGACAAATCATCATGACTGCCACTTCCTTGGCAAGCAACCCCTTTTTGCGTGCCGGAACGGCTACTACATAGCCGCTGTGCCGGTCCCCACAAAGGACCACACAGTCAAAGGTCTCCTTGCCTATGTGAACCTCGGGCATGGAGAAGACGTCCATGGCCACGCTTTCCATGGGCTGGTCAGGCACCGGAGTCCATTGGGCTTCCCCCTTGACGTTCCGGTTGTCAGGATTGCAGGCCTGACAGACCGAGCAACCCTTTCTGACCTTCTTGATAGCATTGTAGAGACTGATCTCGTCGATCCTGAACCGGCGCTGCATATCCAGGGCTTGCTTCCTGACCCCTGGGTGCATCATGTGGTGGTGCCAAGCCTCACATAGCTCGAGCACTTGGGACTCTGGGACCAGCAGCTTAACTTTCCGGTAGAGCTTGCCATCCTTCTCAGTCAGCCCCTTTGGCCACTTCTGCCCGTCATCAGGGTCGGTCACAGCCCTATACTCGGCCTCAAAGGCCTCAGACTTACGGTAGTCGTCGGTCCAGTCGTCCTGGAGGCACGATTCAGGGAAGAGGTGCTTGTCGGACTCGGCTCTTTCAGGGGCGAGTACCCTGACCGCTCTGCCCATCCTCCTTCCGAGGGGGGCATCCGCAGCCATGACGACGAAGCATTTAACACCCTCCTCCTCCATCAGGCGCTCCATTTCTATGATCCTCTTGGCCTCAGCGGTCTCAGCCTCATCGCCATGGGCAAAGACATCCGTCATGCCCTTGCTCGCATATAGGCCCACCTACTGAGACAGTCCGCCACGGTGTTGTCCTTGCCAGGACCATACACAAACGTGAGGTTGAACTTGGCCAAGGTCTCATGCCATCTTGCCCGTCGGGAGGCGGGACTGGAGGGGATGTCCACGTGCTCGGTGTGCCACGACTGCAGACTCTGATGGTCGGTGCAGACGGTGACGGGATGGAGGGCTATGTACCCAGCACATTTCCTGAGAGCCATGACAATGACATACGCCTCCTTTTCTCGGGGCGTCCACGTCCGTCTCTGGCCTTCCGCCAGGACTCGGCTCCAGAAGGCCACCGGCACGTGCCTCCCATCGTCAAGCACTTGTTCCAACACAGCGCCAACGGCGTAGTCGGAAGTGTCGGTGTGCAGGACGAACCCTCGGTCAGGATCCACGAGGTGCAGACCCACTGCGGATAGCAGCGCCTGCTTCATCTCCTCAAAGGCACTGTCGGACTCTTCATTCCAGACCAGAGCCATCTTGGGCCCCTTCTTGGTCTCCTCTCGGTTGCCCTTGAGCATGGTCGTCATGGGGGCTGCATACTCGGCATGCATCTTGATATACCCGGAGTAGTAGTTGCAGAATCCCAAGTACGCCCGTAGCTCAGAGACCGTTTTGGGTTTTTTCAGTGCTCGATCGCAGCCACCTTGCCAGGTATGGGCTTCCGCTGCCCGTTCCCAACTATGTGGCCAGCGAAGACCACCTCGCTTACCGCAATGGTGGCCTTGTCACTGCTGCCCGTGAGCTTGTGCCGAACCAGAAGGTCCAGCGCTCTGGTGACGTCCCTAGCATGTGCCTCCAGGAGCTCCACATATCTCATACTGCGGTCCCCGGACGCGATGATCACGTCATCCACGAAGGGATCCGCACAGTCACGCACCGGCTCAAGCAGGTTCTCCAGCATCCGCTGAAAAGCCGCATTGCCGTTGGTAACGCCCATGGGGCTCACCTTCCAATGGAGGGGTCCAAGTGGTGTGCTCATTGCTGTGCAAGCACGGGACTCCTCGGCGACAGGCATCCGATGATAACCATGTTTCAGGTCAATCACCGTGAAGATCCTCCGCCGGTGTTGTTTTTGCAGCATGTCCTCAATGAGGGGCAGCGTATAGCTGTCATGCTGCGTTCGAACGTTTAGGCCGCGGTAGTCGACCACGAGCCGCCACTCTCCGTCCACCTTCTTGGGGACGACAAAGCACGGGGAGGCCCACTCGGAGTGGCACGGCTCAAGCCAGCCCCTCTCGATGAAGTCACGGAGGATCTTCTCCATGGCCTCCTTTCTCTCGCCTCTCAGGGGGAACTCCCGGTGCCGTTACACACGGGGGTCCGGCTTCAGTCGTATCTTGGCCTCACCATACGGTCCACACACCGGTGGGAGAAACACAGGTTTTCCGCTGAAGAAGGTATCCCCATACTTCTGCTCCAGCCTGGCCCTCAATGCCTGGATCTTGGGGCACTCATCGAGCTCCGCCTTGGCCATGCCGGGCACCTGAACCACTGAGCTTAATTGCGGGGTGTCACCGCATGGTTTCGGCTCTGGTGGTCTTCCCAGGTGGCCCAAAGGGCCATCTCTGGTCTTGCCTCGGAACAAGTCACCATAGGTGGGTGGGTTCCCGCTGATTGGCTCGTCCTGGCTGGACATGTGGTCCAGTACCCTCCTTACGAAGGTATTCCCATCCTAGGAACCGGAGACGATGGATTCCACCTCCGACCAGGCTTTGTCCTGGCCTTTCCCCTCACGCTGGCTTCCCCAGTCGTGCAAGGGCAGATCCATATACCCCTGAACCAGGTCCAGCTCCTCTTCAGTGAGGAGGTCCTCCGGTTCTCCGATGTCAACAGGGGAAACCGCAAAGCATTGCCGCCATGGCTCCGCTATGATGCGGTTGACACACACGAAGTCCGTTGTGTCGGCCTGCCCAAGGCCCCCATCCACATAGTGGAATTCCGTTGGCCATCTCTGGGGTGGCATGGGCTGTCGTTTAGCGTCCTGATAGACACTCTCTCCAGCAGGCAGGACGACCTTGTTTAAGGTCATGTTGGTCAGTGAGACCACCCAATCTCGAGTGCTTTCCTCCTCGGTGCATCCCATAGGAACAACCAGCACTGCCTTGGAGCGGTCCTTGCGAATCTTCGCTACCGCCCTTGGAATGTCCCATCGGGGGCAATGGATCCACATCAAACCCTGATGCGGACCCCAGTGCTTCTTCAACGCGGAGTACTGGGCGCTCCAGTGCTTCTTGCAACCCCTAAGATGGGCGGAAGTTCCTGAAGAGAAGGCATCCAGGGTAAGATCCGAAGCTCCCAGGTCCGCAACCACTCGACTCGCCACTTCTGGCATTACGACGTACTCCTGGTCTGCTGGCCCAGCTGGCTCAGTCCCCAGCGCGGCTACTTCGAGCTGATTGCGTTCCGGGTGGATCCATTGGCACTCCACATGGTGCTCAGGTGACGAAAGCCGCGAGAGCTGGTTGTCCTGGTACAGGGTCATTGAGGCCTGGGCCGGGAGAACGCCGGAGTACGTCTCCATCATGAAGTCGTACCCAACAATCATGTCCCAGTCCATCTGGGCCTCGTAGAAGGGACCTTGCAGTAGAATTTCCTTGCCGAGGTCCGGGCGGCTCAGCTCACGGTGGTTCACGAACTGCAGCCCAATGGCCGCTTCCCTCGTGCCTCCAACCATGTACTGGCCGTTCGCCACCTTCAGCCTGACAGGCTTCCGACTGTCGGTCAAGCACTCTGGCGGAAGTAAGCCAGCCTTGATGAAGCTGACCTGAGATCCCGTGTCGACCAACACGTCGAAGACCTTCTCCACTTCCCCGCATAAGGCACGGACCTTAAGCTGCAACTGCCGCTCACGCCCCACACGGCGCACGGCGTGCAAGCTCAGGATCTCCGGCCGTTCCAAAAGCTCAATAAGCGACTGGTGCAGGTCGTGGACAATGGGCTCAGGCTGCCCATCTGCAGCATCCAGCTGCGGTCCGGGTGATCCTCAGATACTCTCGGATAGATCATGAAGCACATCAAATACATTCTTCGTCGCGAAGGATGGACGGGTGCAAGGATTCGTGCCTTCACTTGCCCTGACCCTGCCACTGCGACTGTCTTTCGTCTTGGGTGCTCGACCGGGCCTTCCGCCCGCGGCAATCCCTTTGTGCTCATTGTCTCCTGACTGGGATGGTGTGGCGCTTCCCGCGACACCATCCTGCGACCGCCCTAGCTGGGGCCCTTGGCTGCAGGGGCTCCGCTAAGGGGCGTCGCTTGTGGTAGTAGGGGTACTCTCCTCCGCATCAACCTCGTTGACACCCTTCTTCTTCCCCCCTTTCTTACCCTTCTTGTCCTTGTCCTTGTTCTTGTCATCCGACTTGGGAACCCAGCACCTCTTGATCTCCTGGATCTCCTTGGCCAACTCGGTCCCCACCGACATCAGTTTCGAGAGCTCGTCCTTGGTGACCTCCACCTTGGTCTCCCAGATACCCGCGGGTGCACGCTTCTTCGACTCGTGCACCTTCTTGTAGGCCTCTGTGTCAGCCTTGTGGATGGGGCATGTCCTGTGGTCATGGTTGAACCCTTTGTTCCTCCCATAACACACAAAACAGCCCTGAGGGTGAGCTTGTATGAACTCCCCAAAGGACAGCAGAGGGTCGCCTATGTGGCGCGGCTCCTTCTTCTTCTTCTTCTTCCAACCCTTCTGCAGGGGCTTCGGGCTTCCCCGGTTGCTCCCCGCGTTCAGGTTGTTGGCCACAAAGGCACAAACGGCCGTTCCGGTGGGCTCATGGTCGTTGTCATCGTCGTCAAGAGCCTCATCGCCATCGGCTCCCGCTGGGTCCATGGCAGCTTCCCCGCCAGACCGCTCGCCAACGTAGTTGACGTCACGGTCGCCGGGCCTCAACCCGCGGGTGTGGGGGAGGTTCCGGTACTCCTTGAGTACCTCCTCTCCAACCCACTCCAGGACCTCGTCGCCACTCATCTGCGCCGGAATGGCCTGCAGACGGATGGTCTGGACGCCCACGTCAGACTCATCAAGGCGCCACATCGCGGTCTTCTCGCGATCGCCCGTGACGGTGATGAGGAGGGCGTTCCGCAGGGAGTGCCGCTTGACATCCCGGGTCACGTTCTTCTTTGTCCAAGCCACCACGTTTGTATGATACTGCTTGGGGAGCATCATTTTGACCGTGTGGTTGGACTTGGCTCACTTGGCTTCCTCCTTGGTGACTCTCTTGATCCATGCTTCCGGCAGCATGGAGAGCAGGCGGGCCTGCTCGTCACCCTCATTCCAGTCCTCCACGTTGCAGCGGAAGAGGGTGTATTGCCCCCGGAAGTCCCGCCAATCTCGTGGGCGGATCTCCCAAACATCATGCTGAATCTTGATGGCCTTCCACCGCTTGGCAGCCACCTGCGGAGCGTCTACCCGCTCCTGCTCGTTGAGCCACTTCTTGGCTTCCTTGAGGGTCTTGATTTTCCCCTCCTTGGTCGCCACGAAGTATAGCTCTTGGAGCACCTCCGGCAGGCGGTACCTGAACCGTTTGAAGACATATTTCTCCGCCTCTGCGGGATCCATGTCTTCAGTGACGGTCATCCCCCAATCGTCCAGCTTCTCCAAGAAGCAGTCAAGGTTGAGGGGGTTGCCTCCGTATGCGGGGGGCTTGATGTCCCTCAATTCTTCCCACACGGCGGCATCCGCGGCCTTAGAGACCATGAACGCCGGCCGCGACGTCGACCGAGGTTCCCATCGGCATCCCCCACGGACTCCAACGGCTGCCACTTCCATCTCCTCCGCGGTATCCATGTGGCTACACCGTGGTTCCTCCATGTACGCCGAACCTAGATGTTGGCGCTGTACTCCCTCCATGCACACCTCCTCATCACGGCGCCAGCGGCTTCGTTCAGCGGCCTCCCGTCGTACACCACGCGGCGGGGTAATGCCGAACTCCTCCAGATCTTCCTCGCCTCCGCCAACACCCCACTCCACGTCCCCTCCAGGGACTTCATCTCTGAGTCCACCGTATCGCCCACCAGCCATTGGGATTGGCTCTTGGACTGGTGCGGGGCGTCGGGGGCGCACCGGTGTCCGCGGTGGAGCACGGCGGTTGTGGTACTCCGCACTGAGCCACTCGTCACGCCAATCCTCACTGCCACTGCTGGGCGGCATACGCTCGTTACGGCGGCCCGCGCTGTGATGAGAGGGGGCGCTGAGAGAGGGGGCACTGGGGCTGGGGCGACTCCTGGGGGCTCTGCCGGGAGCGTGGGCTCTGCCTGGACCTGGTCCAGGTCCCCAGCCGTCGTCTGATGAGCCGGACTCCAGGGGTGGGTGGTCGCTGCTGACGCTCCCACGGCATTCCAGCTCGTCCAACCTCTGCTGCAGGCCGTTGATGACCTTGTTCAGCAGCCTGGTCTCACCCATGGCGATGTCCAGTTCCCTCTGGGCAGCGGTGCGACCTTGGCGATCTTGACGGTCTCCGTCTTGGCGATGTCCAGCTCCTTCGGTGCGCCCGCGGCGACCCTGGCAATGCGGATCATCTCGCCCTTGCCCGTGTCTACCTCATGCTCGAGGGTCTGGAACCTCCTGCGGAGGTGGACGATCGACCGCAAAGTGGCCTCAGGGTCACCCTCTTCTGCTGGGCCGTCGGGGTCCCCAGGCAGTCCTCTTGGAGGGCCTCCGCCGGGTCCGCCCGGTCCAGGGGGTCCTCCCCCGCCAGGGGGTCCGCCTCCGGGGGGTCCACCTGGTGGGCGTCCTCCAGGGGGTCCTGATGGTCCTCAGCCAGGGGGTCCCGGTGGGCCTCCGCCGGGTCCCCTCGGTGGGTCCGAGGATGGGGGCTTCTCCATGTAGCCGAAGTCCATTTCATCATCCTCGTCCATGTCGCCCCACCTAGCCGTCTCGGTCTCACACTCGATGGATTCCGAGCTCCGGTAGGGAGGAGGGAGATCCTCACCCTCACCCTTCGGCTCCATGGGGACGTCTCAGCCTCCTCCGCCAGCCATTTCCCAGCGATGTCGGCGGTCTCGCCCGTCCCCATCGCTGGCGTTGAAGAAGGGGTCGGAGTCGTGGGGATGTCCGCCCGCGGGCCTCCGTGCCCTCTGGGGAGTCTTCCCCTTGCCCTTCCTTTGTCGGAGGGTAGTGGGGCCACTGTCCCTGCTGCTGCCCGTGTCGACCTCCTCCAGATCCAGCGTCATCTTGGAGGAGGCGTTAAAGAAGGTCCCTACCAGGACCGGCCCCCGCTGTGCCCCTTCCGCCTGTAATCCCCGCTGACTTGCTCCGGATCAATGCTTGCATTTATCAAAATCCAGGGTCCAAAACCAAAAATATAGAAAATAGAAAATACAATCCTCCTTCAACCCTGAATGGCAACCAGATCCCACAAGTATGGCAATAACCCAATTCACAATCCAAATCAGGCTGCGGGCTTTCGTTCAGCACACCGGTATTCCCACGGTGGCGGGCATGTACAAGAATTGCACCAAGGAAGAAAGCCCTGAAATTGGCATATGAACACATATGAAGCAAAGTTGGGGAGAGATGGAAACTTACACAATCACAGCCATAGATCCATCATTCCCTGGACTCAAGACCTTCCCTTGACTCACCAACATGATGCCCTGAACCCAGTCCAATAAGATGGCTAAATGCCATATGTCAAAAGTCAATACACAAACCCCAAAAATGTGTTCACTCCCAAGCCTCTAAATCCTAGCCCAATAGGGGAGGTGGCGTGTCATGGCCTAGAGTGGCACTCAGGACCATGCCCTACCATGACATAACCTTGGTTGGACCTGGAGTCGAATGGGCTTAGAGAAATGACTTATGAGTTTGAACTCATAACATGTCAAAAAACTGCCAATTCACACCATATTGGCCATATATCAAAAATATGCTCAAAATTGAAGTTACTACATATCCGAAGGCTCCAAGCATGCATGGAATCGAAGTCTACTATTCATGGAGGATAGAGACCAAAGGCCAATGCCCATGTACATCCCCATTTTACCCTCGAAACCGTTTCGGATATGGGCGCCACGCACTGCCCAAGTCAGCCCATGATCTTGAGACCAATTCTAGAAATCCTTCGTGCGCCAAGCCAAATGGAGTTCATGATCCGGCATATGGTGGTGTCCAACTCCAAAGCATATGCCAACATATGAACAACATACCATGGTTCGACTCTCCAAAGGCTTCTTGCTGTTAGCTGACCAGGTGAGTACACAAAACGCAAAAATGAGCAAAAATTGAGGTCAAAAACATGAAAATATGACCAAATACAAAGTTGTCATGATAGTATATCTCTATGCTCACCCATGATATCCGCTCATGGTTCAATACACAAATGATTGGAACCATTTGCGAACAATTCCCCCACTTGGATCCCCAATCGGGCGCCTGGAGATACCTTCGCCACTAATATCTACATGCCCCATGAAAATGGGAGTGCACCCATGGATCTCTTTGTCAAACATACCATGAGCAATACATACGCGGTAGACTTGGTCTAGCGCTTTGAATTCCACAATTGGGACATGGGCAAAGCCCTTGTCACGTATGGCTCCCCATCTCTTCGGCCACACGAAGATATATAACATGGGCGTGAGCATATCCAACATATACCATGCATATAACAAATACCCTCAAAATATGGCTCCCACCATGATATGCCATGTCCCTCCATTGACATAACTTCACGTTAAAAATACGTAGGAACCCAAGGAAAGTTGCTATACAACCCCAACACCCATGCGGCACAGTCGAAAGTCGCATTAAAATATTCGGTTGCACGGTCCAAGAGTTATATATCACTTTATACCCTCTTGACCCTTTTCCCTTGCTACACCGGGCATGTGCACACACCAAAGGCGTTTGATGCTTCCTAAATTAAGTTGAGACCACGGCAGTTCCAACCCAACCTTCCTTATTCTCATTCCTCACACTCGCGCGTAGATATGGCTCTTCAAAGTGATCCCACGATTCGCTTTTGTTTCCCTTATATCTCCAAGTCAGATGGGTGGCAAGTATAAGGGAAACCTGATTCGGGCATAGGGAAAGGAGTATGACCAATCGAAGAAGTCCAAATCAAGTGCGGCGATGTCGAAGTCGAAAATCCGATTTCGACATCACGAAAAATTCCGATTAAATTTTCGAGTGCTTATTTAGAAAATTGCGGAAGCAACGAACCCTTTACAGATGAAATCTGACCCTTCAGAAACGTTTCCGCCAAAATATCTGGAAATAACAGTTAACCAATCGGTTAACGCAAAATCGCGAGCCAACTGACAGTCGCCGATACATTGACTATCAGAACGAAAGGCTGAAAAATTACGGAAACATTATGATAATAAAACCCTGTTGATTCCTGATATTCTGCTATATAAATCTCCGCTGGCGGTGCCTCGGTTCTGAATATGGCCGCTCATAGCCGGAATGGCCAAACCTATCACACTATCACATCGGGTTAGTTCAGGTGGATGGGAGAGTATGATATCAGCCAATGGCGGCTTGCCGGCACATAGATACACACCCCAAGTGACCCCAAGATGGCCACGGGGGTCCGAACCGGCTTCACCCCCCTTCTCAGAGCGTTGTATCCGCTCGGAAACCAATGAAGAGAGGACGGGAGGACCCCAATGGGCTCCAACCCCTCCCTCCATGTCCCAAGGACACATGGAGGCCCCACACACGTCGTAGGCGTCCCCCATGCCCCAAGGGAGGGGTGAGGACACTGATAATCAGCACCCTACGACATATCCGGTCTCCTCTTGATCTACAACATGGACCAAGGGGATCAAAGATAGAAAAACGTCGTCGGTCGACCTAAATAAGTATACCACAATGCAATATATATGTGGAGATCGAGTGAAGGGGGTATATGGCCGATCAAGGCCGAAAAATCCCCGGATGAACGCCCTCACTTGTCTCCCCATTCACAGAAACAAACAAAATGCCAAGGGGGGATCCATTACGGTGCTACAGCAGCAACCAAATGGACCAATACGTCCTTGACATCCAAAGAAATACCCTTTTTCTTTAGGTAGTCCATCCAGACCGTGGTATACCTCGGCACGAAACTGCTCGGAGGCTCCCACGAGTCCCTGGATGCGGCGAATCCCTTCCAACGGACTTTGTAAAGCCTCCCCCCAGGCGTCCCCGGGTCTGGCTTGTCCGCCAGGATCCTCTCCGCGGTGAAATCGTCGTCCTCACCCTCATCGTCCGAGTCCACATCGCCGGCCGTGAACTCGAAGGTGACGGGACGTCCGCTGGGGTCTGGTGCTCGGGGACGAAGCTGGGTATGGTCGCGGTCCAGGATCTTGTTATCCCCCACACGAACCGCATACACATCCTGCCCGACCTTCCGCACTATTACCCCCGGCACATACCAAGATGCCTGCCGATGCCTGGACAGGACATCCTTGTGGTGCCGCTCCACCCACACGGTGTCTTGGAGAGCATACTTCTGGACTTTTCCCTGCTTGAAGTACTTGGCCCTCTTGTCATGCTCGTCCTGAAGTGCCTTGCACACCTTGGCCGCCGTGTCGTCCGCCTCAGCCATCATTGCGTTCGCATCCCGGGCCACCTTGCCGTGGTTCATCCCCGGGAGAGTGCGTGACACTCGATCCCGTAGGAACAGGATGCGATGGGGCGACAGTCCAGTGGGTCCCGGAAGGTCGTGATACGCCTGGAGCACTCTCCACAGCGAGTTGTACCAGTTCCGGCCCGGTTCGTCAATGTGCAGCTGGCGGAACTTCTCGAACATCTGTCGCCCCGCCACTTCAGCACGGCCATTCGACCGGCTGTGGTAAGCCACGGTCTTGGCGTGCCGAATCCCCATGTGCTTACACATCGTCTTGAACCACGTCCCCACGAATTGACTGCCCCTATCGCTGCAGATGACAGCTGGGATATCGAAAATCGTCAGCCAATGCCTGATCATGGCATTAGCGACGGTCTTGGCCTGCAGCCCCACTCCATGCTTGTCCTTCTTGTCCTTCTTCTTGGACTTCTTGCCCGGGACTGCCACGATATACCCGCTGTGCCTGTCCACCGCCAGGATGACACAGTCGTAGGTCTCTCCGTCTACGGTGACCTCAGGCATGGCGAATACATCCATGGCCACGGACCGCATAGGGGCCTCCGGTATAGCCGTATACACCGGGTTGCCCGCTGTGGAGTGGTTAGGGCTCTTCGTGGCCCGACACACGGCACAGTCGCTGCAGTACCTATCCAGGATGGCGTAGTACCCCGGAGGGAACTTGAAACGCCACTCCAGGTCCTGCTGCATCTTGTCTCGGCCAGGATGCATGAGCTGGGCGTTGTGCCAATGGTCAATGAGCTCCTCCACTCCGTTCTCGGGCACCAGCAGCTTGTCCTTGAGGAACAACTTGTCGCCATCCTCGGTCAAGCCCTCGGGCCATTCGTCGTCCGACGGGGCGCTCACGGCATTCCAGTACTTGCTCCAGTGCTCGGATGCCGCGTAATCATCCGACCAGTCCTCTGTGAGCACCGACTTGATTAGCTCTACAGGGCCACCATCCATTGCTCGAGGGTTTCCTCTCGAATAGCTTGGACGCGGGCACCCCGGAACTTGGCCAGGTCCGTACGGTTTGCCATCACCACAAAGCACTTGACGCCCTCTTGCTCCATGACCTTCTCCATCCCGATGATGCGCTTGGCCTCCTCGGTCTCCTCAGCGTCTGCATGGCTGGATATGTCCATCCACGCCTTGCAACAGCTTCTTCATGGCCTCGGCCCGATCGCCCTGAAGTTGGTACTCCCGATGACGATAGATCTTCGGGTTCGGCTTCAGCTTGATCTTCGCTGTACCAAACCTCCCGCGATCTGGAGGGTTCTTGTTGGCGACGCCACTGAATAGCCGCGGATAGGCCTTGATCAGCCTCTCCTTCAGCTCGGCGACCTTCGGGTTCTCCTGGGCCTCCTCAGCCGCTTGCTTCGGTATAGATACAACCGACCGCACTGCGGTGTAGGCCTCTTCTGGGTCCGATTCCGACTTCTCCTCGTCCAATATGCCGTCTTCATCGTCGTGGGGAGCTCTTCCCACCGATAATCTTCGAAAATTTGCGGCATCGGGCTGGTGACTGTCGCTATCGGCACCCATTCTTGGAAAATCCCATGTTGGTGGGTCCGACCCAACCGGACCATCGTATTGGTCCGCGATGTGGTCCATGACCCTCGCCACGAACTCGTCCTTCTCGTACTTGCCGGTGACCAACATCTTGTCATCCCACCAATGCGGAGATGTGACCATGGCCCGCCTCTTCTTGGCTGCCACACGGTCGTGCATCCCCATCCGCATGTAGTTGACGACGTCGTCGATCTCGGCGTGGGACAGGACGTCAATGCCATCAATTGGCTGATCCGTCCCCTCCTTGGGCTCAAACATGACCTTCATGGGCACCGCCTCCACCCTACGGATGAATGCTTCATCACCCGTGGGCTGGGCTTGCGCCCCATCCACCAGGAAAGCCTTGGTACCCCACGCTTGACCCGGGGAGGGCATTGATACACCCTTGGCGTCGATGAACAACTCCTCCTCTGGCCCGAATGACATCTCGTTCAGGGTGATGGAGTCCAGCGTCGACTTGAGACCCTCCAGCGGACATGGGGTGGAACCTATGCCGGTTATGACCAGGATCCCCTTCGCCCTATCCGCGATGATCTTCTCCACCGTACGTCTGGTGTTATCCAGGGAGCCAGGCCAATTCATGGGTCCCCACTCCTTCAAACCCCAATGCCTGTGCCAGGCTGAGTCTCCTCGATGCCAATGCCTCCTACACTTCCGCAGAAGTGGGGCATCCCGGGAAGCGAAGACGTCCGTCTCGGGCACTTCAGCTCCCAGCGTCTGAATCATCCTGGTGTACACTTGCGGCGCCATTCCATACTCCGTGAGCTGAACTCCCCGGTCTCCTCTGGACTTGACACCCACAGCTTGCACCGCTCGAACGATCCGATCCTCTTCTTCAGCGTTCCATTGGGATGACCCGCACGCATAATCCGTGGACAGCCATGTGAGGCATTCATCGTCCTCCCGGACCAGCGTTGCGCGATGGGGAAGGGCTCCGATGGCGTTGGCCACCATGAAGTCGTACCCCATGATCATATCCCAATCAGTAATGTCGGCCACATAGAAGTTCCCGGATAGAGTGCTTCTCTTCGCCTGATCAGGGCGGTTCAAGCGCTCATGCTCCCAGAATTCCATACTGATAGTGGCCTCATGGGTGCCACCACCCATAATCTCTCCGTTGGCGACCTTCAGGCGGACCGGTCTCCGGCTGGGCTGCAGGAATTCCTCCTTGAACAACCCTCTCCGGACCAGGCTCACCTGGGCACCCGTATCCACCAACACATCCACCACCTTCTCCTCTCGTCCGCACCGTACTCGCACTTTCAAGTGCAACTGCCGCTCGTCGCCATGAGGTGTATGGACGACTGTCACGGCATGCAACTCTAGCACGTCCGGGTGCATCAGGACTTCAAGGGTATGGACACGGATGGTGTAGATCTTGGGTTGGTCCTGCCCGTCCACGGGGCTCTCCGTGGTCGCTCCTTCCTTCTTGCCATGTCCCGTTCCCACATGTACTTCCCTTGGCAGGGCGCTCCAGGGGTTGGGAGTGGCGAGACTCAGTGGTTTTGGCTCTTCCGGAGCCTTCTTCGGCACCCGATGTGCCTTCGCCTTCTCAGGGATTCCACTGATTTTCGGAGGAGAGACCTCCGAGGTCCCACTCCCGTGGGGGCTCCTCTAGACTTGGCTTCCCGCAGCCCCTTCCGGCTGCGATCCGCCAGGACTTTGTCCTCCACTTTGCTGGGCTTTGAGTTCCGCCAACGTCCTCAACATGTCCTCAGCAACTTCCTCGGTCGACCTCACTCGTCGGTCTTGGCCAGGTCCACCACCATAGCCTCTTCCTCCGCCTTTTCCTTGGCCTTTGCCTTGGCCTTTTCCCCCGTCTCCGCCCTTCGCCTTCCAGTCGGAAATCCGCTGCTCCTTGGGCTTCTTCTCGGGGTGAGCGGCGAAGTAGGCCTTCTTGTCCGCCTCATACACCTAGCACTGACGGTGGTCGTGTGCATGGTTGTGTCCCTTGCCATAACAGACCCAGCACCCATCGTGCTGAGACCTGTACTCTCGGAACGAGAGCGGTGGGTTCCCGATCCTCCTTGGTCCTTCTCTGTTCTTCCTGGGTCCCACCTGGCTCCATCTGGACCGATCCTGCCCATGGTTCTTCACGTTGTGCGCCACGAACGCGAAGAAGTGGGCCTCCTCGTGATCCTCCCGGGACCAGTGGTCTTGGCCACTTCCACTTCCATCCTCCGCGGAGTTGGCCGTGTCCTCCTGGATCTCCCGATGATGGCGGTCGTCTCGGTGTCCTCGTTGTCCATGACCATGCCGATCCTGCACGTGGGCCTCGTTCTTCGCATTGAGCTTCAACTCCACCGTGATGTACTTCACGATCTCGTCCAGGCTCATGCGAGCGAAGATGACTTGCATCTTCAGCGGCTTCCCGCGCCTCCACTCCACGTTGTTGAGGCGCAGCAACCTTTGCCCCATGGAGTCCCCGAATACCTCCACGTACACGGCGTTCTTCAGGCCCAACATCCGGTCGGGTTCGCCCAGGTTCCTCCTGAAGAACTCCATGATACCCGCATGGGTATCCTCCGCCGCCATAATCCTCACCGCCACCCGTCGCTTGGCGCGCTTCTTCTCCTCGTCCTCCACTCTCCTCTTCCAGCTGCCGGGGAGGACGTCCTTCAGCAAGTGGCGGATCTCACTGGCCTCGTTCCAGTCTTCCACCAACTTGAGGCATCTGCGGTACTTCCGCAGATACCGGTTCCACTCCCGGACCCGCAACTCACCGCGGTCCAGCGGCAGTGGAATGGACCACAGGTCCTCCAGCTTCTGGTTAGGAGCGTCCACCCGCTCCTCATCCTCCAGCCACTGGAGGCAGGCCTGCTCCGTGCGGATCAATCCTTCCCGGATCTGATCCCGCAGCTCCTCCTTGAGGTCCTGCGCCAGCCGGTGTGGGAATGTCCGGCATACCCACTTGTCCCGCGGCGCTCCCCGCATCTCGCCGACGACCTCCTCGGCGAAGTCCTCCCAGTCCAGGATGAAGTCATCCAGGTTGGACGGGTTCCCGTCATAATAGGGGATTTTAATTCCCCTGAGGTCGTCGATCCTGATGGCGTCTCCGACGTCTCCAGCCACCACTCCACCGAGACGGATACCACCTGTGGCCGGGGGGTTTGAGTACACTCCCCGTACATCCCTCTCCTCCATGGAGTGCGGTCCAGTTGGGCCCGAACCCATGGGGTTTGGAATGCGGGAAGGACTTCTTCCATCGGCCGTCCATATCCCCGTATTGGGGTCCTTCGCCCACAGATTTCCGCTTGGATGCCCTCGACCATGTCCGTCGGCCCTTCCCATGGTTTGTCCCTGCGTGGTCTGGTTCTGGATCTCCTCTTCCGCATAAACTGCATAGGTAGTCGTGGATGGCGGTAGATCCTGGGCGGCGTGGGACATCTGCACTGTCAGGCTCCTCGGGTCCGTGGCTACTTGCCCTTCCCGCATGGACCCAGCCGGTGCCGTGTGTTCCCCGAGCATTGTTCACTCGCTGAACAGGGGAACATACGGCAGCGCACCCGGGTCAACACGCGGAGGCGCGTATGGTGCCTCTGCAGGGCCGCCCATGGGTTTCTCCATCGCGCTCCTGAGGGTCTTAACCCGCTCCACCAGCTCTACCGCGGCCGGTTTTGCCGGGAGCTCCGGACCTGAGGCGAGGGGCTGTCGCTCCTCTAACCTTCTCAGGCGTCCCGACATGTCCTCCACTAAGTGGAGAAGGCTGTCCACCACTTGCTGCTGCTTCTGCAGGGCCAGCTCCAGACTCTCCCGGTACCGGGCCTGATCCGCTCGCAGCTCCTCCATGTGGTTCTCCGCGGCCGACTGGTCGTCCAGGATCCCCGCGACGTCCTCCTCTAGAGCATCCTTGGCGTTGTCCAGGCGGTCAAGGTGATTCACGATGGCGTCCATCCCCATCTTCGGGTACTTGCCCATGAGGAAGGACACGTGCTCGCAGTGGCACGTAGCGTGCTTTCCGCCGGATTCAGCGCATCCCGCGGTTCCCGGCACCTCAGACTCATCGCCCATAGGCGTATCGCCTATGGCGTCCGTCTCTGGGCCCGTGTGCCGGGGCACAGGTGCCGTCCGGGCCCTGGCTGGCCTCTCCAAGCCCTCGGCGTCGTGCTGCAGGGCGGGCTCGGGGGCCGTATGCGCCCTGGCGATCGGCGCAGACATCTCCGGCTCCGAAGGTGGCTCGTGGGCTGTCCGATAGCCCTCGGAGTGCCCTTCGGATTCCCACAGCCTGACCGGGCTGGGGTCCGTGTCCATAGCCCCCGCGTCCCTTGCCGCGGACTTGGGTGACCCGCGCTTCCGGTAGCGCCGGGCCCGTCCTCCACTGCTGCCTGAATGGCAGGCCTCATCAGAGTCCTCCGCGGCGGAGCGGAGGTTGCATGCCTTTTGGCAGCGACGCTCGCACATGGAGACCAGGTCCTCCATGTCACGTCCTCCTCTTCCCGAGTGTCGTTCTTCTCTTCGGGCTTCAAATTCCGGAGTTCGCCATGCTCTTGAACGTCTCGGTCCTTCTATGGCTCTAATCTCCGGCGTGGTCTCCACCGAGTCCACAATACGCACCCGGGGCGTACTTGGGCAGGGCTCATGAGGGCCCAAGTCCCCGGGTCGGCGGTAGGTAGGGGCAGCAGGTAAGCCTCTGCTACCATAAAGAAGGTCCCTACCAGGACCGGCCCCCGCTGTGCCCCTTCCGCCTGTAATCCCCGCTGACTTGCTCCGGATCAATGCTTGCATTTATCAAAATCCAGGGTCCAAAACCAAAAATATAGAAAATAGAAAATACAATCCTCCTTCAACCCTGAATGGCAACCAGATCCCACAAGTATGGCAATAACCCAATTCACAATCCAAATCAGGCTGCGGGCTTTCGTTCAGCACACCGGTATTCCCACGGTGGCGGGCATGTACAAGAATTGCACCAAGGAAGAAAGCCCTGAAATTGGCATATGAACACATATGAAGCAAAGTTGGGGAGAGATGGAAACTTACACAATCACAGCCATAGACCCATCATTCCCTGGACTCAAGACCTTCCCTTGACTCACCAACATGATGCCCTGAACCCAGTCCAATAAGATGGCTAAATGCCATATGTCAAAAGTCAATACACAAACCCCAAAAATGTGTTCACTCCCAAGCCTCTAAATCCTAGCCCAATAGGGGAGGTGGCGTGTCATGGCCTAGAGTGGCACTCAGGACCATGCCCTACCATGACATAACCTTGGTTGGACCTGGAGTCGAATGGGCTTAGAGAAATGACTTATGAGTTTGAACTCATAACATGTCAAAAAACTGCCAATTCACACCATATTGGCCATATATCAAAAATATGCTCAAAATTGAAGTTACTACATATCCGAAGGCTCCAAGCATGCATGGAATCGAAGTCTATTATTCATGGAGGATAGAGACCAAAGGCCAATGCCCATGTACATCCCCATTTTACCCTCGAAACCCTTTCAGATATGGGCGCCACGCACTGCCCAAGTCAGCCCATGATCTTGAGACCTATTCTAAAAATCCTTCGTGCGCCAAGCCAAATGGAGTTCATGATCCGGCATATGGTGGTGTTCAACTCCAAAGCATATGCCAACATATGAACAACATACCATGGTTCGACTCTCCATAGGCTTCTTGCTGTTAGCTGACCAGGTGAGTACACAAAACGCAAAAATGAGCAAAAATTGAGGTCAAAAACATGAAAATATGACCAAATACAAAGTTGTCATGATAGTATATCTCTATGCTCACCCATGATATCCGCTCATGGTTCAATACACAAATGATTGGAACCATTTGCGAACAATTCCCCCACTTGGATCCCCAATCGGGCGCACAGAGATACCTTCGCCACTAATATCTACATGCCCCATGAAAATGGGAGTGCACCCATGGATACCTTTGTCAAACATACCATGAGCAATACATACGCGGTAGACTTGGTCTAGCGCTTTGAATTCCACAATTGGGACATGGGCAAAGCCCTTGTCACGTATGGCTCCCCATCTCCTCGGCCACACGAAGATATATAACATGGGCGTGAGCATATCCAACATATACCATGCATATAACAAATACCCTCAAAATATGGCTCCCACCATGATATGCCATGTCCCTCCATTGACATAACTTCACGTTAAAAATACGTAGGAACCCAAGGAAAGTTGCTATGCAACCCCAACACCCATGCGGCACACTCGAAAGTCGCATTAAAATATTCGGTTGCACGGTCCAAGAGTTATATATCACTTTATACCCTCTTGACCCTTTTCCCTTGCTACACCGGGCATGTGCACACACCAAAGGCGTTTGATGCTTCCTAAATTAAGTTGAGACCACGGCAGTTCCAACCCAACCTTCCTTATTCTCATTCCTCACACTCGCGCGTAGATATGGCTCTTCAAAGTGATCCCACGATTCGCTTTTGTTTCCCTTATATCTCCAAGTCAGATGGGTGGCAAGTATAAGGGAAACCTGATTCGGGCATAGGGAAAGGAGTATGACCAATCGAAGAAGTCCAAATCAAGTGCGGCGATGTCGAAGTCGAAAATCCGATTTCGACATCACGAAAAATTCCGATTAAATTTTCGAGTGCTTATTTAGAAAATTGCGGAAGCAACGAACCCTTTACAGATGAAATCTGACCCTTCAGAAACGTTTCCGCCAAAATATCTGGAAATAACAGTTAACCAATCGGTTAACGCAAAATCGCGAGCCAACTGACAGTCGCCGATACATTGACTATCAGAACGAAAGGCTGAAAAATTACGGAAACATTATGATAATAAAACCCTGCTGATTCCTGATATTCTGCTATATAAATCTCCGCTGGCGGTGCCTCGGTTCTGAATATGGCCGCTCATAGCCGGAATGGCCAAACCTATCACACTATCACATCGGGTTAGTTCAGGTGGATGGGAGAGTATGATTTCAGCCAATGGCGGCTTGCCGGCACATAGATACACACCCCAAGTGACCCCAAGATGGCCACGGGGGTCCGAACCGGCTTCAGCGTCTCCTTGGAAGAGCTATCGAAGGTTCGCCACTCTGGATCCTCCCGGGGTGTCTCGCGCTGGAGCTTGGCCTCCGCCTCCTCCATTGCGGCGGCCTTGGCTGCGGCAGCTGGCTTTTTGGCCTCCTCCCGGGCACGGGCAGCCTTGGCTTCCCGAGCCCTCTGCAGCCGAGCCTTCTCCGCTTCAAATGCTGCCAGCTCCGCCTCCTTCTTGGCCCTCTCCTCAGCGACCTTCCGTCGCGCGGCCTCGATGGCATCTTTGCTGGCGGCGTCCGCTTGGGCCTTGGCCGTTGCTTCGGCGTGGGCCCTTTCCTCCGCCTCCTTCTTTGCCCTCTCTTGGGCAAGCGCCTCTTCCAGCGCTTTCACCTCGGCCTCCTTACGGACAATGGCCTCCTGGGCCAGGCGGGCTTCCTGGGCGGCTGCCGCCACCTCACCCCTGACCCAGGCAGTCGCTGCCTCCTGGGCGGCTGCAGCCGTGAGTCCGGCCGCAATGGCCGCCACGGACGATGCATGGAAGGCCATGCCTCTGTCCGGATCTGCAGCCTCCTCTTTGGTGATGCCGACGGCGCCCTCCACGGCAGCGTTCTGCTGCGTGGCCCTTTGCCGGGCGACCCGAAGGTTGCAGGGCACCCCAGAGGCGCGCTCGCAGGCGCGGGCCACGTCCCTTTGGTCGGGAGCGACCCTGCTGCTGGAGCTGGCCTGGTCGGCCGGCATCCTCCCACGGTGGGCCGACTCCACGTCGCTGCTGGGGCCTGACTTCCTCAGGTGCAGCTGACGGGGCTTGGCCTTGGCCTTCTTGGCGACCTCAGGGAAGTCGCCAAGGGTGGTGTGGCCGGGGTGGTGACCGCCACTGGCCTGTTGGGGGCTGGGGGCTGGGGTTCTGCCCTTGGTTCGTTCTCCGCGGCTTGGGCAGCTTCCGCGGCCAGGGATTCCTGGTACTCCCGCCATTTCTTGTTCCGCTTCTTGTCCCCGGCGGATCGCTTCTCCTTCCCAGGGGACGCGCTGCTGTTGCCGCCCCGCGGCGTACGCTCGTTCACCGGTTCCGGGAACTTCTTCTCGATCGTGTCCCATTTAGAGACGTTGATCGTGGCGCCCGACGGGTACTCGTTGGGGTTCTCGTCCTCATCAATCCCGTCTGGGCGCAGCCCTTCGCCGGGCCTGTCTGGGCGGGTCCAGACCCTCCAGCTCTTCGGGCGGAAGCAATAGGCGTATCCTAACACAAAAACTGCGTGTGGCGATTCCTAGCGAAGGTGTGCGGGTAGCCTTCTGCTCAGAATTACAAAAAGCCACTTTCTATAAATTCCTGGAATTTGCTTTCACCTTCATCATTTCCTGCATGAACTGCTGACCACGCTGATCACCGATTTATCATCTGTCGATTTCGCCGAGATCCGAACTCCACAGTCATATACCAGACGACGCGTTTCAAGTCATCTGTGAATCCCAATATCATAAGTGATCATATTCAATCAGCATGGGCAAAGGAAAAGAACGAGCAGGACCAAAAGCGAGCGGCCATGTTAAAGATCGCATTGACCGCATCGAGAATGAGGTGAAAACAAGCAACGAAATTGGTCAAGTTCGACGTAATCAACAATTAAACGAAAGGCGACGAACCCAAGGTCAATTTCAAAATGAAATGGAACGTGTCGAACAACAACCTTCCAATGAAGATGAACGAGATCAACAAAGCCCCAATAAAACCAAGAACTCACAAGAACATGAAGGAAATCCGACGACTCCGAACAAGCATCGAACTCCTCAACGTTCTCAAAAATCTCCAAATGGGAAACAAAAGACTCCAAGTAATAGTGGGCCTTCAAACTCTCAGGATATTCCTTCAAGCTCAACCCAATCCCAACCTTCTCACTCATCGCCCTCATCCAGTTCTTCTCTTGTTCCTACCCTTAACCCACCTAAAGATTCAACACCCAAAGGTAAATACTCCACTCCCTCATCCAAAATCCCCACCGACAAAACCTCACTTCGCAAACTACTAGACTCCAACAAGGCTCCACAAATTTTCGACTTTTCAACACAAGGCAACACACAAGCCTTTTCTTCACGCCAACACTCCATTCCCCCGGAAATCATAGCCGAAGAGTGGAACTCTTCCGAAGGCTTTGAAGTCGGCATTTTTATGACCGACACACAACACATTTTTGGAGATTCTTACACCCCCCTCCTCTCCACTTCGACCACAAAACAAAAGAAGGCTCTCCAACACGCCAAATATATCTCTTGCGGAGATGGTTTTGACCAAGACAACCTCTCTCTTGTCCTATCCACATCCGCCACGCGCACTTTTCTCGCCACCCCACTTTGCACCGACATTTTTGATCAAGACGCCGAACACAATACCTACAACCACGTCCTCACCCTATTTGAATCCGTCCACGACCTCGCATCCAAACAAATTTTATTGAAAGGAAAAATCTTTCCTCCGGTACTCGACGCAAGCCTCTCCCCCGCCGACACCATCATATGGGACTACCGTCCAATTTTGCAAAAGTTCACAAGATACCTAGACAACATTTCCTACATCGACACTTACAAACCTTTCATTCATGACAACAACAACATCTTTTCTTCAACTCCCATCAAACAAGCCACATTCAACAACACCACCGGCATGATGATCATCACCATTGACACATCCAAAACATACTCTTACCAACCTCCACCACGCACCCCAAAGGACCCCGCCACCACTCGATTAAGAGTTGACATCTTGAAAAAGCAACTCAACGATGGTAGCCGGGAAAGTGCCTACGACTTCATCAATAGGTCACTCCAAGGCAAAATGCATGAAAAGGCATCAATTGCCTCCTCAACGGCCGATTTTTAACGAGCGGCCTTCCACAAACGCCCTTCCCCCATCTCCAAACACCCTCAAGGTGATCAAGACCACGAGTACTTCCGTTTCGACATAGATTGTCACACGGAAGAGGTCAAGGAACTAGCAACCACACTCCAACAACAACACCCTCTCACATCTCAATCACCAACAATCATTGCATTCCCCTTTGATCTTGCTACCCACCCCGACACCTTTGTTGCCACGCTTCGTAGAGGACACCCTGCCGCTCCACCACTTGAACTCCTCAACCAACTAACGAGCATCCCAAGAATTGATGAATTTTTGAAATTCGCGATGGTCCGAACCAAATATTCCATTCTTTTTCATGTAGACTCCGAATGCATCCCTTCTCCCACCAACTCAGAAATAGGCCGACTCCATTGGTTGAACCAATTGCTTTGGGATGCAGGTCTTGTATTGCTATACCCCAATGGGAAATACACTCCCAACCCCCGCATTCAGCAAGCCAACTCTCAACCCAAAAAGCACATCCTCACCTCTTCCAAGGCCGTAGTCGCCGAAGCACCAGCCGCAACCACTCACATTTCCCTCACCAAAGCAGCGGCTATCTTCGGCGAAATTGAAAAAATCATTCCACTCCATTTCTCGTCCATGTCAATTGGAACATCACTCCATTACGAGATCACCTATACCAACAACGACTCTCCAATCATTGCACATGGTCAAGAAATCACTGGGATCAATTTTTCTCAAGGTCAGAACATCAATCTCCAAAAACAACAACATCTAATTCACAACAAACGCCTCACCACCGACCAAGAGCACATCCATGAATGGTCTGTCATCGAACAGCTCGGAGCTGACTTGGGAGCCAAGAGTCATAAAAATCAACTTCTCACCAATAAACCTCCCAATGCTAAATACACGAAGCGAAAGTGAGACCCCACGTCTCCTTCCCTCCACGCATCTTTCTCTCCACCTTCTCAAAGGTTATCATGTCAATCTCAGAATTCATTCGCGAATCTCTACTTCAACCAGGTTCTCCCCTCCCATACTCCCCCACACCCATGCTTTCTCTCATCACTTAATTGCGATATCGGCTTCGAGCTCTCCACTTCCACCAACTCTAATCGAATCTCTTATCGACGTAAATGCGTTTATTGTGTGTCGATTCAATCGTCCCCTTCACTGCTCTCATTCTAGTTTCTACAAGTCTCGGTATGTTTCACAACATCCGTCATTTAATTTTTGCACTCGCTTCCTTTGTTCGACTCCTAACTTCTTCAACACTCGCCACGACTCGCTTTTTGCCCTCATCGCGCCTCCATCCTGTCTCACAGCTACTCCCGTCATTCTTTTTCCCCACCAACCTCTCAACCCACATGTTCAGGACAACAATCCATTTCAATTTCCAAGAACGACTCAATTTCCAAGAATGAATCAATCAAAGAAGCTCTCTAAGGAACGACAAGGTTCTCCTTCACTCGCACTTGCACATCACCACCGCACAAACACTAACACAACACCTTGCACCCAACACCACATTCACACGACACAAATCATCACTCCACCTTACTCTACACTCATCGATCACCACTCCACCACCACCGCCCCACTTCTCGCCTGGATTACGATGACATCATCGAATACTTCATCATCATCAAGCTTGCCTATTCCCATGCCTCCTCTCCCGATCACGAGCGCTTCGACATCATGGGGATTATCACAAGTTAACAGAAAGTTGATTTGTGTGCCTCACGAATTGCGCCCAAAACACCAAGGTTCACTTATTCCCATGCCTCCCCTCCCGAGCACAAGCGCTTCGACATCATGGAGACTAACACAAGTTAACAGAGTTTTGATTTGTGTATCTCACGACTTGCGTCCACAACACCACGGTTCCTTTATTCTCATGCCTCCCCTCCCGAGCACAAGCGCTTCGACATCATGGAGACTATATCAAGTTAACAGAAATTTGATTAGTGTGCCTCACGACTTGCGTCCAAAACACCACGGTTCTCTTATTCTCATGCCTCCCCTCCCGAGCACGAGCGCTTTGACATCATGGAGACCTTTACACGTTAACGAATTTTGGGTTTATGTCCCCCACATTGATATTTCATTCCCTTTCGTGTTCACCAACAACCCGACCTCACACCACGAACACACCCACGCTCACAATCACATCACTATCACTCCCACTACCCCACCACTACCCCCCCGACCCAATCGCCGGCGATCCCAACACCGAGCCTAATGGTGACAACAACAACACCACCAAGCCCCCCTTTATTTTTCTTCCTCACCATCCAAACACCACTAAACACCATCACCCAGTACTCTCTAAAACCACATTACAGATCACAACTCATAACACTGCCAAAAACATGCACGACATCCAAGCCACCGTCCACCACCACTTCAGCAAAGGAACAGACATTCTATGCCTTCAGGAAATTCCCTCCAACATTACCCTTGACAACACCCTTGGCCTCACCACCTTCGAAAACTATGCCCCTGACAAAACAAACGGCACTGCCATAATCGTCCACAAACACCTCGCTCCCTTTTGCCGCAAAACCCACCACACTAACATTCACGGTTGTCTCACTACCATAGACATCACCCTACCGGGATACCCCACATTTCGTATCTTCAATATTTATAAAACCCACATCCAATCACATCAACAACGCCTCGCACACGTCATCACCACTCTCCAGCAAAAAGAACCAATTCACCTCCTCATTGGAGACATGAACACTCACCTACAACCACACTTAGACACCGACAACATCAAACACCCAAAATCCTGGCCTTGGCTCTATGACCAACTACACCCCCCAACCCCAGACACTACCCCCCGGCTACATGACCTTTTTCGGTCCCAAAACCCCCATCTCCGCCAATGGACAAGGCCCCGTAACAAGCGCCTACCCGACTCCCAATCTCGCATAGATCTCATTATCGCTTCTTCCTCCTTCATCTCCATATTCAATCCACAAAATACCTTTATCAATACCACCATCAATAACTCCGATCACTACCCTGTCACCTCCACCATTAACATACCTACCAACCCACTAAACATCTACGACATTCCCCACGCAGACATCTACTACGGAAAACTCAACAAAGAAGAACACAGCAAATTTCTCCAACGCCTCCACTCCCTGGACACATGGACCCAAAATAACATGACCTCCATTTTAGACTCTCCCATCGACGAATTAATCGACACTACAAACAACATCCTCTGCTCTCTTGTCAACTCCTACAAGTTGGTCACCAACCAGCATCATTCCCACAAACCTACCAATATCGAAAAGGCCTTCACTCACCAACTCAACAACATCCAACCCTCCACCACTTTAACCTCCAAGCAAGCCAAGACACTTCAACACACCCTGGACAAATCTACTGAAAAGAAAAAACGTCAATCCCAAAAACGTCTCCATCACTCTCTCATTAAAGGACGGAAAATTAAAAAGTCTCTCAATAACATCTTAACCCCCCGCTCCACCACACCCATGGCCCTGTACGATACCAACAACAATCTCACCTCCGACCCCTACTCCCTCTGCGAATCCATGGGCCAGTGCCTCACCGCTTTAGGAGGACCCCCAGACTTCCAGATAGAACCCCAACTTATCGACTCCCTTATGGAGCTCTCCCCCTCCATCCCTCAGGACGCTCCTCACCCCGAATTCACTGAAATCTTCTTCAACACCTTGCTCTCAAACTCAAACCCAGTCAAAGCCCCTGGCTTTGACAACACCAACCTATACCTCTTCCACCTAGCTCCCAAACACATAAAGTCTCTCCTCTTTCACGTATGCTCCCACTTCATCACCAACCCCATTCCCAAACAATGGCTCACCGCTCGAATCTTCCTCCTCTACAAGAAACACGACCCCCACAACCCTATCAATTACCGACCCATAGCTCTTCTCCAAACAATTTATAAAATACTCGCCTCATATGCCGCTACCGCCCCAACCTTCTACGCCACCAAGTATAACCTACTCCACCACTCCCAATACGGTGGCATCCCCAATCACCGCACCACAGACCACATATTCACCATGATCTCCAACATCTCCCTCCACCCCGACATCTACCACCTCTACCTCGACCTCAACAAGGCCTTCAACTCCGTCCCCCACCAAGCCCTATGGCAAATCCTACACAACTACAACTTCCCCAAACACATTATCTCTCTCATCCAAAACCTATACTCTCATCCCGCTGACTATCCCACCGTCAATGGCTTCTCTCTTTTTGCCGCCATGACTATCAGGGGACTCCGCCAGGGATGCCCAATGTCTCCAACTCTTTTCAATCTCTTCATCGACCCCATAATCCGCAAACTCTCTTCCTTGCTCCCTTCTCACACCTTCTCCGCTCTGTTCTCTTTTATTGACGACATAGCCCTACAAACTGCCTGCCCCAAAATCCTGCACACTGCACTCTCCTTCCTCTTCAACGTAGGCCCAAAATACGGCCTCTCCTTCAACGCCACCAAATCCGAACTCCACGCCCTCAACAATGCCCCTCACCTCACCATCCGCATTTCCTCTACTACCCACTTCAGCACCTTCGATCAACATGGCAAACCACGCCAATATTACAAATACCTAGGGGTCTTCTTCTTCACTTCTCAACAAAATCAACAAATGTTCCTCCTCCTGAAAAACCTCGTCAACTCCTTCTTCACCAACCTCCTTCCTCTATCCTTATCACACACCGAACTCATCAAACTCTCCAATATTCAACTTATTCCTATCCTTGCCTACCGCCTCATCTACAATTCCCTCCCCAACAAACTTCTTGACACACTTGACCACTCCATTTGGCTCAACATAGCATCCCAAGGCAAACTCTCACTCCGCACTCCCAACAAAACCAAATATTCTCCTCGCCACACTCTTGGTCTTGGCATCACCAAAATATCACACGTTACCCACACTCAAGCCATCAACCACTTTCTCCGTTACACATCAAACGAAGGTCCCCCCACATCCAATCGTTCTATCCAACACACCCTCTTCCACCGCGGCCCAGTTTCTAACCTCCTGCAAGACATGCTCATCACCTCAGCCCACCACTTCTCCATCCAAACACACAACATTCCACACCACAACCCCTGCCAGGTCCGATCACTTCCACTCAACTCAGCCATCCAAGTCGCCTTCCTCGACCACAAGAACGAAAATTCAAATCTCTGGTTCCCGGGCACAACCTTCCAAAACAATCTCCACTCCACATCAGTCCAATTCTCCGACAACATCTTCCACCTTCACGACACCCACCACTTCTCCTTCATCACTCAAAAGGGCAACGAACTCTCATCCTTTATTACTACTCCCACACACCCAATATGCCCAACCACACTGCAAGACTTCCCCATCTCACATACCACCACCCTATCAACCACACATTATTTCCAGCTCAAATCCAACCAGAATATTCCCCTTCCCAACTCTTCACATCTGGATTATTGGGGCTGTCACGACTTACTCAACGCTCTCCAATCCAACACCACCTACTCTATCATCTATACCGACGGATCGGACGACCCCAACTCTTCCAATCCCTCTGGATCAGCCGCAATTATCTCCCTCCAACCCAACGACCACACTATCATTACCTCCCCCTCTCCCCTCAAAGGGTCATACCCAGCAGAAATCTACGCCATCATCATCTCCCTCCTCTACCCTCAACTCACCACCCTCCCCCAGCCGATCATCTTCGCCATCGACAACTTGAGCACATGCCTCACCCTAAATACCCTCCTTCACTTTCACTCTCCCCCCTTCACCACTAGCAACAACGCCTTTGCTCTTTGGTACAACCTCATATGGCATCTTCTCCAACATTTAAAACACATCGCCATCCTTTTCACTTGGATCAAAGGACATGCCGATTTCCCCGGCAATGACGCGGCGGACAGTGTCTCCAAATGGAGCACCACCCACTTCGATTACCTTCTCTCCCCCACAACTTCCACACAACTGGCCATTAACCAAACTCCACTTCCCGGCAAAATAACCTCTAAACTCACGAAACATCAACTCCCAACCCATCAACACAACAACATTCACCTCTCCCTTAGTAATCACTTCTTTCTCAAATCCTCGTGGTTCTCCACTTTCACCTTTAAGTGGGTGAATGGCCTCTTCTCTTGCAAGGGCTACCAACCCCACTTCATCCTCAACACCTACCTCTGCCCTCTTTGTAATCACCACCACCCCTTAGACCCCATCACCTTCATCACCGAATGCCACACTACTAACGCAATACGGAAAGAATTCTTCAACACTTGGAATGGGCACTTCCACAACACCATCATCACTTGGTGGGCCACCGCTTCCAAAGGCGACCGCCGCAACTTCATTCGAACCCTCATACCCAACACACTCAGCAATCAATTACGCACACCCCCACCGAACACAACCTACTACTCCAACATCAAATCTCTTCGTCAAGCCCTAAAACATCGACAAAAACCTCTCACCACCCTCCTCAACGAAACCAAACAATGGCTCATCGACAACCCCATCTCTAACCTTCATCAGTTATCTCCGACGTCCACCTCCAACCCCTGGAACGAATCTTTTTCCATTTACAGCACATCATCCACCGCTCCCCACCCACTACGCTTTCCATCCCCTACCAACAAAGAACCAACCAACAAACGACCTCACTCTAAACGCCCTACCACAAAACCGAAGCCCCCCACCAAAACTTCAGCCATACAACTTCAGCACTTTCCGCCTCAGCCACTACATCCTCACATCACCAACCGCATACCTCCTCCAAATGACACTTAACCTCCAATCCCATCCTTCAACCCCAACGCATACACTCGCTTCACCAACGGCACTCCCGTCTTGTCAGCAAACAGCAAACAATCAGCAACCAACAGCCAGCAGCCAACAGCCAGAAACAAACAGCAAACAACCAGCAGCAGCCACAGTCAGCAGCCAGCAGCCAGCGACCAACAACCAGTAACCAGCGGCCATCAGCCAACATCCAGCACATCAACCAACCACCGCCTCCCATCCACAGTAGGACACTTCCAGCGACAACAGCCAGCAAACACCCCCCCCCCCAACCACTCTCCCCAGACACCGCAGACATTATCCCCCCCCCCCCCCCCGGCTACCTGCTCCCCTCTTCCGACACTCGACCTGTATCAGCAAGCAAGTAGCACCCAGCTACCATCCAGCAGCAAACTTCCAGCAACCAGCAGCCAGCGACCAGCAGCCAGCAGTCCTCAGCCAACGACACACAGCAACAGCAGTCAACATCCAGCACCCAGCAGCCATGAGCAATCGGCCAGTATACAGCAGCCACCATCACCCACTAACGCAGCCAGCAACCAACAGCCATCTGACACATCAGCCTTCACCCGTCACCCACCTACACGGCAGGACACAACACCGTCACCACACTGCACCACACTGCACCACTGTATGCACAGCTCTGCGCACCAGGAAACCTTACCGATCCATTGAGTCTTTTTTGTTTGAGCCATCAATTGGAATTTTTCTTTTCTATTTTTTTTTCAGGACCACTACCGCAAGAGCGCAAGACTTGAGCAGAATGAAAGGGCTTTGTACTTTAGTAATTCTCAGATCAGCTACAGGGCCACAGACTGATTCCAGGCAAGCCAGAGTGTTCCAGTCTGTTTTACTTTTTGCCCCTGCACTTGCTCGCTTCTCTTCGCTCAATCCACTGGTCCATTTTTCCATTATATCATCTTTTTGTTTTTGTTTTTTTTTTGTTTTTTCTTTTTTGCCTTGGTATAGGCTATATATCCCTTTGCATCTTTCACCGAAATGGCCTCCACTAGTATTTTAACCTTTTCAGGCCCATGGTGCAGTTCATGCAGTGTTTTCACCCTGACTTGGTTTGTAAATACCCGCGGCTGTCCTTCGGAGAACTTCGGCTCACCATGAACGCTCATTTTGCCCATGGTTAGGCCGCTTTGGTGCAATGCTTTGGGCGGGGGACCGCCATGCCTCAAAAAAAAAGCAATAGGCGTATCCTTCCACCCGCAGCCAGTCTCTTACTGCCTGCAGGCGGTCGGCGCCATATCCTCGCAGAGCTCGAAGCTCCCGGGCATACCGCCTTCGCACTGGGGGTTGCTGTGGCGGTAGTGCTGCCCCCATACCAACTCACGCAGTAGGTACACAGCATGGAGGTGGGGCAGTGGCCACCTCTTGCCCGCCTCCTGCCAGTTCACCATCGGCGATCGTTCCCCTCGATGGACTAGTCCTGCGGGTGGCTGTTGAAGCGCTTGTTGCGGTCCACTCTATCTACAGGGGTGGGACCCAGACGCCCGATGGTGGTTGTGGAGTTGGATGATGCAGCTGGGAGTGCGGCCGGTACTGGTCGGCCGAAGGAACTCGCTGATGTTGGAGTTCCGGTTGCTACACCTCCTTCACTGACTTGGCGCTGTTGCTGACGCTCGGGGCGATGCTCCGGGCGGAGCTGCGAAGCCCGTGGTGCTCGGGGTTCAGGTGGCCCCGAGTGGCACGCGAGGGATGGGTAACCCCGCGGCGGTGAAACGCTTTTGACGCGTTCCCGTGGGGGGCCTGGCCACAAGAGGCTGCGGCGGACACGCACAAGCAAGCAGGCAGGCAAAGCACTGCGCTCACAAGCACATCCTCATGCTCGTGTCATGTGACAAAGCGTTTCAGGATCCTTGCCACTCTGAAACAAGGGAACAAAGGTATGTACAGCAACACATCAGGATATGTACACAAGCGGTTGGGACTGGACTGGGGTAAGGGCATCACAGAACAATAGACACTCAGTCCCAACTCATATCCCAATCCCAGGTCCGACCCTCTCAGTAGCTGGCAGGGGCGGGGGCTCAAACACAACCCATGCCCTGCCAAGTCCGGACCCTGAAACCCTGCCAATAGGGGAGGCTGTCCCGCCCAGCCACAGGCGAGTTCCTGGGAGCCAAGAAACTCCAAGGCCAACCAACAGTGGCCCCTCATGCTCTCCTAACGGCAGGTCTCAACCCCCCTTTTGAGCTAGTGGAAAGGCCCCGCCATTATTCCCTAGGAGTTAGTAGCTCAAAATGGGCTGTTTCAGCCCAAACCGATGTTAGCTCGAAAAACTCCAAAATTGACCCCTCGTCCGGACCAGCCACAGGTAGTGACGAGGCAACTGACCCTATGCCCTTCAAGTACCAACTCCCCAAATCCCTCACTCAACCTGGCTCCCTCTGAGTCCCCAGCATCGGGGCGCCACGGTTTCGCCATGTGGGGTCATGATGCCATAATCATCCTAATTTGAGTCATCCCCACCGCAGGGTCGCCCGGCCAGGGCAAGGCCAATGGCTCACAGGATAGGAGGCAGGATCTAGGACCTCTATCTGGGTGCACAACTTCAAATTGGGTCCGGGGTCCTCATGGGTACAGAGATATGGGGCCGCCAATTGACCACATGGGGGAGTGAAATTGGGGTCCCAAAAGAGGGTCATTTTGGCTGCTCAAAATGAGCCAAGATCGGGGGTGTCCTCAATGGTATATCTCCACGCCGGCTTGAAGATCGGATCCGCCATTCCATATGCAATCCACTGGGAGTCCAACAGGGACTCACATGTACTTGGCTCTCAATGATCTCCATGGCCCTCGGCGTGGTGATGATCCAAACTGGGTCCACAAATGCCAAAATGGCAAAATTTGTCGTCTCGGGCGACCGGCCAGGGTAGGAAACCTTGGCGATCTCGTCACGCCAAGCCTTGATTCACGACCCTTGATATCCCCTTTTGGTCGCATGCCCTGGGTTATGGTTTGCTGTCACGCCGGCTGCTTACTGTTCACCGAGGGGATGACCACACGGACGGGGCAGAAAGCAACATGCGGTGCAAAGGGGGGGATCATGGATCGCACCAAAAGTTGAATAAATCCGGATGAGCCGGAGGAGCAAATACCAAAAAAAAGTGGTGTTCAACCCTTGGTCATATGCTACAATAATCGCTCCGTCTTTCTAGCTGGATCCCGTGCCGCATGGAGATATGGTAGTTCCAATATGGCATACAATGGCAAAAACAGGGAAATTTGGCCAAAATGGCCTGCACTCATGATTCCATATCTCCATGGCCAGGGCGAGGATCCTTTCAACCAAAGGTGCTAGAGACACATGCGACTTAGGTCCCAATATATGCTGCTTACCAACCCTCATGGTCGCCTCTAGCTATTTTCCCCATTGGAGGGAAAGTGACACACAAATGGGGCAGAATGGCAACATACCCGGAATTGGGTGACTCACAACTCTCCCTTCGAGAGGAGAGGCCACATGGGGAAACACCCCATTTGATGCGGGTTTATGTGCCCTCTCCGAATTGCCCTTACCCTTGGTCAAGTGGCGCACACAACCTCGGGGGTGAAATCAGGGGGAGAAGGGGTTTGTGGCCATTCTGGGCAAAACGGCCAGAATTCACCCAAAAGTGGTCACTCGAAAAATCGTATCTCCGTATCACAAGAGAAAGGAGCCTCGGGCTTTTGCATCGATGCAAACGGAAGCTTTGCTTCCCTTTTGCAACAAGGGTTGAGGTTCAAAGCATAATGGAAACATTTTTAACACCTCAATCCTTGAAGCATACTATTTATGGGAAAACGTGCATATATCGGCGATATTGGTATGTACATATCTTTGGGTCATTGAGGAACAAAAATATGAGCAAACAGTTTTGCAGTAGGCCCATAGTAGGTGCCCTCAAATATGCCTACTATGGTTAGATTGTCCCCGCCCACTCGTGTCATTAGTGCTTGCATATGAGCACGTGTGCAAAGAGGCAGTATGGCACGCTTGCTCAGAAGGGGACATTATACAAAATAGAAGGCACGGTTGTAAAAATCAATCAAGCCATCCACGATGTGCTTCCTGGTCTCTACTTTACATATTGTCTTGGTTCAAGGCTCAACTCCCCAAAGGCTTCGAGTACGAGCCTCGGGGGATTGGCCATTTTGGCCTAATTTTCGACCAAAATGTGCCCTTTTTCGAAAAGAGAGTTTTGGTACGCATTGAATTGCGTGGAGCAATCGTTGAGTTGGCTCGAAAATCAAAAATGACCTGGGGCTTTTGGTCTTGTGAGCATTGTGTTCGGTTATTAACGTTCATGCTCACAAGGCCACAAAGTTAGCGTTTGCGCACGCAAACGACTTGGGTTTGCGAAACCCACAGGCTGCCTAAAACATCCCTATTGCCCTCTTCCCTATTCAAAGTGATATGCCCATGTGAAAGGGGCATGGATGAAAGGCATAGGGGGGGAATGTAGGGTTCCGTCCAAACTCATGCTCCTTGAGAACCATGGGTTCGAGCGATTGACGGAAAAGCTTGCTCGCTGATTTTCTCTCAGACGCAACGGCGAAAAATTCTGGTGAAAACACCAGATGAAAGTACAAGAAAAACCCTCTAGATCCAGCCCTTGAGTTCCTTTAGAACCTCAAAGGTACTCGAGAAGAATCCGTCACAAAACTCGCCACGGAGAAGCGACGAAGGCGCGCGAGCAGGCGACAACAGACGGCGATTTCACGACAATTAGAAATCGCGGTAGAAATCGGGTATTTTACCGATTTCGGACCAAAAATCGACCAAGACAGTAAAATTATGGTAATTTTACATCGATTTAATGGTTAGAAATTGGATTCCAGATTTTGCGGATTAGAGAACAGGGATATCCCGCTGACAGCCGGTGTCAACGGCTTCCGCACCGGTGTGACGGCTCACAGGCCTCAGGGCCATGGGCCATAGGTTCTGGGTACCGCTTCAAGAGGTCCCTGTGCTCAGCCAGTCGACCTCTTCTGATTTGTTGTGGGATGCCTGTGCTCAGGCACTGGCCCTGTTCTGCCTTGTTGTGGGGTTCCTGTGCTGAGGCCCTCGCCCTCCTCTGCCTTGTTGAGGGGTGCCTATGCTCAGGATCTCGGCCCTTTTTGCCACATTGAGTGGTGCCTGTGCTCACGCAGCCGCCCTCTTCTGCCTCGTTGAGGGATGCCTGTGCTCAGGCACTCGCCCTCTTCCGCCCTGTTCTGTGTGCGTTTTGCTCAGGCACTTGCCCTCTTCTGCCTTGTTGTGGGGTGCCGGGACTCAGGCACTCGCCCTCTTCCTCCTTGTTTTGGGGTTCCTGTGCTCAGGCGCTGCCCTCTTACCCCTTGTTGTGGGCTCCCTGTGCCCAGGCACTTGTCCTCTTCCACCTTGTTGAGGGGTCCCTGTGCTCAGCCACTCGCCCTCTTCCGCCTTGCTTAGGGGTGCCTGTGCTCAGGATCTCACCCCTTTCCGCCGTGATCAGTGCTGCTGGTGCTCAGACAGTTGCCCCCTTCTGCCTTGGTGAGGGGTGCCTGTGCTCAGGCACTCGCCCCCTTCTGCCTTGTTGAGCGATGCCTGTGCTCTGGCAGCCGCCCTCTTCCGCTTTGTTCAGTGGTGCCTGTGCTTAAGCACTCACCCTCTTCTGCCTTCTCTAAAGGTGTCTCTTTTGGGCCACTTGCCCTCTTCTGTCTTGCTGAGGGGTGTGTGTTCGCTCTGTCACTCGCCCTGTTCCACCTTGTTGGGGGCTGCGTGTGCTCAGGCACTCGCCCTCTTCTGCCGGGTGACTGTCTCAGGCACTTGTCCTCTGCCGCCTTGTTGAGGCATGCCTTTGCTCAAGCACTTGCCCTTTTCGGCCCTGTTCAGGGGCGCCTGTGCTCAGCAACTCGCCCTCTTTTGTCTTGTTGAGGGGTTTTTGTGCTCAGGATCTCGCCCCTTTCCGCCGTATTGAGTGGTGCCTCTGCTCAGGCAGTCGCCCTCTACTGCCTCGGTGAGGGATACCCCTGCTCAGGCACTCACCCTCTTCCGCCTCGTTAAGGGATGCCTGTGCTCCGGCAGTCGCCCTGTTCCGCCTTGTTGTGTGGTGCCTGTGCTGAAGCACTCACCCTCTTCCGCCGTATTTAGGGCTGCCTGTGCTCCGGCAGTTGCCATCTTCTGCATTGTAGCGGCGTGTGTGTGCTCCGTCACTCGCCGTCTTCTGCCTTGTTGAGGGGTGCCTGTGGTCACGCACACGGCCTACTCCAACTTGTTGAGGGGTGCTTGTTCTCTGACATTGGCCCTCTTCCGCCCTGTCGAGGGTGTGTATGCTCAGGCACTCGCCCTCGTCCGCCTTGTTGAGGGGTGCCTGTGCTCAGGCACTCGCCCCATTCTGCTTTGTAGTGGGGTACCTGTGCTCAGGCACTCGCCCTGTTCTGCCTCAGTGAGTGATGCCTTTGCTCAGGCACTCACCCTCTTCCGCCTCGTTCAGGGATGCCTGTGCTCCGGCAGTCGTCCTCTTCTGCCTTGTTGAGTGGTGCCTCTGCTGAAGCACTCACTTTCTTCTGCCTTATTTAGGGGCGTCTGCTCCGGCAGTTGCCATCTTCTGCATTGTCGAGGCGTGCATGTGCTCTATCACTCGCCTTCTTCTGCCTTGTTGAGGGGTGCCTGTGCTCACGCACACGCCCTCCTCCACCTTCTTGAAGGGTGCTTGTTCTCTGACAATCGCCCTGTTCCGCGCTGTCCTGGGTGCGTGTGCTCAGGCACTCGGCCTGCTCCGCCTTGTTGAGGGCTGCCTGTGCTCAGGCACTCGCCCTGTTCTGCCTGGTCGTGGGGTGCCTGTGCTCAGGCACTCGCCCTCTTCTGCCTTGTTAAGGGCTGCCTGTGCTCAGGCACTAGCCCTTTTTTGCCGTGTTTTGGATTGCCTGTGCCCAGGGACTCACCCTCTTCCGCCTTGTTCTGGGGGGTCTGTGCTGGAGCACTCCCTGTCTCCTGCCTTTTTGAGGGATCCCCGTGCTCAGGCATTTGCCGTCTTCCGTCGTGCTGAGGGGTGCCTGTGCTCAGGCACTCGCCGTCATCCGCCTTGTTGAGGGCTGAGTATGCTCAGATACTCACCCTCTTCCGTCGCGTCCCGGGTTTGTGGAACCCGGTTGCTGTGTTGCTTGGCACCGCGTCCTGTGCCCTGATTGTGGCCCGCGGCGTCCCTCTTCGGCGGGCTGAGGGGCCCTGCATTTCTGCGCCGTGCCTCGACCGGTTTGGTCGCTTTTGGTGCGCTGGTTGGCTTTCCTGTTGCCGTGATGCCTTCCCCGACCGGGCCCTTTGCTCCGCCAGTTTTACTGGGCGGCTGGAGGGTGCAGTTGGAGCAACGCCGATAACTGGGCTCATGGTGCCTGCCGTTGGTCCCCTTGGCTGAGGGCGCGCTGGGCTTGCTCCGCGTCATACCCTTTCCGGGCCTCGCTGTTGGGTTGTCCCTGGTTGGTCCCTGCAGCATTGGTCTCACGCTGTGTGTGTTGCGGTGGTGTGTTGCGTGTTGACCCGGGCACTCACGCTTCCTGTTTCCGACAACGTCTGTTGTTCAACGGGGTTGTCGGTCGGTGCACCGAGGATCTTCCTTGTGGACCCCGATACCTCTCCTTTCGGGTCAGAGGACGCCACGCCTGCGAGTCGTGCGCCTGTTTGTGTGTTTGCCTCCACTGGCCAGGCTTGGTGCGCCGCCGCCCTGGGCAAGTTTTGGTGTGCCAAACTGTCTCCTTGACTGTTCTCGTTGCGCTCTTTGTTTGAGCCGGCCCCTCCAGGGCTGGTGTTGTCCCGGTAATGTGGGTGTGTGTGTTTGCTTTTTTAGTTCTTTTTGTTGTTCTTGTTTCTTCTTTTTTGCTTTCTCATGCAGTGTTGCGGCCCTGTTGCCTTTCATTTGTTGGTAGTTCCGGCCCCGGGTGCCCCGGCCCTTGGCACGGCCTTGCCTGTTTTTACGCTTTTGTTGTTCTTTTTTTATCTCGCGCCTCTCTCGCTGCGGCTTTCCTTGGTTCTGGCCCCCGCTGTCCTAGGCCTTCGCGCTGTGCAGTGGGTTATACGCTGCCTTTTGCCTGGCTGTCCTTGCGGTTTTTTTTTCCCGTTCCCCCCTCCCCCCCAGCGCTTTGGTCTCACCTTCTCCTGTTTTGTTCCTTTGTGCGGTGCGGTGCCTTTGTTTGGTGTTGTGCTGTGTTGTGCGGCCTGTTGCGGTCGGCTTTGCGTCTCACGTCATTGTGTCGGCGGGCATGCGCTGCGGCGTTCAGTGCTGCCCGTTGCCATGGTGCCCTGTCTTGTGCTCTCCGTGTTGGTCCGTTGTGCCCCCCTCCCCCCTGTCGGCAGCAGCCCTTGCCGCTTTGCGGTCTCTTGTCTCGTGTTGTGTTTTGATCTGTTTGGTTGTGCATCCCTACTGATGTCGCTCTTCCTTGGGGTGGTCTGCTTGCTCCTAGCTGTGTGGCGCGCTGCTAGGGCGGGCTGGTGTTGTGTTGCCTTGTGTTGTTGTGTGCTGTGCTGTTCTGTGCGTGTTATGTTGCTGGCGTTGTGTTGCGTTGCGCGCTAGAGGTGCCCCCCCCCGTGTAACCGCTGCATAGTGGTTGATCTTTGTTGTAACTGCGAAGCCTGTAGCCTTGATGCCCCAGGGGTCGTAACGCCCGACACTGCCCCTGATATCTCCGAACCCACATAACCCTCTTCAGACCCATATCCAGCCTCTGGGAGCGACATATGCGAAGCACTTGTAACTCCAGTGAACTCCATGGTGGAATATGAATAGTCAGAAAACCCGGTCTACAAAAATGGAGCAGACATAGAATCTCAATGCGCATTCATCGCACATAATGACACAACGTGAAATCATTCGAAATAATTTAAATAAATCCGATTGAGAAATCACAAAAGACAAATGCGACTCGACGCGCGCTCACAGGCGACATCTGGCGGCGAACGGAAAACATAAAAACAAGCGGAAATTTTACTGCACTAATGTACATCTGAGAATCATTGAAATTCTGATGACATTGATGTATAATCTGAGTGCTGTCACTGCTGCCGTTACACTCTCCCTCCGAAAACATACGCCAGTATGTCAGGCTGGGTCAAGTGAAGTGAAAGAAACGGCTAAAGTGACCAAAAACCAACTAATCCGTGACAAAATGTGAGAAAATGAGCTGAATGGAGCAAAATTGTGCTGAGATCTGTGCTTCGCGATGGCCATCGACTTGAATGAAACGCATGGGTACCTTAGGGCACACAGAAAAAGCTTCGTTCAAGCTCGAAAATTCGAAAATTGAAAGTCTGAGTGAAGAATGTACATGATGATCCATGATCCATGATTCATGATGAAATCAGGATCTGACATCCCACTGCCAGAAAACAGAAAACGAGCGTCGCCATGTCGTCGAGCGTCAAAAAAATAGGGTATCCCTTCATGGAGTCCAAGATATGTGAAACTGGCTGGTGTCATTTGCAGTCATGAGACCAGATGCCAGATTATGGTACAAAATGTGCCTGAATTGAGACCAAATCAGTGAATTGCACACGGATTGAGGGTGGCGAAATCTGCAACAAGCCAATACAGGTCCAATTCATTGTCGATAGACTCTGTGTGTTGTGTTGAACGGAAATCCAGTTCTCATTCACAGCCAATCCAGGTCAAATCCTCATGATGATGATGAATCCCATGATGGAAATCTAATCATGCAAGAGTAATGATAGCCAAGAAAACCCAGTGCGTGTACATCACACTGTCAGTATCGTCTCCAGGGCTTCATGTTTAATCCAGTATGAGCCAGAAGGGTAAATTGACTCATTATAGTCCCAGCATGTATAAGCATCCAGTGCTTGGTACCAGGAATTTGCCAAATCTGAGCTGATTCTGAGGGGGATTCCAGCACAATCCGCAGATGAACAGCGAGTCGACACAAGTAAGAACATCATCGTTGTCACTTGGTCTATATAAGCCCTTTGACAGTGGTCGATTGAAGAACGAAACAACAGTCTCAATGCAAGAGCTGATTGAAATGACATTCTGAGCAGATCCGTCAAACACATGAAATGGATCAGACTCAGTCATGTGCCAGAATCTTTGTAATGAGCACGAACTCGAACGAGTCCTTCCCAAGGCCAGTAGAGGGGTCCAGTCGACAGCTAAACACGAGAGTGTCGTCGTGGTTTGGGATAAGGGCCTCTCGGAACTTCCGATGGAAATCATCTACAATGAAGCACATGATTCACATGATGACCATGATGGGAATGATGGATGGAATGACCAGGATGACCCCAGAATGTCCCATCATCTGTTCATCGAACCACATAGACGATCCCTCAGGACTGTATTGTCCCCATGCCAAGGGTATATGTCGACCGTAAACCTCCTCTAAAGTTTCGGCGATTCAAATTCTGATCAGATCTTGTCTCGAATAGATTCTGCCACAATTGGAGCTTCTTCTTGTGCTTGTAAGTCTTCCTTGGTGACACAATTTTTGATCAGCGAGAGCTACTTGTCAATCTCAGGGTGTTTCTTCAGGAACTTGATGAAAGTGTCCGTTTACCCATGGATGAAGCTTGAAGCTGGCTCCCATTTGTCTTCTTCTGGACCGAATCCTTTCCATCTGCACAGAAAGTACCACTTGTTCCGAGCATTTTTCTTGTAATCAAGGATCTTCTCCAACTCGAAACTGCTGGTGACCATCTTCCTGTCGCTCAGGTACTTCGAAGTCCAATAAAGAGGCTTGAACCTAACCTTCCTTTGGGGCAGGGTACTTCGGCCTTCAAACGGTCACGATGTACTTCTTGATGCCTGCCTGGCTCAATTTCAATGTTGAATGTAGTCTCACTTAGTGGACCACTGACTTGGAATGGGCCATCCCACAAAGGTAACAATTTGTTGTCGTCCTTCAGGGTCTCGTCTGACTTACGAAGCCAAACTTGCTGGCCTTTCTCGAAGGGTTTTCCTTGCGTTCTCGATTTATTTTTGAAATTCAACCAATCTGCTTGACTTTCCACTTTGGCTTGGATCCACTTGGACCCTAAGTCCTTGATCCTCTCAAACAATTGCGAGGCGTCGTAGCACTGCCTTGGATGACACATCACTGGTCCTGGACCCATCTTCTCAGGACCAAAAACAAGCTCATTCGGACTTAATCCAGTGTAATTCCTGGTACGATGGTATCTCCTCAAGACACAGTAAATTGTCTCCAACCAATTGTAGTCTTTTTCAGTCGCCAGGAATTTTCTCAGAATGCTGATAAGAATCCTTCCAGCGCGTTCAGCAGGGAGAGCTCGATGGTTGTAGACTCGGGCACGAAGATGATGAACTCCCAATAGAGCACACATGTTCTCCCACCAAGTCCCAATGAACTCCTTCCCACTGTCCGTCAGAATTTCACTGGGCACATCCCAGTTACTCATCCACTGACTTGCAGTCCACTTGGCAGCCATTTCAGAGGTGAGATGCTTCGTGTTACAAGGGAGGACCTGGATGTAGCCACTCTGGCGGTCTTGAATTAACAAAACCCCATCGATAGGCTTCCTCGTGTAGAGACATTCCTCTTGGATTTGTCCCAACTCGAAGACATCCGCCGTCACCTTGTCGAACAGCCTCTCAGGAATTGGTAATCCCTTCAGTAATCCTTCTGCCTTTTGATTCTTGGGGATGGTCGCCTGACATTGCTTGCATCCTTTGGCAACTCGTTCACAGGCACTCTTGAGGTCCCGTGTGTACACTCTGTGTCGTAGCTCCTGCTCCAGAACACGAGAATGTGTGTGGGCTGTCTCATTCCGATGCCAATGTTTGACATATTGGTCAATCAGACAATCAGGAACACAAATCCGTCCTTGCCAAAATAACTTGTCGCCTTGGATTTTGAAATCAGACATCTCCTCAGAGTCGTAAGGCTTGTCCCCTTTCAACTTGTGGTATACAGACCCAAAGAACCTGTCCTCCTTGTACATCTTCGTCCAATCCACATAGAGGAAGGAAGTTTCCTTGTCTTTTTGTTGTGGAGGGAGCTTGGATTTCGCCTTCGATCTCGTCAGAGGAAACACATTCAGGAGTGGCAGCGACGACTCAGAGTCAGAGTTAACTCCTGCAGTCTGATCTGCCTTGGTAATCTCCTTGCATCTGACCAAATCCACCTTCATCTGATTTTTAATCGAACATTGGAGACAATGTTTCTTGATCAGTGCTTGTTCCTCCTTATCAAACTCGATCACTTCAGCTTTATCCGTCGCTGTCCCATGAAAACTCACTTCAGAGTAAGCCTCTGAGGCTGGGTAGGCCCAGCGACTCAGGGCGTCCGCCACTGTATTGTAGCGACCCGGAATGTAAGTCACATGGAGGTCAAATCTGCTGAGAGTTTCATGCCAACGGCCTCTTCTCCCAGCTGGTCCACCAGGGGTATCCACATGTTCTGTCCTCCAGCTCTCCAGTGACTTGTGGTCCGTCAGTACCTCAACGCGATGGCCCAAGATCCAACCTTCATAACGCCGTAAGGCAGAAAGGATTGCGTAGGCTTCTTGTTCCCTTGGACTCCAATTTCGCTGTCTTGTTGTAAGCTTACGAGACCAGAAAGCCAGAGGATGATGGTGACCTTCGTCATCGACTTGTTCGATCGTAGCACCAATGGCGTAACGACTGGCGTCTGTACGAATATAAAAAGGTCTTCCATCCAACTACGGAGTCTTTAATGTAACCACATTTGCCAGTGCTTCCTTGAGACCAGTAAAGGCTTCTTCACATTCTGACGTCCACTTGAGCTTGACTTGAGATCCTTTCTGTCCTTCTATTTTGCCAACCTTGAGTAACTCTGTCAATGGACCAGAGAACTTGGCGTAGAGAGGAAGGAACTCGTGGTAGTAATTGCAGCAGCCTAAAAAGGCACGAAGCTGCGTGATGGTTTTAGGCCTTTCCCATAGCTGCAGGGCAGCCATTTTTCCTGGGGCTGGTCTTCTTGTCCCATCTTCCAAGACAGAGCCACAAACTTCCACACTCTGGAGGAACATTTTGCCCTTCTTGGGTCCACACACGAGCTTCTCTTGTCGAAGGACTTCGAGAACTTTTCGGACTTGTTCTTCGTGCAACTTCAGGCACTCATCAAAGTTGTTTCCCAACGGCGTGGCAATCAGAAGGTCGTCAATGTAGATGCTGCAGAATTCTAGTAAATCCAGAGACTTGTGCTTCTGAAATAAAATAGTCTCCATCATCTTCTGTAACATCGATGGCGCATTCTTCAGACCCATCGGCAGTACAGTCCACTGGACAGTGCCACAGGGCGTGCACATTGCCGTCAAATGCCTATCCTTCTTTCGAAGGGGCATCTGATGAAAGCCATGGCGCAAATCCAACACAGTAAAGAGCTTGCCTTTGGCTCTCGCGGCGATCTCCTTCTCGATTAAAGGAAGAGGATGCGCGTCTGGTACTGTGGCGGCATTCAGGGCTCTGTAATCCACCACTAGACGCCAAGCATCTATGCTGGATTGGTCAGCAGGTGGGGGTTTTGGCACAGTAAATGGTGCTGAACACCTCTCAGAACTCATGCAGCCCTCCAACCAACGGAACTCATAGAGATTGCGCTCAATAATCTTTCGCAGGGCATCTGCTTTGGTGCCGTGGAGATAAAATGGACGTTATTTGTGCACCTTTGAGCTTTCGATTATGTCAATCTTGGCTTCTACATTTTGACATCGAATTGGGGGGTTTTTCCACAACTTCCCACTCAGCACGTCATCTTGATAATCTTCGAACACTGCGTCCCTTCTTGCAGATATCTTATCTCCGTCGACCTGATTCCTACATTTAATCACCGACATTATGTCCACCAATTTGCGAATTGTTGGTCGTGGTCTCATGTTCTTGGCCACTTCATTCCAAACTTCTTCGTCGCATTGTTGGCGGATGAAGCTCACCTGAGCTCGCTCCTCCGTGGGATCCCACCAATGAAAGGGGTCCACGAATGTCTTGAAGGGATGGTCGGACGAATTCAGCTTCATTCCTGTCAATTCAGGCGAGATTCTTTGAGATTTGTCATCATTCTTGCTTGAAATCTTGACATTTTTGGCTTGATTCTTGTCTGATGGGGACGAATTGTAACGGAGGGAGGCGTTCTCTTGAGGGACGCCGATTGTCCTTCCCTCCTTCCGCGACGATACGTCGGGATTCCGCTCTCGATTGTCTTCATCCACCTCAATTTCGTCGATTCTTGAGGAATTGGAGATGACCTCTTCTGTTCCCATTTCACTGTCTTCTTGCCAATAATCTCCCAGATTCCCGTCAACTAAGCACGCCAACGTGCTCCACGAACGCTGTGGCAAAGGCTTGCCATTGTCCTCGCAATACAGCTTCACTCCTTTGTGAGGTAGCTCGACAATGTCGATTGAAATGTCCATAATGTCCTTGAACCAAGATTGTCTTGGCCAGTTGGGGACAATTAAAATCGCCTTTGCGCCGGATTGCTTCAGCTTCTGCACCAGACGAGGAAAAACGTCGAAGGGCGGATTGATCCAAAGAGGTTCAGACCAGTCCTCACTCCAGGCATCGTCGTAGAACTTCGGAAATCTTTTATTCTTTTTGTTTGCAAAGGCATCAACTTGAGGATCAAAATTGTGGTTCCTTTCGAGATAATCCACCAGAATGTCCCGCCATTTGTCGACTACACGATAGCGAACTGACTTCCACTTCTTGCAGTTCAAAGATTCCACCTTTCCTTCGTCGAATTCTTCTTGATTCCTTGTCCATTCCTGCCCATCTTGCTGAAAATGCAGCTTATTTCGTTCCTTGAATTGGTGGATACTCTTGGTACATGGGTGCAGATAATACAGGTCAGACGGGTCGCTGGTCGACGGATCTTGGAGGAAGCATGTCCTGTGTCCCATGGGCGACACACGGTGCGCGTGAAGCCAAGGTTGACCCAAGAATAAATCATACTTTATGGTGGCTTCATAGAATTTTCCAGAAAACCACTCCTCCGTGACCGTCTCTTCCACGCTCCAGACAGATTGTTTCACCAATCTGACCGCCAATTCTGCTTCTCTGTCGCCACCGTCAAGGCGATGTCCGCTGACTCCCTCCAGCTGGACAGGGGTCCAGGACATCTTCGCCTCATCCTCCTGCAGAAAGCCTTTCCTCACCAGATTGACTTCTGAACCATTGTCAATCAGACATCTGGCAAGTTTAACCTTACCATCTGTTGTCCTGACCTGGATCTAGCAGACAAACTGGCGCTGCTTGCCTCGCCGGACAGCGCTGAGGACCCAGGCAGGGTAAAGGAGGCCGGAGGAGCGCGCCAGCCGGTCCCAGCAGCGTCCATCCACCGCCCCAACTACCCTGATGGGTTTTGTCTCCTGCCACTCAACCCCAGTGTTGGGATTTGGGTCAAGTTGGCTTCCCTATTGCCATTCTTCTTCTTCGTTCGGCTGTACGTCCTATACTTGTCCTTCGTCAACCCATTCTTCTCCTGCTTCGACGGCATTGACTCCTTCGGTACCCAGATTCAACCCAATAGGACTTCCAAATCCAGTAGGGGGGATACCAGAATTTCCAGTAAAAGCTGGATGGTGGCCAGTAAAAGCTGGGGGTGCTGGAGAATGTGGAACGCCGTAAGGCGTGGATGCAGGTGCAGCTGAGGAGGTAGGTGCTGGGTGGCTTGCCATTGTAGGCGCTGGTCCAGTGAGCCCAGTAGTGCTCAGATTTTGTACCAGATCTGTAAGCTTCTCCAGCTTCTGCTCCATCTCCTTCCACTTGCTGTCATCATCCCTCTTTTTCTCCTTGGCGGCCTTCTTCAGCTCCTTCACCCTGTCTTCCAGCGACGAAATCTGGCGTCGACAGGAGCAGTCCTTGGCACATTCACCACAGGACGGGCATCTTGTCCCTTTTCCCTTGCTTCTTACCTCGTCGACCAAAGTGTCAACAGTGGAGGCAGAGCTCGGGAGTTTGGACAGTTGCTGCCTGGAGAGGTGAGAATGTGTCGAATCACACCTCATCTCGTCGACCTCTCCGTCGTTCGGACCCCAGGCGCCCGACGGACCAGCGTGCTGACGCACATTCTGGCGTCTCTCCTCGGGCGATGATGGCCATCTGCACCATCACGGCGGCCTGGTGGTCGAACTGGTCCATCAGCTCCTCCCAGTCCTCTTGCTCCTGCAATTGGGCGTCGAATCGCAACCGGCCGCTGTCCCTGATGAACTGGCACGACGCCCTGAACCAGTCCCTCAGGCGGCCACGGTAGCTCGCCTCTGCCAGCAGCCAATTCTGCCGGTGCAGGAATTCCTCATTCCACATCTGCTGGAAGTGGTTTTCCCAGTAATCACCACTAATTCCAGTATCAAACTGCTCTCCTTCGCTGCTGCTGTTTTCAAGATCAGGTAGAGCGTGAGAGGAGGAACCAGATTCACTCGAGGAGGGAGATTCTCGACCGGGTTTAAGGTTGGGTGGGGCGTTCACACAACAATCAGCACAAGTATGAACACCAGGCCAATGCCTATGGCCACAGTAAGGACACTCAGAAGGATGATCTTCGGTTCGCTGGGGAGATGCCACGAATGTAACCTCAGGGGGAACACGCAGTGACCCAGAAGGAGTAATAGCCCCGCTAAAGTCCGATGATCTAAGGGTGTCCGTGGAGATTCCAGAAGCAGAGTCATGATTTCCTCTGCTACCATGTAACCGCTGCATAGTGGTTGATCTTTGTTGTAACTGCGAAGCTTGTAGCCTTGATGCCCCAGGGGTCGTAACGCCCGACACTGCCCCTGATATCTCCGAACCCACATAACCCTCTTCAGACCCATATCCAGCCTCTGGGAGCGACATATGCGAAGCACTTGTAAGTCCAGTGAACTCCATGGTGGAATATGAATAGTCAGAAAACCCGGTCTACAAAAATGGAGCAGACATAGAATCTCAATGCGCATTCATCGCACATAATGACACAACGTGAAATCATTCGAAATAATTTAAATAAATCCGATTGGGAAATCAGGAAAGACAAATGCGACTCGACGCGCGCTCAAAGGCGACATCTGGCGGCGAACGGAAAACATAAAAACAAGCGGAAATTTTACTGCACTAATGTACATCTGAGAATCATTGAAATTCTGATGACATTGATGTATAATCTGAGTGCTGTCACTGCTGCCGTTACATTCCACTGCCCCCTGTTGATCCCTGTCTGCTGCGGCCTCATGCCACTAGTTGCATTGTGCCGTGGCCCGTTTTGCGGTCTGTGTGGTGATGTGCTTTGCTGGCGCATGTGCCGCCTTCTTTGGCGTTGTGCTTTGTTGGCTTGCGGTTTGCTGTGCTGTTTGGTGCCGCGCTATGCCGTGTTGTGGTGTGCTGATTGCGTTGTGCACTGGTGCTGCACGTTGCCCCCCCCCCCCCCCCCCCTGGTTGTTGGTCATGGTGCTGTGCACTGACACAAAGCACACATGCAGTTGGTGCCACCGGCTGGTTGCTGAGGCATGCATGCAAGTTGTGGAAAGACTGGTACAGTCTTTTTGATGTACTTGTCCGGCATGTGGGAACAAGTTGGCATCCCAAACTGTTGAATGTCATGCCTGTCAGTTCTCTGTGCATCCCACAAGCACCCCTGATGGTGTCTGAACGTGGTGTGCCGCGCGGGATCCTGTGTTGGCTGGCTTTGTTTCCAAGGCACATAGGTTCTCTTATGCATGGCAATGTACTGTGCTGAGTACAGAGTCGTGCAGTGCCATGGGCCCCTAACAGACCAGGAAGCGGATGCAAACCGCATTCTGCTTATAGCGGGCACCATCATCCTCAGCTATCACTCCCGCCTCGGAGGTAAAGACATTTTGCGCTTCATTGCTGCGCCGTCCCCTTCCGCTCAGGGTTGCACTGGTAAAAGTTATGAATTATTTGCGATATTTCTCCAAATCGTGAAGAGGAGCAAACCAAGGAAGTGGAGGATGAGGGGGCAAGGGGGAGGAAGATACAGGAGAGGACGAGGAGCACGACGAGGGCGACGCTGTGGTGTGGCTTTTGAACAGAGAGAATACTTTCCCTGCGGCACGTGCAGCCCCTACAACGCGCAAGAGCAATGGTGCCCACACACAATACATTGTGACATATATGCATTTACCATATCCCATGCATTGGAGAATGTGTACTGCTCGGGACGAAGGTCTCCATACCATGCCACATTGGAATAAAGAATAAACAGCACCCATCCGGAGTTGTACAAAAAAATATAATGATTGTCCAAATGAGAATCAAAAATTAACAACACCCATCAACAGTTGTAAAACAGTAAACATTGATGGTCGGATGACAATCAAGAACAAACAGCAGCCATCCAGAGATGTAAAACAAAAATAGCCATGTCTAGATCACAATCAAGAATAACTAGCACCCATCCGGAGTTTCCAAAAAAAAACCTTTTCACGGCTAGATGACAATCAGAAATAACAGCACCCATCTAGAGTTGAATAAAAATAAAAAGTGATGTTGATATGACAACTAGCAATAAACAACACATAGTCACAGTCGTAAAACAACAGCTTTCAAGCGCGGTGGTTGCAGTGGTGTCTAGGTCATAAGCATGAATGACCACTGGTTTCTTATGAAACATTTGGGGATTAGGTAGGAAGAAGCAGGCATGAAGCACGAAAAATGGTAGATTTTTTTTGATATCTCTCAAAAAAAGGCGGAAAACACAAAGGCTTAACGCAAAGCCTCTTGGTCTTGGTCAGCTACGCACGCTACGGCATGGCGCAAGAATGGGAAAAAAAAAACAAGAGAGGAAAATTTTCTGAATGGCCTACAATGAGGCCAAATAGCATGGAAAGCGCCTGGACGAAAAGGCACGGCGCACAACGCGTTAAAAAACAATCAAAAACTGTTCTTCCTTAACTAGGTAAAAAAATAGCGCCTTAAGGGCCGTAACGCTCAGACCAACATAACGCCGTGTGGCTCGTCGCTATGGGTGCCCTATACAAAGTTATACGTTAACATACAGAGGCGCCATACGCCTCTGCCGTTCAAGAGGTGACAACCCTCCCCCCCCCCCCCCCGCCCAATGGGGATGAAATCACCCAAAAGCAGAGACAAAGCCACCAAAGGGGCAGTTCTCCCCCCAATAACCCAATGAGGGGTCAGACCTTCTAAGTGGCTATTTTTTTTTCGATGACAACACTTTTCAATGCCTGATTCACCTGCAAACCTGGATGGCGCGTTTAAGCAAAATCCAAGCCGGGCTTTAGCTTGCGATGAATGCCCAGCGATCCCATGATCAAAATGCCAGCAGTGGAGCAGCAGCCTAGAGTAGCGCCCTATGTTGCTTCTGTGCTACAAAGTTTGCGGAACGTCGTGGTTGCCCGTATGTGGTCAAATTGGGTTCTCTATGAGGTTTTGGAACAAGAAATACAGCGACAACGGTCACTTTTCCCGCGCCCACCTTCAACGCCAACTACAAAGCTGAACGACAGTTACAATGTCACACCAGCCACAAGCTCCTCTTCCGCACCTTGCCCTGCAGAAACAGAACCTCGTGGGAAGTGCGATACCTTTAGTCAAGTTCGCGCCACCACCGTCGTAGACGGTCCATCAACATACCTTTGCCGCCGATCCATACCTTTCTATACAAACTGCCAAGACCAACGCTTAGGGCCGCAAGCAAAAAATTATACTGCTATTCCATTGGTGAACGTGAATCACGCCAAAAAAGTGCCCAAAAGCGGTGCGATGCTACGCCATTTCCTCTAAACGAAAGCACGCTACTTCTTGCACCGGAGGTGCCCCATATTGTCAATGAGATCACAGCACAATTTTCGAAAGTGCGCGGCAAGAGAAGCAATACAGTGCGGACAACCGCCACGGCCTTTGCCTTGCCAAACCCCTTCGTTGTAGTCAACTCCCAAGCCGCCGCGAGGAACTCAACCCGTGATAGGTATTTCACCCAACATGCAACTTCACGCTCTACAAACAAAGACGAGCGTACCAAAAGATACCAGCGGCAGTACAATATGAAGAAGGAAAGAACTTATTGCCGCTTAGTGTTGTCCCGCCCAGCACAAATCTACCAAAATGTGTCAATTCTTTCACCAAGAACAGTATGGTCACAATCAGAAGCTGAAGCACACTGTGTTGCACCCAAAGAACCAGAAGAAGTTAGCAGCAAATGTGGAGAGACGCTCCCAGCTGCTCACCTGGAATCTGTGCCGTGCAACGACAACACTCCTAGTTTTGGACATTGTTCTACTCAAAGGTCGTGCATTGAGAGTACACACTCCTAGCACCAAGTGAAATCCGACATTGAAGAGAGCGGCGAGGACGAAATACCAGTGTTTGAATCCTCCTTGAATTCATCAAAAGAAGCCGACATAACTGGGTCCTATACCAGCCTACAAAGTCTGCAACCGTCCTCAGAGTTTCAGATCAATCAGTTTCCGCCGCTAAAGTCAATGCTCCAAAGCGACCTAAATCAGTGAATACGCTTCATCATGTTTCCAAAGATCTTAACAAATTGAATTGTGACGCTCAATTTATCACAGCTTAAGTACCAAGCTCATACCAAACACACACACCACCAGATTCCCTGGCAATTCACTATTCAGATGTTGTCCAATACAATCGAGCCACACCAACAACCGTCCCGGCTTGTTGCACAACCACAGCTATATAACACAGGCATTTGCTGCTTGAAAGTATATCTCAGTGATATTTTCCAAAGCAGACAATGATGGCCATACATATTCACACTAAAACACAATGGTATGGTGGAGCTTTAACAATCCTACCACACGTTTTCAATGGTTGTCAAGTTACACCTCACATTGCTTATTGTTTGTGTGGGGCATATCACTAAGTGCACATTCTGTTGCTTAGTCACTGTGAAAAGAAATGACTATATAGCGAACATACAGTTTCATCTATTGTCAGTTTGCCTTGCCCACTCTATGTTTTTCCCTGATGAAAACAACTTGTGGATTTTCCCCTAGGGGTGAAACTGCAGGAAGTTTTCAAAACAGAGTGTGAGTGGCAGCTCACAAGAGCATAACCGTTTCCAGATTGTTACCAACCGCGGGTGTCACATCTACAATCCATCATTTTACAATTTTGTACTTTAGTAGTAACCATTCTATTTCTTGTCCCATATCCCTATCCTTCTCTTATTCAATTCATCTTTTGCCAAAAATGTCAACTAGAAGGAATTCCCTGTTTCTACTGGAACTCCTGGGCGCCCTGGTGACCCAGTGGCCTAATGAAAGCCACACAACTATATTTTCACTCCTTCACCTTCCTTTTCGGTATATATATATCACCTACACGTACTATACAGCCCCCAAAGCCAATCAGCTACTTCAAGTTCTTTACGGTAACTCTTTGGCACCTTTGGTGCCTCGGGATGCCCCTCTAGGTTGGAAAGCTGTGTCATAATGTATCCTTAGTGTTCGGAATTCCGGAACTCGCGCGTCTTAAAAAAATGACCCAATGAGGGGATAAAACCACCCCTTTGCGGGGATAATACCACCCCTATGATGGGAAAATCCACACACCCAAAAGGGGGGGATAAAACCACCCCGGAGGTCAAAAATGGCCAAAACGGGGGCTGGGGGTGGTTTGTAACCCACGACCACTCACGGGGGGGGGGGGGCATCTTGTTAGGCTGTCGTTTCGTATTACTTTGCATTTCAGAGGTGTTGTGTATGTGATTGTGGTGGCCTTACAAGCATTTACCAATTGGCTGACGCTACTTGAGAGTCCTGTATGCCTGTAGCCTACTAGGACTCCCTGCCCAAACCATCGAAGGGGGCCAACTAAGAGACAATATTTTCTAGGTGCGAAAATATTTTTTTAGATGCGCTGGAATATAATACAACCTATAAAAAATATAAAACATCTCAAATTTAACACAAAGCATCTAAAACAAAATGTCGCGAGTGACTAAAATGCTAGATGGCTCTCTTAAAAAAAAATCCGCTCAAATCTAAAAAAAAATACCGTTTCAGGAACAGACTTCGGGACCTAAAAAAAAAATACAAACTCTAAAAAGAAATAAAATAACGGATAATGTCACCCCCACGTCCCTGCCCTGCCCCTACAGGCAACATGCAATAGAAACCACTGATTCACCTTGTTCGTTGCAGCTAGGGACAGCATGACACTACTGCCAACAAGGTTGCCTGATGCCATAGTGCAGATGGCTGAGCATCTTCTGGACGTGCTGTTGCAGTACACTTTACATTAGGTGAGGATGCTGGATAATGCAACCCACTTGATGGCGTAGGAACCTGCCACTGTGCAACCGATGCACAAAACACCTTCCTTGTGGACAAAGGCTGGAGTGCCGTGCATTTTTGGACATGACCCAAACAAATACAGAACCAGCATCCCTCCCTGCGTGCACCCTGGTCGGCCTATGTTGACCCACCATCTGAAGACATTTGGAAAGAGCAACACTTGAGCATGAAATTATGGGCAAAATTGTGCAGCCAGTGAGTAGTGCTTGAAAACCACCTCTCAGAGGCAAAACCACTCGTCTTTGTGCACCGAATAATGCCTCTGAACAATGTCTGAGCAAGGAATCTGGAACTTGGGACTGACTGGGCAGACTGCGAAAGCCGCAGAAAATGAGCATTTGATGCAGGAATGGATGTGTTGGGATGCAGGGTTCTAAGGAGTTGATCACTACGGCTGTCAGACACTGCAGCACAGGCACGTTGGTGGCACGTTGTATTGCAGAAGAAATGAGCAGAAAAAACCTGGCTGGATCACTCTGCTTCTGGGTATTCTCCTGAGCAGCTCAGCGTAGGGGCGTTCTTGAGTCAGTAGCTTCGTGGTCAGATTCCGGATACAAAGGGGCCTCTGATGCACCATCTGAACTTGGAATGCTATGAAAAGCAGGAAGAAACATATCTGTAATAGAATGGTAACTGGGTTTCTTATCTGTCTGCCACTTGATCGTGCACTCAGAGCCCTCCACTGCAAGCACCTTACCCCAATGCAAATAACCCTTGAAATTGTGCCCTTGGGCTCTGGCCAAGGTAGCTGAGTAGCCTACTTCACAAAATTCAGGCACCATGTATGATCCGTTCAAATGACCTCTCTGCATGGGTCCCCCAGCGAAGGAAGACCCCTGTTCTCTGAGCAGATGAAACTGTGCACATGGGCTCTGGCCAAGGTGGCTGAGTACCCTACCTTACAACATTCAGATAGTACCTGTGATCCTCTGCGATGAACTCTCTGCATAGGTCCCCCAGCGAAGGAAGACCCCTGTTCTCTGAGCAGATGAAATTGTGCACATGGGCTCTGACCAAGGTGGCTGAGTACCCTACTTTACAACGTTCAGATAGTACCTGTGATCCTCTGCAATGAACTCTCTGCGTAGGTCCCCCGGCTCCAAAGGGGGACCTCTGTTCTGGGCATCATTGTCAGCTGAAGATGATCTAGACCACTTGATGACGTCGGAAAATGCCCCTGTGCAAATGATGCACAAGACGCCTTCTTCATGGTGCAGGGTGGTGTCCTGATATGACCACCTGCATCCCCAAACAGAATTGCGCCCATAGAGTCCATCACCCCAACTCAAGGGGCCACACCGAAGCGTGGGAGTCCATATCCCCAACTCAAGGGGCCACGCCAAAGCTTGGGAGTCCATATCCCCAACTCAAGGGGCCACGCCAAAGCTTGGGAGTCAGTATCCTCAACTCAAGGGGCCACGCCAAAGCTTGGGAGTCAGTATCCCCAACTCAAGGGGCCACAGCAAAGCGTGGGAGTCCATATCCCGAACTCAAGGGGCCACACCGAAGCGTGGGAGTCCATCACCCCAACTCAAGGGACCTCCAACGTGGAGGAGAGAACTGTGAACCAGCTATCCTCAATGGCACCGGAAGGTTAATGAATTGGCCCAGTTTCCTCAATAGCACCGGAAGGTTGAAAGCCCACAATTGGGCCGATTGGCTACATCACCCCTGCCTTCTTGGGGTCCCCATGGTGGGGAGCAATCGACCCAAAAAAAGAGTGGATGTGGTGGGAATGCGCAAAAAGGTAGAAATGGGTGAAACAGGGTGTAAACCCAAGCCTGGAGGGGGGGGGGGGGGGTGTCAAAATCGAACTTGCTTTATCACCCGTGCCGTCATGGGGTCCCCGCACACACCAAATTCCCCCACAGGTGTCCAGGGAATCACCCATGACACTTTTTTGACCACTTCTAAAATTTGCGGAATTTGCGCAAAAAAAAAAATACTCCGCGCAGAAATAATAATGTCTGAGATTTTTTTTTAAGCGCGAAATATTTTTTAGCGCAGAATATTTTTTTAGTACGGAGTATTTTTTTAGCTAAAAAAAATGCAACCTCTAAAAAAAATAATAATCTGCATCTAAAAACAACTACAGGGCCGCCAACTAATCCTACCGCGCATGCTAGTCAATGGTTATTGTTCCACAAGGGCAACATATGCCAAAGCATACATTAAACATTCAAGTATCATGTGTAAAAACATGTATTCAAGAATCACTGCGAATTGGAGGAAATAGTGTTCATTTGCTTAGGACATGCTTCGGCGCAATTTTTCATCGCTTTGGTGCCGGGGGGTTCCTCGGCAATGCCTTTGCCATGGGCAGTGTTTAGTTCTATGCTATTTGCTACCAGGGTGACAACCGGTGGCCTCATCCTATCCAAGGCACTCTCACAAAGGTAATGCTCTCATGCACTGTTGCCAAAGCTGCTGCTGGTGCTGGTGCTCGTGCTAGTGCTAGTGCTGCTGCTACTACTACTGCTGCGGGGGGGGGGGGGGCTGTCAAGGGATGCAGCTAGGCGCCCCCCCCCCCTGGTTCGGGCCACTATTAATATGACCTCTGAAGCCCGTGGAGTGCCAGTGTACTACTACTAATATGACCTCGAAAGCCCGTGGAGTACCAGTGTGAAACAGGGTTAGCAGCTCTCATGCTCTGTCTCCCAGGCTAAACCTTTGTGAATCAGGCACAGAACACAATTTGGGCAAGAAATGTTGTTTAAGCACCCCCTGGGAGGGGGAGGTTGTCATTAGGCATATGTATATATTTGTGTACCTTGTGTGGCGCTCGCCGGGGTACCACTTCCTTTTCAAAAGGATCATGCCACGAACTGCACATATAAGCAGCACAACATCAGGGTGTGCCCTTGTGCTGTTCCAATGTTGACTGCACAGCTCTGTACCCTCCAGTCACAGAAATCAAACACCACGACCCTCAGCCCACCTTTGCCAACAGGCCACTTCACCCGCAGATGTGCCAACCAACTACCTACCCCTTGACAGCCTAGTTTGCTCTGTCCAGACTTGTTTCATGATTCCAACTGCAACCTCAAGTCCCAGGAAAACTGGTGAACTGAAATAGGACCATTCAAGATTGTGCTCAGGGCTGTGTGTCGAGGAGTTCTAGCGATCTGTCAACCCACTTCTCTGTCCCTGTGTCTTGTCTCTTCGTGCGCCCATCCGCCTTCCAAGCCTGCTCTGGGACCTCACCAAAGCACGTACCACTGTGGATGAAGCAGCACCCGAAAAGTGCCGAAATCCCAGACCCCCCAACTCTCACTCAGAAAATCTGAGATGACTGGGTTGAGCGCCAATGTGCCATGGATATGCTCATCACAGCCATTCAGACTTTCAAACCAAACACAATTTGATGAGACCAGCTGTCATCAAATCAGGTCATCAAATCAAACCAGAAACTATCCTACCCATTGACAGTCGAATCACGACAAGGCAGGCAGACCAGCACCTGCTGTCGGTGAATCAGCAACTGCTGTAGGTCGCCGGCCGTCAAGCAACCACGATCCACCATCAGCTGACAGTACTTGTACCATCAAAAACTTTACCCTGGCCTTAGTAAATTGAAAGAAAGGCGCAGCTTCCTTGAGGATAGCCCTAGGAGGACCATGGACCTCTGATTCCATTGCTGTCTCTGTGGTGGGTGGCCAATTAGTATGTTACCATCAGTACCTCACCGGTATCCGATTCCTGCCACTCTAAAAGCATAGGTATGGGATGCAGTGGACTTTGCGGGAGCTGTTGTGTAGCGGACCGTCAGTGTGTGATTGCCTGCCGTCAATGATATGGGTATGGCTTCTGAGTGGAGAAGTGAGTCTGCAGGAAGTTGACCTGTAAATGCAACAAGAAATAGACAAGCGTCTAAGTGAGCAACAGCATGTAGGGTGGCAGACAGAGGCATCACAATCCGCATGGGTAGTTGTGACTAATCAGTGCGAATTCTGGCAGCAACCATCCTTCAACTGGGAATGCAGGGGCCAATCATCAGGTTGCTCACAGCCTGGTGCTGTGAAGGGCAAAGGGGTCAAAATGGTAGATTTCATCCAATTCATGGATACCCAAGGGAAACCCTGTCCGTTGGTACCATCCCCTAACATAAGACAGGAAAGGCCACCGTGTCCCAGCGGGGACTCCAATGGGAAGGCTTGCAGCACGCCGCATGAGCGCCATGGGCGCTGCAAGGTAAGGGTGATTAGCTTCAGTGTACACTGCGAAGGAAATAAGTAGGGAACCAAACAGCTCGAGGCCCTTGCTCAACAAGCAAAGCGTCGTCGGGAATCCCACCCTTGTACTGTGGTTTAGGAGGAGGGTCATTGCTCCTTTAGCGAAAAGTAGCAAAGCCCCATTGCTACTCCTTTCTCCATACCCCTGTATCAGGCGGCATGTGACTGTACATGAGTTCTTGCTTGTGCTTTGCTTGTGTGCAGGTGTGTTAGCATGCATATGTGCGTATGCAGCACTACGTCATTGTCCTGTGCACATTGAGAAAAAAACAAGAAATGATCATTTTCTTTGTGCGTTGGTTTAGTACTCTAGTATGTTGATAGGTGCACACAACACAACATAACATGTCAAAAAAAAATTATTCGAAAAATTGCATGAAAAATGCGCAGCATGCACTGCATATGTGGAATGCGTTGCACAACACTTGTCCCATCGCCCCACCATAGCACAATGTCATCCCCTCCATCACACGTCGTTGCCCGATCCCATACATCATGGGTGCCCATCCCCGTGACACATTTTGTTTCATTTTGTGTTTCGGTCGTGGAAAAGACCACTCATCATCTAGTGAGTAGCCAGGTTTAGGTGACAAAGGTTCCGCGATGTGTGCCTTGAAGCCAAGCTAGACCTTGAGTGGAAGTTGCAGTTGGTATTCAATGTGGACGAGGTATTGTCTAGGTCACACGATTCTTCTCAGTGCTGCGCTTGGAGAGATGTACAACAATCTTTAGACAGTGTCCACAATTACTATATTTGGTCTCTCCATAATCCCATCATTCACCACTCACAGTCTTTTACTAGGGTCCGCCAACCTCAACAAGATTCCATCCTTTTGCAAATCTTGTTTATTACTCTGCAACCCTTTACTTCCCTACTGCAAAAGTCCCTTGAACCCTCTTTGAAATCATCGTGTCTCTCAACGAGCTTTTGCACTCCCCTACAACTCTCTTCGACGCCATGTAGCGTTGTATCATGTGCCAGATATGATACCAGTTGAGTGTGGGTGAGAAATTTGTGGTTGCTTTTGCAATCGTGGCAGAAACGGTGCTCACGCATAAAGAGAAATTGCAAGGTCTAGTGGGATGATACAATGGAGAAACGGGGTTCATGGAGGCTAAGAAAAGAAAATCCGGGTGAGGGGGCATGGAAATTCACATCACGAAGGGGCCCAAGCTACACATGAACACAAGCTATGCACCATATGTTTATTAATACAAACGGACAAAAATGTGTTGACCATTGTGATATATTCTTTGTATATGGGCGTTGTCGCCGGGGGGGGGGGGGTCCGTCCACGAACCAAGTTTTCAATATTTCTCAGAATTGCTGTCACCTAGGGGGGCCGGGTTGTGATACCTTTTTGAAGTCTCCAAGAAAATGGCCATTTGGAGAGGTAGGGTCATGGGGCGTTGTCACAAAGCCGTATTTTTGAGTACTGGAGGCGAACTTTAGAACTCTTCAACGCTTAGCCCTTCTGCTAGCTATGTTGCATAAGATGGGTCGCAACCTTGCCGGCGATTCCTCCAACATGTTGTCAGTTGGAGGTGAAATCATTCAGAGTGGATTGGTTGCAAAATGCCTTCCCTCAACTGAACAATATGTCGGCTAATTTGACTGATAACCACACTAGACACCCCCATGCAGCTTGATGCGAACTAACAGCACTGAGCTCCAAGGAGGTGTGCCAGGTAGGTGTCGGTCAAATTAGCCCACATATCATTAAGTTGAGGGGAGCCACATTGCACATGGCTTCTACACATCGAATGTAACCAATCCACCCAAATGACTTGACCTCCAATTGATAAAATATTGGAGAAATTGGAGCGGCAAGGCAGGATTGTGTATAAAGTCCGATGTCGAATGTCTGATGTGGCATGTTGTGTTTGCAGTGTATACAACAAGATGTTTGATATGTGTGATGTAGGTCATGCTTGGAGGAAGGGGGGGGGGGGTCCAAAATGGGTGTGCAAGAAGTTGATGCCCCCCACCTATGAAAAAGATAGAGAAATAAAGGGGTTGGAAAGCAAACATGGAAAAGCTTGAAAAAACTAAACGGCGAGAATCCGGAAAAAGTGCCCATCCGTCCCCATAAGTCCCCAAAGGTCCCCAAAACTCCCCATAGGTCTCCAAAGGTCCCTATAGATCCCCAAAGGTCCCCATAGGGCCCCCATAGGCACCCATAGGTCCCCGTAGGTCCCCAAAGGTGCCCATGGGTACCCGTAGGGTCCCCAAGCCATCGAGCGCACCCCAAGCAGCCTGTGAGCCTCAAGATCGGCCCTCAAATCAAATCAAATCAAATCCGTAGGGTCCCCATAGCTCCCCACAGCCCCCCTAGGTCCCCATAGGTCCCCATGGGTCAGAATAGGCCCCCCTAGGTCCCAATGGCCCCGATAGGTCTCCATAGGTCGCCATAGACTTTATATAGGCCCCCATGGGTCCCCATGGGTTTTCATAGGCCCCCCATAGGTCCATATAGGCCCCCATAGGTCTCCATAGGTGCCAATAGAACCCCAAAGGGCCGCATAGGCGCCCAAAGGTCCCCATAGGCCCTCATAGGCCACCATAGCTCCCCATAGGTGCCCAAAGGCCCCCGTAGGCGCCAATAGGTCCCCATAGGTCACCACAGGTCCCCATAGGCCCCCATACGTCCCCATACGTCCCCAAAGAACCCCACAGGCCCCCATAGGTCCCAAAAATTCCCCATAGGTTCCCATACATCCCCATAGGTCCCCATACGTCCGCATAGGTCCCCATAGGTTCCCATAGGTCCCCAAAGGTGCCAAAAAGTCCCCAAAGGCACCCATAGGCCCCCCTGGGTCCGTACAGGTCCCCAAAGGTCCCCATAGTTCCCCATAGGTCCCCATAGGCCCTAAGAGGCCCCCATAGTTCGCCATAGGTGCCCAAAGGTCTCCATATGCCCCATAGGTCGCCACAGGTTCCCAAAGGTCCCCATAGGTCCCCATAGGTGCCAATAGGACCCCAAAGGGCCACATAGGTGCCCAAAGGTCCCCATAGGCCCTCATAGGCCACCATAGGTCCCCGTAGGTGCCCGAAGGCCCCCATAGGTGCCAATAGGTCCCCATAGGTCACCAGAGGTCCCCATAGGACCCCATACGCCCCCATCGGTCCGCATACGTCCCCATAGGGACCCATAGGTCCCTATAGGCCCCCCTAGGTCCCCACAAGCCCCCATAGGTCCCCAAAATTTCCCCATAGGTTCCCATACATCCCCACAAGTCCCCATATGTCCGCATAGGTCCCCATAGGTTCCCATAGGTCCCCAAAGGTGCCAAAAGGTCCCCAAAGGCCCCCATAGGTCCGTACAGGTCCCAAAAAGTCCCCATAGTTCCCCATACGTCCCCATAGGCCCTAAAAGGCCCCCATAGTTCGCCACAGGCTCCATAAGGTCCCCGCATGTCCCACTGGTTCCCCATAGGTCCCCATAGGCCCTAAGAGGCCCCCATAGTGCGCCACGGGTTCCATAAGGTCCCCGTAGGTCCCACTGGGTCCCCATAGGTCCCTATAGGCCCCCATAGGTCCACACAAGCCCCCATAGGTCCGCACAGGTCCCCATAGACCCCCATAGGTGCCCAAAGGTCCCCATGGGCCCCATAGGTCGCCATAGGTTCCCAAAGGTCCCCATAGGTCCCATTGGGTCCCCAGAGGTCCCTATAGGTCCGCACAGGCCCCCATAGGTCCCCACAGGCCGCCATCAGTCCTCAAAGATCCCCATAAATCGCCATAGGGCCCCATAGGACTTCAGAGGCCCCCATAGTTCCCCATAGCTGCCCAAAGGTCCCCATAGGCCCCATAGGTTGCCATAGGTTCCCAAAGGTCCCCATAGGTGCCAATGGGTCCCCATAGGTCCCTATAGGCCCCCATAGGTCCACACATGCACCCATAGGTCCCCAAAGATCCCCATAGGTCCCCATATGCCCCCATAGGTTCCCATACGTCCCCATAGGTCCCCATAGGTGCCAATAGGTCGCCATAGGCCCCCATAGGCGCCCATAGGGCACCACAGGCCCCCATACGTCCCCATAGGTCCGCACAGGGCCCCATAGGTCCCCACAGGCCCCCATAGGTCCCCATACCCCCCCATAAGTCCCCATAGGCCCCCAAAGGTCCCCATAGGTCCCCATAGGCTGCCACAGGTACCCAAAGGACGCCATAGGTTCCCATAGGTTCCCATAGGCCCCCATAGTTCCCCATAGGTTCCCATAGGCCCCCATAGGTCCCCATAAATTCCCAAAGGTCCCCAAAGGAACCCACGGGCCCGCATAGGTCGCCAAAGGTCCCCATAGGACCCCATAGGTCCCCATAAGTCCCCACAGACCCCCATGGTCCCCATAGCCCCCCTAGGTCCCCATTGGTCGCTATATGTTCCCAAAGGTCCCCATAGGTGCTATAAGGTCCCCATAGGCCCCTATAGGTCCCCATAGGTAGCCACGGGTCGCCAAAGGTGCCAACGGGTCGCCAAAAGTCCCCATAGACGCCAATGGATCCCCATAGGCCCCCATAGGTTTCCATAGGTTCCCATAGGTACCAAAAGGTCCCCTTGGGCCCCCATAGGCCCCCACAGGTCCCCACGGGCCCCCAAAGGGCCCCATAGGCCCCCATAGGTTCCCACAGGTGCCCATCGGTCCCCAAAGGTGCCAAAAGGCCCCAATAGGCCCCCATTGTTCCGCATAGGTGCCCGAAGGCCCCCATAGGCCTCCATAGGTTGCCATATATTCCCAAAGGTCCACATAGTTCCCCATAGGCCCCCATAGGGCCCCATAGCCCCCCTAGGTCCCCGTGGGTCGCTATATGTTCCCAAAGGTCCCCATAGGTGCTATAAGGTCCCCATAGGTCCCCGTAGGCCCCCATGGGTCCCCATAGGCCCCCATAGATCCCCATAGGCCCCTATAGTTCCCCATAGGTACCCAACGGTCGCAATAGGTGCCAACGGGTCGCCAAAAGTCCCCATAGACGCCAATGGATCCCCATAGGCCCCCATAGGTTCCCATAGGTCCCCATAGGTACCAACAGGTCCCCATGGGCCCCCCTGGGCCCCCACGGGACCCCACGGGCCCCCAAAGGTCCCCATAGGCCCCCATAGGATCCCATAGGTGCCCATCGGTCCCCAAAGGTGCCAATAGGCCCCAATAGGCCCCCGTACGCCCTCATAGGCCCCCATAGTTCCACATAGGTACCCGAAGGCCCCCATAGGCCCCCATAGGACCCCAAAGGTCCCCAGAGGTCCCCATAGGTCCCTAGAGGCCCCCATAGGTCCACGTGGGTCCCTATAGGCCCCCATAGGTCGTCATAGGTCCGCATAAGCCCGCATACATCCCCATAGGTCCCCACAAGCCCCCATGCGTTCCCACACCCTCGCATATGTCCCCATATGTCCCCATAGGTCCCCAGAGGCTGCTAGAGAGCCCGGAGGCCCCACAGATACCCCATAGGCAGCCAGAGGTCCGCAAAAGACCCCATAGGTGCCAATATGTCCCCATAGGTCCCCATAGGTCCCCACAAGCCCCCATAGGACCCCACATGTCCCCAAAGGTCCCCATAGGCACCCAAAGCTCCTCATAGGTCCCCATAGGACCCCATAGATCCCCACAGGTCCCCAGAGGCCCCCATTGGTCCCCACAGGTGCCCATAGGCCCCCATAATTTCCCATAAGTCCCCATAGTCCCCCATAGGTCCCCATAGGACCCCATAGGTCCCCATAGGACGCCATAGGTCTGCACAGGCCCCCATAGGTTCCCATAGGTCCCCACAAGCACCCATAGGTTAGAATGGGTCCCCATAGGGTGCCATAGGTCTCAAGAGACCCCATACGTCCCCATAGGTCCCATAGGGCCCAAGGGGTCCCCAAAGGTCCCCATATGTCCTCATAGGTGCGCATAAGCCCTCATAGGCCCCCATGCGTCCACATGGGCCCCCATAGGTCCCCATAGGTCCCCACATGTCCCCATAGGTCCCTATAGGCCCCCATAGGTCCCCATAGGTCCTCGAAGAACCCCATCGGCCCCCACAGGTCCCCATAGGCCCCCATAGGCCCCCATAGGTCCCCACGGGCCCCCATAGGTCCCTATGGGCACACATACGTGCCCAAAGGCCCCCATAGGTCCCCATAGGCCCCCATAGGTCCCCATAAGTCGCTATAGGCCCCCACAAGTCCCCAAAGGCCCCCATAGGTCCCCATAGGCCCCGTGAATCTAGAACCGGGCACACACCACTGGCTCAGGCCATGCGCCCCACGGGGGGACTTCAGCACTTTACCCGGTTGCTGGCCACCGAGTGTGCCATCAACTTCTCGAGGGTACGTGATACCCTCACTAGGCCAGCTATTGACCACATGTTGCTGCATGGTATGTGGTCCACCACACGGCACATGCTAGTCCGCCTTAAACAAACACACTTCGCTTTTTTTGCGGAGCTCAAACCTTGAGACGCCAAGCCGGATCCGTGTGCGTGGAAACTGTTACGGTTGAGGTCTAGCCCCCGCGAGAACCTTCAAGCCCTAGCCCTTGTGCCGAACGTCGCCTGAGGATATTGGGCGCACACCCCTGCTGCCCCGGACCACTTTATCTCCCTCTTTCACCACAATGCACTCCAATATGACAACCTGTGTGGGTCCGCGCGCTCAATTGTAGACTCCTTGCAGCTAGCAGCTCCCCCCTACAATTGTGATCAATTAAGGCGGGTTGAGGACAGCTTCCAGGCCCGCCATCGCGCGCATGAGTTGCACAGTAGGCAAGAGGCACTATCCCGAGTGGCCGTAGACTCCGTCACCAAGCCCTTCCTTGCGCCTCCCGGCTAACCTTTGTGGACCTACTCGGGCATACTCCCCCACCCGTCAGCACCCCGGCCCACAGCACACAAACAATAGGATGAGACGCACCGCCAGGCGCAAGAAATCTAGCGCGACCACCATGTACTTGTTCACCATGAAGCACTCAGGGCGCGCCCCACCGCCCATCCTTGGGACTCACTGTTCCACCCTCCAGTGGACTTGCCGCTGTCCCTCTTCTTGCTTGCTCTTCACCATGGAGTCTCCCTTGCAAACCGTGCGGCGCTTGACCGATTGGTTGCTGCGTTGGTTGATGAAGGCCCCATGCACCCACAAAGAATTGCCTAGGCAATGAGACGCTTCACCTGGCTGGCAACCACAGTGGACAACTTTCCGCCGGCCCTATTACGTGGGGCAGAGGGTGGACTGTAAGCCGCATGTATTTAGCTTGCACGCAAGCGCCGCGTGAAAACCTGATCCGCCATTAATGTAGTCACCCAGCTTGGGCCGTACAAGGGAGCCCCGAAGCCATTACATTTGTTTGAATCACACCGCCCTTTATCGACAGTGCCCCCTTTCGTTGCAGCCGAGGCCACCGCTAGGGGGCAGCTCATACAAGCCACAATGGAGCTCACAGGCACCGCCACGTGCGAGCTCTTCGCGTATAGACGGGAGGTACAGCCCGCACACATGGTGTTCGCCGTTCGGGGTCGCCGTTCGCATCCTCTTGCAGTGGTGTCTCGTGTCCATGGCCAAGTGGGATGAATCCCACGCATATTTCCCCATACCCAGGGCAGCGGCGCCCGAGACCTTGCGCCTCACCGCAGGCACGTGGAACTTCGGCACATGGTTTGCCGACTACTACACCAGCTTGGAGCTCCAGGTACTGACCGACACCGGCTTCACCGCCGCGAACGTCACTTGGGAGGGCTCCAACCAGGCTTGCTCGGTAGCGGGCCAATGTTTCCAGGGAACCTAGGCATGTCTCAACACCAAGATGGAGCAATTGGGTGCACATTTACCCAGCATGCACGGTCACTGCCGTGCACCAGGGCCAATTTCAGTGATGACAGGATATTTCTCGCCCCCTTGATGTTGCGTCTGGTGTGAGCTGTCTCCGACTTTGTTCCTTGTTCGCATGCCATCGGGCAGATCCCGAACCCACACAAACTGGAATTCACGCTGGTCGCGCTGCGAGCTGGGGCCCTGGTGCTGCCGACTATGAATATCCAAGACATGGACACCAGGCTGCTGCTACAGGCCCTAACGCAGGTGGGCATTCCGCTTCGGCGTGGACTCCCCGTCCGCAATACAATAGCGAAGCCGACGACCCGAGTTCGACGTCAAGTAATCCAGAACTCGGATAAAGTGCATATGAACCCGCTGCTGCGAGTCCGGTCCTTCATGGCATACGCCCCATTTGCCCTTGACTTTCTCGCATATGGGTTTTTGTTCCCCACCGTGTCGGTTGCCACCGTGCAGGCTCTCACAAGGCGGCACTAACGCACGACGTCCAGGGGCCCCAAATGACGCTGCTTTGGTTCCTCCACCGCCCTCTACAGGATGACGGCACCAGATGCCCTGACCTGCACGCACAAAGCGCGGCCCAGCTGACGTCAACACTCCTTCCGGTAGCAGTATGCCAGCACCCCTTGGCTCAGGCGGGTGCGCAATACCTGCTGCATGACGCGCAATACCTAGTGCATGACGGACAGCGCCTTGCAGAGGGCAATGCCCTCAAGAGCCTACTCGCCCCGCAGGGGCGGAGTGTGCACCAAGTGGGGGGCCCCACCATCGCACCATGCACCATATGGACCACCGGCTTTCAGGATGTGTTGTCCAGAGTCGACACGGTGTACAAGGCGTATGACGCGGCCGTCAAGTGCGACACGGCTCGATGCAGGGCCGTACTCTAGTACCCATTAGCAGGAGAGCTCAAGACTATGCAATTCGCGGTCATGTTGTACCGCCCGTCCGGGACTGATGGTGAGTAGCTAGCGCGACTGGTACCCGTGCAAGCATTAGACACCTAGAGCGGCACAGTAGTGTTCATCACTGACGGTGCCAACACCGGCACTCGGCGGTTCACACATGGGCCTAGGGCACAATCCTTGCTCGTGCGGGTATTCAAGCATGTGTTGTCCGTGACCGCTCACCTGCACCAACGCGACTTGTGGCTCCATTCGCATCACACGTCGCAGACCACGGATGCCCTTTAAGCTTTGAGCCGCCAAGCCCACGCGCTAGCTGGCGGCAGCCGTAGTCATGCCTCTCCCTACGGGTTGCCCATCCTCAAGGCCTTTGTGGGATGCAGTGTGGAACCGATCGATGGGTGTATCCTGACGGATCCTGGAACACAAATGGTTGAGATCTACGACAGGAAGCTCACCCAATGCGCGCCGGCACTAGCCGGATGCAGGGGGAGGGAGGATTCTCGGAAATCAGATATCCTGCTTAAAAACCCCCCGGAGCCAAACTCAAAAACGCGGGGGGTTGGGGGGGGGGGGGGAAGGGCGTTGTTCCTTGCACAGGGGTATTGTCTCCGGCAAGGGCACCCCGGCCCGCCAACCCCCGCCCCCAATGAAATACACCATGTCGGGCAGCTCCGAACAGCTGCGTATGCGGCCCAGGTGTAATCCGACAATTCGCACCGCCCCTACCAACGTCTATGATAGGGTTACATCGGCTTGGGTATTTCCGGTCGTGGGTACCAGAAAACTCGGGACTATGGGTGCCCGAGGCAGTCATGGGGTTTGAAATCCACCATGGGGTTAGAAGTGCAGCATGGGGGTTGAAACGCATCAAGGTCGTCAAGGGGTTCGGAATGCACCATAGGTTTAAAAATACACCATGGGGCGAGAAATTGATCAAGGGGAGGGCATAGAAGAAGGTGTGTGTGTGTGACTCTACTAGTCAGCGGACGCAACTCGGGAGGCCCTTAAGGTTAAGGCGGGCTAGGCCTCCCTCGCCGCGCCATTGTGTGGGCCTTTCACTCCTAGCGTGCATGCTACTACAAGGGAAAGAGAGGCAGAGCGAGGAGGTGTAGGGGGTGGGTGAGGTATCCGTTAGTGACGTGTGTGTGCATGTAGCTCCGCCTACTTCTTCCGCCCCGACGTCCTCACCGTGCGTCGCTTCTTAGCACTTTGCTTGGGCGTGGTGATGGGCCGCTTTGTGCCCTTGCCGGGCACCGCTTTCTTTTTGGGGAGAACTTCCACCCCAGAAGAAGAGGTAGAGGGGGAAGAAGATGAGGAAGAAGAGGAGCAATTACCATCTTCGGAAGATGCGGAAATCTCGTTACAGCTGGACGAATCATGATCCGCAGAGGCCCAGATTCCGCATCGCTTGCATCCTCCTCCGGATTCCACTCCCCATCGGAGCGAGAGCTATGGGTATAAAGTCTGAAGTCTGAAGTCCGATTTGGCATCTCGTGTCAAGGACATAAAACAGAACACATCTCAGCAAAAGTCTGATAAAAGTGTGGTACCCGCCCCCTCCCTTCCTTCCTACCTGTCAGAAAGGGACAAGAAAAAGTCTGGCACTCCCCCTCCCCCAACACAGCCAGCCACCACAAAAAAAACCATCATGAAAATTGAAAGTTGGGAAGAATGGGAGTCCATGCAACACAGGGGAACACCCCCCCCCAAAAGAAAAAAAAGGGTGGAAAATGGGGCATTGGGGAAAATGGGAGGCTGGGAAAAATATTCCACTGAGGTGGTGTACCCCCCTCCCTGTGGATTAATATTCCATTGAGGTGGTGTACCTCCCCCTCTAGATAAATATTCCAGTGAAGTGGTGTACCCCCCCCCCCTGGCGATAAATATTCCACTGAGGTGGTGTACACCCCCCCTCTGGATAGATATTCCACTGAGGTGGTGCACCCCCCTGCTATGCGCCAATTCCTATGCGGGTCTGGACCCCCAAAATAATTGACGCGACCCTATGCGTCAATTCCTATGGGGGTCTAGACCCCCAAAATAATTGACGCGACCTTATGTGTCAATTCCTAGGGGGGTCCAGACCCCCAAAATAATTGACGCGACCCTATGCGCCAATTCCTACGGGGGTCTGGACCCCCAAAAAAATTGACGCGACCCTATGCATCAATTCCTACGGGGGTCTAGACCCCAAAAATAATTGATGCGACCCTATGCATCAATTCGTATGGGGGTCTAGACCCCCAAAATAATTGACGCGAGCCAATGCGTCAATTCCTAGGGGGGTCTAGACCCCCAAAATAATTGACGCGACCCTATGCGTCAATTCCTAAGGGGGTCTAGACCCCCAAAATGATTGACGCGACCCTATGCGCCAATTCCTATGGGGGTCTAGACCCCCAAAATAATTGACGCGACCCTATGCGTCAAATCCTATGGGGGTCTGGACCCCCAAAAAAATTGACGCGACCGTATGCCTCAATTCCTAGGGGCGTCTAGACCCCCAAAATAATTGACACACACACAGGGGTCAAATAATTCACGGAGGGGGGTAAATAATTCACGGAGGGGGTCAAATAATTCACGGAGGGGGGTCAAATAATTCACGGAGGGGTCAAATAATTCACGGAGGGGGGTAAATAATTCACGGAGGGGTAAATAATTCACGGAGGGGGGTAAACAATTCACAGAGGGGTCAAATAATTCACGGAGGGGGGTAAACAATTCACGGAGGGGTGAAAGAATTCACGGAGGGGGGTAAATAATTCACGGAGGGGTAAAATAATTCACGGAGGGGGGTAAATAATTCACGGAGGGGTAAAATAATTCACGGAGGGGGGTAAACAATTCACAAAGGGGTAAAATAATTCACGGTAGGGGGGTAAATAATTGACGGAGGGGTCAAAAAATTTACAGAGGGGGTAGACAATTCACGGAGGGGTCAAATAATTCACGGAGGGGGGTAAACAATTCACGGAGGGGTAAAACAATTCACGGAGGGGGGTAAACAATTCACGGAGGGGTGAAATAATTCACGGAGGGGGGTAAATAATTCACGGAGGGGTAAAATAATTCACGGAGGGGGGTAAATAATTCACGGAGGGGTAAAATAATTCACGGAGGGGGGTAAACAATTCACAGAGGGGTCAAATAATTCACGGAGGGGAGTAAATAATTCACGGAGGGGTCAAATAATTCACGGAGGGGGGTAAACAATTCACGGAGGGGTAAAATAATTCACGGAGGGGGGTAAATAATTCACGGAGGGGTCAAATAATTCACGGAGGGGGGTAAACAATTCACGGAGGGGTCAAATAATTCACGGAGGGGGGTAAACAATTCACGGAGGGGTAAAATGATTCACGGAGGGGGGTAAATAATTCACAGAGGGATAAAATGATTCACGGAGGGGGGTAAACAATTCACGGAGGGGTAAAATAATTCACGGAGGGGGGTAAACAATTGACGGAGGGGAGAAATAATTCACGGAGGGGGGTAAAAAAACTCATGGAGGTGTGAAATAATTCACGGAGGGGGGTAAACAATTCACGGAGGGGTAAAATAATTCACGGAGGGGTGAAATAATTCACGGAGGGGGGTAAATAATTCACGGAGGGGTAAATAATTCACGGAGGGGGGTAAATAATTCACGGAGGGGTAAATAATTCACGGAGGGGGCTAAACAATTTACAGAGGGGTGAAATAATTCACGGAGGGGGGTAAACAATTCACAGAGGGGTAAAATAATTCACGGAGGGGGGTAAACAATTCACGGAGGGGTCAAATAATTCACGGAGGGGGGTTAACAATTCACAGAGGGGTAAAAAAATTCACGGAGGGGGGTAAACAATTCACGGAGGGGTAAAATAATTCACCGAGGGGGGTAAACAATTCACGGAGGGGTAAAATAATTCACGGAGGGGGGTAAATGATTCACGGAGGGGTAAAATAATTCACGGAGGGGGGTAAATAATTCACGGAGGGGTAAAATAGTTCACGGAGGGGGGTAAACAATTCACAGAGGGGTAAAATAATTCACGGAGGGGGGTAAACAATTCACGGAGGGGTCAAATAATTCAGGGAGGGGGGTAAACATTTCACAGGGGGGTGGAATAATTCACGGAGGGGGGTAAATAATTCACAGAGGGGTAAAATAATGCATGGAGGGGGGTAAATAATTCACGGAGGGGTAAAATAATTCACGGAGGGGGGTAAACAATTCACGGAGGGGTGAAATAATTCACGGAGGGGGGTAAATAATTCACGGAGGGGTCAAAAAATTCACGGAGGGGGGTACATAATTCACGGAGGGGTAAAATAATTCACGGAGGGGGGTAAACAATTCACGGAGGGGTCAAATAATTCACGGAGGGGGGTAAATAATTCAAAGAGGGGTAAAATAATTCACGGTAGGGGGGTAAATAATTGACAGAGGGGTCAAAAAATTTACAGAGGGGGTAGACAATTCACGGAGGGGTCAAATAATTCACGGAGGGGGGTAAACAATTCACGGAGGGGTAAAACAATTCACGGAGGGGGGTAAACAATTCACGGAGGGGTGAAATAATTCACGGAGGGGGGTAAATAATTCACGGAGGGGTAAAATAATTCACGGAGGGGGGTAAATAATTCACGGAGGGGTAAAATAATTCACGGAGGGGGGTAAACAATTCACGGAGAGGTAAAATAATTCACGGAGGGGGGTACATAATTCACGGAGGGGTAAAATAATTCACGGAGGGGGGTAAACAATTCACGGAGGGGTAAAATAATTCACGGAAGGGGGTAAACAATTCACAAAGGGGTAAAATAATTCACGGTAGGGGGGTAAATAATTGACGGAGGGGTCAAAAAATTTACAGAGGGGGTAGACAATTCACGGAGGGGTCAAATAATTCACGGAGGGGGGTAAACAATTCACGGAGGGGTAAAACAATTCACGGAGGGGGGTAAACAATTCACGGAGGGGTGAAATAATTCACGGAGGGGGGTAAATAATTCACGGAGGGGTAAAATAATTCACGGAGGGGGGTAAATAATTCACGGAGGGGTAAAATAATTCACGGAGGGGGGTAAACAATTCACAGAGGGGTCAAATAATTCACGGAGGGGAGTAAATAATTCACGGAGGGGTCAAATAATTCACGGAGGGGGGTAAACAATTCACGGAGGGGTAAAATAATTCACGGAGGGGGGTAAATAATTCACGGAGGGGTCAAATAATTCACGGAGGGGGGTAAACAATTCACGGAGGGGTCAAATAATTCACGGAGGGGGGTAAACAATTCACGGAGGGGTAAAATGATTCACGGAGGGGGGTAAATAATTCACAGAGGGATAAAATGATTCACGGAGGGGGGTAAACAATTCACGGAGGGGTAAAATAATTCACGGAGGGGGGTAAACAATTGACGGAGGGGAGAAATAATTCACGGAGGGGGGTAAAAAAACTCATGGAGGTGTGAAATAATTCACGGAGGGGGGTAAACAATTCACGGAGGGGTAAAATAATTCACGGAGGGGTGAAATAATTCACGGAGGGGTAAATAATTCACGGAGGGGTAAATAATTCACAGAGGGGGGTAAATAATTCACGGAGGGGTAAATAATTCACGGAGGGGGCTAAACAATTTACAGAGGGGTGAAATAATTCACGGAGGGGGGTAAACAATTCACAGAGGGGTAAAATAATTCACGGAGGGGGGTAAACAATTCACGGAGGGGTCAAATAATTCACGGAGGGGGGTTAACAATTCACAGAGGGGTAAAATAATTCACGGAGGGGGGTAAACAATTCACGGAGGGGTAAAATAATTCACCGAGGGGGGTAAACAATTCACGGAGGGGTAAAATAATTCACGGAGGGGAATAAATGATTCACGGAGGGGTAAAATAATTCACGGAGGGGGGTAAATAATTCACGGAGGGGTAAAATAGTTCACGGAGGGGGGTAAACAATTCACAGAGGGGTAAAATAATTCACGGAGGGGGGTAAACAATTCACGGAGGGGTCAAATAATTCAGGGAGGGGGGTAAACATTTCACAGAGGGGTAAAATAATTCACGGAGGGGGGTAAATAATTCACAGAGGGGTAAAATAATGCATGGAGGGGGGTAAATAATTCACGGAGGGGTAAAATAATTCACGGAGGGGGGTAAACAATTCACGGAGAGGTAAAATAATTCACAGAGGGGGGCAAATAATTCACGGAGGGGTCAAAAAATTCACGGAGGGGGGTACATAATTCACGGAGGGGTAAAATAATTCACGGAGGGGGGTAAACAATTCACGGAGGGGTCAAATAATTCACGGAGGGGGGTAAATAATTCACAGAGGGGTAAAATAATTCACGGAGGGGGGTAAATAATTCACGGAGGGGTAAAATAATTCACGGAGGGGGGTAAACAATTCATGGAGAGGTAAAATAATTCACGGAGGGGGGTAAATGATTCACGGAGGGGTCAAATAATTCACGGAGGGGGGTAAATAATTCACGGAGGGGTAAAATAATTCACGGAGGGGGGTAAACAATTCACAGAGTGGTAAAATAATTCACGGAGGGGGGTAAATAATTCACGGGGGGGTCAAATAATTCACGGAGGGGGGTAAATAATTCACGGAGGGGTCAAATAATTCACGGAGGGGGGTAAACAATTCACGGTGGGGTAAAATAATTCAGGGAGGGGGGTAAACAATTCACAGAGGGGTAAAATAATTCACGGAGGGGGGTGAACAATTCACGGAGGGGTAAAAAAATTCACAGAGGGGGGTAAATAATTCACGGAGGGGTCAAATAATTCACGGAGGGGGGTAAACAATTCACGGAGGGGTCAAATAATTCACGGAGGGGGGTAAACAGTTCACGGAGGGGTAAAATAATTCACAAAGGGGGGTAAGTAATTCACACAGGGGTAAAATAATTCACGGAGGGGGGTAAATAATTCACGGAGGGGTAAAATAATTCACGGAGGGGGGTAAACAATTCACAGAGGAGTAAAATAATTCACGGAGGGGGGTAAACAATTCACAGAGGGGTGAAATAATTCACAGAGGGGGGTAAACAATTCACGGAGGGGTGGAATAATTCACGGAGGGGGGTAAAAAATTCACGGAGGGGTAAAAGAATTCACGGAGGGGTGAAATAGTTCACGGAGGGGGGTAAATAATTCACGGAGGGGTAAAATAATTCACGGAGGGGGGTAAACAATTCACAGAGGGGTAAAATAATTCACGGAGGGGGGTAAACAATTCACAGAGGGGTAAAATAATTCACAGAGGGGTCAAATAATTCACGGAGGGGGGTAAATAATTCACGGAGGGGTGAAATAATTCACGGAGGGGGGTAAATTATTCACGGAGGGGTCAAATAATTCACGGAGGGGGGTAAATAATTCACGAAGGGGTAAAACAATTCACGGAGGGGGGTAAACAATTCACAGAGGGGTAAAATAATTCACGGAGGGGGGTAAACAATTCACGGAGGGGTCAAAAAATTCACGGAGGGGGGTAAATAATTCACGGAGGGGTAAAATAATTCATGGAGGGGGGTAAACAATTGACGGAGGGGTAAAATAATTCACGGAGGGGGGAAAACAATTCACTGAGGGGTAAAATAATTCACGGAGGGGGCTAAATAATTCACGGAGGGGTCAAATAATTCACGGAGGGGGGTAAATAATTCACGGAGGGGTAAAAAAATTCACGGAGGGGGGTAAACAATTCACAGAGGAGTAAAATAATTGACGGAGGGGGGTAAACAATTCACGGAGGGGTCAAATGATTCACGGAGGGGGGTAAACAATTCACGGAGGGGTAAAATGATTCACGGAGGGGGGTAAACAATTCACGGAGGGGTAAAATAATTCACGGAGGGGGTAAACAATTCACGGAGGGGAGAAATAATTCACGGAGGGGGGTAAAAAAACTCATGCAGGTGTGAAATAATTCACGGAGGGGGGTAAACAATTCACGGAGGGGTAAAATAATTCACGGAGGGGTGAAATAATTCACGGAGGGGGGTAAATAATTCACGGAGGGGTAAATAATTCACGGAGGGGGGTAAATAATTCACGGAGGGGTATATATTTCACGGAGGGGGCTAAACAATTTACAGAGGGGTGAAATAGTTCACGGAGGGGGGTAAACAATTCACAGAGGGGTAAAATAATTCACGGAGGGGGGTAAACAATTCACGGAGAGGTCAAATAATTCACGGAGGGGGGTTAACAATTCACAGAGGGGTAAAATAATTCACGGAGGGGGGTAAACAATTCACGGAGGGGTAAAATAATTCACCGAGGGGGGTAAACAATTCACGGAGGGGTAAAATAATTCACGGAGGGGGGTAAATAATTCACGGAGGGGTCAAATAATTCACGGAGGGGGGTAAATGATTCACGGAGGGGTAAAATAATTCACGGAGGGGGGTAAATAATTCACGGAGGGGTAAAATAGTTCACGGAGGGGGGTAAACAATTCACAGAGGGGTAAAATAATTCACGGAGGGGGGTAAACAATTCACGGAGGGGTCAAATAATTCAGGGAGGGGGTAAACATTTCACAGAGGGGTAAAAAAATTCACGGAGGGGGGTAAATAATTCACAGAGGGGTAAAATAATTCACGGAGGGGGGTAAATAATTCACGGAGGGGTAAAATAATTCACGGAGGGGGGTAAACAATTCACGGAGAGGTAAAATAATTCAGAGAGGGGGGCAAATAATTCACGGAGGGGTCAAAAAATTCACGGAGGGGGGTACATAATTCACGGAGGGGTAAATTAATTCACGGAGGGGGGTAAACAATTCACGGAGGGGTCAAATAATTCACGGAGGGGGGTAAATAATTCACAGAGGGGTAAAATAATTCACGGAGGGGGGTAAATAATTCACGGAGGGGCAAAATAATTCACGGAGGGGGGTAAACAATTCATGGAGAGGTAAAATAATTCACGGAGGGGGGTAAATGATTCACGGAGGGGTCAAATAATTCACGGAGGGGGGTAAATAATTCACGGAGGGGTAAAATAATTCACGGAGGGGGGTAAACGATTCACAGAGGGGTAAAATAATTCACGGAGGGGGGTAAATAATTCACGGGGGGGTCAAATAATTCACGGAGGGGGGTAAATAATTCACGGAGGGGTCAAATAATTCACGGAGGGGGGTAAACAATTCACGGTGGGGTAAAATAATTCACGGAGGGGGGTAAACAATTCACAGAGGGGTAAAATAATTCACGGAGGGGGGTGAACAATTCACGGAGGGGTAAAAAAATTCACAGAGGGGGGTAAATAATTCACGGAGGGGTCAAATAATTCACGGAGGGGGGTAAACAATTCACGGAGGGGTCAAATAATTCACGGAGGGGGGTAAACAGTTCACGGAGGGGTAAAATGATTCACGGAGGGGGGTAAATAATTCACACAGGGGTAAAATAATTCACGGAGGGGGGTAAATAATTCACGGAGGGGTAAAATAATTCACGGAGGGGGGTAAACAATTCACAGAGGAGTAAAATAATTCACGGAGGGGGGTAAACAATTCACAGAGGGGTAAAATAATTCACAGAGGGGGGTAAACAATTCACGGAGGGGTGGAATAATTCACGGAGGGGGGTAAAAAATTCACGGAGGGGTAAAAGAATTCACGGAGGGGTGAAATAGTTCACGGAGGGGGGTAAATAATTCACGGAGGGGTAAAATAATTCACGGAGGGGGGTAAACAATTCACAGAGGGGTAAAATAATTCACGGAGGGGGGTAAACAATTCACAGAGGGGTAAAATAATTCACAGAGGGGTCAAATAATTCACGGAGGGGGGTAAATAATTCACGGAGGGGTGAAATAATTCACGGAGGGGGGTAAATAATTCACGGAGGGGTCAAATAATTCACGGAGGGGGGTAAATAATTCACGAAGGGGTAAAACAATTCACGGAGGGGAGTAAACAATTCACAGAGGGGTAAAATAATTCACGGAGGGGGGTAAACAATTCACGGAGGGGTCAAAAAATTCACGGAGGGGGGTAAATAATTCACGGAGGGGTAAAATAATTCATGGAGGGGGGTAAACAATTCACTGAGGGGTAAAATAATTCACGGAGGGGGCTAAATAATTCACGGAGGGGTCAAATAATTCACGGAGGGGAGTAAATAATTCACGGAGGGGTCAAATAATTCACAGAGGGGGGTAAACAATTCACAGAGGGGTAAAATAATTCACGGAGGGGGGTAAACAATTCACGGAGGGGTCAAATAATTCACGGAGGGGGGTAAATAATTCACGGAGGGGTAAAATAATTCATGGAGGGGGGTAAACAATTCACGGAGGGGTAAAATAATTCACGGAGGGGGGTAAACAATTCACGGAGGGGTAAAATAATTCACAAAGGGGGGTAAACAATTCACCGAGGGGTAAAATAATTCACGGAGGGGTCAAATAATTCACGGAGGGGTCAAATAATTCACGGAGGGGGGTAAAAAATTCACGGAGGGGTCAAATAATTCACGGAGGGGGGTAAATAATTCACGGAGGGGGGTAAACAATTCACAGAGGGGTAAAATAATTCACGGAGGGGGGTAAACAATTCACGGAGGGGTCAAATAATTCACGGAGGGGGGTAAACAATTCACAGAGGGGTAAAATAATTCACGGAGGGGGGTAAACAATTCACACAGGGGTAAAATAATTCACGGAGGGGGGTAAACAATTCACGGAGGGGTAAAATAATTCACGGAGGGGGGTAAACAATTCACGGAGGGGTAAAATAATTCACGGAGGGGGGCAAATAATTCACGGAGGGGTAAAATAATTCACGGAGGGGGGTAAACAATTCACAGAGGGGTAAAATAATTCACGGGGGGGGGTAAACAATTCACAGAGGGGTGAAATAGTTCACGGAGGGGGGTAAATAATTAACGGAGGGGTGAAAAAATTCACGGAGGGGGGTAAACAATTCACGGAGGGGTAGAATAATTCACGGAGGGGTGAAATAATTCACGGAGGGGGGTAATAATTCACGGAGGGGTAAAATAATTCACGGAGGGGGGTAAAAAATTCACGTAGGGGTAAAATAATTCACGGAGGGGGGTAAACAATTCACGGAGGGGTAAAATAATTCACGGAGGGGGGTAAATAATTCACGGAGGGGTCAAATAATTCACGGAGGGGGGTAAATAATTCACGGAGGGGTCAAATAATTCACGGAGGGGGGTAAACAATTCACAGAGGGGTAAACAATTCACAGAGGGGTAAAATAATTCACGGGGGGGGGTAAACAATTCACAGAGGGGTGAAATAGTTCACGGAGGGGGGTAAATAATTAACGGAGGGGTGAAATAATTCACGGAGGGGGGTAAACAATTCACGGAGGGGTAGAATAATTCACGGAGGGGTGAAATAATTCACGGAGGGGGGTAATAATTCACGGAGGGGTAAAATAATTCACAGAGGGGGGTAAAAAATTCACGGAGGGGTAAAATAATTCACGGAGGGGGGTAAACAATTCACGGAGGGGTAAAATAATTCACGGAGGGGGGTAAATAATTCACGGAGGGGTCAAATAATTCACGGAGGGGGGTAAATAATTCACGGAGGGGTCAAATAATTCACGGAGGGGGGTAAACAATTCAAAGAGGGGTAAAATAATTCACGGAGGGGGGTAAACAATTCACGGAGGGGTAAAATAATTCACGGAGGGGGGTAAACAATTCACGGAGGGGTAAAATAATTCACGGAGGGGGGTAAATAATTCACGGAGGGGTCAAATAATTCACGGAGGGGGGTAAATAATTCACGGAGGGGTAAAATAATTCACTGAGGGGGGTAGACAATTCACGGAGGGGTAAAATAATTCACGGAGGGGGGTAAACAATTCACGGAGGGGTACAATAATTCACGGAGGGGGGTAAAAAATTCACGGAGGGGTCAAATAATTCACGGAGGGGGGTAAATAATTCACGGAGGGGGGTAAACAATTCACAGAGGGGTAAAATAATTCACGGAGGGGGGTAAACAATTCATGGAGGGGTCAAATAATTCACGGAGGGGGGTAAACAATTCACAGAGGGGTAAAATAATTCACGGAGGGGGGTAAACAATTCACAGAGGGGTAAAATAATTCACGGAGGGGGGTAAACAATCCACGGAGGGGTAAAATAATTCACGGAGGGGGGTAAACAATTCACGGAGGGGTAAAATAATTCACGGAGGGGGGTAAATAATTCACGGAGGGGTAAAATAATTCACGGAGGGGGTTAAACAATTCACAGAGGGGTAAAATAATTCACGGAGGGGAATGAACAATTCACAGAGGGGTGAAATAATTCACGGAGGGGGGTAAATAATTCACGGAGGGGGCTAAATAATTCACGGAGGGGGGTAAACAATTCACGGAGGGGTAAAATAATTCACGGAGGGGTGAAATAATTCACGGAGGGGGGTAATAATTCACGGAGGGGTAAATAATTCACGGAGAGGGGTAAACGATTCACAGAGGGGTCAAATAATTCACGGAGGGGGGTAAACAATTCACGGAGGGGTGAAATAATTCACGGAGGGGGGTAAATAATTCACGGAGGGGTCAAATAATTCACGGAGGGGGGTAAACAATTCACGGAGGGGGGTAAAGAATTCACGGAGGGGGGTAAACAATTCACGGAGGGGTAGAATAATTCACGGAGGGGTGAAATAATTCACGGAGGGGGGTAATAATTCACGGAGGGGTAAAATAATTCACAGAGGGGGGTAAAAAATTCACGGAGGGGTAAAATAATTCACGGAGGGGGGTAAACAATTCACGGAGGGGTAAAATAATTCACGGAGGGGGGTAAATAATTCACGGAGGGGTCAAATAATTCACGGAGGGGGGTAAATAATTCACGGAGGGGTCAAATAATTCACGGAGGGGGGTAAATAATTCACGGAGGGGTAAAATAATTCACGGAGGGGGGTAAACAATTCACGGAGGGGTAAAATAATTCACGGAGGGGGGCAAATAATTCACGGAGGGGTAAAATAATTCACGGAGGGGGTAAACAATTCACAGAGGGGTAAAATAATTCATGGGGGGGGGGTAAACAATTCACAGAGGGGTGAAATAGTTCACGGAGGGGGGTAAATAATTAACGGAGGGGTGAAATAATTCACGGAGGGGGGTAAAAAATTCACGGAGGGGTAGAATAATTCACGGAGGGGTGAAATAATTCACGGAGGGGGGTAAGAATTCACGGAGGGGTAAAATAATTCACAGAGGGGGGTAAAAAATTCACGGAGGGGTAAAATAATTCACGGAGGGGGGTAAACAATTCACGGAGGGGTAAAATAATTCACGGAGGGGGGTAAATAATTCACGGAGGGGTCAAATAATTCACGGAGGGGGGTAAATAATTCACGGAGGGGTCAAATAATTCACGGAGGGGGGTAAACAATTCACAGAGGGGTAAAATAATTCACGGAGGGGGGTAAACAATTCACGGAGGGGTCAAATAATTCACGGAGGGGGGTAAACAATTCAAAGAGGGGTAAAATAATTCACGGAGGGGGGTAAACAATTCACGGAGGGGTAAAATAATTCACGGAGGGGGGTAAACAATTCACGGAGGGGTAAAATAATTCACGGAGGGGGGTAAATAATTCACGGAGGGGTCAAATAATTCACGGAGGGGGGTAAATAATTCACGGAGGGGTAAAATAATTCACTGAGGGGGGTAGACAATTCACGGAGGGGGGTAAAATAATTCACGGAGGGGGGTAAACAATTCACGGAGGGGTACAATAATTCACGGAGGGGGGTAAAAAATTCACGGAGGGGTCAAATAATTCACGGAGGGGGGTAAATAATTCACGGAGGGGGGTAAACAATTCACAGAGGGGTAAAATAATTCACGGAGGGGGGTAAACAATTCATGGAGGGGTCAAATAATTCACGGAGGGGGGTAAACAATTCACAGAGGGGTAAAAAAATTCACGGAGGGGGGTAAACAATTCACAGAGGGGTAAAATAATTCACGGAGGGGGGTAAACAATCCACGGAGGGGTAAAATAATTCACGGAGGGGGGTAAACAATTCACGGAGGGGTAAAATAATTCACGGAGGGGGGTAAATAATTCACGGAGGGGTAAAATAATTCACGGAGGGGGTTGAACAATTCACAGAGGGGTAAAATAATTCACGGAGGGGGGTAAACAATTCACAGAGGGGTGAAATAATTCACGGAGGGGGGTAAATAATTCACGGAGGGGGCTAAATAATTCACGGAGGGGGGTAAACAATTCACGGAGGGGTAAAATAATTCACGGAGGGGTGAAAAAATTCACGGAGGGGGGTAATAATTCACGGAGGGGTAAATAATTCACGGAGAGGGGTAAACAATTCACAGAGGGGTCAAATAATTCACGGAGGGGGGTAAACAATTCACGGAGGGGTGAAATAATTCACGGAGGGGGGTAAATAATTCACGGAGGGGTCAAATAATTCACGGAGGGGGGTAAACAATTCACGGAGGGGGGTAAAGAATTCACGGAGGGGGGTAAACAATTCACGAAGGGGTAGAATAATTCACTGAGGGGTGAAATAATTCACGGAGGGGGGTAATAATTCACGGAGGGGTAAAATAATTCACAGAGGGGGGTAAAAAATTCACGGAGGGGTAAAATAATTCACGGAGGGGGGTAAACAATTCACGGAGGGGTAAAATAATTCACGGAGGGGGGTGAATAATTCACGGAGGGGTCAAATAATTCACGGAGGGGGGTAAATAATTCACGGAGGGGTCAAATAATTCACGGAGGGGGGTAAACAATTCACAGAGGGGTAAAATAATTCACGGAGGGGGGTAAACAATTCACGGAGGGGTAAAATAATTCACAAAGGGGGCTGAATAATTCACGGAGGGGTCAAATAATTCACGGAGGGGGGTAAATAATTCACGGAGGGGTAAAATAATTCACGGAGGGGGGTAGACAATTCACGGAGGGGCAAAATAATTCACGGAGGGGGTAAACCATTCACGGAGGGGTAAAATAATTCACAGAGGGGGGTAAAAAATTCACGGAGGGGTCAAATAATTCACGGAGGGGGGTAAATAATTCACGGAGGGGGGTAAACAATTCACAGAGGGGTAAAATAATTCACGGAGGGGGGTAAACAATTCACGGAGGGGTCAAATAATTCACGGAGGGGGGTAAACACCTCACAGAGGGGTAAAATAATTCACGGAGGGGGGTAAACAATTCACAGAGGGGTAAAATAATTCACGGAGGGGGGTAAACAATTCACGGAGGGGTAAAATAATTCACGGAGGGGGGTAAACAATTCACAGAGGGGTAAAATAATTCACGGGGGGGGGGAAACAATTCACAGAGGGGTGAAATAGTTCACGGAGGGGGGTAAATAATTAACGGAGGGGTGAAATAATTCACGGAGGGGGGTAAACAATTCACGGAGGGGTAGAATAATTCACGGAGGGGTGAAATAATTCACGGAGGGGGGTAATAATTCACGGAGGGGTAAAATAATTCACAGAGGGGGGTAAAAAATTCACGGAGGGGTAAAATCATTCACGGAGGGGGGTAAACAATTCACGGAGGGGTAAAATAATTCACGGAGGGGGGTAAATAATTCACGGAGGGGTCAAATAATTCACGGAGGGGGGTAAATAATTCACGGAGGGGTCAAATAATTCACGGAGGGGGGTAAACAATTCACAGAGGGGTAAAATAATTCACGGAGGGGGGTAAACAATTCACGGAGGGGTCAAATAATTCACGGAGGGGGGTAAACAATTCACAGAGGGGTAAAATAATTCACGGAGGGGGGTAAACAATTCACGGAGGGGTAAAATAATTCACGGAGGGGGGTAAACAATTCACGGAGGGGTAAAATAATTCACGGAGGGGGGTAAATAATTCACGGAGGGGTCAAATAATTCACGGAGGGGGGTAAATAATTCACGGAGGGGTAAAATAATTCACTGAGGGGGGTAGACAATTCACGGAGGGGTAAAATAATTCACGGAGGGGGGTAAACAATTCACGGAGGGGTACAATAATTCACGGAGGGGGGTAAACAATTCACAGAGGGGTAAAATAATTCACGGAGGGGTGAAATAATTCACGGAGGGGGGTAAATAATTCACGGAGGGGGGTAAACAATTCATGGAGGGGTCAAATAATTCACGGAGGGGGGTAAACAATTCACAGAGGGGTAAAATGATTCACGGAGGGGGGTAAACAATTCACAGAGGGGTAAAATAATTCACGGAGGGGGGTAAACAATCCACGGAGGGGTAAAATAATTCACGGAGGGGGGTAAACAATTCACGGAGGGGTAAAATAATTCACGGAGGGGGGTAAATAATTCACGGAGGGGTAAAATAATTCACGGAGGGGGTGAAACAATTCACAGAGGGGTAAAATAATTCACGGAGGGGGGTAAACAATTCACAGAGGGGTGAAATAATTCACGGAGGGGGGTAAATAATTCACGGAGGGGGCTAAATAATTCACGGAGGGGGGTAAACAATTCACGGAGGGGTAAAATAATTCACGGAGGGGTGAAATAATTCACGGAGGGGGGTAATAATTCACGGAGGGGTAAATAATTCACGGAGGAGGGTAAACAATTCACAGAGGGGTCAAATAATTCACGGAGGGGGGTAAACAATTCACGGAGGGGTGAAATAATTCACGGAGGGGGGTAAATAATTCACGGAGGGGTCAAATAATTCACGGAGGGGGGTAAACAATTCACGGAGGGGGGTAAAGAATTCACGGAGGGGGGTAAACAATTCACGGAGGGGTGAAATAATTCACAGAGGGGTAAAATAATTCACGGAGGGGGGTAAATAATTCACGGAGGGGGGTAAATAATTCACGGACGGGTCAAATAATTCACGGAGGGGGGTAAATAATTCACGGAGGGGGGTAAACAATTCACGGAGGGGTAAAATAATTCACGGAGGGGTGAAATAATTCACGGAGGGGGTTAAATAATTCACGGAGGGGTAAATAATTCACGGAGGGGGGTAAATAATTCACGGACGGGTCAAATAATTCACGGAGGGGGGTAAATAATTCACGGAGGGGGGTAAACAATTCACGGAGGGGTAAAATAATTCACGGAGGGGGGTAAATAATTCACGGAGGGGTCAAATAATTCACGGAGGGGGGTGGATAATTAACGGAGGGGTCAAATAATTCACGGAGGGGGGTAAACAATTCACAGAGGGGTAAAATAATTCACGGAGGGGGGTAAACAATTCACGGAGGGGTCAAATAATTCACGGAGGGGGGTAAACAATTCACAGAGGGGTAAAATAATTCACGGAGGGGGGTAAACAATTCACGGAGGGGTAAAATAATTCACGGAGGGGGGTAAAAAATTCACGGAGGGCTAAAATAATTCACGGAGGGGGGTAAGTAATTCACGGAGGGGTCAAATAATTCACGGAGGGGGGTAAATAATTCACGGAGGGGTAAAATAATTCACTGAGGGGGGTAGACAATTCACGGAGGGGTAAAATAATTCACGGAGGGGGGTAAACAATTCACGGAGGGGTACAATAATTCACGGAGGGGGGTAAAAAATTCACGGAGGGGTCAAATAATTCACGGAGGGGGGTAAATAATTCACGGAGGGGGGTAAACAATTCACAGAGGGGTAAAATAATTCACGGAGGGGGGTAAACAATTCATGGAGGGGTCAAATAATTCACGGAGGGGGGTAAACAATTCACGGAGGGGTAAAATGATTCACGGAGGGGGGTAAACAATTCACAGAGGGGTAAAATAATTCACGGAGGGGGGTAAACAATCCACGGAGGGGTAAAATAAGTCACGGAGGGGGGTAAACAATTCACGGAGGGGTAAAATAATTCACGGAGGGGGGTAAATAATTCACGGAGGGGTAAAATAATTCACGGAGGGGGTTAAACAATTCACAGAGGGGTAAAATAATTCACGGAGGGGGTAAACAATTCACAGAGGGGTGAAATAATTCACGGAGGGGGGTAAATAATTCACGGAGGGGGCTAAATAATTCACGGAGGGGGGTAAACAATTCACGGAGGGGTAAAATAATTCACGGAGGGGTGAAATAATTCACGGAGGGGGGTAATAATTCACGGAGGGGTAAATAATTCACGGAGGGGGGTAAACAATTCACAGAGGGGTCAAATAATTCACGGAGGGGGGTAAACAATTCACGGAGGGGTGAAATAATTCACGGAGGGGGGTAAATAATTCACGGAGGGGACAAATAATTCACGGAGGGGGGTAAACAATTCACGGAGGGGGGTAAAGAATTCACGGAGGGGGGTAAACAATTCACGGAGGGGTGAAATAATTCACAGAGGGGTAAAATAATTCACGGAGGGGGGTAAATAATTCACGGAGGGGGGTAAATAATTCACGGACGGGTCAAATAATTCACGGAGGGGGGTAAATAATTCACGGAGGGGGGTAAACAATTCACGGAGGGGTAAACTAATTCACGGAGGGGTGAAATAATTCACGGAGGGGGTTAAATAATTCACGGAGGGGTAAATAATTCACGGAGGGGGGTAAATAATTCACGGACGGGTCAAATAATTCACGGAGGGGGGTAAATAATTCACGGAGGGGGGTAAACAATTCACGGAGGGGTAAAATAATTCACGGAGGGGTGAAATAATTCACGGAGGGGGTTAAATAATTCACGGAGGGGTAAATAATTCACGGAGGGGGGTAAACAATTCACAGAGGGGTCAAATAATTCACGGAAGGGGGTAAACAATTCACGGAGGGGTGAAATAATTCACGGAGGGGGGTAAAAAATTCACGGAGGGGTCATATAATTCACGGAGGGGGGTAAACAATTCACGCAGGGGGGTAAATAATTCACGGAGGGGGGTAAACAATTCACGGAGGGGTGAAATAAATTAACGGAGGGGGGTAAACGATTCACGGAGGGGTGAAATAATTCGAAGAGGGGTAAAATAATTCACGGAGGGGGGTAAATAATTCACGGAGGGGTAAAATAATTCACGGAGGGGGGTAAATAATTCACGGAGGGGTCAAAAAATTCACGGAGGGGGGTAAATAATTCACGGAGGGGTCAAATAATTCACGGAGGGGGGTAAACAATTCACGGAGGGGTCAAATAATTCGACGAGGGGGGTAAATAAGTCTCGGAGGGGTCAAATGGTTCACGGAGGGGGGTAAACAATTCACGGAGGGGTAAAATAATTCACGGAGGGGGGTTAAATAATTCACGGAGGGGTAAAATAATTCACGGAGGGGGGTAAATAATTCACGGAGGGGTAAAATAATTCACGGAGGGGGGTAAACAATTCACGGAGGGGTAAAATAGTTCACGGAGGGGGGTAAATAATTTACAGAGGGGTCAAATAATTCACGGAGGGGGGTAAACAATTCACGGAGGGGTAAAATAATTCACGGAGGGGGGTAAACAATTCACCGAGGGGTAAAATAATTCACGGAGGGGGGTTAAATAATTCATGGAGGGGTAAAATAATTCACGGAGGGGGGTAAATAATTCACGGACGGGTCAAATAATTCACGGAGGGGGGTAAATAATTCACGGAGGGGTCAAATAATTCACGGAGGGGGTAAACAATTCACGAAGGGGTCAAATAATTCGACGAGGGGGGTAAATAAGTCTCGGAGGGGTCAAATGGTTCACGGAGGGGGGTAAACAAATCACGGAGGGGTAAAATAATTCACGGAGGGGGGTTAAATAATTCACGGAGGGGTAAAATAATTCACGGAGGGGGGTAAATAATTCACGGAGGGGTAAAATAATTCACGGAGGGGGGTAAATAATTCACGGAGGGGTAAAATAGTTCACGGAGGGGGGTAAATAATTCACAGAGGGGTCAAATAATTCACGGAGGGGGGTAAACAATTCACGGAGGGGTAAAATAATTCACGGAGGGGGGTAAACAATTCACGGAGGGGTAAAATAATTCACGGAGGGGGGTTAAATAATTCATGGAGGGGTAAAATAATTCACGGAGGGGGGTAAAGAATTCACAGAGGGGTCAAATAATTCACGGAAAGGGGGGTAAACAATTCACGGAGGGGTAAAATAATTCACGGAGGGGGGTAAATAATTCACAGAGGGGTCAAATAATTCACGGAGGGGGGTAAATAATTCACGGAGGGGTCAAATAATTCACGGAGGGGGGTAAACAATTCACGGAGGGGTAAAATAATTCACGGAGGGGGGTTAAATAATTCATGGAGGGGTAAAATAATTCACGGAGGGGGGTAAATAATTCACGGAGGGGTCAAATAATTCACGGAGGGGGGTAAATATCTCACGGAGGGGTCAAATAATTCACGGAGCGGGGTAAACAATTCACGGAGGGGTCAAATAATTCGACGAGGGGGGTAAATAAGTCTCGGAGGGGTCAAATAATTCACGGAGGGGGGTAAATAATTCACGGAGGGGTAAAATAATTCATGGAGGGGGGTTAAATAATTCACGGAGGGGTAAAATAATTCACGGAGGGGGGGAAATAATTCACGGAGGGGTAAAATAATTCACGGAGGGGGGTAAACAATTCACGGAGGGGTAAAATAATTCACGGAGGGGGGTAAATAATTCACAGAGGGGTCAAATAATTCACGGAGGGGGGTAAACAATTCACGGAGGGGTGAAATAATTCACGGAGGGGGGTAAACAATTCACGGAGGGGTGAAATAATTCACGGAGGGGGGTAAACAATTCATGGAGGGGTGAAATAATTCACAGAGGGGTAAAATAATTCACGGAGGGGGGTAAATAATTCACGGAGAAGTAAAATAATTCACGGTGGGGGGTAAATAATTCACGGAGGGATCAAATAATTCACGGAGGGGGGTAAATAATTCACGGAGGGGTAAAAAAATTCACGGAGGGGGGTAAATAATTCACGGAGGGGTCAAATAATTCACGGAGGGGGGTAAATAACTCACGGAGGGGTCAAATAATTCACGGAGGGGGGTAAACAATTCACGGAGGGGTAAAATAATTCACGGCGGCGCGCGCGGACACGCAGGGTATTCAGTGAGGGGGCATCCTTCAGCGCTGCAAGCGCCTGTGCCCCACTCCCTCCCATGGAATTCCCACTAAGAACGAGGGACAGGGTATTCAGTGAGGGGGCATCCTTCAGCGCTGCAAGCGCCTGTGCCCCACTCTCTCCCACGGAATTCTGCCTAAGATTGAGGGACAAGGTATGCAGTGAGGGGGCATCCTTCAGCGCTGCAAGCGCCTGTGCCCCACTCCCTCCCATGGAATTCCCACTAAGATCGAGGGACAGGGTATTCAGTGAGGGGGCATCCTTCAGCGCTGCAAGCGCCTGTGCCCCACTCTCTCCCACGGATTTCTGCCTAAGATTGAGGGACAAGGTATGCAGTGAGGGGGCATCCTTCAGCGCTGCAAGCGCCTGTGCCCCGCTGCGTCCCACGGAATTCGACCTCAGATTGAGGGACAGGGTATGCAGTGAGGCGGCATCCTTCAGCGCTGCAAGCACCTGTGCCCCACTGTCTCCGACAAAATTATCACCAAGATCGAGGGACAGGGTATGCAGTGAGGGGGCATCTTTGAGCGCTGCAAGTGCCTGTGCCCCTCTCTCTCCCAGAGAATTCTGCCCAAGATCGAGGGACAGCATATGCAGTGAGGGGGCATCCTTCAGCGCTGCAAGCGCCTGTGCCCCGCTGTCTCCAACAGAATTTCCACAAAGGTCGAGGGACAGGGTATGCAGTGAGGCGGCATCCTTCAGCGCTGCAAGCGCCTGTGCCCCACTGCCTCCCACGATATTTGCACAAAGATCGAGGTAGAGGGTATGCAGTGAGGCGGCATCTTTCAGCGCTGCAAGCGCATGTGCCACACTCTCTCCCACAGAATTTTCACAAAGATTGAGGGACAGGGTACGCAAGGAGGGGAAGAACACCGCAATGAGATGCAATGGGCCTAGGCAAATGGGCAAATCCTTGAGACGTTAGGTCAGACCCACACACCCTTTGTCCGATTCAGTAGTGCAACTGCACACAGAACCATAGTCAGGGTCACTGTCAGAGGACTAGTCAGATGAATCGTCGGAAGAACTGTTGGAGGAACTGGTAGAAGAACTGTCAGAGGAACTGTCCGAAGAATCATCAGAAGAAGTGTCCGAAGAATCGTCAGAAGAACCGTTGGAACTGTCAGCAGTGTCAGAACGTTGAGCGCAAAGCAAATCTGCATTGGAGGATGTAGCAGTGCCAAGGTCTGGCCACAAGAGATGTCATGGGTGGCACACTGAGGCATGCTGACAAAGAACAAATGCACAGTCGCAACCACAAACAGGAAATTCAGGGGGTCTCGGTTTCAGTGCAGTGAGTGTAGTGCAGTGTGGTGCGGTACAGTGCAGGGGCTATTCCTAACTAAAGCACTAGGGCAAATCACAGAAAATTGTATTGTCTGCAACATCCCTAACCTGTTAAAGTCCTTAAAAATGTGTGGAAGCCGAAGCCAGGAGGGTTTGGTCCATGTGTACCGCCCGGGCGGGGGGGGTGGAGAGGAACTTACAGGTTTTTATTTTTACATCCCACCCTGCTCTCTCTGACCCCTTGGGTGCCCGGGCGTCGTCTCCTCCCCCGCCCTGTAGGGCAGTGAAGGCAAGCCTGCCTGCCGAGGCACCCCGCCATCAGACAGCACCGTTTAACAGGCAAGAAAGTGTTCTCCAAAAAAGAAAAAAAAATTTTCCGAAAGCGGTGCTGTCAGTGGCCCCCTTGTGTTTAACTGACTTTTGTTTGTGCTGGTTGTTTAACAGAGGGTCGGGGAAGGGGTCGAGAGCAGAGGGGAGGGGTTTAAGGGGTATAGCTGCCCAGCCGATGAGTCCCCCCTTGCAGGGGGACCCAGAGCAAACATACAGACACCCACGCATGCCCACACATACACACATACACACGCATTAAAAACAACATCATGCACCCGCCAGCAATCAACCAACGTTCCCGTCAGCGACGTTCTCTAAAAGCGAAGCAAAGGGCAGAATGGCGTAAGATGCAAAAATAGTTCAGGGTAACCCTGTAACCAATGTTCCTTAAAAGAAAAAAATGTTGACCTTTAACTAACTGACAGGGTCCCCCCTCGCAGGGGAACCCGAGCAGCTAAGCACATGCACAAGCACAGGCAAAAAGAAAGTAGCTCCCGTAGTGGAAAAAAAAAACATAACTGTGACTGTCCTTATAGGACCGCAGAAAAATTCAGGGCACCCTCGATAAGTGATTATGCTGAAGTATGTTGAAAAATTTTGTTAAACCAACAAGTGTAGACATTTGTACTGAGGAAGTAAGCTTGTGGCCCTTGGAGCCCCTTTTCACAACCCCCCCCCTCAGCCTCGCTCTCCTTGACTCTCTGGTGCTTGGGCGTCCTCTCGGGCCCCCCACACCCGGCGAAGAACCCCTTGCACCCCACCCAGGCACCAACCCTGCAGACAGTGTCGTTTAACTGACAGAAAAAAAATGCCATGTGGAAAAAAGCAGACGCACCTGCAAAAAAAATTGTTTTTGGCAGAAGAGACACTGCTGCGGGCCCCCGTTCCATTGAAAAAAAGAGGGGAAGAGTCGAAAACGGGGAGAGGGGGGTAGACCGTAGACGGTAGACAATGGAAAAATTGGGTCCCCCACACTAAATGGGGGACCCCACTGAAATCGGGGGGTGTGAAGCAAAGCAGAATGCCCCTCCAGGCAGACACACAAAGAATGCAAAACACATACACAGAGCAATGTGAAGCAAAACACCGAATGTACAATCACATGTGCTTCCATGACCCTGCATCGCCTGTCTCCCTGGACTGAGATTCAGGGCTCACATTGCCCCAAAAATACCCCGAAATGTACTAAGAAGCCCCCCAAAACGTACTACAAAACCCCTGGAAATGTACTAAAAGGTGCCCTGTAATGCACTAAAAAAACCCACCAAATGTACTAAAAAAGGCCCCCTAACTGTACTAAAAAACCCCCTAACTGTACTAAAAAACCCCCCTAACTGTACTAAAAAAACCCCCCGAAATGTACTAAAAAACCCCCCGAAATGTACTAAAACTCCTTTGTACCAACAACCAACAAACAAATTGCAATCACAAAAAGACTGGCAACGCGATATCCGGCACTAGCCCCTTTATCTGCTTTGGGGCACATCAACAGCCACATTCAAATGTGCACATGCCGAATTAGCCCCTTTATCTGCATTGGGGCACATCAGCAACCACATTCAAATATCCACGGCCCAAACTAGCCCCTTTATCTGCTTTGGGGCACATCAGCAGCCAAATTCCACTACCATGCGTCGCACGGTATTTTAACACTTGTCATAATCCTGGATACATCATTCTCTGAAAGCAAAGCAAGGTGCAGAACGGGGCATGAGACACGGAAGAGGGGGACAACAAGCAGTGGGGCAAACTCTCCCGCGATTCTGGCATTCTTGCAAAAAGGGGGGCAGGGGCAAAATTTATTTTATTTTTGCGATTTTTTTTGCGGAACCTATTTTTGCGTAAGGCGTGAAGCCAATAACTGAATTTTTTTGCGTTTTTTTTTGCGGACAAGGTGGGGGGGGGGGGGGAGAAAAGCCTGATGGGGGGTTTCGGGTTGATCGTTGGGGTAGCCCACCAGCAAAACGGACCCTGTTGTTATTCACATACCTAGTTCATGCCTACGGTCATGGTCTGCAAAGGAAGCAAGGTGCAGAATTGGGCAAGAGAAAAGGGGGGGGAGCCAAGTCTGATATGGGGACCAAAGCACAAGTGTGATAATTGGGGGGGGGGGGGCAAAGGCCTATCATGGGGGGCTTGGGGGGTTGGGGGTTGGGGGTGATGGCCCAAAAAAGTCTGAAGTGTGAAGTCTGATAGCCCATTGGGTTACTATACCCATAGCTGCGGAGCGGCCAAGAGAGGCTTCAGAGAAGCATGCACCCTGATTGTCAACCGCGTGTGCCACTTTCCAAGTGATGTTCGGCTTCATCACCATGGGGATTTTTTTGGCTCGCCCCTTTTGTTTCTCATCATCCTGGCTAACTACAACCCATTCCGTCAAATCAACGGTGTTTGGTGCCACGGTGGGATGGCATCGTGCCAAGTGAGTCTTGATGTTTAAATCCCACGGGGTGGCACTGCACGCGGGAATAGGACATTCGCGGGGCATGTTTTCTTGTTTGCGCATGGCCACTGCGTGCTTCAATGGGACCACACACGGGCATGTGCTAGTGATTTTCTTACAATACTTGTGGTACACATGCCTGTAGTGCCACCACACGAACCGCAAAGTTCGGCGTCACCATGCAACCTTGGGTCCGTTACCACCTCTCGCTTCTACAAGTGAACCGCCACATGATTGCGCATTCTTGCCAAAGCAATGGCCACTCCACAAAAAAATAAAACTGCTGCTGCCGCGGGCCGCACGCTGGGATGTGCCACACCATCGTATGGCTTTGCACAGGACAACTTGGCACCTTTTCAGTTTTCATAAAGGCGGATAGAGTGCCCACCGGAACGAGCCATTGACCATCGGCATCCAACGCGTGCATTGTGAGTCCCTAACCCCAACTGGAGGGGCCACACGACAAAGCGTGCATTGCAAGTGCCTAAACCCAACCCGAGTGGCCACGCAACAAAGCGTGGATTGTGAGTCCCTAACCCCAACTCAAGGGGCCACGCAACGGAGCGGGAAACAAAGGGGGGCAAAATCGGAAATGGATCTCTCACACCCGCCTTCCTGGGGCGCACAAGTGGGCGGAAATGCTACACCACCCTTGCATTGTCGGGGATCCCCGAAAAAAAGGGGGACAAAATCAGAAGTGGCTCCCTTACACGTGCCTTCTCGGGGGCCCACAAGGGGGCGGAAATGCTACTTCACCCGTGCATTCTCCGGGATCCCCAAAACAAAGGGGGACAAAATCAAAAGTGGGTACCACACCCCTGCCTTCTCGGGAGCCCAAAAAAGGGCGAAAACGCTACGTCCTTGCATTTTGGCGGTCCCCGGCTGAGAGGACAAAATGAAAGTGACTGAATTGGGGGCAAAGACAAAACTTTGGATGTGTAGTCCAAAAGAATACCACCCAATAAATTTTCGCAGAAATGGTGTGTTTGCGTCGAAAAACACCCTTAAAAAACCCCCACAGAGCATTTTTGAAAACGGGGGGGGGGGGGTTCCGAAACCCCCCACGCTATCGGATTGCTCAGAACCCCCCCCTTGGCCGGATGGGATGCCACCCGCTGAACCGACATGTACACTGAGAATCAGTTGGCAGAGGTGGACGTGTGTCGGGCAATCAAGCATCACCTGTCCGCCCTTGTTGTTGTGCCCCCCGCCGGAAGATGGGATGTATGCCCATACTGCAGGGTGGCCGTACACGACTTGCAGTTCCACATCCCCCATCGTTGTACCCCGGCACATGTTGCCTTGTTGCGGGCCGCGGTTGCACTTTGGATGCACGCCTCCGTTCTTGAGCATCTATTGACCGAAGGTGGCCCTCCGCGGATCAGTGGTGGGACCGTCCTCTGCGATGCAGCCGGTCAAGCCGCTTACACACTACAACTAGGCCTGGAAGGACCAACAGTGCCCTATGAGAAGTACGACATGCATGTCGTGTTACTATCTGAGCTCTGGCAGCGGCCGCCCTTCAGCGCAACAGAGCAGCGCGATGCATTCCGCTCAGTATTGAATGGTGCACACTCCACAACAACCGGGCAGACGATTGACCACCTCGTGGCTGCACGGCCGCAACGATTATCCCCACTGATAGTGCAGTGAACCATCCCTCCATACGGCAGCCTAACCTCCACAGTGGTGGTTCGGAGCACCACACACCTCCCCTTATCAGCCAGTGCCATCGTCACATGGATCCTACCGTCCTTGCCATGGACACGGCTCTTCATGACGGCCATGCCCATCCTGCCTGTTCCGCTCCGGCTGCAGGCTGCCGTCCCTCTATATGTCATAGTCACAGTGGGCTCTGGCCCCGGCGCATTCCAGCAACGGGCAGTCCTCACCACCTAGGAAACCCCACCTATCTATATGATCAACCCCAGCAGTGACCACGAAATGTTGTTTGCTCAACATCTGCCCTTGTGTATTGTGTGGCACAGCGAGGACATCAAAGTTGTGATTACCCATGGCGTACCATGGGACCGGAACGCTCTGCAGCCCAGCGAACAAACTGCACCTGTCGAGTTGTGCCTACTAGCATCCTCCGAGCCTTAGGAGTAGAAGAGCCCACACCAAGGCACCAACACACACTCGAAACCGCGTAGCGCGCACAGCGACGCGAAACAGAGCGAGGCAACCCCACACCCACAACTGAGCGGCTGGAGAGGACCATGGTTGAGAGTCCACTCCGGCGTAGGACGGAAACCCGCTAACCACCATCAGGAAATGCGGTCACGACCAACATCGTCGGGTCAAACCATATCCACGTCCATATACCATAGGTCCCCGCAGGCTCCCATAGGCCCCCATAGGCTGCTAGAGGTCCCCAAAGGACCCCATAGGTCTCCATAGCTCCCATAGGGCCCAAGGGGTCCCCAAAAGTCCCCATATATCCCCATAGGTCCCCATAGGCCCTCATAGTCCCCCATGGGTCCCCATAGGTCGCCAAAGGTCCCCACAAGCCCCCTTAGGCCCCCATAGGTCCCCAAAGGTCCACGTAGGTACCCAAAGGTCCCCATAGATGCCAATGGGTGCCCATAGGCCCGCAAAGGATCCCATATGTCCCCATAGGTGCCAATAGGTCCCCATATGTCCTCATAGGTCCCCACAGGTATCCAAAGGTCCCCATGGGTGCCAATAGGTCCCCATAGGTCCCCATAGGTCCCCCCACAAGCCCCCACCGGCCCCCATAGGTACCCAAAGGTCCCCATAGGTAGCCAAAGGTCCCCATGGATGCCAATGGAACCCATAGGCCGCCAGAGGTTCCCGATGGTTCCCATAGGTGCCAATAGGTCGCCATAGGCCGAGCAACGGACCCCATAGGTCCCCATAAGTCCCCATAGGTCCCGATAGGTCACCAACGGTCCCCGTTGGTTGCCATAGGCTCCCATAGGTTTCCATAGGTCCCTATAGGTCCGCAAAGCTGCCAATGGGTCCCCATAGGCCCCCGTAGGACCCGACGATTCCCCATAGGCCCCCAAAAGACCCCATAATTCCGCACAGGCCCCCATAGGTCCCCATAGGCCCCCAAAGGTCGCCCTAGATCCCCATAGGCCCCCATAGGTGCCAAAAGGTGCCCACATGTCCCCATAGGCCCCCATAGGTGACCCCAGGCCCCCACAAGTCCCCGTTGGTTCCCAAAGGCCCCTATTTGCCCCTATAGGCCCCCATTGGTTCCCATAGGTCCCCATAGGTGCCCATGGGTCCCCATAGGCCCCCATAGGACCCCAAAATTCCCCACAAGCCCGCATAGGCCGGGGTTTATGGGGACCTATGGGACCTGGTGGAATCTATTGGCACCTATGGGGACTTTTGGGCACCCATGGGGGCCTGTGGGGACGTATGAGGGCCTAAGGGGGCCTACGGGGTCTTTCAGGGACCTATGGGGCTTTTGGAGACCCATTGGCACCTACGGGGACCTTTGGGCACCTATGCAGACCTATGGGGCCCATGCGGACCTATGGGGCTCTATGGGGACCTTGAGGGATCTCTTGGCACCTATGGGGCCCAATGGGGCCTTTAGAGACCTATAGGGACCTACAAGGGCCTATGGGGACCTATAGGGAACTATGGTGGCGTAAAGGAACCTACGGGGGCCTTTGGGGACCTATGGCGACCTATGGGGGCCTCTGAGGACCTTTAGGGAATTATGGGAACCTATGGGGGCCTATGGAGCCTATGGGGACCTTTTTTGTCCTTCAGGAACCTACAAGGACCTGTGGGAACCTATTGGCAGCTATGTGGACGTTCGGGGACCTTTGGCAACCTATGGCGTCCTATGGGGGGGATGGGTCCACATAGCCGCCCAAAGGCCCCAACAGGCTCGCAGAAAGAGCCCCATAGGTGCGAATAGGCCCTAACAGGTCCCCATAGGTCACCATAGGTGGCCAATGGTCCCCATAGGTGCCAAAAGGTCCCCATGTTTCCCCGCAAGCCCCCACAGGCCCCCAAACGTCCCCAAACATCCCCATAGGTACCCAAAGGTCCCAATACGTACAAATGGGACCTATGGGGACCTATGGTGACCTATGGGCACCAATGGGGACCTATGGGGACCGATGGGGGCCTATGGGGACCTATGGGGGGCTATGGGGACCTATTGGCACCTTTGGGGACCTATGGGGACCGACGTGGACCTATGGCAACATTTGGGCCGTATGGGTACCCATCGGCCTCTACGGGGACCTTTTGGGACCAAGACCCCATATGCCCCCATACATCCCCATAGGTCCCCATAGGCCCCAATGGGTCCCCATAATTCCTCATAGGTCCCCGAAAGTCCCCATAGGCCACCATATAGGCACCCACAGGTCCCTATGGGCCCCATCGGTCCCACAATCCCCCATACGTCCCCATATGTCCCCATACGTCCCCATAGGTCACCATAGGCCCCCATAGGTCCCCATAGGCTACTAGAGGTCCCCAAAGGTGCCGTAGAGCGCTAAGGGTCCCCATAGGTCCCCATAGGTCCCCAAAGGCTCTCATGGGCCACTATAGGTCGCCATGCGTGCCCAAAGGTCCCCATAGGTGCCAATAGTTGCCCATAGGTGCCCATAGGTCCCCATAGGGCGCCATAGGTCGCCACGGATCCCCATAGGTCCCCACAGGATCCTACAGGCCCCCATAGGCCGCCAAAAGGCCCCACAAGTCGCCGTAGGCATCATTAGACTCCATAGGTCCCCATAGGTCCCCATATGTCCCCATACGTCCCCATATGTCCCCATCCATCCCCGGAGGTACCGATAAGTGCCCATAGGTCCCCATAGGTCCCACACTTGCCCAAAGGACCCCATAGGTCCCCAAATTTCCCAATAGGTCCCCATAGGGCCCATAGGTCCCCATAGGTTCACACACGTCCCCAAAAGACCCTATAGGTGCCCGAAGGTCCCCATAGGACCCCATAGCTCCCCATAGGTTCCCAAAGATCCCCAAAGAACGCCATAGGCCCCCATGGCTGCCCAAAGGTCCCCATAGGTCGCCAAAGGTCCCCATAGGTTCCCAAAGGACACCATAGGCCACGATAGGTCGCCACAGGTTTCCAAGGTCCCAAAAGTACCCCACAGGCCCCCACAAGTCACCCCAGGTCCCCATAGTTGCCCATAGGCCCCCATAGGCCGCAATAGGCCCCCATAGGTCCCCATAGGCCCCCATCAGGCCCCACAACCCCCCATACGTCCCCATATGTCTGCATAGGTCACCATAAGCCACCATATGTCCCCGTCAGTCCCCATATGCTGCTAGAGATCCCCAAAGATCCCGTAGGGCCCCAAGGGTCCCCATAGGTCCCTATAGGCGCCCATAGGTCCCTCGAGGCCAAGATAGGCCGCCATAGGTCCTCAAAGGTGCCTAAAGGTCCCCACAGGGGCCAATAGGTGCCCATAGGGCCCCATAGGTCCCCAAAGGCTGCCATAGGGCGCCACCAACCCTCAAAGCTCCCCATACGCCCCCATAAGGTCTCCAAAGATCCCCATAGATGCCAATAGGTCCCCATAGGCCCGCAAGTGTCCCCACAGGCCCCTATAGGTCCCCAAAGGATCCCAAAGGCCCCCATAGGTCACCAAAGATCCCAATAGGTCTGCATAGGCCAACATAGGACCCCACAGGTCCCCATACGTCACCGTAGGTCCCCATAGGTCCCCATAAGGTCCCATAGGTCGCCATAGGTTCCCACAGGTCCCCTCAGGTCCCCATAGGTCCCCATACATCCCCATACGTCCCCATAGGTAACCATAAGTCCCGGTAGGTCCCCGTAGGTTCCCAGAGGTGCCCAAAGGACCCTGTGGGTCCCCAAAGTTCCCCATGGGTAGCCATAGGGCGTCAGAGGTCCCCATGGGTGCCCAAAGGTCCCCATAGGTTCGCCGGGGTCTCCGAAGCACCCCATAGGTCCCCATAGCTCGCCAAAGGTCACCATAGGTCCGGAACGGTGCCCACAGATCCCCATAGGACCCCACAGATTCCCAAAAGAACCCAAAGGACCCACAGGTCCCCATAGGTGCCCATAGGTCGCGGTAGGTCGCCAAAGCACCCCATAGGTCCCCAAAGGTTCCCAAAGGACACCATAGGTCCCCATAGGCCCCCATAGGTCGCCATACGTTCCCAAAAGTCCCCAAAGGTCCCCGCGTGCCCCATAGGTCCCCATAGGCCACCATAGGTCCCCATAGGCCCCCATAGGTCCCCAAAGGCCCCCATAGGTCTCCAAAGGCCCTCATAGGCCCCCATAGGTGCCAATAGGTGCCCACACCCTCTAGTTAAACACTATCCAAAGGCCATTTGACTGATGACTAGTAACTTGTTTGTTTTGGTGAAATTTTTTTGTTTTTTTACCTTTTTTTTTGAAGAAATTGTTTACAAAAATGGTCATTCTGCGGATGCTTGCCTCCTTATACCTATTCCTGGCATTGCAGGTTCATAGGACACAACTTCGTTCTATGTGGATGGTACCATTGAGGTCTATGTATATAACATTGAGATATTACTTGCACAACATCCGGCACAAAAAACAGACCACATAGAAAGACCTCGTTAGTGGGCGCCAAAAGCAAAGCATCTCTTTGTTCTTTGTGGATTGCCTTGCTCAGGTGTACCTCACGCAAACCAAGCACAACAATCACATAGCACCGCTTCATACGGCGCAAGGCATCTGCTGCAACAGCACACCAGCTACGAGTGTGTAGATCCCCTAATCCCAAGATTGCGGCATCAAGGGCGAGAGCAACTGCATGCAATGTCTTGAGCCTAGAGGGAGTATTATTCCAAAACAGCGCAGTAGATTGCAACATGTCACCCAGCAGGTCACGAAACCCATGCTGGGTGCCGATGGCGGCGTTAAAGGCCAGCTCGCATATGTGACAGGATGCGTGATATGGCACGCCCACATTATACCCTGCGATCTCCTTATGTAGGTCGCCGACAATGCGAATAATCCCACCACATTCACCTTAAACCACACTGGCCCCATCCCACAGTAGAAAAAGAGCTTGCGGATCCAAACATCCAGATCCACGTCTGCATGGGCCATGGCCCGTCTCATTGCAGTCAATATTCTTGGAGCGGTGCCGGACGGGAGGGGTCGGCAAGAGAAAAAAATTGGTGGCCATCACTCCATCAACCACGACGAACATAAAAAAACTCTTCTTTCTTTGATGCGCGGTCCGTGCACGAGTCGGATCCGATGGAGAAAAAAGAAGAGTCCTTGATTACTAGACTAGTAGGGACAACTAGATTCCTATGGAAATGCGAAATGGATGGGAAATAAAGCGAAGCACCTCCCTACCGGAGGGGGGTGAACAATAACTTGGTGGAATTGTGCCTGCATTGAGTGACACGAGCTTGTTGAAATGCATCCAATTGGCACCCTCGGGAGCGACCGGACCGAGGCGGCACATCCATTCATCACCACCCATCCCGAGATGCGAGATAGGAAAAGAGGGTGTGAAGGGTGAACAAACAAGAAGACGAGAGAAGAAAATTCTTCAGGCAGAATGGAGTAACATAAGAACCACCGAAGTTTAGGCTTGGTGTATCTATTTGTGGTAATGCGCACGGACATGCGGTGAATTAGAAGCGAGAACTTTGTGTATTTTGCGTTGAAGCTTGCTGTTCTAATGTGGACGTACAAATGCAATCCGTCACGAAATGTCAAGAGACACATTTCCCTAACCTCTTAGTTGTAAGCGAACGAGATGGCGAGTATGATTGTTGCTTTACGGAAACCAATTTAAATGACACCTGGCCGAAATGACAACTTGCAAGCGAATGGCACAACGAGGCACCCCAAAACCTTCCCCAATGCATGCAACAATATGTGAAAACACCGATAAACATCAATAAACATCAATAAATAGCCATTCTCGCCGAAAAACGGGCGTGTTTTGGAAAATAAACGCATAGACACGCTTATTTTGAATTTGACTAGCGACTACAATAGCACTCAATTAGAGGCTGGGCGCACATAGGTCCCCAGGGGCCACCATGGGTCGCCACGGGCCCTCAAAGATCCGTGTAGGCCCCCATAGGACCCCATAGGTGCAAATGGGTCCCCAAAGGTCCCCATGGATGCCTATGGGTCCCCATAGTTGCCAATAGGTTGCCAAATGTCCGCATGAGTGCAAATTGGTCCCCATAGGTCCGCATAGGCCAACACACGTCCCCGCAGCCCCCCATAGGTCCCAATAGGATCCCAGAGGGCCCCATAGGTCGCCAAAGGTCGCCATACGCCCCCATAGGTCCCCATGGGCCCCTATAGGTCCCCATAAGTCCCCATAGGTGCCCATTCCTCCCCAAAGCTGCCCGTAGAGACCAATAGGTCCCAATAGGTGCCTTAAGGTCCCCATAGATGCCCATAGGTCCCCATAGGTCCGCATGGGTGCCAATAGGTACCCAAAGGACTCCACAAGTCACCACAAGCCTCCATAGGTCGCCATAGTTCACCATAGACCACCATAGGTCCCCATAGGTCCCCAAAACTCCCCAAAGTTCCCCATAGGTCCCCAAACGTCCACAAAGGTCCATAGTGGGCCCCATAGGGTGCCATAAATCCCCATATGTCCCCATAGACCCCATAGGTCCCCGTCGGACCCCATCGGTCTCCGTCGGCCCTGAAAAGCCCCAAAGGCGCCAATGGGTCCCCAGAGGCTCCCATAGGCGCCCATAGGTCCCCATGGGCCCGCATAGCTAGGGCCTACGGGGAGGTAAGCGGACCTAGGTCCGCTTACATCCCCGTAGGCCCCATGGGTCCCCACAGACCCCCTTAGTGCCCCATAGGTAGCCATAGGTCTCGGTAGGTCCCCGTAGGTCTCGATAGGTCCCCATACGTCTACTGTGATGTATAAGTGCGGCAGAGAATGCCTGAGGCGTGTAGACCCCACAGGGATTCACCACACGTGGTGTACTGTGGTGTATAAGAGCTGTAGTGAATCCCTTAGAGGTCTACACGCCTCAAGGATTCACCGCAGGTGGTGTGCTGCAATGTATAAGTGTTGCAGTGGATCCTCAAGGTAACTACACCCCTCAAGGATTCACCGCACATGGTCTACTCCAATGTATAAGTGCTGTAGTGAATCCCCCAGGGTCTACATCCCTCAAGGATCCACCGCAGGTGGTTTACTGCGTTGTATAAGTGGTACAATCAATCCCTAAGGGGTCTAGACCCCTCAAGGACTCACCGGAGGTGGTTTGATGCGATGTATACGTGGTGCAGTGAATTCCTTAGGGGTCTACACGCCTGAATGATTCACGGCACGTGGTGTAGTGCGATGTATAAAAGGTGCGCTGAATCCCTAAGAGGTCTACATCCCTTGAAGATTCGGGAAAAGTGCTCTAACGCAATGTATAAGTGCTCCGGTGAACCACTCCTCAAGGATTCACCGCAGGTGGTCTACCGCGATGTATAAGTGTTGCGGTGAATCCTTGAGTGCTCTACACCCCTGAAGGTTTCACCGCACCTGGTCTACGCCGATGTATAAATGCTGTGCTGAGTCCCTAAGGGGTCTACACCCCTCAAGGATCCACCGCAGGTGGTCTATTGCAATGTATAAGTGCCGTGCTGAATCCCTTAGAGGTCTACACCCCTCAAGGATTCACCGCACGTTGTCTACTGCAATGTATAACGGCTGCGGTGAATCCCTTAGAGGTCTACACGCCTCAAGGATTCACCGCAGGTTGTCTACTGAGATGTATCAGTGCTGCGGTGAATCCCTCAAGGGGTGTACACCTCAAATATTGACGGCAAGTTGTCAGTGCGATGTATAATTGCTCCCCTCATGGATTCACCAGAAGTGGTGCCTTACGTTGTATAGGCGCTGCAGCGAATCCTTGAGGCGTCAACACCCAACGACTCATCGCATGTGGCCTACGGCAGTGTATAAGTGCTCCGGTGAATCCCTAAGGGGTCTAGATCCCTCAAGAATTCACCGTACGTGGTCTATGGAGATGAATGAGAACTGGAGTGAATCCCTAGAGGGGTACACCCGTCAAAGACTCGGCGCAGGTGGCCTACTGCCATGTATAAGTGCTCCCGTGCATCCATGAGGGGTCTACTACCTTGACGATTCACTATAGGTGGTCTATTGTGATGTCTAAATGCTGCCCTAAATCCCTTAGAGGTCTGCACCCCTAAACAATGGACCGTAGCTGGTTTAGTGCGATGAAGAAATGCTGCGTTGAATCCTTGAGAGGTGGATACCCCTTGAAAATTGACCGCAAGAGGTCTACTGCGACGTATAATTGCTACAGTGAATCTTGAGGGGTCTACATCTCTGAATGATTCACCACAGCGCTTTTGCAACGCAGCAGACCACCTGCAGTGAATCCCCCAGGGGTCTAGACCCATCAAAGATTCACCGCAAGTGGTCTATTGCAATGGATGAGTGTTGCGTTGAATCCCTGAGGGGCCTAAACCCCTCAAGGATTCACCGGAAGTGGTGTACTGCGATGTGTAAGTGTGGCGTGGCGGAGGCCCCTTGAGGGGTCTACACCCCGCAAAGATTCACCGCAGGTGGTCTACTGTGTTGTATAAGCATTACGGTGAATCCTTAAGGGGTCTAAACAGCTCAAGGATTCACCTCACGTGGTGTAATGCGTTGTATAAGGGCTGCGGGGAAACCCATGAGGGGTCTACACCCCTCAAGGATTCATGGCACGTGGGTCATTGCCATGTATAAATGTGGCGGTGAATCCCTGACAGTTTTACACCCCGCAAGGATTTACTGCAGGTGGTCTACTGTGTTGTAGAAGCGCTTCAAGGAAACCCTAAGGGGTCTACACACCTAACGAATTCACCGCACGTGGTGTACTGCAATGTATAAGTGCTGTGGTGCATCCCCGAGGGGTCTACACCCCTTAAGGATTCGCCGCACGTCTACGACTGCCATGTTAAAACTGAATGTTGCGGTGAATGCCCAAGGGGTCTACACCCCTCAAAGATTCACAGCAAGTGGTTTATTGTGGTGCATAAGGGCTACAATGAATCCCTGAGGGGTCTGCACCCCTCAAATTAGGAGGCCTTAATTGCCCGGGGGTGGGGGGGGGGTCTGCGAAATGAAGGCCATTCATGGGGTCTGAAAAAAATGGTGAATTACTACCCCCGTAATTGCACAGAGCGCACAACGTGTGAAGTTTTCGATTGAAATCATGCCCCATATTGTCCACTCGGAGCTTTTTGCGTGCAATTGAGGACACTGGCAAACCATCCAAAGCAGGCATTCAAATTCAAAGAAATAGCACCCAAGGACAAATTGCATTGCCCACTGAATGGTTTCTGTCGTGTACAGATGACACTCTGTGAAACAGTACAATGATGCATGGTGAAACCGACCCCCATTTTTAGGGAATTTCAATGAGACGCACATTTGGCAAAATGCAGTATAATGAGGTATGAAATACTGTCAGTGCATTGCCTGCTTGCCACAGTACAAGATTGATACACGATATTACAGACATACAATTCGAACCATAAGGAACTCTTTATAATCAATCAATACACAAACATACATCACAGAAACTACCAAATGTTGCCTACAAAAGGTAATTCCATGTGCCAACACCCAAAAAGGGTGAGTCAGAATAACAAATCAAATAAAGTCGGACACAAATGAAAATTCAAGTAACCTGCTCAGAGGATGGTGGTTCTGCAGTCACCAATGTCTCATCATAGCAGTCAACACTAAATCACCGTTGTAGTTTGTTCCCCAAACGAATTCCTTTTTGAGGTTGCTTCTGTGGCTGGGCTGCTAGTGCAGTCCCACCACTCACCAAATTCGCAAAGTTCTCCAATCCCTCTGGCGATGGTGACTGTCCTTTCGGCTCAGACACTGGATGTGTATTGCCTTTGTGTGGCGTAACCAACTGCTGACTCTGCTGTTGTGTCTGCTCCTCATCATCTTGCGCCGCTGGAGCCTCAACAAGGGGTGACCGAGCCTCTTTCGTAGGCGTTGCTTGGTGCTCGGCACTGCCAGCAGCATCGACACCGGGGGGATTGCTCGCAGTCCCCTTCTTGGGCTTTGGCTTAGATGCCTTTGGCTTTGGGGTTCCCTTGGGCTTGTTATCCACGTCCGGCATACTATCCATCGAGTCCTGTTCATCAGGGTCATCAAGTACATAAGCCATTCCACTCCTGTGGACACGCACACCCTTATCCAGTTGTGGCAACACAAACTCCCAGTAGATTGGGGGCAGAGAGACAGCCTCTGTTAAAGTACCATGTGTGTGCTCAACAGTTTCTTTGGGTAGTTCATCAACCGCAGCTTTGAGGCAACCAAATACAACCGAAATTTCCGACTTGAGACAAAGGTGACGGTGAACAGCCAGATTTGGAGAGCAAGCACCAGCACCCAGTTTGTAAGATTCATCGGCACTTTCAGAACCTCCAGCACCCATTGAACAGCCTCAGGACACAGGTGAAAACATGGTCCGGACACCTAGTTTTTCTTTATAACAAGAAATACATCCGAGATTGCTACGCTACAGCGTCATACCAAGGGGATTCGTGCATTGAAGTTCTGCTGTGCGGACTAGGTGTACACTGATGACTTGCCTATGCCTCCCTGGGACTCTGTGTGCAAGGCCGAATTCTGGACATCCTCAAAATATGTAGACTTCAGGAGCCACCTGGCCAGACCTCGTAATTCCTTTGACATTGCTAGCTGCGAAGGGAATGTGGTTCACTTGAAGACAATTTGTGGTTCTGGTGCAGATGCGACTGGCGGTGAGTCACCCTTAGCTTTGTCTTCTGAATCCTACCACAATTTTGAATGCTACTGTCGTTGGGTTGCAGTTCATGATGGCTGTCATTGATGTTCCAAAAGGCTGGTCCATGGGTCTACCACCTCTTGCTGTGCGACATGTTTCAATGGGGAAGCCATTGGTGGTTGTTGGTGAATTGGCGGACGTTCGGATCATCATGAGCCAGTTGTAGATTAACCTAGCTGAGGAGGGAGTGAATCAGGTGAGTGTCATGGTGTACAACACAGCCGCAGCCGAATTTCACTATGATGCAATCAGTGATGACAATTGTCACGTTGACTCCAATTCCAAGGAAGGTACATTGCCCCCTTTGAGTTGAACTCGCAAAACACCAAAATCTCACAATCGACCGAAATTTCGCCACTCCTGTCATTTTGTCCAATTTGCATCATCTATTGAGCTGCCGATGTACGCTACATTCGGTGAAGGTCCATTACCCAGGATCCTGCTGAGACGCGAAGTTTCGCCACTATCAGCAGAATTCGATGATTTCATAGTGCATTTTAGGATGCCTGCACAACATACTGCGAGACGGGTGAACCATCTCCTCTGGACACTCGGGATGCATAACAATCCAGCCCCATCGCATTTCCATTTTGCATTCACGTGCCACTTTAGCAAATCCTGCAACAGTAGCTCGTAGAGTCTCCATGTATCTGGGACACTCTGCAAGGTATCGTCCAATGAGCCCCGCCAATGGTTTGAATGATCCAAGTGCCAAGGGGATCCTGCTGTTCTCGAAGTTGTGTATTCCATCAATTGTTGTACAGCCAGTTGCCTCAATCATTCTAGCTAAAAGTAGCCAACGTCGTGCTACAAAATTCTATACTGTATACAACCAAAGTTTTTCGGGCCCAGGACAGTAATGCGCATCAAAGCAATAGTCACACACCAGGCTTCCTTCATCAGCTGTCAGTCCAGCCTTCTCCAACATCTGGCGGCACATGTCAGTGAGACTGAGATCAGCATTCTCAGGCTCCTCCAATTTCTCCATCAGCAGCACTACCCTCTCACTGATGCATGCTCCTCTGCCTGACAGCTGTGCTGTCTGCTGGTGGCCGGCCATGCGTCTCCTCTGGCGCAAGGAAGTATCCCACTTCAGAACCATACACTCAAACTCCAGTTGTCATCTCAAAGGGTCCAGATTATTTTTCTCACGTTCACTAGCTAGTCTCCTTGCCGCAAAAACGACATGCTGACCACCAATGATCCAGAAGCTGTCCACTGAGGTAATAACAGAAGAAAATTCGTCCCCAAGACAATACACAAACGACAGACGTGTAGGTGCACGTGCAGCAACATACAATTGTCAGGGCGGACCAGTAATCCCTTGATGATCCCCGCCGGAGGTACCATTGCCACATCCTCCAGCCGCAGCTTCAGTCTGGTCTCGCTGACCTTCCGGGTTTGCCCATGCTTGCGGTTGGTATCCACCAGCAGGACCTTGTGGGGTAACACCACTGTCTTCTGGACGGCATCTGCTAGAGTGACTGTTTTCGAAGGTGCCTTCTTGTTCCCCCGGCTGTGCGGATTCCGTTGACTGGGGCCCTCGGAGGACCCCTGCGAGGGTTGTGATAAAGAGGGTGGCTCAGGCACCACAGGCACATTGGTATTTTATTTTGGGGGTACATATGACATGAAAGTGGGGGCCCGCAGGAAATCGGGGTGCTCTGGGCATGGATCACGTTGACGGACAGTGGTGATTTCGTTGTTTTCGGACCAGTTATTCCTAATATATAGCCTTTGCAAGGGGAAATCCAGGAATACTGCAGAGCGCAGCTGAAAACACACATCATGACATTCTCAGCAAAATGCAATACATAAAATCATTAGAGTGGGAAGCACACACAAAAATGAAAGTCACATTAGTGGTGTGAGTGGCGGCAGTGTAACAGTACCTTGTAGGACACAAGCACAAAACACACAAAACCCAAAAGCAAGCGAAATTTCGCGTCTCAAACCAAAATAGGCAAAAAACACTATTGAAAACACGAAATATGTCAGATGTGGCGAAATTTCGCCACTCCATGCAAAAACACCACAATCAAGGGACAGTATCTGGTACTTTGTGAAGACAGCAGGTATGTCAGTCCCATTGTGAAGTATCCTCTCCAAAAAAACCTCCTCTTCATCCAGATTAGCTACCATGTCGTCATCATCCGACACACTACTGTCATTGTTGTCACTGTGGATTGCAAACAAGGCCACCTCGGGGCCATCGTCCTCGTCATCGCTCGCATTGTCCGCACCTGGCTCCCCCCCCCATCCGGATGCTGCACCCTATTCGGCGTTAGTAGTTGCTGTGAGCCAAGTTTGGCTGGCACTTTTGGATTCCTTGGGGCACGTTTGGCGATGGGTGCACCGTGTGTGGGGGGTGGGGGGGGGGGGGGGGGCGGGGGCGCAGGGGGGGGGGGTAGCTGGCTTTGCAACGGGTTTCCCTTGTTGGGTTTTTGGTTTGGGTTTGGGCATAGGCGGGCGGGTAATTTGCATCACTCTCCAGATATCCACATTCTGTTGCCCTGCAATCGTTGACTGAAGGGCTGTTTGGTGTAGACCGTAAGAAGGTCATCGCTTGGGGGGTTCTTACGAAGAAGGGTCCTAAAATATTTGTGGACGACACTGAAAAGAATGCTACGTGGTGAAACGGCCGCAAATCTTCTTGGAAAACGAAGGTCATCTACACTACGCAACACAACTGCTTCTACTACCCGAAGGGGTGGCGCCTTCCATTGACAATGGGCAAGGATGCAACAGACACACTCAGAATAAACTTTCGCAAATTGGACCCATACCGCTGCACACATTTCTCTGCCAGTGAGAACTGCAGGTTCTTCGTCCCGGTCAGGTTCGGACTCAATGTTACAAAATTTTCGGAGGTGGCACTGAGAGATGTCATGGTAAGCCCATATCCGGCACTGTGCACACAACCTGCTCAACTTTGCCTCCCCACATTCTTCAATGTGAATACAACCGGGCGTTCGAGAGTGCCAACGCTGCCATGTGACCCGAGCAGCCACCAATGTCTTGATGTACTCCACATTCTCCCATTGATCCCCCACCAAAGAAAGCATAACCAACAAACAGGACTCCGGCACTGCCAAGGCCCTTTTTCTCACTTCCGGGATCTCTACCAGCCCAATTGCAGCCTCTCACAAGGACACCAATCCCAAATGCAGCAGGGCAATACTCCTTCAACAACACCTTCAACCGCAGAAAAAGCTCCTTGCTTTTGGACTCCATGTCCGTCAATGGTCAATTTTGCACCGCCACAGCAAATGCATCAAGTTTTGCCTGAACTCTTGGTAGGTAAGTGCCAACAACCGGACAAAGCGCTGGTATTGTCTTCTCCATATGACGGAGGTTCACCTTTGTTGGTATGCGTCCCCTTCCTTGAAATCGGTGTGCACTCTCTCCATCAGACAGATAATGGGCATAAAGTAGCGGTAAAGCATGGTGATCATATGCTTGTACGGGTACCAAACCCCATAGATGGGTGGGAGGCTTGACTAGTGCACATGCAAATGCCATGAGAGTCCCCCTGGACATTGTGCGGCAAAATGGGCTATCTCTCCGTTGGCAACCAATGATGCTGTCTCAACTACGCTGTGGAATGAAACCGGATCACTTGAAGCTGCTAAATACAATTCGGCATGTGCAGCAGGCAACTCGTCATGATTTGCCTCTGTGTGTGGGTATGAAGATTCACTATGAGCTCTTGATTACCTGTATGGGCAGAGTTACACTTAACAAAGGTACGTTGAATCATGTCGGGAAGAGCATAAACCCGCCGAAACAGATCCGCATGACGAAGTTGTAAAGCATCAACACGTGCCCCAATTGTCTGGACGGCATGAATTAGTGAGACATGACCCGGAAATGGTGGTAGGGCTGGCAAATGTAACACGGCCACAGCTGTGCAATTTATGGAGTGGTCAGGATGCAGCGGGTCCACCCCAGAATTCTTTTTCACCCATGTCATACAACAGCGCCATCTGGTGGTTCTGCATGCTTTGCCAAAGCCAAGTTGCTTGTTGTCGTGCATTGGTAGTAAGTGAGTGCATAGCTGCATGCACAAATCCTGCGGGAGCCAACCATCGGTGTGTCCTCCGGCTCAGTGAATTAGGCATTGGTACATCCTAGGGCTGTGCATGAGGGGCTGCCATCTTTCACAGAAGTCGCCACAAGCATATCAATTGATTTGAGAAAACAGTGTACCGCCGGGGCTTCTTCCGTATTCCACGGGCAAACAGCAACCGCGTAAGATCCTTCCGTGAGCGTTGACTTGTTCGCATTGCTAGGGCCCACACAGCCAATAACCTTGCAGAGCCCCCATTGGCAACATCCGTTATGAGGTCATCAACGTTCTGAAACTCACAACTTGCCACAACCACCCGTAGCAGTGCCGGATCCATGTCGTGTGGTCACCTCAAAGCAAATACTCACATATCTGCCTCACAACAAAGAACATACTGCATACCGAGATTGTCGGAATGTTCATAAAATTCATCAAAGGCACGAATTTCGGCACAGATGAAATCAAATTAGCACACAAATATACAAATACACAATAAGGGCATCAAATCATCAAAGAATGAGGGAGTGGCGAAATTTGGCGTCTCATGAGTGACAAATGCATGAAAAAGGGGTATGATATCGGCCAATTCCAAAGGAGTGGCGAAATTTCGCTTCATTTTGGGAATTCCGGTGATTTGGGGGTTTAAATTGACTATTCAGAATTAGAACGTTGGTATGGTTCAAAAAATGGCTTTTAAAACATAAGCTGAAACAGTGACTCCTCCCCTGTGCATTTCATACCCTTAAAAAAACCCCTGTTCGGGGTAACAAATTCGACTTCTTCAGGGTCAACAGGGCGGGCAATTAAGGCCTCCTAAGCTCAAGGAATCACTCAAGTGGTGTTATGAGATGTATGAGTGTTGCAGTGAATCCCGAGGCGGTCTACACGCCTCAATGATTCGACACACGTGGTCTACGGCGATATACAAGTGTTGCCGTGAATCTGTCAGGGGTGTACACCCTTCCAGGATTCACCCAAGGTGGTTTGCTGCGACGTATAAGTGCTACGTTGAACCGTTGAGGGGTCTACACCTCTCAAGGATTCACCGCAAGTGGGGTACTACGATGTATAAGTGTCGCCTTGAATCCGTAACGTTGTATAGGTATGCCGGTGAATTCCTTAGTGGTCTATGCCGCTCAAGGAATCAAGCTAGGCGGTCTACTGCATTGTATAGGGGCTGAGGTGATTCTCTAAAGGGTCTACATCCCTCAAAGATTCGCCACAAGCGGTGAAGTGCGATGTTTAAGTGTTGCAGTGAGTCCCTCAAAAGTCTACACCCTTCAAGTATTCACCGAAAGTGGTCTAGTGCGATGTATAAGGGCTGCGGTGAATCTCTGCGGGGTCTACACCCCTCAAGGATTCACCTCACGTGCTCTATTGCGATGCATAAGTATTACGGTGAAGCCCTCACAAGTCTACACAACTAACCGATTCACCGCAGGTGGTCTACTACAATGTATACGTGTTGCGGTGACTGCTTGAGAGGTGTACGGCCATCAAAGGGTCACCGGAGGTGGTCTAAGGCGATGCATAAGTGTTGTTGTGGCCTACTGTGATGTCTAAGGGCTACGGTGAATCCCTGAGGGGTCAACACCCCTCACGGATTCACCGCAGGTGATCTACTGCGATGTATAAATATTGGGTGGATCCCTCAGGAGACTACAACCCCCAAGGATTCAAGGCAGGTGGTCCACTACGATGTATAAGGCCGACGGCGAATCCCACAAGGGTCAGCACCCCTCAGGGTTACATAGCACCACAGGCGGTGTAATGCGATATATGAGTGCTGCACTCAATCCCTGAGGGGGCTACACCCATGAGAAATTCGCCGTAGGTGGTATCTTGCGATGTATAAGCGCTACGGTGAATCCGTGAGAGGTCAATACCCCTCAAGGCTTCACCGCACGTGGCCTACTGTGATGTATAATTGTTGCGGAGAATCCCTGAGGGGTCTACACCCCTCAACAATTCAACGCACCTGTTCTACTGCGTTGTATAGGCTGCGGTGCATGCTTAAGGGATATACACCCCTCACAGAATCACCGCAATTGGTCCTATGCGATGTAGAAGGGGGGCGGTGAATGCTTGAGGGGTCCATACCCCTCCACGATTCACCGCAAGAGGTGTACTGCGATGTATAAGTGCTGTGGTGGATCCCTTGAGGGTACCACGGTCCTCAAAGATTCACCGCAGGTGCTCTGCTGTGTTGTAAAAGCGCTGTGGTGAATCCTTGAGGGGTCTACACCCCGCAAGGATGCACCGCAAGTGGTCTACTGCGATGGATGAGTGTTGCGGTGAATCCCTAAGGGGTCTACACCCGTCAAGGATTCACCGGAAGTGGTGTGTTGCATTGTATAAGTGTTGCGGAGAATCCTTGAGAGTTCTACATCCCGCAAGGATTCACCGCAGGTGGTCTACTGCGTTGTATGAGCATTACGGTGAATCCCTAAGGGGTCTGCACCCGCCAAAGACTCACCGCAGGTGGTCTACTGTGGTTTATAAGGGCTACGGTGAAACCCTGAGGGGTCTGGACCACTCAAGGAAGCACGGCAAGTGGTGTACTGCGATGTATGAGTGTTGCGGCGAATCCCTTAGGGGTCTACACGCCTCAATGATTCACCGCACGTGGTCTACGGCGATGTACAAGTGTTGCCGTGAATCCGTCACGGGTCTACACCCTTCAAGGATTCACCGCAGGTGGTTTGCTGCGACGTATAAGTGCTGCGTTGAACCCTGAAGGGGTCTATACCTGTCAAGGATTCACCGCTGGTGGGGTAGTACGATGGGGAAATATTGCCTTGAATGCCTAACATTGTATAGGTATTCCGGCGAATTCCTTAGTGGTCTATGCCGCTCAAGGATTCAGGCCAGGCGGTCTACTATGTTGTACAAGGGGTGAGGTGATTCTCTAAGGGTTCTACACCCCTCAAAGATTCACCGCACGTGCGCTACTGCGATGTATAAGTGTTGCCGTGGAGCCCTCACGGGTCTACACATCTAATAGATTCACCACAGGTAGTCCACTACGATGTATACGTGTTGCGGTGGCTGCTTGAGAGGTGTACAGCCCTCAAAAATTTAGCGCAGGTGGTCTAAGGCGATCCATAAGTGTTGTTGTGGCCTACTGTTATGTCTAAGGGCTACGGTGAATCCCTGAGGGGTCAACAACCTACACGGATTCACCGCAGGTGGTCTCTTGTGATGTATAAGCGCCACGGTGAATCCCTGAGAGGTCTATACCCCACAAGGCTTCACCAGACGTGGCGTATTGCGATGCACAATTGTTGCGTTGCATCTTTGAGGGGTCTACACCCCTCAAAGATGCAAGGCACGTGGTCTACTGCAATGTACAAGTGTTGCCGTGAATCCGTCGGGGGTCTGCACCCTTCAAGGATTCATCGCAGGTGGTTTGCTACGACGTATAAAGGCTACGTTGAACCCTGAAGGGGTCTATAACTGTCAAGGATTCACCGCAGGTGGGGTAGTACGATGTATAAATGTTGCCTTGAATACCTAACGTTGTATAGGTCTTCCGCTGAATTCCTTAGTGGTCTATGCCGCTCAAGGATTCAGGCCAGGCGGTCTACTTCGTTATATAAGGGGTGAGGTGATTCTCTAAGGGGTCTACACCCCTCAAATATTCACCGCACGTGCTCTACTGCGATGTATAAGTGTTGCCGTGCAGCCCTCACGGGTCTACACATCTAATAGATTCACCGCAGGTAGTCTACTACGATGTATACGTGTTGCGGTGGCTGCTTGAGAGGTGTACGGCCCTCAAAGATTCACCGCAGGTGGTCTAAGGCGATACAAAAGTGTTGCGGTGGCCTAGTGCAACGTCTAAGGGCTACGGTGAATCCCTGAGGGGTCAACACCCCTCACGGATTCACCGCAGGTGATCTACTGTGATGTACAAAGATTGCGGTGAATCCCTCACGAGTCTACAACCCCCAAGGATTCAAGGCAGGTGGTCCATTACGATGTATAAGGCCGAAGGCGAATCCCACAAGGGTCTGCACCCCCCGGGGTTTCACGGCACCGCGGGTGGTCTAGTGCGATATGTCAGGGGTCTGCACCCCTCAAACACTCGCCGTAGGTGGTCTCTTGTGATGTATAAGCGCTACGGTGAATGCCTCAGAGGTCTATACCCCGCAAGGCTTCACCAAACGTGGCGTATTGCGATGCATACTTGTTGCGTTGCATCTTTGAGGGGTCCACACCCCTCAAAGATGCAACGCACGTGTTCTACTGCGTTGTATAGGCGCTGCGGTGCATCCTTAAGGGGTCTACTCCCTTCAAGGATTCACCGCAGGTGGTTTGCTGCGACGTATAAGTGCTGCGTTGAATACTGAAGGGGTCTATAAGTGTCAAGGATTCACCGCGGGTGGGGTAGTACGATGTATAAGTGTTGCCTTGAATCCCTAACGTTGTATAGGTATTCCGCTGAATTCCTTAGTGGTCTATGTCGCTCAAGGATTCAGGCCAGGCGGTCTACTTCGTTGTATAAGGGGTGAGGTGATTCTCTAAGGGTTCTACACCCCTCAAAGATTCACCGCACGTGCTCTACTGCGATGTATAAGTGTTGCCGTGGAGCCTTCACGGGTCTACACATCTAATAGATTCACCGCAGGTAGTCTACTACGATGTATACGTGTTGCGGTGCCTGCTTGAGAAGTTTACGGCCCTCAAAGATTCACCGCAGGTGGTCTAAGGCGATGCAAAAGTGTTGCGGTGGCCTACTGTAATGTCTAAGGGGTACGGTGAATCCCTAAGGGGTCAACACCCCTCACGGATTCACCGCAGGTGATCTACGGCGATGTACAAATATTGCGGTGAATCCCTCAGGAGTCTACAACCCCCAAAGATTCAAGGCGGGTGGTCCACTACGATGTATAAGGCCGACGGTGAATCCCACAAGGGTCTGCAGCCCCCGGGGTTTCACAGCACCGCAGGTGGTGTACTGCGATATACAAGTGCGCACTGAATCCGTGAGGGGTCTACACCCCTGAGACACTTGCCGTAGGTGGTCTCTTGTCATGTATAAGTGCTACGGTGAATCTTTGAGAGGTATATACCCCACAAGGCTTCACCGGACGTGGCGTATTGCGATGAAAAATTGGTGCGGTGAATCTCTGAGGGGTCTACACCCCTCGAAGATGCACCGCACGTGGTGTGCTGCGTTATATAGGCGCCGCGGTGAATCCTTGAGGGGTCTACACCCCTCAAGGATTCACCGGACTTGGTCTGATGCGATATAGAAGGGGTGCGGTGAATGCTTGAGGGGTCCACAACCCTCAATGATTCACCGCAGGTGGTGTACTGCGATGCATAAGTGCTGCGAGGAATCCCTTGAGGGGTCCTTGAGGGGTCTAAGGGCCTCAAGGAATCACCGCAAGTCGTCTACTGCGATGCAGAAGTGCTGCGGTGAATACTTGAATGGCCTACACCCGTCAAGGATTCACCACAAGTGGTGTACTATGATGTATAAGTGGTGCGTTGAATCCCTGAGATGTGTACACCCCTCATGGATTTACCGCAGGTGGTGTACTGCAATGTATAAATGTTGTGGTGAACCCTTGAGAGGTGTACACCCCTCACCGAATGACCGCACATGGTCTGCTGCGATGTATAAGTGTTGCGGTGCATCACTAACCGGTCGATCTCCCTCAAGGATTAACCGCAGTTGGTCTCATGTGATGTATAAGTGCTGCGGTGAGTCCTGAGGGATCTACACCCGTCAATGATTCACCGCAGGTGGTCTACTACGATGTATAAGTGTTCCGGTGAATAGATGAGCCGTCTACCGCCCTCAAGGATTCATCGCAAGTGGTGTGCTGCGATGTATAGATGTTGCGGTCAATCCGTGATAGCTCCACACCCCACACGGATTCACCGTGGTTTACCGCGATGTATAAATGATCCGTTAAATCGATGAGAGGTCTACACCCCTCATGGAGTCACCGCTGCTGGTGTACTGCGATGTATAAGTGTTGCAGTGAACCCTCGAGAGGTGTAGGGCCCCTCAACGAATCACCGCACGTGGTCTACTGTGATGCTTAAGTAATGCGGTGCATCCCTAACGAGTCAACAGCCCTCAAGGATTCACCGCAGGTGGTCTACTACGATGTATAAGGGCCACGGTGAATCCCTAAGGAGTTTACACCCCTCAACTTACCGGATGTGGTGGACTGTGATACTTTGGTGTTGCGGTGAATCTCTAACGGGTGTACACCCCTCAAGCATTCACCGCAGGTGGCCTAGTGCGACGTATAAATGTTGCATTCAATCCATGAGAGGTCTACACCCCTCGGGGATTCACCGGAGTTGGTGTACTCTGATGTATAAGTGATGCGGTGAATCGGTGAGAGGTGTACACTCCTCAACAAATCACCGCACGTGGTGTACTGCGATGTATACGTCCTGCTGTGCAACCCTAACGGGTCTATACCCCTGAAGGAATAACCGTAGGTGGTCAACTACGATGTATAAGGACTGCTCTGATTCGCTGATGGGTTTACACCCCTCAAAGATGTGCCGCATTTGGTCTGTTGCGATGTAAAAGCGCTGCGGTGAATCCATGAGGGGTGTACACCCCTCAAGGATTCACCGCACGTGGCGTACAGCGATGTATAAGTGCTCCGGTGAGTCCTTGAGGGGTCTACACCCCTCAAGAATTCATCACACGTGGTCTACTGCGATGCACGACGCTACCCTGAATCCTTGAGGGGTCCACACCCCTTAAGGATTCACCGCAGGTGGTGTACTACGATGGACAAATGCTGCCGTGAATCCGTAAGGGGTCTACAGCCCCTAACAATTCACCGTAGATGGTCTACTACCATAGAGAAGTGGTGCACCGAATCCCTTGAGAGGTCTACTCCCCTCAAGGAATCACTGCAGGCGGTGTACTGCCATGTATCAGTGTTGCGGTGAAACCCTGAATGGTCTACACCCCTCAAGGATTCACCGCAAGTGGTCTATGGTTGTATAACTGCTACACTGAATCCGTAAGAGATCTACACCCCTCAAGGATTCACCGAAGGTGGTACATTGCGATGCATAAGTGTTGCGTTGAATCCATGAGGGGTCTACACCCCTCATGGATTCACCCCAGGTGGTGTAATGCAATGTATAAGTGTTGTGGTGAACCCTTGAGGGGTGTACACCCCTCAACGAATCGACGCACGTGGTCTGCTGCGATGTATAAGTGTTGCGGGGCATCCCTAACGGGTCGATCTCCCTCAAGGATGGACCGCAATTGGTCTCATGCGATGTATAAGTGCTGCGTTGAATCCCTGAGAGTTCTGCATCCCTCAATGATTCACCGAAACTAGTCCATTGTGATGTACAAGTATTGCGGTGAATCCCTTAGGTGTCTACGCGCTCAAAGATTCACCGCAAGTGGTCTATGGTGATGTAAAAGTGCTAGAGTGAATCGCTGAATGGTCTACAAATATGCAAGATTCACCGCAGGTGGTTTACTGCGATGTGCAAGTTTTGAGTTGATTCCGTGACACGTCTACACCCCTCACGGATTCACCGCACGTGGTAGACTGCGGTGTATAAGTGTTGTGTTCAATCCATGAGAGGTCTACACCGCTCGTGGATTCATCGCAGCTGGTGTACTACGATGTATGAGTGTTGCGGTGAATCGGTAAGAGGTGTACACCCCTCAACATATCACCGCGCGTGGTGCACTGCGATGTATAAGTGCTGCGGTGCATCCCTAACGGGTCTAGAGCTCTGAAGGAATCACCGCAGGTGGTCAACTACGATGTATAAGAACTGAGCTGATTCACTGATGCTTCTACACCCCTCAAAGATTCACCGCATTTGGTCTACTGCGATGTATAAGTGTTGTGGTGAATAGATGAGCCGTCTAACGCCCTCAAGGATTCATCGCAAGTGGTGTACTGCGATGTATACATGTTGCGGTCAATCCGTGAGAGCTCCACACCCCACACGGATTCACCGTGGTTTACCGTGATGTATAAATGATCCGTTAAATCGATGAGAGGTCTACACCCCTCATGGAGTCACCGCTGCTGATGTACTGCAATGTATATGTGTTGCGGTGAACCCTTGAGAGGTGTACGCCCCTCAACGAATCACCGCACGTGGTCTACTGCGATGCTTAAGTGATGCGGTGCATCCCTAACGAGTCAACAGCCCTCAAGGATTCACCGCAGGTGGTCTACTACGATGTATAAGGGCCACGGTGAATCCGTGAGGGGTCTACACCCCTCGATTCACCGGACCTGGTGGACTGTGAGACTTTGATGTTGCGGTGAATCACTGACGGGTGTAGAGCGCTCAAGCATTCACCGCGGGTGGCCTAGTGCGACGTATGAATGTTGCATTCAATGCATCAGAGGTCTACACCCCTCGGGGAGTCATCGGAGTCGTTCTACTCGGATGTATAAGTGTTGCGGTGAGTCGGTGAGGGGTGTGCACCCCTCAACAAACCACCGCACGTGGTGTACTGCGATGTATATGTCCTGCGGTGCAACCCTAACGGGTCTATACCCCTGAAGGAATAAGCGCAGGTGGTCAACTACCATAAAGAAGGACTACGCTGATTCACTGGTGGGTGTACACCCCTCAAAGATTTACCGCATTTGGTCTGATGCGATGTATAAGCGCTGCGGTGAATCCATGAGGGGTGTACACCCCTCAAGGATTCACCGCGGTGAATCCATGAGGGGTGTGCACCCCTCAAGGATTCACCGCACGTGGTGTACAGCGATGTATAAGTGCTCCGGTGAGTCCTTGAGGGGTCTACACCCCTCAAGGATTCATCACACGTGGTCTACTGCGATGCACGACGCTACCGTGAATCCTTGAGGGGTCCACACCCCTTAAGGATTCACCGCAGGTGGTGTACTACAATGGATAAATGCTGCCGTGAATCCGTAAGGGGTCTACAACCCCTAACAATTCACCGTAGATTGTCTACTACCATGGAGAGGTGGTGCACCGAATCCCTTGAGAGGTCTACTCCCCTCAAGGAATCAGTGCAGGCGGTGTACTGCCATGTATCAGTGTTGCGGTGCAACCCTGAATGGTCTACACCCCTCAAGGATTCACCGCAAGTGGTCTATGGTTGTATAACTGCTACACTGAATCCGTGAGAGGTCTACACCCCTCAAGGATTCACCGAAGGTGGTAGATTGCGATGCATAAGTGTTGCGTTGAATCCATGAGGGGTATACACCCCTCATGGATTCACCCCAGGTGGTGTAATGCAATGTATAAGTGTTGTGGTGAACCCTTGAGGGGTGTACACCCCTCAACGAATCACCGCACGTGGTCTGCTGCGATGTATAAGTGTTGCGGTGCATCCCTAACGGGTGGATTTCCCTCAAGGATGGACCGCAATTGGTCTCATGCGATGTATAAGTGCTGCGTTGAATCCCTGAGAGTTCTACACCCCTCAATGATTCACCGCAACTAGTCTACTGCGATGCATAAGTATTGCGGTGAATCCCTGAGGTGTCTACGCCCTGAAAAATTCACCGCAAGTGGTCTGTTGCGATGTATAAGTGCTACGGTGAATCCCTGAATGGTCTACAAACTTGCAAGATTCACCGCAGATGGTTTACTGCGATGTATAAGTTTCGCAGTGAATTCGTGACAGGTCTACACCCCTCACGGATTCACCGCACGTGATAGACTGCGGTGTATAAGTGCCGTGTTCAATCCATGAGAGGTCTACACCGCTCGTGGATTCCCCGCAGTTGGTGTACTCCGATGTACAAGTGTTGAGCTGAATCGGTGAGAGGTGTACAACCCTCGACATATCACCGCGCCCGGTGTACTGCGATGTATAAGTGCTGCGGTGCATCCCTAACGGGTCTATAGCTCTGAAGGAATCACCGCAGGTGGTCAACTACGATGTATAAGAACTGTGTTGATTCACTGATGGGTCTACACCCCTCAAAGATTCACCGCATTTGGTCTACTGCGATGTGTAAGTGTTGCGGTGAATAGATGAGCCGTCTAACGCCCTCAAGGATTCATCGCAAGTGGTGTACTGCGATGTATACATGTTGCGGTGAATCCGTGAAGGGGCTACACCCCTCAAGGATTCACCACACGTGGTCTATTACAATGTATACGTGTTGTAGTGAATCTCTTAGGGGTCTGCACCCCTTAGGGTTTCATCACAGGTGGTCTACAACGTTGTATACTTGCTACCGTGAATCCTTGAGGGGTCCACACCCCTGGTGGATTCACGGAAGGTAGTGTACTACAATGCATGAGTGCTGCCGTGAATCCGTAAGGGGTCAACAGCCCGCAACGATTCACCGTAGGTGGTCTACTGCCATGGAGAAGTGGTGCGGTGAATCCCTTGAGGGGTCTACACCCCTCAAGGAATCAGTGCAGGCGGTGTACTACAATGTATCAGTGTTGCGATGAAACCCTAAAAAGTCGACACCCCTCAAGGATTAATCGTAGGTGGTTTACAGCGATGTATACGTGCTGCACTGAATCCGTGAGAGGTGTATACCCCTTAAGGATTCACCGCAGGTGATCTAGGGCAATGTATAAGTGTTGCGGTGAATCCTTGAGGGGTCTACACCCCTCAAGGATTGACAGCAGGTGGTTTACTGCGGTGTATAGTTGCGGCAGTGAATCCGCGAGAGGTCTACACCCCTCAACGAATCACCGCACGTGGTTGACTGTGATGCATCAGTGTTGCGGTGAATCTCTGAGGGCTCTACACCCCTCAAGGACTCGCACATGGCTTGCCGCGATGTATAAGTGCTGTGTTGAATCCCTGAGAGGTCTACACCCCTCATGGATTCCCCGCAAGTGGTGCACTGCAATGTCTACGTGTTGCGATGAACCCTTACGAGGTGTACAGACTTCAACGAATGCCACACGTGGTCTACTGCAATGTATAAGTGTTGCGGTGCATCCCTAACGGGTCGATACGCCTAAAGCATTCACCACAACTAGTCTCAAGCGATGTATAAGTGCTGAAGTGAATCCTTGGAGGGGGTCTATACCACTCAAGGATTTATCGTAGCTGGTCTACTGCATTGTATCAATGCTGCGGTGAATCTTGAGGGGTCTACACCCCTCAAGGGTTCACGGAAAGTGGTAGACTCACCTCTACACCTCTCATGGATTCACTGCACGTGGTGTACTGCAATGTTTAAGTGCCGTGGTGCACACTTGAGAGGTCTACACCCCTCAACGAATCACCGCACATGGTCTGCTGCGATGTATAAGTATAACCGGTGCCTCCCTAACAGGTCGATCTCCCTCAAGTATTCACCGCAGTTGGTCTGATGCAATGTATAAGTGCTGCGGTGAATCCTGAGGGGTCTAAACCCCTCAGAGATTTACCGCAAGTGGTCCCCTGCGTTGTATAAGTGTTGCACTGAATCCCTCAGGCGTCTACTGCCCTCAAGGATTCACCGCAAGTGGTCTACAACGATGTATAAGTGCTACGGTGAATCCGTGAATGGTCTACACCCCTCAAGGATTCACCGCTAGTGGTTTACTGCAATGTATAAGTCTTGCGTTGAATCTTTGAGAGCTCTACACCCCTCACGGATTCACCGCAGGTGGTAGACTGCGATGTATAAGTGTTGCATTGAATCCGTGAGAGGTCTACACCCCTCCTGCATTCACCGCAGGTGGTGTACTGCGATGTAGAAGTGTTGCGGTCAACAAATCACCGCACGTGGTCTATTGCGATGTATAAGTGTCGCGGTGCATCACTAACGGGTCGACGGCCCTCAAGGATTCACCGCAGGTGGTCTACTACGATGTATAAGTGCCACGGTGAATCCCTGAGGGGTCTAGACCCCTCAATGATTCACCGCAGGTGGTGGAATGTGATACTTCAGTGTTGCGGTGAAACACTGAGAGGTCTATACCCCTCAACGATTCACCGCTCATGGGCCACTGCGATTTACAAGTGTTGCGGTGAATCCCTAAGGGGTGTGCACCCCTCAAGGATTCACCGCAAGTGGCCTAGTGCGACGTATACATGTTGCATTCAATCCATGAGACGACTACACCCCTCGGGGATTCACCGCAGTTGGTGTACTCCGATGTATAAGTGTTGCGGTGAATCGGTGAGAAGGTCTACACCCCTCAAAAATTCACCGCACGTGGTGTACTGCAATGTATAAGTGCTGTAGTGAATCCTTGAGGGGTCTATACCACTCAAGGATTTACCGCGGGTGGTCTACTGCATTGCATGAGTGGGGTCTACACCCCTCACTGATTGACCGCACGTGGTCTACTGCGATGTATAAGTGTTGCGGTGAATCCGTGAGGCGTCTACACCCCTCAAGGATTCACCGCACGTGGTCTACTACGATGTATAACTGCTGTGGGTCTCTGAGGGGTCTACACCCCTCAAAATTTACCACAGGTGGTCTAATGCGATGTATGAGTGTTGCGGTAAATATGTGAGGCGTCTACAGCCCTGAAGAATTCACCGCAGGTGGTCTACTATGATGTATGGAGCTGTGGATCCCTGAGGGGTTTGCGTCGCTCAAGGATTAACTGCAGGTGGTCTGGTGCCATGTATAAGTGTTGCGGCGAATCCTTGAATGGCTTACACCCCTCAAAGATTCATTGCAGGTGGCTTACTACGATGTATGAATCCTACAAAGAATTTGTGAGAGCTCAACACCCCTGAAGGATTCACCGCAAGTGGTAGGCTGCAATGTATAAATGTTGCGGTGAATCCCTAAGAAGTCTCCACGCCTCCTGGATTCACCGCAGGTGCTTTATTGCGATGTATAAGTGTTGTGGTGAACCCTTGAGAGATCTACACCCCTCAACAAATCACGGCACGTGGTCTACTGCGATGTATAAGTGTTGCAGTGAATCCCTGAGTGGTACAAACCCCTTAAGGTTTGACCCCAGGTGGTCTACTGCAATGTATAAGTGTTGCGGTCAATCCCTCAAATTTCCATACCCCTGAGGGATTCACCACAAGTAGTCTAATGCGATGGAAAGGTGTTGCGGTTAATCCGTGAGGGGTCTACACCCCTCACGAATTTACCAGAGGTGGTCTCCTGCGATGCATCAGCGTTGTGGTGAATCCTAGAGGCGTTTACACCCCTCAAAGATTCACCGCAACCCTGCGAAGTATATGTATATATAGAAGGGTGCAAACCATTCTGTACATGGGTGCAAGGGGTCTACACCCCTGCACAAGTGTTGCATTGATACATAGAACGGTGCACACCCTTCTAAAAATAAGCGTAGGGGGTGTTTTCCTATGTACAAGTTCTGTGGTAATATATACAAGGGTGCAAACCCTTCTACATATCAGTGCAAAGGGTATAGTCCCCTCTACAAGTGCTGTGCTAAGATACAGAAGGGTGCAGACCCTTCAACATATTAGCACACGGGATCTACAGCCCTGCACAAGTGCTGCGCTGATATACATAAGGGTGCAGACCCTGCTACATATTAGCACAGGGGATCTACAGCCCTGCACAAGTGTGGCGCTGATATACAGAAGGGTGCACACCCTTCTGCATATCAGTGTAGGGGGTGTACTCCACAAAACCCCATAAGAGATGGGAACCAAACTGCCACACAACCCCATAAGAGATGGGAACCAAACTGCCACACAAACCAATAGGAGGTGGGAACCAAACTGCCACACAACACCATAAGAGGTGAGGCCCAACCTGCCACACAAAACCATAGGAGATGGGAACCAACCTGCCACACAACACCATAAGAGATGAGGACCAAACTTGCACACAACACCATAGGAAATGGGAACCAACCTGCCACACAACACCATAGGAGATGGGAACCAAACTCCCACACAACACCATAAGAGGTGCGGACCAAACTTCCACACAACACCATAGGAGATGGGAACGAAACCGCCACACCACACCATAAGAGGTGAGGCCCAACCTGCCACACACAACCATAGGAGATGGGAACTAACCTGCCACACAACACCATAAGAGATGAGGACCATACTTCCACACAACACCATAGGAGATGGGAACCAACCTGCCACACAACACCATAGGAGATGGGAACCAAACTGCCACACAACACCATAGAGATGAGAACCAAACCGCCACCCAAACCCATAAGAGATGGGAACCAGCCTGCCACATATCCCCATAAGAGATGGGAACCAAACTGCCACACAGCACCATACCTAGACCTACACTAGAGTGCAGGTGAGGTAGCATACCGAATACGTTGGCAAGGCAAGGTAAATCCGAAAGCAGCGGCTGCAATGGCAGCATCACAGCATTGCATACAAAACCCATGAAAGAAAAACAGGCGTAGCCCTCCCGAAACCAAAGGCACACATCTTCGACGAACTGGGGGGGGGCGCTGACCATTGTGGGGGGGGGGGCATCTTCCATTGGGGAGGTCTTATGTGGGTCGTAGAGGGGGGGGGGGGGCTGATGTAGTGCATCATGAGGGGGGGGGTGCGGGAGGTGGGTTTATGGTTGGGTAACGGCGGTCCGTAAAAAGCTGATGTCTGATGTCTCATGGCCAACTTGGTCGTTATACACAATCCTGCAGCAAGGTTGAGACCCACCCTATGCAGCCTAGCCAGATGTTGATGAAATCATGCCAAAAATGACACAAATGTGCAAATTCTTCAAAGAGGACGCATGGACAGGCTCCAAACCCTTTCAAAAATAATTCCCCGCCCTCATAATGGGGGATGTCCCTATGTGTCCTCAACCTCTACCTGGTGGGCTGCCAATCCACAAATTTGGAGGGGGGCTTACCCCCCACCACACACAGACACGCGCGCGCAAAAGCACCCATATATGTTTGATACCCGATAGGGCTGCCCGCGGGGACGAACCTATGTGCCATCCTAAGGCCACAATGCCCCGTGGGGGTGAACTTACACACATTGTTGAAGAAAACAGTTTAGGGTCATGGGGGGCACCTAGGTGTAATCCTTGACATCGACACCCATCCTACATTTTGGGCCCCTTGGGGGGGGGGTCCAAGCAATATTCACACCCCATTTTATTTGGAATGAGTCAGCTTGCACAATGGATGTGCCACAATTTGCACATTGAACCACAACTGTAGTCTCTTCTTCGTAGAAGAAGATAGTGTCAACACATCAATGTGCAACCCCCCCCCCAACACACACATGGGTACCATTCTTGTGGACAAGTACCCCTAATTGTTAATGAATCATGGCTGTAGGTATTCCCAATTTGCAGCACTTGCGACGCCGCAAAATACCCCCCATTAGGATTCTTACCTTGCGGCCCCTACGACATGCCTTGTGGCATGCAATTTGGGTACTTATCTTGGAATGGGGGAATTGTTGTTCTGGGCATTCTTTCATTCAGGCTGTGCAGATCCCTTTGAATAACTATACACTTGGGGTGTAAGCTGACATTTGCACCAAATTGGGGATGGATTGGGAAAAGAATATCTTGTGACTCCATTGGATGGTCCTTGTCGTAGTTCACATCTAACAGTGCAACGTGAAACATCAACCATATGGTCCATGGCACCATTTCCCCAAGAGGTTTGGGGAATAGTGTAGAGGGTCTCCAACGGTATGACAGTACAAGGTCAGAGAGGGTTGTAAAGGGGCAAATAATTTTGTATTGTATTGTATTGTATTGCATTGTGTTGTAGTGGGAGGGTGAATTGTAAAAGGAAAGAGAAAGGCTTTTGCAAGGTTGTTGAATGGGGGTGAGAGGGTTGTCAAGGGTTGGCGCTGCACATCATAGACAAAGTTCTACGGCGCCACATACCCTCCCAAACCATCTGCATTCTGACTGCCTTCTCCAACCGTCTCCAAACCTCAAATGACTTTGCAACTCTCTCCAATCTTCGAAAGATGCGTCATGAACCTGCTATTGAGTGATTCCCTGCAATCACAGGCCTTGTCAGGTTTGGTGCAAACTGACCCTGGGGCCACACCCACCCCCTGTATGCCTTGTGCGCCCCCCTGCACCTCGTGACACCTGAAGTATGGCGCAATAGTGTGTAACCCGCATGGCACTGTCTGTGGGACCTCCAAGCCCGAAGCACTGGCAAGGTGCAAGCGAGGTCCCACAAATAGTACCGTGTAGGTAACAGGGTAATCAGCCACAGCAAACATCATTCACCTTTTGGCAAGTGCACACCAACCCTAGACAGGTTACTCTAATTGTTGGGTGTCCAGTGTGCAACTGTTTGTGGGCAAAGCCTAACTTTTGATGGACGTCTCAAGTGTTTGCAGTGTGGCCTAGCTTTCAGTAGATGGTACTCAACTGCTTGCAGGCGCAGCATAACTTTTGGTGGACGCATGTGGCAGTCCCCCAAGTACCCTCCAGTATCCAGCCTCCCCCCCCCCCCCCCGCTCTTTCCTTGGTGAGCACCAAACCTCCCCCTGCTCCCCATGCACGCCAAACTGCCCCCCTCGCGTTCCTCATATGCCCCCCCCCCCCAGCACATCTCATCAGATGAGGCACGCGGATCCAACAGAACTGTGCTATTGACAGTGCTCAAGAGGACTTTTGCCAGGATGCAAGGTGCTAAAACAAAAAAAAACAAAAGAGACAGCGAACCCTCAGCTGGACAAATTACGAGCCAAAAGGTGCTGGGGTTAGCACCTGAAACGTTGTTCACTCACCCTATGTATTGCAGGAGAAAATTGGCACACTGGGCATGCGGCATGGTAAGCTTGTTAAAGGGCACGATGCACAACAAAATTAGCTTCTGGATCGGGGTTCTTGCCAAGGTCTGCTGTGTTTTGACTCAGCCAGCACGGACTGACCGTTCCAGCATTCCTCCTCCTTCACCCTTTGGGGAAAGGTAAATGGAATGGAAGAAGGTTTGGCGTACAACCGAAGGCTACTGCAACATGAAACCAGCAGAGTCCGTCAGACGTCCTTTTGGAATTTCAATCGGAGAAAGCCCTCAGAAAGCCATCAGAATGGTACAGGACGTTGATACCCAACATCATGTGCTTAAAAAGTGCAATACACACTGAGCACCATTTGTAGAACCCAACCTCCTGCTTGGCTGCCACTTGCTGCCCAACTGCGCTCATGTGCCCTCACCTACTACTGCTACTACTACTGCCTGGGTGCTCTTGGACTCTTCCCCACGTTCTCTCACATATGCAACGACGGATGATCACACCTGACAGTGTAAAGCTGGGACTTTCCATACTGTCGAAGAAGGCCACACAGTTGCCAATGTTTTCATAAGACATCAGGTAGATGATGGTGACCTCTGTGACTTCCGGGACATTTAGCACAAATGTGAGTTCCTGCCCCACTGTTGTGATGCATCGACAAGCAATGGAAGAACAGATTTTGGGGCTTAGGTAATGATGTCCAAGGAAGCGTTCAAACGAAATTGGAGGAAGAGCTAATAAATCTGGTGTGGCCTTCGGGTGCCCCACCCTACCCCTGCCTCATCTCCCAACTGCACAGGGCCCGCCCTACCTCATGAATAGCCCGCCTCTCACATGGTGCATCTCCAGCCCTGCTGCCATCCACCTATACATACTGATGTTATACCAATTTGAATTTGAAGACTTGATCCTGGCCACGTGAAAATCACACGCATCATTTGTGTTCACCACCTTCTCGCATGACTTATTCTAACCCTGCATGACTTCCTTGTTTCCATCCTCTTCTCATAGACATTGAGGAGCTGAGACATAGATACTATGTGGTCTTTGTTTGCTCTCTTGTGCATGCCGGCAATTTGAGCACAGCCAAGTGATTGCCCCTTCCGCCGGCGCCTTATCAGCCCACTTCCAGACCCCACACCCCAACCCTCACCGCAACTGGCTCAAAAACCAATCCGAGGGCACCTAGTCCACCCACAAACCCCCACTTTTTGGGGCACCTAGTGGGGCACTCAAACCAACCGGGGCCAAAAAGGGTCAACCATGGACATGGACCCTGATGAATGTTGAGATGGTTAAAAAAAAAAGGCAATCTGCTTGTGGGCACCCACCATTCAAAGGCCATGAGAGGAAATGGACAAATTTTGAACAGTTGTGCCCTCGATGAAGGGGCCGTAACTGAGCATTATGAGTTGGTCAGAAAACTTTTCCAATGCCCGGGTACCTAGGGGGTCAAAATGACTTTTCCCAAAGTTGTTCATGGCCTACTTGAGAGTTTGAAATAAGCTGGGATTTTGCCTATTTTGAGCTCATGGTGACCAAAACACCTTGAAAATGGGCCATTTTGACACCAAAATGGGGTGCAAAATGTGTCTAAAAATCTAAAGTCTAAAGTCTAAAAATGTAAAAAATTTTAGATAGAGCACCTTGAAGAGAGACAGCCAACTGTTGCTCCGACGAATTCTTGGGGGTGCGGAGGGTGGGGGGGTCCGCGGGGGTTTCGGGCCCCCCATAGCCTGCGCTACATGGGCCTAGCGGCCACCACGTGGGTCCCCATGGGTGCCAGGGTACTTGTATTGTCACCAAATGATCACCCAAACCCATGCCAAAGGCGACAAAAGGGTTTCGGAAAAAAGGGGTACCAAACCCCTAATCGGACCCCTCTCTCCGCCCCTCTACCTCTGTACATAGGCCTACCGATGTTCAAAGGAGTCAACCCCGAGATTGGTGTTTTTTTTTAGGTGTTTAGTAGCATGAAAATGTTTTCAAAATTTTGACATGTTTCAGAAACCCTTCCGTCGCCCCTGGGATGGCTTTGGGTGATCATTTGGCAACATTACATGTTTTTGAGCACCCATGGGGACTCATGTAGTGGCCACTCGGCCCATGTAGCCTTGGCCATGCGCCCCCTAAAAGCCCCGCCAGTTGCGTTGTTTCAAATGTTTAGTAGCACTTGAAAATTTGGAAAATTGCATTTTTTCTGATACCCTTCTGTCACCGCCGAGATGGGTAGGGCTGATCATTTGGTGACGATAATTGTTTTTGAGCACCAATGGGGAGCCACATGGGGGCCACTTGGGGGCCCATGTAGCCCGGACCATGCGCCCCCTAATTTGCCGTTGTTGAGAATGTTGAGTAGTACTTGAAAAGTTTGGAAAGATCGACTTTTTCCGAAACGCTTCAATTGCCCCTAGGATGGGTTTGGTTGATCATTTGGTGACATTACGGGTACTTCAGCACCCATGGGGACCCATATGGTTGCCGCTAGGCCCATGCAGGCTAGGCCATGCGCCCCCCGAAAGCCTCAATATTACCGTTGATTGAGACCTCCAGTAGATCTTTGAAATTTTGGAAAATTCGACTCCCCCCGTATAGGGCCCCCACCTATGGAGCACGGCGGATGAGAGAGGACGAGCGAGTTGGGACTGAGTCTGTTCCGTGCTCGCACGCCCATAGAACAAATCCGGCTGCCCACCACTATGCGTCATCCTCGCTGAGGGCGGGGGAGGGGGGGGGGTCGGCCCCAATACTAGCAAGCTGGCCTGCCGCACCGCATTGACGAACACGGGTTGGCTTAGCTACTGCGGCACAACAAGTACCGCCGTCAAAGATGAACATGAGGGAGATGACGAGGGAATCACCCCCCCCCCCATGAGAGGGGGGGGAGTTGCTGGCTGTGTGTCACAGGGAGAGCGGCTCACGAACAGTGCCCTTCAGATGCTCGAAAAGACTGCCGGAAAGGGCAATGCCACTACTCAAGCTTCCTTGGGGGGGGGGGGGGTCCACTAGCGGGACCGTTGCGCTGTCCGCTCTGGTTGGGTTGGTTGGTTGGTTGGGTTGGGTCTCGGCTTGCGCCAAAGGTGGTGACCCACGACCAATGTGCCAGTACCTCACCGGCTCGACTGGGTACCCCCCTCTGGTTGTCTGGTCTCACAGCCGTCCACACTGCTGACGACCCCCGTACCCCACCAAGGCGCTGGTGGGAGGGAGATGCCGCCATGCTTGTGTGTCCGCGTGCGCTGGGTCCTGCGGGGGGGGGGGGGGGGGTGGCATTCAAGGCAGGGGCACACCTTTGTCGTTCTCCAGTGGGCCGAGGTTGGCACGTGTGGGGGGTTGTGTGTGCCCGGGGCTCCGGGCCCCAGCAGCGGAGCATGGGTGCCCTACCACGTGGCTGCTGAGGGAGTCTATGGGTCGGGTGACTGGCAGCTTCCTCCAGCCCACGACTGAACCCCAAAGGGGTGCACGGGGCGTGTGGTCTAGGGTGCTCCTTGACTGACCCAGAGGGTCACAGGTAGCGTTGCACAGAGTGCTAGACCGGCTGGGAGCGTCCCAGTAGAAGGAAGGTCCTGGGGTGTGCTGAGCACTTCCCTTCCCCAGGAGCACTCCACGGAGCGGAGCTCCCAGTGAGCCTGTTGCGCCCTGGTCACCTCTAACGAGCTGGGACCCCGAGGGTGACACCGCTCGCCACCCCTCCTGGTAGGGGAGGGGGGGAGGGGGGCAAGGGTCGGCAGGTGGCTGTCTGGCCTCCAGGGGTCGCCCACAGCTGCACTGGAGTGCACGGGGCTGTGCTGGCCTATGCGTCTGAAATGAAGTTGGAGGGGCGCGTGCACAACTGGAGGTTCCCTGGGCAGGCCGCTCAAGGGATACCCACAGCGGTCAAGCTGTGAGCCCTTCACAGCCTCCACTTTTCAGGCCCTGAGGGCGCCGACTCCGTGCACCCCTCCCGTCGGGGGCGCTGACTGGGGAGGGGGGGGGTGTGGTGGATGAGTCTACCTGTCCGTTCATTGGTTCGTGGTGCTCACTTGTTCGGGAGAGGAGGACTACATGCTGGGTTACCATATGGGTCCCAGATCCCAACATACTCCTCGTTCGGCATCCGCCCCGTTTCTGCGAGGGGTGGGACTTCGATCACCATGTGTCGGCCTGCAGTGTGGGTGCGAGGGCATGCTGGGGGGGGGGGGGGGGGTGCTAGGCCTGCTTTCATTCCGGCCCCATTTCTGTTGGGGGGGGGTTGGGGCAGTATAAGGTCTGCCCCCCTGTTTCCTGGTCCTGCACCCTCGCTTTGCGGTGGCTGAAATTTGGGCCGATTGAGTCTAGTTGGGGGGGGGGGGGGGGGGTTGTTTGCCGGCCGGGCAGTGGCCCACGCGGTGAGGGGTGGGAGGTGCCGCGGTTGCACCTAGGGGGGGGGGGGGTGGACTCTACCAACTAGAAAAACGCTACAATCCCGTCGTGGCTGAAAATTGTGGGTCCCCGGGAAGCAGCGCAATCATCGGAGTAGTCTCGCCACCTGCAAAAGGACAACCACGCTGCACTGCACCCGGCCGACCAAGGAGCACATTGCCCACACTCTGCCATGGCTCTCGGCGGTTGGTATAGGATGGTGCACCTGTGATTTGTGCCCTGCGCCGAACGGCGAGGCGGATGCCCGTTCCATACGTGGGCAGTCACTCCGACACGGGCCTAAACCCCCGGAAGGGGCGTCGGTGGTGCCCCATGCGCGGACCACGGTGGAGCTGCCAGGCACCACAGCAAACAAGGCTGCCAACGCCGCAACCATACCTTGCCCCAACCTGCCATATGGTGCCGACAGCCAAAATATGTGACCAACCTTGACGTGTACATGCTCAAGCGGGGCGTCTAGCTATGCTATGCTCCATCAGTGTATTGCCGTGCTTTCCTAGGCAAGTCCCTAGCCACCTGCTATCACGACCAGCACAGGGCTGCGCTGCCCGTTTGAGCCCAAAGCGAAATCCGGAACCGCCAAGGCCGCTACCCCAAGGCCCGGGGACTCCGCATGACAGCTTGGTCGTGCAAATGTAGCGCCACAGACAAGCACGCAGTGTGCTGCCGAGAAAGACTCTGCGCCCACCCACACACAACACCATCGGATGGAGACAAAACAAATCCTAGGCGGGCGTATGTCGCAAGGGCCTCAAGGAATGAAAAGACAAGGCAATCGCGACGAATAGCCGTCACGTAGCTCGCCGCCTCGTTGAAGGTTGGCATGAGCTACCCGGACCATGGTGCGTACAGTGTGCGGGTGCGCAGGGGGGCACATTGCCGTCACTTTGTGACCCGCACGGAGGTGCAGGCTGTTAGCACCACGAGGCACCACGCACACCCTTGCGGTGGTTGGTCACTCAAGCTCCGTAGCGACGGGCACTAATGCAACAAGTAGAGCACGGAAGGCAGCTTGCACAGCCGGGGCTACATTGCCACATGCCGTTAGCAAGTGGGCCCCGATAGTGCAAACGGCGGCGCGCAGAATGGGCGGTGGAAGGGTTTGCTAGGGGCCGTCCGCATCGTTGCGGCTGCTTGAAACCATTTAGCGACGTTCACAGCGTGCTTCGAGGGGCGACATCCCAGACGCAGGGTCGGGCGCAAGAGGGCACCCAGGTGTGGTAGCGCTGGAGCCGGTCACTCATATCGTTGTTCCAGGGCCGTGGAGTGACGCAAATACAACACGCCGCCAGCCGTGAGCACCGCAACATCTCCAATGTCCGCAGTGAAAGGCATGCGGCCCTCCTCCACCTCCAGCATGGGAGATGTTGTTGGGTCATGCGCCACAAGCTGAAGCTAAGCCAACCCCGGCCCCGTGACACGGAATAAGGCAATGGACAGCAACGGACGGCATCCGTATATATAGATTCGCGGCGTTGGTTGGCCATGGCCATTGCCGGTCAGCTTGCACTAGCAACCATTGTTTATTGCATTTTGTCCAGTTATCTATTCTCGTGGCCGCATTGAAAAGGGTCGCCGCAACGTTTCGAGATTGAACCAAAAAATAGGGTAGAAGATAACCACAAGAAACATGGCACATTGAAGCCATCTAATTTCCTTATTTACTCATATATTTTTCAGATTTTTTCGACGGCATTTTGGACTATCGAATCCAAAACGTCATTTATCAAAACTTTGGAGCCCGAAACGAAAATGGCATCCGAAGGGCCTCTATACACCCTATCCATCCACTTAAGGTCAAACATATCGATAAGGACACTGCTATAAAACAATTATGGCCCCAAAGTGAACTAGGTGCGCGCACGAACCCCCACTTTCCATAAGTGCAAGAACACATATACGTGCGCTAAATTGATAGCGGCACTCTCATGCCCACTCTCAATGTCCATTTAGCGCTTTGGGCAACCAAACAAGACCGGGCGAACCCAATGGTAGACACCCAAAAGATTACACATTTTGGTCTTGTTTTCTAAGGTGCACGACCCCGCACGCATGAGATGCGTGAACGAGGTTCGAAGAGGTATTTCTTCCCTCCTTGCATGCCTCGCCACATGAGGCATCTCAATATAAGTGAACCTAAATTGCATACATGCACATTGTAATGCATATTGCCCATTCTGGGGCCCCATGGTCAAATTTGGGCCATACAACCTGATGGCGAATTCGGGGCCAATGGCGCGTGCAACTTCTAGGGGATCAAAGATGAATATAGCCTTACTTTGTTCCCAAGTGCTAGAAGTGCTTAGAACCTCCAAAACCAACTTAGGTAGGGTTATGTGTCAATTTTGGGCATTTTTCACATGCGTGAAACGTGAAGGCCATGACTTGCCCCCTTGGTGGACCTCAAGGGAATTTGTGCTCGTGACTGCCCAAGGCATATGGGATTATAGTCGTCTTTTTCATTTTCACGGGGTGGGAGAAGTCACGCATGGGGAATCAGGAAACAGACAACGAAGATGTGGCAACGCAGGATGCCAGGATCCAAAATGTGCGTCATGGTAGCAGAGGAGGACTTGGGTCTTTAAGCCTTGCCCACAAGGATTGACTTGCTCAACTGCAACGGCTAGTGGCATTGGAACGATTCAACGTGAACCATGTTGAACATCATCGACTACTTATTGAGCATGCCCAACGGCGACAAGAGGACAAGAGGAATAACGCCCTGAAGGAGAGCAACGCCCTCCTACAAGAAATCTAGATGCTTGGGGATCATGCATCATATGTACAAGGGGAACTACAACAAGACCCCCTGCGGCGCGAGGTCTACTTGGTGGATTCCATTGAGGACCTCTGCTATCGGATAACACTATGTGAATCCAAAGACTGGGATGCTAATGGCCGTCTACCGACGTGCCATATGCGGCGACATGTGGAGAGATTGGAGGCTGACTAGAGAGTTGCAGATCCCGACGATACGAAGGAGCCCCTGCCAAATATGCTAGAGCCCTGTCGCACCCTAGAACCGAGCCGTCCTCCGCCTCCTTCGTTCCACCCGTCGGCCGCACCAACCAAGATTAAGACGGACATGGCATTTCCAGCCCCTAAGACCTTGCAAGTCATGACGCATGATGAGCAGGATCACCCACTAGCCAGCTCCACACAGCCCGCCACTCACGTGCACAGCCCATCGCCCTCTCCGTTAGCCGCAGTTGCACGGTCGAGTACACATGTGCCCGGCCCATCGCCCGCACCAACAACCACCCACCTCCAAGCCAATTCCGTACAGCCAAACGCGCTAGGCAACCTGCCTGGGCATGGCCGATCGCCCTCCACTACTGCCACAACTATCCAGCCACCACCACCGCCTACTTGCACGGCAAGAGACGTGGACCCAATGATGATGGACCAGGAAGTGGTGCAGGGGCAAAGAGTGCCAAACACGGCGAGGGACAGGTCCGGCACCATCATGGAGTTCCTTGAGGTGAAAAGCGTGACACGGCCACCATTGTCGTTTGCGGAGGACCCCAGAGTGAACAATCGGGTGTTGAAGGGCCATTTGAGCAGCCAGGGTGGGAGAACAAGGTGCTGCTAGACGGCGCCATGGTCACCATGGGGACCGCAAAAAAGCACACATACCACATCCGCATGCTAAAGCGAGTGGTGTGTCCCTTGCGCAAGGGGACCATGGAGGCCAACCAAGGGGCATGTGCGTCCATGGAGGCGGTGTCCAATGGGTCCATCACGGTGGATGATGTGTCGAGGGGATCCCGAAAACCCTTGCGGCGGAAGCCCCAAGCCTAGTATCCGCGATGTGTGCCATGTTTGAGCCGGTAGTGCCATCACACGGACCACGTGTCATGGACAAGGCGTGAACAACGTACCCATTGGGTTGCCGGCAAGTGGACTCCCACATCGGGAACCCTTCCCGTTGCCACCGCGAGCGCCCCAACTTTTGGCGCAATTGGTGGAGAAACGAACGGTGCCATGAACAAGCCCCTAGCCCACCATGCAAGAGGGGAGGCAACCCTTCCTACTATTTGGATCACCCCTTGGCACATACACATGTAATGAATTGTTTGAACCCAAAGATGCATCACTTTTGATCTTGTGCTACATCATTTGGGTTAGAGGAGAGGTGCTTGTTTTGTTTTGCATCTTAGACGTTGGCACATGTCAGGTTCTTTGCTTTTTTCTCCGTAGAACATTGCATGGGCAAACTGTACTCTGAACGGGTGGAATTCTGTTTGTCGGGAGCGGCAGGTCTTCACAGAACAATTTGTCACCCATCATCAAGGTTGCATTGTCAATGCCCAACTGCCGATTGCCTGTGACACAATTTTCTTTTCTAGGCTATTGAGGACGTGCCTCCCCGAGAGAGCATGCACAATGCACATGGGCAAAATGGGCAAAATGGGTGTTTGCAAATTTTTCATTTTTCACCCATCCCACCTCACCCCATTGCAAGGGGAGGGGGGGGGGCTTGGGGTGAGCCCCCCAAGCCCCCCCCAAATGAAATTGATGCCAGCCCATTCGCACATTCCATGCCAAAGACGCAAATTTACGCAATCTCTATGGCACTACGTGGGATTCGTGAGGAATGTGAATTAGAATGTCTCAACCTTGCCAGCCCTAATCCTCCATTATATTGTCGGTTCAAAGCACTTTGGGCGGATGTGTTAAGCCTTTGGGTGCCTTTGTAGTGGATACATCCCAACGGAGGGTGGCTAACTAGCACGAGTATGAAGGGGAATGCATAAATGCAAAACAAGTCCGCACATTGTCATAGCAAAAAAATCATCTACTAGAAATGCTAACATGGCTGAAGGTAGTAGTGGAGGTACCACTTGAATTGTTGCCATTGATGTCATTTTCACTATCTCTATCAACATCAGATGCAACCTTACTCTTTTTTGTGGTAGCCCATCGCTTTGGCCTTTTGGGACATGGGGCCATCTTGTAGACCTGCTTTGTCCTTCTTCCCTTTGACCTTGTGCTTGCCCTTGCCCCGAGGCTTCCTCACTGCCTTGCCATTTCCCTTTGACTGATACGTTTGAGCCGAGGTAAGAGGGCACAAAATGAGTACCAAAGGTAGCACCATGCGATGCCATGCTGCACATAACCATGGCCCATTGTGACAATAAACACCATATACAACCCAAATATATAGAGCTTCACATAGTGTGACCTCACCTTTGTGACACTGGGCTAGCAAAAGTGGCGCCAACATTGCCCAAAATATAACTTGCAATGACACATGGTAGGTTGCACCATAACGTTGGAACCCTTGACCACACCTTCCCGAAATGAAATGCACAATGCTGAGGTATGCGGACATATCCCATCCCAACCCTGCCGTTGCAAATCTTTGCATTCCAACGCTTCAGGCTCTACATTGAAAACAACAATTTTTGGCCCCCAAATACCCGGAAATACCCTATTGATAGCCAAACCAAAAAAAAAGCAATGCCAAATGCTGCAAGCTCCTTGCGTTCCTCTTGTTAATGAACTCACCCTGTGTATGACGGTTTGGTCGCTTCTGCCTCCACAATATGGCCAAGAAACACCCCATTAGTGCCCCAAAATGGCGTGGAACTTGCGTAGTTTGGCTGCAAACAGCCTCAAGACGCCATTGTATATTGGGTTGTGTGGCTCAGAAACTTTATCACAACCACCCGCATTCCACCCATTAAAATCACCCAAATGGACACCCACACCCCTGTACCGCGCACAAAGCAATTCCAAGCAGCCACGCAAAGCCCAAGTAGCCCGGGGCAACATGGGTCCACCATGGGTCCAACATGGATCAATAATGATTTTTTCCAATGTTGTTCCCTAAGTCCATGGGGACACATCTTTGTAAAAGTTATCCTAGACCGGACGATAGACCAACTTTTCCCAAAGTTGTTCATAGCCTACCGCGCAAACTTTTGAAATTTGCGCAACTCTCATTTTTGCGTATGAACCTTGCCAATAATTAAATTTTTTTTGCGATTTTTGTGGCATTTGCGCAGCAAAAAATTGGAAAAATGACACCCGTTAGCTGAAAAATAATTAATTTTTTGCGTTTTTTCTAGTTTTTGCGTCTCTGGCTATTCCACCCTGGTTTCTTCTGTATGCCCGTTGCCGTTGCCTTTTGGGGTTCACGTTGCAAGGCATTGCTACACATACACATACACATCAACGTTGCTCCAGTGGACTCTGGATTGCAGTCCATGACACAGACAAGCACCAAGAAGGAGGATGATCACATGAGGCATACCCACCAATTGTTGTAAATGCATTTCATAACAAAGCGGTTGGAAATGCGTCGAAACTAATAGAGCGCATGACTTGCAAAAACTGGTCCTTCAAAAGTGAAGGACGGAAGAAATGTTGCATGGTGAACATCGGGAAGAGGGTGCTGTAGGTAGAGGGTGGAAATTGCTGCTCCATTCAACTATGTGTACGCAATCCCGGACAGAATTAATTGATTTTTTGCGATAAACCTAATTTTTGCGCACTTTTCCGATTATCGCCTTATAATTGATTAAAATTTGGAGGTTTTTTTATTTTTGCGTTAACCTGAAATTCGACGTGTGCCGCCCTCGGAATTAATTAGCTTTAAAATTCCTAAAGTTTGCACGGTACTTGGGATCCTCAGACAAGTGTTGTTGCCTGGTTTGAGCTTGCGGTGACCCATTTTGGCCCTCTGAACGTCCCAAACCGGCCTGAAGCTGGTTTGTACCAAAACAGGGTCCAGGATGCTAGCAATTACACAGACTTCCAATCAACTTCTGACTGACGTGTCAAGACCAATAGCGGCAACGTTCTGGGGGGTCAGAACTGAAGAGGGTTGACATCAACCGAGGCGGCCTTGTGATGGGAATGGGCCAACCGCATTGTTGAACCCACACAAAGTGGAACACACCCTTCGTGGCGACCCAGCCGGAGCGACTGCCAGAGACGAAAATCCAACCACTGTTGTTGACCACGATCACTTCCTCAGCATCAAAATACATGCCTTCTTTATCATTATCCTCTCCATCCCATAAAAGCGGAGGCTTGTGATAGGGCTGCACATGAGGCGCCATTGCTCCTACACGAAAATCGGTGGCAGAAAATGGACACTGGAGTGGCCCACATGTACAGCACAGAAGCAACAACCACCACCAAGGCGCCGCAAACTCTCTTGCGTCCAGACTGCTTCCATATCTTGGCTCTCATCATAGCAAACAAGAACACAGACTGTCCCTTATGCAACAAGTTTCATTTCCAAGATGACCAGATGACACCAGCACTCTGACAATTTTCTCGGTGGTGAGGGGGGAGGTAATCAAACTGGGGTTTGATGTGTGTATTGCGACAATGGAATGGTGTTGCAGGTTTCAGCCCTGGTCCCCAAGTCAGAAGGTGCATTTGACATGGCAAGCTTTAGGATTATGGACTCTGTGAGCTCAGCGCAAGGACTACAAAATGCTTTAATTCTGTGTTTGAACCTGGTTTGGGGACCAACACTTAGGTTGTGCCTCACTTGCTCGCCTCACTAACAGAGCCTTTGTTCTGTCAAATCACATGCACAGAGGAGCATGAGTGGCAACCAGGCCCATCAGGGGATGACTTTGCACTGTGTGCAGCTTGGTTAGTAGAACCCAGACCATATACTGATAAAAAGCAGGACCTTCCAAAAGCACCAAATGCGAATGCAAAGCACAACTCATCTGAAGAACCAAATCCGTGTACTGCTACTTCAATATTACAAATCCAGAGTGCAGCCATGAATGCATACATGCCTCACACATGAATGAACAAATGGCATGTACCACATCTAGATATATCATCGGGACAGTGGGTAAACAAATGGCACAAAAAACCACCATAATCCGCACTCTCTTCTCCAAAGGCATCCACATCTGCCCATACAGAAACACCAACATGAGCCCAATATGCATATGGTGGGTATCTTGTTTGCCTCCAGATCATGAATTGGTGAAGTGCAACAGTATGCGCACATGTGCATGCAAATCTTTGGCACCACTGGTGACTAGACTGAATGTTGCATTGCATGCACCGTGCTTGCAAAATCATCCCCCTGGTCCCTTTTCCCATCTTTGCCAGATAGGAAATGGTACCTGCAAATTTGAAGAGCCCCGTTAAGGCAGCGGATATCACCTTATGCCCATGAGGGCCGAAATGATGCCCCGTTGCTCCACGAAACATGTTCTGAGTGGCCTTACTGGAGTGAAATGCCACTGAGCGCATGCTGTGCAAGACGGTGGGTAGGGATGAAGGGGATGCAGAGCACGGGGGTTGCAGGGAAGGGGGGCCATCGGCACTAGACCCCTTTTTTCTGCAATGATCTGGCATGGAGCTGGTGGCAACACATTTTGGACATGCTCAAAAAGGAAGAAAACAACTTGCGGGGGGCGGCTTCTGGCTTCATCATCCGTTGTTCACAGCAGGAAAGGGACTTAGTGGAAGAAACCCTGCACTTGCCCTTTTTTTGTCAGAATAGAAGATCGGCCACCGCAAGCCATTACCAGGTCACACACCCACCATCCTGCATCCGTGACGTACTCAAATAGGAGAAGAGGAGGCAAAAAGCGACAGTGGAACTGTGGGCAAGTACAAAGGAGGTGTCAAAGAACATGGAAACCTCTGGGGGCAGAGGGAGCCTATGAAACAAAAAAAAGGTTATAAATTCGGTAGAACACCACTTTTCACATGTGCCTGTGAACCCAATCCCAGACTGTACACGACCCTGTCTCCCACTCACATGATGACCAAATTGAAGCCGTGCTTCAATACAAAAAAAATGGGGTACAGGGATAGTGCGTGGCTATGGAACTGAAGAATATCTAACCATAATTCAGGGCTCAAAAAATTCTGGAACAAAGAAGGCAGCATGCCCTGTTCCGAAGTTTTGGAACAGACAGATTGTGGGCTCCACATATCAGGAATCTATGGATACATGGGTCAGGGACACAGGGATGTACTGTGCTGAGGCGTGCTGCGTGCACCTCCTCCACGCTCAAATATCTGCATGTGTCGTGAGCCCATGCAGACCCAACGTTCCCAAAATACCTTGTCAGTGTGAGCTCAGTCTGCTGCCAGGAAATTTGGTCAGCAGTTGAGTGTGTGCTTCAAACAGGTCGATCTTTAAAGACTCTTTCTTTGCATGTAGTGGGGCACGTGTTGCAACACCCTCCTTCGTTCAGAAACAGGCAGGCACCTCACATAAGGAACAACAAAGACTGACTGCTTAAGCCACAAAATGCATTCACCTTTTACTTCAAAATGTGCCAACCTCAGACGCAGTTGCCGGAAAAACTTGCCCCCTCACGACACAAACGGCCATGACACCATGGGCCTGCTGTGAAGGCCCTGGCTGCCTATCCGATCCTTTTTACACTATCTCCCGTCAATTCACACCACAATTCCCAGCACACTGAAAGAAAGGATGCACGTAACTGCACCTGATCACTGGGATGCCATAATGAATCGCAAGGGCCAACATATAGTGGTCCTGTGCAGCCCAGTAAGTTTTGTATTCCTGAAATACCCCCACCAAAATGATTGGGGTGGTCTTGCAGTACCTGTGGCAGAATGGACAGGTCAAGCACCCAAAATCCTTGCTGGTGTTATTTGCGAATCTACACTGGTGGTACATATGCATATGTGACCCTGTGCATGCACTGCTCTTGTGCGTGCCAATGTGTAATGTGTGCACACTGGGCAACTGCCTCGTTCTTCCTTTTGATGCACGCCACTCGACGGCAACCTGCTAAATACGCAGTGCACACAGCATGCCATGTGCATGCACAGCATGCCATGTGCATGCAAACAGTTATTTGTCAGTTCACATAAATGGTGGATCTGACTCACATTGTGAGAATTTACATTAGACATCAGGCAGGCCATTCATTGCTCGGTATTCAGCCAAATAGTACATTCCACCGCTTGCACTCACTGTCGAAACAGCACATTGGTGTCCTTTGCAAGCCATTGCTACGTGATCCCCCCCAGGTCATTCCCCCCTTTTTTTCTCCAGGCACAGGCCAGGTGCACTGCACCTCATGGAAATTGTAGATGGCCATCAATGGTCCCCACTGGGACCAACATCCCCACACGCAAGGACAAGTTGGGTTTCACTTGCCACAAAGCAATGGGTTTGCAGAAGCTTGCAACTGAGCTTCATACAAGAAGAGGTGGCAAGATTTTGGCACATTGGCTTTGTAGTTGCATGGATGGCAAGATTTGGGGTTTGAAGGAGCGTTGAACTAGGGTTTGTACAAGATGGTGGCAAGGGCATACCTGGCAAGTGGGACGTGAAGAAATGGCAAGAGGTGAAAGCTTGCGGCTTGTGGGCCAAAACTAAGAGTTGAAGGGTTTGCAAGAATGCATGTTGATATTGGGGCAAGTGGGCTTTCTCTTGCCGCAAAGAATGGGCTTTGAAGAGGTGTGCAAGTAAAGAAAGGATGGCAACATTTGGGAAAGTTGGGCAAGTAGGAATGGTAAAATTTTTGCAAGTTGGATTTCCCCGCTGCAAAGGAAGCGGTTTGACAAAGCTACAATGATAATGTGTTAATGGATCTTTACCACATCAATGTGGGGATATCGGGTGCTGTGCTGTTTGGAAGCACCTCCTACATTATGCAAACTACCCTTCGGGGCAAAACAGCACCTAAGACCGGGGTATTTACTCTAGTTGGGGGAGTTAAATTAGGTCCATGTGACCTTGTAGGCTATATCCTAACACTATAACTCATGTTTGTTTTTAAGAAGCAATTTTGTTTCAAAAGGCACTCAGAAAATCAATTGGTAAGCGCCATGTTGTGGAGGCCATGCCACAAACCATGTTAAGAAGTTGGCAAGTGGGGTTTCCCTTGCCATGAAACAAGGGATGCAGGAGCATGCAGTTTGTGGGGCCTTGGGCCGCATGCTTGTTGAATAATGGTCCCCCCTAGCACGGGGTGTGGGCGACTTTGACACCCAAATTTGCTTGTGGTGAGGGCCTAGAAAGGAGGGATCCGCTCTTTGAATGGTAACCCCTTAAGCCACCGCGTCCTTGCAACCAACATATGGAAGTGCACCTCCAAATGCAATGGTGGTTCATTTGCAAACATCAACAAGGAAGTGATGTTGCTTTGTCAAAAGTAGGACCGAGTTCCATCCCAGTCGTGCGTCTAAATAAAGAATAGATAGTTCAAACCCACGCAAAAGGGCAAGAAATTGATGCATGCCTGCTCTAAATGGTAGAGGGAAGAGAAAAGGAGGATAGGGACCCTATTGGGAGTTGTCGGAGGACGTGGTTGCAGGCCCCCTACGTACTCACGGCCCTTGTTTGGCAGTGAGTCGCACCACCTTCGTGCCCTCATGCATGTGTGCATGTGTGTACCAACCCCACTTCCATGCTTCTACAAAAGTATGGCTTGTTGCCAAGGGGAATATGACTAACCAAAAATTTGCCATCCGTGTTTGTATGGAACCAAATCACTAAAATCCTGCCAGCCATGCTCGTAAAAAACCAACCCACCAAAATCTTGCAAGCCGTGCAAATAGAATGTCAACTTGCCAACAACTTGCCACCATCTTGGACAAACCCCAGCTCCACGCGTCTTCAAACACCTTCCTTTGTGGCAAGAGTAAGCTAGGTTGTCAACATCTTGCCCTGATCTTACACAACCCCTGGATCCTTGCTTGTTCAAACCCATTCCTGTGAGGCATGTGGCAACTTCCCCAAATCTTGCCATCTGTGCAACTACAAAGCCCATGAAGTCCATCTGCAAATTTCTTCAAACCTCCTGCTTTGTGGCAAGTGAACCCGAACATGCAAACATCTTGCCACCATCTTGTATACCCCCCCCCGTTCAACGCTTCTGTGAAAACCCAAATCTGGCCATCTATGCAACTAAAAGCCAATGTGCCAAACTCACGCCACCTCTTCTTGTATGAAGCTCTTTTGCAAGGTTCAAACCCGTTGCTTTGTGGCAAGTGAAACCAAACATGACAAAGTCTTGCGACCATGATGTACAACCACCACTTCCATGCTTCGTCAAATTCATTGCTTGGTGGCAAGAGAAAGCCCAGGAACCAAAATCTTGCTATCCATGTTTGTACAAAGCCAACTCACCAAAACTTGGCCATCCATGCAAGTACAACATCAACTTGCCAACATCTTGCCACCATTTTGCACAAACCCGAGCTCCCCCTACTTCAAACGCCTTTCTCTGCCACTAGTGACAGCCAACTTGCCAACATCTTGCCACCATCTTTTACGAACCCAAGGTCCCTATTTCTTCAAACCCCTTGTTGTGCAGCAAGTGAAAGCCCACGTGCCAAAATATTGCCATCCATGCTTGTACAAAACCAACTCACCTAAATCTTGCCATTGATGCTTGTACAAAGCCAATTGACCAAAATCTTGCCATTCGCGCAAAAGGCACGTCGACTTGCCAACAACTTGCCTCCATCCTAGACGAACCCCAATCCCATGCTTCTTCGGACGCCTGCAAGGCCAGAGAGAGCGAGTTTGTCAACGTCTAGCCTCCATCTTATACAACCCACTTTTCCTTGCTTGTTCAACACCAAAAGTGTCACCACTTCAAAAATGTTGTCCTCACAACATTGATCCCTCAGGCTTCAAACTGTCATTTTTGCCATATTTTCGCTTGTTTTCTTTGGAAAAATGGGCCGCATTCCTTTCCATTGGTCACTAGACCATTCAGTCGTAGCCCCGCCGAGTTGCTGGGCAAACAAACATGTTCCTCAAAGGCTGAGAGGCACCGCACGACACGCAAAGAATTTCAACACCAACAGTGTCACCACTTCAAAAATGTTGTGCTCACAACATTCATCCCTTGAGCTTCAAACTGTCATTATTGCCCAATTCTCACTTGTTTTCTTGGGAAAAATGGGCTGCGGTCCTTTCCGTTGGGCACTAAACAATTATGTTGTGCCCCCGGTGGGTTGCTGTGCAAACAAACATGTTCCTGAAGGCCTTAGTGGCAGTAGCACATGCAAACAGTTTCAAGGCCAACAGTGTGACCACTTCAGACATGTTGACCTCAAAACATTGATCCTTCGGGCTTCAAACTGTCATTTTTGCCCCGTTTTCACTTGTTTTCTTCACAAAAATGGGCTTTCCGCTGAGCACTAAACCATTGTGTCGTCCCCCCGGTGAGTTGCTACGGAGACAAACGTGTTCCTCAAAGAAAGAGAGGCACCAGACCACATGCAAAGAGCTTCAACACCAATAGTGTCACCACTGCAGACCCATTGTCCTCACAACATTGATCCCTCAGTCTTCAAACTATCATTTTTGCCCGAATTTCACTTGTTTTCTTCGGAAAAATGGGCGCCAAAACTTTCCACTTGTCACCAGACAAGTGTGTTGTCCCCCCGCTGAGTTGCTGGGCAAACAAACATGTTCCTCCAAGGCTCAGAGGCACCGCACCACATGCAAAGAGTTTCAACACCAACAATGTCACCACTTCAGACACGTTGTCCTCACAACATTGATCCCTCAGGCTTCAAACTGTCATTTTTGCCCTCTTTTCACTTGTTTTCTTCGGAAAAATGGGCCCCAAAACTTTCACTGGTCACGAGACCATTATGTCATCCACCCGGCACTGCACGACATGCAAAGAGTTTCAAGACCAACAGTGTCGGCACTTCAAAGATGTTGTCCTCACAACATTGATCCCTCAAGCTTCAAGCTGTCAGTTTTGCCCCATTTTCACATATTTTCTTCAAAAAAATGGCCTACGGTCCTTTCCGGTGGGCAGTAAACCATTGTGTCGCCCCCAGGTGAGTTGCTAAGCAAACAAACATGTTCCTCAAAAACTGAGAGGCACGGCATCACATCCAAAGAGTTTCAAGACCAACGGTGTCACTACTTGCGACATTTTATCTTGACAACATTGATCCCTCAAGCCTCAAACTGTCATTTTTGCCCCGTTTTCACTTATTTTCTTCGGAAAAATGGGTTGCGGTCCTTTCCGCTGGGCAGTAAACCATTGCGCCGTCCCCCGGGTGAGTTGTTGGGCAAACAAACATGTTCCTCCAAGGCCGAGAGGCACCGCATCACATGCAAAGAGTTTCACGACCAACAATGCCACCACTTCAACATGTTGTCCTCACAACATTGATCCCTCAAGCTTCGAGCTGTCATTTTTGCCCCATTTTCACTTATTTTCTTCAAAAAAAATGGCCTACGGTCCTTTCCGGTAGGCACTAAACCATTGTGTTGTCCCCCGGTGAGTTGCTGGGCAAACAAACATGTTCCTCAAAGGCTGAGAGGCACGGCATCACATCCAGAGAAGTCCAAGACCAACAGTGTCACCACTTCCGACATTTCATCTTGACAACATTGATCCCTCAAGCCTCAAACTCTCATTTTTGCCCCATTTTCACTTGGTTTCTTCGGTAATATGGGCTGTGGAACTTCCGTTGGGCCCTGAACCATTGCGTCATCCCCCCGGTGAGTTGCTCGGCAAAAAAACTTGTTCCTCAAAGGCCGAGAGGCACCACACGACATGCAAAGAGTTTCGAGGCGAACAGTGTCACCACTTCGAAAACGTTGTCCTCACAACATTGATCCATCGAGCTTCAAACTGTCATTTTTGCCCCGTTGGAACTTGTTTTCTTCGGAAAAATGGACCGCGGTCCTTTCCACTGGTCGCTAGACCATTTTGTCGTCGCCCCGCCGAGTTGCTGGGCAAACAAACATGTTCCTCAAAGGCTCACGGGCGCCGCACGACATGCAAAGAGTTTCAACACCAACAGCTTCACCATGTCCAAAATGTTGTCCTCACAACATTGATTCTCCAGCTTCAAACTGTCATTTTCCCCCTCACTTTCACTTTTTTTCTTCGGAAAAATGCGCTGCTCCTCAAGTGCTGAGAGGCACCGCATGGCGTGCAAAGAGTTTCAAGACCAGCAATGTCACCACTTCAGAGATGTTGTCCTCACAACATTGATCCCTAAGCCTTCAAAAGGTCATTTTTGCCCCGATTGAACGTGTTTGCTTCGAAAATATGGGCTGTGGTACTTTCTGCTGGGTACTAAACCATTGTGTGATCCGCTAGGTGAGTTGCTCAGCACAGAAACATGTTACTCAAACGCTCAGAGGCACCGCATGACATGCAAAGAGTTTCAACACCAACAGCTTCACCATGTCAAAAAAGTTGTCCTCACAACATTGATCCCTCGCGCTTCAAACTTTCCGATTTGCCCCATTTTCACTTGTTTTCTTCTCAAAAATGGGCTGCGGTCCTCTTCGCTGGTCACTAAACCATTGTGTCGGCCCACGGTGAGTTGCTGGGCAAACAAACATTTTCCTGAAAGGCTGAGAGGCAGCGCACGAGGTGCAAAGAGTTTCAAGAACAACATTGTCACCACTTCAAAGATGTTGTCCTCACAACATTCATCCCTCAGGCCTCAAACTCTCATTTTTGTCGCATTTTCACTTGTTTTCTTCGGTAATATTGGTTGTGGTACTTTCCGTAGGGCCCTGAACCATTGTGTCATCCCCCTGGTGAGTTGCTCGGCAAAAAAACGTGTTCCTCAAAGGCCAAGAGGCACCGCACGGCATGCAAATAGTTTCAAGGCCAAAAGTGTCACCACTTGAAAAACGTTGTCCTCACAACATTGATTCCTCAGGCTTCAAACTGTCATTTTCCCCCACTTTTCATTTGTTTTCTTCGGAAAAATGGGCCCCAGTCCATTCCAATGGTCACTAGGCCATTGTGTCGTCCCCCCGGTGAGTTGCTGTGCAAGCAAACATGTTCCTCAAAGGATGAGAGGCACCGCACCACATTCAATGAGTTTCAACACCCACCGTGTCACCAGTTCAGACATGTTCTCCTCACAACATTGATCTCTCGAGCTTCAAACTGTCATTTTTGCCCCATTTTCACTTGTTTTCTTCCGAAAAATGGGCTGCAGTCCTTATTGCTAGGCACGAAATCATTGTATCGTCCCCCAGGTGAGTTGATGGGCAAACAAACATGTCCCTAAAAGGCTAAGAGGCACCGCACGACATGCAAAGAGCTTCAAGACCAACAGTGTCACCACTTCAGAGATGTTGTCCTCACAACATTGATCCTTCAAGCTTCAAACAAACATTTTTGCCCCATTTTCACTTGTTTTCTTTGGGAAAACGGGCCGCAATACTTTCCGTTGGGCACTAAACCATTGTGGCATCCCCCCGGGGAGTTGCTGGGGAAACAAAGGGATTCCTCAAAGGCAACGGTGTCACCACTTCGAAAATGTTGTTATCAAAACATTGATCCCTCGAGCTTTAAACTGTCATACTTGCCCCGATTTCACTTGTTTCCTTCGGAAATATGGGCTGCGGTCCTTTCCACTGGTCACCAGACCATTCTATCGTCCCCCGGCCGAGTTGCTGAGCAAACAAACATATTCTTCAAAGGCTCAAAGGCACCGGACGACATGCAAAGAGTTTCAACACCAACAGCTTCACCATGTCAAAAATGTTGCGCTCACAACATTGTTCCCCCAAGCTTCAAGCTATCATATTTGCCCCATTTTCACTTGTTTTTTTCTGAAAAATGCGCCGTGTTTCTTTCGGCTGGGCACTAAACCATTGTGTTGTCCCCTCGTCGAGTTAATGGGCAAACAAACATGTCCCTAAAACGCTGAGAGGCACCGCACCACATGCAAAGAGCTTCAAGACCAACAATGTCACTGCTTCAGAGATGTTGTCCTTACAACATTGATCCTTGAGGCTTCAAACTGTCCTTTTTGCCCCATGTTCACTTGTTTTCTTCGGAAATATAGGGCGTGGTACGTTCCGTTGGGCCCCGAACCATTGTGTCGTACCCACGGTGAGTTGGTGGCTTAACAAACGTGTTCCTCAAAGACTAAGAGGCACCGCACAACGTGCAAAGAGTTTCAAGACCAATAGTGTCACCACTTCAAAAATGTTGTCCTCACAACATTGATCCTTCAAGCTTCAATCAAACATTTTTTGCCCCATTTTCACTTGTTTTCTTTGGAAAAATGGGCCGCAACCCTTTCCGTTGGGCATTAAATCATTGTGGTGTCCTCCCGGTGAGTCGCTAGGGAAACAAACGTACTCCTCAAAAGGTGAGAGTCACCGCACCACATGCAGTAAGTTTCAAGACCAACAGTGTCACCACTTCGGAGATCTTGTCCTCACAACATTGATCCCTTAGGCTTTAAATTTTCATTTTTGTCCCATTGTCACTTGTTTTCTTCGGAAAAAAGAGCTACAGTGCTTTCCGCGGGACACTAAACGATTGTGTCGTCCCTCCGGTGAGTTGCTCGGCAGGTGTTCCTCGAAGGCCGAGAGGCAGCGCACGACATGCAAAGAGTTTCAAGACCAACAATGTCACCACTTCAGACATGTTGTCCTCACAACATTGATCCCTAAGACTTCAAATTGTCATTGTTGCCTCGTTTTCACTTGTTTTCTTCTGCAAAATCGACCACGGTCCTTTCCGAGAGGGTCTGCGGCACATGCAAAGTGTTTCAGCACCAACAGTCTCACCACTTCAGAGATGTTGTCCTAACAACGGTGATCCCTCGGGCTTCAAAGTTGTCATTTTCGCCCCATTTTCGGTTGTTTTCTTCGGAGAAATGGGCCGTGGTCCTTTCCGCTGGGCGGTAAACTATGGTGTTGTCACCCCGGTGAGTTGCTAGGCAAACAAACGTGTTCCTCAAAGGATGAGAGGCACCGGACCACTTGCAAAGTCTTTTAAAACCAACAGTGTCACAACTTCAGAGATCTGGTCCTCGCAACATTGATACCTGAAGCCTCAAGCTGTAATTTTGCAACATTTTCACTTGTTTTCTTCGCAAAAATGGGCTGTGGCCCCTTCCGTTGGGCTGAACCATTGTATCGTCCCCCCGGTAAGTTGTTCGGCAAACAAACGTGTTCCTCAAAGGCTGGGAGGCACCGCACCACATGCAAAGAGTTTCAACACCAACGGTGTCCGCACTGGAGACATGTTGTCCTCACAACATTGTTACTTGAGGCTATAAACTGTCGTTTTTGCCCCGTTTTCACTTGTGATCTTCGCAAATATGGGCTGTGGTACTTTCTACAGGCCCCGGAACCATGGTGTCCTGCCCCCGGTGAATTGTTGGGCAAACAGGCGTGTTCCTCAAAGGCTGAGAGGCACTGCACCACATGCGAAGGGTTTCAAGGCAAAAAGTGTCACCACTTTAGACATGTTGTGCGCACAACATTGATGCGTCGTGCTCCAAACTGTCATTTTTGCCCTGATTTCACTTGTTTCCTTCGGGAAAATGCGCTGCAGTCCTTTCCCTTGGGCCGTGTCCCATTGTGTTGTCGCCGCGGTGAGTTGCTGGGCAAACAAACGTGTTCCGCAAGGGTTGAGAGGCACCGCACGACATGCAAAGAGTTTCAAGAACAATAGTGTCACCACTTCAGAGATATTGACCTCAAAACATTGATCCTTCAGGCTTCAGGCTGTCATTTTTGCACCATTTTCACTAGTTTTCTTCAGAAAAATGGGCCACGGTAGTTTCCGCTAAGCACCAAACTATTGTGTCGCCCCCCCAGTGAGTTACTAGGCAAACATACGTATTCCTCCAAGGCTGAGAGGCACCACACCACATGCAAACAGTTTCAAGACCAACTGTGTCACGAGATGTTGGTCTCACAACATTGATCCCTTGGGCTTCAAATTGTCGTTTTGACCCCATTTTCATTCGTTTTCTTGGGAAAAAGGGGCTCCGGTCCTTTCTGTTTGGGCCAAGACTCATTGTGTCATCCCCTGGTGAGTTGTTGGGCAAACAAACATGTTCCTCAATGATTGAGAGGCACCGCACCACATGCAAACAGTTTCAAGACCAACATTGTCACCACTTCAAAGATGTTGTCCTCACAACATTGATCCCTTAGGCTTCAAGCTGTCATTTTTGGGCCATTTTTGGTCGTATTCTTCACAAAAAAAAGGGGGGTGCGGTCCTTTCTGCTAGGCATTTTTGCCTCAGTTTCACTTGTTTCAGAAAAATGGGCTGCAGTCCTTTTTGCTACGCACGAAACCATTGTGTCGTCCTCACGGTGAGTTGCTAGGTAAACAAACGTGTTCCTCAAAGGCTCAAAGGCACCTGGCCAAATGGAAAGAGATTCAAGACCAACACTGTCACCACTTTAGAGATGTTGTCCTCACAACATTAATGTCTCGGGCTTAAAACTGTCATTTTTGCCCCATTTTCACCTGTTTTCTTCGAAAAATGGGCTTTGGTCCTTTCCATTGGGCCATGACTCATTTTGTTGTCCCCACGGTGAGTTGCCGGACATATAAACGTGTTCGTGAAAGCTTGAGAGGCACCGCACCACATGCCAAGAGTTTCAAGACCAACAGCGTCACCACTTCACAGGTGTTGTCCTCGCAACATTGATCCCTCAGGCTTCAAGCTGTCATTTTTGGGCCATTTTTGGTCGTTTTCTTCACAAAAAAAGGGGGGGTGCGGTCCTTTCCGCTAGGCATTTTTGCCTCAGTTTCACTTGTTCTTTTCAGAAAAATGGGCTGCAGTCCTTTTTGCTACGCACGAAACCATTGTGTCGTCCTCACGGTGAGTTGCTAGGTAAACAAACGTGTTCCTCAAAGGCTCAAAGGCACCTCACCAAATGGAAAGAGATTCAAGACCAACACTGTCACCACTTTAGAGATGTTGTCCTCACAACATTAATGTCTCAAGCTTAAAACTGTCATTTTTGCCCCATTTTCACTTGTTTTCTTCGAAAAATGGGCTTTGGTCCTTTCCATTGGGCCGTGACTCATTTTGTTGTCCCCACGGTGAGTTGCCGGACATATAAACGTGTTCGTGAAAGCTTGAGAGGCACCGCACCACATGCCAAGAGTTTCAAGACCAACAGCGTCAGCACTTCACAGGTGTTGTCCTCACGACATTGATCCCTCGGGCTTCAAACTGTCATTTTTGCCCCATTTTCACTTGTTTTCATCGGAAAAATGGCCAGCAGTCCTTTCCGCTAGAAACTAAACTAATTGGTCGTCCCCCCAGTGAGTTGCCTAGCAAACCAACATGTCCCTGAGAGGCTGAGAGGCACCACACCACATGCAAAGAGTTTCAAGACCAACAATGTGACCACTGCAGACATGTTGTCCTCACAAAAGTTATCCCTAAGGCTTCAAACTTTCATTTTCACGCCAATATGACTTGTTTTTTCGGAAAATTGGGCCGTAGTCTTTTTTGTCAGGCAATAAACCATTCTTTCCTCCCCCCGGTGAGATGCCGGGCAAACAAACGTGTTCCTCAAAGGTTGAGAGGCACCACACCACATGCAAGCAGTTTCACGACCAACAAGGTCACCCCTTCAGAGATGTTGGTCTCACAACATTGATCCGTGAGGTTGCCCTCACGTTTCAAAATGTCATTATTGCCCAATTTTCACTTGTTTTCTTCAAAAAAATGGGGTAGGTTTTCGGTTGGGAAAAAAACTATTGTGTCGTCCCCCCGGTGAGTTGCTTGGCAAACAAATGTGTTCCTCAAAGGTTGGCAGGCACCACACCACATGCAAAGAGTGTCAAAGCCAACGGTGTCACCACTGCAGACATGTTGTCCTCATAACACTGATCCCTGAGGCTTGGAACTATCATTTTTGCCCCAACTTCACTTGTTCTTTGCAGAAAAATGGGCTGCAGTCCTTTTTGCTACGCACGAAACCATTGTGTCGTCCTCACGGTGAGTTGCTAGGTAAACAAACGTGTTCCTCAAAGGCTCAAAGGCACCTGGCCAAATGGAAAGAGATTCAAGACCAACACTGTCACCACTTTAGAGATGTTGTCCTCACAACATTAATGTCTCGGGCTTAAAACTGTCATTTTTGCCCCATTTTCACCTGTTTTCTTCGAAAAATGGGCTTTGGTCCTTTCCATTGGGCCATGACTCATTTTGTTGTCCCCACGGTGAGTTGCCGGACATATAAACGTGTTCGTGAAAGCTTGAGAGGCACCGCACCACATGCCAAGAGTTTCAAGACCAACAGCGTCACCACTTCACAGGTGTTGTCCTCGCAACATTGATCCCTCAGGCATTCAAGCTGTCATTTTTGGGCCATTTTTGGTCGTTTTCTTCACAAAAAAAGGGGGGGTGCGGTCCTTTCCGCTAGGCATTTTTGCCTCAGTTTCACTTGTTCTTTTCAGAAAAATGGGCTGCAGTCCTTTTTGCTACGCACGAAACCATTGTGTCGTCCTCACGGTGAGTTGCTAGGTAAACAAACGTGTTCCTCAAAGGCTCAAAGGCACCTCACCAAATGGAAAGAGATTCAAGACCAACACTGTCACCACTTTAGAGATGTTGTCCTCACAACATTAATGTCTCAAGCTTAAAACTGTCATTTTTGCCCCATTTTCACTTGTTTTCTTCGAAAAATGGGCTTTGGTCCTTTCCATTGGGCCGTGACTCATTTTGTTGTCCCCACGGTGAGTTGCCGGACATATAAACGTGTTCGTGAAAGCTTGAGAGGCACCGCACCACATGCCAAGAGTTTCAAGACCAACAGCGTCAGCACTTCACAGGTGTTGTCCTCACGACATTGATCCCTCGGGCTTCAAACTGTCATTTTTGCCCCATTTTCACTTGTTTTCATCGGAAAAATGGCCAGCAGTCCTTTCCGCTAGAAACTAAACTAATTGGTCGTCCCCCCAGTGAGTTGCCTAGCAAACCAACATGTCCCTGAGAGGCTGAGAGGCACCACACCACATGCAAAGAGTTTCAAGACCAACAATGTGACCACTGCAGACATGTTGTCCTCACAAAAGTTATCCCTAAGGCTTCAAACTTTCATTTTCACACCAATATGACTTGTTTTTTCGGAAAATTGGGCCGTAGTCTTTTTTGTCAGGCAATAAACCATTCTTTCCTCCCCCCGGTGAGATGCCGGGCAAACAAACGTGTTCCTCAAAGGTTGAGAGGCACCACACCACATGCAAGCAGTTTCACGACCAACAAGGTCACCCCTTCAGAGATGTTGGTCTCACAACATTGATCCGTGAGGTTGCCCTCACGTTTCAAAATGTCATTATTGCCCAATTTTCACTTGTTTTCTTCAAAAAAATGGGGTAGGTTTTCGGTTGGGAAAAAAACTATTGTGTCGTCCCCCCGGTGAGTTGCTTGGCAAACAAATGTGTTCCTCAAAGGTTGGCAGGCACCACACCACATGCAAAGAGTGTCAAAGCCAACGGTGTCACCACTGCAGACATGTTGTCCTCATAACACTGATCCCTGAGGCTTGGAACTATCATTTTTGCCCCAACTTCACTTGTTCTTTGCAGAAAAATGGGCTGCAGTCCTTTTTGCTACGCACGAAACCATTGTGTCGTCCTCACGGTGAGTTGCTAGGTAAACAAACGTGTTCCTCAAAGGCTCAAAGGCACCTGGCCAAATGGAAAGAGATTCAAGACCAACACTGTCACCACTTTAGAGATGTTGTCCTCACAACATTAATGTCTCGGGCTTAAAACTGTCATTTTTGCCCCATTTTCACCTGTTTTCTTCGAAAAATGGGCTTTGGTCCTTTCCATTGGGCCATGACTCATTTTGTTGTCCCCACGGTGAGTTGCCGGACATATAAACGTGTTCGTGAAAGCTTGAGAGGCACCGCACCACATGCCAAGAGTTTCAAGACCAACAGCGTCACCACTTCACAGGTGTTGTCCTCGCAACATTGATCCCTCAGGCTTCAAGCTGTCATTTTTGGGCCATTTTTGGTCGTTTTCTTCACAAAAAAAGGGGGGGTGCGGTCCTTTCCGCTAGGCATTTTTGCCTCAGTTTCACTTGTTCTTTTCAGAAAAATGGGCTGCGGTCCTTTTTGCTACGCACGAAACCATTGTGTCGTCCTCACGGTGAGTTGCTAGGTAAACAAACGTGTTCCTCAAAGGCTCAAAGGCACCTCACCAAATGGAAAGAGATTCAAGACCAACACTGTCACCACTTTAGAGATGTTGTCCTCACAACATTAATGTCTCAAGCTTAAAACTGTCATTTTTGCCCCATTTTCACTTGTTTTCTTCGAAAAATGGGCTTTGGTCCTTTCCATTGGGCCGTGACTCATTTTGTTGTCCCCACGGTGAGTTGCCGGACATATAAACGTGTTCGTGAAAGCTTGAGAGGCACCGCACCACATGCCAAGAGTTTCAAGACCAACAGCGTCAGCACTTCACAGGTGTTGTCCTCACGACATTGATCCCTCGGGCTTCAAACTGTCATTTTTGCCCCATTTTCACTTGTTTTCATCGGAAAAATGGCCAGCAGTCCTTTCCGCTAGAAACTAAACTAATTGGTCGTCCCCCCAGTGAGTTGCCTAGCAAACCAACATGTCCCTGAGAGGCTGAGAGGCACCACACCACATGCAAAGAGTTTCAAGACCAACAATGTGACCACTGCAGACATGTTGTCCTCACAAAAGTTATCCCTAAGGCTTCAAACTTTCATTTTCACGCCAATATGACTTGTTTTTTCGGAAAATTGGGCCGTAGTCTTTTTTGTCAGGCAATAAACCATTCTTTCCTCCCCCCGGTGAGATGCCGGGCAAACAAACGTGTTCCTCAAAGGTTGAGAGGCACCACACCACATGCAAGCAGTTTCACGACCAACAAGGTCACCCCTTCAGAGATGTTGGTCTCACAACATTGATCCGTGAGGTTGCCCTCACGTTTCAAAATGTCATTATTGCCCAATTTTCACTTGTTTTCTTCAAAAAAATGGGGTAGGTTTTCGGTTGGGAAAAAAACTATTGTGTCGTCCCCCCGGTGAGTTGCTTGGCAAACAAATGTGTTCCTCAAAGGTTGGCAGGCACCACACCACATGCAAAGAGTGTCAAAGCCAACGGTGTCACCACTGCAGACATGTTGTCCTCATAACACTGATCCCTGAGGCTTGGAACTATCATTTTTGCCCCAACTTCACTTGTTCTTTGCAGAAAAATGGGCTGCAGTCCTTTTTGCTACGCACTAAACCATTGTGTCGTCCTCGCTGTGAGTTGCTAGGTAAACAAACATGTTCCTCAAAAGCTCAAGGGCACCTCACCACGTGGAAAGAGATTCAAGACCAACGGTGTGACCACTTTGGAGATGTTGTCCTCACGACATTAATGTCTCCATCTTCAAATTGTCATTTTTACCCCATTTTCACTTGCTTTCTTCGAAAAAATGGGTTGTGGTCCTTTCCATTGGGCCGTGACCCATTTTGTTGTCCCCCCGGTGAGTTGCCGGGCAAACAAACATGTTCCTCAAAGATTGAGGGACACCGCACCACATTCGAACAGTTTCAAGACCAACAGCGTCACCACTGCACACATGTTGTCCTCACAACAGTTATCCCTAAGGTTGACAACATTGATCTCTGAGGCTTCAAGCTGTCAATTTTGCCCGATTTTCACTTGTTTTCTTCAAAGAAAAAATGGGCTGTGGTCCTTTCCGCGAGAGGTCCTTTCCGCGAGGCACTAAACCATTGTGTGGTCCCCCCGGTGAGTTGCTAGGCAAACAATCGCGTTCCTCAAAGGCTAAGAGGCACCACACCACATGCAAAGAGTATCAAGACCAAGAGTGTCACCACTGCACACATGTTGTCCTCAAAACAGTGATCACTGAGGCTTCGAACTATCATTTTTGCCCAATTGTCACTTGTTTCCTTCGGAAAAATTGGCTGCGGTCCTTCCCGCGAGGCAGGAAACCATTGTGTCGTCCCCCCACCGGGTTACTAGGCAAACCATCGTGTTCCTCAAAGGGTGAGAGACACCACACAACATTCAAAGAGTATCAAGACCAAGAGTGTCAGCACTGCAAACATGTTGTCCACACAACACTAATCCCTGAGGCTTCAAAATGTCAATTTTGCCCCAATTTCTGTTGTTCCTTTCAGAAAAATGGGGTACGGTCCTTTCCGCGAGGCACTAAACCATTGTGTCCTCACCACGGTGAGTTGTGGGGTAAATAAACGTTTTCATCAAAGGCTGCGAGGCACCTCACCACATGCCAAGAGATTGAAGATCAACCTTGTCACGACTTGAGAGATGTTGTCCTCACAACATTCATGTCTCGGTCTTCAAGCTGTCATTTTGACCCCGGTTTCACTTGTTTTCTTCAGAAAAATGGGCTGCGGTTATTTCGCGAGGCACTAAAACATTGTGTCGTCCTTGCGTCAAGTTGCTAGACAAACAAACCTGTTCCTCAAAGGCTGAGAGGCATCGCACCACATGCAAACAAATTCAAGACCAACAATGTCACCCCTTCTCAGATGTTGATCTCACAACATTGATCCCTCAGGCTTCAAATTGTCACTTTTCCCCCATTTTCATTTGTTTTCTTCGGTAAAATGCCCAATTGTCCTTTCCGCCATTGGGTCGTGCCCCCTCTAAGTTGCCTGGCAAACAAACGCGTTACTCAAAATTTGGCAGGCACCGCACCACATGCAAAGAGTTTCAAGACCATTGTGTCACCCGTTCAAAAATGTTATCCTCACAACATTGTTCCCTTGGGCTTCTTGCCCCGTTATCACTTACTTTCTTCGGTAAAATGGCCCGCGGTCCTTTCCGCTAGGAACTAAACGATTGGGTTGTCCCCCCGTGAGTTGCCTGGCAAACAAACATGTTCCTCAAAGTTTGGCAGGCACCACACCACATGCAACGAGTTTCAATACCAATAGTGTCACCATTACAACATGTTGCCCTCACAACAGAGATGCCTAAGGCTTCAAACTCTCATTTTTACAGCAATTTCAGTTGTTTTTTTTTCGGAAAAATGGGTTGCGGTCTTTTTTGCTAGGCACTAAACCATTGTGTCGTCCCCCAGTGAGTTGCTCGGCAAACAAACCTGTTCCTCAAAGGCTGAGAGGCACCGCACCACATGCAAAGAGTTTCAAGACCAACAGTGCCACCAGTGCAGAGATGTTGGTCTGACAACATTGATCCCTCAGGCCTCAAGCTGTTATTTTTGCCGCATTTTCACTTGTTTTCTTCGGAAAAATGGGATGCGGTCCTTTCCGCTAGGCACTAAACCATTGTGTCACCCCCCCGGTGAGTTGCTAAGCAAACAATCGTGTTGATCAAAGACCGAGAGGCAGCACACCACATGCAAACAGCTTTCCACACCAACAGTGTCGCCACTTTAGAGATGTGGTTCTCACAACATTGATCCCTCCGGCTTCAAACGGTTGTCTTCCGCCCATTCATTTGTTTTCTTTGGAAAAATGGGCTGCGGTCCTTTCCGCGAGGCACTAAACCATTGTGTCGTCCCGCGGTGAGTGGCTAGGCAAACAATCGTGTTCCTCAAATGCTGAGATGCACCACACCGCACGCAAAGAGTATCAACACCAAGAGTGTCACCACTGCAGACATGCTGTCCTCACAACACTGATCCGTGAGGCTTCCAATTGTCATTTTTGCCCCAATTTAAGTTGTTCTTTTCAGACAAATGGGTTGCCGTCCTTTCCGCGAGGCACTAAACATTGTGTTGTCCCCACGGTGAGTTGTGGGGTAAACAAACGCTTTCCTCAAAGGCTGAGAGGTACGTCACCACATGCAAAGACATTCAAAACCAACAGTGTCACCACTTCAGAGATGTTGTCCTCACAATATTCATGTCTTAGTCTTCAAGATGTCATTTTGACCCCATTTTCACTTGTTTTCTTCGGAAAAATGGCTTGTGGTCCTTTCCGTTGGCCCGTGACCCGTTGTGTTTTCCCCCGGTGAGGTGCTAGTCAAACAAACGTGTACTTCAAAGGCTAAGAAGTACCGCACCACATGCAAAGAGTTTCAATGTGAAAATTGACCCTCTGGGGCCTCATCCCACACCTCCCACACAACCCTATCCTCGTCCACCCCGTTGGCCAGACCGCAATGCTCTACCACATGGCAACCAGTGATCACCGCATGCCGGGGGTCAAGCACCCTACCGACCACCTCATCCGCAAGAGCATCGTTTATGATGACACGGTATGCCACATGGTAGATCATTAGAAAGGACAGGGGGGGAAAGACGATATTGCACAATGAAACCTTCTTGCTATGCTTCTTTACCTCTGAGGATGCGAACCACCCGTGTACCATTGCCCAATCCCAGTTCATTTCATGAATAACCTATTCAGGGTGCCCCGAAAGCGCTGAGTTAAGGCTATGGTACATTTTGCGGAGTCGTTCCTCCGCCGGATCGTCGAAGGCGCGGTCACCTGCGTACTGACCAGGGGGGGGGGGGGATGAATTTGGATGTGGCGATAGCGAATCCCGAAACTCAGTTCATGTTTGGATGGTTCGGTGTTTCCGACTTATTGGCGAGTGGTCTTGTCCTTCACATTGAATCGCCGACCCATTTCTGTGGCTACGGCTGTGTCACCCGGCTTACGCTTGAGATGATCGGGCAGCATTCTGTCCACGAAGACCCCAATCATTTTTGGCTCCAGATAGCACATGGGGCGGTGGCTGAAACAAAGGACATCCGGCGCATGTTGCATTGATGCCAGCAAATGAGCGGGGGAGGGGGCCTCTGTGGGGGGTGCATCTGCATCCACATTCTCCAGATCAAATACCCCTCCTTCTGGCACCCCGTTAACCACGACGGCTGGTGCTGGTGCTAGCTCCATGAGGCAGGCAACCACACGAATCTGAGGAGGAAGGGCGTACATGCTGCGAGGATAGGGTAACCTTTAGCTGCTGGGAGCTGCAGCAGGCGGCACCACCACCCGTGTCAGTGGCCTGGGGCGCTTCGTGCGACCGTGGGAGGGCCCGTTTGCTTGTGGTCCGCAAGGGCATTGATACTCACCGGGTTCACAAGGCCCAGGTCCCATATACTCGAACGTGAAGGGTTGTGATTTGTTGCTTGCGCTACCATCGGGGCCCGCATCAGACATGGTGCACTGCAGAGCATGACACATGCAACCAGGTCAAGCTGCAGCTGCAAACGACAAACCTAGGGGCACCGTACGTACGTGCGTTGCACTGCTCGGCGGTCTCCTTGCTGCAGGGTTGACCGGGGGGGAGGAAATCCCCGGCGCGGGTATGGGCGCCACCGATTGGAAAATCGGGGAGCGGGGAGCGGGGCTGGGGGCGTGGGTGGGCGCAGCTCCCCTCTCTGCATCTGCGGGGGGGTGCGGCTCCCTTCACAGGTGGGCTTGGAGAACAGGGCACGTCGAGTGGGGGGTGGGGGCGGAGGGGGTGGCGGAGGGGGGGCCGTTGTAGGCCGCATAGGCAGTAGGGAAACCCGTCGGTGCTAAACCATATCCGGCAACGCTGCCTGACCATGGGGAGGTGCAAGGTGGCATATGGCAGGCTGCACAGGCAGCAAAGAAGTCCGGGGCTTTGGGGCTTGGGTCGCCCGAGCTATGAGCCTCACACGCTCTAGCGAGCGGTTGAGAAACTGCAAACGGCTGAGGCGCTGGCCGCGCTGCCACATCTGCATCTGGCCATGACGGCGCAGGGCAAACGCGTAGCGTGACCATCCCATGTGGAACTGACTGTCCAGCTCCGGCAGGGTTAACCGTAGGAGCTGTTCAGTCCGGGGAGTAAGGGGGTCACTAGCCGAGACTAGGGGCGGGGTGGGGACATGTGCGGGGGCGAATTTCAGGGGGAGGGCTACGTAGTTGGGAAGGTGGTGTTGGAGGGGAAACCGCATGGGGCACAAAGGGTGTGGGTCACGGAGTCTGGGGTGATGGGGGGGATGGGGGGGTGGGCAGGGATGTCCCAGTCAGAGGCTGGGGTTGGGGTGCTGGGGGTGATGGTGGTGACAACCAATTGGGCAATTGTTGGTGAAACATCCATTCCATAGCGGTGAGGACAAGAGACTCATACAGATCACTCACGGGCTGGGCATGCGAAATGAGGCAAACATAAATTGCACTTGCTACAGCTTAAACATCTCTAAATGCTGATGGTCTCACACCTCGAAGTGGGCTCCGGGAGAGTGCAATATTAAACTGCGGATGCAAAACGCGTCCTCAGAGGGTCTAGTTCCTACCTGCTGATGGCCTCACACCTGAAGAGGGGTTCCCATACTGTTTAATTTCTAATTGCTGATAGTCTCAGGCTGCCAGAATGGTCCGTATCCCCAGCGCCATAAAATGGTACAAAATCAAGGCGAGTCCCCACAGAGTTTAAATTCCAACTGCAGATAGTCTCACACCTCCAAACAAGTGCCCAGGGAGTTTGATTCCTATCTGCTGATGGTCTCACACCTCACAGCGGGTTCCTAGTGAGTTTAATCTCTAAATGCTGATGGTCTCACAGCTCCAGGCAGGTCCCCCGAGAGTTTCAATTGCAACTGCAGATACTGTCACACCTCCGAACGGGTTCTCAGGGAGTTTGATTCCTAACAGCTGATAGTCTCACACCTCCAAACACGTGCCACTGGAGTTTGACTCCTATCTGCTGATGGTCTCACACCTCAAAACGGGTTCCTAGTGAGTTTAATTTCCAACTGCTGATGGTGTGACACCTCCAAGCAGGTCCCCTGAGAGTTTAAATTCCAACCGCACGTCTCACACCTCAAAGCAGGTGTCCAGACCCTGAAATTTCTAACTGCTCATGGTCTCACACCTCAAAACACGTGGCGAGACCCTGAAATTTCTAACTGCTGATGGTCTCACACCTCAAAATAAGTGCCCAGACCCTGAAATTTCTAACTGTTGATGGTCTCACACCTCAAAACAGGTGCCCAGACCTTAAAAATTCGAGCTGCTGATGGTGTCACACCTCAAAACAGGTGCCCACACCTTAAAATTTTGGAACTGCTGATGGTGCCACACCTCAAAACAGGTGCCCAGACCTTAAAATTTCGAACTGCTGATGGTCTCGCACCTCAAAACAGGTGCCCAAACCCTGAAATTTCTGATTGCTGATGGTCTCACACCTCAAAATAGGTGCCAAACCCTGAAATTTCTAACTGCTGATGGTCTCACACCTCAAAACAGGTGTCCAGGCCCTGAAAATTCTACCTGCCGATGGTCTCACACCTCAAAACAGGTGCCCAGACCCTGAAATTTCTAACTGATGATGGTGTCACACCTCAAAACAGGTGCCCAGACCCTAAAATTTCTAACTGCTGATGGTGATGAGACGATTTATGTCCGAAAACAAAGCAGTGCAGGAGCACTACAAGAGCACCAACACCAAATCTGAACATCGTGGTGTCACCCAACCAAAAGTGAGTACAAAAAAAACAGTTGCCCTCAAAAAACGGAAACTTGATTACAATGCGGCAGAGGCATCGCAAAGCTTTGCACAGTCCCACATATGACAGCAAGCTGTGCACCATGACAGTTTGCAGAAACAACAATTAAAAAGTATAAACCCGATAAACAATCGAAATCAACCCTCCCCTAATCGTATCCAAAAATGGCTGTAAATACCCCTGATCCAGCAGCAACAACCCTGTTAACCCTCACTGACCCCGCATTGTTCGGGAACCCTGGGAGCCGTTGTAGATCTCAATACTGTACAAAAGGATGCGTTGACGACTCAAGGATGAGGCTGAGCCGCAGCGCGCCGACCCGCCAACCACCCGCCAACGCTCTCAACACCTGCCAAGCATAATGGACACAACCCCACAATCCCCACTCAGTGGGATGGATGCGCCGGAGAGTGTCGGGTTCCCTCTCCGTGGCGACAATGTCACTGCAGGAGGGGCAAAGGACCCACCACAGGTCTGTAACCACCGGCAACAACGTCCACAAGGCTGCCACAACTCGCCCCACCAAATGGTGCATCACCGCCCCCTCCCCCGCCGCCGTATTATCCCACAGCTGCCCCTTGTAGGACAGGCCCACCGCATGACCCCGACCGGCCGAGTTGCGCCCCTCGAAGAGCACCAGGCGCTTGTGGGGATTGGCCACCCACACCTCCGGCAGCGGCAGCCCCTGGTCGCCTTGGGGATAGCGAGTGAGGGGCTGCAATCCCCATAGCGCACCCAACTAGCGCCGCCAAAGCTGGGCCCGGGACTGCTGGTACTGCGTGGGGCGCTGCGCACGGGCGCACAGAAATGCGGACAACGGGTACTGCCAGCCGAAGGTGACCCACAACGTGGCGCCCTTGATGCCCAGGTCCGGCACAGCCCCGGGCACAAGCACAGCTTGCATCCACATGCGTGAATCGGTGAGGCGCAACGCGGCGTCCGGGGTGTGGCGCAGCCCGTCCCAGCGACCGCCGAGCAGGTCGCACATGCAGACAGCATCCAGGGCAATGCGCTCCACGGGCGCAAGCAGGCAAACACGGCGCGCCGGCACAGCTCTGTCCCCGGTTTGCGGAAAGGCACTCACGGCAACAGAACGCCTGCGGCGCATAACCGCAACCGTGAACCACCAAGCGGGCCTCGTGGGGTGCGCTAGTGGTTGGGCAACACCACGCCCCCTTCCACGCCCCCTTCCACGTCCACGTCCACGGGCCATGAGCAGACAAATCGCAATGGCAGAAACGCACACGCACTAACTGCACAACTACGCAGCAGAATCCCCCTGCCAGAGGGAGCCATGCAACTGCCCCTCTGCACTAGGGCGCCAAGGGCCGGAGCCCTATTAGGGTATGGGGGTGGACACACCCTCCGGTTGGTGGAAAGGTTAAGCCGCAGGACCACAACGGGGGGAGAAAACCCGGGGCCAAAGTTCTATGTCTATCTGCTGATGGTTTGTTTGTCTATCTGTCTGTGTTGTGTCTGTGTTGTCTTTGTGTCTGTGCCTGTATCTGTGTATTCAGGACTGCAACTATCAAAAGACCCGAACTAGCCCCTTTATCTGCTTTGGGGCACAGCACCAGGCAAATTCCAATATTTAAGACTGCAACAATCAAAGGACCCGAACTAGCCCCTTTATTTGCTTTTGGGCACAGCACCAGGCAAGTTCTAATACTCAGGACTGCAACAATCAAAGGGCCCGAACTAGCCCCCTTATCTGCTTTGGGGCACAGCACCAGGCAAATTCTAATACTCAGGACTGCAACCATCAAAGGACCCGAACTAGCCCCTTTATCTGCTTTGGGGCACAGCACCAGGCAAATTCCAATACTCAGGACTGCAACAATCAAAAGACCCGAACTAGCCCCTTTATCTGCTTTGGGGCACAACACCAGGCAAATTCTAATACTCAGGACTGCAACAATCAAAGGGCCCGAACTAGCCCCTTTATTTGCTTTTGGGCACAGCACCAGGCAAATTCTAATACTCAGGACTGCAACAATCAAAGGGCCCGAACTAGCCCCCTTATCTGCTTTGGGGCACAGCACCAGGCAAATTCTAATACTCAGGACTGCAACCATCAAAGGACCCGAGCTAGCCCCTTTATCTGCTTTGGGGCACAGCACCAGGCAAATTCTAATACTCAGGACTGCAACAATCAAAAGACCCGAACTAGCCCCTTTATCTGCTTTGGGGCACAACACCAGGCAAATTCTAATACTCAGGACTGCAACAATCAAAGAACACGAACTAGCCCCTTTATCTGCTTTGGGGCACAGCACCAGGCAAATTCTAATACTCAAGACTGCAACCATCAAAGGACCCGTACTAGCCCCTTTATCTGCTTTGGGGCACAGCACCAGGCAAGTTCTAATACTCACGACTGCAACAATCAAAGAACCCGAACTAGCCCCTTTATTTGCTTTGGGGCACAGCAATAGTCAAATTCTGTGATAGCAAAGCAAGGCGGAGAATTAGGCATGAGACGCACAATGTCACACTCAGGAAATTGGGGGAAACTGGGGGGGTCCATTGGCATGGGGGGGGGGGGGGGTAGTGACTTTGCCGTGTGACATCCCTTTGTTTGCCTACAACTGAGTCACTCAACCCCCTCTACTGTTATGTTTGCGGTGCAAGACAGGCACAAAGGCAAGCAACAAAATGGCAGGCAGTCAACCGAAGGTGGAGTACATCCAACGCCGGCACCTACCTCAAATTCGCACAGTGTACAATCACATCCGGCCGGTTTGGGCGGATAGGGGACCTCAACATGCATGTCACTGAGCATAGTATCATTTGTTTCCATGGTCCCCCATCCCTCTAGTGCCATACCAATAGACACTTTCATCGGGCGCCTGGCAGTTAAGGGGCTCTCCGGTCAAAAAAAAACCTGCACACAGAGTGGGCAGTGCTGGCCAGGGAGGGGAAGGGTAGGGCAGGGCATGTGTGTGATCACCTGGTCATCGAATTGAAAAACAAAGGCTACAAACCGGGTCCGGCAAGCAGCTTTTTCCGGGCCCTGTGTGCCAGCCAAGTCGCCCTGGGCATCGGAGCCGATATCGGGGGCTCCGTTGGAGGTGGATTTTCAGCCGAAAATTTTCGGGCTCCATGGGACCTGGGTGCCAGCCAAGTCGGCCTTGGCATCGGACCCGATATCGGGGGCTCCTCTGGAGATGGATTTTCAGCAGAAAATTTCCGGGCTCTATGGGACCAAACCAAAAAAGTTCCAACCGCCTTGTGGCATCCATTGCGGCAGCAAAAGGTATCCAAAAAAAAATAAATCGGGAGGAAAAGGTGTATGCTGATTCCGTGGTACGCCGATATTCTATGCTACCCTAGAGGCAGAATGTGAGACCAACAGCCTCACCACTTCAGAGATGTTGTCCTCACAACATGGATCCCTCAAGCTCCAAATGTCATTTTTGCCCCATTTTCACTTATTTTCTTTTAAAAAAAAATGGGATGCGGTCCTCTCCGCGAGGCAGGCACTAAAGCATTGTGTCGTCCCCGCGGTGAGTTGGTGGACAAACAAACATGTTCCTTAAAGGCTGAGAGGCATTGCACCACATGCAAACACATTCAAGACGAAAAGTGTCACCCCTTCTCAGATGTTGTCCTCACAACATTGATCCCTCAGGCTTCAAGCTGTCATTTTTGCCCGATTTTAACTGGGTTTCTTCGGTGAAATGACCCGCGGTCCTTTCCGCTAGGCAGTAAACTACTGGGATGTCCCCCCGCGAGTTGCTTGGCAAACAAAGATGTTCGTGAAATTTTGGCACGCACCGCACCACATGCAAGGAGTTTCAAGACCAATAGTGTCAGCATTGCAAACATGTTGTCCTTACAACAGAGATGCCTAAGGCTTCAAACTCTCATTTTTACCGCAATTTCACATGTTATTTTTCGCAAAAATGGGCTGCGGTCTTTTTTGCTAGGCACTAAACCATTGTGCCGTCCCCCATGTAAGTTGCTGGGCAAACCATCCTGTCCCTAAAAGGCTGAGAGGCATCTCACCACATGCAAAGAGCTTCAACACCAACAGTGTCACTACTTCAGAGGGGTTGTCCTCGTAACCTTGATCTCTCAGGCTTCACACGGTTATTTTTGCCGCATTTTCACTTGTTTTCTTCGGAAAAATGGGCTGCGCCTCTTTCCGCTAGGCACCAAACCATTGTGTCTTCCCCCGGTGAGTTGCTGGACAAACAAACTTGTTCCTCAAAGGCTGAGAGGCACAACACCAAATGCAAAGAGTTTCAAGACCACTATTGTCACCACTTCAGAGATGTTGTCCTCACAACCTTGATCTCCCAAGCTTCAAACTGTCATTCTTGCCCCTTCTTCACTGGTTTTCTTCAAACAACAAATGGGCTGCGGTCCTTTCCGCTGGGCACTAAACCATTGTGTCGTCCCCACGGTGAGTGGCTGGGTAAACAAACACGTTCCTCAAAGGCTGAGAGGCACCGCACCACATGCAAAAAGTATCAACACCAACAGTGTCACCACTGAACATATGTTGTCCTCACAACATCGATCCCGCGGGCTTCAAGCTGTTATTTTTGCCCAATTTTCACTTGTTTTGTTAAAAAAAAATGGGGTGCGGTCCTTTCCGCTGCGCACTAGACTATTGTGACGTCCCCCCGGTGAGTTGCTGGGCAAACACACATGTTCCTCAAAGGTTGGCACGCACCACACCACATGCGAAGAATTTCAACACCGATAGTGTCACTAGTGTAGACATGTTGTCCTCACAACAGTGATACCTGAGGCTTCGAACGATCATTTTTGCCCCAATTTCACTTGTTCTCTTCAAAATAATGGGTTGCAGTCGTTTCCGCTAGGCACCAAACCGTTGTGTTTTCCCCCGTTGACTTGCTCGGCAAACAACCATGCTCCTCAAAGGTTGGCAGGCACCACAGCACGTGCGAAGAGTTTCAACACCAACGGAGTCACCATTGTAGACATGTTGTCCTCACAACAGTGATCCCCGAGGCTTCGAACTGTCATTTTTGCACCAGTTTCAATTGTTCTTTTCAGAAGAATGGGCCGCAGTCCGTTGTGCTTGGCATTGTGTTGTCTCCAGGGTGAGTTGCTGGATAAACAAACGTGTTCCTCAAAGGCTGAGAGGCACGTCACCACATGCAAAGAGATTAAAAACCAAAAGTGTCACCACATATGCTGTCCTCACAACATTCATGCCTCAGGCTTCAAACTGTCATTTCACCCCATTTTCACTTATCCCTTCGAAAAAATGGGCTGCGGTCCTTTCCGCTGGGCCGTGAACCATTCTGTTGTCCCCCCGTTAAGTTGCTTGGCAAACAAACGTGTTCCTCAAAGGCTGGGAGGCACCGCACCACATGCAAAGAGTTTCAAGACCAACAATGGCACCATTTCGGAGATGTTGTCCTCGAAATGTTCATCCCTCACGCTTGGAACTGCCATTTTTGCGCCATTTTTACTTGTTTTCGTGAAAAAAAAAAAAAAAGAGGGGGGGGGGCTTCGGTCCTTTCCACGAGGCACCAAAGCATTGTGTTGTCGCCCAGGTGAGTTGATGGACAAACAAACGTGTTCCTCAAAGGCTGAGAGGCATCGCACCACATGCAAAGAGCTTCAACACCAACGATGTCACCCCTTCGGAGATGTTGTCGTCACAACATTGATGTCTCAGGCTTCAAACTATCATTTTGACCCATTTTCAATTTTTTCTTCGGAAATATGGGTTGCGGTCCTTTCCCCTGGGCACTAAACCATTGCGCCGTTCCCCCGGTGAGTTGCTGGGCAAACAAGCATGTTCCTCAAAGGCTGAGAGGCACCGCACGACATGCACAGAGTTTCAAGACCAACAGTGGCACCATTTCAGACATATAGTCCTCATAACATTGATGTCTCAGGCTTCAAACCATCATTTTGACCCCATTGTCACTTATTTTCTTTAGAAAAATGGGCGGCAGTCCGTTCTGCTAGGCGCGAAATCATTGTGTCGCGACCACGGTGAGTTGCTAGGCAAACAAACACGTTGCTGAAAGGCTGAGAGGCACCGCACCACAAGCAAAGAATTTCAGGACCAAGAGTGTCACCACTTCACAGATACTGTCCTCTCAACATTGATCCCTTAGGCTTCCAACTGTCATTTTTGGCCCATTTGCACTTGATTTCTTCAAAGAAAATGAGATGCGGTCCTTTCCACTAAGCACTAAAATGTGTGTCGCCGCCCCGGTGAGCTGCTGGGCAAACAAAGGTGTTCCTCAAAGGCTGAGAGGCACCCACCACATGCAACGAGTCTCACGACCAATGGTGTCACCACCGCACAAATGGTGTCGTCACAACATTGATCTCTCAAGCTTCAAACTGTCATTCTTGCCCCATTTTCAGTTGTTTTCTTCGGAAAAAGGGGTTGTGGTCATTTCCGCGAGGCACTAAACCATTGTGTCGTCCCCCCAATGAGTTGATTGGGAAACAAACGTGTTGCTCAAAGGCTGAGAAGCACCACACAACATGCAGAGAGTTTGAAGACGAAGAGTGTCACTCGTTCAGCGATGTTGTCCTTACAATACTGATCCCTCCGGGTTCAAACTGTCATTTTTGCCCAATTTTCAGTTGTTTTCTTCAGAAAAATGGGAGCAGTCCTTTATGCTGGGCACTAAACCATTGTGTCATGCCTCTAGTGAGCTGATTGGCAAACAAACGTGTTCCTCAAGACCTCAAAGGCACCGCACCACATGCAAAGAGTTTCAGGAGGGACATTGTCACTCGTTCAGAGATGTTAACCTCACAATATTGATCCCTCCAACTTCAAACTGTCAGTTTTGCCCCTTTTTGACTTGTTTTCTTCGAGAAAATCGCCGGCAGTCCTTTTCGCTAGGCACGCAACCATTGTGTCGTCCGCCGAGTGAGTTGCTGGACAAGCAAACGTGTTCCTAAAGGGCTCAAAGGCACCGCACGACATGAAAAGAGTTTCACGGCCGACATTTTCATCACTTCAGACATGTTGTCCCGACAACATTGATTCTTGAGGCTTCAAAATGCTAATTTTGCCCCATTTTCACATTTTTTCTTTTAAAAAAAAACAAAAAAAGGGGGGTTGTCGTACCTTTCCGTTGGGCCCTAAAGCATTATGTTGTTCCTGCGGTGAGTTGTTGGGCAAACAAAATTTTTCCCGAACGGCTGAGAGGCACCGGACCACATGCAAAGACTTTCAACACCAACAATGTCACCACTGCAATGTTAATTTTGCCCCGTTTTCAAAAGTGTTTTTTTTTAAAAAAAAATAAAAAAAAGAGGGGGGGGGTCCTTTCTGTTGGCCCCTAAACCATTATGTTGTTCCTCAAAGGCTGAGAGGCACCGGACCCTGCAAAGAGTTTCAAAACCAACAGTGTCAGGCCTTCGGATATGTTGTCCTCACAACATTGATCCCTCGGGCTTCAAGCTGTCATTTCCCCCCCATTTTCACTGGTTTCCTTCGCAAATATGGGCTCCGGTCATTTCCGCTAGGCACGACACCATTATGTCATCCCAACGGTGAGTTGCTGAGCAAACAAACGTGTTCCTCAACGGCTGAGAGGCACCGCACCACATGCAGAGAGTTTCAAGACCAACATTGTGACCCCTTCAGAGATATTGTCCTAACAACATTCATCCCTAATGCTTCAAGCTGTCATTTTGCGCCTTTTTCACTTGTTTTCTTCGGAAATGTGGGCTATGGTCCTTCCCGTTGGGCCGTGCACCTATGTTATCCCCCCAGTGATTTCCTCAAAGGGTGAGAGGCACTGCACCACATGCAAAGAGTTTCAAGACGAACAATGTCACCATTGCATAGATGCTGTCCTAACCGCATTGATCCCTCAAGCTTCAAAATGTGATTTTCGCCCCATTTTCACTTCTCCTCGGAAAAATGGGATGGGGTCTTTTCCGTTGGGCATGAAATCGTTGTGTCGTCGCCCGTTGAGTGGCTGGGCAAACAAACATGTCCCTCAAAGGCTGAGAGGCACCGCACCACATGCAAAAAGGTTCAAGACCAACACTGTCACAACTTCAGACATGTCGTCCTAACAACAATTATCCCCCAAGCTTCAAACTGTTATTTTTGCCCCATTTTTATGTGTTTACTTTGGAAAAATGGCTTGAGGTTCCTTTTGTTGGGCACGAAACCATTCACTTCTCCTTCCGGCTTGTTGCTAGGGAAACAAACGTGTTCCTCAAGGACTGAGGCGCACCCCAAAACATGCCAAGAGCTTCAAAACCAACAACGTCACCACTTCAGAGATAATGTCCTCACAACATTGATCCCTGGGGCTTCAATTTGTCACTTTTGCCCAATTTTCATTTGTTTTCTTCGGAAATATAGGCTCCGGTCAATTCCGCTAGGCACTAAACCATGGTGTGGTCCCCCCAGTGAGTTGCTGGGCAAACAAACGTGTTCCTCAAAGGCTCAGAAGCACCGCACCAAATGGTAAGAGTTTCAAGACCAAAAGTGTCACCCCTTCAGAGATATTGTCCTCACAACGTCCATCCCGCAGGCTGCAAACTGTCCTTTTTGCCCCATTTTCACTTGTTTTCATCAGAAATATAGGCTATGGTCCTTTTTGTGGGGCACTAAACCATTCTGTTGTCCCCCGGTGAGTAGTCGGGAAAAAAAACATGTTCCTCAAAGGCTGAGAGGCACCGCACGACATGCAAAGAGCTTCAAAACAAGCACTGTCACTGCTTCAGAGATGTTGCGGTCACAACCATTATCCCGGAAGCTTCAAGCTATCATTTTTGCCCCTATTTTGCTTGTTTACTTCAGAAAGATGGGCTACGTCCTTCTTATGGGCACCAAACCATTAAGTCGTCCCCCCGGCGATATGCTGGGGGCTGAGAGGCATTGCAAAACATGCAAAGAGTTTCAAGACCAACAGTGTCACCCCTTCCAAGATGTTGTCTTCATAACATTGATCCCTCGGGCTTCAAAGTGTCATTTTTGCCCCATTTCCACTCATTTTCTTCAGAGATATGAACCGTGGAACTTTCCGCTAGGCACTCAACCATTTCGTCTTCCCCCGGTGAGTTGCCGGGAAAACAAAGCTATTCCTCGAAGGCTGAGAGGCACCGCACCACATGCAAACAGTTTCAAGACCAACAGTGGTAGCACTTCAGAGACGTTGTCCTCACAACATTAATGTCTAAGGCTTCAAATTATCATTTTTTGGTCCCAATGTCTCTTGTTTTCTTCGGAAATATGGGCTGTGGTCATTTCTGTTGGGCCATCAACCATTGTGTCGTCCCCCCGGTGAGTTGCTGGGCAAACAAACATGTTCGTCGATGGCTGATGGGCACCTCACAACATGCAAAGAGTTTCAAGACCAATAGTGTCACGACATCAGACATGTTGTCCTCACAACATTGACCCCTCGGGCTTCAAACTGTCATTTTTGCCCCATTTGCACTTGTTTCAATCAAAAAATATGGGCTCTGGTCACTTCCGTTCGGACGTGAACAGTTCTGTCCTCCGACGGTGAGGTGCCAAGCAAAGAAACGTGTTCCTCAAACGCTAAGAGGCACGGCACCACATGCAAAGAATTTCAAGACCGATAGATACCCCATTAGCGTCACCATTGCATAGATGTTGTCCTAACAACATTGATCCCTCAGGCTTCGGAGCGTCATTTTTGTCCCGTTTTCACTTGTTTACTTCGGAAAAATGGGCTGCGGTCCTTTCTGCTAGGCAATAAACCATTGTGTCGTCCCCCGGGTGAGTTGCTAGGCAAACAAACGTGTTCCTCAATGGCTAAGAGGCACTACGCAACATACAAAGAGTTTCAAGACCAACAGTGTCACCGCTTCAGACATGTTGTCCTCACCACATTAATCCCTCAAGGTTCAAACTGTCATTTTTGTCCAATTTTTATTTGGTATCAGAAAAATGGGTTGCGGTCCTTTCCGTTGGGCACTAAACCCTTGTGTCGTCCCCCCGGTGAGTTGCTCGGCAAATAAACGTCTTCCTCAAAGGCTCGGACGCACGGCACGAGATGCAAAGAGTTGCAACACCATTTGAGAGATGTTGTCCTCAGAACATTAATCCCTCAAGCTTCATAGTGTCATTTTCGCCCCATTTTCACTTGTGTTCTTCAGAAAAATGGGCCGTGGTCCTTTCCGATGGCCATTACACCATTCTGCCTTCCCCCGGCAGGTTGCTGAACAAAAAGACGTGTTGCTCAAAGGCTGAGAGGCATCACACCACATGAAAAGAGTTTCAAGACCAACTGTATCAGAATTTTGGAGATGTTCTCCTCGCAACATTGATCCCTAAGGCTTAACCTGTCATTTTCGACCCGTTTTCACTTGTTTTGTTCTGAAGAAATGGGCGGAGGTCCTTTCCGCTGGGCACTAAAGAATTGTGCCGTCCCCGCGGCGAGTTGCTAGGCAAACAAACATTTTCCCCAAAGGCTGAGAGGCACCACACCACATGCGAATAGCTTCGACAGAAACAGTGTCACCACGTCAGAATTGTTGTCCTCACAACATTGATCCCTCAGGCTTCAAACTGTCATTTTTGCCCCATTTTCACTTGCTTTCTTCGGAAAGATGGGCCATGTTCCTCTCCATTTGGACGTGAACAATTGTGTTGTGCCACCAATGAGTTGTTGGGCAAACAAACGTGTTCCTCAAAAGCCAAGAGGCACCACAGACCGTGCAAAGAGCTTCAAGAAAAACAGTGTCACCACTTCAGAGATGTGGTCCCCACAACATCGATCGCTCAGGCTTCAAACTGTGATTTTTGCCCCGTTTTCACTTGTCTTCTTCGGAAATATGGGCTATGGTCCTTTGCGTTGGGCCGTGAACCATTGTGTTGTTCCCCTAGTGAGTTGCTAGCCAAACAAACGTGTTCCTCGAGGGCTGAGAGGCACCGCACCACATGCAAAGAGTTTCAACACCAACAGTGTCACCACTTCAGAGATGCTGCCCTCACAACATTGATTCTTGAGGCTACAAATTGTTATTTTTGCCCCATTTTCACATGTTTTTTTTAAAAAAAAACAAAAAAAGAGGGGGGGGGGGGTTCCTTCCGTTGGCCCCTAAACCATTCTGTTGTTCCCGCAATGAGTTGTGGGCAAATAAACTTGTTCCTCAAAGGCTGAGAGGCACCGGACCACATGCAAAGAGTTTCAAAACCAACAGTGTCACCACTTCAGATATATTGTACTCACAACATTGATACCTCGGGCTTGAAACCGTCATTTCCCCCCCCATTTTCACTTGTTTCCTTTGCAAATATGGGCTCCGGTCATTTCCGCTGGGCACGACACCATTGTGCCGTCCCCACGGTGAGTTGCTGGGCAAATATACGTGTTCCTCAAAAGCTGAGAGGCACCGCACCACATGCAGAGAGTTTCAAGACCAACATTGTCGACCCTTCAGAGATATTGTCCTAACAACATTTATCCGTGAGGCTTCCAACTGTCATTTTGCCCCTTTTTCACTTGTTTTCTTCTGGGCTATGATCCTTCCCGTTGGGCCGTGCACCATTGTGTTATCCCCCCAGTGAGTTCCTCAAAGGCTGAGAGGCACCGCACCACATGCAAAGAGTTCCAAGACCAACGGTGTCACCACTTCACAAATATTGTCCTAACAGCATTGATCCCTGAGGCCACCCCCACAATATGCCAAGAGCTTCAAGACCAACACTGTCACCACATCAGACCTGTCGCCCGAACAACAATTATCCCTCAAGCTTCAAACTGTCATTTTTGCCGCATTTTTACGTGTTTACTTTGGCAAAATGGCTTGAGGTCCCTTCTGTTGGGCACTAAACCATTGAGTCGTCGTTCCGGCTTGTTGCTAGGGAAACAAACGTGTTCCTCAAAGGCTGAGACGCACCTCCACAACATGCCAAGAGCTTCAAAACCAACAATGTCACCAGTTCAGATATGTTTTCCTCACAAAATTGATCCCTGGGGCTTCAAACTGTCACTTTTGCCCCAATTTGATTTGTTTTCCGCGGAAATATAGGCTCCGGCCATTTCCGCTGGGCACTAAACCATTGTGTCGTCCCCTCGGTGAGTTGCTGGGCAAACAAACGTGTTCCTCAAAGGCTCAGAAGCACCGCACCAAATGCAAAGAGTTTCAAGACCAAAAGTGTCACCCCTTCAGAGATATTGTCCTCTTAGGAGGCCCATAGTGCCCTCTATCGTTTTTTTAAAAAAAAATTCATGTCGTGCACAGAGCCCAGCCTTTCTGCTGCATAGCCAAGCGTAACGGAGGGGTGGTTCCCAGCCTGGGTGTATGGGGAGGAGGAACGACACGCAGTTTAGGGGTGCGAAGCAGCAAAAAGGCACCATTTTGGCCCCCTACAGCATGCAAGCGCAGCCACTGTTTTTTCCCATTTTGGAGGTCTGAAATACCGAAAATGGACCAGTCGCACCATAAAACTATGTTTCACAGTCTGATATCACAAATGGAGCACGTATTTGGCAACAGCACGTGTTGCGGTTCTTCTAGCACCCGTGGTATTGTAACGGCAATGATGACCTTATATGCACCGCCTGTGAAGAAGGTGTCCCCTATCATAACACAGAACAGCACCTGTACAAAAGGAGGGTGCAAAGCAGCATTTCTGAAAGGCTGGGCTCTGGAGAGGCCAGAAACATGAAATTCACTAAAAACAGGGGTAATAGTACAGGGTTGTACACCAACACAACAGTGCGCAGGCAAACAGGTAGTAACAGGGCATGAAATAGGGAATTCCTACTGGCTGGGCTCTGCAGAGCCCAGCTCGATACAAACATCATACAGCACCCATGAATTACGCTATTCATAAACAAGCCAGACCACCAGTGTAGCAATGGTTACAATAGGCATCGGACTATATGCCCCCCCCCCGCCCCCCCCCGAAAAAATTTTCAGTCCAATAAGCGACAGACCACCAGAGCACTAGTCATACACAAGGCATGGAAGCTGTACACACTAGTTGACGAGTCTAAGGCACGAACACACACAAAACAAGGCAGAGAAGTTGTAAAAACCTTTATGTGCACTGTAGGAGGTCCGCCAGAACAAAAAAATTGGATGTTGTACTGACTATAGATTGATGTGTCCCCATATGTGGTTCAGAAGCACGTACTAACACCTGGCCACACAAAGACTATTCCCCCTTCTGAATCCCGAGCAAATGTTGAACTATCAATAAATGGTTGACACCAACAAAAACTAGCCACAAATCGCACGAAAAAATTAAGCATCGCACAGTAGGCTGTGTCAAAGCACTGTCCAACATACGCACTGTCAACCGCTGGAGAAATGAAAAGACATAGGCCCAATAGATCAATGCAATTGAGCATACATGACAGCGCGGAATAAAACGTGGCCCAGCGATAAAAAGCAAACATGTGCCCAAACTACTAACTTGACACTGGACTCTGGGCATACTTGGTAAACTCGAAATGACAGACACGTTCATCTGAGCTCTGCAGGGCCCAGGAACAGGCAACAGAACATGTCACGACCAAATCAGGGGTACAAATGGCATCTGGACTTTGCACCGCATTGACTGGTAAAACAAATAGCAAGAATTAAAAAATCTGGGGCTCATAGACACAAACCTAGCACCGTGTATGCACCAAAATTGTGAACAAACTCCACAGTTGGCACACTGTGTCAACGAGGGACTTACCAAAATAAATGCCATAGCACAATGTTGTCCTGATACAACCAAATTCACACAGGGACAGTACTGCATTGTTGAGATGAAAGCAACACTGGGTACCACCACGAGGCATGCAAATTGGCCTAAAACAGCATGATGGGCTCTGCAGAGCCCAGCTCAGTGCAAATTAAAAAAATGACCGTCAAATTCAGCCACAAACACGTACAACGTCAAACAGGCACATCATTCACTGTCCCACAGCCAATTGGGACTGCACAGGACAGGCCCAGTCACATCAGGCGCTCACAAAACCAGCACAGTAACACGGTAGCGTCTGTGGTTGTATGTCCATTATGGTCCAGCGACAGTCATGATCCAGCGGTATATGGGGCCTCCCGTCACTTGCCGTTGCTCTTGCCGTTGCTCTTGGACAAGCCAACCGGGACACCACGTTGCAGGGCGGCCTGCAGGCCCTCAATTGCCCTTTTTTTCTGCGATGGGGACGCCCCAGCGGCTGCCGTTACCAGCTTATCCTCCTCTTCTGTCCTCTTGCGATTTGCTCGCTCGTCCTCTTTCGCCTTTTTCTCCTTCCCCTTCTCTTCCTTTTTACGTTGCTTCTCCCGTGCCTCCTCTTGCTTCCGCAACTCGCGCTCAGCCTTCCCCTGCTCCTTCTGCCGCTGTTTATCGGTGTTTCTCCCCTTCCGCTTGGGAGTTTGCGGATCCGGCACCTCATCAACTTATGACTCACTCGTGTCCGCGTCTGCTGCCTGGTCAGGGGACTCCTGCTGGAACAGCGGCTGCCCGGTGCTTGCCCAGTGCATGACACTCCGCCACTCAACATCCTCCTCCGTGTCCCCTTTCCGGACGCTCGTCTTCAGCAGGTTCACCACATTAGCTGCATTGTAGGGACCATCACATAGTACACCCCGTGCGCAATTCAACGGGACAGTCAAATGAATACAGCCCAGACTGATCATGTCAGGGCGGCGGCCATAGTACAGTGCCCACAGGCAGCGGGATGCATCACCATCCATGTGCGTGTCGTCCGAGTCGTCGTTGGGGTCCTCCAGCAAATTCACCAATCACCACAAAATAGCCAGACCCAGCCGCAGACCTTCAGTTAACGACTTTTGTGTGAGGAAGTGCGGCACCGCAGAGCCCAGCCCATGGGTCTTCACAAGCAACAAAGTTGACTGCTCGAACAAATACGGCTCTTCTAGGCGCCCCACGTGGTACACAGCCATTCGCAAGGCCGTTGGGTACAAATCTTCCAATTGCGACCGCAAGTGTTGTTCCACGGCGACCAAATCCCCATGGTGTCCATGAAAGGCGCCAAGTACCCCTTGAGACAGCACACGCACGATCTGCACACCAGGGATCCACCCTCCACGCCGCGAGACTTCAACAATGACGAGATTGTACTTCACCATTTGGATCTCATTTGGCACTGCGGTCACCGATCCATCGTACGCCCAAATTTCTCCGGATTCTGACCCCTTGCAAACATTGACCTTTGCCACCTCGCCACCAGACACCTGAACAGCTGGGTTCAACACTGGTCTCACAAGCAGTCTGCGATGTGCTTCAACATCTTCTCGAGCGCTGACCCACAGACCTGCCTTCAACAGCGCCTGGAGCGGTGGCCAGGGCGTGCTCTCGCTGTACTCCCAGCTCCCTTGCCATGCACCAAGATTTGCCAGACGGTGACTAAACTTCTTTGAGATGCGAGCCACTTCTTTGTGCCTGTGTGTACAGCAGCCATAGAGGAGGGCAGGAGGGCAGCGATCCACCAAGTCACAACGATCTGCCAAAGCGTAAATTTGCAGTTTGTTCGATCCTGGGCTCTGCAGAGCCCAGTACTGTCAAATTGGTAATATGAAGGCTGAAATTGGTCACTGTGGTTCATTTGGGCTCTGCAGAGCCCAGCATGACTAAATTGGCAACTGAAGGGGGTGTCCCGGGGGGGGGGGGGTCGTGGAACATCATTAGGCATGGCCGCAGCGGTCGACAGCATCAACGTCACGGAAGCTTCAACGGTTGCAGTGTCTCTGTACATGCAGTCAATTGGCATCCCAGGGGATCCTGGGCTCTGCAGGGCCCAGAACTCTCAAGATGGCAATATGGCGTTTGAAATTGGTGAATGTTCCGCAAGTTCATTCCTGATTACCGGTGCACTCTTGCCTAATGATGTCCAAGCCCCCCCCCCCCCCCCTCGAGACACCCCCTAATTCACCATTTTGGTCATGCTAGGCTCTGCAGAGCCCAGGTGGAGGACAGTTCGAACAATCCAACAGATCCAGCGTCTCTGTACATGCAGTCAATTGGCATCCCAGGAGATCCTGGGCTCTGCAGAGCCCAGAACTCTCAAGATGATAATATGGCGTCTGAAATTGGTCAATGTCCTCCACCTGGCCTTTGCAGAGCCTGGCATGACCAAAATGGTGAATGAGGGGGTGTCCCGGGGGGGGGGGGGGGCTTGGACATCATCGGGCTAGGTTGCACCAGTCATCAGGAGTGAAGTTGCGGAAGCTCCAACATTCCAACAGGCATAGCGTCTTTGTAGATCCTGTCAATTGGCATCCCAGGGGATCCTGCGCTCTGCAGAGCCCAGCAGACCCAAACTGTCACACTGAAATCGGTCATTACACTTCATCCAGGCTCCCTGTCGCAGCGGCCCATTCACAACAACACAGAGCTTCTGGAAGCCCGGTACTGTACTCTTCGGCGAGGCCATGTAGTTGCATACGCGCCAGAAATTGTCGGGTTGCATTCTAGTAAAGCATCGCACTGTATAAAGGGCAATCACCTGCTTGCGTTCCACCATCTTGCCGAGTGCGTCCGCGAAGGTGGCACCACAGGTCAAGGCCATATGGGCAGCTGGCCTCATTTGCTTGACGATTGTCTCCGTGTCGCTGGATTTTGCAGTCAGCCCCGCCTCCACGATTGCCTCACACATCAAGGTGACAACGGTCTTCTTACATTGTGTGTCCTCAGCCGCCAGTTGTAGGAAATTGTTCAACAGTTGGGGTACATTGCTCTCACGTCCACTGTGCTGCGGCCTATTGTGTTGTCTAGCCAGCTTTCGCCTGATCTCGACGGATGTATCAAACTTCATGATGCGCACGTCAAAGTTAGTCATCCAGTCCTCGACCTCGCCAATCCTTGCTGTAACATCCTTGCAAATTTCATCACACGCCGCAAAGGTCCTCACAACATCGATCCCGTAGGCTTCAAACTGTCCTTTTTGCCCAATTTTCAATTGTTTTCTTCATAACTATAGGTTATGGTCCTTTCTGTGGGGCTTTAAACCATTCCGTTGTCCCCCGGTGAATGGCCGGGAAAATAAACATGTTCCTCGAAGGCTGAGAGTTACCGAGAGGCACCGCACGACATGCAAAGAGCTTCAAGACAAGCAGTGTCACCACTTCAGAGATGCTGCGGTCACAACAATTATCCCTGAAGCTTCAAGCTGTCATTTTTGCCCCATTTTACTTGTTTCCTTCCGAAAAATGGGCTACGGTCCCTCCCGTTGGGCACTAAACCATTAAGTGGTCCCCCCGGCGAGTTGCTAGGGAAACAAACGTGTTCCTCAATGGCTGAGAGGCATCGCAAAACATGCAAAGACTTTCAAGACAAACAGTGGCACCCCTTCCAAGATGTTGTCTTCATAACATTGATCCCTCGGGCTTCAAAGTGTCATTTCTGCCCCATTTCCACTCATTTTCTTCAGAAACATGGACTGTGGTACTTTCCGCTAGGCACTCAACCATTTTGTCTTCCCCCGGTGAGTTGCCGGGAAAACAAACCTATTCCTCAAATGCTGAGAGGCACCGCACCACACGCAAACAGTTTCAAGACCAACAGTGGTAGTACTTCAGAGATGTTGTCCTCACAACATTAATGTCTAAGTCTTCAAATTATCAGTTTTTGGTGCCAATGTCTCGTGTTTTCTTCGGAAATATGGGTTGTGGTCATTTCTGCTGAGCCATAAACCATTTTGTCGTCCCCCCGGTGAGTTGCTGGGCAAACAAACATGTTCCTCAAAGGCTGACAGGCACGGCACCTCATGACATGCAAACAGTTTCAAGACCACCAGTGTCACGACTTCAGACATGTTGTCCTCACAACATTGACCCCTCAGGCTTGAAACTGTCATTCTTGCCCCCATTTGCACTTGTTTTCTTCGAAAAATATGGGCTATGGTCACTTCCGTTGGGGGTTGAACAGTTCGGTCGTCCTCTAGTGAGGGGCCAGGCAAAGAAACGTGTTCCTCAAAGGCTAAGAGGCACCGCACCACATGTAAAGAGTTCCAAGACCGATAGATACCCCATCAATGACACCATTGCACAGATGTTGTTGTAACAACATTGATGCCTCAGGCTTCAAATTATCGGTTTTGCCCCGTTTTCACTTGTTTATTTCGCAAAAATGAGCTGTGGTCCTTGCAGCTGGGCCTTGAACCCATTTTGCCGTCCCCCCTGTGAGTTGCCGGGCAAACAAACGTGTTCCTTAAAGGCTGAGAGGCACCGCACAACATGCCAACATCTTCAATTCCAGCAGTGTCACGAATTCAGACATGTTGTCCTCACAACATCGATCTCTCAAGCTTCAAACTATCATTTTTGTCCCGTTTTCACTTGTTTACTTTGGAAAAATGGGCTGCGGTCCTTTCCGCTAGGCACTAAACCATTGTGTTGTCCCCCGGGTGCGTTGCTCGGCAAACAAACGTGTTCCTCAAAAGCGGAGAGGCACTGCTCAACATGCAAAGAGTTTCAAGACCAACAGAGTCACCGCTTAAGACCTGTTGTCGTCACCACATTAATCCCGCAAGGTTCAAACTGTCATTTTTGTCCCATTTTCACTTGGTATCGGAAACATGCGCTGCGGTCCTTTCCGTTGGGCACCAAACCGTTGTGTCTTCCCCGGGTGAGTTGCTCGGCAAATAAACCTCTTCATCAAAGGCTCGGACGCACGGCACGGCATGCAAAGAGTTTTAACTCCACTTGAGAGGTGTTGTCCTCACAACATTAATCCCTCATGCTTCATAGTGTCATTTTTGCCCCATTTTCATTTGTTTTCTTCAGAAAAATGGGCCGCGGTCCTTTGCAATGGGCATTTCAACATTGTGCCTTCCCCCGGCGAGTTGCTGAGCAAAAAGACGTGTTGCTCAAAGGGTGAGAGGCATCACACCACATGAAAAGAGTTTCAAGACCAACTGTATCAGAGGTGCTCTCCTTGCAACATTGATCCCTAAGGCTTAACCTATCATTTTTGCCCGATTTTCACTTGTTTTGTTCTGAAAAAATGAATGGAGGTCCTTTCCGCTGGGCACTAAACAATTGTGCCGTCCTCACAACATTAATCCCAGGTGCTTCAAATTGTTATTTTTGCCCCATTTTCACTTGCTTTCTTCGGAAAGATGGGCCATGTTCCTTTCCATTGGGACGTGAACAATTGTGTTGTGCCACCAATGAGTTGTTGGGCAAACAAACGCGTTCCTCAAAAGCCAAGAGGCACCACAGACCATGCAAAGAGCTTCAAGATCAACAGTGTCACCACTTCAGAATTGTGGTCCCCACAACATCGATCGCTCAGGCTTCAAACTGTGATTTTTGCCCCATTTTCACTTGTCTTCTTCGGAAATATGGGCTATGGTCCTTTGCGTTGGGCCGTGAACCATGGTGTTGTTCCCCTAGTGAGTTGCTAGGCAAACAAACGTGTTCCTTGAGGGCTGAGAGGCACCGCACCACATGCAAAGGGTTTCAACACCAACAATGTCAGCACTTCAGAGATGCTGTCCTCACAACATTGATCTCTGGCCCCAAATTGTCATTTTTGCCCCATTTTCATTTTTTTCTGAAAAAATTGGCTGCGGTCGTTTCCGTTGTGGCTGTGAACCATTGTGTTGTCCCCCGGTGAGCTGCTAGGTAAACAAACACGTTCCTCAAAGTCTGAGAGGCACCGAACCACATGCAAACAGTTTCAAGACCAACAATGTCACCACGTCACAGATGTTGTCTTCAAAACATTGATCCCTCTGGCTTCAAGCTGTTATTTTATCCCCAGTTTCACTTGTTTTCTTCGGACAAATGGGTTGCGGTCCTTTCCGCTGGGCACTAAACTATTGTGTCTTCCCCCTGAGAGTTGCTGGGCAAACGAACGTGTTCCTTAAAGGCTGAGAGTCACCGGACGACATGCAAAGAGTTTCAACACCAACAATGTCACTACTTTTGATATGTTGTCCTCAGAACGTTGATCCCTCAGGCTTCAAACGGTCACTTTTGCCTCATTTTGACTTGTTTTCTTCGGAGAAATGGGCTGCGGGCCTTTCCGTTGGGCACTAAAACATTGTGTCTTTCCCCCTATGAGGTGCTAGGCAGACAAACGTTTTCCTCAAAGCCGTAGAGGCACTGCATGGCACGCAATGAGTTTGAAGACCAACACTGTCACCGTTTCAAAGATGGTGCCTGCACAAAATTGATCCCTTAGGCTTCAAACTATCAATTTTGCCCCAATTTCACTTGACTTCTTTGGAAAAATGGGCCGTGGTCCCACAAAATTGATCCCTTAGGCTTCAAACTATCAATTTTGCCCCAATTTCACTTGACTTCTTTGGAAAAATGGGCCGTGGTCCTTTCCGTTGGGCCGTGAACCATGCTGTCGTCCCCCCGGTGAGTTGCTGGGCAAACAAACGTGTTCCTCAAAGGCTGAGAAGCCCCGCACCACATGCAAACAGTTTCAAGACCAACCGTGTCACCACTTCAGAGATGTCGTCCTCACAACATTGATCCCTCAAGCTTCAAACTGTCACTCTTGGTCAAATTTCACTGGTGTTCCTCAAAAATATGGGCCGTAGTCCTTTCCGTTAGCCCGTGAACCATTGTGCAGTCCCGCCGGTAGTGACGTGGCAAGCAAACGTGTTCCTCAAAAGCGCAAAGGCACCACACGACAAGCATTAAATAAATCAGTTAAATAAATAAAGAGTTTCAAGACTAAGTGTCACCACTTTAGAGATGTTGTCCTCACAACATTGATCCCTTAGGCTTCAGACGGTCATTTTTGCCCCATTTTCACTTCTTTTCTTCGGAGAAATGGGTTGCACGCCTTTCCTTTGGGCACTAAACAATTGCGTCGTCCCCCCTCGGAGTTGCTAGGCAAACAATGTGTTGCTCAAAGTCTGAGAGGCATCGCACGGCATGTAAACCGTTTCAAGACCAACAACATTGATCCCTTAGGCTCCAAACTGTCATTTTTAGCCCGTTTTCAAATGTGTTCTTCGGAAAAATGGGCAGTGGGTCTTTCGGTTGGCCCGTCAACCATGGTGACGTCCCCCGGGCGAGTTGCTGGGCAAACAAGCGTGTTCCTTAAAGGCTGAGAGGCACCTCACCACATGTAAAGAGTTGCAAGACCAAGTTTGTCACCAATTGAGAGATGTTGTCCTCACAATATTGATCTCTCGGGCTTCCAACTGTCATTTTTGCCCCATTTGAACATGTTTTCTGGCGAAGAATGGGTTGCGGTCCCTCCGTTGGTCCGTGAGCCATTGTGCGGTCCCCCCGGTGAGTTGCTCGGGAAACAAACATGTTCCTGGAAGGCTCAGAGGCACCGCACAACAAGCAAAGAGTGTGAACACCAGCAGTGTGACAATTTCAGTGATGCTGTCCTCACCACATTGATCCCTCAAGCTTCAACGTGCCATTTTTGCCCCATTTTTACCTGTTATCGGAAAAAGGGGTTGTGGTCCTTTGCATTGGGCACTAAACCATTGTGTCATCCCCTGGTGAATTGCTCGGCAAACAAACATGTTCCTGAAACGTTGAGAGGCACCTCAAGACATGCAAAGACCAGCATCGTCTCGACTTCACAGACTTGTTTCCACCACATTGATTCACTTGTTTTCCTCAAGAAAATGGGCTAAGGGATCAATGTGGTGAGGACAACATCTCTGAAGCGGTGACACTGTTGGTGTTGAACCTCTTTGCATTTGCTGCGGTGCCTCTCAGCCTTTGAGGAAGACATTTGTTTGGCCAGCAACTTACCGGGGGGACGGAACAATGGTTCAGCGCCCAGCGCAAACAACCTCAACCTATTTTTCCGAAGTAAACAAATGAAAATGAGGCAAAAGTGACAGTTTGAAGGTTTCGGGATCAATGTTGTGAGGACAACATCTGTGAACTGGTGACAATGTCGTGCGGCGCCTCTCAAGGTTTGAGGAACACGTTTTTTTGCCTCACAACTCATCGGGGGCAAGGCAGAATGGTTTCGTGCCAAGCGGAAAGGACGGCATCCCTTTTTTTCGAAGAGTGAAAATGGGGCGAAAAAGGCGAGTTTGAAGCTTCAGGGGTCAATGTGGTGAGGACAAGATCGCTTAAGTGGTTACGTTGTTGGTCTTGTAACTCCTCGCACGCCGTCCGGGGCCTCAGATCCTTTGAGGAACATGTCAACGTCACCACTCCAGAGATGTTGTTCCTAACATTGATGCCTCAGGCATCAAACTCTCATTTTCGCCCCCATTGTCACTTGTTATCCAAAAAATGCGCTGCGGTCTTTTCCATTGGGCACTATACCATTGTGCCGCCCCCCCCGGTGAGTTGTTGGGCTCGGCCTTTGAAGAACACATCTTTTTGCCCAGCAACTCACCGGGGGGACGACACACTGGTCTACTGCCCAACGGAAAGGGCTGCATGGAAGGGACCGCAACCGATTTTTCCCATAACAGATGAAATGGGGCAAAAATGGCGGTTTGAAGCCTAAGGGAGCAACGTTGTGAGGACAACATCTCAAAAGTGGTGACATTTTTAGCCTTGAAACTCTTTGCCCATCGTGCGGTGCCTCTAAGCCTTTGAGGAACATGTTTGTTTTCCTAGCCCCCCCCCCCCCCCCCGTGTCCAACGAATAATTATGTACGAAAAAAATACGGTTCGAATAGGTAGTGTTCGTTGGACACAGTGTTCGTTGCGCGCGACAATGTTGTGAACCGGGGGTAACACATCCCTGTGCACGAGATACCCAGCCCATGCAAAGCACAATGCGCCGGAGACTTCCACTTAACACTTTTCCGAGCAGAAGCCCTTGTTGCCGTCCCGCTTCATGCGGAAAAGCTGAACGTGCTCCCCGGGCTTGGGGCTTTTCTTGGCACGGGTAGAGGTGGCAGCCCAATCCGAGTCGCTCACCTTGGGGACGGACAGGTCTGATGGGACAGCACTGTCCTCCATCAAATCACGGGTTAGGTACAGGGTGTCCTGAAAAACATGGCACAAACCCCACACCCCACGCCCTGACTTGGCCCAAACCACGTCACACTCACGAGCATCGTCACTATCAGAGTCATCAACACCACTACTATCATCGGAGTCACCTGAGTCATCCGTATCAGTTTGTGACCCATCATCAGAGTCGGACTCAGGATCATGCTTCTTGAAAAATTCTGTGTCCTCCAATTGGGACAACTTCAAACCACTCGGAAAATACGCGGTGCGGCATGCCTCACGAATGGCATCATCCGTAATGGCCGCAAAAGCACGCACAACCCAGTTTGCAACCTCTTTATGCGAGGGCTAAGGTACCGGGCCCTGTTTTCTGGTTCGGCCCATGATGTTTTCCCCCGCCCACATGGCATACTCCTCCTGTAGCTCCACTTTGAAAGTGCCGTTGAATCCGGGCTTGTCACATGCTCGAGCATATGGTGTACCATTTGGTGGTCCAATAAAAAGGGGCATGGAAACGTGCGGCGACCGAAATACACGGCAAACGGAAACATGCATATGACACGGTGCACCGTCAACTGCATACACTCCCTTTTCATCCTTACCAAATGGAATTGTCCCCATGAGTGTCTCACACACAATGAAGATCATGGCTGCCTCATTTTTTTTCCCTTTGGTCGTCACCGTTTGTTCGATCCCCTTGCAAGCATTTTGCTTCTTCAAGGCTTGCAAGTCGCTTTTAATTTTGCCATTTGGTTCGCCCTTCCATATTAACACCGGTTTAAGGCGCACCACATCCCCTAAAACAACAGCCTCAGTCTGATGCATCCTAGGATACCCAGGTTGCTGAATTCTAGGTCCTGCGGCGCACGTACACACCTCGACTGTTCTTCTGGGTGTAGTGTTTTGCGATGCCCTCCCGGCTGATGGGCCTTTTTGCGTAGCGCTGCCACTTGTGCCTTCCAGCCGTCTTGGCCAGCAATCGATCCGGGTGGCAACTTGAACTTGGCGGAAGCGACGTTCACCCTGTACTACTTGGAGTACTCAACGACACGGAGCTTGAAGCGCGCGTCACGATGCACGCGGATGGGTTCCGCGGCCACTTCAGCCCTTGTGCGACGCCGCTTGGAGAACACCTTCCGGCAAACCAACGAAACGGTGCAGGGTAGCTCCTCCCGTGGCCGCTTTGTTGACGGCTCATCTTCAGCAGGGCCGGCGGCGTTGCTCGTGGGCTTGAAGAAATCGGTGAGTGTGGGCTGCTTGGGCATAGGCTGTGGTGGAGCCTTTCGCCCAGCCGGTTTTGCCCTTGGGGGGGGCTGTGAAGCGCGCACGGAGGAGTATGCGGGGGGAGGTTCCTCCCATTGGGTTTCCCATTTGGTGTGGTTCACGTAGAACACAGGTCCATCGGGGGTTCGGCGTTGCTCCCAACCAGGTGGAAGCGAAGAGTGTGATGGTGGAGAGGTGGGGCAACCGCGAGACGTGGGCTGCGGGGTCTCCTCCGATGAAGTTGATGACATCGGTGAAGGGTAGCGCAGATGGAACTGCACCGCACTGAGAGGGGCGGATGGGTTTTCATAGTCGCGCCCATTTCGGCTGTACTTCAGCCGGACAAAGTCATCACCGTCATCAGAAGGCCCAAGAATTGTGGCTCGTACAAGCCTGCCGGTGTGGTACCGCTTGTACAGCACCTCACGGCCAGGTGCCAGTAGGGAGTCAGTCATAGTGGGCAATAGAGGTCCTGTAGTTGAGGGACACCACTTCCCCACACCCTACTTTTGAGTTTTCTGCAACATACATTGCAACAGCCCCTCATTTCCCCGCACCTTTGGCCTGAACCTCAATTCTGATGTCTCGTACCTAATTATGTACCGAATTAATTAGGTACACAAAAAATACGGTTCGAACGGGTAGTGTTCGTTGGACACATTGTTCGTTAGACACGGGGGGGGGGGGGGGTAGCAACTACTGGCGGGACAACACAATGGTTTAGTGCCCAATGGAAAAGACTGCAACCCATTTTTCCATGTTCCTCAAAGGCTCCGAGGCACCGCACGAACTGCAAAGAGTTTCAGGATCAACAAGGTCACCACTTCACAGATGTTGTCGTCACAACATTCATCCCTCAACCTTCAAACTGCCATTCTTGGCCCCATTTTCACTTGTTGGCGGGAAAATGGGCTGCGGTACTTTCCATTGGGCACAAAACCATTATGCCGTCCCCCGGTGAGTTACTCGGCAAACAAACATGTTCCTCAAAGGCGGACAGGCACCACACGACGTGCAAAGAGTTGCAAGACCAACAAAGTAACCACTTGAGAGATGTTGTCCTCACCACAATGATCCCTCAAGCTTCAAACTACCATTTTTGCCGAATCTTCATTTGTTATTGGAAAAAACAGCTGCGATCTTTTCCGTTGTGTGGTCCCCCGGATGAGTTGGTCGGCAAACAAACATGGTCCTCAAAGGCTGAGAGGCACATGACGACATGCAAAGAGTTTCAAGACCGACAGTGTCCGCACTTCAGAGATGTTGTCCTCACAACATTAATCCCTCAGGCTTCAAGCTATCATTTTTGCCCCATTTTTATTTGTTTTCTTTGGAAAAATGGGCCGCGGTCCTTTCTGCTGAGCACTAAACCATTGTGTCGCCCCCAAAGCCAGTAGCTAGGCAAAAAGACGTGTTCCTCAAGGGCACGGACACACCGCACCACAAGCAAAAAGATTCAACACCAAAAATGTCACCACTTCACAGAAGTGGCCCTCGCAGAATCGATCCCTCGGTCTTCAAGTTGTTATTAATGCGCCATTTTCGCTTGTTTTCTTCGGGAAAATGGGCCGCGGTCCTGTCCGGTGGGCCATGAACCATTGTGGCGTCCGCCTTGTGAGTTGTTGGGCACACAAACGTGTTCTTCAAAGGTCAAAAGGCACCACACCAGATGCAAAGAGTTTCCGCACCAACAAGGTCACGACTATAGAGATGTTGTCCTCACAACATTGATCCCTGAACCTTCATATTGCCATTTTTGCCCCATTTTCAACTGTTATCGGAAGAATGGGCTGTGGTCCTCTCCGTTCGGCACTAAACCATTGTGTTGTCCCCCCGGTGACTTGCTCGACAAAGAAACATGTTCCTAAAGGGATCACAGGCACCGGACGACATGCAAAGAGCTTCACAACCACAGTGTCCCCACGTCAGAGATGTTGTCCTAAGAACATTGATCCCTCAGGCTTCAAACTGCCATTTTCGCCCCCATTTTCACTTCTGTTCTGAAAAATGGGTTGCAATGCTTTCCGGTGGGCAGTGAACCATTGTGTCGTCCACCGTGTGAGTTGCTAGGCAACAAGATGCGTTACTCAAAGGCCAAAGGGGCACAAGACAACATGCAAAGAGTTCCAACACCAACAGTGTCATCAATTAAGAGATATTGTCCTCACAACATTGATCCCTCAAGCTTCAAATTGTTATTTTTGCCCCATTTTCATTTGTTTTTGGCGGAAAAATGGGTTGAGGTCCGTACCACTGGGCACTAAACCATTGTGCCTTCCCCCGGTGAGGTGCTGGGCAAACAAACATGTTCCTCAAAGGCTGAAAGGCACCACACAACGTGCAAAGAGTTACAAGACCAACAAAGTAACCACTTCATAGATGTTCTCCTCACCACTATGATCCCTCAAGCCTCAGACTGCCATTTTTGCCCCATTTTCATTTGTTGTCGGAAAAATTGGTTGCGGTCCTTTCCGTTGGGCACTAAAGAATTGTGTCGGCCCCCGATGAGTTGCTCGGCAAACAAACATGTTCCTCAAAGGCTGAGAGGCACATAACGACATGCCAGGAGTTTCAAGACCAATAGTGTCCCAAGTTCACAGATGTCGTCCTCACCAGATTATTCGGTGAGGCTTCGAGGTGCCATGTTTGCCCAATTTTCACTTCGTTTCTTCACGAAAATGGTCTGCGGTCCTTTCCGTGCGCCACTAAACCATGGTGTGGTCCCCCGAGCCTGTTGCCAGGCAAAAGTACGTGTTCCTCAAAAGCTGAGAGGCACCGCAAAAAATGCAAAGAGCTTTAGGGGCAACACTGTTCCCAGTTCAAAGGTGTTGTCCTCACAACATTGATCTCTTAGGCTTGCAAGTGTCATTTTTGCCCCATTTTCACTTGTCTTCTTCGGAGATATGGGCTATGGTGCTTTCTGTTGGGCACTAAACCATCATGCCGTCCCGTCAGTGAGTTGCTAGGCAAAAAGACATGACTTGCATAGCCGCGGCACTCCAAGCTAACGTTGCCCTTCGCGTTGGCGTTGTCATTGCCCTTTGCCATCCTACCCTTTGTGACCGTCTGGGCTACCATGCAGTCAACGCCTAGGATCGGTTGGAAAAAATTGCGGACAATGACCGCCGCGGAGTTGCCAGTGGCAGCCGACAGCGCATCCCTCATACCGGAATTACCACAAATAGTTACTCGCAGCACCCCGTGCAACCCTGGGTCCGGAATGCGATATTTGGCTGGGATGTGTCTATATATGGCTCCCATGGGGAGCACAACCTCCAACCACCCGTCAATGGTGGCTTCCCTGCCGAAGTTGGCAAGGCGGCCTCCCCTATTGCGGTCGCAAACCCAACACACCATGGCCTGTGAGGCCTCGGCTTAAAATTTTTTTACAATTGGCCATTAAAATTTGTGCCTTGGCATCGGCATAGCGGAAAAAGAGTGTTTCCCGGTCAGCACCGGAAGTATCTCAGAAGACAACATTACTAGCATCCCACAATTGTTGGTCGAAGTCAACCTCTTGAGCAGCCGCGTACAAGGTCGCCCACTCCTCACTACCGCCCAGTAGCCACCAGCTTGCTAGTTGATTGGTTCCCTCAAGGGTGCAATGTACGTACGAAGCCTCGTGCCGCGACGTGCCTTCCACTGCTAGTGGCATCCAATGCATCCTTGGATTGCCTGGTTGTTGGACGTGGGCCGGCTCAACCAGTCGGCGGCGCCACACGTGTTGCAACCGCGCCAGTAACGTGCACAAGGCTCCGTATAGCTCTGTGTCATCCCCCGTCTTGGCTACAAACCCCTGCGATGCGGGCTTTGCAAGCTGCTGCATGGTGACCCACACGTCCTCCCATGGTACGCCCTCGAGTAGATGGGGTGTGAGGTACTGCGCCTCTGTGCTGGACAGGTGCAACGACCGGATGCGCCACACCGCAGCGACGGTCTTCTCCCACATGGATGGTGCGGTGGGCAGAGCACCACTCCCCCCCCCGGTTTACCGGCGTGAGGACAATCTGGCCCGTGTCCGGGAGGTGCTTCAGTAGATACTCGGCTCCTAGTTCCCCAGAGACGACGAGAGACACTGGACGACGTGCAAAGAGTGTCAAGACCAACAGAGTCACCTCTTCACAAATGGTGTCCACACCACATTGATCCCTCAAGCTTCAAACTGCCATTGTTGTCCCATTTTTACTTGTTATCGAAAAAATGGGATGCCGTCCTTTCCGTCGCGCACTAAACCATTGTGTTGTCCCCCCAACGAGTTGCTCGGGAAACAAACGTGTTTCCCAAAGGCTGAGAGGCACCGCACGCCCGGAGATGGTCCCGGACCCGCTCTGCCGCCGTTTCCTGCCGCTCCTTCGCCGTTGCCTGCCGCTCCGCCTCCTGCGTCCGCTGCTCTGCCTCCAGGAGCTTGCCTTGCAAGCGGAGGACCTCCCCCTCCGCCACCACCGCCCATTTCTGCCACTCGGGCATGGCCCCCGCCTGCGCCGCCGCCCAAGCGTCCACCTCCGCAGCGGCCTGCGTTGCCAACAAGGGGCTTTGCAGCCGAGGGCTGGTCACCTAACTTGGCGGAAAGTTTGGGGGCCTTGCGGGGCCGGCCCACCTTGGACCCGCCGCTCTTGGAGCTCCGCATCGAGGAGGCATCGTCCTCCTGCTCCCCACGCCCCCCTCCTCCGCTTCCAGGTCCACCACTCCCCCCGCCTCCCCCAAATGCTTGCGGTGCCCCTCTTTTGCCCGCGTGAACATTTGGAGCCAAGCATAGCTCATGTGCTCGTCCGCTCGGTGCCCCCATCCCCTCACCCCCGTCACCGCCAACGCTGTCAACTGCCTCAGCTGCCCCTCCAGCACCCCCGCCCTACCCTTCACCCAACAACCCATTCTCCAATGCCCTCCACGCAGCCGGTATGCGTAGAGGGCAATAATTGTCTCCCCCTCCTTCTAACCTCCCCCGGGGTTGGGGAACGTGATGGCACAAGGGAAGGACATTTTGAGGGGTGGCTCCCGCGCCCCATCCTGTGTCTCGACCTCGACCTCCCGGGTCGTCGCCACGAACCCCTCCCTTGCCTGCTTCCGTCCAGGGAGGTCGAGCTTGCATGCGAACGGGGGCTGGGACCCTACCATGGAGAGGGAGCTGATGGGGGGGGGGGGGTCGGCGGGGTAGGCCGTGGCCCCCGTCCCCGCCACGGGGTGTGCGACGACCACGGGGTTGGAGGCGCGGGGTGCAGGGGGGGGCTGCGGAAGTGGCCGCCGTGGGGTCTGCGGGAGTGGCGCCGGCCGAACTCGACGGCACGTTGAGGGTCACGTGGCGGACTGTGCCCGACTGTGCAGGAGTATCAGTGTGCCCGGCCGGGCGGAATCGCTTGCGCGCATGCATGGCCGCACGGGGGTCCGGCAGCCAGTAGCGCCATTGCTCTTGAGAGTGAAATGAAAGGGAACAATGTACCTATTCATGCCAAATTTGCGCGAACTTGGCGCGAAATTCGTGAATCTGCATGCCTGGCCGAATCTGAAGCATTTGCGAATGCGCAGCACAATGTCGCGAACTTCAGGCAAACTTCGCGCGAATACGGGGTAGAAGACAATGCATACCTCACATTCACACGGTTAGGTCAACGCCCAGGTCCCTTTCTTGGACTCCTTTGCCCGCTTCCACGGCGGCTCATCGTGGAGCGGCTGCCAGGCGGGTGCAAGGCGTGTGGGGGGCACTATAGCCTTAAGTGCCCACGTCACCTCCACGTCGCCGTCCGTTGAATCCCCCTTCATGACCTTCATCTCGTGCGCCCCATTCCAGATCAAGATGTCCCCCGCGTGCACGATGGCGGGGGAGATTCCGTGGGCGGAGAGGGAGGAACAGGGGGTGGTGTGTGCACACGGGGGCCCTAGCTCCACCTCGGGGGGGGGCTGAAGATGTCGTCCACCATGTCCCGGGTGGCCCGCCCGACCCGAGCCTCCAATGCAACCTCCAACACCAACAGTTGCCCAAAAATGAGCAGGTCCTGCCCGCCCTCCCCGTCCAGCAGGCCGAGGCAATGTTTAAGCTCCAGGGGGAGGTGGGGGTGGACATGCGTTGTATTCGGCTTAACCGACAAATGACGCTGATCGGGGGTCCACTGCGTGAACAGTGCCCCATGCATCTCTTGCCGGGGGGGGAGGGGAGCCCGTGGTGCCTCGCAGTGCTGACGAGGACGAGGACCTCCCCCTGTTGGAGGAGGACCTCTTCCCACCTCTCCTCAATGGCCTCACATGGTGCTGGGACGCATAGCATAGAAGGTAAAAAATGGCAGGAAAATGCTGAGCATATTGCTCAAGATATTTGGGGATGCTCAGCATTCATATTCGGCAAATGGCACTCATATTGCAGGGTTGATCTCGGAAGTCCCAGCCAAAATTTCTTCCGAGCTCCCCCGGCACGGTCGGCTGGGAAGCCCATGGAACATTCCTACCGATATCGGTTGCCTTTTGGGACCCGATTTGGCTGCCAAAACTTCCGAGCATCTTTCCAAGGGATTTCACCAACTTCCAGGCGTTTTTCCACCGGTTTTTTTGTACCATGAACTACACCGTTCTTGGTTCCCAAATGCCACACCTCAGCAAAGAAACACACAAAAAGACAAGCATGACCGTTCACTTAAGCTTGAAATGTGAATGTTCAGTGGCTTGCCTGTTCATTTCAGCTTGAACTGTGAATGTTGTACTCTCCTTCGCTGAGCATCTGCACAGGACAGCCATCGCTTGACATGGCATCCACATCCACCACCCCTCCCCCAAGACTATGTACAACCACACAGCGATACTTCTTGGGTTGAGGTTGCGGTTCAGGGTTGTCACTGGATGATGAGGAAGAATCTGAGGCACTTACTGTGGAGGCACCACATAGGTGCACACCATCATCATCCGAATCATTATCCTCAGGACTGCTACTGCTCCCACTATCACGGCTGCTGCTGCTACTGTTACTACTACTACTGCCACTACCACGAGGGCACACAAGTTGCTGCTCAATGTCGCTATCAACAATGGGTACACGAGCCAACTTCGTACGTCTCATGGATTGAACACGCTGCTGCTCGTTCAAACCCGTAGGACCTTGAAATGAAGCAGCACTGTGCTCGCCCTCCGAAGGGGGTACAATATCAACTGTCGCAGGGTTAGAAACTCTGCTTTGAGGGATGGGCCCCACACGTGCCTTACCCTTTCCCTTGTCCTTCAGCGCCTTACGGTGTGCAGCACAGGACTTAAATGTGGCACGGCTCTTCAAACCCAGTTTGGGCCACTTGCAGACAGCTTCCCTGTCCAGTGGTACCCATTGACGGAAACCACGCTTTGAGCCACAGGTCCCACACACACATACCACATCACTCTCGGGATTTGCACCTGGAAAGGTGCGTTTCACCGAACGGGTGTCTGGGTGCATATATAGGGAGCAACCACGTCCATCCTGGAAATGCAGCAAATGCTCTAAGAGGCGTTGGAAGACCACATGCCACACGGCATTGGCAGCAACCATGCACGCCTCCAGAACAACGCTTCGTTGCACGGGCGCCAAAATTTTGGCACAGGGGATCTTCTTTTTTTTCTGCACGAACTTTTGATACAGCTCATGCTTCAAACTTTCACTAATACTGGCATCTTGCCTGGTACTAGTGACGGGGGCATTTCTCTTGGCCACCCTGAGATCCCGCTCGCCAGCCTCATCGGAATACAACATGGGTGTCCGTGGATTGAACCACGTGTGGGAACACCCATGCATATATAAGGTTGCAGTGCAACCTTCTTCAGCAAACTCGGGGATGATGTGCACAATATATGTGTACAACATCCCCATAGCTTGCCATGTGACAGTTGCCAGGTTGTTACAACCATAGCATGGATGCACCATGTGGCAAAATGTCACCACCAAGGAATGGAAAGGCAGGGGGAGCACCATACCCTCTGCTAGTCTGCCCATGACTGTGCAGGCCTCGCGACCTGTGAGGCTAATGCCTGCCTGGAATTTACCTCGCACGTGACGCATGTGCTGCCTGCTATCAGGTGGCAAAGTTCCAGGATCATACCTCCTTGCCACATGTGCTATGACCTGGAGCAGGTCATGGTTGTAGGGCGCTGGTAGTGTTCGACCTATGACACCGAGGATCCTGGAGGCTGCTCCTTTGGTGTTGTGCAATACAGGTTGCACAATATATACCTCTTCCACGTTAGAAACCCCCTGAAACTTATGGGACCCACGCACACCATTGAGACATCCCCCTTTGTGCAAAAAGAGTTCTCCCGCCCCATCCTTATTCACCCAGGGACACGCCACACAGCCCTTGTGCCGGCACTCAGGCAACAAATGGTGGTGAGCGGCAGTGATTGCCCCGAGCCTTATCTGCAGGGTGGTGTTGTACACTGCACCAGCATACTTCATACGTTGCTTAAATTTACAAGAAGGCACGGCTTGTAAGGCCTCTGCACGTTTGGGTAGCCACTCGCAATCACTGACCTTGGGAAGCTCTTGCCCAGTCAACATGTCTGTGCACCTAGGCACATTGCCAAACATTGGGAACCAGTGTCCCTGGAAATCAATTATACTGAATTTTGTGTTAAATTTGGACGGCCCCGGGGCTGGTAACCGTCTGCGTAGAGGCCTAAGGTCAGGGTGGCATGGGGTGGTGGGGGTTTTTGCCGGCCTTGGGCAGCCAATGAGCCACACTTCTGTAGAAGTAGGTGGCACAGCTGTGGTAACAACTTCCTGTTGTCCAGGGAGTAGTCCACTGCAGGAAGATGCAAGTCCTCCTGTTGCCTTAAAGCAACCATTGACCAACCAACCCCTGGTTGGAGATGGTCTAAGGTGCGCAAGACAGCGGCTGGCACCACATGCTCATGGCAAAGGCGAAGTGCAGCAGCCTGGCACTGTGGTGCTTCGGTGACTGATGTGCCCTGTATGGTAGGCAAAGGGCCAAGGGACCTACGCACAACTGTGAAGGTGCCACTTGGGGGGCACTGTAGCTGGTGTAGGTCCTTGGCCTGCAAGGGGGTAGCGGTGGGGAAGTTCATGGCAAAGGTTGACACCATGAATTGATCAGCTAGAATAGGGCACATGCTGGCAAATGCCTCCAGCTTGGAGATCTCCCCCTTCACCCATATAGCATGGTTGTTCACAACAAATTCATGGTGAAACATGGTGCCTTGGAAACAGAAGATTGCAGTAGGCCACTGTTTTGGTTTGTTTCAAAGGAACCATGTATAGAAAGCCCCAACCAGTACCTTTCACCAGAACCTTGAATTGCCTGGATTGCTCCAACCAGTTTCGAGATCCATGGGTCAAAAGTGTGCTCGACTATCCGCCCCCCCACTCTGCGCCACTGTTTTGGTTTGTTTCAAGGGAACCATGTATGGAAAGCCCCAAGCAGTACCTTTCACCAGAACCTTGAATTGCCAGGATTGCTCCAACCAGTTTCGAGATCCAAGGGTCCAAAGTGTGCTCGACTATCCGCCCCCTCACTCTGCGCCACTGTTTTGCTTGGTTTCAAAGGAACCATGTATGGAAAGCCCCAAGCAGTACCTTTCACCAGAACCTTGAATTGCCAGGATTGCTCCAAACAGTTTCGAGATCCAAGCGTCCAAAGTGTGCTCGACTATCCGCCCCCTCCCTCTGCGCCACTGTTTTGGTTTGTTTCAAAGGAACCATGTATGGAAAGGCCCAAGCAGTACCTTTCACCACCCTCCCACTCCCAAGTTCGGCCAGTCGACCCGAGGAGATGGGGACGGCGGCAGGAGCTGGTGGCTGGGCGCGGGCAGCGAGGGAAGCAAAGATCGAAGACATCAGAGCGAAAAAGAGGGCTGATGAAGACCCAACACAGTGCATCCCCAGCTTAGGCAGGGGGGGGGGGCTTCTGCGGTCTCAACCTGGCCCTGGACCTCACCCTTGGCTTGCAACCATGCACCTAAGATGGTAAGTCGCTGCCGCTTTGGTGCGCCCTCATAGGTTTGGGGGCTGGGGCCAAAAGAAACTCAATGCCCCACAAGACACCGTGCGCATGGTGCGTGGGTTGCTGGTCTGTTCCGAAAACCTCACCGTCGGGGGGGGTAACCACCTTTTCCCACGTGCCTGAGGGGGCTTGGTCCCACACCCGCCAGCCGTCCTTTTCCCCGAAAAACCTGTACCACATGTGCACCTGTGATGGTGGCTCTGAGGGCGCTGTGAATCGTTGCATGTGGGGACTCGTAGAAGGCATCGTTTATGATAACCCTCAAAACCTCGAACGGAACATGAATAAATGAGAGGGGGGGAACTGCACGTTGCAGGTAACTACTTTTTTGGACCGCTTGTTGATCTTGGCCTCTTTGAACCAAGTAACTACATCGCTCTGGGTCCACTTTAACTCGCGAATGGTACTATCCGTGTGTGTGGACAGTATTGATTTCAAGTACATGTAATGTACACGCAGCCTCTCTTCAGATTCCTCTGCAAAGGTCCGGTCCGTGTTGTATTTCGGATTCGGACCAACAATGCAGAGGTTTCTGTATTGTACAGTGTACGAAGTCTCATGTTTGCTGGGGCTTGTCTTGCCCACAGCCTCCCGTGTCGTCAAGACTGGGATTGAAAAATGCTTATGCATAAGCACAGCTAGCAAGGTAGCCTTCGGCTGGATGCGGTATCCATCATGGACGACCCTGTCTAAAAAACCCCTTAGCATTCTGGGTTCAATGGTCTGTGACGGCTTATGCCGCAGGCACAGTGCTGCTAGGGCGTGTTGGAGGCGCGATTGTGTATCACCCGGTTCGGGAACTTCGGTATTGGCTGTGTCCGCGTCAATGAGCTCGCCCTCAAGCTCCAAATCTGGTTCCGGGAGCTGCTGAACGGGCTGGGGGGGGCGAGCGGACGAAGACGACGCACTAGCGGCACTGCCTTGACTACTAGACATGTCTCTTGCAGGTGACAAAAAGTGTTCTGAGCACAAAAAGGGAATACATTAGTGAGTCTACTCAAAAGGGCCTAGGTGAGAAAGCGACACACATGCAAAAAGAAAACCACAAAAGCAGGCACAAAGCTTCACAAGATACAAAGGGCAAACATTCATAAGCTTGAGTGCACTCTTCTCGATGCAAGATTGTAGGCAAAGCAGCCACCAAGGATCAAACTGGCGTTGCACATGTCAAAAGCAAAAGTCCAAATTCACAAAGGAGCACAAAGGGCAAGCAATCATAAGCTTGAGCACAGTGTTCTCCATGCAGTTTTGTAGGCAAAGCAGACAAAGGGTAGACAAACATTAGCTTCAACGTGCTGTTCTCCATGGCATCTTGCAGGCAAGGTAGGCACGAAGCATCCAACCAAAATTCCACTGGGTTCGGGCTGAAAAATTTCTTCCGAGCTCCCCCGGCACGGTCGGCTGGGAAGCCCATGGAACATTCCTACCGATATCGGTTGCGTGTGGGGGGCACTATAGCCTTAAGTGCCCACGTCACCTCCACGTCCCCGCACGTTGAATCCCCCTTCACGACCTTCATCTCGTGCGCCCCATTCCACATCAAGATGCCCCCCGCGTGCACGATGGCGAGGGAGATGTCGTGGGCGGAGCGGGAGAGGAACACGGGGTGGTGTGTGCACACGGGGGCCCTAGCTCCACCTCGGGGGGGCTGAAGATGTCGTCCACCATGTCCCAGGTGGCCAGCCCAACCCGAGCCTCCAATCCAACCCCCAACACCAACGGTTGCCCAAAACTTAGGAGGCCTTAATTGCCCGGGGGGGTGGGGGGGGGGGGTCTGCGAAATGAAGGCCATTCATGGGGTGAAAAAAATGGTGAATTACTACCCCCTAATTGCACACAGCGCACAACGTATGAAATTTTTTGCTGAAATCATGCCCCATATTGTCCAATTGGACCATTTTGCCTGCAATTGAGGACACTACGAATCATGCAAAACAGGCATTCAAATTCAAAGAAATAGCACTCAAGGACAAATTGCATTGTCCACAAAAGGGGTTCTGTTGTGTAAAGATGACACACTGTGAAACAGTACACTGATGTATGGTGAAACAAACCCCCACTTTAAGGAAATCTCAATGAGACGCGAAATTTCGCCACATTTGGCAAAATACAGCACATTGAGGTATGAAATACTGTCAGCGCATTACCTGCTTGCCACAGTACAAGATTGATACAAAATATCACAGACATACGATTCGAACCATAAAAAACTCTTTAGAATCAATCAATATACAAACATGCATCACAGAAACTACCAAATGTTGCCCACAAAAGGCAATTCCATGTGCCAACACCCACAAAGGGTGAGCCAAAACAACAAATCCAATAAAGTCGGACACAAATTAAATTAATGTCAACTGCTCAGAGGATGGTGGTTTTGCAGTCACCAAAACCTAAATCACCGTCGTCGTTTGTTCCCCAAGCGCGTTCCTTTTTGAGGTTGCTGTTGTGGCTGGGCTGCTGGTGCAGTCCCACCACTGACCAAATTCGCAAAGATGTGCAATCCCTCTGGTGACGGTGACTGTCCTCTGGGCTCAAAAAGTGGATGCGTATTTCCTTTGTGTGGCGTGACCAACTGCTGACTCTGCTGTTGTGTCTCCTGCTCATCATCTTGCGCCGCTGGAGCCTCAACAGAGGGTGATCGAGCCCTTTTTGTAGGCATTGCTTGGGCTTTGGTACTGCGACTTGCCACAACCACCCTTAGCAGTGCCGGAATCATGTCCTGTGGTCACGTCACGTCATAATTGCCTCAGAACAGTGAAAAGATTGCATACAAGATTGTCGGAATGTTCATAAAATCCATCAAAAGCACAACCTTCGGTACAAATGAAATCAAAGTAAAATACACAAATGCAAATACACAATAAAGGCATTAATTCATCAAATAACGAAGGAGTGACAAAGTTTCACGTCTCATTGGAGAAAAGATGCATGAAAAAGGGGTATGATATCAGCTAATTTCAAAGGAGTGGCGAAATTTCGCTTCATTTTGGAATTTGGCTGATTTTGGGGTACAAAGCAAATCAAAGTAACAAACATAAATGCAAATGCACAATAAGGGCATTAATTCATCAAATAATGAAGGAGTGACGAAATTTTGCGTCTCATTGGACAAAAAATGCATGAAAAAGGGGTATGATATCAGCCAATTTCAAAGGAGTGGCGAAATTTCGCTTCATTTTGGAATTTGGGTGATTTGGGGGTACAAAGCGAATCAAAGTAACATACACAAATGCAAATACACAATAAGGGCATTAATTCATCAAACAATGAAGCAGTGACGAAAGTTTGCGTCTCATTGGAGAAAAAAGGCATGAAAAAGGGTATGATATCGGCCAGTTTCAAAGGAGTGGCGAAATTTCGCTTCATTTTGGAATTTGGCCGATTTGGGGGTTGAAATTGACTAATCGGAATTCGAACATTGGTATGGTTGAAAAAATGGCTTTTAAAATGCAAACTAAAACAGTGACTCGCCCCCACCCCCTACATTTCAGACCCTAAAAAAACACCTCAGTTCGGGGTAACAAATTCGACTTCATGAGGGTCACCAGGGCGGGCAATTAAGGCCTCCTAAGTTTGATGATCCCCATGGGAGGTACCCTTGCCAAATCCTCCAGCCGGAGCTTTAGTCGGGTCTCACTGACCTTCCTGATTTGCCCATGTTCCCGGTTCACGTCCAGCCGAAGGACCTTGTAGGATAACACCGCTGTCTTCTGGACCGCATCTGCTAGAGTGACTGTTTTCGAAGGTCCCTTCTTGCTTGCACGGGTGTGCGCCGTCCGTTGACTGGAGCCCTCGAAAGACCCGTGCGATGGTTGTGACAATCAGGGTGGCTCTGGGGCCACAGGCACATTGTTATTTGATTTTCGGGGTACGGATGACATGACAACGGGGGCTTCGAGGAAATTGAGGTGCTCTGGTCATGGATCTCAGTGACACACGGCGGTAATTTGTGGTTTTCGGTACCCACTGTCCCTAATTTATAGCTTGTGCAAAGGGAAATCCATGAAAAATGCATATTGTACCCTGAATCACACGTCATGATATTGTCAGCAAAAGATAGTACATCACATTAGCAAAGGCGGGATCACAGACAAAGAAACAGTAGCGAATTGTTGGTAGGACTGGCTGCAGCGTAACAATACCCTTTACCGGGCAGGCTTGAAACATACACAACAGCAAAACTATGCGAAATTTTTTGTCTCAATACAAAAATGGGAAAACCAATATTGAAAACACCAATTATGCCAGATGTGGCGAAATTTCGGCATCCAATGCAAAAAGACCACAACCAAAGGACAGTTTCGGGTACATTGCAAGGACAACAGGTATGTCAGTCCCATGTTGAACCTGTCCAAAAACCATCTCTTCATCTAGAATTGCTACTGTATCGTCATCATCCGACACCGTACTGTTATCACTGTCGCCGTGGACTGCAAACAAGGCCACCTCAGGGCCATCGTGCTCGTCATCGCTTGCAATATCCGCACCTAGCTGTTGGTACACTGAATCATGTCAAGAAGAGCATAAACCCGCCCAAACAAGTCTGCACGACGTAGATGCAAAGCATCAACACGTGCCCTAATTGTCTGGACAGCATGAATTAGTGAGACGTGACCCGGAAATGGCGGTAGCGCTGGCAAATGCAAGACAGCCACAGCTGTGCAATTTATGGAGTGGTCAAGATGCAGTGGATCCACCCCATAATTGAAATAGGCATTGGTACATCTTGGGATTGTGCATGAGAGGCTGCCATCTTTCTCAAAAGTCGCCACAAGCATATCACGTGATTTGAGAAAACAATGTGGCAATGGGGCTTCTTCCGTAATCCACACGCAAACAGCAACCGTGTAAGATCCATCCGTGAACGTCGATTGTTCACATTGCCAAGGCCCGGACGGCCAAAAACCTTGCAGAGCCCCCATTGGCAACATCCGTCATGAGGTGATCAACGTTCTGAAACCCACGTCTTGCCACAACCACCCTTAGCAGTGCGGAATCCATGCCCTGTGGTCACCTCACAGCAAAGAATCACATAATTGCCTCAGAATAGTGAAAAGACGGCATACCAAGACCGTCATCATGGTCATATAATTCATCAAAGGCGCACATTTCGGTACAAATCAAATCAAATCAACATACGTAAATGCAAATGCACAATAAGGGCATGAATTCATCAAATAATGAAGAAGTGACGAAATTTCGCGTCTCATTGGAGAAAAAATGCATGAAAAAGGGGTATGATATCAGCTAATTTCAAAGGAGTGGCGAAATTTCGCTTCATTTTGGAATTTGGCTGATTTCGGGGTACAAAGCAAATCAAAGTAACATACACAAATGCAAATACACAACAGGGGCATTAATTCATCAAACAATGAAGGAGTGACAAAATTTTGCATCTCATTGGACAAAAAATGCATGAAAAGGGGGTATGATATCGGCCAATTTCAAAGGAGTGGCGAAATTTCGCTTCATTTTGGAATTTGGCTGATTTCGGGGTACAAAGCAAATCAAAGTAACATGCACAAATGCAAATACACAATAAGGGCATTAATTCATCAAACAAAGAAGGAGTGACGAAAGTTCGCGTCTCATTGGACAAAAAAGGCATGAAAAAGGGGTATGATATCGGCCAATTTCAAAGGAGTGGCGAAATTTCATTTCATTTTGGAATTTGGCCGATTTGGGGGGTTGAAATTGACTATTCGGAATTCGAACATGGGTATCGTTGAAAAAATGGTTTTGGGAAACAAACTGAAACAGTGACTCGCTCCCCCCTGCATTTCAGACCCTAAAAAAACACCCTAGTTCGGGGTAACAAATTCCACTTCTTGAGGGTCACAAGGGCGGGCAATTAAGGCCTCCGAAGCAACAATGGGCACGTCCTCCCCACCCTCCCCGTCCATCAGGCGGAGGCAATCCTTTAGCTCCAGGGGGAGGTGGGGGTCGAGATGCGTTGCATTCGGCTGAACCCGCAAACGACGCTGATCGGGGGTCCACTGCGTGACCAGTGCCCCCTGCATCTCTTCCCCGGGGGGGGGGGGGAGCCCGTGGTGCCCGGCAGTGCTGACAAGGACGAGGACCTCCCCCTGTTGGAGGAGGACCTCGTCCCACCAATGGCCTCCCCCAGCCCCGTTCCCGCCTGGATCTTTAGGCTGTACTGGGCGGAGAGGGCCACGAAGGTCGAGATGTTGCAGCTCGAGGGGCTGCGGTCACGGGGGGGCGGCATATCTGGGGCAGTCGAAACATCCGTGTGGGGGAGCTGGTCCCCCGACTCAGCACCCGACACGATGATGGAACAAGGCATGTCAAACAGGTCTTCCAACGGATCTGGGACACGGTCGTTGATGTTGTTAATAAATTTTGAGTATGGGCACTTGCCGTTCCCCCGGTCTTGGTGGGCTTGGACTGGTACCGCAGGGGGAGGGTGGGGTCCTTCCTCTGCTCCTCCACCGGTTCCACATTGAACACCGGGTCAAAATGTTGACGAACTTGGTTCCCTGCCGCCCAAATTTTTTCCACCCGCCCCTGGGTGGTCTTGCAGTCCTCCGCGACAAGAATATCGCGGTGAACTGGGTAGCCGAGGCGCTCCACAAAGGTACGAACCATCCGGGGGGCTGGGTGGTCAGCCAAAACGGAGGGGTTGGTGGTGGCATACGAGGGGGCGTCCTGCAGGGCTGCCCTACGCCAGGAGGGCTCGGGCGTAATGAAACGGGGGGGGGGGGTTCCGCGATTCCCCAATACCAACTTAGCCCCTTCATCCTATGGAGAGTGGGCAGAGTGATATCGGGGATGTGGTTGAGAGGGGGCTTGGTTGGGCGGCTGGGCAAGATGCCCACATCGTCCCACCACTAGGCCTGCACTGCCTTCCATTCAAAAGGAATTTTGGAGTGGTCACCCTGCGGCTCACCGGCAGGAAAGTAGTTATTGGTGGCAATCATGTCCATCCGCATGGGGTAGTAGACGAGGCCAGTGGTGGGGTAGATGGCACAGAGGCCGGGCTTGGGTTTGCCCACGATGTGTGTGGCCATGATACCCAAAAGGCTGTCCACGGTTGAACCGGCGGGAATGAGCCGGACGGCCCGCAACCCTGGGAGGGCCGCCTGCAACTCCCGAAAAAGGTGAGTGGTCCAACCTTTTTTCCCAAACCATCCCGCCCTTTCGGGTGTTCGCATGTCAACATGAATCAACTGGGGGGGAGTGGCCAACCCCTTCGCCCACCCCACCACCTCCTCCACTGCCAGGCCCCCCGTGTACGTGGCCTCCTCCAATGTGCCGGAGCGAAGGGGGATGCCCTGGTAGTGGCCCAAGGTGCCATCGGACGGGTTGGGGAGTGAGAGTGACCCAATCTGGGAAAGGGGATGCGACTCTTGAGTGGACATTTTCACAAAGAAAGCGAAGGTGAGGTCTTAACAAAAGAGATACGACAAGAACAGCATGCTCATGCAAAAATCAATGGATATTCGGGCAAAATTCGCGCGAATGTGAATGTGGATACAGATGAGAATACAATTGCCAACGAGGTTGCGAATTCGAACGCGAATTCAGTTTTTTTTTGTGAATTTAAGCTACATTATGACCGATTCAAGCTACAATTCACGCCGCTTGAATTTTTATGAATTTTTTGCGAGGTAAGCATAGCAAACGGGCACAAAGACAAGGCACCACGGGCAAAACGGGCAAGAAATCAACAAAGTGAGCGTACTTATTCAAAAGTGCCGCTCGAAGTGGGTACAAGCATCGCGGAACTGCCACGGGGGTTGTTTGTACGTGCTATGCATCATGGGGTACATCCTCCTAGGCTGGGACAGGGTGGTCACTTGCTTGGGCAGGACACAAGGGCAATACTGGCCCTTGTCGGGGCGAGGCACACCCGATTCCTATTTGGCATCCAACCACTCATTCGTTGAAATGGGCTCTAGCTTGGGCCTCAAGTGGGCAAGAGCAACCATAATGCCCGCTGCCCATACTCCCCGTGTGCTAGCGGCGGCCCGCAAAACCAGCCTCTCGTTCAAGCGGATCATCATACCCAGTAGGGCTGTGGAGCCCGTGGGGGCGGCCCGAGGGAAGTACTCCGGCACAACATTCCTATAGGGCAACCAATATTTGTGCTGCTCCCCCTTGCAATGGACATCAGTGACAGCCTTGGTAGCAGGGCCCATCAAAAAGGCAAAACTTTGTCCACTTTGTCAACGGCTATGTTGTCGTCCCGCCACCCCGCGTCGGAACCGTACGGGGCTGAGGCCTGGGGCGGGGCGTCTGAGGGTGCAAAAGCCATGGGAACATAATCTAAAATTGACACACAAAAAAGAAGAAAAAATTGTTGATGGGGCCCGAAACACCAGCGAGCACCTTTCGTGGAACAACGAGAGCAAAGCTCACGTCCGTCAGACCAATGTCACCAATGATTAAACCAGAGCAAACATGCGATGAAACATCATCGGACACCAAACTAGAACTTACAAAGCGGGGGAGGAGATTGTAGCTCACCACCAGTTGCGAGTCATTTTGACGAGACACACACACCTTTAATTCGGATGGCCATGAACAACAGACTCGCATGGGACTACTCTACCACCTCCGAGGGCTATTCGGGGTTTGGGCTGCCGGTAACCCATTGTGAAACGATGACCCCCATGCTTTGCCCCAAAAAAAGAAAGAACAGCTAGGGCCACCCGCAACAGGACCATGCCCAAGCACACGTTGCAAACGTTTTTTTTCAACGCAAACTCTTGCCACCCACCACTACGTATTTTTTTCAAATTTTGCGCCAATTTCTTTCAACCGAGACACTTGTTCCCCCCCTTACCATGTGAAATTCCGCCTCCTGCGGGAGATGCCCCCCCCCCCCCCCCCTCGTGCCGCTCTCGGTGTGTTGCAGGGGCTGCCATCTAGGGGGTTTGTTTGTGCCATTTTTGTGGGCTTTGGGGGTAGGTGCTAGACGGGTATAAGCCATCACACTATGCATGGTGGCCGTAGGTGTGGCATGCACGTGTGGGGGCGTTGTCTCTCTCGTCCCTCTCTGTGGTGTGTTGGACCTATGGTCTTGCGGTCCATTCCCGGATCCGGCACCATTCCATCGGCGGTCCCCTTACTGCATGTCGTCATCTGGCAATAATTGATACGTGGCGCTGCTGCCCTGCGTATGATGAGTGAGGCAGTCACACAGCACGGCTAGCCGAGTGCATACTCTTTGTGCCATTCCGGGGAATTCACTTGTTGCAGCAAAGCATGGTGGGATACCTGCGGTGGCATCTAGGAGGTGCCGGCGCTTGTGGCGGGCGTTTGTTCAAGGCTCGCTGTGAAGAACACTGATGGTGAATAGGCTTCTCCATCGAATTAGGTATCGGTCTATCCTCATTGTTCTTCGAAGTCCAGCAGGTGTGACGCGTGATCGGAGTGCACGAAGGGCCTGGTAGTTTGGTTGTGATGCAGGTACAAGCAGTCAGGGTATCATTGTATAGGGTGTTCCAAAAATTGTTGAACGCGGCGCCGGTGGTGGGTTCACTTCTGTCCTCGGTGCCACTGTGGTGCGGTGGCCCGAGGTGTCGCCTTGAATGACACGCGGGACGTGTTGCACCGCTGCAGTACGTCTCCTTAAGTAATAGTCCCGCTGCTGCTCGGTCCAGTAATCGTGGGTGTGATAAGCCGCGCCTTCATCCCATTCCATGTACTCTTGCTCCTGCTGCTCGTGATCGTCGTACCACCCAATGTTTGCCTTGGCTCAGATCATGTTGATGACGTCCGGGTGGTGGTACCACTCGTCGGACGGGCCTTGGTCGTGGTGGGGTGTGTGGCAGCAAGCGCGGTGGTGGTTGTACCGAGGTTGTTGGCTTAAACTCCTTGGAGTATGTACCCTGTGCGAATGGCCGTTAAAAGAACTTTTGAATGAGAATGCGAATATGGGTGTCCAAGCCAACTATTTTGTCCCAAAAGAGGCTTTTTCAATGGGTTGGAATGGAGGATATGGTTTCAAACATCCGAAAAAATATAAAATACAGGTCCCTGCGAGAAAAATCCACCCTTTTTCTACACACTGGGTGGCCATGGTGGCCGTTTAATGCCCTATTTGTTATGTGCCGATCGGCTCTATTTGCTCCGACCCTTGCGAATGCGAATTTGGGACAATTTTGCACGAATTTTGCGCAAACTTTGCGCGAATTTGGTACAATTTTCGCGTACGGGCATGCACATCTTCACCATAACAAACCAAGGCCTCTTTGCCATGAACCGTCCAAACGTACTATGCTCGGTGTTTGCGCTGTTTGCGGCGGCTGAAACATTGACTAAGGGTATGTACATAGTTGAGGTCACTAAGGGCCCTCTTGCAGGGCCCGCCTAGCCAAACGTTGTACGGTCAACGGGCCTTGCCCACGCATGGACCTCTTTGTGACATTCCACCACTCCGCACGGAGGCTGTCGTCTATGGTGTGGTTGTCAACGACAACTTGCACACCTAGGCGCCCATGCAGAAGGCTTAGGCCCCAGCTGTTGTGCAACATGCGCTTGAGCCTACGGTGGCTGCCTTCCATGGCGAAGCATGAAAATTTGGGAGAGGATACCCCATTGGCAGGCAAAAAAGTACATGTGGTGAATCCACAAATGTGACCACAACAGCTTAGGCCATAACAAGAGTAGGTGGCCTTTGCCCATCGCTATGCTACACTCACGTAACATTCCTAGATTTGCCCCGGACAGCCAACATGTCCGCCATGCATATATATACATCTTGGCAAAATTGTCCCACCGCAGCCTACAAACGTCCCCCCATGGTCTCCCCCCCACTCGCTCGTTGTTCATTCCCCTCTCTTCAAGGCACGCGGCAATGAGTGCCTCCCACCTCGGGGTGCGCATGAATGGCACAGCCGCGGCAGACTGCAACCTACCGTTGCCCTTCGCGTTGGCGCTGTCGTTGCCCTTTGCCATCCTACCCTTTGTTGCCGTCTTGGCTTCCATGCCGGCAACATCTAGGATCGGTTGGAAAAATTGCGGACAATGACCGCCGCGGAGTTGCCAATGGCAGCTGACACCGCATCCCTCATGCCGGAAATACCACAAATAGTTACCGGCGGCACCCCGTGCAACCCTGGGTCCGGAATGCGACGTTTGGCTGGGATGTGTCTATATATGGCTCCCATGGGGAGCACAACCTCCCACCACCCGTCAATGGTGGGTTCCAAGCCGAAATTGGCAAGGCAGCCTGCCCGATTGCGGTCGCGAACCCAACACACCATGGCCTGCGAAGCCTCGGCTTTAAAAATTTTACAATTGGCCATTAAAATTTGTGCCTTGGCATCGGCATAGAGGAAAAAGAGTGTTTCCTGGTCAGCACCGGAAGTATCTTGGAAGACAACCTTACTAGCATCCCACAACTGTTGCTCGAAGTCAACCTCTTGAGCAGCCGCGTACAAGGTCGCCCAACCCTGATACACGCTAGAAGTCCCAATCTTGATCTAGCCTAGAACGCTCTAGCTAGAACGTTCTAGCCTAGATTAGATCAATAATAGAACGATATAATGGCTACAACATATCCCAATTCTTCGTTGCTCCGCCGTGCATGCTTGCTATTGTCCGTAGTGCATTGTTAAATCCTTCCTTCTTTCCCGCTTAGATATTGGGCATTTCTTTGCAATGAAACGCCCCGCCACTACCCCCCTTGCTCCCTCCTCAACCGGGAAGGATACTTCCCTCTTGTCTAAGGCACTACGTGAGATGAGTGGGGCCTCAAACCTCAAGGATGAGCGGGTGGGCCATTACTTGGCCACGTGGGCGCTATCATGCCCCCTAGCACGGCAGCAATTCAACAACGCCATCCAATATGTGAACTCCGCCACTTCTACCCATACCATGGGTGAGGCATGCAAGGCCGCCGTTGAGGCATACGCCGCCTCCCTACTTCCCCCCACCGGCATGTGTGAACTAGTGCTCAACACGAGGGCCCCCAAGGACTGGTGGAGGACCCTCTCGGAGCTCTACACGCTCCGTAAATTGGAGTATCACCGCACCGTCCCTAGTGGCCCCTACTCCCGTCCAATTTGTGCCAAGCGGGCTTTCAAAGCCCGTTGGAAGGAGTTGGTCGCCCCGGTGCAATTTGATGACCCGGTTGCCACGGTGTTGCCCAAGGCCACCGGGATCTCATGGCCCTTCGCGTCATGGGTCACATACATCCTCTCCCGGCCGGGCTTGGTGCGGTCAATCAACCGCACCTTCCCGTTGACGTTCATCGTCCGGGGAGATGGGAGATGCCTACCGCGTGGCCGGCGGCAATTGAACCCAACTCACCATCTCCTTGGCCAACTTCGAGCGCTTGGCCCGCTCCCCGGCGGGCCTTTGGGTGTTGAGCATGGCCAATTGCGATGACAAGGCCATGGACACCCTTGGGACGTTGCGTAAGAGCTATTGGGAGGTACTCCTCTCACCTAGTGCCTTTCACTCGTTCTAGTTTTGATCTAGTCGGCATCAAACACCGCTCGCTAGACGCTAGATTGGACTAGACTAGAACAAAATTAACCACCCCCCATGTCTCGTGTTTAGGTGATTCAAGATATCATCGACACGGGGCTGGTCCAATGGGGGGCCTCCAAGGAGGAGGCAAAGGTGATCCTCGGGGAGGATCAACCGTGGACGCGACGGGTGATTGGGGTGTCCACATGACCCCAAGTGGGCTCCATGTTCAATGAGGGGATATGGAATGCCCCAACGAAGACTTGGGAGGGTAGTGCTAACCCGCGGACCATGGAGCGTGACGAGGCCAACTACACAGCCTTCCTCCTTGGGACGCCATCCTTGCAAGCCGCCGGCTGCAGTACGCAGCCCATTTTGGAATTGCCACGTGCCTGGGTCGTCTTGTGCATTTTGCACTTGACAATGGCCATGGGCCGCTTGTTGGGGGAGTTTGTCGACCGGGAGGCTAGGTCGGTCACCCCTGCGCTCCGTCAAGACCTGCAAGTCTTCCTGTCGGAGAGGAGTGCAGGTTGGAGCGTTTATGGGTCAGCATCCCCGGACGGGGAGGAGACGGCCAATTTTTTTGACGCATGGCCGAATATTGCTAAGTGCCTCGGCATTAGGCCGAGCACGGCTAAGTACAAGGCCATCGCGAACATGTGGGACCTGCTCCAGGCCCTCTATTGTACATATCAGGGCCCTGACCCATTGTTTTGTGCTGTTGTGGCGCGCGATTTCCGGCGACACTGTACTGTTGGAACAGCATCATGGTATCTACTAAGCCTTGAGCAGGATGTAGATACCATGTTGCACAACATTAAGCCATTTGGCCTGGCCATGTTCTCCGGTGACATTTCGGAAAGCATTAACCGCTTTCTGAAACATGGTCACAACGAGCACATCAACCGGGGGGGGGGGGGGCTGTCGGGTGGAGGGGGTGGACGAGGTGTCGTGTCGTCAGTGGTCGGCCATCCACAGGGAGGCCAATGGGGAAGCGCAGTGCATGACATGGTTGTTTGCGTACTTTGACGTGTCGTGGGTTGTGCATGGGGGGGCCGCGGTCGCAAGTGCCATGCTCGGGCAGGGATGCCATGGAGGGAAAGAGGGTCAGGGTCACATGCAGGCTTCCCTGAACCAGAGTATTTCGCAACAAGATGGCATCGCAAGAGCAGTTGGACGAGCTGGTGAGGCAGGTATATTTCGTGCTGTGCGTTCTAGCGCTGATCTAGGGAATCGTCCTAGTCTTGATCTAGGCACCACGATCGGCCACCAGACTGTCGCTAGAACGCCGCCAGAAAAGTTGCCTAGAACGCCGCTAGAACGCTCCTATGCTACAGAATGCAGCGACCCAGGCGCTGATTGCGCAGATCTTGGAGGCGCAGAGGCGTGCAGCTCCGGCCGAGGAGGCGGAGCCAAAGGCTGACCAGGCCCCGAAGGGCGACCCACCCCCCCTTGCCAAGCCCAAGTCCAAGCCCAAGCCCCAACCCCAAGCACCCCATCCACCATCGCCACCCCCTCCCGCATTGGTCGCCGAGAGGCGGGGGGCGGGAGGGTCCACGAGGAGGAGGAACCGGCGGAGGTGGAGGAGGCGCGGGGGGAGCTCAAAGGGTTGTTGGATTCCCGCGCCGCCTCCAAAGCGGCCAAGACAAGGGCGGAGACAAAAGTCTCGGCCTGGGAGGCAAAATTGGCCAGCCTCCGGGAGGAGGGAGCGGAGGAGGAGAGGATCCGCTGGGGGGAGGCCAACCTTTGCAAGGCGAAGGTGAAGGTGGCCGAGAAGCAGGAGGCGATCGAGGGGTTCGATAGGGCGGTGAGGCGGAGCGAGAGGGAGTCGGCGGCGGTGGTGGCGAGGGTGAAGGACGAGGAGGTGGACGAGGTGGTGGAGGTGGACGTGGAGGGGGAGATGGAGGAGGCGATCGTGAAGGACGAGGAGGTGGACGAGGTGGTGGAGGTGGACGTGGAGGGGGAGATGGAGGAGGCGACCGTGAAGGAGGAGAAAGAGGAGACGAAGGTGGTGGAGGCGGCGCCGGCGGGGGGGGGGGGGTGAGCCAGTGGCTCAGGGGTTTGATGGGGTCGAGGGCTGCGGGGGCCATCCAGGACCTGCCATGGGACCCGGCAGTCCTGGCTGGCCCCCGCCCCCCTAACATGGGCACCCCCCTCCTACTCGACCCGGAGAGTCCGGTGTGGACTCTCCGGTTTTTGTTGGTGCGGGTGCACCACCGGCTGTTGGGGGCGGGGCGGTGGGTATGGGTGGACGGGGGGGCGGGGGGTTGTCCACCTGGACAAGCCCCTGCGCCTGAGGGTGGTCGAGGGGTCGTGGGGGTGGCAACGTGAGTTGCCTGGGCCAGGGAAGCAATGGGGGGGAGGTGCCCCCCCCCCCCCCCGAAAGGGGGGTGGAGATGTTTGAGTTGGCGCAAACCAACATCTTCACCCCCGCGCGGAAAAAGGGGGGGGGCACCCACTGGCGATTCGTCGCCCACTGCTGGCAGGGGCTGTGCTTGGGGGGGGTGGAGTGGGTGGGGAAGGCCTGGGTCTGGACGCCGACCTGGTCGGCGCTATTGGACTTGGGGAATTTCAACCCCGAGGCGGCGAACCGGGGGGTGTATGCCGGGGTGGTGCACGGCATAGCCTCCCGGCCCAAGTCCAAGCCCAAGCCCGCCGCAGCCCCCGCTAGGGGCCCTGCGCAGCCGCACCCCCCCAACCCCGCGGACGCCTTTGCCAAGGCAGTGGGGGCCATCTCCCCCGCCCTGGACCGCCAAGGCACGGTATGTTGATTGCGTTCTAGCGGTGATCTGACGAACCGTTCTAGCGTTGATCTAGCCACCGCCGTGCCGCCGCCGCTAGAACGTCGCTAGAACACCGCTAGAATAGTTGCCTAGAACGCCGCTAGAACACACCTGCATGTTGTTTTTGTCTTCAGGTTGTCAGCATGTAGACGTGTGGAGGCGACCCCCGCGGGGTGCGCGTGGAGAGGCGCGCTGGTGGAGGGCGGATGCGCCTCGTGGGGGTCACCGAGTTGAGCCGGATCTTGGGGACGAACCCCAATTTGGCCCTCTCGGTGCTGGAGGGTTTGGGTAAGTGGGAAGCGGGCAGGAGTGCGGGGGGCATGGACCCGCAGCGCAAGGGTTGGGGGAGGTTGGAGGACCGGGGGGGACGACATGAGCAGCAGAAGCAGCAGCAGCAGCAGCAGCAGCACCAGCAGCGGGGAGAAGACACCCCCCCGCAAGGCCACCAAACCCCCCCCCAAGGCCCCCAAGAAAAGACCCCGCCCCCGCCACTTCGAGAGTAGTGACGAAGAGGCGCCCCCCCCCAAGGGCAGCAGGGCAAGCACAAGCCCAAGGCCAAGCCGCAGGCCAAGGGCAAGGGCAAAGCCACGCCCCCCCACCCAACCCCAAGCCCCCCCCTTGCAAGAAAGGGACCGGGACCCCTATGGGAATGTGCCGGGTGTGGGGGACATCCGGTATGTCCCTTGGGCGGAGGGGGGCAATGGGGGGACCCTCAGCCAAGTGACGGTGTTGGGGGATTGGGATGAGGAGTTGGACCCGGGGGAGTGGTGGGTGGTGCCGCAGGGGTCCAATGGGGAGGGGGAGGGGGGGAAGAAGGGGAACAAGGGGAAGAAGAGGAGGCGGGAGAAAGAGGGGGGCACCTTCCGGGTGGCGGGGGAGCTCCTCTTCCTCACCCGGGAGGAGGCGGAGGCCCACCTCCGGGAGGCCTTGGAGGCCGGGGACAACGGGGACGACGGGGATGAAGGGGATGACGAGGGGGACGCGGGTGGTGACAAGGGGGAGGGGGGTGACAAGGGGGGTGAGGTGGGGGGTGACAAGGGGGCCCGAGAAGGAAGGGGACACGGGGGGTGGGGGTGAGAAGGGGGGTGCCGGGAGCAAGGATGAGCCCCGGCAACCCCCCACCACATAGGAGGGGTAACCTGCGTGTCGCGACTCGCGAATGGGGGCCAGGGGGGGCAAGGGGGCGAATCGGGCTAACCGGGCTAATCGGGCTAACCCACCACCAAGTGACCCGGCGCCGGCCCGCCACGTGACCTTCCAAGTGACCTATGGGGTGCGGTGGGGGGCTGACCGGGCTAACCGGGGGGTTGGGGGGGGGGGACCCGGCGCTCCGTGAGTCGGGTCCAGCATCGGGACCCTGTGATTGGCCACGGCTGGCCATGGTAGCCGGGGCACCTTCTCTTTAAGAAGTGGCGGAGCATTCATATATATCGTTCTAGCGGCGTTCTAGCGAACCGTTCTAGCGGTGTTGTAGCGACGCTCGCTAGAACGTCGCTAGAACGCCGCTAGAACGAAAAAATTTTGGACTCCAAAATCAGGTGAAAACAGTGAAGTTTAAAAAAAAAAGTATGGGCCCCCGAGTATGGATAGGGTGGTCCAGGTTAGAAACCTCACCCCCCCCCCCCCCCTGCGGGGGGGTATCCCCCTCTTTTTTTCGTTCTAGCCGCTCTAGCCGGTTCTAGGCTAGAACGAGATTGGGTATTCTAGCGTGTACCAAGGGCACTCCTCACTACCCCCCAGTAGCCACCAGCTTGCTAGTTCATCGGGGCTATTGGTTCCCCCGAGGGTGCAATGCACGTACGAAGCCTCGTGCCGCGACGTGCCGTCCACTGCTAGTGGCATCCAATGCAGCCTTGGATTGTCCGTTTGTTGGACGTGGGCCGGCTCAACCGGTCGGCAACGGTACAGGTGTTGCAACCGCGCAAGTAACGGGCAAAAGGCTCCGTAAAGCTCCATGTTATCCCCCGTCTTGGCTACAAACCCCTCCGATGCGGGCTTTGCAAGCTGCTGCATGGTGACCCTCACGTCCTCCCAGGGTACCCCCTCAACTAGATGAGGTGTGAGGTATTGCGCCTCTGTCTTGGACAGGTGCAGCGACCGGATGCACCACACCGCGGCGACGGTCTTCTCCCAAATGGATGGTGCGGTGGGCAGATCACCACTCCCCCCCCCCGTCTACCGGCGTGAGGACAATCTGGCCCGTGTCCAGGAGGTGCTTCACCAGATACTCCGGTCCTAGTTCCCCCGAGACAACGTCCTGCAATGTCCTCAAGCGGCAAGCCCGGTGCTGCCTGGACTTGATATGGACAAAGGCCTTCTTCCCCTTGTCGCCAACCCCACGTCCCATGACAAAAAACACTGAGAATAGCCAATAAGCAATGCATGTCAATTTGCAATGTCGAGAAAGTGAGAGAAAGTCAACCCCATTGGCAAACACCGCACCCCAAAAAATTTGTACAAGCACCCCATGCGTTGGGAACCAGCAATAGACACAAATACTGTACTAATTCGCGCGAATTTGGCGCGAAGTTCGCGCGAAGTTAGCATAAACTTTAGGACAGTGGTCAGCTGAGTTGTTCGCGCGTTTGCATGCAATCGCGCGAAGTCCGAAATTCGTGGCACGATCAGGACAGTGGTCAGCGATGTTGTAAATTACAATGGTTAAAGAGGCCGTTCGTAGGGCGACACTACGGGGACCCAGTGCCTGTGGAGGTCCCAAACCCATGGGCTGCGGAGGGCTTGGGGGGGCTGAGGGGGGAGCTTGAAGGCTGGGTTAGTTGCGGCCTCCACCACAGCGTCCCCCAGGTACCGCCTCTCGACATCGTCATGGCTGTCCAAGGCACCTTGAAACCCAGGCACCACCGATTGCAAGGTCAGCCCGTTCCTCTACGAAAGCAGCAGGCGCGCGGTGGCGGCCATTGCTGAGAACTCCCCCTTCGCCTTCGTTGCCTGGGCCTTCGGGGCCTGGCTCCCCGCCATAAGGTACCTCGTACCGCCCCCCCCCCCCGCCCCTGCCCCCCCCCCCCTTCCGTCTGCTCTTCCTGCTGCTGCCCCTACGTGCCCGCCTTCGGCTTGGTTTTGCAGGCCTGCGCCTGGAGATGGTCGCAGTCCCACTCCGCCGCCGTTACCCGCTGCTCCGGCGCCGTTGACCGCCGCTCCGCTTCCTGCGCCCGCTTCTTTGCCTCTTGGAGCTTGCCTCGCAGGCGGAGAACCCCCCTCTCCGCCGCCACCGCCCGCTTCTGCCACTAGGGCATGGCCCCCGCCTCCGCCACCACCCAAGAGTCCAGCTGCGTTGCCGGCACGGGCTTTGCAGCCGAGGGCTGGCTAGCCGACTTGGCGTAAAGTTTGGGGGCCTTGCGGGGCCGGCCCACCTTGCCCCTGGAGCCGCCGCACTTGGAGCTCCGCATGGAGGAGGCATCGTCCCCCTCCTCCTTCCCCCGCTCCTCCGCATCCATGTCCACCACTCGCCCCACCTCCTCCAAATGCTTGCGGTGCTCCTCTTTTGCCCGCGTGGGCATTTGCACCCAAGCATAGCTCATGTGCTCCTCCACCCGGTCCCCCCATCCTCTCACCCCCGTCACCGCCAACGCTACCTACCGCCTTAACTGCCCCTCGCCACCCCCACCCTACCCTTCACGCAACAATCCATTCTTCAATGCCCTCCACGTAGCCGGTATGCATAGAGGGCATTAATCGTCGCCCCCTCCTTCCACCCTCCCTTGGGGTTGGGGAACGTGATGGCATAGGGGAAAGACATTTTGAGGGGCCGCTCTCGCTGCCCATTGTGCGTCACGACCTCGACCTCCCAGGTCGTCGCCACGAACCCCTCCCTTGCCCGCCTCCGTCCAGGGAGGTCGAGCTACCATGCGAACGGGGGCTGAGAACGGAGCATGGAGAGGGGTAGGCCGTTGCCCCCGTCCCCGCCACGGGGTGTGCGACGACCATGGGGTCGCAGGCGCGGGCTGCAGGCGGGGCTGCGGGAATGGCCGCCCGGGCGTCTGCGGCGGTGGCGCCGGCCGAACTCGAGGGCACGTCGAGGGTCACCTAGCGGATTGTGCCCGACTATGCAGTGGCATCAATGTGCCTGGCCGGGCGGAATCGCTTGCGGGCGTGCGTGGCCCTGGCCGCACGGAGATCTGGCAGCCAGCAACGCCATTGCTCTTGAGAATGAAATGAAAGGGAATAGTATAACTTCTCATGCCAAATTCGCGCGAACTTTGCGCGAAATTCGTGCACCTGCATGCCTGACCGAATATGAAGCATTTGCGGATGCGCAGCACAATGTCGCGAACTTCGCGCTAATACGGGGTAGAGGACGATGCATACCTCAAATTCACACGGGCAGGTCACCGTCGTCCCGTTCTTGGACTCCTTTGCCTGCTTCCACGCCGGCTCAGCGTGGAGCAGTTGCCAGGCGGGGGCAGGGCGCGTGGGGGGTAGTATAGCCCCAAAGGCCAACGTCACCTCCACATCCCCGTCCGTTGAATCCCCCTTCACGACCTTCATCTCGTGCGCCCCATTCAACATCAAGATGTCCCCCGCATGCACGCTGATGGGGGAGATGTCGTGGGCGGAGCGGGAGAGGAACAGGGGGTGGTGTGTGCACACGGGGGAGCCTGGCTCCACCTCGGGGGGGCTGAAGGTGTCGTCCACCATGTCCCGGGTGGCCAGCCCGACCCGAGCCTCCAATCCAACCCCGAACAGCAATAGTTGCCCAAAAGTAGGAACTTCCTCCCCGCCCTCCCCGTCCAGCAAGCCGAGGCAGTCCTTGAGCTCCAAGGGGAGGTGGGGGTCGAGATGCGTCGTATTCGGCTTATTCCACGAATGACGCCGATCGGGGGTCCAATGCGTTAACAGTGCCCCCTGCATCTCTTGCCCGGGGGGGGAGGGGAGCCCGTGGTGCCGGGCAGTGCTGACGAGGACGAGGACCTCCCCCTGTTGGAGGAGGACCTCGTTCCCACCTCTCCTCCGTGGCCTCCCCCATCGCCGTTTCCGCCTGGACGTTGATGCGGTACTGGGGGGAGAGGGCCACGAAGGTCGAGATGTGGCAGCTCGAGGGGTAGCGGTCAGGGGGGGGGGAACATGTGCGGGGCAGTCGAAACATCCGTGTGGGGGAGCTAGTCCCCCGACTCAGTCCGATGATGGAAGAAGGCATGTCAAACAAGTCTTCAAATGGATCGGGGACACGGTCGTTGATGCTGCCAATAAATTTTGTAATGAGGGCACTTGCCATGCCCGAGGTTTTGGTTGGCTTGGACATGCACCGCTGGGGGAGGGTGGGGTCCTTCCTCTGCTCCTCCACCTTTTTCACATTGAACACCAGGTCAGAATGTTGACGATCTTGGTTCCCCCCCGCCCAAATTTTTACCACCCTCCCCTAGGTGGTCTTGCAGTACTCCGCGACAAGAATATCGCGGTGAACTGGGTAGCCGAAGCCGTCCACGAAGTTACGAGCCATCGGGGGGGGCTGGGTGGTCAGCCAAAACGGAGGGGTTCGCGGTGGCATACGAGGGGGCGTCCTGCAGGGGTGCCCTGCGCAAGGGGGGCTCGGGCGTAATGAAGGGGGGGATCCGTGATTCCCCAATACCAACTGAGCCCCTTCATCCTATGGAGAGTGGGCAGAGTGATATCGGGGATGTGGTTGAGAGGGGGGTCAATCGGGTGGCCCGACTAGATGCCCAGATCGTCCCACCATTGGGCCTGCACTGCCTGCCATTCAAAAGGAAATTTAGAGTGGCCAGCCTGCGGCTCACCGGCAGGAAAGTAGTTATTGATGGCAATCATGTCCATCCGCATGGGGTAGTAGACGAGGCCAGTGGTGGGGTAGATGGCACAGAGGCCGGGCTTGGGTTTGCCCACGGTGTGTGTGGCCATGATACCCAAAAGGCTGTCCACGGTTGAACCGGCGGGAATGAGCCGGACGGCCCGCAACCCTGGGAGGGCCACCTTCAACTCCCGAAGAAGGAGGGTGGCCCAACTTTTTTTCCCAAACCATCGCGCCCTCTCGGGCGTTCGCATGTCAACATGAATCAACTGGGGGGGAGTGGCAAACCCCTTCGCCCACCCCACCACCTCCTCCACTGCCAGGCCCCCCGTGTACGTGGCCTCCTCCAATGTGCCGGAGCGAAGGGGGATGCCCTGGTAGTGGCCCAGGGTGCCATCGGACGGGTTGGGGAGTGAGAGTGACCCAATCTGGGAAAGGGGATGCGCCTCTTGAGTGGACGTTTTCACAAAGAAAGTGAACGTGAGGTCTCAACAAAAGACATGCGACAAGAACAGCATGCTCATGCAAAAATCAATGGATATTCGCGCGAAGTTCGCGCGAAGCTCGCGCGAATGTGAATGCTGATACAACTGCGAATACGAGGTTGCAAATTCGAACGCGAATTCAGTTTTTTTTTGTGAATTTAGGCTACATTATGACCGATTCAAGCTACAATTCACGCCGCTTGAATTTTCATGAATTTTTGGCGAAGTAAGCATAGTGAGCAGGCACAAACACAAGGCACCACGGGCAAAACCGGCAAGAAATCAGCAAAGTGAGCGTACTCATTCAAAAGGTCCGTTCATAGTGGGTACATACATGGGCCGCCGCACTGTGTCTACCCGGGTTCTGGCTTACTCGCTGCGCTCCATCGATCATGGACGCGTATTAATGCTCGTGGTACCCAATTCATGTGTTCCTCCTCCTCTTGCTCCTCATCTTCGTACCATCCCATGTTCTCTTGGCTTCTGATCATGGTGGCAACATCCAGGTCCACATCCCGCTCTTCCTATCGGCTGCTGGCCGTGTCGGCCTTCGTAGCAGCGGGCGCGGGGGACGTTATGGCATAGGTTGCCATGATGTTTGGGCTGTTGTCTATGAATTCACGGGCAACACCCCCTCCGTCTTCCGTGTGGCCCTTTCAGGGGTTGTCAACAATTGGACAGAATGATATCCAAGTTTGTTCAATCCCATTCCTTGGTAGCAAGTGACAACCAACGCGCCGAAATTTTGCCACCGGTGCGTGTATGAAATCAATTTGCAAGAACACCGTGCCCTCTTGTTGAACAAAGCTGACTTGCATGCCTTTTCGAACCCCTTGGTTGGCGGCAAGTGAACCCCCACATGCAAACATCTTGCCACCATCTTGTATAATCCCTGATTCAATGCTTTTGTGAAAGAGGAAATCTTTCCATCCGTGCAAATACAAAGCCAATGTGCCAAAATCTTGGCACCTCCTCTTGTATGAAACTCATTTGCCGGCCGCTTCAAACCCGTTGCTTTGTGGCCACCGAAACCCAACTTGCCAAAATCTTGCCACCACAATGTACAACCCCCACTTGCGAGCTTCTTAAAATCCATTGTGTGGTGGCAAGAGAGAACCAATGAACCAAAATCTTGCCATCCATGCTTTTACAAGGCCAACTCACCAAAAATTGGCCATCAATGCAAGCATAACGTCCACTTGGCAACATCTTACCACCATCTTGCACAAACCCGACGCTCCCACTACGTCAACCGCCTTCCTCCGCGGCAAGTGACGGCCAACTTGCAAACATCTTGCCACCATCTTGTATAAACCCAAGGTCCTTACTTCTTCAAACCCCTCCTTGTGCAACAGGTGAAAGCCTACGTGCCAATATGTTGCCATCTGTGCTTGTACATAACCAAATCACCTGAATCGTGCCATTGATGCTTGTACGAAGCCAACTCCCCTAAATCTCGCCATTCTTGCAAGTATAACCTCCACATGCCAACAGCTTTCCACTGTCTTGCACCAACCCGGGCTCCCCCTACTTCAAACGCCTTGCTTTGTGACCCAAAAGAGTTAGTTTGTGAACATGTTGCCCTCACCTTATAGAACCCACATTTCCTTCCTTTTTCAAACCCCTTCCTGTGCAACATGTGGCAACTTCCCGAAATCTTGCCATTGGTGCAACTATAAAGGCAATCTGCCAAAATTTTGCCACCTCTTCTTGTATGAAGGTCGGTTCCAGGCTTCTTCAAACCGGTTGCTTTGTGCCAAGTCAACGACAACTTGTTACATCTTGGGACGACCTTGTACGAACCCCACTTGCATGTTTGTTGAATCACATTCCTTGGTGGCAATTGACAACCAACATGCTGAAATTTTGACACACCATGCTTGTATGAAGTCAACTTGCCAAAATCTTGTGACCTCTTCTTGTACCAAGCTCGTTTGCATGCGTTTCCGAGCCCCTTGCTTTGTGGTAAATGAACCCCAAAATGCAAACATCTTGCTGCCGCCGTATACACCCCCCTCAACGCTTCTATGAAACCCCGAATCTGGCCATGGTGCAACTACAAAGCCATTGTGCGCAAATGGTGCCACATCTTATTGTGTTTAGCTCTCTGCAACAATGTTAGGACCCTTTACTTTGTGGCAAGTCAAGTACAATTTGCCAAAATCTTGCCACCATGATGTGGAACCCCAACTTCCGTGCTTCTTGAAACCCATTGTTTGGTAGCAATGAGGAGCCAACGAACCAAAATCTTGCCATAGATGCTTGTACAAAGCCAACTTCCCAAAAATTGGCCATCCATGCACGTATAATGTCAACTTGCCAACATCTTGTCACCATCTTGTACAAACCCTAGCTCCCCCTACTTCAAACGCCTTCCTCGGTCGCAAATGACGCCCAACTTGCCCACATCTTGCCACCATCTTGTACGAACCAAAGGTCCCTACTCCTTCAAACGCCTTCTTGTGCGGCAAGTGAAAGTCTTCCTGCCAAAATATTGCCGCCCTTCCTTCTACAAAACCAACTGGCCTAAATCTTGGAGCGATGCTTGTACAATGCCAACTCACTAAAATCCTGCCATTCGTGCAAGTAGAACGTCAACTTTTCAACAACTTGCCACCATCTTGGACCAACCCCAGTCCCATGCTTCCCCAAATGCCGTCCTTTGCGGCCACAAAAACCTAGTTTGTAAGCATCTTGCCCCCGTCTTACACAACCCGCAGTTCCCTGCTTGTTCAAACCCCAATCTTTGCGGCATGTGGCAACTTGCCCAAATCTTGCCATTAATGCAACTACAAAGCCCATGTGCCAAAATGATGCCACCTCTTCTTGCATGAAGCGCATTTGCAAGGTTTTTCAAACCCGTTGCTTTGCTGCACGCGAAACCCAACTTGCCAAACTCTTGCCACCAGGTTGTACAACCCCTACTTCCATGCTTCTTCAAACCCATTGCTTGGTGGCAAGAGGGAGCCAACGAACAAAAATTTGTACAAAGCCAACGCACGAAAGATTGGCCATCCATGCAATTATATTATCATGGATGGCAAAATTTCGGCATGTTGGCTTTCACTTGCGCCAAAGGAATGGGATTAAGACCAGTGGAAGTGGGGTTTGCACAAGATGGTGGAAAGATGTCGCAATTTGGGTTTTACTTGCCACAAAGCATTGCATTTGAAGAACTTTGCAAGTGAGCTTCATACAAGAAGAGGTGTCAAGATTTTGGCACATTGGCTTTATAGTTGCATCAATAGCAAGATTTGGGCATGTTAACACAAATGGCACGATTTTGATGAGTTGGTCCCTCTGCAGGCATCGTTAGGAAGATTTTGGTGTGTTGGTTTTGTACAAGCACGGATTGCCAGATTTTGGCATGTTGGCTTTTACTTGCCGTACAAGAAGGGGTTTGAAGAAGTAGGGACCTTGGGTTCATGCAAGATGGTGGCAAGATGTTGGCAAATTGGGCATCGCTTGCGGCAGAGGAAGGCGTTTGAAATAGGGGGAACCCGGGTTGGTGCAAGACAGTGGGAGGATGTTGGCATGTGGAGGTTGGTATGTGGAGGTTATACTTGCAAGAATGGCCAGATTTTGGGGAGTTGGCTTTGTACAAGCATCAATGGCACGATTTAGGTGATTTGGTTTTGGACAAGCACGGATGGCATTTTGGCACGTAGGCTTTCATTTGCGAACAAGAAGGGGTTTCCAGAAGTAGGCACCTTGGGTTCGTACAAGGTGGTGCTGAGATGTTTGCAAGTTGGCCGTCACTAGTGACGGAGGAAGGCCTTTTAAGTAGGGAAAACTGGGGTCTGTGCAAAATGGTGGCAACATGTTGGCAAGTGGAAATTATTGCAATCCCTGCTTCTACACAACCAACTCACCAAACTCTTGCCATTGATGCAAGTGGAACGTCCACTTGCCAACAAGTTCCCATTATCTTCTTTGTGGCTAGAGAAAGCTAGTTTGTAGGCATCTTGCCCCCATCTTATGCGACCCACACTTTCCTGCTTCATCAAATTCATTCTTGTGCGGCATGTGGCAGCTTGCCCAAATCTTCCCGTTAGTGCAACTACAAAGCCAATGGGTCAAACTCTTGCCACCTCTTGTTTCATGAAGCTCATTTGCAAGCTTCTTCAAACCTGTTGCTTTGTGGCAAGTGAACTTGCCAAAGTGTTGCCGCCACAATGTACAACCCCCACCTCCATGCTTCTTCAAACCCATTGCTTGGTGGCAACACAGAGCCAACAAACCAAAATCTTGCCGTCCATATTGGTACAAAGCCATTCACCAAAATTTGGCCATCTGTGCAAGTATAACGTCAACTTGCCAACATCTTGCCACCATCTTGCAAAAACCCTAGCCCCCCCTACTTCAAACGCCTTTCTTTGTCAGTAGTGAGGGCCAACTTGCAAATATCTTGCCACCATCTTGTACGAACCCAAGGTCCCTACTTCTTCAGACCCACTCTTCTGTGGCAATTGAAAGCCTACGTGCAAAAAAATTGCCATCCATGCTTGTACGGAACCAAATCACCTAAATCTTGCCATCAATGCTTGTACAAAGTCAACTCCCCGAAATCTTCCCATTCGCACAAGTATAACCTCCACATGCCAACATCTTGCCATACTGTTGAAAAAACCCGAATTCCACGCATCTTCAAACGCCTTCCTTTGTGGCAAGGGAAAACTAGGTTGAAAGCATCTTGCCCCCACCTTATACACCCCAGTTTTCCTTGCTTGTTCAAACCCCTTCTTGTGCGGCACGTGGCCAACTGCCCAAATCTTGCCATTGGTGCAACTACTAAGCCAATGGGCCATACTTTTGCCACCTCTTCTTGTATGAAGCTCACTTCACAAGCTTCTTCAAACCTGTTGAAATGTGGCAAGCGAAACCCAACTTGCAAACATCTTTCCACCAACTTGTACAAACCCCACTTCCACATTTCTCTAATCCCATTCCTTTGTTGCAAGGGACTACCAACGTGCCGAAATTTTGCCACCCCTGTTTGTATGAAGGCAACTTGCAAAAATCTTGTGACCCCTTCTTGTACTAAGCTCACTTGCATGCTTTTTGAAACCCCTTGCTTGGCGGCAATAGGACACCAACATGCAAACATCTTGCGACCATGTTGTACACCCCCCAATTGAACGCTTCTATGAAAACCCAAATGTGGCCATCCGTGCAACTACAAAGTCAATGTGCCCAAATATGGCCACCTCTTCTTGCATGAAGCTCATTTGCAATTCTTCAAACCCGTTGCTTTGTGGCAGGTGAAACCCAACTTGCCGAAGTGTTATACCCCCAGAGGCAGTTGCACTTGATGCTCACCGCATGGGGGGTACTAAGGCTCACATCATGACCCCATCCTACCGTAAACATTTCGGGCCCTATGGGGGCCTAAATACCCAAACAAATATACATCAAAATGAGCCCCTCATTACACTTATGCATATGTGGGGTTTTGGGAAAAAATTCACCCCGTAGGAGGTTGGATCGCAGAACCACGTGCGGGGGGGCTACAAGGGGGGAGGTCAGGGATCAAAATAAATTTCGTGTTTTGATTACATATTTGGATTGCCCAAAACTTCCCGAGCATTTTGACTACACACATACGGGGGAAAGACAAAAATGCACCCTGTGCTAAAAAGCTTTGGGCACCTTCGGCACAAATTTTGGGCTGAATCTCATCCGAACCGCCTCAATATTTTGGGCCTCCTTGGGGGGTGGGGAGTGGGGGTCGCGTTTGATACTAAGTGCCCGCAATAAGTCAACATGCGTCACGCAACGTGGCGTATGCCTTTGATGGATGATAGTTGTTGGGTCATCACTCAGGTGAAGCGTTTTCTAGGACACTAGTTCTTATGACATTCATTCACTGTACATTCTTGTTGCCTTCAATCACTCTTTGGTAATAGAAATATCCAATGCTTGGGTCCTCCTTGTGGTCTTACACCACTTGCGGACATGTATGAACAAGTTTTGGTGTGGCTGTTAACCTAGGCAAAGTCCTACTCTCACACACTCCAAGCTTTACATTGAGGCGCCGGTGAAGCACCAACCGCTGTCTCAGAAAAACACAAGTTGGTCGGGGACATTTTGTGGCGTTGCCAAGCAATAACTACTTCGCTCAAGAAGCTACGGCACGTGCATTCTCAGTAGTTGGGCACTATCTTTGACAGGATTTGGGACGTTGTGGATTGTGCGGTTTAGCGGGCATTGCAAATACAATGTACATATGTACTAGTGGGTTACCTTGTGACTATCCCATGTTTCACTGCGTAGGGTACTCGGTTCCACGATTGGTCCACCGTCGGGAGGGAACTAATTGGGGCTTCATTTTCCACAATCCTTCCCCTGCCCTTGACTTGATGTTTAGTGGTTGCAATTTATCTTAGATGGTAGCCTAGCAAACCCGTCTTCCCAATGGGTGGCACATGGTGTTTTATCAAGAACGGTTGGTTAAATTGTTGTGCAACTTTCTAATAAGTGATCAAAAATTACTTCATTTAACCCATGTTCCAACTTGTACCGTAATGCCCACTTTTCACACCAAAGCCCATCAAGTTGCCTCTATGGCACAAGCCTTTCCTCATCAGTCTTTCCCTCGGTACCCTCGGTGCCTATTCTCTTGGGTGCACACCACATCGTGGGGGTGCCCTGGCTTGTAGAGCCATTTCGGTAACATCTTTTTCGTCGAGTGGATTGCTGGTATGGGCGCGATACATTGTACCCCAGCTGTGTATCCATGTCGAGTCGGTCATTGGCCTATCCCTCCCCGTGATCCCTCCGCGGTGGTGAGAAAGAACCCTTCAACTTTGATTTTGGACAATGTAGTGGATTACCAACGCCAAGTTGTGGAGGCACAATTTGGTGAGTTTTGGAGTTTCAATATTTGGGAACTCCTCACCTCACCTTTGTTGCTATACTGGGCTCACCGCCCAGTGCTTCAAAGGTTCACAAATGGCACCAATGGTTCAAACATAAGTTGGCCTTGGCTAGAATTGTACGACGTAGGGTGTACACGGATGTGCGCTTGTTGCTGGCGAATACTTGAGTGCCCATGTCGTTTGTTGTGGACATTGATGTGCTTGCGCCAAAGTCCCTTTCCGTTGCCAGCTTCCCACTGTGAGGCAAATGTTGCCCCACCATTTGGGTTGGCTGTGTGATGCTGTGATGTGGTGCAGTCTCTTTGTGCTCTTCCACAACACAATGGTTGGAATGTGCACCACACTTGCAAATCTTTGTTGGCATGGGCAAATAACAACAAATGAAAGAGAATAGAAGACAGTCAAGAGTTGGTACATGAGCCACAGCCAATTGTTGGCGAAAAGGAAGGGAAGCAAACAACACTGGTGCAAACATGGTGCAAACAGTGACAACCATCATCAACCGCCAACTCTTGTGTCCAACCTCATCCAGGAACCCCTGGCTGAGCCCAGACCTCAAAAACACCCCCCCCCTTGGCATTCTACCCAGCGCGGCCAAAAAAGGTGGTCTTTTCATCAGCAATGCCTTGGCTCTGCCCCCCGGGCCTCCTCCTACACAAAAGCATGAATGACAGCCTGCTCTTGTTGCATGCTTGCCTTCTTAACAAAAATGCCGGACTCTCTGATCCATTTCTTCAGGGGGCGGACCGAGCGACCGCAGCACAAACACTGCAACTGGGAATCCACAAACAGCTACAACATGGCTGTGCACAAACAGCATTGTGCTCCTGCTTCCCACCACTAAAATGGCAGCAGCAGGCCACAGAATGCAAGAGATTCTTCATAGTGACTTTGCGTGGCACAAGGCAGCACTTAATCCCCATCCTGTGTGCCCCACCTACCCCTGTTCCCACATGGGAGTGTCCTCTCTCATGTGTCTCTCCTGTCTCATGCACACCCTCACCTCCGCAATGGTCAATATACCTCCGAATAAGACGCTCAAAAGCATCCCCTCTCTGTCGCATATTATGTGCATATGATACTGCAAACTCCATCAATAAGACGTTGGTGTCAGCGGGGATGCATTTGCGTCCACAAGTTTCAAAAAAAGAAGGGCGTCCCCCTCGCTTTCCTCTGTTGACCACCTTGCCCTGCACATATAACGAGAAAATTTTCTGCCTCAATGCAGTTGACCACATTGTCAATGTGTGCATACAGGGATGTACCTTGCAGGTGTTCCTAGCACAAAGCGGAGACTTTGCATGAATGGAACACCAAAACCTCAGTCGCACATGCCTTATGATGGACCAATGGCTTGCAGGGGAATATACAATTTATTGCCTTGAGTGGTGGCAACTCACGTATTCCATGAGTCTTGAGCAGGTTCATCACTTGTTACATCACCCTTGCACACTCTCACCTTCTGAGACCAATGTGTAGGGTATTTGATCGAAACTCCTCAAGGAAACTGAAGTTGAGGGCTAGGGTGATCTTTAACAGAAAAGAAAAAGTGTTCTGCTGTGGCAGAACTGAAAAGAGGTCTCCCAGCCCTAACCCTAACCCTAACCTGGGCCCTAACCATTACCATAGACCTTACCGTAGCCCGAGGGTTTGGGTTGGGGTCAGAGTGCGGGTTGGGGCCCAGATTAGGATTAGGGTTAGGTTTAGGGCTAGCATGAGGGCCAAGGTTCGGGTTAGGGTTGCGGTCTAGGTGAGGGTTAGGGTTTAGGGTTAGGTCCAGGGTTCAGGATTAGGGTTAGGGTTTGGGTTGGACCTAACCCTAGCCCTAACCCCAACCCTCACCTAGGCACCGGTGGGCAGTCCTTAGGGGCGGTCTTTTTAAAAAAAAAGAAAATCTGGTTCCTGAAGGACAACCCTGTTGAGGGCTGGAATTTCAGAGTTCATGTGGTGCTGTACATGATGCGTTGCTTGTGCCACCCTTCACAACCTGCCACAACAACGGATACTGCAGCCCAACAACCCGTCACCCAGCCCAACTTGAACTGAGCAATTGAATCCTCGCATAGTCAGAAGATCCCCAAGAGCTGTACCCAAGATTTGTCGTCAGCGTTACTGAAAACTTGATCTCTGGGAAGCTCACTTCTGTGTCCAAGCAGGTGAACCATGCATCATCATCCGTGTCATGCAGAAAAGCTGAATGCATAACAGCATGCGCCGATGACCAGTGAAAATCAAAATGAGAAACCAATCCACATTTAGACCTCCAATAAATGTTGCACCTGTTGAAAATGAAACAGATATTCAAGCTGAGAGGGAGAAACATGCTTCTTTGTAAAAAAGAATCTTTTCTGCTAGAAAATCAAGCTGCGTGGTTCTAACAGATTTCTTGTCTTGTATTCTGCGTTGACCTCCATTACAGGGCCAGCTTCCGAACAAAAATTAATGATTGAAAAAAGGAGGTTGGAAGACATCAACTGGGGGGTCAAAATATTGGGGGAATGGTGGGCTGCAAATCATCAAACATCCAACCTGTCAGCAGGTGTTGCTGCACCACAGAAATACAGACTACAATACCTCGAAAACACGTGTTTTCACAACGCACGTTTTTGTCGTCCGTCATGCAACCAATGGGATCGGCATTCCAGGCTTGTACCTGGTGCACACCTTTATGTTATTGTTGCGCAGCCATTGAGCAAGAAGACTGGAATAAGACTGAGATGCAGGATTTTTGAGCCCAACTCCATAAGTAAATGAGGAGCCTGAGACATGACGAAAGACGGGTCTGCACAAAAGCTATGGTTTGCAACAGCACAATTGCAGGATACTGAAGGAAACCCTTGGTGCCTCAGCCCTTATCAACCACGTGCTTTTAGTGCAGTTCAACCAGGCCATTTGGTGCCACATTTGCTTCTGGGCCACAACCATATGGGAGCAAGGGCCAGGAAATGCGCCTTCATTGAAGGTTCTTTGACCCGTCAACCCTGAGCCATCCTCTGAAAGCTGTCACAAACTGGACCTCAAAAAAACAGAGGGGGGGGGGGGAGTGCAGTTCTGTGGATCAGAGCTGAATGTTGATCCCGCTGCTCACCATGGCAGCATACCTCCCCTGTGGCGCCCATGCCCCTACCAGCGCCAGCAGGCTTCAGATTCACCAATTCATGGACTGTGAAGTTTGGAAGGTGCCGTGTACTACTGTGAAAAGTGTGGCACAGGGCCACCAGGTGCTGAGTCACCAAGCATTACCCACAGTGGTGCGCTGCAACGCGAGGCATTTTGCCCTCTTTTGTCCACCCCCTGTAATCCACCACCTGTACGGTGCTAGAGACTGTCTGCACCCCTGTCACCCAAACCAGCCCTCAAAGTGTCCAGTGCCAAATCCAGGAATCCAATAGCGCCAAGGGGGCCCGGGTACATGCTCCTGGGGCGCAGCCCGGCCCAGCTCAGCCCGAGGCCCGCACTACCTCTAAGCCCTGGCCCACTATCACTAGCCGCAGCCCAAGTACACTCTGCATCCCCATCCTACGTGAGCCCCAGCCGCCCATTCACGGTTTGAGAGCCATGCAGTGGTCCACCACCACACCTAGTGCAGCAGGGGCACCAGGGGAAGCTCAACATTGTGCGCGACGACATAGTCGTGTGCCTCGCGGCCTTGACCTCCACACTGCGCATGCTAGCGGCCGTCCACGTGATCCTATCCGGGGCAGCGGCTCACCAATGTCCTAATCTCCAACACAGCACGCTGAGGCGCCGAGGGGCCATCAGTAGCAAGCGCTGCGCGCTGAAAAGGAGCCAGTCCAGATCCCCACGTGCAATGGGCTTGGTCCATATCCCCAACCAATTGGGGCCACTCCATATCCCCAACTGAAAAGGAGCTGGTCCATATCCCCAACTGCAAAGGGCTGAGTCCGCATCCCCGACTAGAGTGGGGTTAACCATAGCTCCAAATGAAAAGGGGCAAGTCTATACACCCAACTGAAAAGAGGGCTGTCCACATCCCGAAGAGACAAGGGGGCCACTGCATATCGCCAACTGCAAAATGACCGGTTTATATCCCGAACTGAAAAGGGGCTGGTCCAAATCCCAAACCGGTAATGTTTTCGTCCATATCCCCAACTAGAAAGCTACCGATCCACATCCCCAATCGGAATCGGGCCGGTTCATATCCCCAACTACCCCTTTTCATTTGGAGCTATGGTTTAGACCCGCTCTAGTTCGGGATGTGGACTCGCCCCTTTGCAGTTTGCAGCTGCTTGGTGCACTGCATGAGTTCCAGCGCGCATGGCCCACAAGCGGTGTGGCTGTGTGTTGCAGAAATTCCACGGCCCTATGCCCCTGGGGAGTGCAACGGTGCACTGTAGGAGCTCCGGCGCTTGTATTGAAGGTATTTCATTGCCCACTACCCCAACGCAGTGGGACGGTGTGTTGCAGGTCTTCCATTGCCCACTACCCTGAGGCACTATGGCGCTGTATTGGAGGAATTCCACTACCCATTGCCCTTAGGCAGTGTGGTAGTTCACCACTTGACTTGCACCCCCATTGCCCAATGGCAGTGCGGTGGTGTATTGCAAAAGTTCCACTGCCCACTGTCCCCTAGGCACTGTGGCAATGTGCCGCATATGGAGTGGCCCCCATTAGGTGGGGGTTATGTGTTTCCTTTGGGGATATGGACTCGCCCCTTTGCAATTTGGTAGGGTATATATGGACCGGCCCATTTCCAAAAAGAAAAGGGGCCACTCCATATCACCAACTGCGAAATGGCCGGTTCATACCCCCAACTATCAAGGGGCCAATCTATATCCCCAAATGCAAACCGGCTAGCCCATATCCCAAAATGGAAAGATGCTGGTCCACATCCTTGACAAGAAAGGGGCTAGTCTAGAACCCCAACTAGAAATTGGGCAATCCATATCCCCTACCGAACTACAAAGGGGCTAGTCCATATCCCCAACTGCAAAGGGGCAAGTCCATGTCCGGGATTGCAGCGGAGCTAAACCATATCTCCAAATGAAAAGGGGCAAGTCTATACACCCAACTAAAAAGAGGGCCGTCCACATCCCCAAGAGAAAGAGGCCACTCCATATCGCCAATTGCGAAGGGGCCAGTTCCTATCCCGAACCGAAAAGGAGCCGGTCCATGTCCCCAACCGGTAATGTGTTGGTCCATATCCCCAACTAGAAAGCTACCGATCCACAACCCCAATCGGAATTGGGCCGGTTCATATCCCCAACTAGAAAGGGACCGGTCCATATATACCCTACGAAACTGCAAAGGGGCGAGTCCATATCCCCAAATGAAAAGGGACCAAAGCATAACCCCCACCTATTTGGGGCCACTGCATATCCCTAACCGGAAAGGGGCTGGTTCATATCCCCAAATTGCAAACGAGCGAGTCCACATACTGGACTAGAGCAGGGCTCAACCATACCTCCAAACGAAAAAGGGCAAGTCTATACACCCACTGAAAAGAGGGTTGTCGACGTCTCCAAAAGAAAAGGGCCTACTCCATATCGCCAAGTGCAAAATGTACACATCCCCAACTAGAGTGCGGCTAGCTGAAATTCAGCGACTTCTTGGCGCTTGCCAAGGCCATGCGCGAGCGGCGCGCAGAGCGCCTATGGAAGGCGTCGGAGGCCCTACCCAACTCAGAGTTGTTCACTTCAGTGGCCATCTCCATCGCTTGCGTGGCGGATGTGCCCCCCGGCGTCTGCGCTGCCCTCCGTGTGAAGTTCTACGCGGCAATCATCGTGGTGGTGGCCACAACAGCGCACGCCGAGGACCTGCAAGCGGTGGAAGCTGCTGTCAAGGAGCAAACCGTCATCTCCACGCTGCCAATGGGCAATGGCAGCCACCCAACACGTGCACGGAGCGCCGGCCCAAGTGCTACCCCCAAAGCCAACCTAGCAACCCAGTTTACCCTCTAGGTGGGGAGCCACACGGTTGGCCCCCTTTCTGATGCCGTGGCCCCCGCACGCCGCGCAACCCCGAGCCACAAGTGCGGCACCATCACCGTGGGCAGCACAAGCCCAACAAACACTCTCCACGTGGGCCTTGGTGGCTACGAGCCCAGGCATTGATGCCCCGATGGGGTCACATGGTGGCCAAACACTTGGTGCTAGAACTTTGTGGCTTGAACTCCGAGGCCGTGACGGTCGCATTTTTTCGCGCACTCAAGGCACATATGCCCTAGTGGCCCACATTAAATCCAATATGGTTTATTTTAAATGCTTCATGTATGAGCTCATTCATACATGACCTGCCAGATATTAGGAGGTTAACTCGCTTTCCCATCATTTTGCCACATTTGTGTCCTTCTTTTTCTCTCTATATCACAATGTCTAAGGGTTCTTATGGGGTACATTGCTGCACAACGGGGTAGTAGAGGGGTCCCAAGGGTATGTGGTTGGCTACCCAGCACACACCCCACTTTCCATGCCCACTATGCACCTCACTCACATTGCCCATTTCCCTTGTTTAGCTCTTGTGACGCCTTTCTCTCGAGACGGACTTACCGAGCTTAGCATGACCCTTACACGGCTAAGCGGCGCCAAGAGTTTGCGCGACCCATTGGTTGCGCAAGTCCTCGGCGAGTGGGTGGCTTCATCCGCTGCGGCCAAGGCCCGATGGTCGGAGGCCACGGAGATAGGCTACCCGTACCCGTACCTACTCGTAGTAAGCAATTGGAGATGGTGACACAATACGCCTCCTTCCTCTTTCCCGCGCCCCGACCTACTCGGGCTCCTCATGGACTTGAAAGTCCCAAAGGTTGGTTTCCGGGCCGTGTCGGAGTACATGTCCCGCCGGGGGGTTGCATACATGGCCGCAACGGGTTATCCATTCCCCCGGCCCATCCCCTCACGGGACCAATTCTCGGACACATGGAAGGAGATGGCCAAACCCCTGGAGTTGCGGCCTCCCGTGTCCATTGCGGATGCCCCCGCGAGTGGCCGCTCATGGCCGCTGCAATCTTCGGCGCGCTACGTCCAATCACGGCCTCCACTTGCAGATGTCATCGATTGGTCACGGCCTCTCACATTCCTCGTGCGCGGGAATGCGTACCCATGTGTCGGTGGTAGTTGGATCCAACTCTCCATTGGGCTCCTCAACCATGGCGCACGGGGCCGCTCACCCGCGTACTTGTGGGTGATTGGGATGGCCGTTTGCGGGGACAAGGACATGGCCGCCCTTGCAACCATTTTTTTGTATTTGGGCCGAGAACCTGCAGGTTTGTGGCCCATTCATTGTTCGTTCATTTTGGCGTTCATATCTACACGGTAACATCCAGATTTTCATTAATATTAACTCAGCTCGTAGATTAAAACTTAATATTAACCCGCAAGTATTAATTGCAAATATTAACCCACTTTTGTTCCTAGGTTTTGGGATCGATCCACGGTTGCAAAAAGTTCTATTGGGCAACCCGGTGGGTGGCAAGCGAGCTGGTCATTGGGGGAAACCAGCCATTCGTGCGACGCCTCATTGGCGTCTCCATATCGCCCATGGTGGGCTTTATTTACAACATGGGTGTGTGGGACAAGGGTGCGGCGGCATGGGTGAACGCCGCCACGCGGCGTACATTGCAAGAGGAGGTGGCCGCCCGTGTGCGCTACAAGGAGACGGGCCGTAGCTTGGACGATAGGGGATGCATGGGAGACCCACACATTGTGGTCGACCGATGTTTGGTCTTCCTATGCATCCTCCATTGTTGAATGGCCATGAGGCGCCTCCAAGTGGCCTTCATTGGGGCCCGCCTTGAGGCCCTCCTGAAGGACAGCACCGAGGCCGGGCAACGGATCCTCTACTGCGCTCGTACGGGGGTCAATTTGGGCTCGGCGGCCGCGCCCGACGGTGAGGAGTCCCGGGCGTTGTTCCTCGCGTGGCAGGAGCTTGGGCCCCTATTGGCCTACACACCCGGAGGATGGTGAGTTGCAAGCCGTGGTTGCCATGCGGGACCTCCTCCGGGAATTGTACTCCGACAAGCCCCCCACGACGGACCTTCGTACCCCGGAGGTTGCGCGCGCATACCGCACCCATTGTTGCAAGACCGGGTGCCAATCCAACTACCTCCTTTACTTGGAGGAGGATGTCACCACGGCTGTGGTCAATGCGGCGCGGTTGGGGGTGGGATTGGCCGCGGTGTGCGCTGTTGTCGTTGAGAGCCTCAACGCCATCCTCAAGCGCGCTTACAACGATCACACCGAGGAGGAGGGATGCCGGGTGCCGCGGCCTTGCAACGCGAGGCCGAGGTGGTATTGCAAGTGTGGGAGTGGTGGTTCTTGAAAGTCGACCTGCCACTCCGCACACATGGAGCACCCCATAGTGCTCCGTGTACAATGGCCAAGCTCATGGCCACCCAAAGCCCACCCCCCTCTACTCTTCACCTTTTCCCCCCTCCAGCACTTTTGCCCCCTGCCATGGCCATATTGTCCGCCGACATGAAGCCGATGACAGACACCTTGATGTCTATGATGGCCGAGAACAACGCAAAAATGGTATGCTTGCTTGTAATTGCTTGTTTGCAACTCGGAGTTAATATTTGCGGCAGTGTTTTAATATCTGCGAGTAAATATTAACAGGTTGGTCGCTTAAATTTTAATATATGAATTAATATTTGTGTTCCAAATAATAACCCGTGGATGATAATATAAAAATTTAAAAAAAATCTCACTTTTCCCGTTTTTAGATGCAAAAAGTGGTGGAGCACCTTCGGCAAGCCCCTCTAGTAGCAGCTGCAACAGTTCCAATTGCAGCAGCAGCATCAACAGCAATTCGGCGACCCCGGGACAAGGAGTCAAGCGGAGACTCCTCCGATGGAGGACGACGAGAAAAAAAAGAAAAAAAGGAAGAAGAGGGAGAGGGAGGAGAGGGAGAGGGAGAGGGACAGAGAGAGGGCCAAAGACTCAGCAGAGGTCGGGGCAGGGGACCCAGTGGGGGGGGTTAAGGAAGAGGGAGAGGACGTGGTGGTGGACGAGGGTGATGGGGAGCGTGGGGATAGTGGGGATGGGGAGGGGGACGTATGATTATGCTCTAGGTTTTCCGCCGCCTTGTGCGCAAACTTGTGCACAAGCACGGCGCGTGAAAGGGGGAGTGGGGGCGGGACCCAGAATGGGGGGGGGGCTGGATGTGGAGGCTTGTCACTGGTGCGCCCCTGGCACCAGTGCCAGACGGTGTCAATGCTGGGGGGTTGCTAGCGCTGAATTTGCTTAGAGACCCCGGCAACCAGGGGGACAGCAGAAAAAAATTCCCCGAGGAGGAGAATTTTTTTTTTCAACCGCGACACTTGTCCCCCCCCAACCCCGTATACAAAATTTTCTACCCGCAAGGGACTTTTTCTACCCTAACCCGCCATTGTCCCCACTGGGCCCACACCCCCCCCCCCCCAGAGCCCCCCCCCGTGCCCCCCCTCCCCCCTTTGGCCCACCCCACCCCACCCCACCCCCCTTGCTCCGCCGCCTCCAGAGAATTTTTGTGGAGGCTGCCCCGGCTACCATGGCCAGGCGTGGCCAATCACATGCCCCCGATCCTCGGGCCGACTCACGGAGCGCCGGGTTCCAAGCACAACAGCACCAACTGTCACATGGATTGTTCACATGTATATGTACGGGAGCACATTCATCTTTTGACACCATCGTCCTCTCAAAGAGAAGAGACTACGGCCCCGGCTCAATGTGCAAAAGCGTAGAAGGGAATTGCACCCTTCGGCACTACGTCGCACTCGGTACTCGCACGCACAACGCTTGCGACTGTCTCCCTCACCATGCGAAGATGCAGTCTTGCGAAAGCCCTTCTTTTTCTTGTAACCTTTGGTGAATGTCTTAATAAAGTCGTCAACCACAGTGTGCTTCCATTCCAACCAGCGAGTGCTCCGGTGGTCGGGGGTCATGCTCTCAGCCATGCGTTTGGGATCGGCTTTGTTTGCTAGTGGCCCATCGTGGATCCCAGTCCGCGTACTCCACAAACTCTTGATACCTTCAGAAAAGTGGCCGGGGCGACAACATACCTGTTTCTTGGAATGCTTGTCTTCAGCGCCATGCGAAGATGCTGTCTGCTGGCCGATCTGCGACTGCAACAACTGCTCCTGCAATTGCAATATCCGTATGTCCCGCTCGGATTCCCTCGCCTGCAAAACCTGGATACCTGCAGAACAGTGGCAAGCAAAACACAACTGTTTTTCGCCTGTCTTCAGCGCCATGCAGAAATGCGTTGCCCATCCTTAAGCAGTCGGTAGCCCGCCGCCTCAACGCCGTAAATGTGCATGAGCCTCGGTCGGTGACCTGCAGAAAACTGGCAAGCAAAACACAGCTGCTTTTTGCCTATCTTCAGCGCCATGCAGAAATGCGCTGCCAATGATGCGGCCATGTTCAACTTGAGGGTCAGGGTCTTGGTGTTGCTCCACAAACTCTTGATACTTGCAGAAAAGAAGCCGGGGCGCCAACATACGTGTTTTTGGGAATGCCTATCTTCAGTGCCATTGCATCGCGCTTTGATTCACATCATAGGTGGTATTCTCGGCAGGATAGCACGGGCATGTGTATCCTCCACAGGGATCACCGAGCTGATCGTGGGACGTCGCTTGAAAGAAAGAGCACACATGCACAACACACCTCTTTTTTGCCTGTCTTCAGCGCCATTCAGAGATCGGTGCAAGTAATGTTGCGTCCAAATCACTTCCTCTAGTGCAAATCCCTAAAATGGTGCAGAGAAATCGCACACACAAGCGCAACACACCTGTCTTTTGCCTGTCTTTGGCGCCATTCAGAGATACCTGCAGACAACTTCCGGGGCAAACATGGACCATATGCACGACAAGCACCCCACCACTCCCCCCTGCCTCGCCACCTCCACAGCAATTGCAGTGAATGCCTGTGAAGGCTGCCCCGGCTACCAAGGCCACGCATGGCCAATCACATGCCCCCGATCGCGGGGCACACTCACGGAGCGCCGGGTTCCCAACCCCCCGGCCCGCCGCCATTCCCCCTGCTCCCTTCCCTTTGGTCCCTCTTTCCAATATCTTCTCCACCCTCTGTCGTTGGCGGCGGGCCTGCCCCCTCCCTCCCCTCTAGCCCTCCTCCCTCTCGTCGCTCTGTCCTCCCTGTTCTCTTTTGCCTACCCTTCTGGCTGCCACCCATCTCGCCTCCTTTCCTCCCTGTTATGGGTCACGGTCACGGTCACTTGGCTTGTTTGCCTCCTTGTCTGTACCTTGTCCTAGTGAGCCAGCCCTGTCCTACGCAGTAGTTGGTCAGACTGCACAGGCACATTGTTCTCCTCCTCCCTCCCCCCTTTCCACCTCAGGTCAGCTCCTCATCTGTGTGGCTGCCACGGTAAGGCCCACGGGGTCCCCCGCGCATCGCCGGTGTGGCGCCCTTGCATCGCGCTTGCATCGCCCTTGCATCGCCGCTTCTTTTGGTTCCCAGGCTCCCATGCCCCCTTCGGTTCTCATCTGCACCCGTGTCCTCCCCCTCTTGGTCCCGCTGCCACAACACTGGAACCGGCCCATGGCGCACGTCGCTTCCCCAACATTGGCCGTGGTCCCACCACCACACCCCGGCGGGCCTGCTACCTCCACCGGAGTGTGCGCGTAGTGTAGGGGGGTGTCGGTGTGGGGATCAGCGCGGTCTGGCCTCCCGGCACCAGACAATGGCGGGTTGCATGAACCAACGGCAGATCCACTCCGCGGGCCATAGGGCAGTCACCAGTGCCGCGGTGCGCTAACCACTGTCCCTGTCCAAAATCTGGGTCCACTTCAGCACTTCCTTCGTTTCTGCACAGGCTCCGCCTCCTCTTCTTCCTCCTCTTCTTCTTCCTCCGCTTCTTCCTCCTTTGTCTTGCTTGCCTGCTTGGTCTCTTGCCTCCTTGGTCGCCCAGGCGCCGGCATGCCGACGACCGCGTCACTCTCCGTCTCCGTGACCATCACCACCAGCCACCGCGTCTTCGCAACCGTCTCCGCCTTGCGGGTCTTGTTCCTGCTCCACTGCCGACTTGGGTGCGCCAAGCCCAGCAACTCCTGCGCGCCCGAGGTACTGCAGCACCTCAGCTCCATGTCCGGGGTGCCGGGCATCAGCACCAGTGCGGGGCCGGCCGCCGCGCTCCTCATCACGCCGGGGGCCCATCCACTGCGCCTCGCCACAGCCGCCATCATCGCCTGCTTGCTCAGCGCCGTGTACCCGCTCGGCCGCAGTCCTTATTGCAAAGTGGTCTCCGTGTCGCTCACGATATGGGGCCGCTTGGGGACGTACCTGCCCCGTCTCTTGGTTTGCCCCTACACCTTGATTTGGCCCATCCCCGCAGCCATTCCAGCGTGGAACGTTGCTCTTCCCGCTGCTGCTCCGTCATCGACTTGCCCTTGTTGAAGAGGTCGCCGGGTTCGCGGATCTTCCACTCGTCCGTGGACCTGTACATGAACGCGCTGGCGGCTTTCACCGCCAGGTAGGAGAGGTTCTGCTTCTGGGCCACCTTCTCCGGCCAGGGCTCCTACACGGCATGCACCGTGAATCCGACTCGCTGGAAGCTCAATCCCAGGTCCTGCGCCGGCTGCAGGTGCAGCGGATCCACGATCAACGTCTCCTCCCCCTCCCGATCCGCAGCCACCACATACGACTGGCAGCTGGGGCAGGAGGGGTGGAGGGCCCCTGCATCCCGGGGGCTGTGGTATGCCTCCGGATAATCGGGCAGCCGCCCGGCGCCCTGCAGGCAGTCAGCCTGCGCGCCTCAGGGCTCCCTGCAGCCTCCACAGGGTTCGCCGCCTTTCCCGAAAATTGTCCACGGCGGTGTTTGAGCTTTGCAGCTGCCGATTCCTCTGTGCCCCCGATGGGGCGCGAACGTTGGCAACGTTCTCAACCCACCTTGCGGACAGCCTCACCACTTGCTCCCATTCTGTTTCCCGTATCCGTGCCATCAAGTCCGCCTCGTTCTCCGCTGCTTGCCTCTTGTACCGCCGCTTCAGGCCATTGAAGATCTTCTTGTCCTCCGCCTTTCTTGCCTGCATCTTTCTCCGCGCCTCCTCTCTGGCCTTCTGTCTTTCCATGGGATTCGGATCCGGGGTGCGCTCCATGAGCCTTCGTATTCGGCGAGCAATTGTGTCCGACTCCTCCGACCACTCCTCCACATTGTCCGTGTCCGACTCATCACCCACGAGTGGTTGGCCCACAGATGAGCGGGGCGCCTTCTTCATGGCGGGTTCTAGTGCGCTCCACAGCTTTTGCGTCGATCCTCTGGATCCTTGTGTTGCCTTGTCCCCCGCATGTCCCTTCACCGCCTGTGTTGCCTTCTTTCCTGACGGCTTATCCGCGACATGTCCCTTCTCCGCCTGTGTTGCCTTCTTTCCTGACGGCTGATCCGCGGCATGTCCCTTCTTTGCCTCTGCCTCTGCCCCTGGTGCATCCTCATGTTCCCTCAACCATGCCTCCAACCCGTAAAACTCCTCCGCCTCCCGGGTTGTCCTCTTTCCTTCGACGTGATAATATGCAGCCCGTGTGGCATCCGTTGTCACGTGAAATTTCACGCGGTTCCCCTCCTCGTCCACCAACCCGCGTGCGACATTCGCTGTGGCGGTGCGGTATTGTTCTCGGTATGTCCTCCGCCACTTCTGGCTTTGCCAACTCCGTCCAACCGGGGCAATCCCCAGTTCCATTGGGACATCCCACTCCCTGGCGTGATGTGGTGGTGGGCCCCTGGTCCTGTAGGCTGCCAGTTCCACGTCCGTCAGCTCGGCAATCTCCCCGGCAGAGAAGGTGGCGGAGTGCCCGCCTGAGGAGGTATCCTCCGAGTCTGCTTCACAGCCGGGTATGGTACCCCCGGCTTGCAACCACTCCTCCGCAGGCTGCTGTCTCGCCTTCTCTTTTGCCTCCTTCGGCGCTTGCGGCTTTGCTTCCTTTGCTGCCTCCTTCGGCGCTTGCGGCTTTGCTTCCTCTGCTGCCTGCTTCGGCGCTTGCGGCTGTGCATCCTTTGCGGCCTCCTTCGGCGCTTGCGGCTTTGCTTCCTTTGCTGCCTCCACCGGCGCTTGCGGCTTTGCCTCTTTTAGGCGCTGCCAGTGGCTGCTCTAATGCCTCCTTCGGCGCTTCCGGCTTTGTTTCCTTTGGCGCTGCTGCTGGCTGCTCTGCTGACTCCGGCTCTGACCCGTTTGCCGCTTGCGGCTTCCCCCCCTGTGGCACTGGGACTGCCTCTGCTGCCTCTTTTGGTGCCTCTGTTGCCTCTTTTGGTGCACTTGCCGCTTGAGCGTTCTTGGGGGCCATCCCCTCAACGCTTGTCAGCAACACATGTGTCTGCACAGGCCAAGGCGCCAAACTTGTCCCTTATATTGAGCAAAGAACCCTCAAAGCGTCGACTTTGTCCCTCACAGTTCTCCGAGTGCCGGTCTCCAATGGACCCCATTCCTTTTGCAGTGGCTGCGGCGCCCCCTGGGGTACACATATTGCCCTCACTTCAACCCGGACTCCCCATTAGCAGATCACAACCTTTCAAATGTCACCAGTCAGCACTGCAGAGGTTTTTCTTCTTCTAGCTGGATGCATGGCAAGCAAAAAAGAGCAAAAAAAGGCAATAAAACCCCAAAGCGTCCAACTTATCTCTCACAATTCTCTAATTGCCCGTCGCCAATGGACCCGATTCATTTTGGAGTGGCTGCGGCGCCCTACACATAATGCCCTCACTTCAACCCGGACTCCCCATTAGCAGATCACGACGTTTCAAATGTCACCAGTCAACAGTGCAGAGGTTTTCACCCTACCAACTGGATGCATTGCAAGCAAAAGAAAGCAACAAAAGGCGATGAACCCCCAGAGCGTCGACCTTGTCCCTCACAGTGCTCTGAGTGCCCTTCTCCAATGGACCTGATTCTTCTTGCAGTGGCTACGGCGCCCCCAGGGGTACACATAATGCCCTCACTTCAACCTAGACTCCCCATTAGCAGGTCAGGACGCCTCAACTGTCACCAGTCAGCACGGCAGAGGTTTTCACCCTACCAGCTGGATGCATTGCAAGCAAAAGAAAGCAAAAAAAGGCAATGAACCCCCAAAGCGTCGAACCTGTCCCTCACAGTGCTCTTAGTGCCCGTCTCCAATGGACCCGATTCCTCTTGCAGTGGCTGCGGCGCCCCCTGGGGTACACATAATGCCCTCACTTCAACCCAGACTCCCCATTAGCAGATTACGACGCCTAGAATGTCACCAGTCAGCAGCGCAGACAGCTGTTCCTTCTTTTCGCTATCTATCCAGTAACGCTTTGCCCATGTGTCATGGTGGGAGCGATGGTGGTGTTGAAAAACACCGTTGTGGCAGTGTGGCACTCACCCGAGGAAGGGGCGAATGATCTCTCGGTCGGCCCATCGGTAGGCCGACAGGCGGGGCGGGGGTGGTGCTGCCGGGGCAATCCCAACCTCGTTGCTGGGCATGCTGCCCAACATCCCCTCGCCAAACAAAGTGGCGAGGGTCTCCTTCTTCTCTTTTGCTTTTCCTTCAAAGGGGATGATCCTCTGCACCTTCTTCCGCTGCTTTTCTTCCTTCTCCTCCTCCTTCGTTCCTTTTCCTTCAAAGTGGAAGGGCTTTTCTTCCTTCTCCTCTTCCTTCCTTGCCTTCCCTTGGAAGGGGATGATCCTCTGCACCTTCTTCTCCTCCTTTTCCTTCTCCTCCTCTTTCTTCCTCGCCTTCCCCTCAAAGGGGATAATCTTATGCTCTTCCTTGCCCCGGTATGGGGTGATCTTTGGGATCCTCCGCATCTTCTTTTCTTTCATTGTATAAGCCTGTAGGTGTACTAGTGTACTAGGTGTACTACTAGGGAGTGGAGAGGAAAACGGGCTCCTTCCAAAACGGTCCTCTGATTGCTACCGTTTCAAATGTTGTGCGCCTCCAATGCTCCGTTTCACCCTAGCAGCTGGATGTGTTGCAAGGCAAAAAAGGGAAAAAAAAACCCAAAGTGTCCAACTTGTCCCTCATTGATCTCCGAGTGCCCGTCCCCAATGGACCCGATTCCTTTTGCAATGGCTGCGGAGCCCCCTGGGGTACACATAATGCCGTCGGATCTACCCGGACTCCCCATTAGGCGATCACAACATGTCAAATGTCACCAATCAACAGTCCAGGGGTTTTCCCTCTACGAACTGGATGCATTGCAAGCAAAAAGGAAGGCGCGGAACCCCCAAAACGTCCAACTTGTCCCTCACATTTCTCTGAGTGCCCGTCTCCAATGGTCCCGATTCCTGTTGCAATGGCTGCGGCGCCCCCTGGGGTGTACAGAATGGGGTGATACACCCATGAACTATCTGTTTGCTCGGCACATTTCGTAAAGTACCATCAGTCAGCAGTGCAGGGGTTTTCATTTTTGCCCGACTGGCTGGTGGTGTTGAAAGACACCGTAAAGGTCCACTTCCTCAGGCGTTGTCGAAGAGCTGGAAATTGGAACGTCTCGCCGAAGTCCGGGGTCGTTGCGGGGGGGCTTGCGCGGGGAGCAATGACCCAAATTGGAGCCTCTGCGGTGGGGGGGCAGACTGAGAGGCTCGCCGCTTGAGCAACAAGCCAAACTGAGGGTGGGGCACGGCCGCTTTGGGGAGGGAGCCAGTGGGAGTAGTGAGGAACGGCGGTGCCTGCTATATGGGGCAGTTTCACCTGATCACTGGTTGGAGGGGGTGGTGGCCGACCAGGAACAGGTTGTGGGGGCGGCTTGGGGATACGGGGGGGTTTTCGGGTAGCACACAGGATTTCAAGCACCACTGCTGCATGCTCCTCGTCCCTGGTTAGGAAATGCTAACGGGTAATTCGCATGCCCTCGTGCCACACCCGCAGGGGGTTTTTCTTGGGCTGCTGAACCGCAAACCGATACATCGCTGAGCGGTTCAGCACCCCACCTACGAAATACTGAAAATACTGAAACCCCATGATTCTCCCGGATGCCATGCACTGTTTTGGCACTGTAGGGCCCGTGAACAGTGGGTTTGGAGGGGGTGGGGGGGTCCTTGGGTATGTACTTGGGGGGTTGTGGGGGGGACGGCGGTGGCACGGCAGTGCACATCAGGGTCTCCTCCACGGCTTCCAGGACTACCCGGTATGGAGTTGAGTGGGGTCTGGGCGGAGGACTTGGAGAGGTTGGTGGGCGGTTGGGTGGAGGGGGAGAGGGGGGCGGTGTGGACAATGGAGGTTGGGGCGAGGCCAGTTCGCTGAGAGACTTCTGAGCGTCGAAGTCTCACGGTGGCGACGCGGGTTGGTCTCCAAACCGCAGGAGCTCCTGCAAATCTCCCAAGCCGTCCCGGAAGGAAGGGCTTGAGGGGACAAAAGAGGCCACGCTAGGGGGCTAGACGACATGGCGAGCTGAAAAGAGAGGGTCACGGGTGCCAGACGCCGGCAGGCGGGCGGCGGCGTGGGGGGGGGGGGGGTGGGGGAGCACAGATGGGTTGGGGCGGGGGGCGACCGCGACTACTAGTGCTAGACACTGAGATAGTAGACCGGGCCGGCGACGGGTCCCTTTGGCTGGCAGAGGCTTGGGAGAGATTTCTCCTTCCCCCTGATGGCATAGCACAGGACTGGGATATGTGTAGGTCAGTGCGTTCACCCTCCCCTGAGGCAGACCCATCAGACGACCCCTCAAAGGATGAGGAGTCCGAGGACGAGGAGTCTTCCGGCACAAAGTCCTGATCCTGTGCCTCTGCCCGCCTCAGGTCCCTTCGACCCTGGTCTGATCCACTTGAAGGGCCGCCGAGGCCTTGGATTCGTCCTCCTCAACCCGCCGCTTGGGCGGCGCAGGGACACTCCCCCCCTCCTCCCCCCTGTCACCCTGCAGGGCATCCTGGAGCGCAGTGGGCATTTTTTTGCGCTTCTGCTTCCTTTCTGGCTGCGTCTACCGGGATTTTCCCTTATTGTCCCGAAAGGCCGCCTCCCGCTCCCCCAGGACAATTAGCTCCTCCGGCCCCAAGTCCCATTGCCCGGCGCGCTCGTCAGGCCGCTGGTGGTCCGGGTGTTGCTGCTCGCAGTGGCGGCGCATGTTGTGCCGCTAATGCCCGCCGCACCCCTGGACGGGGCACTCAACAGGCAGTGCCTGCACGCCCTGCTTGCGGGCTGCCCGCATGCTGAACTTACAAAAAAACCCGCTTGCGCAAGAAAGGGGCTGCGCCGTTGGCTCCCCCCCCCCTTTACGCGACGCATACACAGCCCGGTTTGCCCGCAAAATCCATAGCAAGGGGTTTGGAGTGTCTCTGAGTGCATGTGGAACGCAATGTGAATCCGCATCCTGCCCAGCGGTACTGTCTTCCCACAACCAGGCACGCGGCACACAACCTCCCCATCCGGCCTACAAACCTTACGGCAGCGGCGTAACCCCCTCGTAGGCAACAACCTGCCTGGGCAGCAGTGGAGCTGCTTGTGTTTTGGGGGTTGGCTGCTTCGCAGAGCTATCTAGGAACCCTGCTTGCAAAACCCAGACCCCCTTTTCAAGGTCAGGGTTCACCCACTCACAGGCAATATATTCCACCTGCATCAGTTTCCCCCCCGCCCCTTCCCATACCAGTTCCCATCCCCCTTGCGAGCTCCTGATGGGAGGGGTCAGCGACACTCCGCCCCCCAATGAGTGCACAGGAAAAGCTGAGCAAAAATGGCGCACTCTGTGCCGGTTGCCCTGGCAGGTACAAAATTGCCACAAACGGGCAGCCCTTCCACTACTGAGCCGGGCGCAATGTGGGCTCCGCCCCCCCCCTTATAGCCGGAATGCCGGCAGTCCTGGCAAGTCGGTCAGCTGACCGCCGGACATGCTTCCCGTTGATGCGCAGATTTACCCCACTCATGATATGCATGTCGCGCACCTGATACACAATTCGCCCCCCTTGAGCTTCCCAAAATAGCTCAGCGCGTGTATCCACATCGCACTGTGTGTGCCCACCCCCACTATCCCTTGGGGTCACCCATACATCATCAGGGTCAACATGCAAAAGGCCCAGCCCGAACGGTTCGCAAAAGTTGCACTCCTTAGGGTTAGGGTACGCTGCACTAGGCCACCACAGACGGACAACGGCCGAAGCCTTGTCGGCAGCCCTATGGCACACCGAGGGCAGGTCTACCCGGTTGATGTCCATGTCCGCCGTGTAGTGGCGCGGCCGCGCGCGGTCAATGGACGAATAGCGAGACTGCTTCTGCTGCCAGGTTGAGTGGCAGCTGTAGATTGTGGCTACAACCAGTGCAGCCGACAAGCGTACTGCGAGCTCAGCCACCGAGCAGTGGCGGTCGATCACCATCGTCCTCACAAGGCATAAGCCGTCCCCTGCCCTCTCGTTGCCACACAGACATGCAAGAAATTTTTGTGCCCAACGCCCCTTTTTCGCCAGCCACTGCAAAAAGGCGGCAATCACCAGGAACCCTTGGACTGTGCGAACGAAATGCAAGTACCAGCGATCCCGGAACGGTTGGCACCCAAGCTGGATGAGATAAATGATGTATCCAGCTTTGGGGATGTTTTCCAGTGTTACCGTTGGCGGCAGCTCTGTGTTATGACCCCCCCCTATGAATTTTTCTAGTGCCGTACCCTGAACAACGGCATCGCCAGCAGCATGAACTAGAGGGGGTGGCAGGTCAAGGTTGTCGAGGGCTGCGCGGCCTATATCAGCCATGGATTTTAAGAGGCCAAACGCAGCCTGAACCTCTTGTTTGTCCTGTGGCAAGGGGGGCAAGACAGGCTTGGTGTCGTCACAATGGTTATGCAGCTCATGCAGCACACCATAAGACAACTCTCCTTGCAAAACAAGGGAAGTTCCCCCCAACATGTGGGACACCCGTTTCATCAAGGGGGGGGGGGGGGTTCGAAGTTCCCACACATTCTGAACTCATCCGTTTGGAATGGAATGTGTGGAATCTCAGGCATCCATGAGAGGGTGCTAGCACCCTCGGCATACGGTGCCGCTTGCATCTCACGGGACCACCGTGCGTCACCGTCCGTATCTGCGGACAGGAGAAAACCGTGGCGGTCCTGAAATGCTGCATTGCCGCAGAGCTCAGCCATGTGTTTCCGTGCAGCATGGCAATGCTCTGCCTTGAACCTGCCACAGGTGGGGATGACCCACAAAGGGATGGCAGAGTACCCCTCCTCTGTATGAGACGCCAAATACACCACGGTTCCCTGGTTGGCGGTGTGGTATGTATTTGAATCCTGCTCCGGCCGGTGTGCCAGAGCCTCCACATCAGCGCCACTAGCCAGCGGCATGGGGTGCCGGCAACACGTAGCGCACAATCCGATTGCAAGTCCCTCGCGAGACACAATGATGACGTACTCCACATGGATTTCATCGATGGACAGGTGCGACACATGGCAACCCGGGATGTGACCTAGGGCCTCCAGCAGCCAAGCAGACCTGGCGGTTCGTTCGGACGAACACGGGGGGCTCCCTCGACTTGCATTCGGCCCGTGTCGTAGCTGGGCAGGTACGCAGCGTTGTTCAGTGCCTGCAACAACTTGGGCCCCCCAACGCCCACTGCTGCTAGGGCCGCAGCATCCCTGTCCTGGGCATCCCAAGATTTCACGCTCCAGGCATCGCAAAGGTGCCCCAGCACTGTGGCTGGAGCCCACCCGGCCCGCAAAAGCCGTGCTGCACGACGCCCAGCAAGCCGACGGTTGTCCTCCGCGACGGCTACAGCGAGCGCCTTGTAAGTCTCGCAAGGCTGCCGGAACTGGTGCAGGTCCTCCTGCAATTGGCCGAGGGTCTCCTGGGCCACGTACCCCATGTCGTTAGCCTCGTTGAGGCGGCGGGATAGGACGTGGGGCCCGTGCCGGTAATGGGGCTCGGTGCCCTTTGGGTCGATGGTGGTGTTCATCCAGCCGTTCAGCCTAGCCGGATGCTTCCCGGATAGCAAATCGAGGCACGGCAGACAGAGACCATAGCTGCTCGCTATGTCGTCCCAACGACCATCTGTGCGGCAATCCACGGCGAATAGCCCTCGGCGGTCGCAGAACTCCTAGGGCGGCTTCTCGTAGTTGCCCCGCATGACGGGGTACATCCGCCGCAGCTGCTGCAGGGTGGGCGCCTGCCTAGGGAGAACCCCGGGACACTTGCGCTCGCAAAGAGGAATCCAAGCGTCAAGGTCAGGGTCCATCTCCCTTGCATAGTCTACATCCAGGTTTGGCACCTAGTGAATGGGCCCCAGTTCTGCTGCGGCGGCTGCAGAAGCCACGGCCAAGGTAGATGCAACCCGGACAGCCCTTGTGAGCTGCGGATGCTTGTCTACGCGGATGAGCATGCTCAGTAGGGGAGTGTCCGAGCTGATGCAGCCCTGAAAGAACTCCGGCACCACTTTGCCATACCGCACCCAGTCGGTATGCTGGGTACCCGAGCAGTGGATGCTCAATGCCTTGCTCTCTGGGTTCTGCATTATGGGCACGACCTTGCCACAGGGGCACTGCCACTTCTTTGTCGGGATGTCGCAGTTGCGCCATCCTGCGGCAACGGTGATGGGAGCCAAGGGGGGAGGGGCACGCATATCAGCCATTGTGAGGAAAGGGAAGATTGTATGGTATCTGGAACAAAAACACGGAGGAGGGGAGGTCGCACTGTCCCGGAGCTCCCACAGGCCATGGGTACAACCACATTGCCCAGTTACAGTCAAGCAAAGCACGAATCAGCACAAGCAACTATTTTGCACATGTGGAACCAGAATCAGTCCCTGACCCACCCAAACCCACTTCCGAACGGACGAAAAACGCATGAGCAAGACGCACAAGTGTGGATGGCGCCCCCTGGGGCCCCTGTTTGGGCAGTACGCCATGAAAAAAAATAGTGTACTGCCCAAATAGGGAATCTCTGGATAGCTGGATAGCTGAATGCAGCATAGCTACATTGCCAGCTCTAAGCTTCCAAGCTTAGGGAGAGGTACCCTGTTTAATGAACCGTCCACCACGACCTCCAATGCCGCAATCACTCGGGGGCGATTAACTATGCGCCACGCAGTTTTTCAACCCCAGTAGCGGTCCCCAAAAACACCCCACCCAACCGGAAACTTTTTCAACTTTGGGTGTTTTTTTTTCGAACCGCGACACTTGTCCCCCCCCTACTGGATTGAAATTTCGCCTGCCGGGGTGATTTTTTTCATGCCCTCCCCATGCCCGCAACGTGGGGTTCACAACGGGCCATTACCTTTTGCTGTTGTAGCATGAGTCCTGCTTGGGATGGGTGCGGCTGTGGCGCTTGGGTACGGCCTGCATGTGGACCCTACAGTGGGGGAACATTCGCGCTCTCCCGACCCCCGTCTACAACCCGCGCCACGATCGATCGTGCGAGGGTGACATGGGGACGCGGGGTACGGGGTTGTCGGTGACGAGGCCGACAAAGCCCAGCAAGGCCCCGGCCACCTCGAGTCCATCAACACCGGTGGGGGTCCCTGAGGCCGCAGAGCCACTGGAGGCTCCCTCAGCGAACATCCACTTCCGCGGCGCTACGGCTGCAGTTAAAGCTTAGGGCAACACGTCAATGGGCGAGGTATGTACCCACCTAGTTAGTCAGTTAATATTTAGGACGTCGTAGTTAATATCTGTGAGTGAATTTTTATTTTTTGCGCCGGCGGTCCAGATGTTAAAAATTGAATTAATATATGAATTGGGAGATATTAATTGCATCGCCACAAAAATTAATTTGCATGTTGCGTTTTTTTTGTGTTTATGCAGGTGTTTGATGTCACCATCAATGCCTGCCATGCCCGCCTAGTACGTATCACTTGGCGGGACACGGAGGGCTCCCACGAGATACCTCTGGGGGCCCTCCATGGCATCTTGGCCTAGGGCCCAAGCCTGGGCCTTTCCGTGCTCCGCGGCCTGTGAGAGTGGGAGGCAGGCCGTGTGGAAGCCAACGTGTAGGACACGTCTAAGGGTTATCGGCCCAGCCAGTGGGCCAAGATGTCATAGGTAGGTAGGGCTTATCGGGGGGTGGGTGGGGGCCTGTGGGCGCGAATGGGTGAGGGGCGGGCAGAGGAAGGGGACGGGGGGGGGAATCCAGCACCACGTCCAAGTGAAACCCACCCAAGGCCACCACCAAACCCAAACCCCTAGCCCCCCTCCCCCCCTAGACCAACACCAAACCCAACCCCCCAACCCCCATAAGACCAACAACAGGTTTTATTTGGAGTCGTCCGAGGACTCACATGACGGCGCCATCCGACGGGGTGGCACCAAAAAGCAAAAAACGACCCACCCCACACCCAAGACAAAAGCCACCACAGCCCCTAAGAGCACACACAACCCCAAGCCCCCCCCCCCCCGACCCTACCCACCACCCCAACCCATGTGGGCCACGGTCACAAGGACCCAAGCATCGGGACTGGCACCCACGTCCCCTACCCCGGGGGGGGGGGGGGGTGGAGATGGGCACCTTTCGCGGTGTCCATCGCAACAAGGTGGTGTCGTTTGGGTGGAATACCTAGGCAGCACCACCCTTCATGAGGTGGCCCACGGCCTCCTCTTCCCCAGCCTCGGAGAAGCTGAAATCTATCGGCGAGAAGCGGTGGGGGGGGATAAGAAGACAAAGACCACCACTAACCGCTCTAACCCCTAGACTAACCCCAAGTCTACCAAACCCCAGCCAGCCACCACCCAACCACCGAACCCCGTAGACAAAGAGAACAAAGAGAACAAACAAAAAGAGGCGGGTGACCCCGCAAAGGGGTTGCACGAACCGCAAGGGCCCGGAAACAGACCCATCCGGCCAGTATGGCCATAAGCAAGACAAGAAACGGAAATTAAAGTATGTGGTATGTGTTCTTGTGTGTTTTCGTGCATTCGTAGGGAAGGTTAATATTTGGGTTCTTATATGTGTGAGTTAATATTAAGCCGACGCCTTTTTAACATTCAATATCTGAGATATGAATCTCAAATATTAAAGCAAATATTAACCCCGAGTACCATTTCAACATTTATGTAGATTTACACCGCTAGAACCCACCGACCAAACCGTGGGTGAAAAATGCCAACCAACGTGCAAGGCACCCCATAGGGGTGCAAATTTGCCCTACGTATCCCCCATACCCCTTGTATGCAGCGGGACAGTTAGTTAAGCTTTTGATTTCCCCTCCGAATATTAAAAATATTGCATTTAATCTAGGCCACTAGGGTGGTATTGCACCAAGGCTTTCAGTACCTATGGTGCTACGAAGCGGTGTGGGGCAGGTTTGCAAAGGGCGTGCAGTGGTGCTGCTGCAAGGTTTCCCACATCATTTGGGATGTGCCACCTAGCCCGGACACCTAAGGTAGCATTGCGGCCGGCGGTAAGGGCAAGGCCCGGGCCTATCTTGTGTGGAAACTCCAGTACAGTGTGCCCCAACCAACCACACCGTCCCAATTCTCAACATGTGGCAGTAAGCAGGTAAAGGCTCGTTGCGGCTAACAGGGCAGGACAAAGCGTGGTAGGAGTGGCATCCGGCCCTCAAAACCTTGTTGTGGGCAAAGGTGGGGGAGTTGGCCGGCCTCACCCTACCTACGTCGCTATGGGGTGGCCTAATGCGGGTTGTGCATTGCTCATTGCGGTTCTTGCACTGTTGGTCTTAATGTCTCAAGTCGGAGCCCCCCTACCTCCTTGTGTTTGTGGATCATGTCTTTCCCTTTGCATGTGGGAAGTAGGACTTGGTCCCGTTGATCGTGGATGACATGTGCCGGGCCTATGACCACGGAGACCATGGCCGGGTGCCACCCTTGTTGTTGAGTAGGGGCCATGTGGTACCTTATGGGCTCGCGGTGTGCTACCTGTGGTCGGCTTGGGAGGGGGGGGGGTGGGCTGCGGCGTGCTGTGTGCCCCTTTTTCGTGAGCCAGAGGACAATGCATTTCGGTCGGAGCGTCGCCTGTGGGTGGCGGCTAAGGCCTCTGGTGCGGCCCGCCGGCTGCCTCCAGAGGCCCGTTGAGCGGATACGAGTTGTGGCTCTTTTGCTTCAAGGCGGGCCCGCGAGAACATCTCGTGAGGGGACCGCCGAACATGGAGCCACTACAGGTGACCACGGCCAACGCGCCTTGGCTCTGCCCAACACAAGGTCCCGCGCCAACAACCTACCTCCTCTACGCGAAGCCGGACGTCTTCCATTTGCAGAAGGTGGGCTTGGCTTTCACCCCAACTTGGCTCGGTAGCTTGCCATACGCCGTGAAGGTGGGGCCGATGTTCGCGAGCAGCAACTTGGCCACCCTTCTCCACAAGTGTTTCGCCTCTAAGTACCAAGTCCAAGCCACCCTGTAGGAACATTCCCTATGCGTGAAGGTGGAGCGCACAGAGGGCGTGTCGCCCCCCGTCGATGCTAGTAGTTCGTCAACAAGCAGTGGTGGGTGATGTGGTGGCTTGAACGTGGGGGGGCCGGTGTCCAGTCGCTAGTAGGGGAGCTTAATGTGGCCCAAGACCCACAAGGGGCGGATGGCTCTCAGAGGCCTTGGGCCGGTGAGCCGGGTGTGCAGTCAGTACCCACTTGGGTAGCCCACCAACGTGGTGTGCTGGGTGGACCACCATACTCGTAACCCCGTACATCCCATACTGGAGGGTAAAGTGCCAGCTCGGCTCCGGGCCCAGTACCCACATCTTGCAGGAGCGAACCACCATTGTTGCCGGTTCCAATATGCACCTCTATCCCCGCAGCAGCAGGCCCTGCAACTCCCGCACAGCCCTGATGGCGGGCTGGCCACGCCCACTTGCCCCGTGTGCAGCATGTGGACCGCGTTGCACCGCCTAGTGTGAGCCCAATGGTACTCATGGCACTTGGTGGACAATGGTGTCCTCCTAGCAGCCAAGCTTGGATCGTGCAGGTGGCGCCACCAGAGCAGCCCCATCCACGCTTGTTGGCATGTACAGTAGCACAACACGTAAGCAACCCTGCTGCAAGTGAGCGAATCCAAGGTGCACCTACCGCCAAGTTCCAGGTCGTCACGGAGGTGTGTCAGAATGTCTTGCACTTTCTCGACACATTGAACAACATCCAAGGGGAGACTCTACACCAAGCCCAAGCATTGCACTACGTGCGTATGGGCCACTCGCAGCTGGTGGTGCTTGCCAGCCCCATCCGACAGATGGACAATCCACATTTTGCTTTGCAGGTGCGGGGGGCGCTGGCACAACCGCTCGAGCTCCTCCATGGTACCACAGGATGTCGTGCCCAACTTGGTGCTCGCCGTCAGCAAGCGCTTGCCTACATTGTCGTGCGTAAAGCTTTTTTGTCCGCTGGGGAGCCCCCCGGTTTACCCCTAGGGTCGGACTACATGCCAATAGATTACCCGCATGTGGCACAATACACGCTCCTCTGAAAATGGAAGCGGCCGTAGTCGCCAACATGCATGTCAGGTCTGCCATCTGCTACATCAACAATGACCAAGTATGATTTTCATCGTTCCGCATGCTTTCCGGACGGTGCCTACCAATAAAGGGGCGATATCTGCACTGCGCGCGCACCACGCACTACTTTTCCAATGTGTTTATTGGTAAGGGGCTGGCTTTCGACACAACTCCCAAAATGCCGCCCAAAAACAGATAACCCTTGGGTACCACCCGCCGGGGCTGAGCTTCAAGGGGGGATCTACAAAGAGCAAGAAGGGGCACTTGTATAGCACCTCGTCTTGCACGATCCGGCGCTCAAAGCATGGACGATTTGATGGAACAACTTAGTGCAGTAGTTCAAGTCAAGAGTATCACGGCCTAGGCTCAAAACCCCAAGGGAAGGGCCCCTCGGGGTAGAAGGTGCGGCTGCTTGGTCAGTGCAGGCCGCTCAATCACCGTTGCACGGTAGGTGCTTCCCCAAATGGTGTCTCCATCCCCCAAATCGGCCACCACAACACCGCCTTGAAGACATTGAAGCATGGCAGGTTCCAACAATTCACATGCACCCATCGACCTGTAAGATTTGCATGGTGGAAGAAAATGCAACCATGCACCGGCTGCCAATTGCCGTGCCACTGAGCCTACGTATCCCTTTGCCCAATGCGGCAAAGGGGGAAGGGTAGACAACAATGCCATGCACACACTGAGAATGGGTGTGTCCACAAGGTCCTGCCTAGTAGTGGTGAGCCTTCCACGAAACCATGCTCGCTCAACAACAGCCTGCACAAGATAGCACGTTCGCAATAGTGCAAGGCCAAGCCACACATTAAACAACCCCGCTTCCTGCCTTTCTAGGGCCCAGGCCTCCCACAACTTGGACAATTGCACATTGGCATAGTGCTTCACAAGGTGGTCCTTAAGATGTCCCCACTCTGAGAAGGCACGGTGGGCATGCACATGTGCCAAAGCAAGCTCGGCTTCGTGTGAACACATGAAACGCCGCAACTCGTCTACACCGTATGTAGCACGCTAACTAATTGGAAGGGCAAGAAAGTGGCCATGGTCCAACAAGACTGCACACTCAAGCACACCTCTTGGGTCACTGGCTGTGTATCACTCCTACAAACCAGCAAACAACACATGGCTTATCGCACGCGCCTCATAGCCATGAAACAAGGGGTTTTCGGACACACTTTTGGCCATCGGCGTCGAAGCTGACCGACTGCATAGCGTGCCATGCGGCTGCCACTGCTTGCTCGTTGAACTGTCACTAGCCCATACCCTCCTCTCGGGCTATCTTTTGCGCCAGCGCATGCAACATGTGTGTTGCAGTGGCAAGATGTTCACGAGTGGGCGCATGCAACTGCGCCACATCGTTAAAACACATGATATCGCCGTACACCAACCCCCGTGCCATTAAAGGGGCATCATCACAAACACATCCTCCTCCTTCGTGGAATGCCGCAATTTGGAATCCAAATGTCGCACAACCGAACCGACATTGAGCAACAAAGCAATGTTGCAGCGCGGATTTGTGTGAGAGGAGCGGATGCGGTGACTTGCAAGGATCGTTTGCAGTCCACTGTGTGTATGGGGTTCTCCGTGACCGTGAAAATCATTTTGCAAGTCCCTCTTGCCATGCTCTTCTGTGCAATACATGTTGCCGATACACGTCGCCGGGTTACTCAAGAGGTGTTGGGCCTACAATGCATGCCCATGCTTGCGCTACAAAAAATAGCATGGCTTGCTCAATAGCAACAACAAGCTGCCAACCACGGCAGACACGTTGCTCTCAATTGTGGACATGTCAACACCTTATCGCGCAGTAGCAACACAGACACAACGGTTGGAAGCCCCATCTGCTATCAATGTCACCACCTTCCCAGCCCACCAATCGCGGTCAAGAATCTATGTCAATCTCACGGAGTTGACCTTAGTTGTGGCCTCCTTCGCATCACCAGAGGCCACGTCAACCAACCCAACGAGCACTACACACATGCTTGTAGGGCTAATCCCATGAAAAATGAGTAGGATGGCACACTCATTGATATGATGCCATTGTGTATGTGAGCCATCAAGCAAGAGTGCATTGAAGGGTCTAGCATTGGACCTATATTGCATCATCGTGCATGGCATCGTGCGTCACGGCAACAGCCTCGTAAATCAGGGTCCACACCCTCCGAGGTTTCATTGCATCCACTCTATATTAGTGTACAACCCATGCAATGAACCATTGAAGGCTCTACTCCCTCCCAGGATTCATGGCATCCACCCTAGACTAGTGTACAGCCCATGCGATGAATCCTTGAAGGGTCTACACCCACCGAGGATTCATCGCATCCACTCTTGACTGGTGTACAGCCCATGGGATGAATCCTTGAAGGGTCTACACCATCAAAAGATTCATCGCATCCACCCTAGACTAGTGTAGAACCCATGCATGGATCCATCAAGGGTCTATACCCATCTCGGACTCATCCCATCAACTTCAGACTGGTGTAGAGCGCATGCGGTGAATCCTTGGAGGGTCTACACCCTCCAAGGGTTCATCCCATCCGCTCTATATCAGTGTACAACGAATGCCATGAATCCTTGGAGGGTCTATACCCTCCAAGGATTCATCGCATCCACTCTACATCGGTGTACAACCAATGCGATGAATCTTTGAAGGCTCTACAATTCATCGCATCCATTGTGCACTTGTGTAGAACCCATGCGATGGATCCTCGGAGGGTCTACACCCATCAAGGCTTCATCGCATCCGCCCTAGATGACTGTACAGCCCATGTGATGAATCCTTGAAAGGTCTACACCCTCCAAGGATGCATCCCATCCACTCTAGACTTGTGTACAGCCCATGCATTGAATCCTCGGAGGGTCTACGACCCCCCAATATTCATCGCATCCAACCTAGACTAGTGTACAACCCATGCGGTGAATCCTTGAAGGCTCTGCACCAACCAATGATTCATCGCATCCACTCTATACTAATGTGCAGCCCATGCGATGAATCCTTGAAGGGTCTCAACCCTCGAAAGATTCACCGCATCCACCCTAGACTAGTGTACAGCCCATACGATGAATCCTTGAAGGGTCTACACCCACCAAGGATTCATCGTGTCCACTCTAGATTGGTGTACAGCCCATGGGATGAATCCGTGACGGGTCTACACCGTCGAAAGATTCATCGCATCCACCCTAGACTAGTGTAGAACCCATGCATGGATTCATCAAGAGTCTATACCCATCACGGACTCATCACATCAACTTCAGACTGGTGTAGAACACATGCGGTGAATCCTTGGAGGGTCTACACCCTCCAAGGATTCATCCCATGCGCTCTATATCACTGTACAGGGAATGCCATGAATCCTCGGAGGGTCTACACCCTCCGAGTAGTCATCCCATCCACTCTACATCGGTGTACAACCAATGCGATGAATCTTTGAAGGCTGTACACCCATCAACCCTTCATCGCATCCATTGTGCACTGGCGTACAACCCATGCGATGGATCCTCCGAGGGTCTACACCCATCAAGGCTTCATCGCATCCGCCCTAGATATTTGTACAGCCCATGTGATGAATCCTTGAAGGGTCTACACCCTCCGGGGATGCATCCCATCCACTCTAGACTTGTGTACAGCCCATGCGTTGAATCCTCGGAGGGTCTACACCCTCTGAGGATTCATCGCATCCAACCTAGACTAGTGTACAGCCCATGCGATGAATCCTTGAAAGCTCTGCACCCACCAAGGATTCATCGCATCTACTCTAGACTAATGTGCAACCCATGCGATGAATCCTTGAAGGGTTTGAACTCTCGAAAGATTCACCGCATCCGCCCTAGACTAGTGTACAGCCCATACGATGAATCCTTGAAGGGTCTACACCAACCAAGGATTCATCGCGTTCACTCTAGATTGGTGTAGAGCCCATGGGATGAATCCGTGACGGGTCTACACCGTCGAAGGATTCTTCGCATCCACCCTAGACTAGTGTAGAACCCATGCATGGATCCATCAAGGGTCTATACCCATCACGGACTCGTCACATCAACTTCACACTGGTGTAGAACGCATGCGGTGAATCCTTGGAGGGTCTACACCCTCCAAGGGTTTATCCCATCCGCTGTATATCAGGGTACAGCGAATGCGATGAATCCTTGGAGGGTCTACACCCTCCGAGGATTCATCCCATCCACTCTACATCGGTGTACAACCGATGTGAGGAATCTTTGAAGGCCCTAGACCCATCAACGATTCATCGCATCCATTGTGCACTTGTGTAGAACCCATGCGATGGATCCTCGGAGGGTCAACACCCATCGAGGCTTCATCGCATCCGCGCTAGATGACTGTACGGACCATGTGATGAATCCTTGAAGGGTCTAAAACCTCCAAGGATGCATCCCATCCACTTTAGACTTGTGTACAGCTACTGCATTGAATCCTTGGAGGGTCTACACCCTCCAAGGATTCATCGCATCCAACCAAGACTAGTGTACACCCCATGCGATGAATCCTTTAAGGGTCTACACCCTCCAAGGATTCATCGCATCAACTTTAGACTAGTGTACGGCCCATGCGATTAATGCTTGAAGGGTCTACACCCTGGAGGGATTCATCGCAGTCACTTTAGACTGATGCAAAACGCATGCGATCAATCCTTGAAGGGTCTATAACCTCCAAGAACTAACTGCATCCTCTTCACACTAGTGTACAACCCATGCAATGAATCCTGGGAGGGTCTACACCCATGAAGAATTGATCTCATCCACTCTACATCAGTGTAGAGCCGATGTGATGAATCCTTGGGGGGTCTCCAGCCATCAAGAATTGATCGCATCCACTCTACATCAATGTACAGCCCATGCGATGAATCCTCGAAGGGTCTGCACCGATCAAGGGCTCATCGCATCCAGGCTACACAAGTGTAAAAGCCAAGCGATGCATCCTTGAAGTGTCTACACCCATCAACGATTCATCACATCCAGCTTGGACTAGTGCACCGCCCATGCGATGAATCCTTGAAGGGTCTACACCCTTGACGAATTCATATCCACCCTAGACTAGTGTAGAACCCATGCGATGGATCCTACAAGGGTCGACACCCATCACGGATTCATCACATCCACTAAAGACTAGTGTAGAACCCATGCGATGAATCCTTGAAGGGTCTACACCCTCCAAGGGTTCATCGCATCCACTCTACATCAGCATACAGCCCATGTGATGAATCCTTGAAGGCTCTACACCCATCAACGATTCATCGCATGGATCGTACACTTGTGTAGAACCCATGCCATGGATCCTCGGAGGGTCTACACCCATCAAGGCTTCATGGCGTCCGCCCTAGATGACTGTACAGCCCATGTGATGCATCCTTGAAGGGTCTACACCCTCCAAGGATGCATCCCATCCACTTTGGACTTGTGTACAGCCCATGCATTGAATCCTTGGAGGGTCTACAACCTACAAGGATTCATCGCATTCACTCTACATCAATGTAGAGCCGAAGTGATGAATCCTTGCGGGGTCTCCAACCATCAAAAATTCGTCGCATCAACTCTACCTCAGTGTACAGCCCATGCGATGAATCCTTGAAGGGTCTACACCCTCCAAGGATTCATCGCATCAACTTTAGGCTAGTGTACGGCCCATGCGATTAATGCTTGAAGGGTCTACACCCTGGAGGGATTCATCGCAGTCACTTTAGACAGATGCAAAACGCATGCGATCAATCCTTGAAGGGTCTATAACCTCCAAGAATTAACCGCATCCTCTTCACACTAGTGTACAGCCCATGCAATGAATCGTCGGAGGGTCTACACCCATGAAGAATTGATCTCATCCACTCTACATCAGTCTAGAGCCGATGTGATGAATCCTTTGGGGGGTCTGCAGCCATCAAGAATTCATCGCATCCACTCTACATCAGTGTACAGCCCATGCGATGAATCCTCGAAGGGTCTGCACGGATCAAGGGCTCATCGCATCTAACCTACACAAGTGTAGAAGCCAAGCGATGCATCCTTGAAGTGTCTACACCCGTTAATGATTCATCACATCCAGCTTGGACTGGTGCACCGCCCATGCGATGAATCCTTGAAGGGTCTACACCCTCGACGAATTCGTATCCACCCTAGACTAGTGTAGAACCCATGCGATGGATCCTTCAAGGGTCGACACCCATCACAGATTCATCACATCCACTACAGACTAGTGTAGAACCCATGCGATGAATCCTTGAGGGGTCTACACCCTCCAAGGGTTCATCGCATCCACTCTACATCAGCGTACAGCCCATGTGATGAATCCTTGAAGGCTCTACACCCATCAACGATTCATCGCATGCATCGTACACTTGTGTAGAACCCATGTGATGCATCCTCGGAGGGTCTACACCCATCAAGGCTGCATGGCGTCCGCCCTAGATGAGGGTCCAGCCCATGTGATGAATCCTTGAAGGGTCTACACTCTCCAAGGATGCATCCCATCCACTTTAGACTTGTGTACAGCCCATGCATGGAAGCCTTGGTGGGTCTACACCCTCCAAGGATTCATCGCATCTGTCCAAGACTAGTGTACAACCCATGCGATGAATCCTTGAAGGGTCTACACCCTCCAAGGGTTCATCGCATCCACTCTACATCAACGTACAGCCCATGCGATGAATCCTTGAAGGCTCTACACCCATCAACGATTCATGGCATGGATGGTACACTTTTGTAGAACCCGTGTGATGGTACCTCGCAGGGTCTACACCCATCAAGGCTTCATGGCATCCCCCCTAGATGACTGTACAGACCATGTGATGAATTCTTGAAGGGTCTACACCCTCCAAGGATGCATCCCATCCACTTTAGACTTGTGTACAGCCCATGCATTGAATCCTTGGAGGGTTTACACCCTACGGGATTCATCGCATCCACTCTACATCGGTGTAGAGCCGATGTGATGAATCCTTGCGGGATCTCTAACCATCAAGGATTCGTCGCATCCACTCTACATGAGTGTACAGCCCTTGCTATGAATCCTTGAAGGGTGTACACCCTCCAAAGATTCATCGCGTCCAACCTACACAAGTGTAGAAACCAAGCGATGCATCCTTGAAGTGTCTACACCCATCAAAGATTCATCGCATCCACCCTGGACTGGTGTACAGCCCGTGCGATGAATCCTTGAAGGGTCTACACCCTCAAAGAATTAGTATCCACCCTAGACTAGTGTAGAACCCATGCGATGGATCCTTCAAGGGTCCACACCAATCACGGATTCATCGCATCCACTTAAGACTAATGTAGAACCCATGCGGTGCATACTTGAAGGGTCTACACCCTCCAAGGGTTCATCGCATCCACTCTACATCAGTTTACAGCCCATGCGACGAATCCTTGAAGGCTCTACACCCATCAACGATTCATGGCATGGATTGTACACTTGTGTAGAACCCACGCGATGGATCCATGGAGGGTCTACACCCATCAAGGATTCATCGCATCCACCCCAAAGAAGTACCGCCCTTGCGATGATTCCTTGAAGGGTCTACAGCCTCCAAGGACTCATCGCATCCACCCCAGACTAGTGTAAAGCCCATGCCATGAATCCTTGGAGGGTCTACACCCATCAAGGATTCATTGCATGCACTCTACATCAGTGTACAACCTATGCGATGAATACTTGAAGGGTCTACAACCTCCAACGATCCATCGCATCCACCTTAGACTAGTGCGGAACCCATGCGATGAATCCTTGAAGGGTCTACACCCTCCAAGGATTCATCGCAGTCACCTTAGACCAATGCAAAACCCACGGGCCGAATGCTTGAAGAGTCTATAACCTTCAAGGATTCATTGCATCCACTTCACACTAGTGTACAACCAATGCAACGAATCCTTGGAGGGTCTCCACCCATCACGGATTCATCGCATCCGCTGTACATCAGTTTACAGCCCATGCGATGAATCCTTGAAGGGTCTACACCAATCAAGGGTTCATCGCATCCAAGCTAGACCAGTGTAGAAGCCAAGCGATGAAACCTTGAAGTGTCTACACCCGTCAAGGATTCATCGCATCCACCGTAGACTAGTGTACATCGCATGCGATGAATCGTTGGAGGGTCTACACCCTCCAAGGATTCATATCCACCCTACATCAGTGTAGAACCCATGCGATGGATCCTTCAAGGGTCTACACCCATCACGGATTCATCACTTCCACTTAAGACTGGTGTCACCCATGCGGTGAATCCTTGGAGCATCTACACCCTCCAAGGGTTCATCGCATCCACTCTACATTAGTGTACAGCCCATGCGATAAATCCTTAAAGGCTCTACACCCATCAACGATGCATCGCATCGATCGTGCAGTTGTGTAGAACCCAGGCAATGGATCCATGGAGGATCTAAACCCATCAAGGATTCATCGCATCCGCCCTAGACTAGTGTACAGCCCACGTGATGAAGCCTTGAAAGGTCTAAGCCCGCCAAAGATCCATTGCATGCTCCCTAGACTAGTGTAGAGCCCATGCAATGAATCCTTGGAGGGTCTGCACCCATCAAGGATTCATCGCATTCACTCTACATCAGTGTACAACCTATGCGATGAATCCTTGAAGGGTCTACAACGTGCAAAGATGCATCGCATGCACTTTAGACTAGTGTACAGCCCATGCGATGAATCCTTGAAGGGCCAAACAGTCATCGCACTCACTTTACAGTAACGCAAAACCCATGCGATGAACCCTTGAAGGCTCTATAACCCCCAAGAATTAATCATATCCACTTTAGACTAGTGTTCAGCCCATGCAATGAATCCTTGGAGGGAGTGCATCCGTCAAGGATTGATGGCATCGACTCTCCATCACTCTACAGCCCATGCAATTAACCCTTGAAGCGTCTACACGCATCAAGGGTTCATCGCATCCACCCTAGACTAGTGTACAACCCATGTGATGAATCGTTGAAGGATCTACACCCTGCAAGACTTCATACCCACTAGTGTAGAACTAGACTACACTAGTGTAGAACACATGCGATGGATGCTTGGAGGGTCTACACCCATCAAGGATTCATCGCATCAACCCTAGACTAGTGTAGAATCAATTTGATGAATCCTTGAAGGGTCTAAAACCTGCAAAAATTCATCGCATCCAATTTAGACTAGTGTAGAGCCCATGCGTTGAATCCTTGAAGGGTCTACACCCATCGAAAACTCATCGCATCAACTTTCGCCTAGTGTACAGCCCATGCATTGCATCCTTTGAGGGTCTACACCCTCCGGGGATTCTTATCCACCCTACACTAGTGTAGAACCCGTGCGATGAATCCTTCAAGGGTCTTCACCCATGAGAATTTCATCGCATCAACTTAAGACTAGTGTAGAACCCATGCGGTGAATCCTTGGAGGGTCTACAGCGTGCAAGGGTTCATCGCATCCACTCTACATCGGTGTACAACAAATGCCATGAATGCTTGAAGGGTCTACACCCTCCGAAGATTCATCACATCCACCCTAAACTAGTGTACAACCCATGCAATGAATCCTTGAAGGGTCTCCACACATCACGGATTCATCGCATCCGCGCTACATCAGTGTCCAAAGATTCGCTGCATCCACCCTAGACTTGTGTAGAACCCATGCGATCACTCCTTGCAGGGTCTACAACCTCCAAGAATTCATCGCATCCACTTTAGACTAGTGTACAGCCCATGCAATGAACGGTCGGAGGGTCTACACCTATCAAACATTTTTCGCATCCACTCTACATCGGTGTACAGCCAATGCAATGAATCCTTGAAGGGGCTACACCGATCGAGGATTCATCGCATCCACCCTAGACTAGTGTAGAACCCATGCGATGAATCCTTCAAGGGTCTACAACCTCCAAAGATTCATTGCATCCACCCTAGACTAGTGCACAGCCAATGCGATGAATCCTTGGAGGGTCTACGCCCATCAAATATCTATCGCATCCACTCGACATTGGTGTACAACCCATGCGATGAATCCTTGAAGGCTCTACACCCTCCGAGGATTCCTCGCATCCACCCTAGACTAGTGTAGAACCTATGCGATCAATCCTTCAAGGGTCTACAGTCCTCCAAAGATTCACTGCATCCACCCTAGACTTGTGTAGAACCCATGCGATCACTCCTTGCAGGGTCTACAACCTCCAAGAATTCATCGCATCGACTTTGAACTAGTGTACAGCCCATGCAATCAACGCTTGGAGGGTCTACACGTATCAAAGATTCATCGCATCCACTCTACATCGGTGTACACCCAATGCACTAAATCCTTGAAGGGTCTTCACCGATCAGGAATTCATCGCATCCACCCAAGACTAGTGTAGAACCCATGCGGTGAATGCTTCAAGGGTCTACAACCTCCAAACATTCATTGCATCCACCCTAGACTAGTGCACAGCCAATGCGATGAATCCTTGGAGGGTCTACGCCCATCAAATATCTATCGCATCCACTCGACATTGGTGTACAACCCATGCGATGAATCCTTCAAGGGTCTACAACCTCCAAAGATTCATCGCATCCACCCTAGACTAGTGCACAGCCAATGCGATGAATCCTTGGAGGGTCTACAGCCATCAAAGATTTATCGCATCCACTCTACATCGGCGTACAGCCCCTGCGATGAATCCTTGAAGGGTCTACAGCCTTCAACGATGCATCGCATCCACCCTAGACTAGTGTAGAACACATGCGATGAATCCTTGACGGGTCTACAACCATCAAGGATTCATCGCATCCAATCTACACTAGTGTAGAACCCATGCCATGGATCCTTGCAGGGTCTAGACCCATCAAAGATTTATTGCAGCCACCCTAGACTAGTGTACAGCCCATGCGACAAATCCTTGAAGGGTCTACACCCTCCAACGATTCATCCCATCAACTTGAAACTAGTGTAGAATGCATGCGATGCAATCTTGGATGGTCTACACCCATGAAGGATTCATCGCATCAGCCCGAGCGATGAATCCTTGGAGGGTCTACACCCTTCAAAGATTTAGCGCATCGACTCTACGTCGGTGTACGGGCCATGCAATGAATCCTTGAAGGGTCTACAACCTCCAAAGATTCATCGCATCCACCCTAGACTAGTGTAGAAGCCATGTGATGAATTCTTGAAGGGTCTACGACCTCGAAGGATTCATCGCATCCACTTTGGACTAGTGTACAACCCACACAATGAATCCTTGGAGGGTCCGCACCCATCAAAGATCTATCGCATCCACTCTACATCGGTGTACAGCCCATGCAATGAATCCTTGAAGGCTCTACACCCTCCAACGATTGGTCGCATCCACCCTAGACTAGTGTAAAACCCATGCGATCAATCCTTCAAGGGTGTGCAGCCCTCCAAAGATTCGCTGCATCCACCCTAGACTTGTGTAGAACCCATGCGATCACTCCTTGAGGGGTCTACAACCTCCAAGAATTCATCGCAGACACTTTAGACTAGTGTACAGCCCATGCAATGAACGGTCGGATGGTCTACACCTATCAAACATTTATCGCATCCACTCTACATCGGTGTACAGCCAATGCGATGAATCCTTGAAGGGTCTACACCGATCGAGGATTCATCGCATCCACACTAGACTAGTGTAGAACCCATGCGATGAATGCTTCAAGGGTCTACAACCTCCAAAGATTTGTTGCATCCACCCTAAACTAGTGCACAGCCAATGCGATGAATCCTTGGAGGGTCTGCACCCATCAAAGATCTATCGCATCCACTCTACATTGGTGTACAACCCATGCGATGAATCCTTGAAGGCTCTACACCCTCCGAGGATTCCTCGCATCCACCCTAGACTTGTGTAGAACCCAAGTGATGAATCCTTGAAGGGACTACAACCTCAAAGGACTCATCGCATCCACTTTAGACTAGTGTACAGCCCATGCAATCAACGCTTGGAGGGTCTACACGTATCAAAGATTCATCGCATCCACTCTACATCGGTGTACACCCAATGCAATGAATCCTTGAAGGGTCTTCACCGATCAAGAATTCATCGCATCCACCCAGGACTAGTGTAGAACCCATGCGATGAATGCTTCAAGGGTCTACAACCTCCAAAGATTCATCGCATCTACCCTAGACTAAGGCACAGCCAATGCGATGAATACTTGGAGGGTCTACAGCCATCAAAGATCTATCGCATCCACTCTATATCGGTGCACAACGCGAGCGATGACTCTTTGAAGGGTCTACACCCGTCAACGATTCATCGCATCCATCCTAGATTAGTGTCGAACCCATGCGATGAATCCTTGAAGGGTCTACACCCATCAAGGACTCGTCGCATCCGGTCTAGACTAGCGTACAACCCATGCGATGAATCCTTGCAAGGTCTACAACCATCAAAGATTCATCGCATCCTCCCTACAGTAGTGTAGAACCTATGCCGTGGATCCTTGGGGGGTCTACACCCATCAAAGATTCATCGCATGCACCCTAGACTAGTATACAACCCATGCGATGAGTCCTTCAAGGGTCTACAGGCCTCCAAAGATTCGTCGCACCCACCCTAGACTAGTGCACGGCCCATGCGATGAATCCTTGGAGGGTCTACACCCTCCAAAGATTCATCGCATCCACCCTAGACTAGTGTATAGCCCATGCAATGAATCCTTGAAGGGTCTAGGACTTCCAAAAAATCATCGCATCCACTCTAGACTAGCGTATAGCCCATGCAATCAATCCTTGGAGGGTCTACAACCTCCAAAGATTCATCGCATCCAGCCTAGATTATCGTACAGCCCATGCAATGAATCCTTGGAGGGTCTATACCCATCAAAGATTGATCGCATCCACTCTAAACCATTATACAGCCCATGCGATGAATCCTTGAAGGGCCTACACCCATCAAGGATTCATCGCATCCAGCCTAGACAAGTGTAGAACCCATGCGATGGAATCCTTCAAGGGTCTATAACCTCCAAAGATTCATCGCCACCACCCTGGACTAGTGTAGAACCCCTGCAATGAAGCCTTGAAGGGTCGACAACCTCCAAGGACTCATCACATCCATTTTAGGATTTTAGGATCTTCAAGGATTCGTCCCATGGGCTGCACACTAGTCTAAAGTGGATGCGATGAGTCCTTTGAGGTTGTAGTCCCTTCAAGGATTCAGCGCTTGGGTTCTATACCAGTCTAGGGTGGATGCGATGAATCCTAGTAGGGTGTGGACCCTTCATGGGACCCGATCTGAATGCCAAAACTTCCGAGCACCTTTCCAAGGGTTTTCGAAAACTTCCAAGCGACGGACCGAAGCATATCGCATGCACGTAGGTACAGATTTCCTAAAATTGCCACCGGTAACCGGACAATATTGGTCTCTCTTCCAATGTTCTATGCTGGGCACCAGTGGTACATGTGTCCCTCAGCGCCGTTCCCGCCTGGACCTTTATGCGGTACTGGACGGAGAGGGCCACGAAGGTCGAGATGTGGCAGCTCGAGGGGCTGCGGTCACGGGGGGGTAGAATGTCTGGGGCAGTCGAAACATCCGTGTGGGGGAGCTGGTCCCCCCACTCAGCACCCGACATGATGATGGAACAAGGCATGTCAAACAAGTCTTCCAACGGATCTGGGACATGGTCGTTGATGCTGTTAATAGATTTTTTAACATGGGCACCTGCCGTTCCCCCGGTCTGGGTGGGCTTGGCCTGGTACCGCAGGGGGAGGGTGGGGTCCTTCCTCTGCTGCTCCACTGGTTCCACATTGAACACCGGGTCAAAATATTGACGAACTTGGTTCCCTGCCGCCCAAATTTTTTCCATCCGCCCCTAGGTGGTCTTGCAGTCCTCCCCGACAGGAATATCGCGGTGAACGAGGTAGCCCAGGCGGTCCACAAAGTTACGAACCATCGGGGGGGGCTGGGTGGTCGGCCAAAACGGAGGGGTTGGCGGTCGCATATGAAGGGGCGTCCTGCAGGGGTGCCCTGCGCCAGGGGGGCTCGGGCGTAATGAAGGGGGGGGGGGTCCGCGGTTCCCCAATACCAGCTGAGCCCCTTCATCATATGGAGAGTGGGCAGAGTGATATCGGGGATGTGGTTGAGAGGGGGCACAATCGGGTGGCTAGACAAGATCCTCAGATCGTCCCACCACTAGGCGTGCACTGCCTGCCGTTCAAAAGGAAATTTAGAGTGGTTAGCCTGCAGCTCACCAGCAGGAAAGTAGTTATTGATGGCAATCATGTCAGTCCGCATGGGGCAGTAGACGAGGCCAGTGGTGGGGTAGATGGCACAGAGGCCGGCGGGAATGAGCCGGACGGCCCGCAACCCTGGGAGGGCCGCCTGCAACTCCCGAAAAAGGTGAGTGGTCCAACTTTTTTCCCAAACCATCCCGCCCTTTCGGGTGTTCGCATGTCAACATGAATCAACTGGGGGGGAGTGGCCAACCCCTTCGCCCACCCCACCACCTCCTCCACTGCCAGGCCCCCCGTGTACGTGGCCTCCTCCAATGTGCCCGAGCGAAGGGGGATGCCCTGGTAGTGGCCCAGGGTGCCATCGGACGGGTTGGGGAAGGAGAGTGACCCAATCTGGGAAAGGGGATGCGACTATTGAGGGGAAATTTGCACAAAGAAAGCGAAGGTGAGGTCCGAACAAAAGCCATACGACAAGAACAGCATGCTCATGCAAAAATCAATGGATAATCGGGCAAAGTTCGCGCGAATGTGAATGCGGATACAGATGCGAATACAATTGCCAACGAGGTTGCGAATTCGAACGCGAATTCCGTTTTTTTTTGTGAATTTAAGCTACATTATGACCGATTCAAGCTACAATTCACGCCGCTTGAATTTTTATGAATTTTTGGCAACGTAAGCATAGCAAACGGGCACAAAGACAAGGCACCACGGGCAAAACGGGCAAGAAATCAACAAAGTGAGCGTACTCATTCAAAAGTTGTGTTCGCAGTGGGTACAAGCATCGCGGAACTGCCACGGGGGTTGTTTGTACGTGCTATGCATCATGGGGTACATCCTCCTAAGCTCGGACAGGGTGGTCACTTGCTTGGGCAGGACACAAGGGCAATACTGGCCCTTGTCGGGGCGAGGCACACCCGATTCCAATTTGGCATCCAACCACTTATTCGTTGAATTGGGCTCCACGTCAGGCCTCAAGTGGGCAAGGGCAGCCATGGTGGCCGCTGCCCATACTCCCCGTGTGCGAGCGGCGGCCCGCAAAACCGGCCGCTCGTTCAAGCGGCTCATCATACCCAGTAGGGCTGTGGAGCGCGTGGGGGCGGCCCGAGGGAGGTACTCCGGCACCAGATTCCCATAGGGAAGCCAATATTTGTGCTGCTCCCCCTTGCAATGGACATCAGTGACAGCCTTGGTAGCAAGGCCCATCAAAAAGGCAAAACTTTGTCAACTTTGTCAACGGCTATGTTGTGTTCCCGCCACCCCGCGTCGAAACCGTACGGGGCTCAGGCTTGAGGCGGGGCGTCTGAGGATGCAAAAGCCATGGTAACATAATCTGAAATTGACACACACAAAAGAAGAAAAAATTGTTGATGGTGCCCGAAACACCAGCGACACCTTTCGTGGAACGATGAGAGCAAAGCTCACGTCCGTCAGACCAATGTCACCAATGATTAAACCATTGCAAACATGCGATGAAACATCATCGGACACCAAGCTGGAACTTACAAAGCGCGGGAGGAGATTATAGCTCACCACCAGTTGCGAGTCATTTTGACGAGACACACACGGCTTCAAATCGGATGGCCATGAACAACATACTCGCATAAGACTACTACTCTACCACCTCCCAAAGCTATTCGGGGTTTGGGCTGCCGGTAACCCATTGTGAAACGATGACCCCCATGCTTTGCCCCCAAAAAAGAAAGAACAGCTAGGGCCACCCGCAACAAGACCATGCCCAAGCACACGTTGCAAACGTTTTTTTCAACGTAAACTCTTGCCACCCACCACTGCTTTTTTTTTTCCAACTTTTGCGCCAATTTCTTTGAACCGCGACACTTGTGCCCCCCCTTACCATGTGAAATTCCGCCTCCTGCGGGAGATATTTTTCTTCCCCCTCCCCCCCTGGTGCCGCTCTCGGAGTGTTGCAGGGGCTGCCATCTAGGGGGTTTGTTTATGCCGTTTTTGTGGGCTTTGGGGGTAAGTGCTAGACGGGTATAGGCCATCACACTATGCATGGTGGCCGTAGGTGTGGCACGCACGTGTGGGGGCGGTGTCTCTCCCGTCCCTCTATGTGGTGTGTTGGACCTATGGTCTTTATGTCCATGCCCGGATCCGGCACCATTCCATCGGCGGTCCCCTTACCGCATGTCGTCATCTGGCAACAGTTGATACGTGGCGCTGCTGCCCTTCGTATGATGAGTGAGGCAGTCACACAGCACGGCTAGCCGAGTGCATACTCTTTGTGCCATTCCAAGCAAGTCACTTAGTGCAGCAAAGCATGGTCGGATACCTGAGGTGGCATGTGGGAGGTGCCGTTGCTTGTGGCGGGCGTTCGTTTAAGGATGGCTATGAAGAACACTGATGGTGAATAGGCTTCTCCATCGAATTAGGTATCGGTCTATCGTTCTTCGAAGTTTAGCACGTGTGACGCGTGATCGGAGTGCACGAAGGGCCTGGTAGTTTGGATGTGATGCGGGTACAAGGAGTCAAGGTATCATTGTACAGGGCTTTCCAAAAATCGTTGAATGTGGCGCCGGTGGCTAGTTGACTTCTGTCCTCGGTGCCACTGTGGTGCAGTGGCCCGAGGTGTCGCCTTGAATGACACGCGGGACGTGCTGCATCGCTGCACTACGTCCCCCTAAGTAAAACTCCCGCTATTGCTCGGTCCAGTAATCGTGGGTGTGATAAGCCGCGCCTTCATCCCATTCCATGTACTCTTGCTCCTTTGTGAATGGCCGTTAAAGGAAGTTTTGGATGAGAATGCGAATATGGGTGTCCAAGCCAACTATTTTGTCCGAAAAGAGCCTTTTTCAATGGGTTGGAATGGAGGATATGGTTTCAAAAATCCGAAAAAAATGAAATACAGGTCCCTGCGAGAAAAATCCACTCCTTTTCTACACACTGGGTGGCCATGGTGGCCGTTTAATGCCCTATTTGTATTGTGCCGTTCGGCTCTGTTTGCTGCGACCCTTGCGAATGCGAATTTGGGCCAAATTCGCACGAATTTCGCGCGAAGATCGCGCGAATTCGGCCCAATTTTCGCGTGCGGGCATGCACATCTTCACCATAACAAAGCAAGGCCTCTTTGCCATGAACCGTCCAAACGTACTATGGTCGCTGTTTGCGCTGTTTGCGGCGTCTAAAACGTTGACTAAGGGTATGTACATAGTTGAGGTCACTAAGGGCCCTCTTGCAGGGCCCGCCTAGCCAAACGTTGTACGGTCAACGGGCCTTGCCCACGCATGGACCTCTTTGTGACATCCCACCACTCCGCACGGAGGCTGTCGTCTATGGTGTGGTTGTCAACGACAACTTGCACACCTAGGTGCCCACGCAGAAGGCTTAGGCCCCCGCTGTTCCGTAACATGCTCTTGAGCCTACGGTGGCTGCCTTCCATGGCGAAGCATGAAAATTTGGGAGAGGATTCCCCATTGGCAGGCAAAAAAGTACATGTGGTGAATCCACAAATGTGACCACAACAGCTTAGGCCATAACAAGAGTAGGTGGGCTTTGCCGATCGCTATGCTACACTCACGTAACATTCCTAGATCTGCTCCGGAGAGCCAACATGTCCGCCATGCATATATACACATCTTGGCAAAATTGTCCCACCACAGCCTACAAACGTCCCCCCATGGTCTCCCCCCCACCTGCTTGTTGTTCATTCCCCTTTCTTCAAGGCACACGGCAATGAGTGCCTCCCACCTCCGGGTGCGCATGAATTGCACAGCCGCGGCAGACTGCAACCTACCGTTGCCCTTCGCGTTGGCGCTGCCGTTGCCCTTTGCCATCCTACCTTTTGTTACCGTCTTGGCTGCCATGCCGGCAACATCTAGGATCGGTTGGAAAAAATTGCGGACAACGACCGCCGCGGACTTGCCAATGGCAGCCGACACCGCACCCGTCATGCCGAAAAGACAACAAATAGTTATCCGCAGCACCCTGTGCAACCCGTAGTCCGGAATGCGACGTTTGGCTGGGATGTGTCTATATATGGCACCCATGGGGGGCACAAGCTCCCACCACCCGTCAATGGTGGCTTCCAAGCCGAAGTTGGCAAGGCAGCCTGCCCGATGGCGGTCGCGAACCCAACACACCATGGCGTGTGAAGCCTCAGCTTTAAAAATTTTACAATTGGCCATTAAAATCTGTGCCTTGCCATCGGCATAGAGGAAAAAGGGTGTTTCCCGGTCAGCACCGGAAGTATCTTGGAAGACAACATTGCTAGCATCCCACAACTGTTGGTCGAAGTCAACCTCTTGAGCAGCCGCGTACAAGGTCGCCCACTCCTCACTACCGCCCAGCAGCCACCAGCTTGCTAGTTGGTCGGTTCCCTCAAGGGTACGATGCACGTACGAAGCCTCGTGCCGCGACGTGCCGTCCATTGCTAGTGGCATCCAATGCAGCCTTGGATTGCCCGGTTGTTGGACGTGGGCCGGCTCAACCGGTCGGCAGCGATACAGGTGTTGCAACCGCGCCAGTAACGGGCAGAAGGCTCCGTATAGCTCTGTGTCATTCCCCCGTCTTGGCTACAAATCCCTCCGATGCGGGCTTTGCAAGCTCTCTGCATGGTGACCCACACGTCCTCCCATGGTACGCCCTCGACTAGATGGGGTGTGAGATACTGCGCCTCTGTCCTGGACAGGTGCAACGACCGGATGCGCCACACCGCCGCGACGGTCTTCTCCCACATGGATGGTGCGGTGGGCAGAGCACCACTCCCCCCCCCCCCCGTCTACCGGCGTGAGGACAATCTGGCCTATGTCCGGGAGGTGCTTCACCAGATACTCGGCTCCTAGTTCCCCAGAGACCACGTCCTGCAATGTCCTCAAGCGCCGGGCCCGGTGCTGCCTGGATTTGATATGGGCAAAGGCCTTCTTCCTCTTGTCGCCACCCCCACGTCCCATGACAAAAAACACTGACGATAGGCAATAGGCAATGCATGTCCCCCCATCCCCTCACCCGCGTCGCCGCCGACGCTGTCACCTGCCTCAGCTGCCCCTCCGGCACCCCTGCCCTACCCTTCACCCAACAACCCATTCCCCAATGCCCTCCACGCAGCCGGTATGCGTAGAGGGCAATAATCGTCTCCCCCTCCTTCTACCCTCCCCCGGGGTTGGGGAACGTGATGGCACAAGGGAAGGACATTTCGAGGGGCGGCTCCTGCGCCCCATCCTGCGTCTGGACCTCGACCTCCCAGGTCGTCGCCATGAACCCCTCCCTTGCCCGCTTCTGTCCAGGGAGGTCGAGCTTGCATGCGAACGGGGGCTAGCACCGCACCATGGAGAGGGAGCTGATGGGGGTTAGGTCGGCGGGGTAGGCCGTGGCCCCCGTCCCGCCACGGGGTGTGCGACGACCACGGGGTTGGAGGTGTGGGGTGCAGGGGGGGGCTCCGGGAATGGCCGCCGCGGCGTCTGCGGGAGCTCCACCTCGAGGGGGCTGAAGATGTCGTCCACCATTTCCCGGGTGGCCACCCCAACCGGAGGCTCCAATCCAACCCCCAACACCAACAGTTGCCCAAAAATGGGCAGGTCCTCCCTGCCCTCCCCGTCCAGCAGGCCGAGGCAATCTTTAAGCTCCAGGGGGAGGTGGGGGTCGAGATGCGTTGTATTCGGCTTAACCCACGAATGACGTTGATCGGGGGTCCACTGTGTGAACAGTGCCCCATGCATTTCTTGCCGGGGTGGGAGGGGAGCCCGTGGTGCCGGGCAGTGCTGACCAAGACGAGGACCTCCCCCTGTTGGAGGAGGACCTCGTCCCACCTCTCCTCAATGGCCTCCCCCAACGCCGTTCCCGCCTGGACCTTTATGCGGTACTGGGCGGAGAGGGCCACGAAGGTCGAGATGCGGCAGCTCGAGGGGCTGCGGTCACGGGGGGGTAGCATGTTTGGGGCAGTCGAAACATCCGTGTGGGGGAACTGGTCCCCCGACTCAGCGCCCGACACGATGATGCAACAAGGCATGTCAAACAAGTCTTCCAACGGATCTGGCACACGGTCGTTGATGCTGTTAATATATTTTTTAACATGGGCACTTGCCGTTCCCCAAGTCTTGGTGGGCTTGGCCTGGTACTGCGGGGGGAGGGTGGGGTCCTTCCTCGACTCCTCCACTGGTCCCACATTGAACACCGGGTCAAAATATTGACGAACTTGGTTCCCTGCCGCCCAAATTTTCACCACCCGCCCCTAGGTGGTCTTGCAGTCCTCCGCGACAAGAATATCGCGGTGAACGAGGTAGCCCAGGCGGTCCACAAAGTTACGAACCATCGGGGGGGCTGGGTGGTAGGCCAAAACGGAGGGGTTGGCGGTGCCATACGAGGGGGCGTCCTGCAGGGGTGCCCTGCGCCAGGGGGGCTCGGGCGTAATGAAGGGGGGGGGGGGTCCGCGATTCCCCAATACGAACTGAGCCCCTTCATCCTATGGAGAGTGGGCAGAGTGCTATCGGGGATGTGGTTGAGAGGGGGCACAGTCGGGTGGCTAGACAAGATGCTCAGATCGTCCCACCACTGGGCCTGCACTGCCTGCCATTCAAAAGAAGATTTAGAGTGGTAAGCTTGCGGCTCACCGGCAGGAAAGTAGTTATTGATGGCAATCATGTCAGTCCGCATGCGGCAGTAGACGAGGCCAGTGGTGGGGCGGATGGCACAGAGGCCAGGCTTGGCTTTGCCCACGGTGTGTGTGGCCATGATACCCAAAAGGCTGTCCACAGCTGAACCGGCGGGAATGAGCCGGACGGCCCGCAACCCTGGGAGGGCCGCCTGCAACTCCCGAAAAAGGTGAGTGGTCCAACTTTTTTCCCAAACCATCCCGCCCTTTCGGGTGTTCGCATGTCAACATGAATCAACTGGGGGGGAGTGGCCAACCCCTTCGCCCACCCCACCACGTCCTACACTGCCAGGCCCCCCGTGTACGTGGCCTCCTCCAATGTGCCCGAGCGAAGGGGGATGCCCTGGTAGTGGCCCAGGGTGCCATCGGACGGGTTGGGGAAGGAGAGTGACCCAATCTGGGAAAGGGGATGCGACTATTGAGGGGAAATTTGCACAAAGAAAGCGAAGGTGAGGTCCGAACAAAAGAGATACGACAAGAAAAGCATGCTCATGCAAAAATCAATGGATATTCGGGCAAAGTTCGCGCCAATGTGAATGCGGATACAGATGCGAATACAATTGCGCACGAGGTTGCGAATTCGAACGCGAATTCGTTTTTTTTTGTGAATTTAAGCTACATTATGACCGATTCAAGCTACAATTCACGTCGCTTGATTTTTATGAATTTCTGGCAACGTACGCATAGCAAACGGGCACACAGACAAGGCACCACGGGCAAAACGGGCAAGAAATCAACAAAGTGAGCGTACTCATTCGAAAGTTGTGTTCGCAGTGGGTACAAGCATCGCGGAACTGCCACGGGGGTTGTTTGTACGTGCTATACATCACGGGGTACATCCTCCTAAGCTCGGACAGGGTGGTCACTTGCTTGGGCAGGACACAAGGGCAATACTGGCCCTTGTCGGGGCGAGGCACACCCGATTCCAATTTGGCATCCAACCACTTATTCGTTGAATTGGGCTCCACGTCAGGCCTCAAGTGGGCAAGGGCAGCCATGGTGGCCGCTGCCCATACTCCCCGTGTGCGAGCGGCGGCCCGCAAAACCGGCCGCTCGTTCAAGCGGCTCATCATACCCCGTAGGGCTGTGGAGCGCGTGGGGGCGGCCCTAGGGAAGTACTCCGGCACAAGCTTCCCATAGGGCAGCCAATATGTGTGCTGCTCCCCCTTGCAATGGACATTAGTGACAGCCTTGGTAGCAAGGCCCATCAAAAAGGCAAAACTTTGTCAACTTTGTCAACGGCTATGTTGTGTTCCCGCCACCCCGCGTCGAAACCGTACGGGGCTCAGGCTTGGGGCGGGGCGTCTGAGGATGCAAAAGCCATGGTAACATAATCTGAAATTGACACACACAAAAGAAGAAAAAATTGTTGATGGTGCCCGAAACACCAGCGAGCACCTTTCGTGGAACAATGAGAGCAAAGCTCCCGTGGGTCAGACCAATGTCACCAACGATTAAACCATAGCAAACATGCAATCAAAAATTATCGGACACCAAGCTGGAACTTACAAAGCGGGGGAGGAGATTATAGCTCACCACCAGTTGCGAGTCATTTTGACGAGACACACACACCTTCAAATCGGATGGCCATGAACAACACACTCGCATGGGACTACTCTACCACCTCCCAGAGCTATTCGGGGTTTGGGCTGCCTACCCTGACTCCTTTTACCCGCATCACAGCGAAATTACCAAGCCCTTCGTGCACTCCGATCACGTGTCACACCTGCTAGACTTCGAAGAACGATGAGGATAGACCGAGACCTAATTCGATGGAGAAGCCTATTCACCATCAGTGATCTTCACAACCAGCCTTAAACAAACGCCCGCCACAAGTGACGGCACCTCCCACATGCCACCCTAGGTATCCGACCAAGCTTTGCTGTGCACCAAAGGAATTGCTCGGAATGGTAGAAAGAGTATGCACTCGGCTAGCCGTGCTGTGTGACTGCCTCACTCATCATACGAAGGGCAGCAGCGCCACGTATCAACTGTTGCCATAAGACGACATGCAATAAGGGGAATGCCGATGGAATGGTGCCGAATCCGGGCATGGACATAAAGACCATAGGTCCAACACACCACATAGAGGGACGGGAGAGACACCGCCCCCACACGTGCGTGCCACACCTACGGCCACCATGCATAGTGTGATGGCCTATACCCGTCTAGCACTTACCCCCAAAGCCCACAAAAATGGCATAAACAAACCCCCTAGATGGCAGCCCCTGCAACACTCCGAGAGCGGCACCAGGGGGGGGGGGGAGAAAAACATCTCCCGCAGGAGGCGGAATTTCACATGGTAAGGGGGGGCACAAGTGTCGCGGTTCAAAGAAATTGGCGCAAAAGTTGAAAAAAAAAAAGGCAGTGGTGGGTGGCAAGAGTTTACGTTGAAAAAAAACGTTTGCAACGTGTGCTTGGACATCGTCCCGTTGCGGGTGGCCCTAGCTATTCTTTCTTTTTTGGGGGCAAAGCATGGGGGTCATCGTTTCACAATGGCTTACCTGTATAAGCGCCGCGGCGAATCCGTGAGGGCTATACACCCCTCAAGGATTCACCGCCGCTGGCCTACTGCGATGCAAAAGCGCTGCGGTGAATCCCTAAGGGATCTACACCCCTGAGGGACTCAGAACAGGTGGCGTCCCTGCAATGCATAAGCGCTACGGTGCATCCGTGAGGGGTCTACACCGCTCCAAGGAATCACCGCGGCACGTCTACTGTGATGTATAAGCGTTGCCTTGAACCCTTGAGGAGTGTACACACCTCAAGGATTCCCTGCAGCCTTGCGATGTATAAGCCCTGCGGTGAATTCTTGAGGGGTCTACAACCCTCAAGGAATCACCGCAGTTGGTGCACAGCGATGTATAAGCGCTTGGTTGAATCCTTGAGGTGTCTATACCCCTCAACGATTTACCGCAGCAGGTCTAGTGTGATGTATAAGGCCTGTGATGAATCCTTGAGGGGTCTACACCCCTCACGGATTCACCGCACACCTCTACCGCTACTATTTCCATATTATTCTTGACAATCTCCCTGGTGACGCCTATGCCCTGGGACCATGGTTCCAGAAATGGATTTAAGTTGTTTTGATCACATGCGTGAAGATGCGTGCGGGGTCATCCCACATAAAATCTTGTGGTGCAGGCTTAGTTGCACGTGACTTTCTTGGCTGTTTGAGCCTGATGCAGCCCATTCCCGTTTGTGTCTGTGGGTGGGGACCGGACCGGCAAATCAGTGGACTGCGGCTGTTTGGCTGCGGCCTTCCTACTCTGCCAATGCCACCGCCGGCATTGCCAATCTTTGTTTGGGGTTGGTAACTCAGGTTCTAGCTCGAGTGGACGAAAATGGGACTACATCTGCCATTGTCGGCCCGCACCGTGTGGCGTTCCCGCGCCTTACAAACTTGTATAGAGCGTGTACACTATAAATGATGTCGCGCAGCAATCGATTCCCCCTACAGCCTCCCATTAGGGTTAGGGGCCCCTACCGAGCGAGGGTTGGGTTCTTTGGGGGCCAAAACCATAATTCGAGGCTGCAGGGGATCAATTTATGCAGGAAATCATTAGATTGAGTTATCCTAACCCTAACACCTGTTACATTCAGATTGGCATCTCAGTAAGAGTCTGCACACACTTACTCAACCTTCGGCTAGGCCGAATGTGGCAGACGCCATGTCACGAAAGTTGGATTTCAGACCACTAATGTGGACAGTTTTGAGCCCCGAATAGTGTTGTGAACTCGAATTTTTGCAACAGTGCACGAATCACTGTTCGGCAGCACCGATCATCGTTTTGCGATCAAGCTATGAGATACACAAGTTTTGATTTCATATTCTCGTTTAGCGTCAAAAACTACCTACATTGACCTCTATGTCTATCAAAATTCCAGCCGGTACGCCAAAGGCATGACTTTTTGGGGTTCCAATAGAGTTGGCTCAGTTTGGCCATTTTGGTCGGTTTCGCCGGCCTACTCAAGCATGACCACCAGAATCTGGCAATGAACAAAGTTTCCGTTCCGGTGCCATTTTTCAGTGCGATATCCGAGAATAAAAATTGCACTGGAACTGAAACTAAATGAATGGAAAGTTGAGTTTGATAAAAAATGAATGATTCCTAAGAAGTAAGCTTCCAAGCCCCCAGGAATAGAGGGAAATTGGTGAAACCAAAGTCGGAGAAGCCGATGTTTCCGGCCGACGGACCATTTGAATCATGGGGGAGGGGGGGGGGTACAAAGCAAACAATGAACTTCCTATCACCTATCTAAAATCAATCACGGCGTTTACGAGGTAATAGCTTTTTTGGTGTCGCGCGACAGGCGTTGATGGAAAAGGGTCCTGACTTTGAATGCACATTTCTTGCCATAAGAAAATGATGATTGCGCTTAAGCCGTGAAATTCCTTTTTTATTCTATTCTGTTTAATTGAAAATTCAAGCTGCAGCTACATGCATCCACGATTTGACTGTGCTGAACAACCCTTATGGCGCCCTTGTTGCACCCTTGTTCCGCCCTTGTTGCACCCCTTGCTGCACCCCTTATCGCGCGATAATACCCCTAATTGCGCCCTTATCGCGCACTCCTACGCGCGATAAACCCCTTAATGTGCCCCTTGTGGCGCCCCCTTATCGCGCCGCTTTTTTGTTGCATTTGTTGCTTCCCATTGCACTTTTCGCTCCTCCTTTGTTGGGAGACCTCTATTCGGAGCCGTGGGGACTTGCGGCCATGAAGGCTTTGGGTGCAGCTGGGGTTTGCATTGGGGATTCGGTAGAAGAACACAAACATGTTTCGGGGACACAAAGGGGCGTAGGCCCAGGGTTGGTGTTGCAAGCTGTAAGCATCAGTGCCTCGAATAAGTCTCTGACCTTTGATGTATCCACTACTTTTGCCCACACTTGTTTGTCCCGGCCATTTTTTGGGGCGCTCACCGGTTGATTTTTGAGTGACATGATTTACCCCATCATGGAAGACAATCCCAACCTATTGGGTTGCATTAGAATTTGTTGGGGCCGACGCGGATGCACTCTGCAGTGTGTTTCATAAGAAGGTTAGCCCGAAGGTCGGAACACGGATCACCAATTTCATCACACCCCTTTCCACCGAGCTTGATGAAAACGGGAAGAGAAAGGATGGTTGTCAATTCTCTTCCCAAAGGGTGAAAAAAAGATGATATGTTGGTGTGATTCACCACGAGCGTGTTTTCGAAGTTGCTGACTGCTCCTCTCTGTTGCTTGTGTTTTCTTTGCCGTCCAACGGCTCGCTAGGGTGGGCTGATGCTTAATATAGTTTTACCACCGCGTTTCTGTGCACTGCTTGCTCTGTTGTTTGTTGGCCAATGCACAGTGAAGACCCCCTTATAGGTTCAGGTGATGAACCCATTGACGCATCTAATTGGGAGGAATTTAAATAATCCCTCTCAGATCTCGTGCGCATGGAGCATTGTGTTTTGCGTTCTCCATTGGGTGCCCAACTTTTCAACTTGCAAAGTGAGGTGGCTAAGGTTGACCCGTTGCAGGGGGTACCTATTCTTAATGAAAAGTTTCCTTCAATTGGAAGGAAGTTTGATTCTTATCATCCTGTGCAATTTTTTGGCAAACACAAAGCATCCCAATTGCTGAGTGAGCTGAGGAACATGCTTGCTTCCCTCAACTTGAGAGAGTCACCACCGATTTGTACCAGGACATTGTGACAAGAACAGGGCTCCCATTTCAAATTGAGATTGTTGCCTATGTTGGTGCCCTTGGTGCTGCACAACATTGGCATAGGGATTTTCCACGCAAAGTGGTACCCAACGGACATCATGCATTTGGAGTTTTTTTCTCGTGAATTATCCACGTCATGGAAACAAGTGCGTACATGGTTCCTTTGTGGGTTTTCTGGTTCTTTGGGTTGTCCGAGACATGGAGGCTGCTCTTGGGGATGTCTTTGCGTTGAATGTGTGCTCCATTCACCTCGGTGGTGGTGTGCCAATGGGTGATCCTCCGGTTGATGAAATCTCACAGAAGAGGAACATACGGTGGCTGGGTTTCATGCTACTCGCTACCACTCCTGTCCCCAAATAAGTCACGGAGTGCAATACCCCATCATTTTGGGCAGAGGACCCTTCCACGATTCTTGAGGCACTTGAACTTGCCCATCATGTTATCAAGTCATGTAGGAAATGACCCAACTCCATTTGCTATGGTTGTAAGAACAAAATCTTCTGCACCACCCACAGGACCCATTTGTGCATATCATGTGATGCCCCTGTGGCTGCCCGTGTGGCTCCCCTTGATGTGCCATCTTCCACTGCTGTTTTTGCTGCTTCAAGAGTCACTAATGGCACTAATGGCACACTTCTTATTGATTTTCCACTGACTTGTTTCTTTCTTGTTAACACTTCCAACGTTCATTTCATGTGGCTCCCAAAGAGGCCGAGGATGCACAAGCGAGGTGATGCCATGGAACGTCCCAACCCCCCATCCGTACCTCCTCCGCATGGATGATGGCAGTGCGTTGGTGCTGCCCCACGGGAGGTGGGGGGGGTTTGCGGGGTGAGTGGTAACAAGAAAGTGGAGGTTTTTGGATGGCACATGGTCCCCACAAATCACACAATGGTGCATATGTCGATCTTGCTGCGTGTAGGCGCCACCATGCAAGCGGTTGACAAGGCAGGGGGGCCGGTGGAGGACACGTACCGGTGCATTTGCCAACGGGTTCTTGCTTTGATTCTTGGGATGTTGTGTTTTGCAATGTGCAACAAGGGGCACCACACGGTACCTTGTTACGCCCCTTAACGCACGATAAAGGGGCGCGACAAGGTACCTTATCGCGCCCCTTATCACGCATCAGGGGCGCCATAAGGTACGCTGTTGCACCCCTTCTTGCGCCCCACCTTGTCGAATTTTCATCGAATTGCCGCCGTGTTTGTCGGCCCCGTTCTTTCCGTGCTGCCATTGTACATGACAACCCCGTCCGCCTATAACCCCCTTCCCCTCTCCTCCTTAGGTGACCATTGCCCAATGGCGCCGTTTGGGCCTGCTGCAGCCACTTAAAGCACCCAATGCCACGTCCCAAATTGGCCGCGTGGCGCCGGCAGCGCAGCACTTCATCAGGGTTGGGGAGGATAGGATTGTGCTTGGCCCCCCGGCGCTCTATGAGGGCACTGGTTTCGGACATGAGGTGTCCTTGCTCGCGCAAGCCCCTCACACCAAGACACATTGGTGTAGAGCATTCAAGGTGAAAATTCGGCGGGGGGGGGGGGGGCGGAAATTGTGACGGCCGTTACCATCCCCATTGTTTGTAGCATTTGGACCTCACAGGAGAAGACTCATTATGGGGTAGCAGTGTTGTACTACGTGTCTTACTATGAGGGGGGGCGTAAGATTTAGTTCCAATGCCTTGTTCCAACGGATGCCACCTTCCGTTGGATCACCCATCAGTCTTTGCACAATTTCCGTGCATTTGGGGGGGATGACTTGCCAGACTATGTTGCAGATTGGATGAAGGAGTGGGAAAGCAGCTCCACCCCGAGATATGATCGTCGCGTTACGAAACAGGAGGTTGAGGTTGGGGACGTTGGAGACGGTGATGTCAACTCCCTTGCCCAAGGAGAGAGAAAGAGACCCCATTCAAAGGACACCAAGCGAGGGGGGGGGGGGGGGAGCCAGATGCCAAGAAACGTCCATGCACAAGAGTAAGCAGTTCTCAGGACGAACCCATTTTCCTCAGTGATGCCAACCAAATTGCAGGGCAAGTGAGTGAGGAGTTTGCTAGCGACGTGCTGGTCAATGTGAAAGATGCAATGTCAACACAAGGAACCACGGTTGTTGCAACAGCACTGAGAGAGGAGAGGCGGATGGAGGTTGAAGCCCGGTTGAAGAAAGAAGAGAAAAAACAAAAAAAATGGGAAAACAAATTGGAATTGGCCATTCTTGAGCAAGTTTAGCTGAGGAAGGAGAGGGACGAGGCAGAGGCAACCGATAAGGTAATTCCGGAGAAATTGAAAGATGGTACCATTGATGTTGCGCGCCTTAGAGCTGAGAGGGGCAATTTGCGAGACCGAGTTGAAAATTTGGAGTTGGACAAGACTTACCTTCACGACAACTTGAATACAGCCCTGGGTTCTCAATCATTTAGCCCTCGGGCAACCAGTTGTGAGCTCACCACACCCCGGAAGGCTCCTAAACCTCCTGGTGCCTCGTGCCCTGCCCGTCCATCTAGGCCTCCCTTTTCCCACGACTGACTCCTAAGGGTCCTTGAGTCGCATGCCATACCCACAGAGGATGAGTTGTTGCATTTTGCACGGGACCTGAAGTTGAAGGGTGCTGTGAAGTTTGGTGCCCTAGTTCACAGTGCACAACTCGAATGGGGCCAAATCGGACCCACATGCAAAGAGGTCTCCATTCTAAAGGCCACACTAGAACCAAATGCCTCTCATCTTTTGCACTTGGTACGTGCATGTGCATTGGCCACCCTCCCCAAGTGGCTTCATTGGTGCTCTGTGCAGGTGGCCCACTACACGGGGCAAAGGCCCATGGTACCTCATGCACACCCACGTGATGGGACCCCCTGAGTGCTGTGTTAAAACTGGCTGAGTTTCGCCAGCGAAATTGCTTCTAAAAAGTTTTTTGAAGTGTTTTTTGACGCTTGAACTTTCAAAACTGAACAACCTTCCCACAACAGCGAAGGCTTAGGAGGCCCATTGTGCCCCCTATTGTATTAGCGAAAAAAGCGGTGATAGGTAGTGTTTTGCATATGCTAAAATACGGGTGCAAAGTTGCATTTCTGCATTAGGTTGGGCTCTGCAAAGCCCAGACTAGTGGTGTACGTCATTTTAGGCCCCAATATTATACATTTTAGATCTCTGGGCTCTGTAGAGGCCAGGCCACAAGTTATTCCCTTTGTGCCCACCCCCGTTACAACAATTGCCTCATGTATACAATGGTCAAATGGCCGCGCCACATGACGCTGGGTGAAGTGGTATACTTTTCCCGACACTCTAACATAGTCAGCCTAAACATTGTCTCCGATTTGGTCAGCAGGAACAAGAATCAAGGATACAACTCCTGCATACATGACTGGTGGGCAATGATCAAAGACGCGTGCCACACTAGGCACCACATCATCTAGATGGAAGAGCCAAAATCACGCCTATATTAGGATTTTCCAACAACCTGGGCTTTGCACAGCCCAGGATTCATATACTTGGTACCAAAGTGGTGCTTATTAGGGGTTCCTTGCTGCCTCGTCTCGGCTCTGCAGAGCCGAGACCTTCACAATGTCCGATTTTGACCCCTTTTGTGTGACGTAATAGCACCATGACAGTTTGAAACTTATTCTACATGCGGTCTGCTGTGTTATTGTTCTATGCCTTACTGCTGTGTTGCTCTTGTATCGTGTTTTACAATGGTGCCACCGTGGTATTGTTTAAGTATCACACTTACCAACCATTAACAACTACTATACAACAAGCCTTAGACTGTTTGCACGCAGGTGTAGTTGGAGCTTGGTGAAGTGATGTTTCTTTTGTTGTGGCGTGTCTGGTTCTATTACAGTTTTAGGACTCATTGTTTGCAATATACCCTAATCTGTTGCTGTTGACTTTTGTGCATATTGTGCAGGGCTCTTACATTTACTATCTGGTCATATGTGCCATATATTAAGTACATGCAACGTCCTTTTTTTTTACAACAGCCATGCCCAATTTTCCACATGCTAGACGTACGGACGTGGATGTACCGGGTGCCAGCCAGGATACTACAGGAGGTGAGGTTGTAGGACATGTACGCTTACCGGTCTCATCGACCGGTGAAACAGGAGCGCGTGCTACAGCTACACTCCCCTTGCAAGAGGCGATTATGTTTACGGGGTCAACACTGCCATGCCCGCCGCGGCCACGAAACATTGTCCCCAAAGACCAAGCAACCCCACCACAAGCCTCCCTCAATGACCCAGTGACTCCGAACATAATGGAGTTGCTTAGGGACAACAGTGCCGGCCAGGCACGATGGTTCGTGCAATACATCTGGGGGCTTCGTGCAGGGTTCCATTTTGCATTGCGGAACCCAATGCGCAACCCCCTTGTCACATGGCAACAAGGGATTCGGAAATGCCGATCCCATTTTCTATCACGCAGCGAGGAGCGGGCTGCATTGATCCTGGTTACCCTTAATTTAGAATCACGTCCCCCTGTTGAGTCGTCTTCCCATCCTTGTATCCCACCTGCTCGGCCACTTCCTCCCCCGGATGCCGACAAGCTCACACTTACACAGATTGATCGGCACAACTCCGATCACCAGCACATACGGTCCCTTCGACCACCTGTGGAAGCAGACCACACCGGTGGGCAGTCAAAATACAGCCTGTGCCACCAGTGCCTGTACCACATAGAAGCACCCCTCCTGCCTTGAGTCGCACTTCAATCACCTCCAGTGGTAGGCGTTCCGTTAGTTCCCTGGTACCCCTTTCTGATAATGCAGTACCCCCAAGGACTTCTCTCCTGCACCCCCCCCCCCCGCGGCGCACTTCCCTGTTGCCTACTGCCGCTGTTACGGACAACCAACAGACCCCAAGGTACTCACTATTGCCACATGTGCATGTAGGATTGTCGCCGGATGCGGCTCCATCTGCGTCCCCACAACCATCTGCTGTCAGAGTAAAGAGCGATGATTAGTATCCGTCACGGTGGTCATTACTACCTGATATGCCACGGGCCAAATACTAGAAAACTATGTGATCCATTACTTGTTTGGCCTAGTTCCCATATGTGTGTCATGCACCCCATAACAATCACTTTCTCCGACCCTGGGCTCTGCAGAGCCCAGCCTACGCCAAATGCTACTTTTACCCCTTCTTGGTTACTTGCTCGCGGCTCGTGGCTCCCTATGTCCCCTTTGTCTATGACAGGGCCCGCCATTACAATGGCCAAACCAATTCCTCTCAGGCTCCTCGATGTGCAATCGGCAGAAATTCTCGAACATTTGCCTCCCGGCGACCTCCGCGCGGCCGTTTGACGGGCTGTGATATGCCACGATCTTGGCATGTCGAATCCCCATATGCTTGCACATGCTTTTGAGCCAGGAGCACACAAACTGACTCGCCCGGCCGCTGCACATGACCTCTGGGACGTCAAAGATTGTCAACCAATGCCTGTTCATGGCTTGGGCGACGTTCTTTGCTTAGAGGCCCACTCCATGCTTGTCTTTCTTGTTCCTCTTCTTGGACTTCTTACCCGGAACCGCCACAATATACCCGCTATGTCGGTCCACGGAAGAAATAAGACAATCATATTTTTCCCCCTCAACCGTGACCTCGGGCATGGCAAACACGTCCATGGCAATAGAGCGCATCGGTTTCTCGGGGATCGCCGTATAAACCGGGTTCCCCGCTGTGGAGTGGTTCGGGCTTTTCGTGGCCCTACACACGGCACAATCGTTGCAATACGGATTTAATGTTGCGTAGTATCCCGGAGGGAACTCAAACCTCCATTCGAGATCTCGTTGCATCTTGTCGCGACCCGGATGCATAAGTTGGGCGTTGTTCCAATGGTCAATGAGCGCCTCAACCCGGTTTTCCGGCACCAATATCTTGTCATTGAGGAAGAGCTTGTCCCCGTCCTCCGTCAAGCCTTCGGGCCACTCATCGTCCGGGGGGCACTCGGGGCGTTCCAATACTTCTTCCAATGCTCGGAGGCGGCATAATCCTCCGACCAATCCTCCATAAGCACCAACTCCACATATTTAATGGGTGCGACGAGACATTCCTCCAAAGTCTCTTCGATCAAAACCCGAACTCGGGCATCCCGTCGTTGGCTCAACTCCGCCTTGGATGCCATGACCACAGAGCACTTGGTGTCACCCTCTTCCATGGCTTTCTGGAGCTCAATGATCCGTTTGTCCTCCTCCGTTTCCTCACCGTCTCCATGGCTGGATATGTCCATCCAAGCCTTGCCAGCGGAATCATTGTACAAGGCGTTCCAAAAATCGTTGAACGCGGCGCCGGTGGCGCGTTGACTTCCGTCCTCGGTGCCACTGTGGTGCGGTGGCCCGAGGTGTCGCCTTGAATGACACGCGGGACGTGCTGCATCGCTGCACTACGTCACCCTAAGTAATAGTCCCGCTGCTGCTCGGTCCAGTAATCGTGGGTGTGATAAGCCGCGCCTTCATCCCATTCCATGTACTCTTGCTCCTTTGTGAATGGCCGTTAAAAGAACTTTTGGATGAGAATGCGAATATGGGTGTCCAAGCCAACTATTTTGTCCGAAAAGAGCCTTTTTCAATGGGCTGGAATGGAGGATATGGTTTCAAAAATCCGAAAAAAATGAAATACAGGTCCCTGCGAGAAAAATCCACCCCTTTTCTACACACTGGGTGGCCATGGTGGCCGTTTAATGCCCTATTTGTATTGTGCCGTTCGGCTCGGTTTGCTGCGACCCTTGCGAATGCGAATTTGGGCCAAATTTGCACGAATTTCGCGCGAAGATCGCGCGAATTCGGCCCAATTTTCGCGTGCGGGCATGCACATCTTCACCATAACAAACCAAGGCCTCTTTGCCATGAACCGTCCAAACGTACTATGGTCGCTGTTTGCGCTGTTTGCGGCGTCTGAAACGTTGACTAAGGGTATATACATAGTTGAGGTCACTAAGGGCCCTCTTGCAGGGCCCGCCTAGCCAAACGTTGTACGGTCAACGGGCCTTGCCCACGCATGGACCTCTTTGTGACATCCCACCACTCCGCACGGAGGCTGTCGTCTATGGTGTGGTTGTCAACGACAACTTGCACACCTAGGTGCCCACGCAAAAGGCTTAGGCCCCCGCTGTTCCGTAACATGCTCTTGAGCCTACGGTGGCTGCCTTCCATGGCGAAGCATGAAAATTTTGGAGAGGGTTCCCCATTGGCAGGCAAAAAGGCACATGTGGTGAATCCACAAATGTGACCACAACAGCTTAGGCCATAACAAGAGTAGGTGGGCTTTGCCCATCGCAATGCTACACTCACGTAACATTCCTAGATCTGCTCCGGAGAGCCAACATGTCCGCCATGCATATATACACATCTTGGCAAAATTGTCCCACCACAGCCTACAAACGTCCCCCCATGGTCTCCCCCCAACCTAACCCCCATCAGCTCCCTCTCCATGGTGCGGTGCCAGCCCCCGTTCGCATGCAAGCTCGACCTCCCTGGACGGAAGCGGGCAAGGGAGGGGTTCGTGGCGACGACGTGGGAGGTCGAGGTCGAGACGCAAGATGGGGCGCGGGAGCCGCCCCTCAAAATGCCCTTCCCTTGTGCCATCACGTCCCCTAACCCCGGGGGAGGGTAGAAGGAGGGGGAGACGATTATTGCCCTCTACGCATACAGGCTGAGTGTAGGGCACTGGAGAATGGGTTGTTGGGTGAAGGGTAGGGCGGGGGTGCTGGAGGGGCAGCTGAGGCAGTTGACAGCGTCGGCGGTGACGGGGGTGAGGGGATGGGGGGACCGAGCGGAGGAGCACATGAGCTATGCTTGGCTCCAAATGTTCACGCGGGCAAAAGAGGAGCACGGCAAGCATTTGGGGGAGGTGGGGGGAGTGGTGGAGTTGGAAGCGGAGGAGGCGGGGTAGGAGGAGGAGGACGATGACTCCTCCATGCGGAGCTCCAAGAGCGGCGGGTCCAGGGGCAAGGTGGGCCGGCCCCGCAAGGCCCCCAAACTTTCCGCCAAGTCGGGTGACCAGCCCTCGGCTGCAAAGCCCCTGCCGGCAACGCAGGCCGCTGCGGAGGTGGACGCTTGGGCGGCGGCGCAGGCGGGGGCCATGCCCGAGTGGCAGAAGCGGGCGGTGGCGGCGGAGGGGGAGGTCCTCCGCCTGCGAGGCACGCTCCCGGAGGCAGAGCAGCGGGCGCAGGAGGCGGAGCGGCGGGCAACGGCGAAGGAGCGGCGGGCAACGGCGGCGGAGCGGGTCCGGGACCATCTCCGGTCGCAGGCCCGCAAAACCAAGCCGAAGGCGGGCGCACAAGGGCAGCAGCAGGAAGAGCAGACGGAAGAGGGGGGGTTCGGGGCGGGGGTGGCGGCCGGTACGAAATACCTTATGGCCACAAACCAGGCCTGGAAGGCCCAGGCAGAGAAGGTGAAGGGGGAGGTCTTACCAGTGGCCGCCACCGCGCGCCTGCTGATTCACCATAAGGACGGGCCGACCTTCGAGTCAGTGGTGCCGGGGTATCAAGGTGCTATGGACAGCCATGACGCTGTCGAGAAGCGGTACCCGGGGGACGCTCTGGTGAAGGCTGCCACTAACCTAGCCTTCGAGCCCCTCTACCCCAGCCCCCCAGCCCCCCGCAGCCCATGGGTTTGGGACCTGCACAGGCACTACGACCCCGTAGTGTCGCCTTGCGAACGGCCTTTTTAACCGTTGTAAATTACAACGGAGCCGACCACTGTCCTGTGTACCGAATTTCGCACGAACTTCGCGCGATTTTGTGCAAATGCGCGAACAACTCGGCCGACTACTGTTCTGATATTTATGCGAACTTGCCGCGAACTTCGCGCGAATTTATATAATATTTTTGTGTTTAATGCTTGTTTGCAACGCATGGGGTGCTTGTACAAATTTTTTGTTGTGCGGCGTTTGCCAATAGGGCTGACTTTTTCTCACTTTCTCGACATTGCAAATTGACATGCATTGCCTATTGCCTATTGTCAGTGTTTTTTGTCATGGGACGTGGGGGTGGCGACAAGAGGAAGAAGGCCTTTGCCCATATCAAATCCAGGCAGCGCCGGGCCCGGCGCTTGAGGACATTGCGGGACGTCGTCTCTGGGGAACTAGGACAATAGGAGCCGAGTATCTGGTGAAGCACCTCCCGGACACGGGCCAGATTGTCCTCACGCCGGTAGACGGGGGGGGGGGGGGAGTGGTGCTCTGCCCACCGCACCATCCATGTGGGAGAAGACCGTCGCTGCGGTGTGGCGCATCCGGTCGTTGCACTTGTCCAAGACAGAGGCGCAGTATCTCACACCCCATCTAGTCGAGGGCGTACCATGGGAGGACGTGTGGGTCACCATGCAGCAGCTTGCAAAGCCTGCATCGGAGGGATTTGTAGCCAAGACGGGGGAATGACACAAAGCTATACGGAGCCTTCTGCCCGTTACTGGCGCGGTTGCAACACCTGTATCGCTGCCGACCGGTTGAGACGGCCAACGTCCAACAACCGGGCAATCCAAGGCTGCATTGGATGCCACTAGCAATGGACGGCACGTCGCGGCACGAGACTTCGTACGTGCATTGTACCCTTGAGGGAACCGACCAACTAGCAAGCCGGTGGCTAATGGGCGGTAGTGAGGAGTGGGCGACCTTGTACGCGGCTGCTCAAGAGGTTGACTTTGAGCAACAATTGTGGGATGCTAGTAATGTTGTCTTCCAAGATACTTCCCGTGCTGAGCGGGAAACACTCTTTTTCCTCTATGCCCATGCCAAGGCACAAATTTTAATGGCCAATTGTAAAATTTTTAAAGCCGAGGCTTCACAGGCCATGATGTGTTGGGTTCGCGACCGCAATCGGGCAGGCTGCCTTGCCAACTTCGGCTTGGAAGCCACCATTGACGGGTGGTGGGAGCTTGTGCCCCCCATGGGAGCCATATATAGACACATCCCAGCCAAACGTCGCATTCCGGACTACGGGTTGCACGGGGTGCTGCGGGTAACTATTTGTGGTATTTCCGGCATGAGGGATGCGGTGTCGGATGCCATTGGCAAGTCCGCGGCGGTCGTTGTCCGCAATTTTTTCCAACCGATCCTAGATGTTGCTCGCATGGCAGCCAAGGCGGTAACAAACAGTAGGATGGCAAAGGGCAACGGCCGCGCCAACGCGAAGGGCAACGGTAGGTTGCAGTCCGCCGCGGCTGTGCAATTCATGCGCACCCGGAGGTGGGAGGCACTCATTGCCGTGTGCCTTGAAGAGAGGGGAATGAACAACAAGTAGGTGGGCGGGGTACCCCGTTCCCGCCACCTCGTGTGCGACGACCACGGGGTTGGAGGCGCGGGGTGCAGGGGGGGGCTGCGGGAATGGCCGCCGTGGCGTCTGCGGGAGTGGCGCCGGCCGAACTCCAGGGCACGTCGAGGGTCATGTGGCGGACTGTGCACGAATGTGCAGGAGTATCAGTGTGCCTGGCCGGGCGGAATGGCTTGCGTGCATGCATGGCCGCACGGGGATCGGGCAGCCAGTAGTGGCATTGATCCTGCGACTGAAATGAAGGGGAATAGTGAACCTATTTATGCCAAATTCGCGTGAACTTGGCGCGAAATTCGTGAATCTGCATGCCTGGCCGAATCTGAAGCATTTGCGGATGCGCAGCACAATGTCGCGAACTTCGCGCGAACTTCGCGCAAATACGGGGTAGAAGACAATGCATACCGCACATTCACACGAGCAGGTCAATGTCCACGTCCCTTTCTTGGACTCCTTTACCCGCTTCCACGCTGGCTCATCATTGAGCGGCTGCCAAGCGGGGGCAAGGTCTACACCCTCCAAGGATTCATCGCAGTCACTTTACACTAGTGTACAACCCATGCGATGAATTCTTGAAGGGTCTACACCCATCAAGGATTCATCGCATCCACTTTACACTAGTGTAGAACCCAGGCAATGAATCCTTGAAGGGTCTATAACCTCTAAAGATTCATTGCATCCGCTCGCGAGTAGTGTATCGCCAATGTGACGATTCCTTGGAGGGTCTACACCCACCAAAGAGGAATCGCATCAACTTTAGACTACTGTAGAACACATGCGATGAATTCTTGGGGGGTCTCCACCGATCAAGGATTCATCGCATCCAACCTGAACTAGTATACCGCCCACGGGATGAATCCTTGGAGGGTCTATACCGTCCAAGACTTCATCACATCCACTCTACATCAGTGTACAACCCAGGGTCTACACCGATCAAGGATTCATCGCATCCACCCTAGACTACTGTACAGCCCATGCGATGAATCCCTCAAGGGTTTACACCCTCCAAGGATTCATCACATTCACTTTAGACTAGTGGCGAACCAATGTGATGGCTCCTTGAAGTGTCTACACCCTCAAAGGATTCATCGCATCCACTCTAGACTAGTGTAAAACCCATGCGATGAATCCTTGAAGGGCTTACACCCTGGAAAGATTCATCCCATCCACCCTAGACTAGTGTACATCCCATACGATGAATCCTTGGAGGGTACACACCCATCAAGGATTCATCGCAGCCACTCTACATCAGAGTACAGCCCATACGATGAATACCCGAACGGTCTACACCCATCAAGGATTTATGGCATCCATCTACGTCGGTGTACAGTCCATGCGATGGATCCTAGAAGGGTCTACACCCTCCAAGGACAGGGGGTATATGGGCACGCGATGAATATTGGAAGGGTGTACACCACTCCAATATTCATTGTGAGGGGGAAACACCCCTCGACAGGGGGCAAAGGGGCACGCGATGAATGTTGGAAGGGTGTACACCCCTCAAATATTCATCGCAAGGGGTATAGACCACTCGACAAGGTATAGGGGCACATGATGAATATTGAAAGGGTGTACACCCCTCCAACATTCATCGCGGGGGGTATGTACCCCTCGACACGGGGTATAGAGCACACAATGAATAATGGAAGGGTGTACACCCCCCCAACATTCATCGCGAGGGGTACACACGGTGAATATTGGAATGTTGTGCACCCGTCCAACATTCATCACCAGACGTATGGACCCTTCGACAAGACGTATAGGGGCACACGATGATTATTGGAAGGGTGTACACCCCTCCAATATTCATCGCGAGCGGTATAGACCCCTCGATAGGGGGTATAGGGGCAGGCAATGAATATTGGGAGGGTATACACCCCTCCAATACGATGTATATTGGGAGGGTGTACACCCCTCCAATATGATGAATATTGGGAGGGTGTACACCCCTCCCATATTCATCGCGAGGGGTATTGATAGGGGGGGGGGGGGGCTATGAAATTGATAGGGGCGGGCCTATGAAATTGATAGGGGGAGACCCATGAAATTGATAGGGGGGGGCTATAAAATTGAAAGGGGGAGCCACGAAATGGATGGCGGGGGTAATGAAATTGATGGGGGGGACCTGTAAAATTGAAGGGGGGGGGGGCTATGAAACTGATGGGGGGGGCTATGAAATCAATAGGTGGGGGTCTATGAAATTGATAGGGGGGGGGGGCTATGAAATTCACCGGGGGGGAACTATGAAATTGATGAGGGAGAGGGGCTAAGAAATTGAGGGGTGGGGGCTATGAAATTGATACGGGGGGCTATGAAATCCACATGGGGGGGGGGGGGCTATGAAATTGATGGAGGGGGGCTAAGAAATTGATGGCGGGGGGGGCTATGAAATTGATACGGGGGGTCTATGAAATTGATATTGGGTGCCTATGAAATTGATACAGGGGAGGGGGCCATGAAATCGACGGGGGGGGGGGTCTAAGAAATTGATGGGGGGGGCTATGAAATCAATCAGTGGGGGTCTATGAAATTGATAGGTCGGGGGGCTACGAAATTCATAGGGGGGGAACTATGAAATTGATGAGGGAGGGGGGCTAAGAAATTGAGGGGGGGGGCTATGAAATGGATACGGGGGGCTATGAAATCCACATGGGGGGGGCTATGAAATTGATGGAGGGGGGCTAAGAAATTGATGGGGGGGGGGCTATGAAATTGATACGGGGGGTCTATGAAATTGATATTGGGTGCCTATGAAATTGATACAGGGGAGGGGGCTATGAAATTGATGGGGGGGGCTAAGAAATTGATGGGGGGGGCTATGAAATTGATAGGGGGGCCTATGAAATTGATGGGGGGGCTATGAAATTGATGGGAGGGGGAGTATAAAATTGATCGGGGGGGCTTCTAAAATAGGAGGGGGCTATAAAATTGAAGAGGGACCTACGAGGACCTATGGAGACACACCACAACACTGCACAGCGTGGCATGGCACACCTGCAAGTTGTGAAATGATCATTTTCATTGCTGTCATTTTCATTGCATGAAAAGAAACACCTGTGAGACAAAGAAAAGAACACCCTCCCGCACCCCTAACTGAACCCCCCCCCCCCCAGGCAGTTCTCTCGAGTCTCCCCCCGCCCGGGTGAAAAACGTGTAAAGAAAGTAAAGGCACCCCCCCGCCAACCAAGATTTGAAGCAAGGCCACCCCCCAAGTGCCTATGCCTATGTCAAAGTGTGTGTGCGTGTGCGTGTGCGTGTGCGTGTGCGTGTGCGTGTGCGTGTGTGTGTGCGCGCGCGTGCCTCTGTGTGTGTGTGTGTGTGGGAGCACATATGCCTATACATGCGCCAAACCTGTTGGTTTATTGTGTTGTGGTGTCTGATGGCCCTACAACGCTAGGGTTGAGGCCACACAACGAAAATCTACACCTCGAAGAGTGTAGTGAGTGGGTGTAGTTTCCATACTTCCTACAAACAAGCACACAACACCAAGCGGGTGGTATTTTCCAAATCATTTTCCATACTTCTTGATGCACAAAAGCATTCATGAGTGAGGGGGGGGGGTGGAAGGACTAGGGAAGGGCCATAGGGGGGGGGGGGCGATCCATTGTTGGGGGGGGCATCTTCCATTGGGGGGGGGGTGCTACATCAAGGGGGGGGGTGGGGGAGGGGGGTTTATGGTTTGGGTACTAGCGGTCCATAAAAGTCTGATATCTGATGTCTGATGGCCAACTTGGTCGCTATACACAATCCTGGGCTAACGGCAGCGCTAACCACGCTTGTAGTGCATTGTTGGGAGTGCCCTAAGCACACATCGAGGCTCCATGGTTGTTGTGGTAAAAATCTTCCGCACAAATGAAAACTTGCAGCTCATTGGAGCCTCTACCCGGCCGACCCCTGAAAAATGGGAAAATGTCTTGTTTGCTTGCCCCCCCCCCCTTTTTAATGGATTACCACCGGAAGATCACCGGAACAACGTGCTAGAAGGCAGTTGGAACAAGTGCAACACAAACAAAATGAAGCATGTGTAAATAACCCATGGTATATGCCTTCTGGGTTGCGGTGCACGCAACGGGTCACAGGGTTATTCCCTATGTGCTGGGTCGAGCCAATCTCTTGGGTCGTCAACAAACTGTGAGGTCGTCAGGGGGCCCGTTGGTGCCCTCGAATTTTCACCACACCCAATCATCCACCACCACGTCCATTGCCACCCCTTCACCTTCGAACCGACTAATCCAATCCAAGTTAGCCTTGGGAGGGCGAAAACTACACCCTCACCTACCCCTAAGCCATCCCCTCGTTGGTTCCCCGTCCTTGCCCCCATCCCCATCCCCATCCCCATCTCCATCCCCATCCCCATCTCCATCCCCAAACTCTTCGTCCATGTCCTCGCCTCATCCTCTTCCTTCTCTTGCTCCTTGTCCTTCTCCGTGTGCAGGGACATGAGACGCCATTGCCTACGAGTGACACGGCTTCAAAATGCATGTGCCTATCCCAGGTTACCTCTAGTCCTAGATAGCATGCAATCCCACACAACATTTGCACAAGCACCAAATGGGAAAAAGGAGCACGAGACACAACAACAACGCACAGACATGGAATGAAACTCTATCACGGCACAATAGATAGTCATGCAATCATTGACGTCAACCAAGAATATTACACATCGTTGAACACATGGGACAAAACTTCAAAAAACACGCACCTACTGGAGGTTACTTGTAGTCGCAAATAAAATGCAGACGAGCACTGAATGCCAAAGAGAGGCACTCGGCACATTCACAAGGCAACAAAATGGGGACAAACATGGATTGGCAACTTCAAAAGTTGTTGTGTCGGATGTGTGTGGTGATTACAATGTACTCCAGTAGTGTTCAAGAAAAAGTCGTTACGGCCAAATTATTCTAGTACTAGCCCAAATTTCACCAGAACGGCCGTGCCGTCCGATGTGCCTTGGCTGATTCCATCCTTCCCCTCATCATGTTTTCCTCTACCAACCACATCCATGTGTACCACAACCCATCGACATCTTGGTCCTTCCGTAACTCCCGCAGCCTTTTGTTTAGCGACGTTGAGAAGGAGCATGCCATAACCTGCATGTCGGCTTGTTTGCGGCTGGGTGGATCAAGGATCTTGTGGACCCTAAGCACCGATTGTCGAGCCACCTTCATGTCTAATTGCACCACGGTTATCATAGGGTCCGGTACTCCAAGAATGTCATCCCTAGGTTACTGCCTTCAAGGGTAGTTTTATTTATCAAGATTGTGCCTGCCGACTACACCCATAAATTTGTGGATGTCGTATGGTGTCCGCGCCTACGCTTGATCTAGCAACCTCTCTTTGAGGTGATTTTGCATTTTCTGCTTCCTTGTGTGGAAGGAAGGACACCTTCCCCCCTGATTTGACGGTGGGGAACTCAAAAAAAGTTTTGGAACATATTTACATGGGTAGGGGTGGGTCTTGCAGCCTAGTAAGGTGTTCGAAGGACTAAAAATAGAGCATGACATCCTACGAAGATTGCTAAAAATGGGCAACTTCGGGACAAAATTGGTCATGATTCACCCCTAACAATGAGTGTGACTCATGAAAATGAGCAAAAGGAAGCGGGAATGTTTCCGAATCCCATGGTATGGGGGCGGCAAAGGGGAGGGATGGGCTATTGCTAGGGGTAGAAAAGGGCTATTTTTCACCCTCTTGGATAGGATCCCATCAACAGTGATGTCCTACCCCATTTTCCAATAATTTTGTCCTCGTACAGCTCTCCCATTGTCCCAACCTTCTTCAAAAAATCATTTTCCAACTTCCCGGCCCCAAAAAAGGGGGGGGGGGTAACGCACCCGGTAATGGGGGTAGGAGTGCAGTTGGTCTGAAACCTGACCAGAACGGGCAAAGAAAACCCAAAAGGTCACCCTAAAAAGCCAGTTTTCGGAAAAATATGGTTCCGGAACTCCCCCTAACCCATACATCTCTTAAAAAGCCCTTCTCAAAGGCTTTCTGAATATACTCTACAAACCCCTACTTCCACGACACTCAGTGGGCATAAAGAAGGGAACAATGGCACCGACCCCCGAAAACGCTCCATGTTGGCATGATTCCGAACGTGTTGGCATGATTCCAAACGTCCCAAAGAGACATATGCAGGCCCGTAGGGTTTTGATCTAACAACCTCCACGAGGTGATTCGTGCTTTCAGGGTAAAAAGCAGGGGTGTCAATGTTTAACAAACCCCAGCCCCCGTCCCCTCCCCACCCTCTTCCCCAGCTAGCCAGATCTCAAAACACAGGTCCACAGGTCCAGCAGCGAAATTTGGTCCAAAACTTGAGTCCCACATTTCACAGGTGCCAATCAAGAAAGAAACATCCCCCACAAAAAAAAAACAGTGGCATATCCGAACCAATGTATCACTAAAATTCCCTGGGTGCTTTCTCAGGTCTGGGTTGATCTATTCGATGGGATTACTTGCCGGCGTCAAACCAATGTTACTCACCAGGCCCACCAACCTTTTGCCCTCTCGTACATCTGTGCAATCTCACTCGCCCTCAAGTTGAAGGAGCGCTTCACCATACCCTGCTCAGGACATGTGTGGCGTCAGAGTGCTGACTTGGAATGGCCATGGACTTCCAGCCGCTCTGTCTGCAATCCACCACACTCAGCCTCCAGTCATTCTGCACTGAAAGACTGCGAGATCTTCAATTGAAACATGACCATAAATGTGTGCCAATTTGTCCATGCAGACAAGGTGTGCGTAGCGCTTTCGGAGTGAGGGGCAAGGCACACAGGGAAGCATGCCAAACATGGTCAAGGAGTCAGGACATTGAGAAAGGCCCTGAGTTGGTCACAGTGAGAGGATACCTATTGTAACAGCAGCCACAGTGCCATTGCCACTCTTGACCTGCTGCAAGAGGGTGGATAGCTTCTGTAGATGCGCCTCACCATAGTGCACCCAGCCCGGAATAGGGGTTGGCACCATAGAAGAAGTGTTGGTTAGCCGCTGGTACAGATGCCTGGAATCCAAACGGCAATGACCCGATAAAATGGCCCATGTGTCCCTTGGAGGGGTAAAGAGGTTGGTGGCATGTGCTTCCTTGTCGGTAGTTGTCGAATTTATGGGGTATGCCACAGGGCCAGGACATGTGGGCTGTTGAACCATCAAGGGATCGTTAAGCCATCCCCATAGGATGCTTTGGTTCGCCACATGGGGCATGTACCATGGTGGGCAACTTCATCTCTGTCCTTGGCTGATTGGGAGTCAGGATCTACGCCCTAACGTTCTGCTGGCCAAATGCCACCCTTACAGGGGGGGGGGTCGGGGGTTGTACGGGGACCATTTTGCTGCAAAAAAATTTCGTGGTGGGGGGAATTTCGCCACCCATGGGAATCCCACAGCCCCAGCTGCCTCGTGCGCACCCTAACATGCAAGACAATGCTGCGTTCAGAGTCATAAGCAGTTGGAAATGGACTGCGTTCAGAGTCATAAGCAGTTGGAAATGGAATTGCCACTGGAAGCAGCTTTGGTTCACAACATTCCAAAGAATCCTCTGTTCCAAACACTTGCCCAAAAGGCATGAAAAAATACGGAAACATGGTGCTCAACACTGCCAACACCCCTTGTCCACCCCCAAAGCCCCCCCCCCCCCCTTTGTACACTGAGTTGCATCACACAATTCCTTGGTGACCAAACTCTGCGCGGTCACTTTGCTGCTACTTTGCCCATGAACCTGCTTGCATGCATGCCTGCATGCCCGTGCAAAGGTTTGCGTCGTGGGTTGTTAGACGCAGCTATGCAGCTAGCCAAATGTGGTCTTTTAGTAGGGTACCTTATTCCGCTCCAAGATGCAAGGGAATGCATAAGGATGCAGCGGGACAACACATTGCACCACTGGTAAGCGAATCTTCTGTTCTGCCGAGCGGCGGATAATTGGCAAATCCTGGGGCCTGGACCGATTGGCCTACCAAAATCTTGTTTTGCCATGTACTGCACAGGTGGAGGCTTGAGAGCAAGAGAGAAAATCACTTTCAATACCCACTGGCCCGCCAAGAATTGGTTGCCCCTTGTGGTTTGACGTGCACTGTGGGGCAGTCGGTAAAACGGGAAAGCCATAAGTTGAGAGTCTGAAATGCTTGTAGTAGGAGGAGACGGTGAGGGCCAGCTACATTGTGGTAGGAGGCGGTTGTACAGAACATACCTTCCTATCCCATGCCTGTGGCGCCTACGAAAGTGGTTTCCTTCTGAGTGAAACCCTCAACCGCGTGAAACACACCAAATTTTGAGCACATGGGTTGTCTAGTCTGTTTCATACTACAACACGATAGTCAACGTGCAGTTGCATATGAATTGCACACAGTCACAAAGAGGCCCTTGCATCACATAGCGCAGGATGCAGCGCAGCCAATTCAGATGCTCAACAAAAAAGCAGCCAATTCAGAGGGGTTTATCACACTGTGGCCCTTGATGGGTGCGTGCTGGCCACTGCCACTCATGCAGTAGTGCACGGCATACCGGACATGCCTGTGATTGCCCGATGCTTAGTTTTTGGACCATCACACGTCAAGTGGTCAGAAAGGCCTTCGGGCACCAATGCATCCATCCAGAGCAAGAGACAATTGTGGGCACTGCACACATGACCTCATGTGTTTGGGTCAAGAGGCAAAAATGCGCTGGGTCTTCTCAGGGCCCAGACCCAGGCAAACCAAACCTGGATCTTCAATGATGGTTGTCCACTTTGTAGGCAAAGAAAATGCAATTTACGAAAGTAAGGAGGGGGATAGTAGTGCACAAGGCAGAGGCATGTGTGGGGGGGGTAGGCCGAGAGGTAATGGGACGTCTCCAAGTTGATTGCTATAACTGCATTAGGCAATTTGACAAGGTTTTTCACAGGGGACAATTGGTCACTGAACCTTTGCTTCACCATGGATGAGACTTGACTGAGCTGCCCCATGTATGGCTCACCCAGGGCGGTCCTTAACGGGACAAAAAAAAAACTGTTCCGGTACATGGTTTTTTCAAAAATGACCGCGTGTAGCTCATATGTTCAACCATGGTTGGTGGCGATTGGTGGTTGGCGGCTGGTGGAGATTGCCGGTTGGCGGTTGGCGGTTGGTGGTTGGCGGCGGTTGGCGGCAGTTGACGGTCGGCGGTTGGTCGTGGTTGGCGGTTGTGGGTCGCGGTTGGCGGTTGTGGCGGTTGGCGGTTGGTGGCGGTTGGCGGTTGGTGGCAGTTGGCGGTTAGCGGTTGGTGGTCCCTTGGGGCGGTCCTTAAGGGCGGTCCTTAACAAAAGAAAAAAAAATCTGGTCCCTTAAGGACCGCCCTGGGCTCACCAAGGGGTTACTAAGCACAGCAAATGGTTCACTGAGCACAAGCACTCCGAAGGTTCACTCATTAAACCTCCCTCATCTTGTACGTACCCATGCGCTCAGATCCCTGGTTCCTCTATACTTTCAACAATGTTCATCCTCAAAGGCTTTGGTCTTATCCACCCAGCCCCAGCCACATTTGTTCTTTCAATGTGCAATCACGTTCAATGCCACCCCAAAAATCTACTTTGACAATGAAACTGCCTGAAAGCCATCAAGGTAACGAGGCAAGTATGTGTATCCCACTTTACAAGGCCTAGTTCATGGATACATAGGCTAATGTAGTAGAGTTTGGGATGGCATAGTTACCCTCAGGCTGTGCGGCCCAATTTTTGGGTGCAATGCCCCCATCCATACATGTGTGGCCCCGAACCCCCCCCCCCCCAATGTGCCACCTTGGAGTGGTTGGGAGTGGGCTTGACATATGCCTTGCAACTACCGGTTCACCTTTTGGGAGGGATATGGTGTATATTGGTAGGATTTTGGGCACCTTTGCCTTTAGTTGTTTGTTTGTTTCACAACATGTATCTATGTAGTTGCATCCTCTCACTGGCTCAACTCTCTGGTGAGATGTTGGCAATTCGCGAAGTCTATCCATGCGCATGGTGATTACAAGCACTGGTGTACACATGCTAAACAAATGGGCCGTCACATGCTTGTGTCTCGCTGCATTCTGCCCTTGACACTGCCTCTGTGTGGCCGGTTGGATTTGCAATGGTATGCCATGGTAGGTGGAGCCCTTGTTTCCCATTTGTTATCAAACTCTCAATGCAACAAGTTATGTTTTTGTTGAATAAGACATTCAAATTTGAAGGAAGGGCGTGTAGTGCAACGTTCGAGCCATGGCCTCATGCACCAAGCAATGCATCTTCTCTCCTGTCATTCCTCATATGTCACGGTGATTTGACCACACTCCATGGTGCTGAGATTCCTGTGGTCCCTCGGGGTGATGACTAGCCCACAATTTCAACTCCATCACCGCACACCACTGTCGCCCAATGCCAATGAAAGCTTGTGCTCTCAAATTTGCCAAAAAAACCAAGTGGGGGGATCTTGACCGCATCCAAAGAACAAAACCTTGAATCGATGGAGGAAGGCACCTCGAAATGCTCTGTATCAAAACAGGTGACATACTGTGATATACCATGACGCTCACAACCCACATGTTGTCCGTCTCCTCTAGTACAATATTCACCACACATGAAGGCAAACCAATTAATTTTTCTCCCTACTTAGGTGAATGTGGAAGGGAAGCGCAGTAAGCCTGCACAACGACACCAACAAAGGAAGACAGATGGTTAAAGGTGATTCGCTACTTGCGGGAAAATTCAAAGAATGACTTGGTAGCTACATGCATACACCATGGTCATGAAAAAGGCTCTTGGCAGCTACCATCTTCTTTGGCTTCATCAGTCGTAGCACTCACCTTCTCATACCTCACACCATGGTGCTCCAAGACTCACATCTCTTTCTAGACACACTTTGGGCGTCACGGGTGTCACTTGCGTGTCGTTGTAAAAATTCGCAATGACCACGTTGTACCAAGCCAAATCCTATCAACGGTTCTAAGGTCCTGGGGGTGTTTGTGGAAACATATATTGATGTCAAAGGTTCACATGTGGCAACAGGTTTTTTCGATGGTTTACGTGATACCCTCTTGTGCTTTTAGACGGTAAAACCGCTAGCCTCTCCTTCCTTCGGACGGCCACCCTCATTCTACTTTGGATAGCAAAAGTGACATCCTCTCTTGGTGTTGGATAGCAATAGGGATACCCCATTCTATTTTCGGACATTCAAAATGATATCCTCTCTTGCTTTAGGACGGCAAAAATGATGACCTCATCATCCTTCACATCGCAAAGGTGAGAATTTTTTTGCCTTTGCACGGAAAAAGTGATACCCTCTACTCCTTCCCGACGACAACCGTGATCCGTGAATCCCCAGGTGGTGCAATCCCCATCTTTGGCGCTTGCCATGTGTACTCCAAAGACTCTGCAGCGTGGCAACCGGGGTGAGTAGAAAGGGCTGTCTACTGCAGCAACACTGTTAAAGCTTTCTGTTGTAGCAAGGATTGCTGCTTAAACTGATTCCGGGAAACGTAATTATCCATGTCAACATGGGAAGGAGCGCTCACATGCGGTTCGTGCTGCCAAGGTCTCTTTGCATCCTCTTCTAATCTCTTCAAATTCACCTAATTGTATTTTGTGCTCTACTCAATAGTCTTTGTGCTATTGTTGCATGTGCTCCATGTTCTTGCTGGCCTTGTTTCAACCCAAGGCCCGGTCGGAACTTTGTCCGCAATAGCTTTGAAGCGGAAGGTTGACGAGGCAAGCAAGAGATCTTCTTTGCGGATTACATGACAATTTTGCCTTTTTTGTGATTATGGGCATGCCGGCGTGCTTATTTTGTTTGGTTTGGTTGGCATTTTGCTTTTCGCAATTTTACATGACTATGTGCATTCCGTGTCACCGTCATGTCTTACACGTGTACAGTATGAGAGGGTTTTATTTTTGCTATTCAAAAAGAGGAGGGGAATCGTTTTTCTTGTTTGAAGGTGGTGTGGGTGTCACTTTTGGCATCCAAAAAAGGGTAGGGTTGTGTTTTTGCCGTGAGAGAGCCAAAGAGGGTATCACTTTTGCCGTCGGAAAGTAGCTGCTTTTGCATGGCAAGAATGATACCCCCTCAAAATTTCGGACAGCAAGAATAAGACCCTCTTCCTGCTTCCAAAAGAAGGAGAGGTTTTCACTTTGGCTGTGTGAAAGCAAAAGAGTGTCTGATTTTTGCTGTCAGCAAACTGGTAACTGTAAGACTTAGGCCGTCAACAATTGAGAACGGTATGACTACCACTATTGCCGTCCCGAACAAGTAGAGGGTATCACTTTTTCCGTGCAAGGGCAAAAAAAAATCCTTACCTTTGCTATGTGAACGTCGGTGAGGGTATCACTATTGCCGTTTGACCACAAGGGAGGATATCATTTTGAATGTCGTAAAAGAGAATGGGGTATCCCTATTGCCATCCAACACCACAAGAGGACATGACTTTTGCAAACCAAAATGAACTGAGAGCATTGTATTACTTTTCCCGTTTGATGGCAGGAGCCGGTCTAACTTTTGCTGCCTGAAAGAAAGAGAGACTATCGATTTTGCCGTCTAAAAGCAAGAAAGGGTAATACCTTGGCGATGAGAAAGCCCTTTTGCTATCAGAAAGTATGAGAGCATTTTACCTTTGCCGTCCAAAAATAGGAGAGGGCATCCATTTTTGTTTTCTAAAAGCAGGGGTGGGTGTCACATTTGTAATCCATAGAAAAGCGGAGGGTTTCACTTTTGCCATCGGAAAGTACGTGTTGTTGCACGGGACCCTCCAAAGTTCAGACAGCAAGAATGACACCCTCTCTTGCTTCCACAAAAGGAGAGGATATCATTCTTGCAATGGCAAAAGTGGCGAGGGTAACACTTTGGCCATCAAAAATTACGGATGGGGAACCGTGGCTGTGTTTGGGGTTCACCACTGGCTGCTTGGGGTTTGGCTTGGGGGCGTTTGGGAGGGGGTAAATCACCATGAGCCAACGCGTGCGCACTTTCGCCTTCTGAGACACATGCCGCCTCACCGAGGCGAGGGCAGGCTCTGCATGTTTTTTTGTGCGGGGGGTGGTAGTGGACCGCATGGGGAGGGGCAAGGTACGGCGATATTCAAGAAGTGCGCCTAGCATGGGTTGGCTAGTTGTGGCCTCGAATTGTGCTGCTACATATGCTACATATGCTGGTTTTCCCCAGAGGGGTGCACGGGCTAGAGGGCAGTTGGGGTCTATGGCAGAGGCAATAGCCAATGCCCTTTCAAGGCTTGGCTCAATAAACTGGCTCCGGCTGACACGCCTCCCTCGGAGGTACAGCCGGATTGACCCCGGCGCTGCACCGCAAATCTGTAGCGCATGAGCCCCATATCCACAAGGTCGCGCATTGTAGATGGTTCAACAGTGTTGAGGAGGTGTCCGGTCCGCGGGGAGATGGGATCTTGCGCACAATGGCGGGGAGGGGTTGGGGGCTCTAGGGGTACAACCACAGGGGGTCGGGTATGTGGTGGGCGGTTGTTAACGGTGGGCTGGCACGGGGTGTGTGGTGTGCATGGGGGGCCGAAGCCAGGGGATGAAGCCATGGTTGGGGGGGGTCAACATGGGTAAAGGAGCGGCTTCAGAGCGGTGGTTGGGATGGTGGTGTGCAGGACTCCTGCTAAGCGAGGTCTGCCAAGGGTTTCTCAGCATCCGAGTCCCATGGGTCCTCGTGAAAATCTCCGTATTGTAAGATTTCCGGCAGATCGGACCATCCCGCCCCAACATAGGGGAGGTACTGCTCGGGATCGAAAGAGGAAGCCATGGGACTGCGTGTGTACTAAAAGAAACACAGTGGGCTCGTGAACCACCTACTACGACCCCAAAAAACCCGCCAACAGGGTGCACAAATTGAGTTTACCATTGGTGCACAAAGTTCTCATAAGATCTGACAACACTTCATATCTGCGGCTACGTGTGGCACTAATGATGCACCGTCCGCAAACAAACGTGCACAAAGCAAGACAATGGATCGCCCAGAAATTAGATTAGATAGTTCGTTTTTCCCATGAAAACACGATTGTGGACCATGCCCCGGACAGGCCACCTAAATATGTGCATCACTCATCCCCACTGGCATCCCAGAGGTTAGTCGCGCCGCTGGGACTCCACGGATTCCAACTTGAAGGGAAGGGTGGGGGTGGGTGGCCTGCCAAAAAAAAAGACTTGCCATACAAGAAGTGGCTACATTGCGCGTCACCACCCTTGGGGGTTGGGGGGGGGTGTCATGTTTGCATTGTTTCAATAGTGCCCCAAGCAAGAGGTAGAAAGCCTCGTGCATGAGCAGTGGTGGCACAATTGCTTTCTAAAAGCGGGGCATGCTGGTCGGAAGAAAGTACCTGCATTTTTTGTGGTCACGGTGTCCTCTAAGCAACAATTGATCTATTTGGGGCACATAGCCACTGATGTGGGTGGCAGCATTATGAGTGGGCTCACCACTTTTTTGTCAAATCCCATGGGATTGGGGGGCGGTTTTGGGAAGCAAAGGTCGTGGGTAGTCCATGCCATTGCCCAAAGCCTTCTAGAAGCAATGCTGAGTGTGACGGCAACCATTCATCAGAAGCAGTGCTCTTGACATCCAAAGCGATGTTCGGAAGCACTGCTTCCAAAAATCGGAAGCAATCATCGGGAGCGTCGCTTCCGAACATGGGAAGCGTTTCCCGACCGGTTTTGGCAGGCACACTTCCGGCGCGCCCAGGCTGAAGGGAAATCGGCCGCACCACTCGGCTGGGATGTTCCCAGTAGTACGCCTAATTGACCTCAGGATTTCGGAAAGAACATGCCAGGCACTGCATCTAAAAACTCATAGAAAAAAACAATTCCGTGCAGTGCAATTGTGCGACATGTGTGAGTATCGTGATGGCTTCTCCGACTCGTAGCACATAGGCGGCAGAAATCGCCATGCGCAACGCCTCAACACTTTCCCAAAACCACGCGACCATGAGGCTTCAAATGTCCCAAATGACGTCGCCAGGCGCCCATCGCACTGGCTGTGTTCCACACTGGGCTTTGAGTTTGGTGACCGCCTTGACAAACAACTAGTCTGCCTGACACACTAGTGGTTGGATATGTCCTGCCTTCTCCAGCAGCCGGCCCGTTGATGATAATCTTTTGATTAGCGACCCAAACGCTCCCTGTCCCACGATGCCAAGTATGGCCTCCTCTAGCTCTCATCTTGGTGGTAACTTAGGCCGCATTGTCCCCACAAGCAATAGTTCTTTGAGGGCAATGACATACCCCTGCTTTGAGCCCGGCTCCAATGGGTCCCATACACTCCCCATGTGGTCAACTCTCAACTTCCGTAGCACCAAATACATTGCTGACCAAATTGCGTAGCGGAATGTGTTGTTGGCCTTGACTCTTGTCCCATCCGAGACCATGGCACAGGTAGGCCAAAACAACCGCACAGGGGCTGGTGGGGATCAAGGTACATAGCTTGCACATCAACCGGAGAGACTCCAACTATCCAGAGTTGTTCTATTTTGTGCAACCCACCATATAGCTTGGATTTGGATAGTTCTAGCGCGAGGGGGTCGGCCTGTTGTAATTCCGACCCCCGCCCCCCTCTGAACCCCCCAAAATTTTCAAACCCGTCTTTCTCTAGCTTGAGATTTCGGGGGAAAGGGTCGGCCAAAGGAGCCGATTTTTTTTGCCCTGCCTGAGGGGTCTTTTTTTACCCTATGTGTCTATACTCAAAATACTCACAATTTCGTGGAGAATTCAAAAACGTTTGAAAAACACGAAAAAAAATTTGACCCCTGACTTGACCTCTGGGTCGGACCTTGGCTGATGGGAGCCTTGGGTAATGGGCAAATTTTTTCTGAAAATTTTTTTACCCCGTTTGTGTATGTTCAAAACCATCAGTGAGTCATGGGGATCATTTTGCGGTGTGTATGTTGGGGTACCCACTAACCCCCCTCTAGGGACCCCGGCGGCTGACCGGCCGACCCACCTAACCCCCCCCCCCTCCACACCCCAAAAAGTTTTCACACCCGGTTGGGGTCTAGAATTTGAGTAGGCTGCCCCCCTTGTTCTAGCGGACACTATGAATTTCACCGTACACCGGCTGGTGAAGAGGTGTGGTGAAGCGGGACAAGTGGACACATTGGCAAAGGATTTGACAGCTTTGTGCCCAAAGATGCCCTTTGGATCAGATTTGGCCTCTCGTTGCATCAATTAAGGTGTTTTTAGACCCACTCATGGACATGGCTGTTCCAGAATTTCATCATGGTGCATTGGGCTTGGCGGTGCGTAACTAGATGCGGCATAATCTAGTGAGGCTGAGAGCACACTACAAAACCAATATCACGAGGAGTGCGAATGTGGGAAAAGGTTGGACCCCTTCTCAAGAGCTGAGGATGCGGATGGTGCCTCGTGAGCTATGGTGACCGATGAAGCTGGTCCGATAACCCCCCTTTTGCCTGGGTTTGGGCAACTACAATTGATAGGGGGAACCTGAGGAGACTTCGTCAGCAGCTAGGTGCCCCCAAATGGGTTTGAGAGTTGTGCACACTTTTGCTGAAGAGCTTGGGCACTTGGGAAGAACAACCAGAGGCTCGGTGCAAAAGGGAAATGATTTTGGAGAGGTGACGCAGTATTTTCATTATTGATAAGGCGGGAAAGTCGTGGCCCAAACAACGAGCGAAGGAGCAGAGGCAGCAATGGAAGAGGAAGGCAAAGAACAAAATGAAGAATGAAAGGTGCACGGCCACGAGGGAGGCACGAACAGCTTAGGGGGGTAGCAAGAAGAGAAGAGCGGATGATTCCAGTGACAGCTCGAGTAGCACCTCGTCGGATTCTTCAGAGATGTCTTCTTCCTCAGACATGTCCAACAGTGATAAGTCTACCTTGGGTCCAACAAGATATTTTTTACAAGAACGACACATGGTACTGCTAAGGGCGACGGAAGTCTTGAATTCTGAATGATCTATCGTCGTCGTAGTAGGACTAGAAATTGGGTTAATTGCACCCGCCCACCCACAAGGCCATGTTCGAAGTGTGAGCAGAAGCACGGGTGGCATGAACGACACGCTTTTGGCTGTAAATGATGGGATACCCCGGGGGGTGGGGGGGCAGTGCAGAAGGTCTACCCGCCCCCCGGAGGGAAGACACATGTGGCCCGCCGTTGCAAGAGGTGAAAGGGACAAAGTCAGTGGTGCCTGCCTGCCAGTACAATACGAACTCTGAGGCAATCGAAGCAAAATTCATACAAAAAATCAACAGCCCAAGCACAAAAAGCATACATCACTATGCATTGAGGCATTTTTGGTAACACGGTTCACTTGCCTGAACTTCAGTTCGCTAGCACAAACTACATGCCCACACATGTTCTTCCAGATAAAGGGACAACCGCTGAGCATCTTACCATCTTCTTTAAACGCATACATATGTATCATCTTGTAGCTTGCTTCCTACTGATATGAAAACTTCACCTTCGAAAGTTAACCATGACACATGCATGTCCTTGCATAAGTACCTTTGTGTCGTCGATGCTGCCATCGAATATAGCCCATTAGTGGTGACAAATTTTCATCTGACCCCTTGTTGTCGTGTATGTACTCATTTGTTCATTTACTTTCCTTGGGGATATCATTGTCCGGGATTCTTGCATTCCCTCACTTCTCTAACCTTTGTGCATCCATGTTCCCCATTGTTGCTCAACATCCAACCATGCAAACATGCTCACAAATCATTTTTCCTTTCTCTTCGGCAACAGACATGCAGCCATAACACAAGCACAGTTGTACATAGAAGTGAAATCGTACCACTGAACATCATGTCACCAACATGTGACTGTTTCTTCGGAACACAAGGGTTGAAGGGGTTGGTGGCGGAGAAGTAGGATGGCGGTAGCGTCTGGCACAAAATGGCCCTATATACACCCCAAAAAAGAAAAACCTCAAATTTCCGAAATTGGCCCAAACCACCCCCTTTTTTTGAACATGTAACGAGGTGGAAAAAATCATACTGCAGAAGTGTGCTGTCGAAATAAAAATGAAATGATTATGCAGTTACCCTCATTAAAGATTGTGCATGGCCACCGTCACAATTGCCATCAAGTTGATGTCCACCAAAACATGCCCTTGCAACACACCATATTTGGGAAACGAGATTCTTCTTGTTTCTGTGATTTGGTGCGAATTAATGAGGGGAATCCCCCTGATGAACCTATTCCTCTCCCTGATGCTATTGATTATTGGTTGTCGTTGTGGTTTCCTTGGATCGATGGCACACACGTTGCCGAACATACATGGGAAACGATGAGGTGTACGCCCCCGGGTCGGTTCGGGTGGTGCTGTGCTTGAGAAAAGGTGTCGTGGGATGCAGTACATCCTCCTTAGGGAATGCCAGGGCCGCCTCCAAATATGCAATCAGACTGTAAGCGAGGGACTGGTCCTGAACAAAATGTGTGGCAGACCGTAGCGGGCCTCACACACAGTGCAACACTGAGTGCATGGGAATGAAACGCCGCAGGGCCCACGGGTCAAAACCGAGATCCCAACACCAGACAGATACTAATCACGCTGATCCCCTGATTTAACACAATATGCCCCCCCCCCCCCCTACGAGCAACGGAGAGGCCATTCGGGTGTGGTGCCCTCTGGGCCCCCTCATCTACGCGGGCTGTAGCGCCGTAGCCAGTGCAGCTAGCACCGGTGGCACCCTGGGCAGGGAAGCACTCTCTGCGCCCTAGTGCCCCTCCACCTGCACGGGGTACGCCTTCGGCCGTGGGGAGCCAGACCCAGCCCGCGTGGCAGCACCACCTATGCCGAAGGCAGTCAAGGAGTGCGGGTCTGACCCTAGTCGTGCCACGTACCACCGCCTTCCCGTGCCAACAGGCAGTCGTGGAGCGGTTGGGTAGCTTGTCCTTGTGATGTGGAGGTTACGAGCCCAGGCCCACATCTCCCCCGGCGGGCTCAGCGTAAGGCTCTCCAGCCTCCCTGCCGGGGCCTGGAGCACCAGGCACACACTTCCCCGCACCATGTGCGCCAACACCGAACAACAATGGAGCAAGCAGGTGTGCCACAGCCCCCTCCCCCCCCCCCCAGACACACAAGGGCACATACACACAGGCACGGCGGCATCTCCCGCCCGCGAGCGCCACCGCGGGGTCTGGGGGCGGTCAACAGTCCGGTAGGCCTTGTGACCGGACACCCGGGTACGGCCGCCCAGTCGGGTCCCGCAGGGAAGGCGGCGCGGACCGTGGGTTGGCGACCTGGCGAGGCCTTGACCCAACCCAACCCAACCCAACCCCCCTACGAGGCAATTGCGTCCTGGAAAGGCGGAGGGCAGCGTTGGCGTATCCTCCACATTGTCTTCCGATCGTTCCAGCACAGCGACCTTGTATGCGCACGGAAGGCGGAAATAAAACGCTGGAATCTCTCCTGTTTGACGAATATTCGCACCTCAGATTCGGGGTATTCTGGGAATGTCACCAGCACCACTGAAATAGCACGAACAGGCCAGCGTAATATTTCAAGCAGCCGCCATGACATCAACATTGAAGAACAAGCATATAAAAGCGAGCAACATCAATTCGTTTCCAGCAAACGAAGCCGGCTCCGTGTCATCCCCTGGAAGCATCCGTCCTTCTCCCTACTTGCGGGCCGTTCGTTCCTGCCATGCCACAGCCCCAGGGCATGGATGGGTGTGCTCCAGGATGCAGCTGGCCCATCGTGCACGTGTTGACAAAGGAATACCTTGTCATGGGTCATGAAATGCGGTACACGGTAATATTGAGATAGGTGCGGGAAATACAAAAGCCCACTCGCAAGTACTTCAAGCACATGGCGCCCAGCCTGTGGCACATGGACGAAACGCAAAGGGCAGAGATATGGGGAGGGGAGGGTTGGGACTGAGTGGGTCTGTGCGGGCAATTGAAGACAGTGGAGTGCGGCAAGGGCTCTCTATTTGAACAATTTCCGACATGGGAACTTTCAATTGGACGCTTCCATGCCTCATACCACGTAAAGGATGGACCACTGTTGCGCAAGGTCATCACACAGTTGGGCGCAGCTTTTGCAGCTTTTGTTTGGGAGTTTGCGGGGACACCTTGAGTTGAGATTTCATTCGGGTCATGTTGGATACCTTTACCACAAAAAATTGACAGACATGTCATGGTCTTTGACTATCATTGTCATTGTCATTGTTGGAAGTGCTTGTTCTTTCTTTCGAGGAACAAGATACATCGGGGCAGGAGGTTGACCAACCTTACCACCAAATTCTGCATAGCCAAGCCATCGACTCTCCATGCCATCAACCAGCCCCGAGAAAAGGCGCCTGTGCAGTACTAAGGCTGCCAATTCCATCTTCCATCTTCCAGCACCAACTCAACCCCGAGTTGAGGACCTCCAATGCCAGTCACACACCCAAACCAATCCCAAAGATCAAATTTATGGTGTGTTTGAGCACAATGCTCTAGCACTAGGCAATACCTGAGAAGAGGAAGCCAATTCACGGTGATAAGATGCACCCACAGCTGCGCATGTGGGCACCTGCTGGATGTGGAAGAAGATCTGATCTACCTTCATTTGGTGCATGGAGCTGAAGTAATCAGGCACCACCAGCAAATAAAGCCCCTTACAAAAAGACATAGCACGTGCTTCGGAAGGAAAGGCAGCAACAAGAACAATCTCCTGAGGTCGTTGAGGACGCTCCACAAGCAGCTGTTACAGAGGCAACCCGTGAGCTCTGTGCTCATACTTTGGGTTCATTACGCAACCAAGTGGAAATCAACATGCCCATGCATGGCGGAATTTGTTCGTACATGGCACATCACAACCTTGTCCTCCTTTTACTCGCTGGTTTACGCATTTGCCCATCCTGCTGCATGCAGATGCTGCTGAATTTAAGTCGCATTCAAATTGTGTGCGCTCTCTTCTCGAGCCCTTCTCCAGCTACCCCATGCCCACACTTGCGGCGCACAAGCTCACCTGGCACGTCGTGTTAAGCTGAACTGCTTGGATGGGAGTGCACGTCACCGCAACCGTGTATGCCCGCTTTAGCACCTCCACAACAGGATCCAACAAATCCAAAGAGTAACCTGTATTGAGTGTGCACTGGAGGATGTACCAAGTTAATACCACCGGCGGGTGAATTGGCTTGTCTTGCCGGACTTGATACGAGGAGTTCACAAAGCCTATTTTCCCTTTTTCATTGGCGGCAAGAACGATGAGCCACAAAATGGCTCATTTGTTGGATACGTTGAGCATGCAAGCTCTTTGATAGAGGGTTCACAGAGGTACGTGAATGGTGATTTCACAAATGACGTGTTGCTTGAACAAACACCAACAGGGAGATGTAGCCACACCATCTGGCGATGGTTGCTTCTTGTGTGCTCTATTATCCATTTGCCATCTTGTCAAATTGCAACTTTGGTACTAGAAAGGTTTACTGTCGGAGCGAGGTGCAGTAGATCCAAACAAACATTAACGAAAAAAAGTGGAAAGTTTACTGCACAATAATGGGGTATCCGTTCGTTAGTTGACGCCCCCAGCAAAACCAAGAAAACGCCTCGGACAAGCACTCACAACCCAACACGGGGATTGCCAACACACCAAAACCCGCCCGCCTCAAACCTGTCGTACAAGAGGTGTTTTGTAGCACATGCAGCGTGAGGGAGCCTGTGCTATGAAGCAACAAGGATTGTAGTCCTGCAGGGCTACCGATGGTGCCAACTGCCCGCACATAATCTGTTGCTTTGAGTGGATGCGGTGGGGTAGCCGGGAATAGTTGCTTGGCCAACAGCGCAAGTTCCGGTGTGGCATCGGTGGGTCCAGTGTGCAGGCATATTAATACCAAAAGTGTGCTTGCGAAGAGAGTTCTACGGTGCATGCGGGGTCATGTCTAAAGAGCAAAACATAAAATGACTTCGAAGTGGCCCAAATTCTTCAACCTAAGCGTTTCCTTTTTCCATGACCTTTCCAAGCCTCCGAAAGGACACAAAGCCCTAGTGAACATAAGAAATGCATCATTGAACTCACCCAATCGAAGGAAGACGTATGAGCGGAGAAGAGTGGTCACTCTTGCAAGTAGGCGATTGACAATTGTCATCGTGTGGTAGGCAGTTTGCGGATCATTGATCCGCTGAAGCCAAAAAAAAAAAATCCGCCTCACCAGAAACTTTGAGTCATGGATCACATACACAATTGCCCGCTCCGCCCCAAAACTGCACCCCCCGATCCGTCGACCGGCCGACAACCAATCCATGCTGTGAGGGCACTATTGGGAAATAGACACTGGGTCCATGGGGAGCAAGGTACAAAGGATGCATGCACAGAAAGCATAGGCACAAAAATGTTGGTGCCACCATTGAACGGACCGTGAGGGGAAATCAACTAGACAGAAGTGACATGTAAGCAAAAGGCAACAACTGATCCACAAATGTCTCTTGAAAAAAAATTGACCCAATCGCACCCAATGAGGTGGTGTGACATTGCAAGCACAAGGCAGTGGCTCATCCATGAAGTCTTCTTGAAAGAAATGTTGAAGACCCCAAACGGAGTGAGCACTAAGAAACACACACAATAATATTCATCATCATATTAAATGCAAAAAAGTGACCCAAAAATGTTCCAACATGTTGATCCACAAGTGTTGTGAGATGCCTAAAATACGACAAGAAATTGCCAGACTCCGTCGATAGTGCAGTGATCCAAAAGCATGGCTCATCATCAATTACCGAAAATTGGGAGGATATCCAGATGACTAGCACATGACTTGAGAAAACATGGCGAAGCACTGCACCAAAGTCTTTAGCATTCTACCACGCGCACAAAAATTGCAAAAGCATGCCATCTTGCAAAAAGGCACAAAGGACACATTTCGTAATCTAGCATGTAACCCAACAGCAATTTGCGCCACCAAAATAATTAATGCCCCTCTACTGTCTTCTACACGGACACCCTTCTTGATTGAGGTTGGCCTTGGTCGTTTATAAATGCTTGTGGCGGCAAATTTTTCATGAGGCGCCAGTGTGGGTCCGTATGGTTACGTGCTCATCATGTTACACATGTTACTCGTTGCAGCGGATACGGCCTGTGAAAGGCGCAAATCTTGTATTGGCAACGAAGTTGAGCACAGCAGTCAATTGTTTCTTACCTCAGTGTGCAAATGGAAAAATTGTCAATGGAGCTTTCAAAATTGCAAATGTGGAGTGTTACAACTGCCCCATTTATGCCATAGACTATTCATGGTGAGTTGCTTTGCGTCAACAAAAACAGATGATGAAAATGATGAATCGAAAGGAAACTATGTCAGATGTACATCAAAGCGTAGCAACAAAGGATTTTCCAGCGTGCACAAACAAATCCCGTGAAAAATATTTTATTGTATGTCGGGGTTTGTGCACATTGTGCACACAAATTTACATTTGGTTGAACAAACATGGCTGAATGTAAAAATATTTTAAGGCACCTTGAAGCGCTTGTATCGGGAAGCATGTCTCCCACACTGAGGATTGTAAAGTGCAAGAAAGCACGACTGCCAGCCGCGCTTGTAGAGAAGGAATTCTTGGGTCTTGTGTGTTGTCGGGCTGCAACAACGCACAACAGGGATGCATCCATGTATCATGGGAAGTAATCTTTTTGACAGAAAATTCAACCTGTTTGAAATAGTTCACCGGTAGCTGGTATGTCTCAATTGGGGCGCACCATGCCTTTCTGTTTAGGCGCATCCTTGTGCATTGGGTGGTGACATCAACTTGTAATGCCACTTGGCACCACAAGACTGCCACTATCATTGAGAGTCACGAGATTCGTGTCTTCTGCCACAGAGATACCCACCACAAATGACATAGGAGCATCCCCCAGCAACACTGGGTGCACGTAGTTGTTTTGTTGTCTGTGGTGGCTGTTTGTTTTAGTGTGGTCACCCGTTCATGTTCCCCTTTCTCGGAGATCTTTGCCTTGTCTGCTTTTTGGCCCTAGACGACTCAATGCATCCGCTGTAGGCGAGACATGTGCTTGGTGGTCTGGGGAAGAGAATTCTTGGCAAAGTGAGACTGTATGACACATCCACATTCCCTGGTTGCGTCACTAGGATGTCTTGGTACAACTCGCCGCGTGCCATCCTTAGCGCCATGTCTTGATATGTCTTTCCGGCATGTTGAATGCCACGTTCATGAATGTTGGGCTGCCAATTGTGGAGCGTGCACTTACGCAGCATTTTGTAATATTCCACCCAATTTTCCGTTGGTGTCCGTGGTGCATGGTTTGTCTCCTCGGGTGGCTTGTTTGTGTCATCTTGGGACGCACTTCGGGCAAACAGCTGCTTCATGGGCATAAGCACCGGCTGTGCTAATCCTGCGAGTGGTTCTGGCGGCGTTGGGTTGTGTGAGCTAGGGTTGCATCCCACATCCCCATTTTGTGTTAGGTCACGCACCCATGTGTCCGCAACTCCTCCACTGTCGCGGATGTCTCCCCTGGTGGCCGCCAGGCATACGAGGTACCCAAACCCCCTCGGGGGGTGCCCCACATCCACCGCTTGCTCCGATGGCTGTTCCCCGGCCACTGCCAACCGCCACCGCCAAGACCATTGCCCACCACCTTCGACCAACTTGCGCACCGCCCATAGTCTAGCCCCGCCACCACCCGAGGCCCGGGGGGGGGGGCGGAGGGCGCGGCGTTAGACGCCTTGCAGCCGACAGCCACGGCGCCCAAACGCTCATGCGCGAACGACCCCGCCCCCTCCGCGGACCCCGTGGGTGGCCTGGGCACATCACGAAGACCGGGCGCCAAAGCCCCCCCCCCACCCCCACCTGTGGCGGCGGAAACCCCACGACTGGGGGCAAGACCCTGACCAACCGCGGGTCGCTTACGGGGCGGACACTCCGTAACTTCGGGAATCCGCCTCTTGGGCACAAGGCACTGCTGCCTAACTGTCGGGGCAACCGCATCGGGGCCACCCACCCTGGACGGGGAAGGCACACGCAACTGTCGGACAGGGGGGGGGGGGGGTGCGTACTGCTGCCGCCGTGACCCCGGTTCCCGGGGTCGCTTACGGGACTCCACCACCCCAGGGCCGGGCGCGCCAACCCTGAAGGCATCTGCCGGAGCAGTGACGCTCCCCATGTTTGGCACACACTCCTTAACTCTACGAACTCCCGACCCATCCCCAACATCCTCATCCGAGTCAGAATCGGACAGGACGATGACTTCAGGGGGTAGCCCAGGAGAAGCGGACTGGGTGCAGGGCGGGGAAGGGGAATTGGGTCGTGGCTCCGATGGAGGTCCCGGGACGGCCGGGAATGGGCACGGCTGGGGGCCGTCAACGGTAGCGGCAGCGATGCCCCGCTCTTCCTGAACGTCCTCCACCAGACTACCGCCAGCATGCCCAAGAAGAGGCGGTGGGCTCGGGTGCGGCGGTTCCATTGGAGGCTCCGCAAACCGCGAGAGGTCGTACATAGCCAAACCCCACAGAGCCCCAGGTAGAACCGTGCCGCGTGGGCCCAGACCCACAGCCTCGCCAACATGCGGCAGCACCAAGTCGCCCACAACCTCCGGATCTCTAAACCCCAGGGCGTAACCCATGGCTGTACGCAAGCCAGCCCACCGCCCCCAGAAGAGGAAGTACTGGGCGGCGGGCTTGCGTACCCAGCATGCCGCAGAACCTCCCCTCCTGAGAGCATGCCAGCGAGCATCAGCCCACTTGGTGTCGCGGAGCAGGCGGCTGATGGCGTCCTCGAGGAAGGCCCCCCCCCCTCGAAAACGGGCTCGTCAGGCCGCTTTCCCTTAGCTTGGCAGTAGACCCGGAGGAATTCCATCCAGGACCTTGCATAAGCCGCGGCTCGTCGACAGACCCATCTGGGCTCCCCAACCTTGGTGCTGTAGAACCAGAGGCCCTCCTTACGGTCGAGGTCACAGTACCTGATGGAGACGGCCTCTCCAACCCGGAGCCACATTGTCCACGACAGGGCCGCCAGCGCCGCGACCGCCCTGTCGTCCGGCGCGGTGGCCGCATTCCAGATGTGCACGAGGGCTCGAGGTGACACGTACGCCTGTGGGCCTGGGCCTCGCCCCGACTTGGCAATGCGCCAGTGGAGGGCCGCCACAACCCGGGGGACCAAAGCCAAATCCTCCGCTGCGTGGACGGCAAACGCCAGCCCGCGCAGCCCAGATGCAGAGTGGCCTTCGGCTGCACGCTCCGCGATTCAGAGGGAGAGGACTTCCGGCAGGGGCCTGGCCGGGATGCATGCTTCGAACTCCGCCAGTTGGTGAATAGCCGACCCATACCGCTGCCTTGTGCGCTGCTTCCAAGAATGCATGGCCGCCACCCGTGGGTAGGCCGGCTCGTCCGACTTCGCCAACCGCTCCCAAGCGGACGCCAGGCTTGCAAAGCTGGCAACAAACCCGGACGCAACCTCCGGGGCAACCGCCGCGGGCACCGCCCGCGAGCAGAAGGCCGCCTGCCGACCGCCCTCCCCACGTCCAGTCAGGCCCAGTGTGGGCACTGAAAGTGCCAGTGCTTAGGGGCAGCGGTCTCAGGGCTGTGGGCCTTGCAGCGGCGGCATTCCCCCGGCGCCGGGGCGGACACGGGGACTTTCCGTCCCGAGGCATTAACCCATTTGAGGACTCCTCCCTCACGCACGAACCGAACCCCTCGCCACCGAAACGAATCCGCCGGGTGGGCGGAGGCCTGAGACCACTGGAGGGCATCCAGCTGCCGGCCTTCGGCGGATTCGGCATCTTCGCGGGCTCGATGTCGTCCTTCATACGCCTTGTGGCTGTCCCACAGGGTGTCCCAGACACGGTTCGCCAGGACCTCCTTGGGTGTTTGGTCCTCGTTGCCCTCCATGTCCGCTCTGGGCACCTGCTGCACTTACTACTCCAGGGACTCCGCGGTTTGCTTCATCCACCCGGCCAGGCGCTCAGTCACGCAACTCCGCCAAGGCCTCCGCGGTGAGCCGTGGCGTCTTGGGCGAGGCCAGCTCCGCCTTCTCGAGCCTTCTGCGAAGGCCCTCCAACTCTGCTGCCTGTTGCCGGACCAAGGCCTCCAGGTCACGATTCAACTGCGAAGAAGGGGACGGTCCAACCGACGGCTCTACGCCGCGATTGTCTGAATCCTTCGGGGGGCTGGCTGACTTGTTGGGGGTGAAAAGGTTCATGGCACAAAAAACAGAAAGTAAAAACACACTGCCTGAAAGGGGAAGAGGTAGAGGTAAACCAACGGTGACAAGCACCGTGAGTTTGTTTGTTTCCCATGTGATATGCCCCATCTCCGCGTGCTCACCGAATCTCTTCTACTCACACCTGATTCCTCATGTGGTGTGACCTTCCGCCCTTTGGTCTTCCTCCCTGCCACCTCACAAAAGACACTCAGCAGCTGGGGAAGCGCACAGACAACAATGGCAAGCAAATCATTCAAATCGTCCTCAGCTTGTGCAATTTTGCCCGCCATGCCCATGTGTTGAGGGTCAGGCACAGGGTCAAGTTTGACACACGGCACATGCCCAAACCGTTCCTTGCTCTCTGGATAGTACCGTGGATTCTTGTGCTCTATAATGGACCCTGAGTTTAGGCAGTGCTACAAAAAAAATCGCGTCCATCGTTCGGTGGACGTTGTTGCCAACACGCACGCGGCGGAGGCCAACACCATCGCACCATTCCACCCCGTTGTACTTGTCACACACGATATTGGCGACACGGCGCGGCGTGTTGCCAGCACGCTCTTGCCAACGGCCGCACCTCCTCACCTTGTGGGGTATGGGTTTCGGTGGCGGCTGTTGTTGTCACGCCTGGGGCGGGGGCCAGCTACAACTCGCCACGCGGCCCATGCTGTCGCAGCGATGTTGTGGGCACTGCGGGACTTGAGTGTCTCATCTGAGAGCAACGAGAGGGTGATGCAATATTGTACGGCCCCCGGTACCTTGCGAATGATGTACTCAATGCATGGGTGCCTACGTTGCATACTACTATTCCTACAACTCAGCACTTGGTCAAGATGGATGCTGCGTCTCGGAGTATAAGGCGGTGGTGTAGCTAGGTGCTTATGCTCCAGTTCTTGTCCTCGCTCTCGTCCGGGTGAGGTATGCCTTGCCCGTTGGGTTGCTACGTCTTGCCACTGTTGCTAGATTTTTTTGGTGGCACTGGTCACTCACTGCCTAGGGTGGTCCCTTGAGCCAGAGGTGTTGGGCAGCTTGCTTGTGTCGGTTTTAGGAGGGGCCATAGCACAAAGTGGGTCGCTGCCTTGAGTAGATGGTTATGCGCCAGCCCGCTAATGTCCAGTGTCTGCCTAGGGGCTTTGGCTCATCTTGGGTGGGCAGGTCGGCACAGCCAAGTTCCCTCGGCATCGCCTTTTCGAATTCTTGCAGATACTCCGTCGCGCACCTTCGGCTCACCGTCGGCTAGATAGCGAACGCTGCCTAGCCTTGCCGGACATCAAAAGCAATGAAGCGGTGTGTGTCCAGTGCTGCTTCAAGTGGCTGTGCTAATAGCCATTATGCATGTCGGTCTTGGTATCACATGGTTTGTTGCCCTTCTCACGCTATGTCCAAGTGCTGCCAAAAGGTGAGGTGTTGTGCACTTGTGAACAGATTTGCGACTCCTCTAGGTCTTGTCCTTGGCGAGTTCGCAGATGGTGATGGTAGGTCAGCTAGTGGATCAGGTCTGCGTCTGTCGATTGCATGGATGCGAGGCACTGTTGGCGGCGGGAGAGGGCAAAGACCAAGCAAAAATGTCGGCCCTCCTGCGGTTCACGCCTCAAACATCATGCGGCCTTGGTCCAAGCAGTTTCCTTGTTGTGGCGGTCCGTCCCCGAACTCCATGACGTAGTTGTAGGACGGCACCTGTGTTCCGAGGTGTACATCGGCACGTCCATCGGTCTTGGCAGTTCCATGGTGGTGGACATGATGTGAGTAAGGTGGGGCGTCAGCAGGTGCTAGCAGGGGGACATACATCTACAGCTGTTCCATATGTTGCGCGGTTGCGGCTAGCCCGGCCTGTCCATAAGTGGCTGCCTTCGGATGGTAGGCTGCAATGGCAAAGCCGTAGTGTCTCAGTGACATTGCATGTCCACTGACCGAGTCATGCCAGACCGTGCTTGACGTGACTCCACTGTCGCTAGCCGGCCAAGTCTCCCTTTTTTCACCTGTTGCCCAAATTTCTTTTTCTGCGTGTTCTGCAAGCGGTGCATAGATGTGCGCTTTTTGGGCGACGGCGGCAAGGGCGAGTGGGGCGAGTGGGGCGGGGTAGGTGCCATCCGTAGTAGGCGTCATTGTTGTGATTGGGCCATGATGGCGTTGGTGGCACAGGAGGGAGGGTGTTGTGCACGTTCACTTGTACGACTGAGGTCGCTTTGACAGTGTGTGATGGGAGGTCCCGCCGCGGCCCTAGGTCTGCCCTGGTCTTGCATCGTGCTGGTGATGATTTGGAACCTGCCAACGGTACTGACATGGCGGTGACGCCTTTTTGGTAGGCTCTGATGATGAAGTGTTGCTGCCGCTACTGTCAGTGTGATGTGAGGTGTCACTCATGGTGCTGGAGCCATTGCGCCGGAGCTCCAAAAAGAGGATCTTGAAGGGCCGGCTTTTCCGGGTCCACAAGGGCAGCTCGCCCCCGAAAAATACAGACTCTCTCATGATAATTTTAGAGTGAGGCAATGACCTCCTTCGGCGTTTCCAACAAATTTTTTGTGGTGCAGTAGTAAGTCTGTATTTGGCCTTCTCGATTCCTTTATTGATAAATGAGGAACAACGGCTGGGACTTCAATTCTTTGGATTGGCCTAAAACCACCGATGACCTATCACCAGCTATATATCAAGTGCAAGAAGGATCCACTATCCAAAAAGAACAGCAATGGATGCGCGGTCGCAAAAAGAAAAAGCACCGGAGCAAAGATGCATCTTCTCAAGAGTTGACATTGTTGGCCTCAACCTCTACCCCAAAACACTCCACAACAAAATGCCACCACAACCCATCTTGACAGATGTAGAGCATGGGGGTGGCGACACACTTATTCATACATCGCTTCTTTTAGTTGGGCCACATTGTCACAGCCGCCAATAATGATTGTCCAGACATCATTTGTGGGAGTGCGAACCCGCACCACTGACGGTGGATTGTCTTTGGCACCGCCAATAACCGTCCGCAAGGCTTCCTACGGGAACACCACCGGAACAAGCCGCAAGGAGGAGATTACCAGCTCCGTTGCCATAAACTCCGAAGTTTGCAAATGATGGTATTGGTATTTTTTTGCTTGTAGAGTGTGCAGGGCCAATGTTTGTCATAGAGGCTTGCTAGCATGTTGTGTGACATTGGTCCCACTCTCCCCTAGTTGTAGACATTTCAAAATTTCGTCGCCTGTCTTCCACAGAAATTGTATTTCATGTTCACCGCAAAGATTCTATGTCTTTCCGACAGTGAGGCATGAACTTTTTACATTACGTTTGTGCCTTGTTGCCGTGTCTAGTGCTGCTTCTTAGTGCCGTTCCTTTGTACACGTACTATGTTGGTCCAAACAAACCTTCCACTCGGGTTATGCATTTTGAGCTTTGGTCGTCCATGCTCGTTTTTCTTCGATCACAATCCCTCCAATTTAGATTTGGGTTAAGGAAGTGCGCCCGAATCAGCGTGGAGTATGCTTTCCGAGTTGTACACCCTCCGCGGGTTTAAGTACACGGCGGCTACCGTGTTGTTGTATGCTTGCCCAATTTACACCGAGAGGGCTTTCCAGCAGCCTTGGCATGAGCTGTTGGCCCCGCTTGAGGTGGAACCCCCGGTTGGTAGATCCTACCGGAAGGCCACATGCGTCAGCTGACCGTGGGCATCGGGGCTTCGCTACATTGCATGCCATCCCCCCTTGTGCCGCCTGATTGATTGGTCTTTCCCTTTGACATTCATTGTTAGGGTGGATCGCTATCCATGTGTTGGTGGGGGTTGGTCCCAATTGAGCGTCTCCATCATCAACATGGGCCTCTGGGGACGCATCCTCGCATGCGTACGGGTCATCGTGGGAGGGACAAGCAAATAGCCACCTTGGCAACCCTTTAGAAAACCAGCATCAAGGGGCGGTTTGTTCACCAACAATTGTTCGAGCGGCGTTCAAATAACTTGTTCCGGCGGTGTTCAAATAACTTGTTCCGGCGGTGTTTGGATGGTGTTCCGCCTAGTTGTTTGAACGCCCATTGAAACAATTGAGTTCCAACGATTTGCCCGTTTTTTTTCAGGTAGTTCGGCTCAATGTGGACAGCACAACCGTGGTCTACGACGCCCGTGATCACCCGGCCGATGTTTGGCGGGGTGGGGAGTTCCCTTGGCTGTGTCGCATCATTGGGATTTCACCAGCCCCACAAGTTGAGTCCCTATACGATGAGGCCATCTAGAACTTTGATGCCCGCGTTTGGCTGGGCAAAGATGTGGTCCGGACGACCAAGTCAGATCATGGCCAGCGGACATCTTTTTTGTTAGGGACCCATCCCTCAAAGTAGACGGCTGGTTGGTGGACCCGGTGGTGGCGGTCGCACGCTACCGGGGTGTCATGTGCATTTTTCGCTGCCGCATGGCACTCGGGCGGCTACAAATGGCCAACATCAAACAGCTGGCTAATGACCGACTTGTCCCCGATGGTCATGTTACTCGCGCGGCCACCCAGGCCACGTTGCATGAACATCCCACCGGGTGCCGTTTGGGGAAGGATGCCTCCCGGGATGGTGAGTAGACCTCTCATCTTTTTGCTGTGTGGGCGGACTTGGCCTTGTTGTTGGCCGTGGCACCGGATAAGCCACTCTACAAGGCGATTGTTGATATGGCACAGTTGCTGCGGGACCTGTACCTCACTTATCAAGTGCGTCCACGTCCCCATTGGCGGTGTATAGTGGCTGCCTCTCCGTGAGCATTGTGTGCCCAGGTCTGCGTCCCACGACCTCCTTTTTTTGGAGGAGGATGCAGACTGCCTGTTGGAGGACACATGGCCTTTCGGCATGCCAATGCTCTCCAACGACATCGTTGAGAGCCCGAAATGGTTCCTAAAGCAGACCTTCAACGAGCACAATGCTTGGGTGGTGGGAAGCCAACTTCAACTAGGCAAAGTGCCTGTGAACGCCCCGAGGCCTCTATGAACCAAGGCGCCGACACCCTAGGGCAAGTGCTGCAATGGGCATTTCTACATATTCACATCTACCAGCACCAACACAATGATGTTCGCCATGTTCCTTGTGTAGGCATACCTTCCCTAGAGCCCATTCGCCACCCCCCTTCGTTAGCTCACTGTTGTCCTTTGCTCCACAACATGGCCGTGCCCGTCAACAACGAGATGATGGGCATTTTTTTTAACTCCTGAACGAAGTTCCACCAAGTGTCCATTGAGAGTACACATAGCAGGTCATCGGTCAGGATGATGGGCATGTTGACCAGCTTCTTGAGGGCAACACAAAACATGCACGTTGTTGTGTGCCATGCCATTGTGTGCGGGCCTATGAATGCGTGCATAATTTATGCACTAAAGCATCTCACATGGGCATCATGTGTGCATCATTTGTGCATCATAGCATGCCATGTGTACATCATGTGTGCATCACGTGTGCACGAGTGGCCTTTACTAGGGGATAGGGGCTAAGGTGTGCATCATGGCATGCCATGGCCGCGAGTGGCCTTTACTAGGGCCTAGGGGCTAGGGGCGAGAGGCGAGGGGAGAGGGGCTGCGTGGTGGAGCGCAGTGCAAGATTGCCGGTTTGTCCCCTTAGGGGTTTGCCAAACCCCGAACAGTATTGTGCCCGGCTACGTGGTCCCCGGAGGGGTTAGCCGAACCCCTTAGGGTGCTAAGCCTTGCCGGTTTCCGGCACTAGCCAGCCCCTGGGTCTATCGTGCCCTGCCGGTTTTGGCCCCTCGGGTGTTAGCCAAACCCCCAGGATTATCGCACCCTGCCAGTTTTTTCCTTTAAGGGATTAGCCAACCCTGCCAGTTTTGTCCTTTAAGGGATTAGCCAAACCACCAGGGGTGTAATGCCCTATGTTGCCCCCCCCCCCCCCGTGTCATGGTGCGCTCTATGCACACTGGGCGTGCAAATAATGTTGTCCATTTCTGTTCGTCCGCCGACGTTGTGGCGCTGTTCCATTGGCCACTAGAACACGGCCGCAACGTTGCCGGAACAAGGTACTGGAACTTGGAAGGAACAAATTTCTGAGGACTAACTGACACCACCCTCCTTCTTTTGTTCACATGACAGGATGTTGGAGGGGGATGCCCTGCGGCAAGCTCTTGCCGCGCCTACCCTTGACCTTGCCCTTGCAGCGCCCTCATGGACACCCACTAGCTCTGTGCGGGCTTCAATAGCCACACCTCCATCCCCAAATCAACACCCTGATCAACCTACTCCGCCCGTGTGGGCCGTCAAAGCTCAACGGGCTGCACTGGCCGCCCCAACACCGCCCAAGACTGTCAACACCAAACGGACACGCACCGCAACCACCTAAACGCGGTGCAAGATGTCCTTGTGGAGAGGGACAAGACGCCGTCCGCGCAGATACGCCAAGCCTGGCCCGCCCCCAAACAGAACATGGACACGCGAGTGCAGGTATCACCCTTTCGAGCATGCCATATGGGCCAATAGGGCCAGAAAATTGTGCGGCGTTCTCCCCACGGACTTGCTCCGGTAACGTTCCAGCGACTCGTTCCGGCGGTGTTCCAATCTGTAGCACTGAAAACCACGAGAACGTCACCGGAACATCGCCTGAAGAAGTTATTGGAATGTCGCCAACACACAATTTTTTGCGGTCCTCTCTCTAGGTTGAGGACGTGCAAATCAATCCCGGGGACCCGCGGGCGGTGCGCCTCATCATGTGGTGGCCGGGTTGCGACCTGAGGCCCCTCTACGTCACCACCCTGCTACAGCAGCTACACCTGTAGCCAATCACAACACTAGAGGTGCTCATGACCTTGGCCCACCATCACGCCGGCCGCGGTAGCGTCCTCAAGACGGCCGGGGCACCATCGATGACCTATCCCCGGCCCTGGGGCACCGCCAGCAACTTGCGGCCACCCTCGCAAGTGCTCCGCACCACCCCCCCATGCCCCCACCTTGGTCCCAAAAATCTACCCCCTAGACCAAAACAACCCGCAACTCCCAGAACAAAATAAACCCCAACCCAAAACCCAAAGCCCCTGCCAACCCCCCCCGCCAAAAAAAGAAGAAGCGGCTTCCGGGTGAGTCCTCCACATAGCCCTCCTCATAGTCCTCAATGACTTCCTACTCCTCCTCCTGCTCCTTTACCTCCATCTCTTCGGTTTCTTTTGCGGACTTGCATGTCCAATGACAGACCCCCCCCGTAGCCCCCCAAAGAGAAGACCGCACCCAAACCCGTCCACGCAAGCAGGCCCCCAACCCAAGCCCAAAGACAGCCCCCTCGCCCCACTGCACCCACACATCCCCAAAGGCGGACATGCCAAGGGATACCCCACAGCCCAAGTCCATGCCGAAGGCCAAGACAAGGGGGGCAAAGGGGGGGGGTTGAGGTACAAGGTGGTGGGAAATGTTTGTGTCGTTTTTTTTGCGACAAGGGGGTGTGGGAGATTGAGAACGGCAAGGAGCCAATTGCCGCGCATGGACCCCCCAAAAAAAGAGAGGACTTGGGTGAGGTTCCGGGGAGACGAGGAACTTTTTGGGGTGCAGAAGGTCACTATGTGGCGGACCCGAAGGCAGGCCAAGAAGTACCTCAAGAAGAGGAGGAAGGAGAAGGAGGCGAGTGAACAGAGGGAGGGTGACAACGACGCCGAGGACGGGGGCGCGGGGCGCCCCAAATTACCCCCCCTTGTCCCTTGATGAGCACCACCCCGTCACCCACCACCCCTTCACCCTCCAGCCCGGAAACCACCACCCCCATACCCTCATCCCGGTTAGCACTAACCCTGGGAGCACCCTCACCTTCCCCTAGCCCATCCCCTTGGTGTCCCCCACTCCCATCCCCGTCCTCGTCCTCAGCGTCCGCCCGACCACTTAGGAGGAGTAGCCAAGGGATGCACAAAGAAACTAACCCAACGTGCTCTTGACCGCACCCTAACGTACAATCTATGTTTCACTTTCCCTTTATCCATACTTTGCTTTTTGTGTCGCTTGCCCGTTCTTGTGGTGTTCCGGTAACTTGTTCCGGCGGTGTTGCGGCAAAAGCTGCTTTTGAATGCAACCATTTTTTGCACGACAATACCGAAAACGACAAATCTGACAGCACTAGCGGGGTGCCCCTTGGCGAGCGAGAAACGTGTTTTCCCGGCATGTATGGGTGGGTGTACTTGCTTGGGGGGTAAATGAACTTCAAACTTTTTTTGTTCCGGCCACTTTTGTTTGCACCCTAGAACCATTTGGCTAGAACAACCTTTGGATTCAAACGCGTACCAAGGGTGCACCGCGGTTTTTCCCACGGCCGTTGTTGTAGGGTCTGGTGAATTCGCTGCTACAAGCTTTGTCATTGTCATTGCTAGCGTGCAACGCCTTGCAAGCGAGGTGGGTAGGAAGTCCAAGGGTTGCCGTTCACTTTACGGCGCAGCGGTATGGGAGGCCCGGTTTCCGAAAAGGCTCTAGCTAGCTGCCCGTTGAGTCTCAACATGGAGGATGTTGCCAAACGGCCATTCCTGATTGACCCTAGATGTAGCCGGCATCATCATCTAGGACAGTGGCGAAACCGGAAGAGTCAAGTCGCATGTCATTGGGGTACATCATCTCAATGGCGCATGCGCATATCCGTCGGAATGGACCACCGGTCACGCGGTGAGCCTCGAAGCCAACTATTAGGACGGCCCGGCATGCCAACACAGCCAAGATGGATTGGGCGTGCGAACCCTGGAATATTAGTGCAGTTCAAGCCAAAAGATATGAAGAACACGTTAGCAGCTTCCACCCGCACACCCTTCTTAATACTGCAACCGATGTTAGTGAAAGTGTGCAACACTTAGGGGTCGGGAAACCCACATGATCTGGCATAGCCGAGCGACCATGTATTGTCGCAGCTCTACACAAGCGATCGAAGGTCGTAGGGTGTGCTGCAAAGTGGATGTAGTTCAGTGGCGACACCCAGCCCCCTATTGCAATACTTTGGCTTTTGCCAATTTCTTTGTTGACGGATTGATCCGGGTAGTTGGTTTGTGTGCTCGATTAGCGAGGACTAACTTGTGCGGTCCCTTCATCCACCCTGCTACTCGACCTTCCTGGTATTGTGGCCTGCATTGGTTGACGTTGTTGTCATATGCGGCCGTTGCAACCGACATGCCCGTTCAAGCAATGCTTGTAGGGCAATCAGCGCTTGCGACGGGTTTGAGCCAAAATGAGGCTTCAAAAAAAATACGGTTTATTGTGTGGATTGGTTTCTCTTGTGTCCACTATTGAGGGTTGTTGTCATGGGTAACTGTATGTATTTTTCCTTTCGCTGAGTGATGTGTTGTTCGGAGTGGGTGAGTACATTGGTGCGGAGAGGCTTGTGTTTGCCCGATACCATGACGGGGTTGTTTGCAAACCCCGAGTTTTTTTTACGTAAATTCACTCTTTGTTGATGTCGCGGCCATTACTCGTGAGTCGCAGCCTATACTTCCGGCTCCTGTCCATGGAGCCATATCCAAGCACGTAAACTAAAAATACGCAAAGGGATCATTAGCACTTGTCCCAAGCAGGCCTGCATTTACTGAAAAATGCCAAATGCCCCTATTTCTCAAGCCTATTCCGGTACCCTACCCCAAGGGGTGGAATTGTTGACCTAACCCCTTGTACAAGGAGTACATTGTCCAACAAATGCATACCCCAATGAGTTTTTCGTCGGCATTGCTCCATACCCCCCCCCCCCAACCTACGTGTCACTCATTTTTTTTAAGCGTTGGGTAGGGTGGGTAATCAAAAAATGTTGGGGAAAAGACGTTTTTGTTTTTTCCCTCTCGAAACCATGCATCTTTCAGGTTTCGTCCAGTTTTGAGCCGAAAAGGTGTTTTTGTGTCCCGACTACTTTTGGTTTGTGTGGGTGGAGTGGGACAAATTGCATAAGCGCTTTGCAAGTTGTACCATTTTGTGCTGCTTGTGGCATGTTTGCATTTTTGGCACCAAGTCTGGCCCCATTGTGCCTCCGCAGCCGGTTGGCTGTGGGGACGATGTGACAATACCTCCATGCTCTGCTCACTTTTTCTAAGTGTCTATTGCCTTGAGTGTCTTTTTATTTTCGGTGCCATAAAATCTTGTCATCGCGTCCCGGTGGGCCGGTTATTTTGTCCCGTTACCCAAGCCCCCCCCCCTCCCCGGCCACTATTTTCATCGTTTGTCCAGCCCGTTGTTGCTTGGCCAACAGTGAGCCGGCTCCATCTTGGAGCAACCATACTAGATTAGACAGAGCGGCCCATCACCCTAAGTGAGTACCATGCAGCAACCCCTCTGGTTGTGAGAAAACACGCCAAACGTGTTGATGCCGTGCAGTGTGGTGGCAACCATGAGAGATGTACATACACAAGACCGAACCCGATGCTGCACAAAACTAATGGCACCCGTGAGGTGCAAGGATCCGGGTGTGTGGGGCCGGGGGCGCAGGAAAACCACGGGATATGGCCAAACCCTGAACCAGAGGCGTGTGGCACCTTGATCCCAGATTTTGACCCCATCGCATTTGGAGTGCAGTCACTGTGGACCCAAGGGCACCCCGTACAGCCGGCACTACGGCACCAAGTTTAGCCGGCCTGAGCGCCAACCGCAGGTCCGGCGCCAACAACCGTGGCGGTGCTAGCGACAATAACAATGAGATTTTGCCATATTCCAAGCCCTCTAAGTCCAAATGCAAATGTCCATTGGTTGGGCGATGTTTGGGTCAACCAGCAGGTAGCGATGCTCGTCACAAACGGCCCAACCCCGTGCTTGGAGTTCACCGTCAAGAAGAGCACTGTGCCCCATGATAACGCGGGTTGCACCTATGATTCCCGGTTTCCCGAGCAGGTGCAGGTGATCATCAGTAATGATGTGTTCCCTTGCCTTGAGCCCTCCACAGAGGACCACCACTTTGTGTTCATCGACAACACCTACCGCCGCATCTGCTTGCCGCCAGTTGCTTCCACTACCGCTTCTCTGCCATGCGGGAGCTTCCTGTGGCCGACCACATTTACGCCTGCCACGAGGTAACCACACTGCCCAACGTGGACAACCCAAATCGGTTCACAAACATGGCGTTGCCATACAGCATGACTAAGGCATTTTGGACCTCCTCACATAGCCGTATTGGTTATCCAAGCTTGACCAAAAAACAAGCACAACCGGTCCCGGCGAAGAGGATTCGGACACCTTCCCTCCCAAGTGCAAGGATCCTGCAGGGGCTTCCCTGCTCGGTGCGCTTCGTGCTCAAAACCGGACCAGAAAGTGGTCAAAGAAAAGACTTAAAAGTACCGGGCTAGCCACAAAATGGTTGGCATACACGGGCGCAAGCAAATTTGGCACACAAACTAATTGTCGCTCGCCCACTTGTCGGCCAACATCGACAACGACTAAACCCAAGGCAGTCGCACCGCCCAACAAGGACACTAGAAATAGGCCCATGAACTTGGAGTAGTTCATCGGCATGTTGATGACAATGTTGTTTGGCTCATTGTCCCTAGCCGAACTAGCCATCCAAGCACCCAAATTGGACCAAACACCATGCACAACGGGAGCCAGTTGCTTTCCGGTCCCCGCCCCCTAGCCCCAAAACCCACCAGCGGCTTGCCATCAAACACAGTGCAATAAGCCCACATGTGCCCGCTCCTCTAGGTGCGAGGATCATGCCATCATGGCTTGCCTTTTTGCGTGCATAGTGACCAAAATACGGCTAGTGAGGAGAGGTCTTGGAACCGGTGATAACAGTCTTGAGATGTACAAATACGGAAATGTCCCCATTCGCATAGAAACACGTACATCACGAACTTATTGGTCAGCCTTCAACCGCTTCTTACTACTATCGGTATTTGCGGCTGCCTTGCACTCTCTCTTCTGCTTGGTTTCCCTTTTGCAACGATACGTTCACCCTGTCACATAACTCATCCAATGGTACCCGTTGTCCCCAAATCTTCGACACAGGGGGAATGTTTGCCCGGCGCGCGCCCGGCGCGCTACTTTTCTATTAACTATCCCGACTTCAGCCCCAGATTTACCCTCCCATGGAGAAGCCCCCCAAGTAGACCACATTGCATTGCACACCTTCCCTACAAAGCACGTTGCAAAATAAAGCACGATCTGTGATTTCAACCACTCCAACTGTCATTTGTAGTGTAACTAACAAACAACATTGGTCCCACAAGTGTGGGTGTCAATACATTCATTACAATAGTGCTCCTTACACTCATCACAAACTGCGACGGTGGAGCGCCTTTGGCAACACCAAACACACACTTCCGCCTCATCCTGTGCCTCATCTTGCGTGGCGGCCGAGTTGCTTTGGTCAGTCCAAACCTGAGGCGGGACATGCTCCCATGGTCCGTAGGGGGGGTGACGGACTTGCCTCCGGATGCAAAACTCAGTGAAATGCAACAAAATGTGGACTGACTGCTGCAACTCATTGGAGCCGCCACGCCAGATGTTCCTAACCAAACCCCAATGCCACAACCGAGCAAACAGCTGCTCAATGTGTGCCCTGTACCACCCATGGACATCATCGTAACATTGTTGGCGGGCTGTCAAAGTGCCATTCTTTCTTCCAATGAATGGCACAATGACATGAATCCGGCCTTTATAAGCACCATCATGGCCCCCAACTTGAAAATCAAAGAAATCACGTCGGGTACGAGATGGTGCGTACCCATCCCAAATCAAAACATCTGCTGATGCCCCGGGGGCCAAGGGGCAAATCCATATAATGTTGCCCAACATATCAACGGCAACAGTCACCTTGTAAACATGCGACACATACTTAGGATTCCACAGGTCTGCACTCCATATCCCGCCTATGGAACTCAATAGCAGCGGAAGGTTGGGGCCCAAAAGAGGGCGGAAATGCTACGTCACCCCTGCATTCTCGGGGGTCCCCAACAAAGGAGACAAAATCAGAAGTCAAAACCTACGCTAGGGGTCACCATGATGCTCCTAGTATCTCAAAGTGTGGGTCTCTAGTACAGCCAGGCGCCCAAATAGCTGCACTGTGCTAAGTGCACCCCCTTAGTGCACCCCCTAAAAGGCCACTAGAGGGGCACGGGTCCAAAAAGATGCCCGGCGCGTGCCCGGCGCGCTAACGTTCCCCCACAACGTGCAAAGGCACCAATCGGACTTCATCAAAGAGTATTCCCAAGCATCGCACTGGTGTTTCGCAAAGCCATGTCGTTCCCCCGTGTGCCAAGGATTGGGATGTACCTACAAAGGGCCGGGTAATGAGAACACTTTCCATGCGTCGCGCTGTTTGGGAAACCTACCCACATGTGGAATATAGTTTGTGCCTTGTTAGGCTACAGCTTGAAACCCATGTGACTTGTATTGAACTTGGTGTTGTGAACACTACCGAGCACCGAATGGGGCAAAACGGGTCGCTTGGTAAATACCATTTGTTGCTCATGTGACTCTCATTGAACTTGTTGTTGTTATCCAATAAACTAGGTTTCTCTAACTCTACGGCACCTGCAGCGCGCATGCAGCATCCCTGTGAGGCGCCTATGGCGCAAAAAGCACTCTCAATGCTCACCAAAAGTTAGGCTGCACCCACAAACAGTTGAGTAACACCCACCAAAAGTTAGGCCAAACCTGCAAACAGTGCCACACTGCTTAGGGTTGGGGTCAGCAAGCTGGTGGAACTAGGAAAGCCTGCCCCCCTGCCCCCGGCAATGCCCAGCAACAAACCCCCGTTCTGGGAATGTATGCCTGGGGAATTTAGGCCCACCGAGAGGTTTGGGCTTGAAACTTGAGAATCCATATTTTCAAATGACCAATCAAACAAAGTATTTTTGGTTCCCAATAAAAAAAGAAGTGGCAGATCAGAGTCAATGTCCACCAAAATGCTCTGAGTGCTTTCTCGCAACTGGGTTGATCTCACAACATGGCTGGTGATGTGATTCCACTGCAGATCCGTGTGGAAGCAGCGCCAGTGGGACTTCAAAAGCTCCAGCTCCTCCCTTGACACAAACCACAATCAAAGCTGAGTGAATTGCTTGCAAAAATTGTGACAAAATGGATATGGAGACTACTGGCAAGAATCACAAGGGAGTCAGACTTTGTACAAGAATGATCATGCCCGTGGCCACTTTTCGTTTAGGTGACGTGTATTGCAACCAGTTGCCCCCCCACATGCCATTTGTCTATGTGACCAATAAGGGCTCTCCTGTTTACTTAGGGAGCTGGTGGCTGCAGGCACGGAAAAAGGGACTTGGTGTGCTATGCAGTGATGCAACCAAGCATCCTTGGATTTACTGCAACAAGGGCAGGGACTGAGGGGGGGGGGGGGGCAGCAAAGTGCACACAAAGCGGGCATTTGATTGTTTCGTACATCAACCACGTGGGGGAATCTCAAAGAAAAGCCTCGAACAGCAGCAGAATATCCATAGCAAACTCACTGGAAGATATTTGCTCAGAGTGCACGGTACTTCACTCAGTGCAGACACCCTCCCCAACATTGGGTTTGGCATTCCATCAGCAAACTGTGTCACTAGTAACAGAAAAAGAGGATTGTTGACTCAATTCATCCACGTTGCCAACTCACAGCATCCTTGGACACCTCATTTCAATACTTTGCATCCCGCTCCATGTGACACGGGGGGGGGGGGGGAGGGAAAAAGCAAATGCACTAAAAAGCCAGCAACTCTGCAGCAGGACAGGCACCAATTTGGGCAGAGGAGACAGAGATAACACAGAATCTGTCATGTCCTGCAATGAAAAGTGAGCGGACAAAAATCTAATAAGATGACAAAGCGGGAATTAGCGCACGAAATGGCCGAGAATGAGGTAGGTTGCTTTAGAAAATCGGATACCATGAGTGTGAGAGAAGGGCAGAGGGAGGCAAAGCAGGGATCCTGTTCCTTGAGGAGAAGAGCAACCAACGAAAGTCATTAAAGGAAAGGGGGGGCAGGGCTCCTATGCTTCAGCAGAAACCATCGTAAATGGTGGGAAGCAATTGACTGAAAAGCTCCTGAGATATTGTTTTCAGCCAGGTCAATCATCCTTCATCAAAGCCCCCCCCCAACCCCATCCCCATGTGCAATGAAAGAGTTCATACAAAATTATACGTGGTGTGAATGCCTGTACCAGGGCTTTCAATAAATGTGCACTTTGCCCGAATGGAGGCCCATGGCCCATAGGGCCTGTGGATGGCACCATCCAGGCTGTGATCCCCACACTTCATTAGTCCACTACACCTGTCCTCCCCCTCTCTGTGAGCTATGACTGTTCCATTTTTACTGGGGCAGGGCAGGTGCTTCATGGGTAAGGGATGGAGGTGAAGGGACTGGCTGAATGAGGCAGGGGCACGGAGGTGTAAACCTTGCAATGAGGCCGTAGAAAACTTCAGGCAGGGGGGGGGTGTAGATGTATCAGACTGTGGTTTGCCGGCCGCCGTTGGCCCCCATTCCCTTTCCATCTGTTCCTCCCTCCTATGGGGGTGAAAAACCGGGACATCGTGTCCTCCTGTCTGCCCATGGACCGTGTGTGCAAGGAGACAATTGTGGTCAGTCAAAGCAAGGGCAGAGACAAGTAGACAGTCAGGGAACATTCAAATGTGGCCCTGCTGCAGTGATTGCCATTGCCGTTGCAGTTCCGCTCCCTTTGTCACCGTTGGTTGTTGCACCACCTTTGGTACCTTTGGTTGTTGCGCTACTTTTGTCAAAGCATCAACAACAACGGTGGCGCCGAGGCTGCCATTGCTGTTGTGCTACCTTTGTCACCTTTCGCTACCTTTGTCACCTTTTGCTAAAATGCCATACGGCAAAGCATCAATTCTGAAGTGGGGCCCTGCTGCTGCTGTTGTAGTGCCTTTGTTGGGGTCACCAGTCCAACAGTAAATCACCAAAGCATCAAGGTTGGAGTGTGGCCCTGTCGTTGCCATTGTGCTAACCTTGTCACCTTTGGTTGTTGAGGTCACAAGTCGAGCAGTGTGCTAAGTCACTAGAGCAAAGCATCAAGTAAATCACTCGAGCAAAGAATCAAGGTTCAAAACTGGCTGGGCCACCACCTCATGTGCACAAAATTCTACCATTGGGTGATTTACTCCACCCTCTTCCACAATCCCAATTCTATGATTTGTTGAATTACCCTACCCACACCCACATCCCCACTTCCAGGCTCTCTAGGCGATGGACTTTACAAAGTAGATAGTGTCAGACCTAATCATTGGTGAGCACTGTCTGCAGAGAGCAAGCACAGCCGATGGCAAGGAGGTGTAAAGTTGCGTGTAAAACGGCTAAAATGGCTTTTATAACAGGGACACTGAAGGGTCTGCTTTTCCTGCAGCGATCAGGTGTCTAGAGTTCAGGTTGGGCAGGTAGGTTCTGGTGACCAAGTTGGGCTGGAGACGAGGTCAAAACTACAGAGGTAGCTGCAGACACGGTCATAACTGTGAGACAGTAGGGGTGGCTGCGCACCCCGCCGGCTACTGGATGAAATCTACCACAAATGGTCCTCCATCAGAAGCCCTCAAAATAGTGTCCCTTTGAGGTCCTCCCAATATGGTTCACTTGTCTGGGGTGATTTTGGAGTGCCCTAAGGGACCCCAAATGGTGGCCCTGGGTACACCCCCACTATATGCACCGTGCGCACCATCTGGTCAGGCCCCAAAAGGGAGTGGCACCAGACCAGTCAGAAGTGACTCCATAGTCGCAGGTACCCCTGAGACAGTCCACAGGGTACTGCACGGTTGTTCAAGGCCCCTAGTGTGTGGCCATGAGAAATTCTTCATGCTGACTGGCTATCAGAACTGATAGAAGGCGCACGCAGGCTTTCTGGGCACTTCAGACCAAAGTGCATTGATGGCGCCGATAGGGTTGGAAAGGAGGGGGGATGCAGAGCTGCACGTCAACCGTGGAGGGTGTGTATGGTCCCAGGCTGGAAAGTGGAAGTGGAGGGGTTGGGGGTGGTTTGCAAGTATTCCCCCCCCCCCCCCCTAGTGGCAGCATGTGACACCACTGTACCCCTCCGATCTCGCCCCCATCCCTTCGTCCATGTTTGATCCAGAAGAAAGTTACGAAAGGGAAACAGGAGTGAGTATACAACACAGGCACAACCCCAGCCCCCCAGCGCCTTGCTACCACTGCCACCACTCCTCTCCAGGCCCTGCCCCAGGCCTCTGTAGAAGCTTCCTTGCACCTTGCGGGAGCCCCCTCACATTGTTGGCACAGTATAAATGGGTCTTGCACCAACACGCTGTTCAGCACTTGCTACTGTCATCAATGGCCCGGGCACTAGTGTAGCCCAAGCACTTCTCTCCCTTCACTCTCTGCAAGCCCTGAAGACCTCAATGCAGGGCAGCAGTTGCATTCAAGCTGGAGGAGACTTTCCAGCCGAGGGACATGCACGCAAAAATACCTCTTAGCGCATCAGCAACAGGGGATCTAGTGAACATTGGCATTCACACTTAGGTGACTGGTGCGGGGCGCGCACATTAAATTTTGGGTAAATAAAAAGCTTTCACCCGCCAGATGCACCCTCTCAGAAAGGACCCAGATAGCAGCATGTGCGCCAGGAGCACAGCGAGCAAAGGGTCAGCTGATGATATTCTGATTTTCTGAACTAGCAATCTGCAGCCTGCAGGTGGCCAGAATGTCTGGACTATTCAACCTCTCAAGCGGTGAAGAGTAGCGGCAGCATGAATAACCACCTTCCCACGCATCCCATATTGTATGCATGAGAGATCACCAGGGTAGTACAAGGAGCCAGAACATCACCAGGAAGCTGCTCATTTTGCACTGCTGCGATGACAGAAGATGTGGGTACCAGATGTGGAACCCAAGACAATGACAATGTGTTGCAGACCTGTGGACTAAAAGACAACTGGTACAATGCAGACCTCAGGGGATTTAGAGTGAAATGGGGTAACAGCTCAGCAGCACTGCAGGGCAACAACCAAGCAAAACAATGGGGTAAGGTATGAGGTAAGGTTTGACAGAAAAGCGCGTCCTGCTGGAGTACTGAACCCCCTTTTCCAATGTGCCCATTATTACAGGGGGGGGAGGGATTTTGCACCGGGAATTTTTCGCACGAGAAAACTTCGCACCGGGTTTATTTCGCACAGTGGCCTGAAAATTGAGGAGGAAATTTCGCATGCTTCCAAGATTTTTTACCTCTGGAGGTTCCTGCAAAGCCACAAGAAGACGAATGCACATAGGAATCCCATCAAAAATGGTTTGCGATCATGCAACTGAGAGCACAAAATGCTGAGACCCCTCCAGGTTCTGAAACTGATCGCGCTTCTTCTTCGTCCCCAGCAATCTCCGACGACAGCGCATCTTTCTGTATCTGTTTCTGCACCTGTTTCTGCCTCCATGTCTGCAAGTGGCAGTGACAGTGAGCCTGCTGCAAAAAAGACCAAGCAGTGTGTCTCCAGGTCCCCAGGTGATGTTGTGGCACCCTTGGGTACAAGCACTACACCCCCGCGTTGGCTCGAGCTGGGCCATGCATTGCGGATCATTGATGAATTGAAGAAGCGCCGGCGGGGTGGTGACACGCCAAGGTGACTAAATTTCGACATGAGTATATTTCGCACAGCGGCCTAAAAATTGAGCCAGAAATTTCGCACACAGTTGAAATACGAACAACGAAATATTCCTGTCGCGAAATCCCCCCCCCCCTGTAAGTTTTGTGAACAGATGAAAAAACCCCTTGCCAATGCGCTAAGGGTCAGGGCAGAACCCCCTTGCCGATACGGTGGGGTCACTGCAGAACCACTCTCTTGCCGACGCGTTGTGGGTCACTGCAGAACCCCCTTGGTAATGTGCTAAGGTGTACGTTGTATGCATCCCATGGGGCAGGGGCATGTAGAAACCGCCCTCCATCGCATCACCATGTGCCCCATCCCTTTGATGACCAAGCTCTGGGTCTAGCGTAAGGTCCGGCAGCAGTAGTGCAGGGACAATTTTTTTCCGCTTCCAGACGCACGACTGGACATCCCACTATGTGCATTTGGGGAATTCACAAATGCACCTGCTGCAATAGAGAAAGAGACAGAGAGAGTGAAAGGAGGAGGAGGCAGGGAGAGGGGGGGTTGGGTGACACCCAGGCCCCCATCCCTCTTTTGGGTCAAGTTGCGCCCTCCTCATCCATAAATAGGGTTGCTAAAATTTGGCCTCCCAGCCCCTGTAATTGAGGCATAAGCCCTCTCAAAGGAACTGCCAGTACCAACCCCTTGGTTGCCGTATCCTACCGTCAATACCTTGGGTCTCTAACAAAAGTCAGCAAAGAGAATGGCAAACTAGACCCAAGCGTGATGAGGGACAGAACGCAGCGGAGCATCACCAAACAGTGTTTTGGCGGATGGATGTGTGCAGTGATGCGGGTGGGCCCTCAAAGGGAGTCCAGCCAGCTGACCATTGTGTGGGGCAGGCCCTGCGAAGAGTAATCCACTCCGTTGTTGACCATCCAGATCCCAACCAACATCTTCAGACTGGTCGCTTCTGTGGAATACAGGGCCAAGGACAAGGGCTACTGAGCCATTAGATGGATGCAGTAGAACACTTGGCATCATATGAAGACAGTGAAAGGGGGCGGTGGCAAAGGGGACGTGGTGGCACGGTACACGCGCCCTGCACATGGTTTTTGGTGAAAGCTTGAATTTCGGGTAGGCAGACTAAGACAAAAAGGCCTTGGACAACTACACACAAAGCAGGGCACAGACCAAAAGAAACGTGCCCGTGCCCCCCTTCCCCAGTTGCTGGGTCCGCTGCTGAAGGGGGTAAATTGCGAGAATTCGCACAAAAATCCTGCGGACAATTGAACAGTCTGGTTGGTTGCATTCCTCTGCAGCCATGCACTCATTGTAGGAGGAGAAAGCTACCCCCCTGGGCCGCTGACCACCAACTGGCTGGCACACTCCTCGTAGCCACAACCTGGGATCTCATATTCTGCAACGCATCCTGCTGCCCTGATCAAAGGCACCTCCCGTGGCAATAGCGGTGCAGTACGCCTTCCGCATGCACACAACATTCCCATAGCCCTTGGCGGGTGCACTTTTGAATTTTCCCCTGAGGATTTTTGTGTTGACCTGTTGGAGTAGTTGTGGATATTTTCGGGTTTCATTCGAAAGCCCTCTTGCCCCCAAGCGCACATTTTCTGTGGCCGAAAATGCGTCCAAAATTGGTCAAAATTGCACCCCAAGGAACAGGCCCAGAAAACGTTTTTGGAGGCATTTTGAGGCTGTATTGACTGGTTTTGGCCGAGAAAAATTCCGAAAAGGCCATGACAAACACTGGAAATGGGCCCCATGGGTCAAGAATGCATTATTCCCAGACCTCTTTGGGTGCAACTTCTTGAGGCACTCGGGGCTGGACCTGTCTTGACCCGCAGAATGTCCCCTGGGATCCTGCTGTGTTCTGGAGCCATCTGGGGCCATGTGGAGCTGCGCAGAGGACAAACTGCCCAAAACATAGCCATATCATAGAGAGGAACGCAGGAGAAAGGGAAAGAGCGATTTTCCCTCTTTTGCCAGCCGCTGACTGGCTAAAGGCCCAACTGTAGATCATGGTAGATGGGGTTTGACTGGAGCTAACTAACGCCAAGGCCAAGGCTTCCATGAGCACTTGACTCTGTTGCACCCACATAAGGGGGAGCTCTTTGCAGCCCCCCTTTGCACAGGTGCAAGCTTGGAAACTGGGCTCGGTGCTTTTTACTTTGTTGCATCATCCATACCACAGCCATTGTCACCGCTATCTGACACCCCATGAGACATGAGAGTCATACTTCGGCAGGACCTTTTAGGGAGGCTGAATTCATCGAAGTTCGACGTGCAATGCCCAAAGCAAAGTGGGCCTTAACACCGAGAACGGGGCCACTTAGACCCACAGACAGAAATGTCAACATGTATGGCAACATACGGAAATCCAACGTGTATGTGTCATTGAAGTAAAGGTTGTTTTCTTTGCCTGAGCAGATGAATGGAAATGTGTCAAGACGTTGGTCGACCTCAAGTAGAAAATTGAAGTTTCCGGGGCAGTGATTCTTGATGTGTCCCGTGTCCCTGTTAAAACTCTCTGGGGGCTTTCAGCATCTGTGTCTGTTTCCGCCCTGTTCTCGCCTGGCATATCTGTAAGGTGGTTCCGGCCTCTCATGAAGAAGACCCCAACTCCAGGTGCAATAACCTGTTGCCTGTTGGGGCTGCCATAGCATTTCTTCAGCCAGAACAATCACGACCACTTTTGGGCTTGTGGTGTTTGTTCCTGTCCATTTTGCAGTCATTTCATATCAGTCAGTTGTAGGTTTTTTTTGGTCGATGCATCCTATTGCAGATTTGCAGATTGTGCTTCCAATATGCATTGCCCGCCTTGGTACCCCAAGAAGGAAATCAGTTCTGCGTGATGCTGGATGGATTCATGAGTGTGAAAGATGCCGAGACTTTGGCAACGCACCACGTACCTCACCTTCTCAGAGTAAGAGAGAGAGAGAGAGAGAGAGAGAGAAAGAGAATCGTGTTATGGTTGTACCGCTTGCCCTGCTGCGCATTTCCGCAGGATGTTTGGTGCATTTTGTCGCGATCGTTTCATGGAGTGCAGGGGTTTCTGTGCTTGGAATGGTTGGAGGGGAATGGCAGAATGGTCGGAGGGCATTCTTAAACAACAAAAAGCCACAAAGAGGTCTGCACAGCCTCACTCCGAGTTATCTTCGAAAACATTTTACAACCTCAACACACAGGAGGCACAGCTGTCTGGCTACCCGTTCCCAGCAAAGCAGCAGCACCACTGAGGGGACAAAGCACTGGCACAAAGCATACCCCCAAAAACAAACATATGATCCTCGTGAATGACGCTCGTGTGCCGGTATCTTTTGCTGGGAAGTGGGCCTTCCGTCTTGGGTTGCATCCAGCGTTTGGTTTCTACAAAGTAGGACGCAAATGTGCCTCGACTGGTCGAGCAGGCACAGATGAGAAGAAAGGCTTCGGTGCAGAGAAGAGGGGATTTTTGAAAAAAAATGCAGAAAATGTTGAGGCTTTGAGAGCAAACAGGGGGCAGGGGAATGGGGGGTTGCAGCTGCACCAGGGTAGGACATGCTATGCCATGCAACACATATACGTGCTGGGCAGTGCACTGTGCTGGGTGCCAGATGCTTTGTGGTGTGTGGTCTGTGGTATATGGTCTGTGGTGCTGTGCGCTGTGTGCTGCGTATTGTAGGTAGTGTACAGGCCTCCTAGGTATCCTCATCCGAAAGTCTCTGAGTACCCGAACACCCGCGGAAAAATGGGATAAATGGAAAAATGGAGGGAAAATGGGGGAAAATGGGGGAAAATGGAGGAAAATGGGTGAAAATGGGCATTCCAAACACATGCGAAAATGTACAACGATAGCAAGATACGAGACAGTGGAAATGCGCAAATGCATTGGACACTCAACGGCATTGTACCAAAGCACACAACACCTTAGCCCACCAGAAATGTGATGGCTATGGCGCCGGAACGACGCCATTGAAACAAAAAGACACATACGCCTTGTGGGTGCCTTCCTTCATACTGAGCTGTTTTTCGGAACGCACGCGCTTCCAAGCTGCGAAGGACCGTTCCAAATCACAAGAAGTATGTGGAATGGCTAGGATGCGTCGCGCCACGTGGTACAGGTTGGGCAAGCGCACAGCCATGCCCTCCCATCATCCAAGGATGTCACCCAAGAGGCATTGTTATACATGTTTTGACTTGAGGCTTTCCTCCGTTCCAACCGTTTTCTTGTGAACGGTCGGAGGCTCTTGGTATCCAAAACTTGCTGCAATTTGCAATCCAGCTGGTGCACTCTATTAAAAACACGATGCATCACAGGTTTTGGGCGTTGGTTCTCGCAACGTGCACAGAAAGTGGCTACCACGGAGACTTGGGGAGCACTTACTGCATGCCGTAGGGGCGCGCTGCGGGGTAAGGGTAATTAGCTTGAGTGTACACTGTCTAGGAAATATATACGCCGGAACAAAAAAGTTCCGTGCACATTGATCTGTTGACACCATCGCTCTCTACAAAGGAGTGATTGCAGCACTGCCACATCGAGCCGGGGCTGAGCTCAAGGGCGGGATCTTCAATGAGCGGCAAACAGCATTTGTATAGTGCCTCATCTTGCCCGATGTGGTGCTCAAAGCACCCTTACACGCCACCATAGGTTTGGTTTAGCTTAGTTTAGCAGATTACCTCCAAAGCCCACAAAACCCATTGTTCCGTAGAACCATTTTGGGGTCCGTAGAGGGGGGGTCCCCCCTACCCCCCCCGGGGTCCTAGCTGGCAACCACACCCGTGCTACCTAAACCTTGCCGTCTCTGGAGGGGCCAAAGCAGGGACGACGCAAAATTCATACACGGCCCATTCCATATTGGGGACGGGCAACAAGTGCACCAATTGTGAGGGGAAGAGGCCCAAAAAGGTAAAAATAGCAACAAAAACAGGGAAAACGGGCGTAGAGGTGCATGCGTTACATAAAAACGTATGTGTGTATGTGCCACTATATTGCCTCTGCTCCAAGATAATTACTCAAATTGCGCGCTGCAGGGTGCCCCGCAAGTGCCGTAGGTGCCGCAGGATAAGCAACCCCTTGAAGCTTGTCCATGAGGTCAAACACTTCATGTGCATACTCTACTACAAAAAGCAGCAGCAACCGGACCTCAGCGGCATTTTGCATTGAACCAAACGCTAGTGGTGGTGAGCATCTATGGAGCCTAAGCCTAAGCACAAGTAGTAGTGGTGCTATTCAAAAACTAGTTATCCGTTATCCGCATGGAAAAATGGGGAAAATGGAAGGTATCCGCAGGATCTACCAAATGGGATACCTAGGAGGCTTGCATAGTGTGCCACGTGATGTGTGCCATGTGGTGTGCACACCCTTGTGGTGTGTGGTGCGTGGTTTGTGGTCTGTGGTGTGTTGTGTGTGCTGATGTGAGGTGCAGTTAGCTGTAAAATGCTATGCTATACTGTGATGGGGCAGGAGTAAGAGGGAGATGGGACAGGAAAAGGGCCCTTTGGTGCAACACCCACACATGCACACACACACTACGTTCAACCAAAACATAAGTGCAAAAGAGAACTACTCTCACTCCAGAAAGGATGTTGAGAGGATGAAAGGATGTAGTTAACAACAGGCAATACACAAACAAAACAGGATACAACCCAACTTTGACAAACACATACATGCATTACCTCACAGGAGGCAAAACTGACACTGTACACAATCGGCGACCGGTGCTCTGGGCCCACTGCAACTTGGGCTCTCCCAAGCCATCCCTCTCCATCAGCGAGCACCTTGGTGTGACGTCTCACTGACATGGCTGACTTCTTGGAGGGGTGAGCCGCTGCACCAAGGGTCCAGTCGCTCAGTACACACAGCACAGAGGGAGAAGCAGTACACTGTAGCAGTACACAACACACCCGTAACACACCTTAACCGGTATGTTGCCCTCCAAACTGGTGCGGACCCAATCAAGGTCAAGCACGCAGACACGCATACACACAGGTTCTGGGTGTGGCAACATCTGGGACTCGGCTACATGGCGTCATAGGGCAGTGGGGCATAGGTGAGCAGTGGTAGGCGGCTGCAATAAATGTGCAAGGTGATCATGTGGGTGCTACTTCAAAGCTGCACAGTGAGCAGCGGGCCCTGAAAGTGGCTCCAAGTGAAAGTGCCTCTCCTACATGAAAGCTCTTGGCACAGGCGTTTGTGTCCAGGGGGAGTGGGGCCTATTTGGGTCTTGGACGCTATTGAGAAGTGGAAGGGAGAGGGTTAGCAGGTTGTAGCCAACCTGAAGCCTGCCATTGCCCATAGCATATTGCGGCACCATGGAAGGACTGAGGCCCCCACTGTCTTGTGGGATCATGGGGGGCGCCCAGGTGCAGTCCTTGACGCCGACACCCCTTAAACATTTTGGCCCCTTGAAGGGGTGGTGGTGGTGGGTCTGCACGACTTGCACCTGCACTGGTATGGGCTGGAGCTTGGCTCGGGCCCACCCACCCCACAATGGACCATCACGCGTTGTGGGGGGTTGTGACTGGGCACACAAATTTGTCCCTGCCTGCCAAGGTAGGTTTTGAAAAGCTACATGGGTCCCGGTGACAAGGGGCTTAGAGCTCGCTTCTCCCACTTAGGGCACGTACTGTGGAGGTAACTCCATCCGTGGTTACCTTCTCATGAGATAGACAATGAACTGAGTTGTCCCCTGTTGCTCCCCGCTGTACAAAAAACTGACCGGCTCGGTGAGGGCAAGCTACCGCATGGCGAGTCCGGCGACTCCCAAGGGTCGGGGTGCACCTCTAGATGCTATCACCAGCTGGGTGTGATCCACCGACCCCTCACGTGTACCACTTACGCCCTGACCACTGAAAGGAACTGGCTCTGTCAGGGAGTGCCGCCGCTTGGCGAGTTGGAGGACACCAAGGAGAAGATGACCCCTGTTTCTCCAAGCAAGCCCTTTCACTTCAATGGTCAAAGTAGTTGTACACGTGAGGAGTCGGTGGATCGATCCCAGCTGGTAGCAAAATCTAGAGGTGTACCCGAACCCTTGTGAGTCGCCGGACTTGCCATGCAGCGGCTCTCCCTTGCCAAGCTGGTTAGTTCCAACCACAATCGGACGGGTACACGACACTTGGGACACGGGACACTCGTCGGGCTTGCCATGCGGTGGCACTCCCCCGAGGTGCACTCGACTGTGACATTACAAGGTGGTGGTCGTGTGGCCCTGTCCTCACACCCTGCCCTCACTTGCTCTTGCATTGGCCTGTGGGGCTATCGGGGGTGAGCCACACCATCATAATGCACTCGTCTTCGAAAACCTGCATAGTGTGGTGCCTAGGTGCCCCCGGTGGGGCCCTCGGACCCCACCCATGTCCCGCCGTCCGGGAGGGACGCGCCCAGCCGATGCCTGGAGGTGAAGAGGGGGGGGGGGGCAGACCAAAAACCACCCCTTTCTCTAAACCAACAAGGTGTCCAGGCAATATTCAAACCCACACCCCTGCGCAGCCACCTCCCGGTCGATTTACGCCCAAGGCAACCTTGCTGATCATCTCATAATGATCTCCACTCATGTTGGTTCTCATAAATGAACAAAGTGGCAGGGACACGGTGGCCTGAGGGGTTAGCATACAACAACGGAGGTCTCATTGCAGTCTATAGCATCAGCTACAGGGCGGGCAAAGCTTTGGCGAAACGGGTGCTGGATCCAACAGTATCACGGCCCGGCGACAAGTTTCGCCCCACGCCAAATTCTACCTCGTGCCGGGGTTGAGCTTCAAGGGCGGGCTCTTCAATGAGCAACGAACAACATTTGTATAGCGCCTTCTTGGGGGTACCCCAACAAGGGGGAGAAAATCAAAAGCGGCTGCATAACCCGTGCCTTCTGAGGGTCCCCATGCTGGGGAAAGATCGATATGGCTACATCACCCCCTACCGCCCCGGGGTCTCCATGGTGGGGATTGATCAGTATGGCTACATCACCCCTGCCTTCTTGGGGGTCCCCACAATGGGGAACGATCAAAGTGGCTACATAAACCCTGCCTTCTCAGGGGTCCCAATGGTGGGGAAGTATCAAAGTGGCTCCAAACCACTACCTTCTAGGGGATCCCCAACAAGGGGACAAATCAAAAATGACTGCATAAATCTTGCCTTCTTGGGGGTTAGGGAAAATGCCCCCAAAAAATGAGCATTTTGAGTATGAACACATGGGGTGACCTATTTTACTAGCCCCTTCAAATGGCAGACCAAAAATTTTTGGTGCTTGCTGAGCCAGTTTCTCCATACTGGCTTGTACTTTGGTCGGGACCTTTTAAACATTTTGGCCCCCTCGAGGGGGGGGGGTCAGTGACTGCACCTGAACGCACCCCCGTGTGTGGGATCTTCGGAGGGGCGATTGCAGGTTGCAGGCTTCCGCACCGTCACGTGAAGGCGCAGCCGCCGCCTAGGATGAAGAGGGGCCGCAGAGTGAAGCCCGGCCCTAAGAGGCCACCACCCCGTGCCCCGTGTGGCACCCCATGCCCCATGGGCAGCAAAAATGAACACCCCTATGCTTGCATAGGCAGAGCACGCCAGTGTGTCGTGTAGTTTGCACCTGGTTAGCATGGGGCGCCTTTGCTAGGTTTCCCCCCTCACTGTTGTGCTGCCAATCTTGCCGCAAACAGCCGGCGGCCACCTTGGGAGAGGGGGGGGGGGGCACCCCCCTCCTTGCTCCCTCCTGTGCCCCCATTCTTACCGGGCAGGCTCTGGTGCCTGCCGCCCATCGCTGGTCCTTTGCTTGGGCCTAACTGTCACCCCCTAGTGCCGCACGCGGCCATCAACGGGGGGTGGTGGGTAGGTTGCCTGTCCCTGCCTCCGTCCTTGGCAATTGCTCAGGGCCAATAGCCAAGGGGAAGAAGGAGGACTGGCCAATACTTGCCCCTGCACCCCATCATGCATGCCCTCCCCTGTGCTTCAAAGGGCTGTCGGCTAGTAGGGGAGGGGGGAAGAAGTCTGTGATGTGTGGCCCTGCCCTGGGGAGGGGGGTAGGGGCGCAACCCCCTTGGGGGTTGCATCCGTGACACGCTGCTGAGAGCCGTCGATATGGACGTGAATACATCCAGCAAGCTTGCACTGCCCCGCCCCCTCTCTCATTCCCGGGGGGCGGGGCTGGAGGGGGTGGTGTTGTCCACACCATGGCTAGTGTAGGCGCTGGCACGAGGTTCTGCATCCCCCCTCCCCCCCGGACAACATGCCTGAACCCATTAAGCTCTCCGCCCGTGGCTGTGAACCGGTCCTTCGTGGAGCCTTGGGGTGATGGGGGCAGGAGTCTCCGGGGCGGAGGGGGGGGGTGCATATTAATGGGGGCGCTAGGCTATTAAGGTCCAAGACGCTCTGGCAAAAGGGAGGGGTGTTAGTGGGTCAGGGCCGACCTAGCACCTGCTCTAGCCCCCGGGGGAGGCGACCCCTCGGTTCTGGACGCCAACTACCCCCCCAACTAACTGTTGGCCGGAGGCCCCTTGGGGGGGGGGGGGGGGGGGGGGGGGGGGCATTGGAGGGGGGGTCTAGGAGGGGCGATGGGGGGGGGGGGGGGGGGCTCCGGGAGGGTGGGTTGGGGGGGGGGGGGGTCCAGGTGAGGTGATTTGGGGTGTTGGGGGGGGGGGGGGGACAGGCTCCCCTTACCTCCCCTTGCCCTCCCTCTAACCACAGCATCACCATAAACCTAACCCTAACCTTTGCAGCTAGTTGGTTTGGCCATGCCAGCCATGTTGATTGGGCTGAACAAGATCCCTCCAATTTCGTTCATGGCTGCTTTTGCCACATCATTGCTCTCCATTTTGGACCCCAACACTCACTCTGACCCTAGCCTAGGGTGAGAGCCAGGGCTAGGGTTAGGGCTAGGGTTAGGGTTAGGGTTAGGTGTAGGGATAGGAGTAGGCTGAGGGTTGGGGGTGGGTGTTAGAGTCAAGGTTGGGTTTAAGGATAGTGTTGGGGTGCAAATTGGACAAAATTTTCCTTAGGGCACCTTTGGTGTTCATGGAGCATCGGGCGCCTTAGGCGCCCATGGATGCCTGAGGGCGACACCTTTGGCAACTAACTGTTGGCCGAAGGCCCCTAGGGGGGGGGGGGGCAGGGGTAGTTGGCGTCCTAGGACCCGCGGAGTCGCCCCCCCCGTGCTCTAGCCTGGCTGCTGCCCCCCATGTGCTTTGCCATGTGTTAGAGGACCTGGTCTGTGTGGTCAAGTCAATTGTTTGATGCCCTCCCGTGCGCCTTAGCAGGCCCACTGAAACATCCCCAGTGTGCCAAGGGTGGCATTACTGAACCCAACAAGCCCCGGTCCGGCCCGGGGCCATCTATAGGTGAGGCTGGCCCCCCCAGTTCTAGACTACCAGACCCCCCCTCGCAATAGGGGGGAGAAATAACTTCACAGAAGGGGAAACTGTCCCCGGCTGCGCCCTGATGTGCGCTGTAATGGGGCTAAAGGCCCACGCCAAAATGAACAGGCATGGCTGGTGGGTTGATGGGGGCGACCTTGCCGAAGGAAAAAGACTGCAGCGGATTCATAAAGTGGTCCAAAAACTCTGGGAGGTGTCAAATGAGATCCTCCCCCCATTCACCCAGAACGCAACGGGTGGACAACCCACCCACCTATCCACGTGTGGAGGTACTCCTCCTCAAAAGGTGAACAAATACGTATACACCAACCAGCATACTAACTCAGCATTTATCCCCCTTCCCTGGAAAGATTGCAAGGGGGGGACGATCATAGTAGGGAGAAATCAATATGGCTACATCCCCTGCCTTCTGGGGATCCATAGTGGAGAGAAATCAATATGGCTACAAAACCCGAGCGTGTTGTTCTGTGCGTAGTCCCAACCCCAGGGGTTTGGGGTGTGGGCCGGGTGTGTGGGTGTGTTGGTCCAGACACAAACAGAAGCATACCAAGATCGAAGATGTAAATGGTGTTGTGCAACTTGTTCTCTGACTTGCCCCCGAAGAGCACAATTTTGTATTCGTACATTACCGTTGTATGTCTGGATACTCCTTCAGGACGCATACCGTGTCCCTATGTACAAAAGGAATCAATGTGAAACGTGTTTGCGGGCTGAAATTGTCTGTTCCCATTTAACCAAAACAGATATCCTGCTTTGTCGAGAACTCCAAGGAAACCTGGGCAGCCCAGAGCGGAGGACATGTCCATTCCTGAGGTCACAGTTGAACCAAAGGGCAAGAAGCAATTGCTCGCAAGGCCAAGCAATACCCTCTCGACCTGAGAGTCAACTTCCCGCTCAACTTCCCAGTGAAAAGTGAGGAAAAGGGGGAAATGGGGGCAGACGGGGAAAACATGGAGGAGGCAGGTGGGAAAATACTTGCTTGACCCAGAAGGTGGTCCAAACCTTGCACACTGAGGAAAATTTCAAACCACCTTGTCCAAAATTGAGAGAAATACCGATGTCTCTAGGTTTGCTCTTCTTGTCCTCAAAACGCCCACAATGACTTCTGGAGAAACACGTTTTTGAGGTATTTTTTACCCATTTTTGGTCCCAAAACGGCCCACTTCCAAGGCATTTTCAGATTTTTCATGGCCGAAAATGCGCAACCAAGAGTTCAAAACGAGCTAAAAGCACTTGCTTGAGCATCCCAAATGGTACAAGATCACTTTTGGAAAATCGCGTTTTTGACCCACTTTTGACCCCTTGTTGGTCCCAAAACGGCCTACTTTCAAGCCATTTTGGGACTTCCCATGGGCCAAACCCGGTCGCCATGGGCTCAAAACGCGCTGAAAACACTTGTTTGAGCATCCCAAATGGACCACGATCACTTTTGGAAAAACAGGTTTTTGAACCACTTTTGACCCATTTTTGGTCCCAAAGCGGCCCACTTCCAAGGCATTTTGGGATTTTCCATGCCCCAGAATGCGCAACCAAGGGCTCAAAACGAGCTAAAAAAACTTGGTTGAGCATCCTGAATGGCCCGGGATCACTTTAAGAAAAATGTGTTTTTGACCCGCTTTTTACTCTTTCTTGGCCACAAAACGGCCTACTTTCAAGGCAAGTTGGGACTTTCCATGGGCCAAAATGTGTCACTACGGGCTCAAAACGCGCTAAAAACACTTGTTTGAGCATCTTGAATGGACCACGATCACTTCTGGAAAAGCGCGTTTTTGAGCCACTTTTGACCCCTTGTTGGTCCCAAAACGGCCTACTTTCAAGCCATTTTGGGACTTTCCATGGGGCAAAACCCGTCGCCATGGGCTCAAAACGCGCTGAAAATACTTGGCTGAGCATCCCAAATGGATCACCATCACTTTTGGAAAAACACGTTTTGGAGCCATGTTTCACCCCTTTTTGGTCCCAAAACAGCCCAATTTCAAAGCATTTTGGGGGTTTTCATGCCCCAGAATGCGTCACGAAGGGCTCAAAACGGGCGAAAAACACTTTGCTGAGCATCACGAATGGCTTGGGATCACTTTGGGAAAAATGCGTTTCTAACCGACTTTTGACCCCTTTTTTGGTCCCAAAACAGCCCATTTTCAAGGCATTTTGGGACTTTCCATGGGCCAAACCCCGTCACCACGGGCTCAAAACGCGCTAAAAGAACTTGTTTGAGCATCCCAAATGGTACAAGATCACTTTTGGAAAATCGCGTTTTTGACCCACTTTTGACCCCTTTTTGGTCCCAAAACGGCCTACTTTCAAGGCAATTTGGGACTTTCCATGGGCCAAACCCGGTCGCCATGGGCCCAAAAGCGCTGAAAACACTTGTTTGAGCATCCCAAATGGACCACGATCACTTTTGGAAAAACAGGTTTTTGAACCACTTTTGACCCATTTTTGGTCCCAAAGCGGCCCACTTCCAAGGCATTTTGGGATTTTCCATGCCCCAGAATGCGCAACCAAGGGCTCAAAACGAGCTAAAAACACTTGGTTGAGCATCGTGAATGGCCCGGGATCACTTTAAGAAAAATCTGTTTTTGACCCGCTTTTTACTCTTTCTTGGCCACAAAACGGCCTACTTTCAAGGCAAGTTGGGACTTTCCATGGGCCAAAATGCGTCACTACGGGCTCAAAACGCGCTAAAAACACTTGTTTGAGCATCTTGAATGGACCACGATCACTTCTGGAAAAGCGCGTTTTTGAGCCACTTTTGACCCCTTGTTGGTCCCAAAACGGCCTACTTTCAAGCCATTTTGGGACTTTCCATGGGGCAAAACCCGTCGCCATGGGCTCAAAACGCGCTGAAAATACTTGGCTGAGCATCCCAAATGGATCACCATCACTTTTGGAAAAACACGTTTTGGAGCCATGTTTCACCCCTTTTTGGTCCCAAAACAGCCCAATTTCAAAGCATTTTGGGGGTTTTCATGCCCCAGAATGCGTCACGAAGGGCTCAAAACGGGCTAAAAACACTTTGCTGAGCATCACGAATGGCCTGGGATCACTTTGGGAAAAATGCGTTTCTAACCGACTTTTGACCCCTTTTTTGGTCCCAAAACAGCCCATTTTCAAGGCATTTTGGGACTTTCCATGGGCCAAACCCCGTCACCACGGGCTCAAAACGCGCTAAAAGAACTTGTTTGAGCATCCCAAATGGTACAAGATCACTTTTGGAAAATCGCGTTTTTGACCCACTTTTGACCCCTTTTTGGTCCCAAAATGGCCTACTTTCAAGGCAATTTGGGACTTTCCATGGGCCAAACCCCGTCGCCATGGGCTCAAAACGCGCTGAAAACACTTGTTTGAGCATCCCAAATGGACCACGATCACTTTTGGAAAACACATTTTTGAGCCATTTTTGACCCATTTTTAGTCCTAAGCGGCCCACTTCCAAAGCATTTTGGGATTTTTCATGGCCCAAAATGCGTCATGAAGGGATCAAAACGAGCTAAAAACACTTTGCTGAGCATCACAAATGGCCTGGGATCACTTTGGGAAAAATGCGTCTCTGACCGACTTTTGACCCCTTTTTGGCCACAAAACGGCCCCCTTTCAAGGCAATTTGGCACTCTCCATGAGCCAAACCACGTCACCACAGGCTCAAAACGCGCTAAAAATACGTGTTTGAGCGTCCCAAAAGGAACAGGATCAATTTTGCAATGACACACTTTTGACCCCCTTTTTGGTCCCAAAGCGGCCCATTTTCAAGGCATTTTGGGACTTTCCATGGGCCAAACCCCGTCGCCATGGGCTCCAAACATGTCAAAAACACTTATTTTGAGCATCTCAAATCAACCGCGGTCAATTCTAAAAAAAACCCGTTCTTGAGGCATTTTTGACCCTTTTTTGGTCTCAAAACGGCGCCATTTTCAAGGCATTTTGGGATTTTTCATGGCCAAAAATGCGTCACCAAGGCCTCAAAACAAGCTGAATACACTTGGTTGAGCATCACCAATGCCCGGGATCACTTTTGAAAAGACGCGTTTTGACCCACTTTTGACCCCTTTTCGGTCCCAAAACGGCCCACTTTCAAGGCATTTTGGCACTTTCCATGGGCCAAACCCCGTCACCATAGGCTCAAACCGGGCTAAAAACACTTGTTTCAGCATCCCAAATGGTCAAAGATCACTTTTGAAAAAAATATGTGTCTTTGACCCACTTTTGACCCCCTTTTGGTCCCCAAATGGCCGAGTTTGAAAGCATTTTGGGATTTTTCATCACCCAAAATGCGTCACCAAGGGCTCAAAACGAGCTAAAAACACTTGGTTGAGCATCCTGAATGGCCCAAGATAACTTTTGGAAAAATGTGTTTTTGACCCACTTTTGACCCCTTTTTGGCCAAGAAACGGCCCACTCTCAACGCATTTTGGGACTTTCCATGGGGCAAAATGCGTCACCACGGGCTCAAAACGCGCTGAAAACACTTGATGCAGCATCCCAAATGGACCGGGATCACTTTTGCAATGACCCACTTTCAACCCACCTTTTTTTGGTCCCAAAGCGGCCCATTTTCAAGGAATTTTGGCAGTTTGCATTGGCCAAACCCCGTCGCCATGGCCTCAAAACGCGCTAAAAACACTTCTTTGAGAATCCCAAATGGACCACGATCGGTTTTGGAAAAACACATTTTTGAGCCATTTTTGACGCATTTTCGGTCCCAAAACGGCCCACTTCCAAGGCATTTTGGGATTTTTCATAGCCAAAAATGTGTGACCACAGGGTCAAAGCGAGCTAAAAACACTTGGTTGAGCATCCCAAGTGGCACGGGATCACTTCTAGAAAAATGCGTTTTTTACCCACGTTTTCCTCGTTTTTGGTCCCAAAACGGCCCACTTTCAAGGCATTTTGGCACTTTCCATGGGCCAAACTCCGTCACCACGGGCTCAAACCGGGCTAAAAACACTTGTTTCATCATCCCAAATGGTCAAAGATCACTTTTGAAAAAAATATGTGTCTTTGACCCACTTTTGACCCCCTTTTGGTCCCCAAATGGCCGAGTTTGAAAGCATTTTGGGATTTTTCATCACCCAAAATGCGTCACCAAGGGCTCAAAACGAGCTAAAAACACTTGGTCAAGCATCCTGAATCCAAGATAACTTTTGGAAAAATGTGTTTTTGACCCACTTTTGACCCCTTTTTGGCCAGGAAACGGCCCACTTTCAACCCATTTTGGGACTTTCCATGGGGCAAACTGCGTCACCACGGGCTCAAAACGCGCTGAAAACACTTGATTCAGCATCCCAAATGGAACGGGATCACTTTTGCAATGACCCACTTTCGACCCACCGTTTTTTGGTCCCAAAGCGGCCCATTTTCAAGGAATTTTGGCAGTTTGCATTGGCCAAACCCCGTCGCCATGGCCCATTTTGAAAGCATTTTGGGATTTTTCATGCCCCATGATGCGTCACCAAGGGCTCAAAACGAGCTAAAAACACTTGGTTGAGCATCCTGAATGGCCCGGGATCACTTTTGGGGAAATGCATTTTTGAGCCACTTTTGACCCCTTTTTGACCACAAAACGGCACGATTTCAAGGCATTTTCAGACTCAAAACGCTAAAAGCACTTGTTGAAGCATCCAAAATGGACCGGGATCATTTTTGCAATGACCCACCTTCGACTCACTTTTGACCCCTTTTTGGTCCCAAAACGGCCCATTTGCAAGGAATTTTGGGACTTTCCATGGGCCAAAACTCAGCACCATGGGTTGAAAACGCGCTAAAAATACTTCGTTGAGCATCCCAAATCGACCACAATCACTTTTGGAAAAATACGTTTTTGAGGCATTTTTGGCCCACTTTTGGTCCCAAAGCGGCCATTTTCAAGGCATTTTGGGATTTTCCATGGCCCAAAATGTGTCAACCAAGAAGTCAAATTGAGCTAAAAACACTTGGTTGAGCATCCGGAGTGGCCCGGGATCACGATTAGAAAAATGCGTTTTTGACCGGCTTTTTGCTCTTTTTTGGTCCCAAAATGGCCAATTTTCAAGGCATTCTAGAACATTCCATGGGCCAAACCGCGTCACCGTCGGCTCAAAATGGCCTAAAAACACTTGTCTTAGCATACCAAATGTTCGAGGATCACTTTTGGAAACAAATATTTCGGACCCACTTTTTACTCCTTTTGGTCCCAAAACGACCCATTTTCCAGGCAATTTGGGACGTGCCATCGGCCAAACGATGGCGGAACGGGGCCCAACGGGCTAAAACCACTTGTTTGAGCATCGCAAATGGTCCAAGATCATATTTGGGAAAGCGCGTTTGGGACCCACTTTTGACCCCCTTTTGGCCGCAAAGCGGCCCATTTCCAACGCATTTTGGGACTTTCCATGGGCCAAACCCCGTCACCACGGGCTCAAAATGGGCTAAAAAAAAACCCATTTGCGCACCCCAAAGGGTCTAGGACCACTTTTGGGAACAACACATTTTTGACCCACTTTTGACCCCTTTTGGTCCCAAAGCGGCCCATTTTCAAGGCATTTTGGGACTTTCCATGGGCCAAACCCCGTCGCCATGGGCTCCAAACATGTCAAAAACACTTATTTTGAGCATCTCAAATCAACCGCGGTCAATTCTAAAAAAAACCCGTTCTTGAGGCATTTTTGACCCTTTTTTGGTCTCAAAACGGCGCCATTTTCAAGGCATTTTGGGATTTTTCATGGCCAAAAATGCGTCACCAAGGCCTCAAAACAAGCTGAATACACTTGGTTGAGCATCACCAATGCCCGGGATCACTTTTGAAAAGACGCGTTTTGACCCACTTTTGACCCCTTTTCGGTCCCAAAACGGCCCACTTCCAAGGCATTTTGGCACTTTCCATGGGCCAAACCCCGTCACCATAGGCTCAAACCGGGCTAAAAACACTTGTTTCAGCATCCCAAATGGTCAAAGATCACTTTTGAACAAAATATGTGTCTTTGACCCACTTTTTACCCCTTTTTGGTCCCCAAATGGCCGAGTTTGAAAGCATTTTGGGATTTTTCATCACCCAAAATGCGTCACCAAGGGCTCAAAACGAGCTAAAAACACTTGGTTGAGCATCCTGAATGGCCCAAGATAACTTTTGGAAAAATGTGTTTTTGACCCACTTTTGACCCCTTTTTGGCCAAGAAACGGCCCACTTTCAACGCATTTTGGGACTTTCCATGGGGCAAACTGCGTCACCACGGGCTCAAAACGCGCTGAAAACACTTGATTCAGCATCCCAAATGGACCGGGATCACTTTTGCAATGACCCACTTTCGACCCACCGTTTTTTGGTCCCAAAGCGGCCCATTTTCAAGGAATTTTGGCAGTTTGCATTGGCCAAACCCCGTCGCCATGGCCTCAAAACGCGCTAAAAACACTTCTTTGAGAATCCCAAATGGACCACGATCGGTTTTGGAAAAACACATTTTTGAGCCATTTTTGACGCATTTTTGGTCCCAAAACGGCCCACTTCCAAGGCATTTTGGGATTTTTCATAGCCAAAAATGTGTGACCACGGGGTCAAAGCGAGCTAAAAACACTTGGTTGAGCATCCCAAGTGGCACGGGATCACTTCTAGAAAAATGCGGTTTTTACCCACGTTTTCCTCTTTTTTGGTCCAAAAACGGCCCACTTTCAAGGCATTTTGGCACTTTCCATGGGCCAAACCCCGTCACCATAGGCTCAAACCGGGCTAAAAACACTTGTTTCAGCATCCCAAATGGTCAAAGATCACTTTTGAAAAAAATATGTGTCTTTGACCCACTTTTTACCCCTTTTTGGTCCCCAAATGGCCGAGTTTGAAAGCATTTTGGGATTTTTCATCACCCAAAATGCGTCACCAAGGGCTCAAAACGAGCTAAAAACACTTGGTTGAGCATCCTGAATGGCCCAAGATAACTTTTGGAAAAATGTGTTTTTGACCCACTTTTGACCCCTTTTTGGCCAGGAAACGGCCCACTCTCAACGCATTTTGGGACTTTCCATGGGGCAAAATGCGTCACCACGGGCTCAAAACGTGCTGAAAACACTTGTTTCAGCATCCCAAATGGTCAAAGATCACTTTTGAACAAAATATGTGTCTTTGACCCACTTTTTACCCCTTTTTGGTCCCCAAATGGCCGAGTTTGAAAGCATTTTGGGATTTTTCATCACCCAAAATGCGTCACCAAGGGCTCAAAACGAGCTAAAAACACTTGGTTGAGCATCCTGAATGGCCCAAGATAACTTTTGGAAAAATGTGTTTTTGACCCACTTTTGACCCCTTTTTGGCCAAGAAACGGCCCACTTTCAACGCATTTTGGGACTTTCCATGGGGCAAACTGCGTCACCACGGGCTCAAAACGCGCTGAAAACACTTGATGCAGCATCCCAAATGGACCGGGATCACTTTTGCAATGACCCACTTTCAACCCACCTTTTTTTGGTCCCAAAGCGGCCCATTTTCAAGGAATTTTGGCAGTTTGCATTGGCCAAACCCCGTCGCCATGGCCTCAAAACGCGCTAAAAACACTTCTTTGAGAATCCCAAATGGACCACGATCGGTTTTGGAAAAACACATTTTTGAGCCATTTTTGACGCATTTTTGGTCCCAAAACGGCCCACTTCCAAGGCATTTTGGGATTTTTCATAGCCAAAAATGTGTGACCACAGGGTCAAAGCGAGCTAAAAACACTTGGTTGAGCATCCCAAGTGGCACGGGATCACTTCTAGAAAAATGCGTTTTTTACCCACGTTTTCCTCGTTTTTGGTCCCAAAACGGCCCACTTTCAAGGCATTTTGGCACTTTCCATGGGCCAAACCCCGTCACCACGGGCTCAAACCGGGCTAAAAACACTTGTTTCATCATCCCAAATGGTCAAAGATCACTTTTGAAAAAAATATGTGTCTTTGACCCACTTTTGACCCCCTTTTGGTCCCCAAATGGCCGAGTTTGAAAGCATTTTGGGATTTTTCATCACCCAAAATGCGTCACCAAGGGCTCAAAACGAGCTAAAAACACTTGGTCAAGCATCTTGAATCCAAGATAACTTTTGGAAAAATGTGTTTTTGACCCACTTTTGACCCCTTTTTGGCCAGGAAACGGCCCACTTTCAACCCATTTTGGGACTTTCCATGGGGCAAACTGCGTCACCACGGGCTCAAAACGCGCTGAAAACACTTGATTCAGCATCCCAAATGGAACGGGATCACTTTTGCAATGACCCACTTTCGACCCACCGTTTTTTGGTCCCAAAGCGGCCCATTTTCAAGGAATTTTGGCAGTTTGCATTGGCCAAACCCCGTCGCCATGGCCCATTTTGAAAGCATTTTGGGATTTTTCATGCCCCATGATGCGTCACCAAGGGCTCAAAACGAGCTAAAAACACTTGGTTGAGCATCCTGAATGGCCCGGGATCACTTTTGGGGAAATGCATTTTTGAGCCACTTTTGACCCTTTTTGACCACAAAACGGCACGATTTCAAGGCATTTTCAGACTCAAAACGCTAAAAGCACTTGTTGAAGCATCCAAAATGGACCGGGATAATTTTTGCAATGACCCACCTTCGACTCACTTTTGACCCCTTTTTGGTCCCAAAACGGCCCATTTGCAAGGAATTTTGGGACTTTCCATGGGCCAAAACTCAGCACCATGGGTGGAAAACGCGCTAAAAACACTTCGTTGGGCATCCCAAATCGACCACAATCACTTTTGGAAAAATACGTTTTTGAGGCATTTTTGGCCCACTTTTGGTCCCAAAGCGGCCATTTTCAAGGCATTTTGGGATTTTCCATGGCCCAAAATGTGTCAACCAAGAAGTCAAATTGAGCTAAAAACACTTGGTTGAGCATCCGGAGTGGCCCGGGATCACGATTAGAAAAATGCGTTTTTGACCGGCTTTTTGCTCTTTTTTGGTCCCAAAATGGCCAATTTTCAAGGCATTCTAGAACATTCCATGGGCCAAACCGCGTCACCGTCGGCTCAAAATGGCCTAAAAACACTTGTCTTAGCATACCAAATGTTCGAGGATCACTTTTGGAAACAAATATTTCGGAACCACTTTTTACTCCTTTTGGTCCCAAAACGACCCATTTTCCAGGCAATTTGGGACGTGCCATCGGCCAAACGATGGCGGAACGGGGCCCAACGGGCTAAAACCACTTGTTTGAGCATCGCAAATGGTCCAAGATCATATTTGGGAAAGCGCGTTTGGGACCCACTTTTGACCCCCTTTTGGTCGCAAAGCGGCCCATTTCCAAGGCATTTTGGGACTTTCCATGGGCCAAACCCCGTCACCACGGGCTCAAAATGGGCTAAAAAAAAACCAATTGCGCATCCCAAAGGGTCTAGGACCACTTTTGGGAACAACACATTTTTGACCCACTTTTGACCCCTTTTGGTCCAAAAAGGACCCATTTTCAAGGCATTTTGGGACTTCCCAAGGGGCAAAATGCGTCGCCACGGGCTCAAAACGCGCTACAAACCTTGGTTTCAGCATCCCAAATGGTCTAGGATCACTTTTGAAAAACACGTTTTTGACCCACTTTTTAGGCACTTTGGGACTTTCCATGGGCCAAAATGCGTCACCATCGCCGCAAAGTGGGCCCACTTGCAAGGCATCACGGGACTTTCCATGGGCCAAACCATGTGAGCACGGGCTCAAACGGGCTAAAAACACTTGTTCGAGTGTCCCAAATGGTCAAGGATCAATTTTGAAAAACGCCTTTGGGACCCACTTTGGGCGCCCATTTGGTCCCAAAACGGCCCACTTGCAAGGCGTTTTGGGACTTTCCATGGGCCAAACCGCGTCACCACAGGCCCCAAATGGGCTAAAAACACTTGTTTGAGCATGCCAAATGGTCTAGGAGCACTTTTGGAACAACACATTTGTGACCCACTTTTGACCCCTTTTTGGTCCCAACTTGTTTGAGCATCCCAAATGGTTGAGGATCACTTTTGGAAAAATGCGGTTTGGACCCAATTGTGACCCCTTTTGGGTCCCAAAACGGCCCATTTTCAAGGCATTTTGGGACTTTCCATGGGCCAAACCATGTGAGCAAGGGCTCAAAGCGAGCTAAAAACACTTGTTTGAGGATGCCAAATCGACCACGATCACTTTGGGAAAAGCGCATTTTTGACCCAGCGTTGACCCCCTTTGGGTCCCAAAACGGCCTATTGTCAAGCCATTTTGAGACTCTCCATGGGCCAAACCCCATCACCAGGGACTCAAACAAGCTGGAAACACTTGTTGGAGCATCCAAAATGGACCGGGATCATTTTTGCAATGACCCACCTTTGACCCACTTTTGACCCCTTTTTGGTCCCAAAACGGCCCATTTGCAAGGAATTTTGGGACTTTCCATGGGCCAAAACTCGTCACCATGGGTGGAAAACGCGCTAAAAATACTTCGTTGAGCATCCCAAATCGACCACAATCACTTTTGGAATAACACGTTTTTGAGGCATTTTTGGCCCACTTTTGGTCCCAAAGCGGCCATTTTCAAGTCATTTTGGGATTTTCCATGGCCCAAAATGTGTCAACCAAGAAGTCAAATTGAGCTAAAAACACTTGGTTGAGCATCCGGAGTGGCCCGGGATCACCATTAGAAAAATACGTTTTTGACCGGCTTTTTGCTCTTTTTTGGTCCCAAAATGGCCAATTTTCAAGGCATTCTAGAACGTTCCATGGGCCAAACCGCGTCACCGTCGGCTCAAAATGGCCTAAAAACACTTGTCTTAGCATACCAAATGTTCGAGGATCACTTTTGGAAACAAATATTTCCGACCCACTTTTTACTCCTTTTGGTCCCAAAACGACCCATTTTCCAGGCAATTTGGGACGTGCCATCGGCCAAACGATGGCGGAACGGGGCCCAACGGGCTAAAACCACTTGTTTGAGCATCGCAAATGGTCCAAGATCATATTTGGGAAAGCGCGTTTGGGACCCACTTTTGACCCCCTTTTGGTCGCAAAGCGGCCCATTTCCAAGGCATTTTGGGACTTTCCATGGGCCAAACCCCGTCACCACGGGCTCAAAATGGGCTAAAAAAAACCCATTTGCGCATCCCAAAGGGTCTAGGACCACTTTTGGGAACAACACATTTTTGACCCACTTTTGACCCCTTTTGGTCCAAAAAGGACCCATTTTCAAGGCATTTTGGGACTTCCCACGTGGCAAAACGCGTCACCATAGGCTCAAAACGCGCTACAAACCTTGGTTTTAGCATCCCAAATGGTCTAGGATCACTTTTGAAAAACACGTTTCTGACCCACTTTTTACCCCTTTTGGTCCAAAAAGGACCCATTTTCAAGGCACTTTGGGACTTTCCATGGGCCAAAATGCGTCACCATCGCCGCAAAGTGGGCCCACTTGCAAGGCATTCTGGGACTTTCCATGGGCCAAACCATGTGAGCACGGGCTCAAACGGGCTAAAAACACTTGTTCGAGTGTCCCAAATGGTCAAGGATAAATTTTGAAAAACGCCTTTTTGACCCACTTTTGGTGCCCATTTGGTCCCAAAACGGCCCACTTGCAAGGCGTTTTGGGACTTTCCATGGGCCAAACCGCGTCACCACCGGCCCCAAATGGGCTAAAAACACTTGTTTGAGCATGCCAAATGGTCTAGGAGCACTTTTGGAACAACACATTTGTGACCCACTTTTGACCCCTTTTTGGTCCCAACTTGTTTGAACATCCCAAATGGTTGAGGATCACTTTTGGAAAAATGCGGTTTGGACCCAATTGTGACCCCTTTTGGGTCCCAAAACGGCCCATTTTCAAGGCATTTTGGGACTTTCCATGGGCCAAACCATGTGACCAAGGGCTCAAAGCGAGCTAAAAACACTTGTTTGAGGATGCCAAATCGACCACGATCACTTTGGGAAAAGCGCATTTTTGACCCAGCGTTGACCCCCTTTGGGTCCCAAAACGGCCTATTGTCAAGCCATTTTGAGACTCTCCATGGGCCAAACCCCATCACCAGGGACTCAAACAAGCTGGAAACACTTGTTGGAGCATCCAAAATGGACCGGGATCATTTTTGCAATGACCCACCTTTGACCCACTTTTGACCCCTTTTTGGTCCCAAAACGGCCCATTTGCAAGGAATTTTGGGACTTTCCATGGGCCAAAACTCGTCACCATGGGTGGAAAACGCGCTAAAAATACTTCGTTGAGCATCCCAAATCGACCACAATCACTTTTGGAAAAACACGTTTTTGAGGCATTTTTGGCCCACTTTTGGTCCCAAAGCGGCCATTTTCAAGGCATTTTGGGATTTTCCATGGCCCAAAATGTGTCAACCAAGAAGTCAAATTGAGCTAAAAACACTTGGTTGAGCATCCGGAGTGGCCCGGGATCACCATTAGAAAAATACGTTTTTGACCGGCTTTTTGCTCTTTTTTGGTCCCAAAATGGCCAATTTTCAAGGCATTCTAGAACGTTCCATGGGCCAAACCGCGTCACCGTCCGCTCAAAATGGCCTAAAAACACTTGTCTTAGCATACCAAATGTTCGAGGATCACTTTTGGAAACAAACATTTCGGAACCACTTTTTACTCCTTTTGGTCCCAAAACGACCCATTTTCAAGGCATTTTGGGACTTTCCATGGGCCAAACCATGTGAGCAAGGGCTCAAAGCGAGCTAAAAACACTTGTTTGAGGATGCCAAATCGACCACGATCACTTTGGGAAAAGCGCATTTTTGACCCAGCGTTGACCCCCTTTGGGTCCCAAAACGGCCTATTGTCAAGCCATTTTGAGACTCTCCATGGGCCAAACCCCATCACCAGGGACTCAAACAAGCTGGAAACACTTGTTGGAGCATCCAAAATGGACCGGGATCATTTTTGCAATGACCCACCTTTGACCCACTTTTGACCCCTTTTTGGTCCCAAAACGGCCCATTTGCAAGGAATTTTGGGACTTTCCATGGGCCAAAACTCGTCACCATGGGTGGAAAACGCGCTAAAAATACTTCGTTGAGCATCCCAAATCGACCACAATCACTTTTGGAAAAACACGTTTTTGAGGCATTTTTGGCCCACTTTTGGTCCCAAAGCGGCCATTTTCAAGGCATTTTGGGATTTTCCATGGCCCAAAATGTGTCAACCAAGAAGTCAAATTGAGCTAAAAACACTTGGTTGAGCATCCGGAGTGGCCCGGGATCACCATTAGAAAAATACGTTTTTGACCGGCTTTTTGCTCTTTTTTGGTCCCAACATGGCCAATTTTCAAGGCATTCTAGAACGTTCCATGGGCCAAACCGCGTCACCGTCCGCTCAAAATGGCCTAAAAACACTTGTCTTAGCATACCAAATGTTCGAGGATCACTTTTGGAAACAAACATTTCGGAACCACTTTTTACTCCTTTTGGTCCCAAAACGACCCATTTTCCAGGCAATTTGGGACGTGCCATCGGCCAAACGATGGCGGAACGGGGCCCAATGGGCTAAAACCACTTCTTGGAGCATCGCAAATGGTCCAAGATCATATTTGAGAAAGCGCGTTTGGGACCCACTTTTGACCCCCTTTTGGTCGCAAAGCGGCCCATTTCCAAGGCATTTTGGGACTTTCCATGGGCCAAACCCCGTCACCACGGGCTCAAAATGGGCTAAAAAAAACCCATTTGCGCATCCCAAAGGGTCTAGGACCACTTTTGGGAACAACACATTTTTGACCCACTTTTGACCCCTTTTGGTCCAAAAAGGACCCATTTTCAAGGCATTTTGGGACTTCCCAAGGGGCAAAACGCGTCACCATAGGCTCAAAACGCGCTACAAACCTTGGTTTTAGCATCCCAAATGGTCTAGGATCACTTTTGAAAAACACGTTTCTGACCCACTTTTTACCCCTTTTGGTCCAAAAAGGACCCATTTTCAAGGCACTTTGGGACTTTCCATGGGCCAAAATGCGTCACCATCGCCGCAAAGTGGGCCCACTTGCAAGGCATTCTGGGACTTTCCATGGGCCAAACCATGTGAGCACGGGCTCAAACGGGCTAAAAACACTTGTTCGAGTGTCCCAAATGGTCAAGGAGAAATTTTGAAAAACGCCTTTTTGACCCACTTTTGGTGCCCATTTGGTCCCAAAACGGCCCACTTGCAAGGCGTTTTGGGACTTTCCATGGGCCAAACCGCGTCACCACCGGCCCCAAATGGGCTAAAAACACTTGTTTGAGCATGCCAAATGGTCTAGGAGCACTTTTGGAACAACACATTTGTGACCCACTTTTGACCCCTTTTTGGTCCCAACTTGTTTGAGCATCCCAAATTATTGAGGATCACTTTTGGAAAAATGCGGTTTGGACCCAATTGTGACCCCTTTTGGGTCCCAAAACGGCCCATTTTCAAGGCATTTTGGGACTTTCCATGGGCCAAACCATGTGAGCAAGGGCTCAAAGCGGGCTAAAAACACTTGTTTGAGGATGCCAAATCGACCACAATCACTTTGGGAAAAGCGCATTTTTGACCCAGCGTTGACCCCCTTTGGGTCCCAAAACGGCCCATTGTCAAGCCATTTTGAGACTCTCCATGGGCCAAACCCCATCACCAGGGACTCAAACAAGCTGGAAACACTTGTTGGAGCATCCAAAATGGACCGGGATCATTTTTGCAATGACCCACCTTTGACCCACTTTTGACCCCTTTTTGGTCCCAAAACGGCCCATTTGCAAGGAATTTTGGGACTTTCCATGGGCCAAAACTCGTCACCATGGGTGGAAAACGCGCTAAAAACACTTGGTTGAGCATCCCAAATCGACCACAATCACTTTTGGAAAAACACGTTTTTGAGGCATTTTTGGCCCACTTTTGGTCCCAAAGCGGCCATTTTCAAGGCATTTTGGGATTTTCCATGGCCCAAAATGTGTCAACCAAGAAGTCAAATTGAGCTAAAAACACTTGGTTGAGCATCCGGAGTGGCCCGGGATCACCATTAGAAAAATGCGTTTTTGACCGGCTTTTTGCTCTTTTTTGGTCCCAAAATGGCCAATTTTCAAGGCATTCTAGAACGTTCCATGGGCCAAACCGCGTCACCGTCCGCTCAAAATGGCCTAAAAACACTTGTCTTAGCATACCAAATGTTCCAGGATCACTTTTGGAAACAAATATTTCGGACCCATTTTTTACTCCTTTTGGTCCCAAAACGACCCATTTTCCAGGCAATTTGGGACGTGCCATCGGCCAAACGATGGCGAAAGGGGCCCAACGGGCTAAAACCACTTCTTGGAGCATCGCAAATGGTCCAAGATCATATTTGGGAAAGCGCGTTTGGGACCCACTTTTGACCCACTTTTGGTCGCAAAGCGGCCCATTTCCAAGGCATTTTGGGACTTTCCATGGGCCAAACCCCGTCACCACGGGCTCAAAATGGGCTAAAAAAAAACCCATTTGCGCATCCCAAAGGGTCTAGGACCACTTTTGGGAACAACACATTTTTGACCCACTTTTGACCCCTTTTGGTCCAAAAACGACCCATTTGCAAGGCATTTTGGGACTTCCCAAGGGGCAAAAAGCGTCACCACGGGCTCAAAACGCGCTACAAACCTTGGTTTTAGCATCCCAAATGGTCTAGGATCACTTTTGAAAAACACGTTTTTGACCCACTTTTTACCCCTTTTGGTCCAAAAAGGACCCATTTTCAAGGCACTTTGGGACTTTCCATGGGCCAAAATGCGTCACCATCGCCGCAAAGTGGGCCCACTTGCAAGGCATTCTGGGACTTTCCATGGGCCAAACCATGTGAGCACGGGCTCAAACGGGCTAAAAACACTTGTTCGAGTGTCCCAAATGGTCAAGGATAAATTTTGAAAAACGCCTTTTTGACCCACTTTTGGTGCCCATTTGGTCCCAAATCGGCCCACTTGCAAGGCGTTTTGGGACTTTCCATGGGCCAAACCGCGTCACCACCGGCCCCAAATGGGCTAAAAACACTTGTTTGAGCATGCCAAATGGTCTAGGAGCACTTTTGGAACAACACATTTGTGACCCACTTTTGACCCCTTTTTGGTCCCAACTTGTTTGAGCATCCCAAATGGTTGAGGATCACTTTTGGAAAAATGCGGTTTGGACCCAATTGTGACCCCTTTTGGGTCCCAAAACGGCCCATTTTCAAGGCATTTTGGGACTTTCCATGGGCCAAACCATGTGAGCAAGGGCTCAAAGCGGGATAAAAACACTTGTTTGAGGATGCCAAATCGACCACGATCACTTTGGGAAAAGCGCATTTTTGACCCAGCGTTGACCCCCTTTGGGTCCCAAAACGGCCCATTGTCAAGCCATTTTGAGACTCTCCATGGGCCAAACCCCATCACCAGGGACTCAAACAAGCTGGAAACACTTGTTGGAGCATCCAAAATGGACCGGGATCATTTTTGCAATGACCCACCTTTGACCCACTTTTGACCCCTTTTTGGTCCCAAAACGGCCCATTTGCAAGGAATTTTGGGACTTTCCATGGGCCAAAACTCGTCACCATGGGTGGAAAACGCGCTAAAAACACTTGGTTGAGCATCCCAAATCGACCACAATCACTTTTGGAAAAACACGTTTTTGAGGCATTTTTGGCCCACTTTTGGTCCCAAAGCAGCCATTTTCAAGGCATTTTGGGATTTTCCATGGCCCAAAATGTGTCAACCAAGAAGTCAAATTGAGCTAAAAACACTTGGTTGAGCATCCGGAGTGGCCCGGGATCACCATTAGAAAAATGCGTTTTTGACCGGCTTTTTGCTCTTTTTTGGTCCCAAAATGGCCAATTTTCAAGGCATTCTAGAACGTTCCATGGGCCAAACCGCGTCACCGTCCGCTCAAAATGGCCTAAAAACACTTGTCTTAGCATACCAAATGTTCGAGGATCACTTTTGGAAACAAATATTTCGGACCCACTTTTTACTCCTTTTGGTCCCAAAACGACCCATTTTCCAGGCAATTTGGGACGTGCCATCGGCCAAACGATGGCGGAACGGGGCCCAATGGGCTAAAACCACTTGTTTGAGCATCGCAAATGGTCCAAGATCATATTTGGGAAAGCGCGTTTGGGACCCACTTTTGACCCACTTTTGGTCGCAAAGCGGCCCATTTCCAAGGCATTTTGGGACTTTCCATGGGCCAAACCCCGTCACCACGGGCTCAAAATGGGCTAAAAAAAACCCATTTGCGCATCCCAAAGGGTCTAGGACCACTTTTGGGAACAACACATTTTTGACCCACTTTTGACCCCTTTTGGTCCAAAAAGAACCCATTTTCAAGGCATTTTGGGACTTCCCAAGGGGCAAAACGCGTCACCATAGGCTCAAAACGCGCTACAAACCTTGGTTTTAGCATCCCAAATGGTCTAGGATCACTTTTGAAAAACACGTTTTTGACCCACTTTTTACCCCTTTTGGTCCAAAAAGGACCCATTTTCAAGGCACTTTGGGACTTTCCATGGGCCAAAATGCGTCACCATCGCCGCAAAGTGGGCCCACTTGCAAGGCATTCTGGGACTTTCCATGGGCTAAACCATGTGAGCACGGGCTCAAACGGGCTAAAAACACTTGTTCGAGTGTCCCAAATGGTCAAGGATAAACTTTGAAAAACGCCTTTTTGACCCACTTTTGGTGCCCATTTGGTCCCAAAACGGCCCACTTGCAAGGCGTTTTGGGACTTTCCATGGGCCAAACCCCATCACCAGGGACTCAAACAAGCTGGAAACACTTGTTGGAGCATCCAAAATGGACCGGGATCATTTTTGCAATGACCCACCTTTGACCCACTTTTGACCCCTTTTTGGTCCCAAAACGGCCCATTTGCAAGGAATTTTGGGACTTTCCATGGGCCAAAACTCGTCACCATGGGTGGAAAACGCGCTAAAAATACTTCGTTGAGCATCCCAAATCGACCACAATCACTTTTGGAAAAACACGTTTTTGAGGCATTTTTGGCCCACTTTTGGTCCCAAAGCGGCCATTTTCAAGGCATTTTGGGATTTTCCATGGCCCAAAATGTGTCAACCAAGAAGTCAAATTGAGCTAAAAACACTTGGTTGAGCATCCGGAGTGGCCCGGGATCACCATTAGAAAAATGCGTTTTTGACCGGCTTTTTGCTCTTTTTTGGTCCCAAAATGGCCAATTTTCAAGGCATTCTAGAACGTTCCATGGGCCAAACCGCGTCACCGTCCGCTCAAAATGGCCTAAAAACACTTGTCTTAGCATACCAAATGTTCGAGGATCACTTTTGGAAACAAATATTTCGGACCCACTTTTTACTCCTTTTGGTCCCAAAACGACCCATTTTCCAGGCAATTTGGGACGTGCCATCGGCCAAACGATGGCGGAACGGGGCCCAATGGGCTAAAACCACTTGTTTGAGCATCGCAAATGGTCCAAGATCATATTTGGGAAAGCGCGTTTGGGACCCACTTTTGACCCACTTTTGGTCGCAAAGCGGCCCATTTCCAAGGCATTTTGGGACTTTCCATGGGCCAAACCCCGTCACCACGGGCTCAAAATGGGCTAAAAAAAACCCATTTGCGCATCCCAAAGGGTCTAGGACCACTTTTGGGAACAACACATTTTTGACCCACTTTTGACCCCTTTTGGTCCAAAAAGAACCCATTTTCAAGGCATTTTGGGACTTCCCAAGGGGCAAAACGCGTCACCATAGGCTCAAAACGCGCTACAAACCTTGGTTTTAGCATCCCAAATGGTCTAGGATCACTTTTGAAAAACACGTTTTTGACCCACTTTTTACCCCTTTTGGTCCAAAAAGGACCCATTTTCAAGGCACTTTGGGACTTTCCATGGGCCAAAATGCGTCACCATCGCCGCAAAGTGGGCCCACTTGCAAGGCATTCTGGGACTTTCCATGGGCTAAACCATGTGAGCACGGGCTCAAACGGGCTAAAAACACTTGTTCGAGTGTCCCAAATGGTCAAGGATAAACTTTGAAAAACGCCTTTTTGACCCACTTTTGGTGCCCATTTGGTCCCAAAACGGCCCACTTGCAAGGCGTTTTGGGACTTTCCATGGGCCAAACCCCATCACCAGGGACTCAAACAAGCTGGAAACACTTGTTGGAGCATCCAAAATGGACCGGGATCATTTTTGCAATGACCCACCTTTGACCCACTTTTGACCCCTTTTTGGTCCCAAAACGGCCCATTTGCAAGGAATTTTGGGACTTTCCATGGGCCAAAACTCGTCACCATGGGTGGAAAACGCGCTAAAAATACTTCGTTGAGCATCCCAAATCGACCACAATCACTTTTGGAAAAACACGTTTTTGAGGCATTTTTGGCCCACTTTTGGTCCCAAAGCGGCCATTTTCAAGGCTTTTTGGGATTTTCCATGGCCCAAAATGTGTCAACCAAGAAGTCAAATTGAGCTAAAAACACTTGGTTGAGCATCCGGAGTGGCCCGGGATCACCATTAGAAAAATGCGTTTTTGACCGGCTTTTTGCTCTTTTTTGGTCCCAAAATGGCCAATTTTCAAAGCATTCTAGAACGTTCCATGGGCCAAACCGCGTCACCGTCCGCTCAAAATGGCCTAAAAACACTTGTCTTAGCATACCAAATGTTCGAGGATCACTTTTGGAAACAAATATTTCGGACCCACTTTTTACTCCTTTTGGTCCCAAAACGACCCATTTTCCAGGCAATTTGGGACGTGCCATCGGCCAAACGATGGCGGAACGGGGCCCAATGGGCTAAAACCACTTCTTGGAGCATCGCAAATGGTCCAAGATCATATTTGGGAAAGCGCGTTTGGGACCCACTTTTGACCCACTTTTGGTCGCAAAGCGGCCCATTTCCAAGGCATTTTGGGACTTTCCATGGGCCAAACCCCGTCACCACGGGCTCAAAACGGGCTAAAAAAAACCCATTTGCGCATCCCAAAGGGTCTAGGACCACTTTTGGGAACAACACATTTTTGACCCACTTTTGACCCCTTTTGGTCCAAAAAGGACCCATTTGCAAGGCATTTTGGGACTTCCCAAGGGGCAAAAAGCGTCACCACGGGCTCAAAACGCGCTACAAACCTTGGTTTTAGCATCCCAAATGGTCTAGGATCACTTTTGAAAAACACGTTTTTGACCCACTTTTTACCCCTTTTGGTCCAAAAAGGACCCATTTTCAAGGCACTTTGGGACTTTCCATGGGCCAAAATGCGTCACCATCGCCGCAAAGTGGGCCCACTTGCAAGGCATTCTGGGACTTTCCATGGGCCAAACCATGTGAGCACGGGCTCAAACGGGCTAAAAACACTTGTTCGAGTGTCCCAAATGGTCAAGGATAAATTTTGAAAAACGCCTTTTTGACCCACTTTTGGTGCCCATTTGGTCCCAAATCGGCCCACTTGCAAGGCGTTTTGGGACTTTCCATGGGCCAAACCGCGTCACCACCGGCCCCAAATGGGCTAAAAACACTTGTTTGAGCATGCCAAATGGTCTAGGAGCACTTTTGGAACAACACATTTGTGACCCACTTTTGACCCTTTTTTGGTCCCAACTTGTTTGAGCATCCCAAATGGTTGAGGATCACTTTTGGAAAAATGCGGTTTGGACCCAATTGTGACCCCTTTTGGGTCCCAAAACGGCCCATTTTCAAGGCATTTTGGGACTTTCCATGGGCCAAACCATGTGAGCAAGGGCTCAAAGCGAGCTAAAAACACTTGTTTGAGGATGCCAAATCGACCACGATCACTTTGGGAAAAGCGCATTTTTGACCCAGCGTTGACCCCCTTTGGGTCCCAAAACGGCCCATTGTCAAGCCATTTTGAGACTCTCCATGGGCCAAACCCCATCACCAGGGACTCAAACAAGCTGGAAACACTTGTTGGAGCATCCAAAATGGACCGGGATCATTTTTGCAATGACCCACCTTTGACCCACTTTTGACCCCTTTTTGGTCCCAAAACGGCCCATTTGCAAGGAATTTTGGGACTTTCCATGGGCCAAAACTCGTCACCATGGGTGGAAAACGCGCTAAAAATACTTCGTTGAGCATCCCAAATCGACCACAATCACTTTTGGAAAAACACGTTTTTGAGGCATTTTTGGCCCACTTTTGGTCCCAAAGCGGCCATTTTCAAGGCATTTTGGGATTTTCCATGGCCCAAAATGTGTCAACCAAGAAGTCAAATTGAGCTAAAAACACTTGGTTGAGCATCCGGAGTGGCCCGGGATCACCATTAGAAAAATGCGTTTTTGACCGGCTTTTTGCTCTTTTTTGGTCCCAAAATGGCCAATTTTCAAGGCATTCTAGAACGTTCCATGGGCCAAACCGCGTCACCGTCCGCTCAAAATGGCCTAAAAACACTTGTCTTAGCATACCAAATGTTCGAGGATCACTTTTGGAAACAAATATTTCGGACCCACTTTTTACTCCTTTTGGTCCCAAAACGACCCATTTTCCAGGCAATTTGGGACGTGCCATCGGCCAAACGATGGCGGAGCGGGGCCCAACGGGCTAAAACCACTTGTTTGAGCATCGCAAATGGTCCAAGATCATATTTGGGAAAGCGCGTTTGGGACCCACTTTTGACCCCCTTTTGGTCGCAAAGCGGCCCATTTCCAACGCATTTTGGGACTTTCCATGGGCCAAACCCCGTCACCACGGGCTCAAAATGGGCTAAAAAAACCCATTTGCGCATCCCAAAGGGTCTAGGACCACTTTTGGGAACAACACATTTTTGACCCACTTTTGACCCCTTTTGGTCCAAAAAGGACCCATTTTCAAGGCATTTTGGGACTTCCCAAGGGGCAAAACGCGTCACCATAGGCTCAAAACGCGCTACAAACCTTGGTTTTAGCATCCCAAATGGTCTAGGATCACTTTTGAAAAACACGTTTTTGACCCACTTTTTACCCCTTTTGGTCCAAAAAGGACCCATTTTCAAGGCACTTTGGGACTTTCCATGGGCCAAAATGCGTCACCATCGCCGCAAAGTGGGCCCACTTGCAAGGCATCACGGGACTTTCCATGGCCAAACCATGTGAGCACGGGCTCAAACGGGCTAAAAACACTTGTTCGAGTGTCCCAAATGGTCAAGGATAAATTTTGAAAAACGCCTTTTTGACCCACTTTTGGTGCCCATTTGGTCCCAAAACGGCCCACTTGCAAGGCGTTTTGGGACTTTCCATGGGCCAAACCGCGTCACCACAGGCCCCAAATGGGCTAAAAACACTTGTTTGAGCATGCCAAATGGTCTAGGAGCACTTTTGGAACAACACATTTGTGACCCACTTTTGACCCCTTTTTGGTCCCAACTTGTTTGAGCATCCCAAATGGTTGAGGATCACTTTTGGAAAATGCGGTTTGGACCCAATTGTGACCCCTTTTGGGTCCCAAAACGGCCCATTTTCAAGGCATTTTGGGACTTTCCATGGGCCAAACCATGTGAGCAAGGGCTCAAAGCGAGCTAAAAACACTTGTTTGAGGATGCCAAATCGACCACGATCACTTTGGGGAAAGCGCATTTTTGACCCAGCGTTGACCCCCTTTGGGTCCCAAAACGGCCCATTGTCAAGCCATTTTGAGACTCTCCATGGGCCAAACCCCATCACCAGGGACTCAAACAAGCTGGAAACGCTTGTTGGAGCATCCAAAATGGACCGGGATCATTTTTGCAATGACCCACCTTTGACCCACTTTTGACCCCTTTTTGGTCCCAAAACGGCCCATTTGCAAGGAATTTTGGGACTTTCCATGGGCCAAAACTCGTCACCATGGGTGGAAAACGCGCTAAAAATACTTCGTTGAGCATCCCAAATCGACCACAATCACTTTTGGAAAAACACGTTTTTGAGGCATTTTTGGCCCACTTTTGGTCCCAAAGCGGGCCATTTTCAAGGCATTTTGGGATTTTCCGTGGCCCAAAATGTGTCAACCAAAAAGTCAAATTGAGCTAAAAACACTTGGTTGAGCATCCGGAGTGGCCCGAGATCACCATTAGAAAAATGCGTTTTTTGACCGGCTTTTTGCTCTTTTTTGGTCCCAAAATGGCCAATTTTCAAAGCATTCTACAACGTTCCATGGGCCAAACCGCGTCACCGTCCGCTCAAAATGGCCTAAAAACACTTGTCTTAGCATACCAAATGTTCGAGGATCACTTTTGGAAACAAATATTTCGGACCCACTTTTTACTCCTTTTGGTCCCAAAACGACCCATTTTCCAGGCAATTTGGGACGTGCCATCGGCCAAACGATGGCGGAACGGGGCCCAATGGGCTAAAACCACTTGTTTGAGCATCGCAAATGGTCCAAGATCATATTTGGGAAAGCGCGTTTGGGACCCACTTTTGACCCACTTTTGGTCGCAAAGCGGCCCATTTCCAACGCATTTTGGGACTTTCCATGGGCCAAACCCCGTCACCACGGGCTCAAAATGGGCTAAAAAAAACCCATTTGCGCATCCCAAAGGGTCTAGGACCACTTTTGGGAACAACACATTTTTGACCCACTTTTGACCCCTTTTGGTCCAAAAAGGACCCATTTGCAAGGCATTTTGGGACTTCCCAAGGGGCAAAAAGCGTCACCACGGGCTCAAAACGCGCTACAAACCTTGGTTTTAGCATCCCAAATGGTCTAGGATCACTTTTGAAAAACACGTTTTTGACCCACTTTTTACCCCTTTTGGTCCAAAAAGGACCCATTTTCAAGGCACTTTGGGACTTTCCATGGGCCAAAATGCGTCACCATCGCCGCAAAGTGGGCCCACTTGCAAGGCATTCTGGGACTTTCCATGGGCCAAACCATGTGAGCACGGGCTCAAACGGGCTAAAAACACTTGTTCGAGTGTCCCAAATGGTCAAGGATAAATTTTGAAAAACGCCTTTTTGACCCACTTTTGGTGCCCATTTGGTCCCAAATCGGCCCACTTGCAAGGCGTTTTGGGACTTTCCATGGGCCAAACCGCGTCACCACAGGCCCCAAATGGGCTAAAAACACTTGTTTGAGCATGCCAAATGGTCTAGGAGCACTTTTGGAACAACACATTTGTGACCCACTTTTGACCCCTTTTTGGTCCCAACTTGTTTGAGCATCCCAAATGGTTGAGGATCACTTTTGGAAAAATGCGGTTTGGACCCAATTGTGACCCCTTTTGGGTCCCAAAACGGCCCATTTTCAAGGCATTTTGGGACTTTCCATGGGCCAAACCATGTGAGCAAGGGCTCAAAGCGAGCTAAAAACACTTGTTTGAGGATGCCAAATCGACCACGATCACTTTGGGAAAAGCGCATTTTTGACCCAGCGTTGACCCCCTTTGGGTCCCAAAACGGCCGATTGTCAAGCCATTTTGAGACTCTCCATGGGCCAAACCCCATCACCAGGGACTCAAACAAGCTGGAAACACTTGTTGGAGCATCCAAAATGGACCGGGATCATTTTTGCAATGACCCACCTTTGACCCACTTTTGACCCCTTTTTGGTCCCAAAACGGCCCATTTGCAAGGAATTTTGGGACTTTCCATGGGCCAAAACTCGTCACCATGGGTGGAAAACGCGCTAAAAACACTTGGTTGAGCATCCCAAATCGACCACAATCACTTTTGAAAAACACGTTTTTGAGGCATTTTTGGCCCACTTTTGGTCCCAAAGCAGCCATTTTCAAGGCATTTTGGGATTTTCCATGGCCCAAAATGTGTCAACCAAGAAGTCAAATTGAGCTAAAAACACTTGGTTGAGCATCCGGAGTGGCCCGGGATCACCATTAGAAAAATGCGTTTTTGACCGGCTTTTTGCTCTTTTTTGGTCCCAAAATGGCCAATTTTCAAGGCATTCTAGAACGTTCCATGGGCCAAACCGCGTCACCGTCGGCTCAAAATGGCCTAAAAACACTTGTCTTAGCATACCAAATGTTCGAGGATCACTTTTGGAAACAAATATTTCGGACCCACTTTTTACTCCTTTTGGTCCCAAAACGACCCATTTTCCAGGCAATTTGGGACGTGCCATCGGCCAAACGATGGCGGAACGGGGCCCAACGGGCTAAAACCACTTGTTTGAGCATCGCAAATGGTCCAAGATCATATTTGGGAAAGCGCGTTTGGGACCCACTTTTGACCCCCTTTTGGTCGCAAAGCGGCCCATTTCCAAGGCATTTTGGGACTTTCCATGGGCCAAACCCCGTCACCACGGGCTCAAAATGGGCTAAAAAAACCCATTTGCGCATCCCAAAGGGTCTAGGACCACTTTTGGGAACAACACATTTTTGACCCACTTTTGACCCCTTTTGGTCCAAAAAGGACCCATTTTCAAGGCATTTTGGGACTTCCCAAGGGGCAAAACGCGTCACCACGGGCTCAAAACGCGCTACAAACCTTGGTTTTAGCATCCCAAATGGTCTAGGATCACTTTTGAAAAACACGTTTTTGACCCACTTTTTACCCCTTTTGGTCCAAAAAGGACCCATTTTCAAGGCACTTTGGGACTTTCCATGGGCCAAAATGCGTCACCATCGCCGCAAAGTGGGCCCACTTGCAAGGCTTCTGGGACTTTCCATGGGCTAAACCATGTGAGCACGGGCTCAAACGGGCTAAAAACACTTGTTCGAGTGTCCCAAATGGTCAAGGATAAACTTTGAAAAACGCCTTTTTGACCCACTTTTGGTGCCCATTTGGTCCCAAAACGGCCCACTTGCAAGGCGTTTTGGGACTTTCCATGGGCCAAACCGCGTCACCACAGGCCCCAAATGGGCTAAAAACACTTGTTTGAGCATGCCAAATGGTCTAGGAGCACTTTTGGAACAACACATTTGTGACCCACTTTTGACCCCTTTTTGGTCCCAACTTGTTTGAGCATCCCAAATGGTTGAGGATCACTTTTGGAAAAATGCGGTTTGGACCCAATTGTGACCCCTTTTGGGTCCCAAAACGGCCCATTTTCAAGGCATTTTGGGACTTTCCATGGGCCAAACCATGTGAGCAAGGGCTCAAAGCGAGCTAAAAACACTTGTTTGAGGATGCCAAATCGACCACGATCACTTTGGGAAAAGCGCATTTTTGACCCAGCTTTGACCCCCTTTGGGTCCCAAAACGGCCCATTGTCAAGCCATTTTGAGACTCTTCATGGGCCAAACCCCATCACCAGGGACTCAAACAAGCTGGAAACACTTGTTGGAGCATCCAAAATGGACCGGGATCATTTTTGCAATGACCCACCTTTGACCCACTTTTGACCCCTTTTTGGTCCCAAAACGGCCCATTTGCAAGGAATTTTGGGACTTTCCATGGGCCAAAACTCATCACCGTGGGTGGAAAACGCGCTAAAAATACTTCGTTGAGCATCCCAAATCGACCACAATCACTTTTGGAAAAACACGTTTTTGAGGCATTTTTCGCCCACTTTTGGTCCCAAAGCGGCCATTTTCAAGGCATTTTGGGATTTTCCATGGCCCAAAATGTGTCAACCAAGAAGTCAAATTGAGCTAAAAACACTTGGTTGAGCATCCGGAGTGGCCCGGGATCACCATTAGAAAAATGCGTTTTTGACCGGCTTTTTGCTCTTTTTTGGTCCCAAAATGGCCAATTTTCAAGGCATTCTAGAACGTTCCATGGGCCAAACCGCGTCACCGTCCGCTCAAAATGGCCTAAAAACACTTGTCTTAGCATACCAAATGTTCGAGGATCACTTTTGGAAACAAATATTTCGGACCCACTTTTTACTCCTTTTGGTCCCAAAACGACCCATTTTCCAGGCAATTTGGGACGTGCCATCGGCCAAACGATGGCGGAACGGGGCCCAACGGGCTAAAACCACTTGATTGAGCATCGCAAATGGTCCAAGATCATATTTGGGAAAGCGCGTTTGGGACCCACTTTTGACCCACTTTTGGTCGCAAAGCGGCCCATTTCCAAGGCATTTCGGGACTTTCCATGGGCCAAACCATGTGAGCACGGGCTCAAACGGGCTAAAAACACTTGTTCGGGTGTCCCAAATGGTCAAGGATAAATTTTGAAAAGCGCCTTTTTGACCCACTTTTGGTGCCCATTTGGTCCCAAATCGGCCCACTTGCAAGGCGTTTTGGGACTTTCCATGGGCCAAACCGCGTCGCCACAGGCCCCAAATGGGCTAAAAACACTTGTTTGAGCATGCCAAATGGTCTAGGAGCACTTTTGGAACAACACATTTGTGACCCACTTTTGACCCCTTTTTGGTCCCAACTTGTTTGAGCATCCCAAATGGTTGAGGATCACTTTTGGAAAAATGCGGTTTGGACCCAATTGTGACCCCTTTTGGGTCCCAAAACGGCCCATTTTCAAGGCATTTTGGGACTTTCCATGGGCCAAAACCATGTGAGCAAGGGCTCAAAGCGAGCTAAAAACACTTGTTTGAGGATGCCAAATCGACCACAATCACTTTGGGAAAAGCGCATTTTTGACCCAGCGTTGACCCCCTTTGGGTCCCAAAACGGCCCATTGTCAAGCCATTTTGAGACTCTCCATGGGCCAAACCCCATCACCAGGGACTCAAACAAGCTGGAAACACTTGTTGGTGCATCCAAAATGGACCTGGGATCATTTTAGCAATGACCCACCTTTGACGCACTTTTGACCCCTTTTTGGTCCCAAAACGGCCCATTTGCAAGGAATTTTGGGACTTTCCATGGGCCAAAACTCGTCACCATGGGTGGAAAACGCGCTAAAATACTTCGTTGAGCATCCCAAATCGACCACAATCACTTTTGGAAAAACACGTTTTTGAGGCATTTCTCGCCCACTTTGGTCCCAAAGCGGCCATTTTCAAGGCATTTTGGGATTTTCCATGGCCCAAAATGTGTCAACCAAGAAGTCAAATTGAGCTAAAAACAACTTGGTTGAGCATCCGGAGTGGCCCGGGATCACCATTAGAAAAATGCGTTTTTGACCGGCTTTTTGCTCTTTTTTGGTCCCAAAATGGCCAATTTTCAAGGCATTCTAGAACGTTCCATGGGCCAAACCGCGTCACCGTCCGCTCAAAATGGCCTAAAAACACTTGTCTTAGCATACCAAATGTTCGAGGATCACTTTTGGAAACAAATATTTCGGACCCACTTTTTACTCCTTTTGGTCCCAAAACGACCCATTTTCCAGGCAATTTGGGACGTGCCATCGGCCAAACGATGGCGGAACGGGGCCCAACGGGCTAAAACCACTTGATTGAGCATCGCAAATGGTCCAAGATCATATTTGGGAAAGCGCGTTTGGGACCCACTTTTGACCCACTTTTGGTCGCAAAGCGGCCCATTTCCAAGGCATTTCGGGACTTTCCATGGCCAAACCATGTGAGCACGGGCTCAAACGGGCTAAAAACACTGTGTTCGGGTGTCCCAAATGGTCGAGGATAAATTTTGAAAAGCGCCTTTTTGACCCACTTTTGGTGCCCATTTGGTCCCAAATCGGCCCACTTGCAAGGCGTTTTGGGACTTTCCATGGGCCAAACCGCGTCACCACAGGCCCCAAATGGGCTAAAAACACTTGTTTGAGCATGCCAAATGGTCTAGGAGCACTTTGGAACAACACATTTGTGACCCACTTTTGACCCCTTTTTGGTCCCAACTTGTTTGAGCATCCCAAATGGTTGAGGATCACTTTTGGAAAAAGGCGGTTTGGACCCAATTGTGACCCCTTTTGGGTCCCAAAAACGGCCCATTTTCAAGGCATTTTGGGACTTTCCATGGGCCAAACCATGTGAGCAAGGGCTCAAAGCGAGCTAAAAACACTTGTTTGAGGATGCCAAATCGACCACGATCACTTTGGGAAAAGCGCATTTTTGACCCAGCGTTGACCCCTTTGGGTCCCAAAACGGCCCATTGTCAAGCCATTTTGAGACTCTCCATGGGCCAAACCCCATCACCAGGGACCTCAAACAAGCTGGAAACACTTGTTGGTGCATCCAAAATGGACCGGGATCATTTTAGCAGTGACCCACCTTTGACGCACTTTTGACCCCTTTTTGGTCCCAAAACGGCCCATTTGCAAGGAATTTTGGGACTTTCCATGGGCCAAAACTCGTCACCATGGGTGGAAAACGCGCTAAAAATACTTCGTTGAGCATCCCAAATCGACCACAATCACTTTTGGAAAAACACGTTTTTGAGGCATTTTTCGCCCACTTTTGGTCCCAAAGCGGCCATTTTCAAGGCATTTTGGGATTTTCCATGGCCCAAAATGTGTCAACCAAGAAGTCAAATTGAGCTAAAAACACTTGGTTGAGCATCCGGAGTGGCCCGGGATCACCATTAGAAAAATGCGTTTTTGACCGGCTTTTTGCTCTTTTTTGGTCCCAAAATGGCCAATTTTCAAGGCATTCTAGAACGTTCCATGGGCCAAACCGCGTCACCGTCCGCTCAAAATGGCCTAAAAACACTTGTCTTAGCATACCAAATGTTCGAGGATCACTTTTGGAAACAAATATTTCGGACCCACTTTTTACTCCTTTTGGTCCCAAAACGACCCATTTTCCAGGCAATTTGGGACGTGCCATCGGCCAAACGATGGCGGAACGGGGCCCAACGGGCTAAAACCACTTGTTTGAGCATCGCAAATGGTCCAAGATCATATTTGGGAAAGCGCGTTTGGGACCCACTTTTGACCCACTTTTGGTCGCAAAGCGGCCCATTTCCAAGGCATTTTGGGACTTTCCATGGGCCAAACCATGTGAGCACGGGCTCAACAGGGCTAAAAACACTTGTTGGAGTGTCCCAAATGGTCAAGGATAAATTTTGAAAAACGCCTTTTTGACCCACTTTTGGTGCCCATTTGGTCCCAAAACGGCCCACTTGCAAGGCGTTTTGGACTTTCCATGGGCCAAACCGCGTCACCACAGGCCCCAAATGGGCTAAAAACACTTGTTTGAGCATGCCAAATGGTCTAGGAGCACTTTTGGAACAACACATTTGTGACCCACTTTTGACCCTTTTTTGGTCCCAACTTGTTTGAGCAATCCCAAATGGTTGAGGATCACTTTTGGAAAAATGCGGTTTGGACCCAATTGTGACCCCTTTTGGGTCCCAAAACGGCCCATTTTCAAGGCATTTTGGGACTTTCCATGGGCCAAACCATGTGAGCAAGGGCTCAAAGCGAGCTAAAAACACTTGTTTGAGGATGCCAAATCGACCAAGATCACTTTGGAAAAGCGCATTTTTGACCCAGCGTTGACCCCCTTTGGGTCCCAAAACGGCCCATTGTCAAGCCATTTTGAGACTCTCCATGGGCCAAACCCCATCACCAGGGACTCAAACAAGCTGGAAACACTTGTTGGAGCATCCAAAATGGACCGGGATCATTTTAGCAATGACCCACCTTTGACCCACTTTTGACCCCTTTTTGGTCCCAAAACGGCCCATTTGCAAGGAATTTTGGGACTTTCCATGGGCCAAAACTCGTCACCATGGGTGGAAAACGCGCTAAAAATACTTCGTTGAGCATCCCAAATCGACCACAATCACTTTTGGAAAAACACGTTTTTGAGGCATTTTTCGCCCACTTTTGGTCCCAAAGCGGCCATTTTCAAGGCATTTGGGATTTTCCATGGCCCAAAATGTGTCAACCAAGAAGTCAAATTGAGCTAAAAACACTTGGTTGAGCATCCGGAGTGGCCCGGGATCACCATTAGAAAAATGCGTTTTTGACCGGCTTTTTGCTCTTTTTTGGTCCCCAAAATGGCCAATTTTCAAGGCATTCTAGAACGTTCCATGGGCCAAACCGCGTCACCGTCCGCTCAAAATGGCCTAAAAACACTTGTCTTAGCATACCAAATGTTCGAGGATCACTTTTGGAAACAAATATTTCGGACCCACTTTTTACTCCTTTGGTCCCAAAACGACCCATTTTCCAGGCAATTTGGGACGTGCCATCGGCCAAACGATGGCGGAACGGGGCCCAACGGGCTAAAACCACTTGTTTGAGCATCGCAAATGGTCCAAGATCATATTTGGGAAAGCGCGTTTGGGACCCACTTTTGACCCACTTTTGGTCGCAAAGCGGCCATTTCCAAGGCATTTTGGGACTTTCCATGGGCCAAACCATGTGAGCACGGGCTCAAACGGGCTAAAAACACTTGTTGGAGTGTCCCAAATGGTCAAGGATAAATTTGAAAAACGCCTTTTTGACCCACTTTTGGTGCCCATTTTTGGTCCCAAAACGGCCCACTTGCAAGGCGTTTTGGGACTTTCCATGGGCCAAACCGCGTCACCACAGGCCCCAAATGGGCTAAAAACACTTGTTTGAGCATGCCAAATGGTCTAGGAGCACTTTTGGAACAACACATTTGTGACCCACTTTTGACCCTTTTTTGGTCCCAACTTGTTTGAGCATCCCAAATGGTTGAGGATCACTTTTGGAAAATGCGGTTTGGACCCAATTGTGACCCCTTTTGGGTCCCAAAAACGGCCCATTTTCAAGGCATTTTGGGACTTTCCATGGGCCAAACCATGTGAGCAAGGGCTCAAAGCGAGCTAAAAACACTTGTTTGAGGATGCCAAATCGACCACAATCACTTTGGGAAAAGCGCATTTTTGACCCAGCGTTGACCCCTTTGGGTCCCAAAACGGCCCATTGTCAAGCCATTTTGAGACTCTCCATGGGCCAAACCCCATCACCAGGGACTCAAACAAGCTGGAAACACTTGTTGGAGCATCCAAAATGGACCGGGATCATTTTAGCAATGACCCACCTTTGACGCACTTTTGACCCTTTTTGGTCCCAAAACGGCCCATTTGCAAGGAATTTTGGGACTTTCCATGGGCCAAAACTCGTCACCATGGGTGGAAAACGCGCTAAAAATACTTCGTTGAGCATCCCAAATCGACCACAATCACTTTTGGAAAAACACGTTTTTGAGGCATTTTTCGCCCACTTTTGGTCCCAAAGCGGCCATTTTCAAGGCATTTTGGGATTTTCCCATGGCCCAAAATGTGTCAACCAAGAAGTCAAATTGAGCTAAAAACACTTGGTTGAGCATCCGGAGTGGCCCGGGATCACCATTAGAAAAATGCGTTTTTGACCGGCTTTTTGCTCTTTTTTGGTCCCAAAATGGCCAATTTTCAAGGCATTCTAGAACGTTCCATGGGCCAAACCGCGTCACCGTCCGCTCAAAATGGCCTAAAAAACACTTGTCTTAGCATACCAAATGTTCGAGGATCTCTTTTGGAAACAAATATTTCGGACCCACTTTTTACTCCTTTTGGTCCCAAACGACCCATTTTCCAGGCAATTTGGGACGTGCCATCGGCCAAACGATGGCGGAACGGGGCCCAACGGGCTAAAACCACTTGTTTGAGCATCGCAAATGGTCCAAGATCATATTTGGGAAAGCGCGTTTGGGACCCACTTTTGACCCCCTTTTGGTCGCAAAGCGGCCCATTTCCAAGGCATTTTGGGACTTTCCATGGGCCAAACCCCGTCACCACGGGCTCAAAATGGGCTAAAAAAAACCATTTGCGCATCCCAAAGGGTCTAGGACCACTTTTGGGAACAACACATTTTTGACCCACTTCTGACCCCTTTTGGTCCAAAAAGGACCCATTTTCAAGGCATTTTGGGACTTCCCAAGGGGCAAAAGCGTCACCACGGGCTCAAAACGCGCTATAAACCTTGGTTTTAGCATCCCAAATGGTCTAGGATCACTTTTGAAAAACACGTTTTTACCCCTTTTGGTCCAAAAAGGACCCATTTTCAAGGCACTTTGGGACTTTCCATGGGCCAAAAATGCGTCACCATCGCCGCAAAGTGGGCCCACTTGCAAGGCATCACGGGACTTTCCATGGGCCAAACCATGTGAGCACGGGCTCAAACGGGCTAAAAACACTTGTTCGAGTGTCCCAAATGGTCAAGGATAAACTTTGAAAAACGCCTTTTTGACCCACTTTTGGTGCCCATTTGGTCCCAAAACGGCCCACTTGCAAGGCGTTTTGGGACTTTCCATGGGCCAAACCGCATCACCACCGGCCCCAAATGGGCTAAAAACACTTGTTTGAGCATGCCAAATGGTCTAGGAGCACTTTTGGAACAACACATTTGTGACCCACTTTTGACCCCTTTTTGGTCCCAACTTGTTTGAGCATCCCAAATGGTTGAGGATCACTTTTGGAAAAATGCGGTTTGGACCCAATTGTGACCCCTTTTGGGTCCCAAAACGGCCCATTTTCAAGCCATTTGGGACTTTCCATGGGCCAAACCATGTGAGCAAGGGCTCAAAGCGGGCTAAAAACACTTGTTTGAGGATGCCAAATCGACCACGATCACTTTGGGAAAAGCGCATTTTTGACCCAGCGTTGAACCCCTTTGGGTCCCAAAACGGCCCATTGTGAAGCCATTTTGAGACTCTCCATGGGCCAAACCCCATCACCAGGGACTCAAACAAGCTGGAAACACTTGTTGGAGCATCCAAAATGGACCGGGATCATTTTTGCAATGACCCACCTTTGACCCACTTTTGACCCCTTTTTGGTCCCAAAACGGCCCATTTGCAAGGTATTTTGGGACTTTCCATGGGCCAAAACTCGTCACCATGGGTGGAAAACGCGCTAAAAAATACTTCGTTGAGCATCCCAAATCGACCACAATCACTTTTGGAAAAACACGTTTTTGAGGCATTTTTGGTCCACTTTTGGTCCCAAAGCGGCCATTTTCAAGGCATTTTGGGATTTTCCATGGCCCAAAATGTGTCAACCAAGAAGTTAAATTGAGCTAAAAACACTTGGTTGAGCATCCGGAGTGGCCCGGGATCACCATTAGAAAAATGCGTTTTTGACCGGCTTTTTGCTCTTTTTTGGTCCCAAAATGGCCAATTTTCAAGGCATTCTAGAACGTTCCATGGGCCAAACCGCGTCACCGTCGGCTCAAAATGGCCTAAAAACACTTGTCTTAGCATACCAAATGTTCGAGGATCACTTTTGGAAACAAATATTTCGGACCCACTTTTTACTCCTTTTGGTCCCAAAACGACCCATTTTCCAGGCAATTTGGGACGTGCCATCGGCCAAACGATGGCGGAACGGGGCCCAACGGGCTAAAACCACTTGTTTGAGCATCGCAAATGGTCCAAGATCATATTTGGGAAAGCGCGTTTGGGACCCACTTTTGACCCCCTTTTGGTCGCAAAGCGGCCCATTTCCAACGCATTTTGGGAGTTTCCATGGGCCAAACCCCGTCACCACGGGCTCAAAATGGGCTAAAAAAAACCCATTTGCGCATCCCAAAGGGTCTAGGACCACTTTTGGGAACAACACATTTTTGACCCACTTCTGACCCCTTTTGGTCCAAAAAGGACCCATTTTCAAGGCATTTTGGGACTTCCCAAGGGGCAAAAAGCGTCACCACGGGCTCAAAACGCGCTATAAACCTTGGTTTTAGCATCCCAAATGGTCTAGGATCACTTTTGAAAAACACGTTTTTGACCCACTTTTTACCCCTTTTGGTCCAAAAAGGACCCATTTTCAAGGCACTTTGGGACTTTCCATGGGCCAAAATGCGTCACCATCGCCGCAAAGTGGGCCCACTTGCAAGGCATCACGGGACTTTCCATGGGCCAAACCATGTGAGCACGGGCTCAAACGGGCTAAAAACACTTGTTCGAGTGTCCCAAATGGTCAAGGATAAATTTTGAAAAACGCCTTTTTGACCCACTTTTGGTGCCCATTTGGTCCCAAAACGGCCCACTTGCAAGGCGTTTTGGGACTTTCCATGGGCCAAACCGCGTCACCACAGGCCCCAAATGGGCTAAAAACACTTGTTTGAGCATGCCAAATGGTCTAGGAGCACTTCTGGAACAACACATTTGTGACCCACTTTTGACCCCTTTTTGGTCCCAACTTGTTTGAGCATCCCAAATGGTTGAGGATCACTTTTGGAAAGATGCGGTTTGGACCCAATTGTGACCCCTTTTGGGTCCCAAAACGGCCCATTTTCAAGCCATTTTGGGACTTTCCATGGGCCAAACCATGTGAGCAAGGGCTCAAAGCGGGCTAAAAACACTTGTTTGAGGATGCCAAATCGACCACAATCACTTTGGGAAAAGCGCATTTTTGACCCAGCGTTGAACCCCTTTGGGTCCCAAAACGGCCCATTGTCAAGCCATTTTGAGACTCTTCATGGGCCAAACCCCATCACCAGGGACTCAAACAAGCTGGAAACACTTGTTGGAGCATCCAAAATGGACCGGGATCATTTTTGCAATGACCCACCTTTGACCCACTTTTGACCCCTTTTTGGTCCCAAAACGGCCCATTTGCAAGGTATTTTGGGACTTTCCATGGGCCAAAACTCGTCACCATGGGTGGAAAACGCGCTAAAAATACTTCGTTGAGCATCCCAAATCGACCACAATCACTTTTGGAAAAACACGTTTTTGAGGCATTTTTGGCCCACTTTTGGTCCCAAAGCGGCCATTTTCAAGGCATTTTGGGATTTTCCATGGCCCAAAATGTGTCAACCAAGAAGTCAAATTGAGCTAAAAACACTTGGTTGAGCATCCGGAGTGGCCCGGGATCACCATTAGAAAAATGCGTTTTTGACCGGCTTTTTGCTCTTTTTTGGTCCCAAAATGGCCAATTTTCAAGGCATTCTAGAACGTTCCATGGGCCAAACCGCGTCACCGTCGGCTCAAAATGGCCTAAAAACACTTGTCTTAGCATACCAAATGTTCGAGGATCACTTTTGGAAACAAATATTTCGGACCCACTTTTTACTCCTTTTGGTCCCAAAACGACCCATTTTCCAGGCAATTTGGGACGTGCCATCGGCCAAACGATGGCGCAACGGGGCCCAACGGGCTAAAACCACTTGTTTGAGCATCGCAAATGGTCCAAGATCATATTTGGGAAAGCGCGTTTGGGACCCACTTTTGACCCCCTTTTGGTCGCAAAGCGGCCCATTTCCAATGCATTTTGGGACTTTCCATGGGCCAAACCCCGTCACCACGGGCTCAAAATGGGCTAAAAAAAACCCATTTGCGCATCCCAAAGGGTCTAGGACCACTTTTGGGAACAACACATTTTTGACCCACTTCTGACCCCTTTTGGTCCAAAAAGGACCCATTTTCAAGGCATTTTGGGACTTCCCAAGGGGCAAAACGCGTCACCACGGGCTCAAAACGCGCTATAAACCTTGGTTTTAGCATCCCAAATGGTCTAGGATCACTTTTGAAAAACACGTTTTTGACCAACTTTTTACCCCTTTTGGTCCAAAAAGGACCCATTTTCAAGGCACTTTGGGACTTTCCATGGGCCAAAATGCGTCACCATCGCCGCAAAGTGGGCCCACTTGCAAGGCATCACGGGACTTTCCATGGGCCAAACCATGTGAGCACGGGCTCAAACGGGCTAAAAACACTTGTTCGAGTGTCCCAAATGGTCAAGGATCAATTTTGAAAAACGCCTTTTTGACCCACTTTTGGTGCCCATTTGGTCCCAAAACGGCCCACTTGCAAGGTGTTTTGGGACTTTCCATGGGCCAAACCGCGTCACCACCGGCCCCAAATGGGCTAAAAACACTTGTTTGAGCATGCCAGATGGTCTAGGAGCACTTTTGGAACAACACATTTGTGACCCACTTTTGACCCCTTTTTGGTCCCAACTTGTTTGAGCATCCCAAATGGTTGAGGATCACTTTTGGAAAAATGCGGTTTGGACCCAATTGTGACCCCTTTTGGGTCCCAAAACGGCCCATTTTCAAGCCATTTTGGGACTTTCCATGGGCCAAACCATGTGAGCAAGGGCTCAAAGCGGGCTAAAAACACTTGTTTGAGGATGCCAAATCGACCACGATCACTTTGGGAAAAGCGCATTTTTGACCCAGCGTTGACCCCCTTTGGGTCCCAAAACGGCCCATTGTCAAGCCATTTTGAGACTCTCCATGGGCCAAACCCCATCACCAGGGACTCAAACAAGCTGGAAACACTTGTTGGAGCATCCAAAATGGACCGGGATCATTTTTGCAATGACCCACCTTTGACCCACTTTTGACCCCTTTTTGGTCCCAAAACGGCCCATTTGCAAGGTATTTTGGGACTTTCCATGGGCCAAAACTCGTCACCATGGGTGGAAAACGCGCTGAAAATACTTCGTTGAGCATCCCAAATCGACCACAATCACTTTTGGAAAAAACACGTTTTTGAGGCATTTTTGGCCCACTTTTGGTCCCAAAGCGGCCATTTTCAAGGCATTTTGGGATTTTCCATGGCCCAAAATGTGTCAACCAAGAAGGCAAATTGAGCTAAAAACACTTGGTTGAGCATCCGGAGTGGCCCGAGATCACCATTAGAAAAATGCGTTTTTGACCGGCTTTTTGCTCTTTTTTGGTCCCAAAATGGCCAATTTTCAAGGCATTCTAGAACGTTCCATGGGCCAAACCGCGTCACCGTCCGCTCAAAATGGCCTAAAAACACTTGTCTTAGCATACCAAATGTTCGAGGATCACTTTTGGAAACAAATATTTCGGACCCACTTTTTACTCCTTTTGGTCCCAAAACGACCCATTTTCCAGGCAATTTGGGACGTGCCATCGGCCAAACGATGGCGGAGCGGGGCCCAACGGGCTAAAACCACTTGTTTGTGCATCGCAAATGGTCCAAGATCATATTTGGGAAAGCGCGTTTGGGACCCACTTTTGACCCCCTTTTGGTCGCAAAGCGGCCCATTTCCAAGGCATTTTGGGACTTTCCATGGGCCAAACCCCGTCACCACGGGCTCAAAATGGGCTAAAAAAAACCCATTTGCGCATCCCAAAGGGTCTAGGACCACTTTTGGGAACAACACATTTTTGACCCACTTCTGACCCCTTTTGGTCCAAAAAGGACCCATTTTCAAGGCATTTTGGGACTTCCCAAGGGGCAAAACGCGTCACCACGGGCTCAAAACGCGCTATAAACCTTGGTTTTAGCATCCCAAATGGTCTAGGATCACTTTTGAAAAACACGTTTTTGACCAACTTTTTACCCCTTTTGGTCCAAAAAGGACCCATTTTCAAGGCACTTTGGGACTTTCCATGGGCCAAAATGCGTCACCATCGCCGCAAAGTGGGCCCACTTGCAAGGCATCACGGGACTTTCCATGGGCCAAACCATGTGAGCACGGGCTCAAACGGGCTAAAAACACTTGTTCGAGTGTCCCAAATGGTCAAGGATAAATTTTGAAAAACGCCTTTTTGACCCACTTTTGGTGCCCATTTGGTCCCAAAACGGCCCACTTGCAAGGCGTTTTGGGACTTTCCATGGGCCAAACCGCGTCACCACAGGCCCCAAATGGGCTAAAAACACTTGTTTGAGCATGCCAAATGGTCTAGGAGCACTTTTGGAACAACACATTTGTGACCCACTTTTGACCCCTTTTTGGTCCCAACTTGTTTGAGCATCCCAAATGGTTGAGGATCACTTTTGGAAAAATGCGGTTTGGACCCAATTGTGACCCCTTTTGGGTCCCAAAACGGCCCATTTTCAAGGCATTTTGGGACTTTCCATGGGCCAAACCATGTGAGCAAGGGCTCAAAGCGGGCTAAAAACACTTGTTTGAGGATGCCAAATCGACCACGATCACTTTGGGAAAAGCGCATTTTTGACCCAGCGTTGACCCCCTTTGGGTCCCAAAACGGCCCATTGTCAAGCCATTTTGAGACTCTCCATGGGCCAAACCCCATCACCAGGGACTCAAACAAGCTGGAAACACTTGTTGGAGCATCCAAAATGGACCGGGATCATTTTTGCAATGACCCACCTTTGACCCACTTTTGACCCCTTTTTGGTCCCAAAACGGCCCATTTGCAAGGAATTTTGGGACTTTCCATGGGCCAAAACTCGTCACCATGGGTGGAAAACGCGCTAAAAATACTTCGTTGAGCATCCCAAATCGACCACAATCACTTTTGGAAAAACACGTTTTTCAGGCATTTTTGGCCCACTTTTGGTCCCAAAGCGGCCATTTTCAAGGCATTTTGGGATTTTCCATGGCCCAAAATGTGTCAACCAAGAAAACAAATTGAGCTAAAAACACTTGGTTGAGCATCCGGAGTGGCCCGGGATCACCATTAGAAAAATGCGTTTTTGACCGGCTTTTTGCTCTTTTTTGGTCCCAAAATGGCCAATTTTCAAGGCATTCTAGAACGTTCCATGGGCCAAACCGCGTCACCGTCGGCTCAAAATGGCCTAAAAACACTTGTCTTAGCATACCAAATGTTCGAGGATCACTTTTGGAAACAAATATTTCGGACCCACTTTTTACTCCTTTTGGTCCCAAAACGACCCATTTTCCAGGCAATTTGGGACGTGCCATCGGCCAAACGATGGCGCAACGGGGCCCAACGGGCTAAAACCACTTGTTTGAGCATCGCAAATGGTCCAAGATCATATTTGGGAAAGCGCGTTTGGGACCCACTTTTGACCCCCTTTTGGTCGCAAAGCGGCCCATTTCCAAGGCATTTTGGGACTTTCCATGGGCCAAACCCCGTCACCACGGGCTCAAAATGGGCTAAAAAAAACCCATTTGCGCATCCCAAAGGGTCTAGGACCACTTTTGGGAACAACACATTTTTGACCCACTTCTGACCCCTTTTGGTCCAAAAAGGACCCATTTTCAAGGCATTTTGGGACTTCCCAAGGGGCAAAACGCGTCACCACGGGCTCAAAACGCGCTACAAACCTTGGTTTTAGCATCCCAAATGGTCTAGGATCACTTTTGAAAAACACGTTTTTGACCCACTTTTTACCCCTTTTGGTCCAAAAAGGACCCATTTTCAAGGCACTTTGGGACTTTCCATGGGCCAAAATGCGTCACCATCGCCGCAAAGTGGGCCCACTTGCAAGGCATCACGGGACTTTCCATGGGCCAAACCATGTGAGCACGGGCTCAAACGGGCTAAAAACACTTGTTCGAGTGTCCCAAATGGTCAAGGATAAATTTTGAAAAACACCTTTTTGACCCACTTTTGGTGCCCATTTGGTCCCAAAACGGCCCACTTGCAAGGCGTTTTGGGACTTTCCATGGGCCAAACCGCGTCACCACAGGCCCCAAATGGGCTAAAAACACTTGTTTGAGCATGCCAAATGGTCTAGGAGCACTTTTGGAACAACACATTTGTGACCCACTTTTGACCCCTTTTTGGTCCCAACTTGTTTGAGCATCCCAAATGGTTGAGGATCACTTTTGGAAAAATGCGGTTTGGACCCAATTGTGACCCCTTTTGGGTCCCAAAACGGCCCATTTTCAAGGCATTTTGGGACTTTCCATGGGCCAAACCATGTGAGCAAGGGCTCAAAGCGGGCTAAAAACACTTGTTTGAGGATGCCAAATCGACCACGATCACTTTGGGAAAAGCGCATTTTTGACCCAGCGTTGACCCCCTTTGGGTCCCAAAACGGCCCATTGTCAAGCCATTTTGAGACTCTCCATGGGCCAAACCCCATCACCAGGGACTCAAACAAGCTGGAAACACTTGTTGGAGCATCCAAAATGGACCGGGATCATTTTTGCAATGACCCACCTTTGACCCACTTTTGACCCCTTTTTGGTCCCAAAACGGCCCATTTGCAAGGAATTTTGGGACTTTCCATGGGCCAAAACTCGTCACCATGGGTGGAAAACGCGCTAAAAATACTTCGTTGAGCATCCCAAATCGACCACAATCACTTTTGGAAAAACACGGTTTTGAGGCATTTTTGGCCCACTTTTGGTCCCAAAGCGGCCATTTTCAAGGCATTTTGGGATTTTCCATGGCCCAAAATGTGTCAACCAAGAAGTCAAATTGAGCTAAAAACACTTGGTTGAGCATCCGGAGTGGCCCGGGATCACCATTAGAAAAATGTGTTTTTGACCGGCTTTTTGCTCTTTTTTGGTCCCAAAATGGCCAATTTTCAAGGCATTCTAGAACGTTCCATGGGCCAAACCGCGTCACCGTCGGCTCAAAATGGCCTAAAAACACTTGTCTTAGCATACCAAATGTTCGCCGATCACTTTTGGAAACAAATATTTCGGACCCACTTTTTACTCCTTTTGGTCCCAAAACGACCCATTTTCCAGGCAATTTGGGACGTGCCATCGGCCAAACGATGGCGGAACGGGGCCCAACGGGCTAAAACCACTTGTTTGAGCATCGCAAATGGTCCAAGATCATATTTGGGAAAGCGCGTTTGGGACCCACTTTTGACCCCCTTTTGGTCGCAAAGCGGCCCATTTCCAAGGCATTTTGGGACTTTCCATGGGCCAAACCCCGTCACCACGGGCTCAAAATGGGCTTAAAAAAACCCATTTGCGCATCCCAAAGGGTCTAGGACCACTTTTGGGAACAACACATTTTTGACCCACTTCTGACCCCTTTTGGTCCAAAAAGGACCCATTTTCAAGGCATTTTGGGACTTCCCAAGGGGCAAAACGCGTCACCACGGGCTCAAAACGCGCTACAAACCTTGGTTTTAGCATCCCAAATGGTCTAGGATCACTTTTGAAAAACACGTTTTTGACCCACTTTTTACCCCTTTTGGTCCAAAAAGGACCCATTTTCAAGGCACTTTGGGACTTTCCATGGGCCAAAATGCGTCACCATCGCCGCAAAGTGGGCCCACTTGCAAGGCATCACGGGACTTTCCATGGGCCAAACCATGTGAGCACGGGCTCAAACGGGCTAAAAACACTTGTTCGAGTGTCCCAAATGGTCAAGGATCAATTTTGAAAAACGCCTTTTTGACCCACTTTTGGTGCCCATTTGGTCCCAAAACGGCCCACTTGCAAGGCGTTTTGGGACTTTCCATGGGCCAAACCGCGTCACCACAGGCCCCAAATGGGCTAAAAACACTTGTTTGAGCATGCCAAATGGTCTAGGAGCACTTTTTGAACAACACATTTGTGAGCCACTTTTGACCCCTTTTTGGTCCCAACTTGTTTGAGCATCCCAAATGGTTGAGGATCACTTTTGGAAAAATGCGGTTTTGACCCAATTGTGACCCCTTTTGGGTCCCAAAACGGCCCATTTTCAAGGCATTTTGGGACTTTCCATGGGCCAAACCATGTGAGCAAGGGCTCAAAGCGGGCTAAAAACACTTGTTTGAGGATGCCAAATCGACCACGATCACTTTGGGAAAAGCGCATTTTTGACCCAGCGTTGACCCCCTTTGGGTCCCAAAACGGCCCATTGTCAAGCCATTTTGAGACTCTCCATGGGCCAAACCCCATCACCAGGGACTCAAACAAGCTGGAAACACTTGTTGGAGCATCAAAAATGGACCGGGATCATTTTTGCAATGACCCACCTTTGACCCACTTTTGACCCCTTTTTGGTCCCAAAACGGCCCATTTGCAAGGAATTTTGGGACTTTCCATGGGCCAAAACTCGTCACCATGGGTGGAAAACGCACTAAAAATACTTCGTTGAGCATCCCAAATCGACCACAATCACTTTTGGAAAAACACGGTTTTGAGGCATTTTTGGCCCACTTTTGGTCCCAAAGCGGCCATTTTCAAGGCATTTTGGGATTTTCCATGGCCCAAAATGTGTCAACCAAGAAGTCAAATTGAGCTAAAAACACTTGGTTGAGCATCCGGAGTGGCCCGGGATCACCATTAGAAAAATGTGTTTTTGACCGGCTTTTTGCTCTTTTTTGGTCCCAAAATGGCCAATTTTCAAGGCATTCTAGAACGTTCCATGGGCCAAACCGCGTCACCGTCGGCTCAAAATGGCCTAAAAACACTTGTCTTAGCATACCAAATGTTCGAGGATCACTTTTGGAAACAAATATTTCGGACCCACTTTTTACTCCTTTTGGTCCCAAAACGACCCATTTTCCAGGCAATTTGGGACGTGCCATCGGCCAAACGATGGCGGAACGGGGCCCAACGGGCTAAAACCACTTGTTTGAGCATCGCAAATGGTCCAAGATCATATTTGGGAAAGCGCGTTTGGGACCCACTTTTGACCCCCTTTTGGTCGCAAAGCGGCCCATTTCCAAGGCATTTTGGGACTTTCCATGGGCCAAACCCCGTCACCACGGGCTCAAAATGGGCTAAAAAAAACCCATTTGCGCATCCCAAAGGGTCTAGGACCACTTTTGGGAACAACACATTTTTGACCCACTTCTGACCCCTTTTGGTCCAAAAAGGACCCATTTTCAAGGCATTTTGGGACTTCCCAAGGGGCAAAACGCGTCACCACGGGCTCAAAACGCGCTACAAACCTTGGTTTTAGCATCCCAAATGGTCTAGGATCACTTTTGAAAAACACGTTTTTGACCCACTTTTTACCCCTTTTGGTCCAAAAAGGACCCATTTTCAAGGCACTTTGGGACTTTCCATGGGCCAAAATGCGTCACCATCGCCGCAAAGTGGGCCCACTTGCAAGGCATCACGGGACTTTCCATGGGCCAAACCATGTGAGCACGGGCTCATACGTGCTAAAAACACTTGTTCGAGTGTCCCAAATGGTCAAGGATAAATTTCGAAAAACGCCTTTGGGACCCACTTTTGGTGCCCATTTGGTCCCAAAACGGCCCACTTGCAAGGCGTTTTGGGACTTTCCATGGGCCAAACCGCGTCACCACAGGCCCCAAATGGGCTAAAAACACTTGTTTGAGCATGCCAAATGGTCTAGGAGCACTTTTGGAACAACACATTTGTGACCCACTTTTGACCCCTTTTTGGTCCCAACTTGTTTGAGCATCCCAAATGGTTGAGGATCACTTTTGGAAAAATGCGGTTTGGACCCAATTGTGACCCCTTTTGGGTCCCAAAACGGCCCATTTTCAAGGCATTTTGGGACTTTCCATGGGCCAAACCATGTGAGCAAGGGCTCAAAGCGGGCTAAAAACACTTGTTTGAGGATGCCAAATCGACCACGATCACTTTGGGAAAAGCGCATTTTTGACCCAGCGTTGACCCCCTTTGGGTCCCAAAACGGCCCATTGTCAAGCCATTTTGAGACTCTCCATGCGCCAAACCCCATCACCAGGGACTCAAACAAGCTGGAAACACTTGTTGGAGCATCCAAAATGGACCGGGATCATTTTTGCAATGACCCACCTTTGACCCACTTTTGACCCCTTTTTGGTCCCAAAACGGCCCATTTGCAAGGAATTTTGGGACTTTCCATGGGCCAAAACTCGTCACCATGGGTGGAAAACGCGCTAAAAATACTTCGTTGAGCATCCCAAATCGACCACAATCACTTTTGGAAAAACACGTTTTTGAGGCATTTTTGGCCCACTTTTGGTCCCAAAGCGGCCATTTTCAAGGCATTTTGGGATTTTCCATGGCCCAAAATGTGTCAACCAAGAAGTCAAATTGAGCTAAAAACACTTGGTTGAGCATCCGGAGTGGCCCGGGATCACCATTAGAAAAATGTGTTTTTGACCGGCTTTTTGCTCTTTTTTGGTCCCAAAATGGCCAATTTTCAAGGCATTCTAGAACGTTCCATGGGCCAAACCGCGTCACCGTCGGCTCAAAATGGCCTAAAAACACTTGTCTTAGCATACCAAATGTTCGAGGATCACTTTTGGAAACAAATATTTCGGACCCACTTTTTACTCCTTTTGGTCCCAAAACGACCCATTTTCCAGGCAATTTGGGACGTGCCATCGGCCAAACGATGGCGGAACGGGGCCCAACGGGCTAAAACCACTTGTTTGAGCATCGCAAATGGTCCAAGAGCATATTTGGGAAAGCGCGTTTGGGACCCACTTTTGACCCCCTTTTGGTCGCAAAGCGGCCCATTTCCAAGGCATTTTGGGACTTTCCATGGGCCAAACCCCGTCACCACGGGCTCAAAATGGGCTAAAAAAAACCCATTTGCGCATCCCAAAGGGTCTAGGACCACTTTTGGGAACAACACATTTTTGACCCACTTCTGACCCCTTTTGGTCCAAAAAGGACCCATTTTCAAGGCATTTTGGGACTTCCCAAGGGGCAAAACGCGTCACCACGGGCTCAAAACGCGCTACAAACCTTGGTTTTAGCATCCCAAATGGTCTAGGATCACTTTTGAAAAACACGTTTTTGACCCACTTTTTACCCCTTTTGGTCCAAAAAGGACCCATTTTCAAGGCACTTTGGGACTTTCCATGGGCCAAAATGCGTCACCATCGCCGCAAAGTGGGCCCACTTGCAAGGCATCACGGGACTTTCCATGGGCCAAACCATGTGAGCACGGGCTCAAACGGGCTAAAAACACTTGTTCGAGTGTCCCAAATGGTCAAGGATCAATTTTGAAAAACGCCTTTTTGACCCACTTTTGGTGCCCATTTGGTCCCAAAACGGCCCACTTGCAAGGCGTTTTGGGACTTTCCATGGGCCAAACCGCGTCACCACAGGCCCCAAATGGGCTAAAAACACTTGTTTGAGCATGCCAAATGGTCTAGGAGCACTTTTTGAACAACACATTTGTGACCCACTTTTGACCCCTTTTTGGTCCCAACTTGTTTGAGCATCCCAAATGGTTGAGGATCACTTTTGGAAAAATGCGGTTTTGACCCAATTGTGACCCCTTTTGGGTCCCAAAACGGCCCATTTTCAAGGCATTTTGGGACTTTCCATGGGCCAAACCATGTGAGCAAGGGCTCAAAGCGGGCTAAAAACACTTGTTTGAGGATGCCAAATCGACCACGATCACTTTGGGAAAAGCGCATTTTTGACCCAGCGTTGACCCCCTTTGGGTCCCAAAACGGCCCATTGTCAAGCCATTTTGAGACTCTCCATGGGCCAAACCCCATCACCAGGGACTCAAACAAGCTGGAAACACTTGTTGGAGCATCCAAAATGGACCGGGATCATTTTTGCAATGACCCACCTTTGACCCACTTTTGACCCCTTTTTGGTCCCAAAACGGCCCATTTGCAAGGAATTTTGGGACTTTCCATGGGCCAAAACTCGTCACCATGGGTGGAAAACGCACTAAAAATACTTCGTTGAGCATCCCAAATCGACCACAATCACTTTTGGAAAAACACGTTTTTGAGGCATTTTTGGCCCACTTTTGGTCCCAAAGCGGCCATTTTCAAGGCATTTTGGGATTTTCCATGGCCCAAAATGTGTCAACCAAGAAGTCAAATTGAGCTAAAAACACTTGGTTGAGCATCCGGAGTGGCCCGGGATCACCATTAGAAAAATGCGTTTTTGACCGGCTTTTTGCTCTTTTTTGGTCCCAAAATGGCCAATTTTCAAGGCATTCTAGAACGTTCCATGGGCCAAACCGCGTCACCGTCCGCTCAAAATGGCCTAAAAACACTTGTCTTAGCATACCAAATGTTCGAGGATCACTTTTGGAAACAAATATTTCGGACCCACTTTTTACTCCTTTTGGTCCCAAAACGACCCATTTTCCAGGCAATTTGGGACGTGCCATCGGCCAAACGATGGCGGAACGGGGCCCAACGGGCTAAAACCACTTGTTTGAGCATCGCAAATGGTCCAAGATCATATTTGGGAAAGCGCGTTTGGGACCCACTTTTGACCCCCTTTTGGTCGCAAAGCGGCCCATTTCCAAGGCATTTTGGGACTTTCCATGGGCCAAACCCCGTCACCACGGGCTCAAAATGGGCTAAAAAAAACCCATTTGCGCATCCCAAAGGGTCTAGGACCACTTTTGGGAACAACACATTTTTGACCCACTTTTGACCCCTTTTGGTCCAAAAAGGACCCATTTTCAAGGCATTTTGGGACTTCCCACGTGGCAAAACGCGTCACCATAGGCTCAAAACGCGCTACAAACCTTGGTTTTAGCATCCCAAATGGTCTAGGATCACTTTTGAAAAACACGTTTTTGACCCACTTTTTACCCCTTTTGGTCCAAAAAGGACCCATTTTCAAGGCACTTTGGGACTTTCCATGGGCCAAAATGCGTCACCATCGCCGCAAAGTGGGCCCACTTGCAAGGCATCACGGGACTTTCCATGGGCCAAACCATGTGAGCACGGGCTCATACGTGCTAAAAACACTTGTTCGAGTGTCCCAAATGGTCAAGGATAAATTTCGAAAAACGCCTTTGGGACCCACTTTTGGTGCCCATTTGGTCCCAAAACGGCCCACTTGCAAGGCGTTTTGGGACTTTCCATGGGCCAAACCGCGTCACCACAGGCCCCAAATGGGCTAAAAACACTTGTTTGAGCATGCCAAATGGTCTAGGAGCACTTTTGGAACAACACATTTGTGACCCACTTTTGACCCCTTTTTGGTCCCAACTTGTTTGAGCATCCCAAAGGGTTGAGGATCACTTTTGGAAAAATGCGGTTTGGACCCAATTGTGACCCCTTTTGGGTCCCAAAACGGCCCATTTTCAAGGCATTTTGGGACTTTCCATGGGCCAAACCATGTGAGCAAGGGCTCAAAGCGGGCTAAAAACACTTGTTTGAGGATGCCAAATCGACCACGATCACTTTGGGAAAAGCGCATTTTTGACCTAGCGTTGACCCCCTTTGGGTCCCAAAACGGCCCATTGTCAAGCCATTTTGAGACTCTCCATGGGCCAAACCCCATCACCAGGGACTCAAACAAGCTGGAAACACTTGTTGGAGCATCCAAAATGGACCGGGATCATTTTTGCAATGACCCACCTTTGACCCACTTTTGACCCCTTTTTGGTCCCAAAACGGCCCATTTGCAAGGCGTTTTGGGACTTTCCATGGGCCAAACCGCGTCACCACAGGCCCCAAATGGGCTAAAAACACTTGTTTGAGCATGCCAAATGGTCTAGGAGCACTTTTGGAACAACACATTTGTGACCCACTTTTGACCCCTTTTTGGTCCCAACTTGTTTGAGCATCCCAAAGGGTTGAGGATCACTTTTGGAAAAATGCGGTTTGGACCCAATTGTGACCCCTTTTGGGTCCCAAAACGGCCCATTTTCAAGGCATTTTGGGACTTTCCATGGGCCAAACCATGTGAGCAAGGGCTCAAAGCGGGCTAAAAACACTTGTTTGAGGATGCCAAATCGACCACGATCACTTTGGGAAAAGCGCATTTTTGACCTAGCGTTGACCCCCTTTGGGTCCCAAAACGGCCCATTGTCAAGCCATTTTGAGACTCTCCATGGGCCAAACCCCATCACCAGGGACTCAAACAAGCTGGAAACACTTGTTGGAGCATCCAAAATGGACCGGGATCATTTTTGCAATGACCCACCTTTGACCCACTTTTGACCCCTTTTTGGTCCCAAAACGGCCCATTTGCAAGGTATTTTGGGACTTTCCATGGGCCAAAACTCGTCACCATGGGTGGAAAACGCGCTAAAAACACTTCGTTGAGCATCCCAAATCGACCACAATCACTTTTGGAAAAACACGGTTTTGAGGCATTTTTGGCCCACTTTTGGTCCCAAAGCGGCCATTTTCAAGGCATTTTGGGATTTTCCATGGCCCAAAATGTGTCAACCAAGAAGTCAAATTGAGCTAAAAACACTTGGTTGAGCATCCGGAGTGGCCCGGGATCACCATTAGAAAAATACGGTTTTGACCGGCTCTTTGCTCTTTTTTGGTCCCAAAATGGCCAATTTTCAAGGCATTCTAGAACGTTCCATGGGCCAAACCGCGTCACCGTCCGCTCAAAATGGCCTAAAAACACTTGTCTTAGCATACCAAATGTTCGAGGATCACTTTTGGAAACAAATATTTCGGACCCACTTTTTACTCCTTTTGGTCCCAAAACGACCCATTTTCCAGGCAATTTGGGACGTGCCATCGGCCAAACGATGGCGGAACGGGGCCCAACGGGCTAAAACCACTTGTTTGAGCATCGCAAATGGTCCAAGATCATATTTGGGAAAGCGCGTTTGGGACCCACTTTTGACCCCCTTTTGGTCGCAAAGCGGCCCATTTCCAACGCATTTTGGGAGTTTCCATGGGCCAAACCCCGTCACCACGGGCTCAAAATGGGCTAAAAAAAACCCATTTGCGCATCCCAAAGGGTCTAGGACCACTTTTGGGAACAACACATTTTTGACCCACTTCTGACCCCTTTTGGTCCAAAAAGGACCCATTTTCAAGGCATTTTGGGACTTCCCAAGGGGCAAAACGCGTCACCACGGGCTCAAAACGCGCTACAAACCTTGGTTTTAGCATCCCAAATGGTCTAGGATCACTTTTGAAAACCACGTTTTTGACCAACTTTTTACCCCTTTTGGTCCAAAAAGGACCCATTTTCAAGGCACTTTGGGACTTTCCATGGGCCAAAATGCGTCACCATCGCCGCAAAGTGGGCCCACTTGCAAGGCATCACGGGACTTTCCATGGGCCAAACCATGTGAGCACGGGCTCAAACGGGCTAAAAACACTTGTTCGAGTGTCCCAAATGGTCAAGGATAAATTTTGAAAAACGCCCTTTTGACCCACTTTTGGTGCCCATTTGGTCCCAAAACGGCCCACTTGCAAGGCGTTTTGGGACTTTCCATGGGCCAAACCGCGTCACCACAGGCCCCAAATGGGCTAAAAACACTTGTTTGAGCATGCCAAATGGTCTAGGAGCACTTTTGGAACAACACATTTGTGACCCACTTTTGACCCCTTTTTGGTCCCAACTTGTTTGAGCATCCCAAATGGTTGAGGATCACTTTTGGAAAAATGCGGTTTGGACCCAATTGTGACCCCTTTTGGGTCCCAAAACGGCCCATTTTCAAGGCATTTTGGGACTTTCCATGGGCCAAACCATGTGAGCAAGGGCTCAAAGCGGGCTAAAAACACTTGTTTGAGGATGCCAAATCGACCACGATCACTTTGGGAAAAGCGCATTTTTGACCCAGCGTTGACCCCCTTTGGGTCCCAAAACGGCCCATTGTCAAGCCATTTTGAGACTCTCCATGGGCCAAACCCCATCACCAGGGACTCAAACAAGCTGGAAACACTTGTTGGAGCATCCAAAATGGACCGGGATCATTTTTGCAATGGCCCACCTTTGACCCACTTTTGACCCCTTTTTGGTCCCAAAACGGCCCATTTGCAAGGAATTTTGGGACTTTCCATGGGCCAAAACTCGTCACCATGGGTGGAAAACGCGCTAAAAATACTTCGTTGAGCATCCCAGATCGACCACAATCACTTTTGGAAAAACACGTTTTTGAGGCATTTTTGGCCCACTTTTGGTCCCAAAGCGGCCATTTTCAAGGCATTTTGGGATTTTCCATGGCCCAAAATGTGTCAACCAAGAAGTCAAATTGAGCTAAAAACACTTGGTTGAGCATCCGGAGTGGCCCGGGATCACCATTAGAAAAATGTGTTTTTGACCGGCTTTTTGCTCTTTTTTGGTCCCAAAATGGCCAATTTTCAAGGCATTCTAGAACGTTCCATGGGCCAAACCGCGTCACCGTCCGCTCAAAATGGCCTAAAAACACTTGTCTTAGCATACCAAATGTTCGAGGATCACTTTTGGAAACAAATATTTCGGACCCACTTTTTACTCCTTTTGGTCCCAAAACGACCCATTTTCCAGGCAATTTGGGACGTGCCATCGGCCAAACGATGGCGGAACGGGGCCCAACGGGCTAAAACCACTTGTTTGAGCATCGCAAATGGTCCAAGATCATATTTGGGAAAGCGCGTTTGGGACCCACTTTTGACCCCCTTTTGGTCGCAAAGCGGCCCATTTCCAAGGCATTTTGGGACTTTCCATGGGCCAAACCCCGTCACCACGGGCTCAAAATGGGCTAAAAAAAACCCATTTGCGCATCCCAAAGGGTCTAGGACCACTTTTGGGAACAACACATTTTTGACCCACTTCTGACCCCTTTTGGTCCAAAAAGGACCCATTTTCAAGGCATTTTGGGACTTCCCAAGGGGCAAAACGCGTCACCACGGGCTCAAAACGCGCTACAAACCTTGGTTTCAGCATCCCAAATGGTCTAGGATCACTTTTGAAAAACACGTTTTTGACCCACTTTTTACCCCTTTTGGTCCAAAAAGGACCCATTTTCAAGGCACTTTGGGACTTTCCATGGGCCAAAATGCGTCACCATCGCCGCAAAGTGGGCCCACTTGCAAGGCATCGCGGGACTTTCCATGGGCCAAACCATGTGAGCACGGGCTCATACGTGCTAAAAACACTTGTTCGAGTGTCCCAAATGGTCAAGGATAAATTTTGAAAAACGCCTTTTTGACCCACTTTTGGTGCCCATTTGGTCCCAAAACGGCCCACTTGCAAGGCGTTTTGGGACTTTCCATGGGCCAAACCGCGTCACCACAGGCCCCAAATGGGCTAAAAACACTTGTTTGAGCATGCCAAATGGTCTAGGAGCACTTTTGGAACAACACATTTGTGACCCACTTTTGACCCCTTTTTGGTCCCAACTTGTTTGAGCATCCCAAATGGTTGAGGATCACTTTTGGAAAAATGCGGTTTGGACCCAATTGTGACCCCTTTTGGGTCCCAAAACGGCCCATTTTCAAGGCATTTTGGGACTTTCCATGGGCCGAACCATGTGAGCAAGGGCTCAAAGCGGGCTAAAAACACTTGTTTGAGGATGCCAAATCGACCACGATCACTTTGGGAAAAGCGCATTTTTGACCTAGCGTTGAACCCCTTTGGGTCCCAAAACGGCCCATTGTCAAGCCATTTTGAGACTCTCCATGGGCCAAACCCCATCACCAGGGACTCAAACAAGCTGGAAACACTTGTTGGAGCATCCAAAATGGACCGGGATCATTTTTGCAATGACCCACCTTTGACCCACTTTTGACCCCTTTTTGGTCCCAAAACGGCCCATTTGCAAGGTATTTTGGGACTTTCCATGGGCCAAAACTCGTCACCATGGGTGGAAAACGCGCTAAAAATACTTCGTTGAGCATCCCAAATCGACCACAATCACTTTTGGAAAAACACGGTTTTGAGGCATTTTTGGCCCACTTTTGGTCCCAAAGCGGCCATTTTCAAGGCATTTTGGGATTTTCCATGGCCCAAAATGTGTCAACCAAGAAGTCAAATTGAGCTAAAAACACTTGGTTGAGCATCCGGAGTGGCCCGGGATCACCATTAGAAAAATGCGTTTTTGACCGGCTTTTTGCTCTTTTTTGGTCCCAAAATGGCCAATTTTCAAGGCATTCTAGAACGTTCCATGGGCCAAACCGCGTCACCGTCGGCTCAAAATGGCCTAAAAACACTTGTCTTAGCATACCAAATGTTCCAGGATCACTTTTGGAAACAAATATTTCGGACCCACTTTTTACTCCTTTTGGTCCGAAAATGACCCATTTTCCAGGCAATTTGGGACGTGCCATCGGCCAAACGATGGCGAAACGGGGCCCAACGGGCTAAAACCACTTGTCTGAGCATCGCAAATGGTCCAAGATCATATTTGGGAAAGCGCGTTTGGGACCCACTTTTGACCCCCTTTTGGTCGCAAAGCGGCCCATTTCCAACGCATTTTGGGACTTTCCATGGGCCAAACCCCGTCACCACGGGCTCAAAATGGGCTAAAAAAACCCATTTGCGCATCCCAAAGGGTCTAGGACCACTTTTGGGAACAACACATTTTTGACCCACTTTTGACCCCTTTTGGTCCAAAAAGGACCCATTTTCAAGGCACTTTGGTACTTTCCATGGGCCAAAATGCGTCACCATCGCCTCAAAGTGGGCCCACTTGCAAGGCATCACGGGACTTTCCATGGGCCAAACCATGTGAGCACGGGCTCAAACGGGCTAAAACACTTGTTCGAGTGTCCCAAATGGTCAAGGATCAATTTTGAAAAACGCCTTTTTGATCCACTTTGGGCGCCCATTTGGTCCCAAAACGGCCCACTTGCAAGGCGTTTTGGGACTTTCCATGGGCCAAACCGCGTCACCACAGGCCCCAAATGGGCTAAAAACACTTGTTTGAGCATCGCAAATGGTTGAGGATCACTTTTGGAAGAATGCGGTTTGGACCCAATTGTGACCCCTTTTGGGTCCCAAAACGGCTCATTTTCAAGGCATTTTGGGACTTTCCATGGGCCAAACCATGTGAGCAAGGGCTCAAAGCGGGCTAAAAACACTTGTTTGAGGATGCCAAATCGACCACGACCACTTTGGGAAAAGCGCATTTTTGACCCAGATTTGACCCCTTTTGGGTCCCAAAACGGCCCATTGTCAAGCCATTTTGAGACTCTCCATGGGCCAAACCCCATCACCAGGGACTCAAACAAGCTGGAAACACTTGTTGGAGCATCCAAAATGGACCGGGATCATTTTTGCAATCACCCACCTTTGACCCACTTTTGACCCCTTTTTGGTCCCAAAACGGCCCATTTTCAAGGAATTTCGGGACTTTCCATGGGCCAAAACTCGTCACCATGGGTTGAAAACGCGCTAAAAACACTTCGTTGAGCATCGCAAATCGACCACAATCACTTTTGGAAAAACACGTTTTCGAGGCATTTTTGGCCCACTTTCGGTCCCAAAGCGGCCATTTTCAAGGCATTTTGGGATTTTCCATGGCCCAAAATGTGTCAACCAAGAAGTCAAATTGAGCTCAAAACACTTGGTTGAGCATCCGGAGTGGCCCGGGATCACCATTAGAAAAATGCGTTTTTGACCAGCTTTTTGCTCTTTTTTGGTCCCAAAATGGCCAATTTTCAAGGCATTCTAGAACGTTCCATGGGCCAAACCGCGTCACCGTCGGCTCAAAATGGCCTAAAAACACTTGTCTTAGCATACCGAATGTTCCAGGATCACTTTTGGAAACAAATATTTCGGACCCACTTTTTACTCCTTTTGGTCCCAAAACGACCCATTTTCCAAGCAATTTGGGACGTGCCATCGGCCAAACGATGGCGGAACGGGGCCCAACGGGCTAAAACCACTTGTTTGAGCATCGCAAATGGTTCAAGATCATATTTGGGAAAGCGCGTTTGGGACCCACTTTTGACCCCCTTTTGGTCGCAAAGCGGCCCATTTCCAAGGCATTTTGGGACTTTCCATGGGCCAAACCCCGTCACCACGGGCTCAAAATGGGCTAAAAAAAACCCATTTGCGCATCCCAAAGGGTCTAGGACCACTTTTGGGAACAACACATTTTTGACCCACTTTTGACCCCTTTTGGTCCAAAAAGGACCCATTTTCAAGGCACTTTGGGACTTTCCATGGGCCAAAGTGCGTCACCATCGCCGCAAAGTGGGCCCACTTGCAAGGCATCACGGGACTTTCCATGGGCCAAACCATGTGAGCACGGGCTCAAACGGGCTAAAACACTTGTTCGAGTGTCCCAAATGGTCAAGGATCAATTTTGAAAAACGCCTTTTTGACCCACTTTGGGCGCCCATTTGGTCCCAAAACGGCCCACTTGCAAGGCGTTTTGGGACTTTCCATGGGCCAAACCGCGTCACCACAGGCCCCAAATGGGCTAAAAACACTTGTTTGAGCATCCCAAATGGTTGAGGATCACTTTTGGAAGAATGCGGTTTGGACCCAATTGTGATCCCTTTTGGGTCCCAAAACGGCTCATTTTCAAGGCATTTTGGGACTTTCCATGGGCCAAACCATGTGAGCAAGGGCTCAAAGCGGGCTAAAAACACTTGTTTGAGGATGCCAAATCGACCACGACCACTTTGGGAAAAGCGCATTTTTGACCCAGATTTGACCCCTTTTGGGTCCCAAAACGGCCCATTGTCAAGCCATTTTGAGACTCTCCATGGGCCAAACCCCATCACCAGGGACTCAAACAAGCTGGAAACACTTGTTGGAGCATCCAAAATGGACCGGGATCATTTTTGCAATCACCCACCTTTGACCCACTTTTGACCCCTTTTTGGTCCCAAAACGGCCCATTTTCAAGGAATTTCGGGACTTTCCATGGGCCAAAACTCGTCACCATGGGTTGAAAACGCGCTAAAAACACTTCGTTGAGCATCGCAAATCGACCACAATCACTTTTGGAAAAACACGTTTTCGAGGCATTTTTGGCCCACTTTCGGTCCCAAAGCGGCCATTTTCAAGGCATTTTGGGATTTTCCATGGCCCAAAATGTGTCAACCAAGAAGTCAAATTGAGCTCAAAACACTTGGTTGAGCATCCGGAGTGGCCCGGGATCACCATTAGAAAAATGCGTTTTTGACCAGCTTTTTGCTCTTTTTTGGTCCCAAAATGGCCAATTTTTCAAGGCATTCTAGAACGTTCCATGGGCCAAACCGCGTCACCGTCGGCTCAAAATGGCCTAAAAACACTTGTCTTAGCATACCGAATGTTCCAGGATCACTTTTGGAAACAAATATTTCGGACCCACTTTTTACTCCTTTTGGTCCCAAAACGACCCATTTTCCAAGCAATTTGGGACGTGCCATCGGCCAAACGATGGCGGAACGGGGCCCAACGGGCTAAAACCACTTGTTTGAGCATCGCAAATGGTTCAAGATCATATTTGGGAAAGCGCGTTTGGGACCCACTTTTGACCCCCTTTTGGTCGCAAAGCGGCCCATTTCCAAGGCATTTTGGGACTTTCCATGGGCCAAACCCCGTCACCACGGGCTCAAAATGGGCTAAAAAAACCCATTTGCGCATCCCAAAGGGTCTAGGACCACTTTGGGAACAACACATTTTTGACCCACTTTTGACCCCCTTTTGGTCCAAAAAGGACCCATTTTCAAGGCACTTTGGGACTTTCCATGGGCCAAAGTGCGTCACCATCGCCGCAAAAGTGGGCCCACTTGCAAGGCATCACGGGACTTTCCATGGGCCAAACCATGTGAGCACGGGCTCAAACGGGCTAAAAACACTTGTTCGAGTGTCCCAAATGGTCAAGGATAAATTTTGAAAAACGCCTTTTGACCCACTTTTGGCGCCCATTTGGTCCCAAAACGGCCCACTTGCAAGGCAGTTTGGGACTTTCCATGGGCCAAACCGCGTCACCACAGGCCCCAAATGGGCTAAAAACACTTGTTTGAGCATGCCAAATGGTCTAGGAGCACTTTTGGAACAACACATTTGTGAGCCACTTTTGACCCCTTTTTGGTCCCAACTTGTTTGAGCATCCCAAATGGTCGAGGATCACTTTTGGAAAAATGCGGTTTGGACCCAATTGTGACCCCTTTTGGGTCCCAAAACGGCCCATTTTCAAGGCATTTTGGGACTTTCCATGGACCAAACCATGTGAGCAAGGGCTCAAAGCGGGCTAAAAACACTTGTTTGAGGATGCCAAATCGACCACGATCACTTTGGGAAAAGCGCATTTTTGACCCAGCGTTGACCCCTTTTGGGTCCCAAAACGGCCCATTGTCAAGCCATTTTGAGACTCTCCATGGGCCAAACCCCATCACCAGGGACTCAAACAAGCTGGAAACACTTGTTGGAGCATCCAAAATGGACCGGGATCATTTTAGCAATCACCCACCTTTGACCCACTTTTGACCCCTTTTTGGTCCAAAACGGCCCATTTGCAAGGAATTTTGGGACTTTCCATGGGCCAAAATTCGTCACCATGGGTGGAAAACGCGCTAAAAATACTTCGTTGAGCATCCCAGATCGACCACAATCACTTTGGAAAAACACGTTTTTGAGGCATTTTGGCCCACTTTTGGTCCCAAAGCGGCCATTTTCAAGGCATTTTGGGATTTTCCATGGCCCAAAATGTGTCAACCAAGAAGTCAAATTGAGCTAAAAACACTTGGTTGAGCATCCGGAGTGGCCCGGGATCACCATTAGAAAAATGCGTTTTTGACCGGCTTTTTGCTCTTTTTTGGTCCCAAAATGGCCAATTTTCAAGGCATTCTAGAACGTTCCATGGGCCAAACCGCGTCACCGTCCGCTCAAAATGGCCTAAAAACACTTGTCTTAGCATACCAAATGTTCCAGGATCATTTTTGGAAACAAATATTTCGGACCCATTTTTTACCCTTTTGGTCCCAAAACGACCCATTTTCCAGGCAATTTGGGACGTGCCATCGGCCAAACGATGGCGGAACGGGGCCCAACGGGCTAAAACCACTTCTTGGAGCATCGCAAATGGTCCAAGATCATATTTGGGAAAGCGCGTTTGGGACCCACCTTTGACCCCCTTTTGGTCGCAAAGCGGCCCATTTCCAAGGCATTTTGGGACTTTCCATGGGCCAAACCCCGTCACCACGGGCTCAAAATGGGCTAAAAAAAACCCATTTGCGCATCCCAAAGGGTCTAGGACCACTTTCGGGAACAACACATCTTTGACCCACTTTTGACCCCTTTTGGTCCAAAAAGGACCCATTTGCAAGGCATTTTGGGACTTCCCAAGGGGCAAAACGCGTCACCATAGGCTCAAACGCGCTATAAACCTTGGTTTCAGCATCCCAAATGGTCTAGGATCACTTTTGAAAAACACGTTTTTGACCCACTTTTTACCCCTTTTGGTCCAAAAAGGACCCATTTTCAAGCACTTTGGGACTTTCCATGGGCCAAAATGCGTCACCATCGCCTCAAAGTGGGCCCACTTGCAAGGCATTCTGGGACTTTCCATGGGCCAAACCATGTGAGCACGGGCTCAAACGGGCTAAAAACACTTGTTCGAGTGTCCCAAATGGTCAAGGATCAATTTTGAAAAACGCCTTTGGGACCCACTTTTTGGCGCCCATTTGGTCCCAAAGCGGCCCACTTGCAAGGCGTTTTGGGACTTTCCATGGGCCAAACCGCGTCACCACAGGCCCAAATGGGCAAAAAACACTTGTTTGAGCATGCCAAATGGTCTAGGAGCACTTTGGAACAACACATTTGTGACCCACTTTTGACCCTTTTTGGTCCCAACCTGTTTGAGCATCCCAAATGGTGAGGATCACTTTTGGAAAAATGCGGTTTGGACCCAATGGTGACCCCTTTTGGGTCCCAAAACGGCCCATTTTCAAGGCATTTTGGGACTTTCCATGGCCAAACCATGTGAGCAAGGCTCAAAGCGGGATAAAAACACTTGTTTGAGGATGCCAAATCGACCACGATCACTTTGGGAAAAGCGCATTTTTGACCCAGCTTTGTCCCCTTTTGGGTCCCAAAACGGCCCATTGTCAAGCCATTTTGAGACTCTCCATAGGCCAAACCCATCACCAGGGACTCAAACAAGCTGGAAACACTTGTTGGAGCATCCAAAAAGGACCGGGATCATTTTTGCAATGGCCCACCTTTGACTCACTTTTGACCCCTTTTTGGTCCCAAAACGGCCCATTTTCAAGAAATTTTGGGACTTTCCATGGGCCAAAACTCGTCACCAATGGGTTGAAAACGCGCTAAAAAAACTTGGTTGAGCATCCCAAATCGACCACAATCACTTTTGGAAAAACACGTTTTTGAGGCATTTTTGACCCACTTTTGGTCCCAAAGCGGCCATTTTCAAGGCATGTTGGGGTTTTCCATGGCCAAAAATGTGTCAACCAAGAAAACAAATTGACCTAAAAACACTTGGTTGAGCATCCGGAGTGGCCCGGGATCACCATTAGAAAAATGCGTTTTTGACCGGCTTTTTGCTCTTTTTTGGTCCCAAAATGGCCAATTTTCAAGGCATTCTAGAACGTTCCATGGGCCAAACCGCGTCACCGTTGGCTCAAAATGGCCTAAAAACACTTGTCTTAGCATACCAAATGTTCCAGGATCACTTTTGGAAACAAATATTTTGGACCCACTTTTTACCCCTTTTGGTCCCAAAACGACCCATTTTCCAGGCAATTTGGGACGTGCCATCGGCCAAACGATGGCGGAACGGGGCCCAACGGGCTAAAACCACTTCTTGGAGCATCGCAAATGGTCCAAGATCATATTTGGGAAAGCGCGTTTGGGACCCACTTTTGACCCCCTTTTGGTCGCAAAGCGGCCCATTTCCCAAGGCATTTTGGGACTTTCCCATGGGCCAAACCCCGTCACCACGGGCTCAAAATGGGCTAAAAAAAACCCATTTGCGCATCCCAAAGGGTCTAGGACCACTTTTGGGAACAACACATTTTTGACCCACTTTTGACCCCTTTTGGTCCAAAAAGGACCCATTTTCAAGGCATTTTGGACTTCCCAAGGGGCAAAACGCGTCACCATAGGCTCAAAACGCGCTATAAACCTTGGTTTCAGCATCCCAAATGGTCTAGGATCACTTTTGAAAAACACGTTTTTGACCCACTTTTTACCCCTTTTGGTCCAAAAAGGACCCATTTTCAAGGCACTTTGGGACTTTCCATGGGCCAAAATGCGTCACCATCGCCTCAAAGTGGGCCCACTTGCAAGGCATTCTGGGACTTTCCATGGGCCAAACCATGTGAGCACGGGCTCAAACGGCTAAAAACACTTGTTTCGAGTGTCCCAAATGGTCAAGGATCAATTTTGAAAAACGCCTTTGGGACCCACTTTTGGTGCCCATTGGGTCCCAAAACGGCCCACTTGCAAGGCGTTTTTGGGACTTTCCATGGGCCAAACCGCGTCACCACAGGCCCCAAATGGGGCAAAAAAACTTGTTTGAGCATGCCAAATGGTCTAGGAGCACTTTTGGAACAACACATTTGTGACCCACTTTTGACCCCTTTTTGGTCCCAACTTGTTTGAGCATCCCAAATGGTTGAGGATCACTTTTGGAAAAATGCGGTTTGGACCCAATTGTGACCCCTTTTGGGTCCCAAAACGGCCCATTTTCAAGGCATTTTGGGACTTTCCATGGGCCAAACCATGTGAGCAAGGGCTCAAAGCGGGCTAAAAACACTTGTTTGAGGATGCCAAATCGACCACGATCACTTTGGGAAAAGCGCATTTTTGACCCAGCGTTGACCCCCTTTGGGTCCCAAAACGGCCCATTGTCAAAGCCATTTGAGACTCTCCATGGGCCAAACCCCATCACCAGGGACTCAAACAAGCTGGAAACACTTGTTGGAGCATCCAAAATGGACCGGGATCATTTTAGCAATGGCCCCCCTTTGACTCACTTTTGACCCCTTTTTGGTCCCAAAACGGCCCATTTTCAAGGAATTTCGGGACTTTCCATGGGCCAAAACTCGTCACCATGGGTTGAAAACGCGCTAAAACACTTGGTTGAGCATCCCGAATCGACCACAATCACTTTTGGAAAAACACGTTTTTGAGGCATTTTTGGCCCACTTTTGGTCCCAAAGCGGCCATTTTCAAGGCATTTTGGGGTTTTCCATGGCCAAAAATGTGTCAACCAAGAAAACAAATTGAGCTAAAAACACTTGGTTGAGCATCCGGAGTGGCCCGGGATCACCATTAGAAAAAACCGTTTTTGACCGGCTTTTTGCTCTTTTTTGGTCCCAAAATGGCCAATTTTCAAGGCATTCTAGAACGTTCCATGGGCCAAACCGCGTCACCGTTGGCTCAAAATGGCCTAAAAACACTTGTCTTAGCATACCAGATGTTCCAGGATCACTTTTGGAAACAAATGTTTTGGACCCCACTTTTTACCCCTTTTGGTCCCAAAACGACCCATTTTCCAGGCAATTTGGGACGTGCCATCGGCCAAACGATGGCGGAACGGGGCCCAACGGCTAAAACCACTTCTTGGAGCATCGCAAATGGTCCAAGATCATATTTGGGAAAGCGCGTTTGGGACCCACTTTTGACCCCCTTTTGGTCGCAAAGCGGCCCATTTCCAAGGCATTTTGGGACTTTCCATGGGCCAAACCCCGTCACCACGGGCTCAAAATGGGCTAAAAAAAAACCCATTTGCGCATCCCAAAGGGTCTAGGACCACTTTTGGGAACAACACATTTTTGACCCACTTTTGACCCCTTTTGGTCCAAAAAGGACCCATTTGCAAGGCATTTTGGGACTTCCCAAGGGGCAAAACGCGCCACCATAGGCTCAAAACGCGCTATAAACCTTGGTTTCAGCATCCCAAATGGTCTAGGATCACTTTTGAAAACACGTTTTTGACCCACTTTTTACCCCTTTTGGTCCAAAAAGGACCCATTTTCAAGGCACTTTGGGACTTTCCATGGGCCAAAATGCGTCACCATCGCCTCAAAGTGGGCCCACTTGCAAGGCATTCTGGGACTTTCCATGGGCCAAACCATGTGAGCACGGGCTCAAACGGGCTAAAAACACTTGTTCGAGTGTCCCAAATGGTCAAGGGATCAATTTTGAAAAACGCCTTTGGGACCCACTTTTGGCGCCCGTTTGGTCCCAAAACGGCCCACTTGCAAGGCGTTTTGGGACTTTCCATGGGCCAAACCGCGTCACCACAGGCCCCAACTGGGCAAAAAACACTTGTTTGAGCATCCCAAATGGTTTGAGGATCACTTTTGGAAAAATGCGGTTTGGACCCAATGGTGACCCCTTTGGGTCCCAAAACGGCCCATTTTCAAGGCATTTGGGACTTTCCATGGGCCAAACCATGTGAGCAAGGGCTCAAAGCGGGCTAAAAACACTTGTTTGAGGATGCCAAATCGACCACGATCACTTTGGGAAAAGCGCATTTTTGACCCAGCTTTGACCCCTTTTGGGTCCCAAAACGGCCCATTGTCAAGCCATTTTGAGACTCTCCATAGGCCAAACCCCCTCACCAGGGACTCAAACAAGCTGGAAACACTTGTTGGAGCATCCAAAATGGACCGGGATCATTTTAGCAATGACCCACCTTTGACTCACTTTTGACCCCTTTTTGGTCCCAAAACGGCCCATTTTCAAGGAATTTTGGGACTTTCCATGGGCCAAAACTCGTCACCATGGGTTTGAAAACGCGCTAAAAACACTTGGTTGAGCATCCCAAATCGACCACAATCACTTTGGAAAACACGTTTTTGAGGCATTTTTGGCCCACCTTTTGGTCCCAAAGCGGCCATTTTCAAGGCATTTGGGGGTTTTCCATGGCCAAAAATGTGTCAACCAAGAAAACAAATTGAGCTAAAAACAGTTGGTTGAGCATCCGGAGTGGCCCGGGATCACCATTAGAAAAATGCGTTTTTGACCGGCTTTTTGCTCTTTTTTGGTCCCAAAATGGCCAATTTTTCAAGCATTCTAGAACGTTCCATGGGCCAAACCGCGTCACCGTCGGCTCAAAATGGCCTAAAAACACTTGTCTTAGCATACCAAATGTTCCAGGATCACTTTTGAAACAAATATTTCGGACCCACTTTTTACCCCTTTTGGTCCCAAACGACCCATTTTCCAGGCAATTTGGGACGTGCCATCGGCCAAACGATGGCGGAACGGGGCCCAATGGGCTAAAACCACTTGTTTGAGCATCGCAAATGGTCCAAGATCATATTTGGGAAAGCGCGTTTGGGACCCACTTTTGACCCCTTTTGGTCGCAAAGCGGCATTTCCAAGGCATTTTGGGACTTTCCATGGGCCAAACCCCGTCACCACGGGCTCAAAATGGGCTAAAAAAACACATGTGCGCATCCCAAAGGGTCTAGGACCACTTTTGGGAACAACACATTTTTGACCCACTTTTGACCCCTTTTGGTCCAAAAAGGACCCATTTGCAAGGCATTTTGGGACTTCCCAAGGGGCAAACGCGTCACCATAGGCTCAAAACGCGCCTATAAACCTTGGTTTCAGCATCCCAAATGGTCTAGGATCACTTTTGAAAAACACGTTTTTGACCCACTTTTTACCCTTTTGGTCCAAAAAGGACCCCTTTTCAAGGCACTTTGGGACTTTCCATGGGCCAAAATGCGTCACCATCGCCTCAAAGTGGGCCCACTTGCAAGGCATTCTGGGACTTTCCATGGGCCAAACCATGTGAGCACGGGCTCAATCGGGCTAAAAACACTTGTTCGAGTGTCCCAAATGGTCAAGGATCAATTTTTGAAAAACGCCTTTGGGACCCACTTTTGGCGCCCGTTTGGTCCCAAACGGCCACTTGCAAGGCGTTTTGGGACTTTCCATGGGCCAAACCGCGTCACCACAGGCCCCAAATGGGCAAAAAACACTTGTTTGAGCATCCCAAATGGTTGAGGATCACTTTTGGAAAAATGCGGTTTGGACCCAATGGTGACCCCTTTTGGGTCCCAAAACGGCCCATTTTCAAGGCATTTTGGGACTTTCCATGGGCCAAACCATGTGAGCAAGGGCTCAAAGCGGGCTAAAAACACTTGTTTGAGGATGCCAAATCGACCACGATCACTTTGGGAAAAGCGCATTTTTGGACCCAGCTTTGACCCCTTTTGGGTCCCAAAACGGCCCATTGTCAAGCCATTTTGAGACTCTCCATAGGCCAAACCCCCTCACCAGGGACTCAAACAAGCTGGAAACACTTGTTGGAGCATCCAAAATGGACCGGGATCATTTTAGCAATGACCCACCTTTGACTCACTTTTGACCCCTTTTTGGTCCCAAAACGGCCCATTTTCAAGGAATTTTGGGACTTTCCATGGCCAAAACTCGTCACCATGGGTTGAAAACGCGCTAAAAACACTTGGTTGAGCATCCCAAATCGACCACAATCACTTTTGGAAAAACACGTTTTTGAGGCATTTTTTGGCCCACTTTTTGGTCCCAAAGCGGCCATTTTCAAGGCATTTTGGGGTTTTCCATGGCCAAAAATGTGTCAACCAAGAAAACAAATTGAGCTAAAAACAGTTGGTTGAGCATCCGGAGTGGCCCGGGATCACCATTAGAAAAATGCGTTTTTGACCGGCTTTTTGCTCTTTTTTGGTCCCAAAATGGCCAATTTTCAAGGCATTCTAGAACGTTCCATGGGCCAAACCGCGTCACCGTCGGCTCAAAATGGCCTAAAAACACTTGTCTTAGCATACCAAATGTTCCAGGATCACTTTTTGGAAACAAATATTTCGGACCCACTTTTTACCCCTTTTGGTCCCAAAACGACCCATTTTCCAGGCAATTTGGGACGTGCCATCGGCCAACGATGGCGGAACGGGGCCCAACGGGCTAAAACCACTTGTTTGAGCATCGCAAATGGTCCAAGATCATATTTGGGAAAGCGCGTTTGGGACCCACTTTTGACCCCCTTTTGGTCGCAAAGCGGCCCATTTCCAAGGCATTTTGGGACTTTCCATGGCCAAACCCCGTCACCACGGGCTCAAAATGGGCTAAAAAAAACCCAGTGCGCATCCCAAAGGGTCTAGGACCACTTTTGGGAACAACACATTTTTGACCCACTTTTGACCCCTTTTGGTCCAAAAAGGACCCATTTGCAAGGCATTTTGGGACTTCCCAAGGGGCAAAACGCGTCACCATAGGCTCAAAACGCGCTATAAAACCTTGGTTTCAGCATCCCAAATGGTCTAGGATCACTTTTGAAAAACACGTTTTTGACCCACTTTTTACCCCTTTTGTCCAAAAAGGACC